>JAWNMR010000122.1:16732500-18131875 GCA_035043845.1 Drosophila picticornis | reverse complement strand
TTCCAATAATAATTTTTAATGCGCCTAGAATTGTAAAATGCAGGGTATTTAGATGTTGATCAATCATTAAGATGTATTCCCATTTTAATCGGCAGAAGTCAGAAGTCAATTCAACACGCCAGCTAGAAATTGTAGATAATGGACATTAATCCATCGTTGGACATGGAATTCATCTCCAGCACAATGGGCGACCCGCTGGAGACGTGGAAGGACGACGATGCTTTCAATTTGTTCAAAGAGATACCATCGGATTTGTTAAATAATTTAATAGATATGGAGCTGGATATGATTGATTCGCCGCCACTGCTCGAATGTGCCATGGACATGCAACAGCAGCAGCAGCAACAATTGCAACCACAACAACAACTTGTCAAAAGTGAGCATGCTTCGCCGGTGCACATCAAGGAGGAGCTGCATCAACAGCAACAACAACAGCAGCAGCGAAATCTCTTCGATTCCCCATTGTACAAACCGGATCCGCAGATTGCCTCCAATGCGACTGGTGGTGGCTTCAATGCTCAGGCATTGCCAACCACAACCATTCATCACATGGACACCAGCCAGCGGCTGCCCACCGCTTCACCAGCAGCAGCCACTCTCTATGCGTTTGCGACGAACAATAATGATTTTGTGTATCAGCTGCCAACAGCAGCTGAAACATCCTCAACGCCACCAACAGTCAAGGCTCCAGCTCCAACTAATACCAAAGCGACGCCTCATTATGCAAGCAAGAAGATGCCCGCAATGATGCAAAGTTTCATACTACAGGCACCAGTTAATCCGACAGCAACCACAACGCTCATGTATACCACAAATAATGCCACCATATTGACAGCTTCGCCCATGCCGATGCTGCTCGAGACGATAACACCGGCGACGACGGCGGCGGCGGCGAGTGTGAAGGTTAGTCCGAGTCCCAAGTCAACGTCAAAAGCAACGCCCGTGGAGTTGGCACCGACACCAGCTGCTCTTCCACAAGCTGCTCCAACAGCTATTGCCCCCGCGGCCAAAGTGGCCATTCAGCGAGTGCAACCCAAGGTGAAGGAAGTCAAACGTTCGGCACACAATGCCATCGAGCGTCGCTATCGCACCTCGATCAATGACAAGATCACTGAACTCAAGAACCTCGTCGTTGGCGATGCGGCCAAGCTGAATAAGTCGGCGGTGTTGCGCAAGTCGGTTGACAAGATACGCGATTTGCAGCGCCAGAACTATGAGCTCAAATCGGAGTTGCAGCGGCTGCAAAGCGCGTTTATGACACGCGACGGCTCCAAGGTTAAGGATCTGCTCCAACTGGGCAGCAGCGCAGCAACAATGACAACAACAAGTGTTACGTCCTCCAAGAAGCGTCGCCATCAATCGAGCCTTTGCAATACGGATGCAGCTTTAACACCGCCGCGCAGCAATGGTTCGGATCCGTCGTTGTCGCCGCAGCACTCGGATATATCGTTGCCACCGTCGCCATACGATGGCTCCAACTCCAGCTGCAGCAGTAGCGGCAGCTGCAGCAAGGACGAATTGTTGGTGGTGCCCAGCTCGAGACGTGGCATGGCCACCCATTCCCGTTTGGCAGTATGCATGTTCATGTTTGCCGTGCTCGCCGTTAATCCCTTCAAGACGCTGCTCCAGCGCAGTCACTATGGAAGCGATCTGAGCGATTTTGGTGATGCTGACGGGCTGGCCGGCGAGATGAGTCGTAAACGGCGCAGCATCCTGGCCTACGATGGTAGTAACTATAACTGGCACTAATACACATAAATTATATTTTAATTTTCATACTCCACTTCCAGATGATACGGAATACACGGGCTGGCAGCACAGCTCGGAGCTGTGGTTATTGAATCTATTACTAATGCTGGGCTGTTTGATTAAGCTGCTGGTATACGGTGATCCCCAGTTGGATGCCCAAACGGATGCCTACTATCAGCACAAGCAGCGAGCCGATTCGCATTTCGATCAGGGTGAATCGTCGCAAGCCTACGCCGGCTATCTAAATTGTCTACTCATGTACGGCTTGAGTTTGCCCGCCTCCCGCTTGGAGTGTCATCTGCAAACGTTTTGGCAATTCCTGCGCTTTCTCTTCCATCGCCTCTGGCTGGGTCGTGTGCTCTCCCGCCGGGCCGGCGGACTCTTTTGCAGCGCCGAGACACGCAAGCGAGCCCTTGCCTCGGCCCGTGAGCTTGCCTTGATCTATAATCGGTTGAATCAATTGCATCTTACCGGCGATCGAAGCAATGATCGCAATGGGATTATGCTCGTGCTCTGTGCCAGCAACATGACTGAGGTGGCGCATAATTTGATGACGCCACGCGAGACGATCTGTGTGAATGTAATGGCCGCGTTGCGCATGAAACGCAGTGCACCCAAATGGCTGCAAAAGCTCTGTGCCCGCTACTATATGAGTCGAGCACGCCAGGAATACGAACGCACTCCAGCCGCCGAGCAGACGCAGGAGCTGCGTTGGGCCTTCACTAATTATGGATATGCTTATTTTGCTGCGCATGTTTTCAACTATGATGAGCAGAGTGCCGGCGAACAGGACGGTTCCTTTACATGTCTACGCAATCCCTGCGATCCGGCGGCGCATGGCATTAAGGTAATTATTGAAAAGAGTTTAAATCGGTAAAAGAATAAAATAAATAACTCATTCCCCTTTGTAGCAATATCAGGAGCATCTGCTTTACAAGGCGATTCAATGTCTGGTTGGCGCCGGTTCAAACAAGTCCAGCAACAATAACAACTCTGCACCCAACCACAACAACAACAAAAATAACAACAGCAACAACAAAAATAGTAACAGCGGCACAATTGTTAGCAACGTCTTAAAATACACATCTCTGTTGCGCGATACGCTTTGGGCCGACGAGGATAAGGAGCGCGACATGAACGTAGTGTGGTGGGCAAATGTCCTGGAGATAGCCGTACATTGGCTGCTTGGCGAGGATACGCTGGAGGAGAAATTGTATGGCAGCATCAAACAGCTGCCGGCTCAATTGCAGCATAGCAGCGGCAACGATCATCTGCCCAAGGCATTGCACGCGGTGCTGCGCGCTAAGATGATATTGCTCATGTAGGTGGCCAATAAGTGCAATTTTATAACTAATGCCTAATATAACCAGCCACTTATTACAGGAACAATGGCAACCCAACGCTGGACAAACGTCTTAAGCATTCAATTAATCGTCTGTGCGATGAGTCCAGTAGCCAGTTGCAGGAATGTCTCACTGTCCATCGCATAACAAAAGCCAAGGGCATTAAACTGGTAAGCTGCTGGATAGATGGCTGATAGATTCCTCTGCACAGCAGTTAGGGCAGGCATCTCCAGGAGCTGTCACGAAGGTGCATTGTAGTCGCATTGTCTGTCCAAAAATTGCATGCGGCAATACAACTGCAGTGCAAGCTTCGTGCAGTTCACTAGCAACAACTCTTCGGACGCTGATCGATCTGATCTCTCCCTTTGCTCCTCAAAAATCGCACTTGTCTAATTATACACTATTTGCTTTAGCTGTTCCAGTTGCTCACCTGCGATTGGTTGCTGGAGACGCGCACCGCCTTGTGGGAGCTGGAGCACCTGGGCATTGAGGATGATGGCTACTATCAGGTCGCCGGCAATGTGCTCGAAAAGTTCCAAACCGATTTAAATTCATTGCGGAGCATTGTCGAAAATATACCGGTAAGCAGTTTGCTGAAATCTAAATTAAGTCTTTCTCCAATTCTACATTTTATGCTCATTTGTAGAACGCCCAGTCGCGCATATATTTGTATGAGGCCGTTTGTCGTTTGATGGCCGGCGCCTCGCCGTGCCCCACGCAGCAGCTGCTGGACAGGAGTCTGCGGTCGCGCAATGCCCATTCGTCAATCTTCTGCGGCAGCAAGGATCGACGCCACCAGAATTACGAGGGTGGCGAACGGGAGCGTGCCGCTGCCATGTATGTGGCATGTAAATATTTGCCGCCGGCTCTGTTGAGCTCGCCCGGGGAACGGGCTGGACTGCTGGCGGAGGCAGCCAAAACGCTGGAGAAAGTAGGCGATAAGCGTAAGCTGAAGGAATGCTACCAGCTGATGAAGTCCCTGGGCAGTGGCGGGCTTGCCACCGTCAAGGCTTGATTCAATAATAAATAAGTTTATCTAACCAGAAGAACATGTTACCACGCTTGGAGTGCACGCATAAACTGATTAATTAGACGCACCTCCAAACCACCCAACTGACCGCCTATGCTTTATCCCTGCTATATAATTTGTTTAGTTTGTAATTTATTGTGATGCACATTTAATGCATACGGAAAATTGTTTAAATAAGTTGTTTACATACACAATGATAGCGGTTACAATACATATATTTATTTCAATAAATATTTTAAAAGTTCAAATTCCCTTAAAAAATTGCTTTGCATGCAGTTAATATCTCAAATTATCGTTTGACTAGGGATGACTAATATAATGTCGCTTATATCAAATTAGCTTGACTAGGGATTTTGAAAAAAAATGTTACTTGAAAGCGCAAGTCACAAAATTGCATATAACTTGGTATCCGTAACAATATAGAAAATGTTTTTAGTGTTTTTCATTTAACACGTAATTAGGCTATTTACAAAGTTGAGAGACTTTTCCTTACTTAAAGTTTTGATATGCTTAACTACCATTATAAAATGGGACAGACAAAAATTCTTTAAAATGTTGACTAATGCAACCCTGACACAATTTGATCCTTTGGTGGGTATATAAAGCTGCAGTTTGGCATAAAATAGTACAGAGGCAATTGACATGTCAGCCATGTTAGAAGATACAAATTACTGGTCAACAGTGTTAAGTTTTCTGGGTGAGCTTTTCAAGACAAGACACAAAGTTACATTTCTTCACAAATACATTTATAAAAAGCACAACAATACTTTGCGGACTCGCATGCCACTTGCATTTTATGGCACTCCTCGTTTGATATTCGACTAGAGACGAGCTCACCGCTGGCCGTGCTCATCCTGAACCCACTCAACTGGTCCAAGTTCGAGGCCGAGGAGAATGACGTCTATGAGCTGAAGCGTGAAGAGTTTGTGCAGCGTGGCATAGCCTACAATGACTGGATACTCCATCTGACCATTGCCATTGAGAAAGTGCATTGCGAGGTGAGTTCGAAAGAACTAATCAAAATTACATATGGCATGTCCGATGAAGTGATCTGGCTTACACAGGCAGCATGAAGTGCCCTTAAAATCAATTTGCACATATTGTGGAATTAATTTCCGCCCTAGCTGAAAAATACATAAAAGGAATTTTGTTAGAAATTATTAAGTTGATTATTAGTGGATTTGTAGACACCTCTTTTTGTAGTTCGTTTGCTATTTGAAAGTTCAACGTTAGCAACAATTTGTGGCGAACAACTCCAGTTGCTGATTGTTTTTGCAGCTTCTCGCGCAAGGCGCTCCAAAAGTATTCCAAGTCCAGTTTCTGCCAGAGAATGCCCAATTTTAGATGCTGCAGCTGTGAGCAGTTCACAATCACAGCGAGCAACTGCATCATACGATCTGTGGACTGTTTGCAATTCAAATGCAGACACTCGAGTTGACTCAATTGGCTCAAACTTATCAGGGAGTCCTCGCTGCACCACATGTTGCAGACCAGCGATTTGAGTTTCTTGAACTTAACAATATGCACCACATGCTCTCTAGTCAGCATAGTCACCTGCAGTTGCACCAAGCAATCGCGATAGTGTTGGACCAGCGATCGAAAGAGATTGTGATTCAAGTGAGTGCTCAAACGCCAATAAATACACAGAGATTTCAGATGAGAAAAATATCCCACATCAGCTATCGCTCCATCAAAGTTATCCAGCGACAAGTGCTCCAGCTGCGGGCAATAAGCGGACAACGGCGGCAATTCTCGCCTGTAGTCGAATCGTATCGAAAGTCGACGCAATAATTTCAGCGACTGAAACACCTGGCAAAAATCCTTGTCATTCAACTCCCTATCTAATCCATCAATATGCATCGTCTCCAGTCCCACAAAATGTTTCACCTGCAATACTGTAACATTTTGTTTTTATTTATTTATTTTTTAAAGGATTCTTTGGTGAATTTTAGATTCTGTAACAGAAATATTTTCCAATACATTTTTAATTAATTTTATTGTTTATTTCCGTAGGTATTTCTGAAATACAAAACTTAAATACTTACCGTTGGCAGCACTTGCATCGATGAGGCTTAGGCTTTTCAGATCTTTTCGCTGCAGCATTTTTAAAATAATCAGACTACTTCCCTCCGCCTCCGACGACTTTTGGACGGAGCGGGTAAACAACAAATACAAGTGTTGCAAATTCTTGCAATGTGTATTCAAGTTGGTCAAGAAAGGTTGCGTGATATTATCGTCAAAGCGTCCATGAAGTATTTCGCACTCCAAAACACTTTCACCAACCATGCTCAGTAGATAATCCCAATTCGAACTGGAGCGCAGCATTCGCATGTTGATTTTGGCATAATGACGACATTCCTGCCTGGCAAATACGTCACGAAATAGCCAATGTGCTCGGCACAAATTTAATTTGTCTTCGAGCGCTGTCAAATACAAGAATATCTCCACATAGCAATCGTAATTTAGATCCAATAGATTTGTTTCAAACTGTTGCGGTTTGCCCGCAAGGAATCGCAGTGAACAGTCGAGACCAAGTTTCTGCATGGTTTTCTTTCAGTTTATCGCTGTGTTGTGTTGTATAAACAAAATCTTATTGCAAATACCATTGAAAATTGTTCCATACAAAGGGTTTTAGTCAACACTGGCACCAATTACCGCTATACAAATGCGTCATTTTTTTTTGCATATTTGCAAATTCTGCGCTTTTTCATATAATTTTATTGCGGTGTATGACGTAAGTATCGATAGGAGATGTCAACAGTCGCCTGTTTGAAAATAATGAGAGTAGAGAGAGAGAGAGTGAGAGTGAGAGAGAGAAATTAGAAAGAGAGGGTTAGCTCGCGCGCTCAATAGAGGCACATAAGCGAATAGAACCGAGCAATGATCGGAATTTTTGGAGGTCGGTCCAAAGTCAGAGGACAATCGTAGCTGGAAGTAAAAAGTTCATGTGGCCTGAATGTATTTTGTTTGATTTCAAGTTTTCAATTCAAATTCGGCAAGGATATTTAAAATAATTAACAGAGCACTGGTTGGCCTGCGCTGCCACGTTGAGGCAAAGCGATTCGTAACATAATTATTTAAATTTACTTACAGAGTTTCATAGTATTTCAAGAGCATATACCAAAGTTTACACGTTATTTCTACAATGCCAGCACTTATTCAATTTGGCGATCATTGGAGAACCGCTTTGTTTTTGTATACACCGATGAGCTACTGGGACAGTCTATTGATTCATCTTATTTTGAAGGTTATCTGACTTATGGTAAGTTTTTCTTTGTCATTTATTTTCCACGAAATTTGATTCCGCTTTGGTCCTTTAAGATCAACCCAACATTTTGTTGGTCAACGCTCAATATCTAAATGCGAGCGTTTTTGACATTAAAACCAATCGATTTGTTGGAACGCGATTTAATGGATCCGGAACAGTACCGGCAATATTTGATAGAATGCAGCTTTACGATGCCCACGTGAAGAAAGTAATATGGGATAGTGGTTTGGATTTGTTTAGTAAATTGTATGATCTGAAAGGCCGTGAAATCGTTTTTGGCGCATTCAATTACAAACCGTTTATGCTATTAGATTATGTATGTAAACATATTTGGAAAAATGAATTTAAAGATTTTCATGTGTTATTTTTCACAGTTTAAAAAACCCGCTGCTTTCGACCGTTTTTTAAATAAATCTGAGGCGTTTGTTGATGGTACCGAAGTTCGTGTTTTACGAACCTTTTGCGAACTGTACAGTTGTACGGTGCAAATAGTTACAAGTGGGTATTTTAAACTTAATATTAGTCAACATTAACATTAAGCAAAAATCACATCAAAACACATACATATTCCCTACGATCAGCTGGCTATAAGCTTAATACTGACACTAAGCTGATTGAATTGCGATTCCGCGTCATCGAACCATCTGTTGAAGCATTCAATTTAGAAAATGTTCCTTGGATTATTTTTAGTGTCTTTAATTATTAAGAACCCTTTGATTGTCCGCAGGTGAAAATACGGATTGGGGCGAGGTCTTTGAAAATGGTACAGGCGTTGGACTGATGGGGATGGTGTTGGACAGAACCATTGAATATGGCATTGGCGGATTTTATTTGGTCTATGGTGCCTATCAGAACATGGATATGTCAACTTTTCAGGGACGTTCCGGTGTCACCTGTCTAGTGCCTGCACCGCAACGAATCATTAACTGGGTCCTACCACTACGTCCGTTCCAAGGCACCCTCTGGCTATGCATAATATTTTGTCTAGTTCTTGAATGCCTTTCGCTGGCCGTCACACGATTCAGTGAGCGAATGTCGGATGGAATTGGTGCCCCACAGCACAACAGCTGGCAGCAGAGTCTGCACTTTGGTGTTGTTAGCACATTGAAGCTTTTTGTTAACCAGAGCACCAGTTTTGTGGCAACATCGTATGCTCTACGCACCATTTTGCTGGCTAGCTACATGTTGGACATAATTCTGACCACCGTTTATGGCGGAGGATTGGCGGCCATATTGACGCTACCTAAACTTGAGGAGGTCGCCGATTCGCGTCAGCGTCTCTACGAGCATAAGCTCATGTGGACGGGAACATCTATCGCCTGGGTATTAGCAGTGGATATAGACAATGCGGATGTTAGTGAATGTCCCCATATACCACTTATCATAATCCATTGTTCACTTTTAGTTACCTTTCAGCCCGTCTTACAAGGCATCTTTAAGCATTATCAAATAAATGATGGGGCAGCTATTGCTAAAAAATCACGCAGTGAACGTATAGGATTTGTCTTGGAGCGAATGCAATTTGGGCACTTGGCCAACGATGAGCTGATACCTGACGATGCCTTGCCCAGGCTTAAGCTAATGGTGGACGACATATACTTTAGCTATACTGCAGCTTATGTCCCTCGCTTATGGCCATATATGAAAGTGCACAACGATTTCATACTAATGTGGCACTCTTCGGGCCTGGACAAGTACTGGGAGTGGAAGATTGCTGGCGAATATATGAGTCCGCACAGACAGAATCGCATTGCGTCCTCGCAAAGGCCCAATCTGTATATTGGACCTGTTCCCTTGGGCATTGATAATTTTATTGGTCTTATCATGCTGTGGTGCCTTGGCATGGGATGCAGCCTGCTGGTCTTTACGGGCGAATTATGGTATTTTTCGATTTAATAGTTTGGAATGGGTGTTGACCGGCGACGATGTAAATAATTGGTATACAACAAATACATTTAATGCATACTTGTTACAATCATTACAGTTTGTTTGCTTACAAATAATAAATGAGTGCCCAAGCTTAACCTTGCAACAGGACGACCTGATCAATGACACGCGTTATTAAGGCATCCAATTCGTTATCTGGAATTTCCTGCCACAGTTCGCGCAGCATTTGATAGGCCAGTTGCGTTGGTGTTGCGCCAGCGATTTCATGATGTGTGCGCAGCGTTAGATAGATGACCACATCCGGAGCTATTGGACTGTACGTGTCGCAAATCGTGTGCAGAGCACGTGCCGCTTTTGGGGGTATCTATTAAAGGTAACAGTCAGAGGTGGAGACGGAGATGGTTAATTGGAGACATGGTGTACTCACATCGTTGAGGTTGACTATGAGAAAAACGTTGCCTTCATTAATTTTCTTTTTAAACTGTTCAATGGGATAACCGTAGTCATCGTCATGTTTCGTTTCGAAATCCTGCAGACCCATTTCAATGGGTCGCTGTCCATCTGTGTTGAACATAAAAAAGACTTTTATTTTGGGACAGATGCATCATTAACCATCACATCACTAACCAAAACATTTGGACGTCTCCAAGGCAATGTTCTGAACTAGTCCCTGTATCAGATATTCGCTGCTCTTGTTCGAGTGCAGCAAAAGGTAGATGTTGGGCGACTTGGTCTTTTTATTTAGCAGCAATTCAATATTGATCGTGAGTGTGTTCCATACATCCGACGACTGTAATGGCTCCCGTTGGCGCAACTTCTCGAATGCACAGCGTTTCACTTGTGGCTCCTGTTTCAGCAATACAGTGCAAACAGTTAATGGTAGTATAATCAGAGTTGCATATGCAATTAATTTGAGATTTAGGCCAGATTGTTGACCGTTCGCTGATTTTGCCAACTGCTTCGTTGGTTTTTCTTTTGCTTTTGGCCTCTGTGGTGTGGGGGCAACCGGTCGGTTGGGTGTTTTTTCTGGAGTGGGGTCACTTTCAAGCCGCACCACATCTGCTTCTGTATCTGAATTGGTCTCGTCTGTGGAAGCGGACTCATCTCCCGACTCCACAAATTCATTTTTCTCATCGCTACTTGAACTGTTTTCATCCTCAACATTTAACAGGCGTGAAGTTTGGCTTTTGCCATCTTTTGAATCTATTGAGATAGGAGATCTTGAGACGTTGACTTTGCTTGGCGAATGTAAGGGCCTCCTGCTAGTCATCTAAACGGTATGGATTGCAATTAACAAAAATAAAAAAAAACAAAAACAACAAATGTTTTTGGCAACCGACAATGTTATATTTTGTCACACCAATCTAACAGTGAGGGAAAATGCTTGAATATTGTCATTACTGTGGCAACACTAAACGAAAAAATATCGATAGCATTGATCGTGCACCCGACACAAGTTTTAAATGTGCTTCTTGCCGATTGCTTTGATTTCTATATGTATAGTCCGTATACTTAAACTTCGACCAAATTTTAAAACGAAATTTTTAAAGATTTACATTTACATTTAATAATTTTGTAAGGTGGGAAGTGGTTGTCGTTCCAAGACTACTTTGCTACATATTTAACATTAAGTTCTTAACAACCGAGACCAGAGAATTTATCTAATAAATTATATACATTTGTATGTTACATATTTTGTTAGAGTAAAGTCTAATTATATTTAGTCTACGCATACAAAATTATTGGAGTGTTTTACTCGGTTACCGCTGGTACCGTACTTAACGTTAAACGTCTTAATCTCCCCAGAACAAAGATCTCATCAATAGCCCTCTTGGCATAGAATTTTTGATCTTCGGTCAGTTTGCGGTATTCCAAGGACCATGTTTGCGCATATATTGCCGATTCCTCGGCCTCGCTAACATCGTGTGACACAAAAACATCAGAGCGACGTGAATTTGAGTTCGTAATGCATGTGGTACCAACATTGAGTGGATCACCGTTGCACTTAGACTGCTGGACGATAGTCACACTGTCACCGGCAGCATCACCACCAGCTCCTCGAAGCGCCATAAATGCAGCAACGTCCGTCGAAGTGGGCTTTTTCTCCAGCTCGTCCATCATTGAGGAGGCAGACTCCGAGCATTCATCATTATCCACTTTAAGCTGCGACTCCGCCTCCATCAGAATGTCCTCCACAGACATTTCTGCTTCGTCATCCTTGAACCATTCCTTTGTGCTGTTTGCGTCTGCATATCCATTGCAATACGCCTGTTTCTTCAAATATTGCAAATGGCACTTGTGTCGTCGCAAATTTGTCGTGGACTTGTGCGTGAAAGACATCAGGTTTTTGCAACCCGTACAATACAAGACGTGCTCTAATATTTTGCCGTCATCTTTTTCAATCTTTCGATAAACGCGCCACACGGTGCTGCGTGTGCTTTTGTCATTCGTTGCGAGCTTATATATGCCATTTTCGATTTTATCACGAATATCTTCGTGCTTGGTGGCCATGTGTGAAGGTTTCCTTGTTTTGTTATTTGGATAAATTTGTTATTATTGTTTCTTCCATTGGCTGACCTATGTAGAGATGGTAAATATCGATTGCATTGCACGATACATGGTACTACCGATTTCTGTGTTGTGAGTAATTTTTGGCAGTCGGCCTTGCTATTAAGTTTGTCATTTCCTTGAAATTCCTAAAATGTATTATTACTTTCCAGTAAAAAAAAAGAACGCTATATTAGCAAAGAGTTCAATGTAAATCATTTCTTCGGCGTGACAAGAAAACATTGGCATATCTGATTTGCCAATTTGAATAATGTGGCAACGCTTTTGGAGGCACATTGCGCCGGCAAAATACATATGTACAAGTGTTTTTTTGTTTTTTTTTTTTTCTTTTAATTTTAATAAATTTTACAAAATTTACTTAGCTCTTCCGATGGCTGCTACTTGCTTTGATTTTCTGGGTTTCCAAGTGAGTCACATTGCTTAAATAATATACATACGTTAATTCACAAGACACACGTTTTTTTTTTGTGTTCGTTTTTGATAGGAGGCACTAAGGAAGATGCGAGATGTAGACGATAAAATTATCTATGCGCTAAACGCACTACCAACGGATTCATTTAAAGGCCAAGTGAATAGTGAGAGCACATGCCGGGATTTATACGCCAAGCTGCAGCAGTCGCATCTCGCACGGGTAAACTTATATTTATAATTGCTGTATTTTAACACTAACACTTTTTTTAACTCGGCAGCAAAACAACATACGCAATTGCATAACATTGTCGGCGACCACATTAAAGCAGCTTCGCGAGCAGCGGGAAAAACAACCGGATGATGTCGATGTCGACAGTAAATTCAAGGCAGAGCAACGCAAGGTTTGCCGTTTTGCATCAAACTTAACTACATCTAAATCTAAATATCTTGTATTTTATTGTTTAGCTGAGAGTGTTGCAATCGGAGCTCAATGTGGAGGATATAATCAAGGAGCGGACTTATAAGGCATTTAATGAACGTTGTAGAGCCTATTTTCATGCCGGTCAATGAATTTAAGTAGGTTTGCTGCAGCAATAGCGACAATATATATATGTATGCTCCTTGTTGTTGGCATGCAATGGAGGGAAGACAGTGCAGTGAATTGTTTAGTTGTAAGTGAAATTTTTAGTTATAAACAGTCAGCGACTGCCAAGTAAATTTGTTATCAACCGGTGCGGTTTACAAGCACATGGCTTTTTTATTTTGAAAAGAAATACATTTAACTAAATAAATCTTATACTTGTAGTTCTTTTGCCCTCAATCGTGGCTGGGCAGATTGTACATCTTATGAATGTCTTCAATTGTTAATCCTTTTGCCTGCGCCAAGGCTCCTAGCACCGTTTGTGTGGCATCTTTAAGATTGTTATATTTGTGTAAGAGTTGAAAGTGTTTTTGCTTCTGCTTTTGCAAATCAGCTTCATTGATTATTTGCTCTGTTGTATTCTGTTGACTTTTAGAATTGTTCATTGTTGGCGCTATTTTGTGTTATTACAAATTGTGATATCGTTATCGAAATTAATTTTGTTGCACAATCAGCTGTAATGCAAAGAAATAAGTCTGGCAACCCTCTACGCCCAACTAAAAACGTGTGGCGTATCGTGACTAAAATTTGCATTTGTGTGTTGAACTATTAATAGACTCTTCAAATTGGCAGAAACACAGGTAAACTGATGCAAAATTTCAGCTACAACTACGAACAAAAATCAAAGTTCCTTTTCAAAAATAGTGAAGAGCAAGCAGGAAAAAAGCAAGAGTGCATTATTTGCTGACGCTGACCTAAGCCCATCATACACAAGCACGCACACGTTCACACGCGTATGCTTGTATGCATGCCTGCGCGTATGTGTATATACTTGTGCATACATATGTAATTACAATTAGAATGTGAAAGTGTTGTTGCTGTGCAAATAGAAAAGTGCTCGTAAAATGCATAGGAAATATTAAATCCAAGCACTTAATAGTGACCAGCTCATCGTTCGCATTCAAGCTCAAACTAACTTCTCAAGCTGACAACCCTGAGTATGCAAAAAAAAAAAAAAAAAACTGAATAGTAAAAGAAAAATGCAAAGGTTGCCGACTTGACAATACTCTGCAAAACTTTATTTAAGATTAAATAAATATATATGTAGAATATACATCGATGTAGGCGCTTATTTTGATTTGTTGAGCTGCTTGTAGTTTGTCGAAAAATTTTAGCATAACAATTAATATACATTAAATATATAGGAACTTGTTAAGCATATGCTTTATTTACCCACTCTTGCAGAACTGCTAATATCAACAGACAGACAATGTCCGCCACACACAAACAGCGCTATAAAAATGCCGCACTCGATTCCACAGAGATGCGACGCAGACGCGAGGAGGTTGGCATTCAGCTGCGTAAAACGAAACGTGAACAGCAGCTCTCCAAGCGACGCAATGTGGTGTTGGATCCAACTCCGACATCCACGCCAGGCATCGCCGGAGGCATCGAGAACAGTGCCAGCAGTGGCGACAACCAACACCACGCGGGCGACATGCATATGGCTGATAGTAGTGGCCAAGGTATGGGTGTCGGCGGAATGGTGCAATCGCATGGAGTTGGCGGCATCGGTGGACAGTCGGCGGAGGTGGCTGTCGCCCAATCGATAATTAATGCGGAGATGATACAAATGTTATATAGCGACAAGGAGCGGGATCAGCTAGAGGCAACACAAAAGTTTCGCAAACTACTGTCCCGCGATCCCAATCCGCCCATTGAAGAGGTCATACAGAAGGACATCGTGCCACAATTCGTAAAGTTCTTGCGCAACAACACAAATGCAACGCTACAATTTGAGGCAGCCTGGACGCTGACGAACATTGCGTCAGGCACATCGCATCAAACGAAAATTGTCATAGAGGCTGGTGCCGTGCCTATTTTTATTGAGCTGCTCTCCAGCCCCCATGACGATGTGCAGGAGCAGGCTGTCTGGGCGCTGGGCAACATAGCTGGCGATTCACCCACGTGTCGCGATCATTTGCTGAGCTCGGGCATTTTGATGCCACTTTTGAAGTGAGTAGAAGAGCTTTGAATTCGTCAAATTTTATGATTAACTTTGCGAACCTTTTTTTTGCCAATTTGCCACAGCGTGCTGAGCACATCGGATCGTATCACAATGATTCGGAATGCTGTGTGGACGCTGTCCAATTTGTGCCGGGGCAAAAATCCGCCAGCAGATTTTTCAAAAATCGTACACGGTCTCCCAATACTAGCGCGACTTCTGGACTACACTGATATGGATGTGCTCAGCGACACATGCTGGGCCATTAGCTATCTATCGGATGGACCCAACGACAAAATTCAGGCCGTTATTGATGCGGGCGTCTGCCGGCGTCTCGTTGAACTCCTTTTGTAAGTGTCCACTGATAATTGAGGATAACAATGTGATGATAACTCCTTTCCTATTCCTTTAAACAGGCATCCGCAGCAGAATGTTAGCACTGCGGCCCTCCGCGCTGTGGGCAATATTGTCACCGGCGATGATCAGCAGACCCAAGTGATATTGAGCTATAATGCCCTGCCGTGCATCAGTCTTTTGCTGTGCTCCACAGCCGAAACGATTAAGAAGGAATCCTGCTGGACCATATCAAATATTGCGGCCGGCAATCGTGACCAAATCCAGGCAATTATCAATGCCAATATATTCCCGCAGTTGATGAGCATAATGCAAACGGCTGATTTTAAAACACGCAAAGAAGCCGCATGGGCCATAACAAATGCCACCAGTAGTGGTTCCTCGGAGCAGATACACTATTTAGTGCAGGTGGGCTGTGTGCCGCCCATGTGCGATTTTCTCACTGTCGTCGATTCGGATATTGTTCAGGTTGCTTTAAATGCTCTCGAGAATATACTGAAAGCAGGCGAAAAGTTTCAAGTACGGCCCAATCCCTACGCAATGACCATTGAAGAGTGTGGTGGTAAGTCGAAGTTATATTGTGTTATCATAGTAAATGATCATAGTAATATCATATAATATTATACAGGCTTAGATAAAATTGAATATCTGCAGTCGCATGAGAATCGCGACATTTATCACAAGTCATTCTACATTATCGAACAGTACTTTGGCAACGAGGAGGAGGACACGCGTGTGGCGCCCGTTGCTGGAACTCAGCAGTACGAGTTTAATCCGCAGAATATGCCCGATAGCGGATTTAATTTCTAGCATGACTACAGAAATAACACTACAAAACAAGCGGTAAAGCAACACAACCAGCGGAGCAAAACCGGAATGTGTGTATCCTATGCACGGCTAGAAAGACAGGCACTGACAACGCCGCAGTGTGCAGTCATTAGCATTTAAGTCGAGTCGAGCCCGAGAAGTGTTTCACGTTTTCTTTGTTTGTTTTTTTACTCTTTTGTTACATACTCCTTATCATTATCATTATGAATTGCGAAAGCGTACCGAAAATTAGATGTGTGCATAAGGTCCAGGACCACAACTTGAATAATCCGTACTTGAATCCAAATTGGTTGCAAGCACTCGAGCATATACATATGTACACATCATGCATGTGTATGTTACCCCAACAGAATTGAATTAAAATACTTAATCCATATATATTTGATTGATGATGTACACTCAATGCTTTCCTAATGACTTTGTAAATATTTTCATTATGCGTATAAGTACATATACATATATCTCCATATTTCTGTACATACATATGTACTCTGTGCGTTTGAGAAGCCGGCTTTGGTGTTGTTATTTATACATATTTATGTATGTATACCTACATCTACATTATATAATTATAACGAATAACTTGAAAAGTTTTGATTTTGTTACACAAATTGCAAATCGTAATAGTTTGTTTAAGTTTAAATCGTAAAATTTTAATTTAATTTAAATTGTCAATCAATAAAGAACAAGAATCAGACCAGAACGAATTGAAAACCAGTTCTCCTTGATACCTTTTCTTTAAAACATTTAAAATTGGTAATAATGTGATCTTAAAATATGCTCGACACCCGCGATCAAATGGATGTATCCAAAGAGTTCCCGAAATAAACAACTATAGCTAACTCAAATTATACAAAGAGGTGTACAACAAATTTATAAAATAAATAAAATGTTAACAAGCACGTTTCATTAAATTGAACATGTTTTTAGTGGAAGTATTGCTTTAAAATGTTAAATCTCTAAGTTTAAATAATTCCAATATCATTTGAACCAACTTCAACCTACTGTTTATGCGAATGCACCAGCTGGCTGTGCTGTCGATTCTCGATTTTTATTTATTTCGACTAAATAGTCGAAACGTTATCGATATCGATTGCACATGTACAACATTCTTGCGGCAATGCCGCTAATAGTGTATTTATACCAGGTTAATCAGTAATCAGTAGAGTTTTACTATTATTCATTTAAAATGTTGCGGAGTGAAAGTAGTCAAGCATCTGCCGGTGTTAATCACAATTATAAAATTATCAGTAGATGGATGCATAAAACTCTAACAGAATGGCAAAGTGTTCTCAATCGGAATGGCGCCGACGTTCTGATCTACGAAGAATACATTGACTCATCGACCAATAATGAGCACTTTGCAAACTTTATATTGATGCTGAGCAGGCATTGCCCAAACTTGACACATGTCCGTTTATTGTTTTCTGGAGAGAAGAGCGATTATTTAGAAGTGGGTTTTATCAAATCTCTTTGGCAATTGCCACACCTAAAGTGCTTAAGTCTATTTGATACCCCTGACACTGAATGTAAGTCCTTTATCTTTTATAATAGTTGTATACCATTATTTATTTGTTATATTATCAGAAGGTTATATGAATCAGAAGGTGTTTATGTTATACAAAAAACTACAATTTTCGTTGTATCCCTTCTCTCAAACTGAGAACGGAAAAATCTCCTACATGTGAAACACATAAAAAAATGTTATCAATGTTTGTTTTATATGTGAAATCATAAAAAATATAATCATCATATTACTGATATTCATTCGCAGTCTTTGCTCTGAAGGATGACTTAAATAAACTAACAACTTTAAAAATAGATACTGTCGACGAAAATGTGACAACTACTGATTTTTCAAATATATGTGGTTCTCTGACAAATTTGCAAAATATTGTCTGTGAATATGTCTACAGTAGAGAAATAACAATTGTTGCCGGCTTGTCCAGTTTATCAACATTAAAATCGCTAACTTTATTCTATCCGCCGGAAAATGAATGTAAGTCTTAGAACGATGGTGAGCTGAATCGAATAATAATGATCATCAAATTGATAAACATATTTTTTCTTTCAGTAAAGCAATTGAAGAATTGTAACCAACTTGAAACACTTAATCTTTACAATATTTATAGTAACCTGAATTCGGACGATTTTTTAGATATATTTAAAGAAAAGCACAATCTACATTCTCTATCGATCTGCCTCATAGATAGTAAACTTAGCATTTATCTATCTAAATTATTCACATATTGTCCAAAGCTAATTTGTCTAACGATTAACCTGCCAATAAAAGATATTGGTAATTTCGCAAATCTTAAATATGTAGGATTAGACATGGATGGTGAACCAAGCTTATCTATCTTGGAGACAAAAGAATTCCTTAAGAGCTTGAGGCGATTGCAGCATCTTCAGTTTCTCTCTTTGGATACAAGCCCAAAAAACCTAAATGAAAACGAAGCTCTACTCAAAATTATACTTCACTGTACAAGCTTAAGATATCTCCGTTTGCCATACGAAACGCAAGGATTCAATGAACTCATTCTAAATCTACCCAATTATCTAAGTAAGCGTAACTTCCAACCGGAGTCGCCATTTGTGCTGTCTGTGCAGGGCAGTGATGCAGTGACCGATGTGGAAGACAAGGTAAAAACCAATTTGTACAATATCTGTGTAATTTCTTATTGGTTTCTCATTTTATTTTCAAAGTTAAAGGCACATCCACGAGGTGAATTGCTGCATTTGGATTGGAACGGCAAAATGTTTGCATCCGAACTTAAGCGTCTATGCGAATCTTTAGGCCATCCCGATGCATATATGGACGACAAAAAAGTGTTCAAATTCCCTGGAAAATTGGCCGGTGATTCATTTGGTCCTGTGGATAGATGGTTTTCTAGCGCGAATTACAAATTGGCTCTTAAATCATGCACCAACAAATTTAATCTGGACTACGACGAAGAGCTAATAAAAATATGCCGAGATTTCACCATTAGTAATGCGGAATATGAATTGTCCAACATGAAATTCGCATTTAATTTCAAATATGATTCAATAGATAAGGACAATAAATATCCAGAGGCGGAGAGTTAATCAATTGTATTTTATAAATACTTAACACTTAAGATTGAGTTTAAAATATGTATTGATTTTTGGAAAGTTAATATTGTTTTGGTCAAGTAAAAAGATGTTGGGGATTCACCATTCTACACCCCGCCTACTTTGCTTACCGGGTGGCAATAATTACATATATATGCAGTCGATAAATTGTGTTGGTCGACCATATGACTGTCATCGATGCTATCGATATTTTCAATATAAGCAGGGCTGTTTCCATAAACTCTTTTTCAAATTTTACGTAAACTGTGTCACCAAGAATTTGCAATAGAAATAATAGCAAAATCGTTTTGAAATTTCTTTTATTACATCAAATCGAATTGTGGATTGAAAATTGTAATCGAATATGTGTAAAGACTTGTGTATTTAAATTGTTGCCCACAGCATTTTTCAGTTAAATTCACTTTCGTTTTACGAATCGCACTTTGTATGGCTTGGGCGTCAGTGTGATGCCCGGTTGAAGGATCAACGATGGTGTTTCACCATCGGGCAGCACAATGCGAAACTGCTGGACAATCCGAACGAGAAACGAGAAAATACATGCGCGAGCCAATGCATCGCCCAAGCATCGACGTCGCCCCAATCCGAAGGGCATAAAATACTCGTCCTTGGAGCACTTGCCGAACGCATCGATAAAACGCTCTGGCCGAAACTCGTGCGGCTCTGTCCAATGCTGCTTATCCATGTGCACCGAGTGCAGGCTAATGAGTATTGTCGAATTCTTCGGTATATCGTAGCCACCCAGCTTGGTTGGCCACAGAGCACGACGCGGACCCGTTATGGGTGTGATATGAAAGAAACGCTGCACCTCCATAATGAACGCGTCCATATGGTGGAAATATTCGCGCCGACTGAGATGTGGAAATGCAACCGTATCCATGCTGCTGTTGCTGCTGCTCTGCATGTTGGCGGCCACTTCGGCATGTAGCTGCTCTTGCACATCCTGCCGCAAGGCGAGCATCATGAGCGCCAGATTGATTGTGTTACTGGTCGTTTGTGAGCCCGCTATGAAAAAGTCGAGTATTGTCATCACCAGCTGCGTCTCGTTGAAGCTGTCGGTATCCTTGCCTCGACTGCGCATCTCCAGCAGATAGGCAAAGATCAGATCATCACTCTCGTGCTGCTCTGCACCGCGCGCCTCGCACTCATCAAGACGACGCCGATGCTCCGCAATTGTCTCCATGAAGAAGCTGTGCATCTCAGCATTCAGTTGTCGTATTAGGTTGTAGCCCGTCCAATTGGGCGCCACATGACGCAGCCAGGGAAATTGTGCCAGCACTCCGCCACATATGTCAAACAACTTCGAGCGACGATTCATCAGCTCGAGAAGGCGACGCAGTGTACCATCCTCAGTGCTGGCGATTCTCTCGCCGGCAATCAAACACCAGAGCACATTGAGCACACTTTGGGCCAACCAGTTAACGGGTTCAACGGCCGCCGCATCCGTTTCTGTGAGTTGTTGCATCAGCTGCTCCGCCTCATGCTCGATTTGCTGCTCCATCTGGCTGCGTCCGTAGCCCACGTGGCGCATTTGTTTCATCGCAAAGTTGCGATGTTCATACCATAGCTGTCCATCCGTGCACGTGATGCCCTTGCGTGTGCCCATGGTGCGCAGGCGCAGAAAGAAGTTGTCCGGTCTGCCCTCGAACACCTCTTGCAGCTGCACCTCGCGTACCAGCTCATGGCCCAGCGCCACCACCACATACTCCTGGCCCAGCTTCAGGCCCAGTAGCTGGCTGTCATATTTCATCGCCCACTGCTTGAAGAGCAGATGCTGACCACCAGCAGCGCGTGCTTCCCTACGGAACTGCAGAGTGTTGCCCAGCCAAGGAATGAAACCAGGTCCTGAAATCGAAATAAATAAATATATTAAGTAGAACATAAATAATTAAATAAAGAACTATTATCTATCTTTAACTATTGTTGTTTTTCCTCCTAATCTTATCGTCGATAGTGTTTAACACTACCGAAAAATCTGGTCATCAGTTTATAATTAAATCGGTAACTCAAATCTTAATTTTCTGTTCATTACTTATCAGGCATGTGCTTTTACATTTGTATGTGCTCAACACATGGATACCTCTTTTTTAGCTTGCTTTAATTAATATACAATAATTCTAATTATACATTGTAAGTATACAATAATCCTGATTATACCTTGTAAATAAGAATTATTGCATATTAATTGAATAAATGCATATCGATTTGAAATTTGATTTGGATAGTGCATATGTAAATCAAACAAGACAACTACGGGCTAATGTGATGGATGTCTAACCATTTTATCAATTAAATCTATTTGAAATGCCACACATACGCCGACAACCTTGGGGTAAACGTGTTCCAGTTGGACAATGTATTCCAGTTACCCATTTCCAGTTGGATTATTGTCGCTAAACTTATCTAGTTGAATTGAAAGTGTCTGTTTGCCATAAATAAACAAGATTTAATAAAAAAGTTGATTCCAGAGATGTCCACGCCAAAAAAGCTTTGTTTAACAAATGTTTCTTTTCATTAGCTTTTCCACAGAGCAAGGTTGGAAAAGATTTGATGGCTTGAATTTTCTCTAAGCATTGAATGAATTTGATCAATTGAATTTTTTGATGAAAGCAAAACTAATGTCAATTTGAAACTAACAAGCATTCAACTCCGAAGGTCGTATAGGCGGCTGTATTTATTTTATATATTTGCTTAACTGCCATAACAAAAGCAATACCATAATAATAATATTTAATTTCTTATGTGTTTAATTCATTTTTGGATAGAACTTACCTGGCGGAAAATTGCTGGGACGTCTAATTGATTTGAACAGCGAATATATTAGAAATACAATGAGAATGGTTACCAGAAAGATGAGGGCACCCATCTTGGCGATATGATCGAATCGACAACAAATCACAGTAATTACAACGCGTCCGCATGCCTTGCACACTCGATGGCAACTAAAACCAAATCCAATTGGATATGCGCACTGAATGCGCAAAGAGAGAGCGGCACAAGCAAGCCACACATATACACACATACACATACACATACACATCCATATGCACACACACACACATACATATGTACTTTAATGCTCGTGTATTTTTGCCGGCTTTCGTGTGAATGAGGGCCCATTGAATGATTCTACTGAGTACGGCAACATTGATAAAAGCAAATGGGACTGGTCACTATGATAATAACTATTTGTTTAATTCTATTAAAAAGAGTAAAAAATAAAGAGAAACTCTCACTAAAGCGTTGACCATAAAAGGATTTTCTTAAACGAGTTTCTGTAATTGAAAAAATGAATTAATTATTACAGCCATCTATATATGGAGCTCCTCTGTTTAAATCTGCGAATAGATGATGCTTTAGAGGCGGTACGCGTTCGCAACACCGCCCTTCACCCAAAAGTTGAACCTGAAACTGATACTGGTTGAACTTCGAGAGTCATTCTCCTCTACACTAAGGAGGAGGCAATAAAACGTTACTTTACAAAATTGAGCCAGTGTGTACATATATTAAAAATGTAATGAAATTGTAAAGGAATCGCTTTACAAAATCGATACAAAATTATTTATTGTGGTTACTTCTTGAATCATCGAAAAACAATTGAAACCATTTAGAGAAGGGGCTACGACGACGACCTTTCTACAGGAACACCGAGTTCTTGGCAATTATAAAATCAATATCGTTTGTCCATGGATTCTTGAAGGCGCGCCATTCACTCTGTAGCTGGATGTAGCTGTTGTCCTTGCAGCGGAAGCGATACACCTGAGTGGTGATATTCTCGGGCACCTGCATAACCATCTTATGGCATTCGACCAGCGCTGAAATGTCCTCTTTGTGAAAATAGTCGTAGAAGCTGGTGCCCAGTATTTCCTGTGGCAAGAAGCCAATCACCAATGTGGCACTGTAAATTAAAAACAAAAAAAATAACAAATTAGCGTGTGCTTCTTTAGTACAACAACTGCAGGAACCAACCGCTGATCGATGAAAAGGAACTTGCCCTCGGCCGAGTGACGGGATATGAAGAGAACATGCCTTATGTGGGGATTATTGTCCAGCGAGGAGGGCGCACTCGAATTGAGAACATTAGGTGGTATCCGTCCAATGGCCACGAGGCAGGATAGATTCGTTGTTTGCTCATCACTGTCGCCATCCTGATCCTCGTCCTTGATGGGCGTCCATGATTTTAAATATCCAGTGCATTGTATAACCTGATATTTATGATCCATATTTAGCTTTGATTTGCGTTTAGTGGAGCTACGCGAACTAGACGATGTGTCCGATTCGTCCTTGATCTGATTGTTGTTGGCCGCACGCAGTTTCATGCGACAGAAGAAGGAACGTCGAGCGCCGGGACAAAGACGACACAAGCTCTGCGGCACATCCGTCTTAACCGGCAACATGGCTTTAAAACACAAATATCTCTAGCAATTAACATGTATGCATATCAAATTGATTGGATTATCACTCACTCTTGGCATCGATGAGACGCTCGCGCGGACACTGCTCCAGCGAGGACAACTGCTCCTTCACCTTGACAATATCCTTAGGATGCAGTACATCGAACCAGCTCTGGCCTAGAAGATCAGCCTGCGTGCAATTCAACACATTTGACACGGAATTGGAGACAAATAAAATGCGTCCACGGTCACAACCCACAACGAAGAGAAACCCCTCCGACGCCTGCAATATGATCATCTTTAGCTCCTGGTCGGACAGAAAACTTGGCCTATAATCGCCCCCATTATAGGGATGCAGGCTGCCGCGTATCCCCCGCAAATGCTGCACAGCCATGCGCAGCACAGTCAACTTGTCCAGCTTACGCTGCATCGCATAGCACATGGGTATCATTGAGGATAGCTCGTTGATGTATGTGTTCATCTTATCGCGTCGCCTTTTCTCAATCTCACTGTGATTCTGTCTATCGAGCAAAACGCGAGAGAACATTTTGTTATTACACTGAGTGCTCGAAAATTACATTTTCAGAAGATAGTTCAAGTAAAATTTATAATTTAAATATAACGAAGATTCAATTTGGAACAAAAAACTACAAAATTCTGAGCGAGCACTGTATTATTAAGTGCAATTTTATCCATAATCAAGAATGGAAAGTTATCTTCGGAGAGCCGAAGATTAATTACCCTTACAGACATATGGCCATATATATGTATATGGGCAAATGATTTGTATAAAAAAGTAACGTTTTTCTTTTTAGTAAGAACTTGACTTTCCGACCAATAGTTCCTGGGGCAGCTATATGTCTACTGAAAAGAAATCTCACTTGAAAACAGACAGACGGACGAACAAACATAATAAATGGGGTTTCCTTTTTGTGTGACAAAATTATAATACCCTCTGCAAGGGTATAAAAGTTTGATATTAATATGTGATTGATTAGCCATTGGCTGCATTAATTGATGCTTACTTGCGATTCTCATCCGTTGTGCGTGTCGACTTCTCCTCACCGAGTGTTTCGTCCTCCAGATCCTCCAGGTTTTCACTATAAGAGGCGCAATAATTATTACCAGAAATTTACATTGGCAATCAATCAAATATCAGCTTTTATTGCGCGTTAACATTAACATTGACGTTTTTTTAAGTGGTTGTCAAAAGCATCCTCAAAATCAACCCCATTGAATTCCAAAAATAATCCGGCAACTGTTGCTCACCGTTCATCGTACATCCCCCAGAAGAACACATGTAAACCAAAAAACGTTTCATTCACTTGTGTGTGTGTGTGTGCGTGTATGTGTAAGTCACCAATACTTAGAGAAATTTATAATTTGCAATGCACACGCAATAGAACATACCAAAACTCTTGCATGGCTCCGCTTATGCAAATTGACAATAAATTTTTGATTAATTGACTGTGATTTTGAGTACGCTTCCTGGTTGCCAGCAATTCTTTTGTTTACAAACAATTTAAGGAACCGTCGGCGAGCGAGCAGCGAACACGGATTTTGGAGAAGTATCTGCAATTTGTCAAATGCAAGCTTTCTCATGGCTTAAGCTTTTTCGTGCGTCTGGCAACTCTGCATGGGAAGCTCGATGCATTTGCAGATGCAATCTATCGAGCTTAAAATCTTTTTAAATGTTATATTAAAAAAGCAATAAATCATTCACATTCTATTCTATTTTTTGACAAATACATTATATCAAATGTTTGTAGTTTAATTCTAAAATGAATACAAGACTTGTAACAAAAGAAAAACATAACTTATTTATACATGATACATTTTATCTAAACATATTGTTATAACTTGCATATAGCGATCCCAAAGGCAACGCGTCTCTTGATCTCTGTAAGGCAAATCATTTAATTAGAAACACACATATATATAATGCAAAATATAATCTCACCTAGATATTTCCAAATCCAGAACGCTCTGTGTTATTGAAGAGAGAAACTTATTGACTTGCTCTCGATTCCAACCATTCTGACGCCAAGGCTCAACCAATTTCTCGCACAGATCGACAAATAAATCTCTCAGCTCACGATTCCTATGCAGATTGCAGGCAATGGTGATAAGTGCCCGCCAATACGAACGAAAATTTCCATCTAGCTCGTGAAAAGCGCGCTCCAGCAAAACAGGCTTCAAACGCAGGCAGACAAGACTGCAAAATAAAAATGAATTTGAGCAAAAACATTTTATATCGTCAATGTATTTAGATGACACACTGTTTAATTTCCTTTTCCTTGTCCAGTAAGCAACGCAACTCACGCAAATCTAAAAGGAATTCTTTGTCCATTTCGGTGTCATAATACTCAGGTCCGGTGTGCTGAAGACATGCAAAAATGTGGTGGTTTTAAAGAACATTGTGATATTGTAGGCTACTTACCTGATATGTATATGTCCAGTAGATCATGATGGAGTGCGAACAGGTGAGCAAATCGCTAAAGCTTAAATATTGCAATTTCTTTTTGGATGTTTCGAAGCGCAAACAAGCCAAAAACACAATGCAGGCATATCTCCTGTATAAAGCGATAGAATTAAATATCTAAATAGTACGCTTATATATATATATATATATATCTAATGCTTACTTGGCCAGTTCGTTGGATATAAAGAAATGTTGCTTAATATTGTTGGTCAGAGTTCCTGGCATCTCCTCCACAGTTCGAAAAATGCGTTTCACATTGTCAAATTGGCGACTGTACACAGAAATAGTAATATGATATGATATAAATAATAATGCACAATTTACTTACCGACACGATTTAAGTTTGACGCAAGTCTTTTCGCCCACTTCGTCCAGATCCTTGCGATAGCGTGATGTCAACTTTTTGCCAAGAATTTCACGTGCAACAACATCATCAATTGAATAATATTTCTCAATGATAAAGTCACGCGTTTCGGGCTCCAATTGGAAACAGGATTGTTCCATCAATTTTGTAGGCGCATGTAAATAGAGCTCAATCAGTGCATAGGTCCGATAATGGTCAAGAACATCAGATGCAATCAAGTCCAGTGGCGCCCCCATGGAATGGCCAAATCCCTTCTTCTTTAGGTAGCAAACCGCTTCGCTGGCTTTGAGAGGGAATAACAACAATAAAAAATAAAAATGAGCATATTTCGAAATTTGTGCATAGCAGATGCGAAGGATACTTACAGGAAAAACCTTCGATCCATAGTTGATAAATTTCTGGATCCACAAGTGTGTAATTGCTTATGAAAACTTCAACATCCGCCTGGAAAAAAGGCATATCCAAAATATTAATGCTTATTTGCTTAACTGATAACATAAACATACCATGTTTGTTGTTGTTAAACAGTTATCGACTCATTTCGAATAAGTTCGATTACACGACCCACAAATTCAATTGAGCGAACTAAGTTCGTGATTGTCGCTGCATTTAAAAGTTATGTTTTTGGCATGCAAAAGCTAAATATTTAGCTGAGCCGAATAACATTTGTTTGGTTAACTGTCATACATAATGCTTTCAATAGATCACTAAATGATTTTTTAAACTCAATAATAATTTTTCATACAGAATTAATTTTATTTTCATATACATTAACATGAAAAAAGCATGATCCGTTTGCTAAACTATTTTTGTGAAACGTGTCACTGAAACCAGCAAGTAGCAGCTACGAAACTATTCGATTAGTATATGCTTGACTGCGCATGTCTAAGAATTGATTTCAAGTGAGAGAAATATTTGTTGGGCATGAAGTTGAATTAATGTGCCAAAATGACTTTAGATATTATTTGGTTGCTTACAATTTAAAATCATGTGCTTAATAAATGTGGTTGGTAATTTGTATAAATACAATTAATCGAATTAATATCGAATATTAGAACTATCGATTGTATCGATACATCGTTGTGTTTCTAATATCGCAGCGGATATCAACTTTTAAGAAATGTAAAAATGTAAATTGCAACATATAAAAATAATTGTAAATAGCCAAAGGCAACGTACGCAATACAAATTCATTGTGAATGGTGTGCGCGCAAACCGAATGCAAGCGCTACAATAGCTGTAACAAACAAACAACAACAACAAACAAACAAGCGAACGACAACAGACGTCCGTAGCCCACAATTGCAATTGCAACAATTCGATGAACAACTTTACATTCATATTCAACAATCAGCAAATAGCAAAGGAAACCCATAGAAGTAGTTGTCGAAGAAGAGGAAGTGCATTTGCTGTGTCGCGTTGTTGTTGTGCAGAATGGAACAGGATTCCACAACGGAGCTGCATCTGAGCAGAATACGTGAAGTGAAAGATTTGGCCGCATTACCCGACGACGTGCGCGATGTTGTGAAAGAAGAGGTCATATTAGAGAATCACCATCATCATCAGGTAAATCAACACACCAATATCTCTGACCGACTGGCGTTGGCGGCAAGGGTGGTTCGTTCGTTCGCTCCTTCGTTCGTTTAATCGTTCGTTCGTTTTATCGTGTTCGTATGCTTTCGTTTCGTTTCGTTTCGTTGGATGCCCGCGCAGCCAACGCGCAGTTGTAGAACGCGGTGCCTGCCACCTGCATTTGTGTGTGTGTGTATATATATGTGTGTGCATGTGCTTGTATGCTCCTCTCTGTAGAACAAGTGGTGTATGTGTGGGTGGTTATGTGTTAGTGTGTGTGTGTGTGTGCGTGTTGGGGGCGGGTGGGGTGAATCGGTTTAGTTTAAGGGGGGAGGGAGGAGAGGGGAGTGGGTGGCGAAGGTGGCGGCGCAACAAAAATGCGCGCGGTGCTTGCGCCCTACACAGCCCACAATGCACAGTAAGAGACTCGTGAGCCCAAAGCCAGAGCAAAAGCCCGCCACCATAACCACCACCATCGCCACCATCACCATCCACATCCACATTCACATCCACATCCACACACAGGCAACTCCAACAAGAACGTCAGAATTTGTGTGTGGCGCAAATTGTTGTGTATACCGATTTTCATTTTTCCATGCTGTGTTGTTTACTTACACATACGAAATTTTCTCTGATTTCTTCCATGTTAAAAATTGCAAAAAAAAAAAAAAACACGAAAATATAAATAATAATAAACGGCAACGCCAAATATCAACCTGAATATTAAACAAATAATAAATACTGGATAATTGTGATACACAAACAAACATTCATGTGACGACGACGACGACGACGACGACGGCGCTCGATTGAAATTTCTGTGGGCTCTGTAATGTGCGCTATGGTAATGCAGTTGGATTCGAAAGTTCGCATGGTCACATCCTCATCAAACGACAACAGCGGCAGCGGCGGTGGTGGCGGCGGCGGCAGTGGCGGTGTTGTATCAGTGCCCGTTTCTCTGCCCATCGGATCAATGATAACTGGAACGACATTTAATGTGATTACGCCGGATCAGTTACCGCACTATAAACCGATGCTGTGCGTCGACAACAATTGCTATCTGTCCAGCAGTACGGTCAGCATGGGCGGCGACCTCAAAACGATTGTCATACAACAGCAGCAGCAGCAGCAACAGCAGCAGACGAGCGTCAATAGTGGCGCTGGTAATACAAATACCACCGCCACAAACACCATTGGACTGAATCACGATGGCTCTGGCAGCAATAATAGCCATGACAGCATCGGTACGCTCGAGCATGCTGGTGGCGGCGGTGGCGGTGCTGGGAACACAACCGGCTCAACGGGCTGGGCGGAAACGACATCAAATGCACCGCACTTGGAGGTGTTCCAGATCCGTTGTAAAACCACCTGCGCCGAACTCTATCGCAGCAAACTGGGCTCCGGCGGCCGAGGGCGTTGTGTCAAATACAAAGACAAATGGCATACCCCCAGCGAATTTGAGCATGTTTGCGGCCGTGGCTCCAGCAAGGACTGGAAACGCTCCATCAAATATGGTGGCAAATCTCTACAGTCGCTCATTGACGAGGGCACGCTAAGACCGCACGCGACCAACTGCAGTTGCACAGTCTGCTGTGACGACGAAGCAGGTGAGTCAGGTGAGAGATGCATACACAATATTAATACCCAACCCTGCCTCCATCAATGTACCCCAATCAATATTCCATGAGGCATGTCAAAACGATTGATACAAATTTTAATAGCTTAAGGCCCATATTATTCATATATTTGTTTAGCTTCTATGTAATGAGAAACAAATCCTGAACTTGGCGTAATAGCTTGCGAGTGTCAAAAATCTTTAATGCATTGCCCATTTTCCGCTCCATTTTCAAATGGAATCCATTAGCTGAAGACATTCTCAATAGTTAAATTATATTGAAGTCTGTAATTCTTATTCTTTGATCGCTTTTTGCTATTTTACAAAATAAAAAATGATGATAAAGAAATAACATTATTATACAACGCTAATGTCGTTTCAGCATCGGGTCCTGTGCGTCTATTCACGCCGTATAAGCGACGAAAGCGAAATCAAACTGATCTCGATGTGGAACCTGGGCCCAAACGCAAACGCAATACGCATAGCAACAATAATAATAACAATAATAGCAACACCAACAATAACAACAACACAAGTGGCAGCAGTATCAACAACAACAACAACGTGGACCCAACGCAAGCAACCGCCACCAGTGTGGTCGATGATAACAATATGTTTTTAACCGAAGACAACATAACGTCCAAGGATGAACCATGGGCGGCGCTCAATGACAGTTTAGATACCTCCACCGAGCTGGTTGACCAAACGCAAATGGGCAATCCGTATGAGCGCGAAACGTTTGTGGTGAACATTAACGATGCGGGCTCCATTGCCGTCCTGGACGGCAGTCAATCGATGAAGAACATCGAGCATGTCTACTGCACCATGGTCAAGGCAACCAACGATTTCAAACGCCTGCTCAACGACATGAAGCAAAACTACGAGCGACGCATCGAAGTGCTGCAAAAGGAGCGCGACGCAGCGGTCAGTGCGATGCGTGTCCAGGTCCACACAGACATGGATGATCCCAATATATCGGGCTCATTACATGGCAACGAGATCATATCTGCAAAGAAAGTAAGCACTAAAACAAAATCACAGAACGAGAACAGCAACACTTTACGACTGGCTCTTGTTTTGTACACAAAAAAAAACATAAATTAAATTTGTGAATCTTTTAGTGCGCCAACTGCAATCGGGAGGCGTTGGCCGAGTGCTCGCTGTGTCGAAAGACGCCGTATTGCTCGGAGTTTTGTCAGCGTAAGGATTGGAATGCTCATCAAGTGGAGTGCGCAAGGAATCCACAAACGTCAGCGCAACAGGTCATGTTATTGATCGATGATCAGTCCTAAGCAACGTAACGAATTGTAAATACAAATTTTACTACTAATTAATATATGATTGTGCAAGGCCCCACACCACCTTCCCCTCCCCACATACCATCTCCCAACAAGCCCAGACCCCACTCTCCAACTATCCCTACCATGCCTTCCCATTAGATTTATGTCCTATAATAATGTAATTCTTAAACGTACGTATAACTATATAAATATGTGTATATATATTTATATATACATTTTACTATCGACCGTAGAAAAGAAAAAATCCAAAAACAAAAAAAATAATCAGAAAGAAACATTTGTAGTAAGCGCAAATCAAAGCAGAAGCGTCAAAAACCAATTTGAACGTCTTCTTGGCATAGCGTAAATGAAGAAGTTTAGCTACGATTTGAGATAATGCAACAAAATCTGAATAAACTTAACTTGTAATTCAATTTAAATTAAATTTATAAATAGTTGCGAAGCGCATAGCAAAACTAACAAGGTCCCCAACCCGGAAGAACTCCCCCTCTCATTTTCTGCTTGACAACTTTTTGCATAAAAACAAAAGTAAAAGTAAATAATAAAAACAAAAAGAAAAATAAAAGAAATAAAAAAAAATAAGAAATTTACAACCAAAATCGAGAGATAAGCAGAAATACAATACATATTCGTCTATGTATACATTTTTCATTAGACACTAAGCACATAGTTAAACTTTTAACATTTTACGATTATAATTTTATGGATCTACTGCCCGTCGTTACAAGCATCCAATAAAGATTTCAAAACAAAAAAAAAAACAAAAAAACAAAACAAAAAAGAAGAAGATAAATATAAATAAAAACGAAACGATGTAAAAAAATATAGAACAAAAAACGAAACACACAATACATTTAATCGCAAGTACATTTAATTATAACCAATTACATAGTTGTGTGTTTAACTACATTTCTGTGTCGCAGTATTTTCTCCTTTTTCCAATTTCCTTTGTAAAGTTTTTTGCCGCCCTCCGTAAGCAGCTGTAACAATTTCTCGTAGTCTGTAGTCCATATGCAAACACATTCATATATACTTATGTATGTAGTATATATATATATAAATATCTTTAAACAACTAGCTATATATTCCGGTTCACACAGATACAGCGGAAAAACACACACACACAAAAACAGAGACACGCATTCAACACAGATTTAAAGGAAATTTCTATGAGAGATCAGCGGATCAGTTTGATTCCAAGTCGAGGAGTATTTGAAATCTTTGTTTTCAGATGTCTGTAACGTTTTCGGTTGTTGCATTACAATAACAATAACAAAAACAAGTACAAGTTAACTCCACACCCCCCACAAGAACACATACACTCAAACACACCCACACAGACCAACACAAAACAAGCAGAAAGAGAGAGAGAGCTGAAGTATCAATGCGATGATGAAAGAAAAGAAAAGAAAAGAAAAATATATACATACATTTAAATGTACAATGCTTACTTTTTGTCGTATTCTTTGTTCATTCTTTTTGTGTTCTTAGTTGTCTATGTATAACATCTAGACTTAAAACATAAAATATCTAAACAGCTCCAAGGTAAGTACTTACTTTGATCAATTCTAACAGAAACGTCTATAAGTTTTTGAAGACTGGTCGATTGCCAAATAGTTCAAGTGTAGCATACTTTTTAGATCACCAAATGTATTTGCAGGCAGAGATTTACTTTCTTATGTTATTTGTACATAACAAAAAAATATAGAATCGCACTCAGTAGTTTCTCAAGGCGGTGATCTTAACTGCTTACTGAATTTGTCTCCTCTTCCTTATCAGTTCATTTAAGAAAGTAATTTGATTTGAACAATACGGCTTATAGAATATATTCCATTAGCATTGGTTGATCTAAATGACTTGTAATCAATTAGAAATAATCGGTATTATCAACTCCCAATCATAGCTCCCGTTTAATTTAAAATGTTTTGTTTAAAGTATTTTGTTGTTAGTCCATATTATGCACATGTTTCATTTATTATTGCATTTTGCATTACATATTATCAATATGCTTATTATTATAGTCTATTACCAAAAATAATTTCTTAAAACTTGTTTACTCGTTTCATTTATTTATAGGTATGCTTTAATTACTTTAAGTTTTGCTCGGGTAGATTCTTTTCTTTTTTTTTTGTTTTTGTTTAGCTGTAGTATATTTAATTCGATTTAATTTGCTTGTGTTTTTACCAGCGATAACTTTTGTTTGCAAACACACGAAACTCGAAAAAACTGCAAGGAATAACTACAAGAATATTCAGGATCGTGGGAGAAGGGGAAGGAAATATCTGTGTGTGTCGGAGAGGTGGTGGGTGGGGGTGTTTGGATTGTGTACAGAGAACGAAACCGTTATTTAAATATTGTTTTTTGTTTTGTTTTTGTTGTGGTTGCGGTAGTTGGTTTAGTAACTAATTTGTGTGCTTGATTATCATGGTTTTGTTTTTGTTTAATACATACAATACGTGTGTGTGTGTGTGAGTGTTGCATAATTAATAAATACAAAACATACATATGTAAGTATATTAAATAACGTGCCTAAATATAAAACATTTCACAATTGTCTAAATAATAATATTCTGAATATGCATACATACATATATTACTGAAATTTATTAACAAATTTCGCTGCTGCCCAATGAAGGAAAACAAATAGTACATAATTTATAAACAATTGCCAAATTGGTTATTCAAGTGCCATAATTCTAAACACAACGATTTGAAAAAGGGGCGGGCGGGAATTAAACAAAGCCATACACAGTAGAGAATTAGTTAGTTTAAGCGTTTAAAACTTAATTCGATTCGCAAAACGTTTACAAATACAATGCATACATATATATTTTCAATTTTCGTTTGCTGTGTTTGTTCTGTTTTGTTTCGTTTTTGTTTTCTTGTTTTTGTTTGTTTTTTGTTTTTTTTTTTTGGAATCACAAATGTTAGCTATAGTATTTAAATACACATGTAGGTAAGACATTCAAAAGGAAAATTAAGTTTTATAGCGCTTAAGAATGCTCTTGATGATGGTGTTAGAGAGACTGCGATTGCAATTGTGGTTTCTGCTGCTTTTGCTGCTGGTGGTGGTGGTGGTGTTGTGAGTGGTGGTGGTTGTGGTGGCGGTGTTGGTGGCAAAGTGTGGCAACCGGCAAGCTGCACAGCTTCACTCCAAATTTCGCACCTCAAAGCGCTTGTACGTGTAATTGATGAAGACCCAATCCTTCGAAATTTCACCGCCCTGCGGCACTGGTGCCGAAGCTGCACAAAACCAATCAACACAAAAAGAGGGAAAAATTAACAACTTGCAAACATAAAATGTGAATGGATGTGTTGCACTTACGTATCTCCAGCGAGACATCCGGAAATTCATCGAAATTGGACGTGTCATCAATGGAGCGCACTTCCACGGGTATTGCCGCTGGCCGCTCACGAATGTGCTCCCAGTCGACGCCACGAAAGAAAGGCACCGACTTCAGGTCCTCGAGTCCACGCTGCGAGCCCAAGCGTCGATCTGCCTCGCAGCAGAAGTTAATGATCGTCTCTTTGGCCTCCTCCGATATGGGTATTTCGGGCGGAAATATTAATGTTTCGCGCCAGTTCATCACTTTGCGATACGTATCCTGCGGATTATCCGAACAGAATGGCGGATAGCCCATCAACATTTCATACATAATCACGCCAAGTGACCACCAATCGCACGCAGGTCCATAGCCGGTTTGCAGGAATACTTCGGGTGCTATGTAATCTGGCGTGCCCACTGTGCTGTAGGCGAGAGCGCGACGATTTCGTTTCCACGACTCTGCGCGTCGTTTTGAGTCCATGGGACTGCAACAGAAACACATAGTTGAACAATCACAAACTTGAATCTTGAGTTTATTGTATTAATTGATACTCACCTGGCGCAAGTGCCAATAAAATCGGATGGTTTCGCCTGCGACAAATCACGATAAAAATCTGTGCGATGCGACTTCTTTAATCCTGTGCACAGTCCAAAATCTGAAAGCTGCTCAATTTACAAGTAATGTATATTATCAGATAGTTTCATTTTAGTATGTAGCTCATCACTCACCTTAAGATGCCCTCGCGCATCCAGCAGCAAGTTGTCCGGTTTGATGTCCCTGTGTATGAAACCGAGCTTATGGATCGAATCAATCGCCAACGCTGTTTCACTTATATAGAATTGTGTGCACTCCTCGGATAGCGTGTCCTTTTTCATTAGAAGCGTCATCATATCACCGCCAGGCAAGAATTCCATTATCAAATATAAATTAACCTGGTCCTGTATGCAATTAAAGTGCAATTCACAAGCAAACATATTAGACGACTCACAACAAACTTGAAAAGATACTATTACTCAGCTAAAGTTTTAAATTATTGCATTTGAGCTGGGAAAACTTAAAAAGTTATTAAAGCAACAAGCGTACAAAATTTGATGTGAAATGCCATAATAATCTGTATTTCGGCAAACCATTCTTAAAACTAAATAAAGAAAATTATATAACACAGAAGCTGGGTCTACTTTGCGAACAATAACTACAACTTTTAATTCACCATTTGACTTTCACTATTTCTTATTCTCGAAATGAGTCATACAAAGTTAAGCGGAATTCAGACATTGTCAGATCTTACATAAATGTACAATTATAATGCTATTGCATTGTAATTTACAACAATATGATAGTAAAAATGGACCTATGTGCGACGAACATAACTTTAGATCGATGCGCAAATACAAAAAAAAAACAGTTACATTTTTTGCGCTGCAGAGAAATAATGTGAAATTCTGGTCGTTTCGCATGTAACAAGGTTCTGTTGGGTATATTGACATACAAACAAACAATGCAGTGTTGTCTTCGTGTTCGTGTTCGTTTGTGTGTGAAAACTTTCACCAAGAATCAAAACAGCAACAACAACGATAAGAACAACAACAACAAAGAGCATATGATTTTGCAAGCGCGCGTTGCGCTTGTATTGGTTTATTGATTTTCGGTCAGCGAATTGCGGATGGATGGATGTGTGTGGGTTTTTTTTTTTTATTTTTCATTTTTGCAGTCGACTCACCTGAAAACTGTAGTACATCTTGACCACCCACTGGTGATCGGCCTCGACGAGAACATCGCGCTCAGCGCGTACGTGGGCCACCTGCTCCTTTTCGAGCATGTCCGCTTTGCGCAGAACCTTCATCGCGTACACGTGTCCCGTATCCTTTTTTTGCACCAAACGCACCTCGCCAAACGCACCGCGACCGATGACTTTCAATGCCTCAAAATCTTCGACGCCGAGACGCAATCGCTTGAGGCGCAAATATTCTGTCTCTTTTTGCGCATGTTGTAAGCGTTTCTCCTGGCGCTGTGTCTCCGTTAGACTTTCGTCCTTCAGTTGCGCCTCCAATTTGGCCAGGCGCTGTTTACGTTCGCCGTATTGTGTCACCAGATTGCTGTAGTAGTTCTCCAGTGTCACCTTGGCCTTGGTCGCTTTGTCCAGTGTGTGGTCGCTGAAACGTATGGAGGAGCCATCCGTGTCCGTTGTTCTGCTGCTCATCATCTAAACGGTGTGCTCTGTGTGTGTGTGTCTGTGTATGTGTGTGTGTGTGTCGTACCGTACACTGTCCTTGCACGAATTGTACACTTGCTTAAATAACACACACACAGCTTGGAAGTATTATATTGCCGTTTTTTTCCTTTGTAATTTATTAAATTGCTACCTCTCTTTCGTGTTTCGTTATCGTCGTTCTTTCTTATTGTGCGTAGGGTTGATATGCCCAGCATTTATCGAATGCCCTCCAATCGAATGGCATGAGCTCATTTTCTCATAAGAATTTCATTTTGAAGAATACAGCCACTCTTTAACTATGTTATCGACATGCCTGCGAAATCGATAGTTCTTAACAATCAGCTGACAATCAATTACCTTTGTTGCAAAAAATATGTGTTTGGTTAAGTCAATTAAAGCGCTGTATAAACCACCATGGCGCGCACAACCAACTTTTCGGACCTCACTTTTAACTGCCTACTGTTGATATTCAATTTACTACACAACCTAGAGGATCAGGTCAACCTGGCCCTCTGCTGTCGGCGTTTTCGTGATGCATTCGCTTATTTGCATCGCAAGCGATTCGAAGCAATCGTTGACACCGATATCAAGTTGCGGAACATGGACAACTGGCGTGCCTTTCTCTGGTTGTGCGGTGGTAATGTGAAGAGCTTACGTTGCTACCACGACGACGACCATCCTCTGCAGATACTTCCACTCGTGGCTAGATACTGTATACGCTTGGAGAGCATCACACTGCGCAATGCGACGATCTCCAAGGCACAGCCGTATTTGCTGAAGCTGCGAACACTGCGCAAGGTTTACGTGAGGAATTACAAGAGCACGAGCATAGATCTGATTAAGACAATGAAGTTGCGCTTGCCACACATACAAAATCTAGGCCTGGAAAACTTTGAACGGCGAGAACGTGAGTGAACTGTGACATCTAAACTGATTATCAGTTTAAATAAACATCAACAAATATATATTTATTTTAATATGCAGTACAAGAGTTGCGTCACTTTACCAACTTGGAGGAGCTACAAATGTACGATGAAGTGACGGCCGCCGACTTCCAAGCCATAACTAAATCCCTGCGGAACTTGCGGATACTTCAACTGCGCAATGCAAACAAATTTCTGACCACACAAACGCTGAAGCAGCTGGCTTCTAATTGTCCACAGCTGACCAAGCTCTGCTTTCAGGACAGCGATGCTGAACTCACCGCACTGGCGCTATTCCCACAACTCAATTATCTACAACTTCACTGCCCGGATAGTCAGAAAAAGCGACTCTTTAAAACAATGAGCAGCCAAAATGGAATGCATTTGGAATATTTAATATTGCATCGCAAGCGCTGGATCGATGAGGTTCAGGCGCAGCGGATTGGTGCCATCAAGCCACTGAAGTGGCTTGTCTGCAAGCCACGGAACGATCGTTGCGTTTATCATTTGGCGAATCTCACGCAACTCGAATGCCTGTCGGTGCAATGTGCTCGCGATATTAGTGAAGCGGAGCTGCTGCATCTGATCCGCAACAATGATCATCTGCGGTATCTAAACATCTGCTACTGCCTGGGTATAACAGATGCATTCATCGTAGACACAATCGCCATCCTAGCCAAGCGTCCCAATCAGCAGCCGCTGGTAATCTATGCGGCTGCCACTGATATTAGGCACGATATTATGGAAAGAGTAAGTAGATTTTTCTTTTACAATTATATTTTTGATTTGATAAAAATACCATAAATTTCAGTTACCAGCTGATTTTGCATCTAAGTTGCTAGTGCTGTACTTTGAGTGCAGTCAAGGCATGAAATCCGGAGAGCATTATTATAATGACGAACCGGAATTCGATCGGTAAGCAATTGGATTCGTGGAGTCACCCAAATCAATTCTACACATCATCATGCAAATTGCATATGGGAATAATAATACGTAGTCCGTAAACCAAATAATATATTGTAGATTTTTATAAATGTATGTATATTTTACATACATATTTTCACACATCATGTTATTATATTACACTTTAAGTGCTAGCTTTCTATTCTAAATCAATGAGGCTTATTTTTCAAAAATAATTGAATACTTTTTACAATTGCCTTAAAATAAATATTTACTTATTAGTGTTCACTAAAAGTCGCTAATTTGTAATACTTTGCATCCCAATTTTTGGTTGCTCCCAATAAAAATTGTTTAATTCATAATAAGAACTACATTTGAATTTAATATTTGTATTGACAATATCGTTATGCAAACGAAATATAATATGAAATATAATACGCACTTCTCTAAGTAGATCAGTGCTGTAAAACGACAAAACATTTGTCTTCATCGATTATAAGATATCGATAATTATTTTTGTTTTCGTGTTATTGTTGTGTATGACCAAAGTGAAAATTGCATAGAAATTGCAAAATAATTGTGTAAAAGCACATTTAAAAGGCCGCAACGATGCTCTCGCTGCTGCAGGAGAAGCGTCCGCTCAAGCGCACACGCCTCGGCCCGCCGGATATTTACCCGCAAGACGCCAAGCAGCGCGAGGACGAACTGACGCCCACAAACGTGAAACATGGCTTCACAACGACGCCGCCGCTGTCCGATGAGTTTGGCACGGCGCACAACTCGAATGTGAATGCCAGCAAAGTGAGCGCGTTCTTCAGCGGCGTGCTGGCCAAAAAGGAGGAGCTAATGACGCTGCAGGATACGGTGCGCAAGAAGCAGCAAATTAATTGCAAAGATAACTTTTGGCCGGTGTCGCCGCGTCGCAAATGTACGGTGGATGCGTGGTTCAAGGATCTGGCCGGCAACAAGCCGCTGCTCAGTCTGGCCAAACGGGCGCCCTCCTTCAACAAAAAGGAGGAAATATTCATAACGCTCTGCGAGAACCAAGTAAACATGCAGCGTGCCACCTGGTTCATCAAACTAAGTGCGGCATACACGCTCAGCTTTACCGAATCGAAGAATAAGAAGCGCAGCATCTATGATCCGGCCGCGGAATGGACAGGTAACATGATCAAGTTCATGAAGGAGCTGCTGCCCAAGCTGCAGGAATACTATCAGCAGTGTAAGTTCGTTTATGCCTATTCCGAGTAGAGTCTAAAACTATCTCTTTTCAATGCGATTTCAGCTCATGAAAAGAATGGCATGCAATCCAATGGTAGCAGCAGCAGCTCATCCACCACCAGCAGCACCAGCAGTAGCAACAGCAACGGCAGCGCCAACAACAACAGCAGTAGTAGCGCTAACAACAACAGCGGCAGCAACAACAACAGCAGCGTGGGCAACACGTCGACACCCAATGTTATACCGGTGCCCAGCATGTCGAGTCCGCTGCCACCCATACACAGTCCGGCTAATGGACAGCCAGGTGCTGTGGGCAGCGGTGCAGTTGGCGGCGCTGTCGCCGGCGCTGCTGCCCCACCGGGCACCGCACTAGCCACGCTGAGCGGCTCGGCATCTGGCGGCGCAGCTGGAGCTAGCGCCGGCGCTGTTCCGCCTGGCTCGAGCATATCGGGCATTGGCAGCCAGTTTGAGGATAGTCGCAATGCGCTTAAGTATTGGAAGTACTGCCATCAGTTGAGCAAGTATATGTATGAGGAGTCGCTGCTGGATCGTCAGGAGTTTCTTAACTGGATACTGGATCTGCTGGATAAGATGCGTACGCAGGCCAGCTTCGATGAACCGCTAAAGAAGCTGGTGCTCAGCTTTGCACTGCAGTATATGCACGATTTTGTGCAATCGGAACGACTGTGCCGTAAAATGGCCAATCTGGTGGCCAAGAAGCTCGCCCAGCTGCTAAACTCGGCCGTCGAGCAGCAGCAGCAACAACAGCAACAGCAGGGTCTAATCAAATCACAGGCCATGGAACTGGATGCACCCGATGAGCAGATGCACCATCATCAGCAGCAGCACCAGCAACAACAATCTGTGGATCCCTATGAGCAGGCACTGCATGACTACATGAACTGTCCGCATCATCGAGACATTGTGCTCTACTTGAGCACCATACTGCAGGTGATTACCATTGAGTGTCCGACGGCGCTGGTGTGGAGCGGCATAGCAGCTCACCGGGCACCTTCCTCCCTGGTGGGCAGTCCACTTGATCATTTGCCACTGGCGCCATCGGTGCTACCGATGGCCTCGCGTTGTCCACGCACCAATCAGGAGTTGAGGAGACAACTCCGTGCCGCCGAAGCGGATATTGTATTGCGCACACAGCACGCCGAGCAGCGCTGGTTCGCATCCAAGTGGTTGAGTGCGGGCAAGAATCATTATACGAATGTGCTGGCCACATTGGATCACCTGGACACACACTGCTTCGAGCGTATGGATCAGTGCAATTCCATTGATACGCTCTATGCGCACATCTTTCCCCCACAATCGGCGCAGCTGTTGCGCCGCTCCGAGGATGATCAACAGCAGCAGCCACAACGAGCTGTTTATGAGCCCAAACAGGATGCGGATACGGTGCGCATATTGTGCGAATGGGCGGTGTCCAGTCAACGTTGGGGCGAGCATCGGGCCATTGTTGTGGCCATATTGCTGGACAAGCGTCAAATTGATGTGACCAGCACACCAGCGGATCTGTGTGGCGACAAGGAGGACAAGGATTCACTGGCCTCCGGTGCTGGCATCATCGATGGCCTGCCCGTTTTTCAGCACGTTCTCATGCACTTTTTGGATCACGATGCGCCCGTCCTCGATGAGCACAACAGTAGCGCTCAACAACGCACCGAATTCACAAATCTCGTGCAGTTATTCAGTGCACTCATCCGTCACGATGTCTTCTCTCACAATGCGTACATGCACACGCTGATCTCGCGAGGCGATTTGCTGCTGGAATCGATGTTAGTGCATAAGCCGGCAGCGAAGAGTTCACCGCCGCCGCCAGCGCCACCGCCGCCCAACAGCAGCTCGACAGCTCATGGATTCGATGACGATGGCTTTGGTTCGGGCATTGGTATTGATTTCAAGCACAACGAATTCGATGATTCCAACGTGGACGATGATTTGGATAAGCTGGTGCAGAACATTAAGGAGAAGGGTCAACAGCATGAGGCACCCGACAGTCCCAAAATTGGCGGACCTGGCGATGGTGATGGTGGTGGCGTTGATACGCCCGCCTCTGGCGTCAGTATTTCCAGGCATTATGTGTACACGAAACACTTCCCCATACCGCAGGACGATCCCAGCATGTCCAGCTACAGTAGCGAGAGCAATCAACGCTACATTCTCCTCTTTGGCGTGGGCAAAGAACGCGACGAGAAGAAGCACGCCGTAAAAAAGATGTCCAAGGAGATTGGCAAGCTCTTCACCAAGAAGTTCAGCATCGATGTCGCCGAGGGCGGCAAGGTGAAGAAGCATTCGCGCAACGAGTTCAACTTTGAGGCGACAACTGCCAAATGCCAGCACATGGCCTACTTTGATCAGCATGTGGTCACCGCCCAGTGTGCGGCCAATGTGCTCGAGCAGCTGAACGGCTTCGCCTTGGGCAGCAACAACTATTTGCCCGTGCAGGAACATGTGGCATTTCTATTCGATTTGATGGAGCTCGCACTTAACATTTACAGCCTGCTCGAACTGTGCGATCATCTGCTCAAGGAGCTGCCCGAAGTGGAGCATCAGCTGCAGCAGAAGAAGTCCAACATGGTGCGTGGCTACACTACCTCGTTGGCCCTGTATATTGTTAGTATATTGCGTCGCTATCACAGCTGCTTGCTGCTCTCGCCGGAGCAGACGGTGTCCGTATTCGAAGGACTCTGTCGCACCATACGCCACGTGAGCAATCCCAGCGAATGCAGTTCCGCAGAGCGTTGCATTCTCGCCTACCTCAGCGATCTGCACGAGTCGTGCATTCTTCTGCAGGGCAAAGAGCAGGCAGTCGAATACTATCAACAGCTGAACTGTATCAAGCGATTCAAGGATATCTTCAATACGCCCGAACAGCTCAGGTGAGTTCCGAGTGATGATCTGGATGTCTTTCTCTGCTATGTAATAATAAAATCTATTCTGTTTATATTTTCTTTCAGCATGGCACCGCAGGGCTATAATACACAGCTGCTGCAGGAGCTCTTCGTGGCGCCGCGACGTGGCGGCAAATTGGAGTCGCATTGGCTGCGCCAGCTGCACGAATCTTCGGCGAATGTGTACAGTTTTGTGTCGAACGCTGTGATCGCCGTCTGCCGGGAAACGGACAACGAGCGTCTGAACGATGTGGCGCTGGCCTGTGCAGAGCTAACGGCCAGCTGCAATGTGCTCTCCGAGGAGTGGATTGCGGCGCTGCAGAGCCTGTGCAGCGGCAGTAAGAGTCCACGCTATCCACATCTTGGCGGCCAGGTTGACATTGGCCAGAGCAAGACGCACAATGCGTTGGCCGTCTTTGTGTGCATTCTTGTTGCGCGTCATTGCTTCTCCCTTGCGGATTTCGTTAGTAAATTTGCGCTGCCGACGCTGGCGCGTTCAGTGAGTGGCGCCAGCGGTGGGGAATTGAGCGTGGATGCCGAGGCGGGCGCTCGTCTCACCTGTCACCTGGTGCTGAAACTGTTCAAGACACTGGAAATTCCTCAGCCGGGTATGTATTCGGTTAGCACGTCTCCCAATCCGCTTCATGCGGCAGGCAGTGATTTTAGCATACGGCTCAGCTGCGATCGTCATCTGCTGGTTGGGGCACACAAGAACATACCCATTGCTGCTGTGCTGGCCGTGCTGAAGGCCATACTCATTGTGGTGGATAACGCGGCACAGAAGACGCCGCTGGTTGCCAGCGGCCTGGGCTCCTCGAGCAGCGGCAGCGCCTTTGGTAGTGGTAAGCGCAGTGGCTTCAATACACCCGTACATCCGGGCAGCACACCCAAGAGCAATGAGCAGCGACCGGCGGATCTCAGCCAGATATTAGGCACAAGCGATCTGCAGCTGGGCAGCTTGGGCAGCGAACAGGAGTCGCTGCAGCAGACAACGAGCAGCAGTCTGGTTGGCAACGAGCAAATCTCACTGCTCGAATTTGCCCAGGCAGTGCTTAAGCAGATTTGCGCCCAGGAACATGTCCTTGAGCGGTGCTTAAAGAATGCGGAGCAGCTGTGCGACATGATCATCGATGAGATGCTAACGGCCAAGCAGGCGCAGCGTGTGCTGCACATGATCTGCTATCCGGAGGCGGAGTTCAATATTATTTCCGAGCTGGATCAGCGATCGATGATAGTGCGCATATTGGAGCATCTGGATCAGTGGACCTTGCGCATTTCCTGGCTGGATTTGCAGCTGATGTATCGCCAGTCGCTCAGCAATAATACATCGCTGAGCAACAATACGGAGCTTAATGTTTGGCTAGATACGGTGGCCCGAGCGGCCATCGATGTGTTTCACATGGAGGAGGTGACCCTGCCGGGTGCACTGAAGGCCACCCATAAGCCCAAACCTTCCACATGGCTAGTGGCGCCGCTCATTGCGAAGCTAACTCCCGCGGTTCAGGGACGCATCTTGCGCGTAGCCGGCCAAGTGCTCGAGAGCATGAACTATTTTTCTAAGGTACCCAAATCGGACTGCAACAGCTCTGGCAGCGGCGATGAGCGCGAAAAGAGCAACAGTTGCCACAGCAGCAATAGCTATGGTGGCAATGGCAGCCTTACGGCTCGCAACAAAAAGATGCCGCTCAACTATCAACCCTTCCTGGGCCTCATACTCACCTGCTTGAAGGGCCAGGACGAGTACAAAGAGAATCTGCTCGTCTCCCTCTACTCCCAGCTCTCACAGTGTCTGCAATCCTTCGCTGAGGTATTTCTGCTTGTTTGGCAATCTTTTGTTTACTGCTGGTTACTAATATTTTATTCGAATTGATAGCTGGACACCATTGGTGGCATCGATGAGCCACAGGCACGTGAAGAAATTCTAGATGCGCTGCAGTTGCGCTTCTCGCTGGTGGGTGGCATGTTTGATGCGATACAAAAGAACAGTACACCCACAACGGATTGGGCTATATTGCTTGCCCAGCTGGTTTGTCAGGGTGTTGTCGATCTGAGCTGCAATCGTGAGCTGTTTACAACAGTGGTGGACATGCTGGCGACGCTGGTTCACTCCACACTTGTCTCCGATAGTCAATCGGAGCGGGATGAGCACAAGAAGCTTTATCTCAATCTGATGAAGAAACTCAAAAAGGAAATTGGCGAGAAAAATAATGCTTCGATACGCGTCATACGGCAATTGCTGCCGCTCTACAAACAGCCGACAGAGGTGAGTTTACCATCGCAAATAAGATCACAGATTCCTTGCTGATTCATTCCTTTCCCTTCTTCTCCATTTCTTTTTCCAGGTCATAGCCTGTGAGCATGCAGGCATGGATACCAAGGGCAATAAGATTTGTGACATGGACAAGAAGCAGTTACGCATCTCGGATAAGCAGCGCATCAGCGTCTGGGACATACTCGAAGGACACAAAAATCCGGCTCCCTTCTCTTGGGTGTGGTTCGGTGCTGTCAAATTGGAACGCAAACCGCTCACCTACGAGGAGGCGCATCGCAATCTCAAATACCACACGCACAGCTTGGTCAAGCCAAGCAGTTATTACTATGAGCCACTGCCGCTGCCGCCAGAGGACATTGAGCCAGTGCCGGAGAAGATTTGTATAGTAAGTATATACAGCTAGGCGACTCCTATAACAAGTAAACATATTCTTCTCGTGCCTACGCAGAAGGATGAAATGATGAAGGCCGACACGCCGTCATCGGTGGATCAATCGCCCAGTGCTGTTGTTGGCACGGGTCGAGGTCGGGGCAAGGGCACCACGACGCGCAAGCGCAAGCCGAAGAATCCGAAAACGCCGCCCGTGGTCAACACGCAACAGCAGCAACCACAGTTGGCGCCGCAGCCTCAGCAGCAACCGAATGCGCAGCAGCAACAGCAAATGCAGCAACAACAGCAGCACATGCAGCAGCAAATGCAGCCAAACCAAATGGGTCAAATGCCGATGAATATGCAGGTATGCAGTAACAGAATGCTTAAGCCTTGTTCCTTGACTAATCTTAATATCGTTCTCTCTATAGCAGATGAACATGCAGCAGTTTGGGCCGAATGCGATGATGCAACAGCAGAATGCACTAATGCAACAGCAGCAGCAGCAACAACAACAGCAGCAGCAAGTTCAAATGCAACAAATGGCGCCCAATCAAATGCAGCAGCAGCTTAACGTGGGGGGCAATGGGCAGCCCAATGCACAAATGAACTTTATGCAGGGACCCGGGCCGGGTGGCCCGCAAGGCATGCCAGGACAGCAACAGCAGCAGCAACAACAGCAGTGGCACAATGCACCCCAGCAGCAACAGCAACCGCAGCAGTATCACAATCAATATCCGCATCAGCAGAACATGCAGAGTAAGTAATCGGTCGATTCCGGTCAGAAATGCAAATTGAATTAAATTTCATTATTTCAGTGAATCGGATTGAGCGACCGCCATTGAATACCAATTCCAAGCAGGCATTGTCACAGATGCTGCGTCAACGGCAGCCAGGTTCGTTCCAGCAGCAGCAGCAACAGCCTCCAGGCGGTTTCAATCCCATGCAGCAGCAACAGCAACAAGCACAACAGCAGCAACAGGGATCGCAGCAGCAGCAGCAAATGAATGCCCAGCAATTGCGGCAGCAGCAGCAGCAAATGAATGCCCAACAAAATCCGCAGGCAGCGGCCGCTTTCAATGCCATGCAACAGCAGCCCAATGTGCAGCAGCAGCAGCAAATGAACCCCAATCAACAGATGCAACAGCAGCAGCAGCAATTCATGCGTGGCAATTTGCGCGGCATGGCGCCTAATCAGTTGGGTGGCATGAATATGGTGGGGCAGGGCATGCCACAGAATCCAATATTGCAGCAGCAGCAGATGACTCAAGGCATGGTCGGCATGGTCAATCCAAATGCTAATCAAATGATGCAGGGAGGCGGTGCTGGCGGCAATGGCGGCGTTGGCGTAGGCGTAGGTGTTGGCGTTGGCGCTGGTGGCAATAATCCAAGCATGGGCATGGGTGGCATGCCCCAGCAGGGCATGATCCAGCAGCAACAACAGGTGCAATTTCAAAATTTCCAAAATCAACAGTATCAGCAGCAGCAGCAACAGCAGGGAATGCAGCAGCAGGGCGGCGGTGGAGGCGGAGGCGGTGTGGGCGTGGGCATGGCGCCAAATCAACAGCAACAACAGCAAGCTGGTCTAATGAGCAATTTCAATCCGCAGATGCAGCAGGCGCAACGCAACAATCCCGACTTCATGGCCGCAGCAGTCGTTGCGCAACAGCAGCAGCAACAACAGCAGCAACAGCGTGGTGTTCCAGGCGGCATGATGGCAGGCAATCGGGGACAATATATGAATCAGGCGCCCAATGTAACCATGACCAACATGATGGGTCCAGGACCCGGTGGCGTTGGCGTTGGCCAAGTACCACCTTATGCACGCCAACAGGCCGCGGGTGGAGGGAAACCGGGTGTAATACCCACACAGCAACAATTCCAGCAGCAACAGCAACAGCTCCGTCACCAGCAGATGATGCAAATGCAGAGTATGGCCGGCGGCGGAATGGGCGGCGGACCACAAGCCGGTGGCGGTGCGGTTGCTGGCGGCGGTGGCGGCATGGTGCAGCAGCAACAGAGCATGAATCAGCAGCAGACGCCCAATCTAGTGGCACAGCTGCAGCGACAAATGCCCAATCAGCCGAACATGATGGGACAACAGCAGCAGTATCCTCATCAGCCGCCACCCTATTAGATGAACAAAACAGAAGAAAAACTATAGTTTATATAAGGCTTCAACTTGTGTACGAATATTTATCAATGCTATTTGCAAATAAATAATAACTTTATTTTTAAATATTTGGAATGAGGCGCGCGGTGCTGCCAACTCACTGCAATCAGGGATAAGTTTGCAATCGATTAATGTGTAACTTGCTCTAGTCCGAAACAGCTGTTCGTGAATTTGTGTGAGTAGTGCAAGTGTGTCATGTATGTGAACATATCAAAACTTCTGTGCAGCTTTAGATTTTATTTTAAATAGTTCTAAGTTCAAAGTGAAATAGTGCAATAAAATCAGTTCCTAGAAAGAATACAACACATGACCAGCAGTTGGCCAACATTAAAGTAACAACTCACACAACCGCAATTAACCCACGGCAAACATTTCATTCATCGATCAGCGAATTTGTACGGCAAATATTTGGCAAAAAAGCAAAAACAAAAAAGCACCTGTGTCCACATCAGTATTGTTTGCTTTCGCTTAGCGGCAGGACGTTTTTCATTGTTAACTTCCAGAGCAAGTCATGAATGAAGCACCTGAGCACAGCAAAAAACGTCAAAAGACGGTAAGTAATTTTCGTGCGCCACAGCTGTGCGACTGCTGCACTCTTATTTGTACAATTGTGTCAAGGAAATTGAAAATTCGTGACTCGGTCACGAAACCCCAATAAAATAGAATGCAATATGGGCTATTTGAACAGTTGTTGACTCGAAGACAGAAGTGAAATGTGTTCTGTTTGTGCTTAAACATTTATTTTGTTCTCTAACAGCTGCTTGCTACAATTTTATAGCAAACATATAAGTGTGTGTAGAATAAACAGTGGGTTAATATAAAGAATACGTAATACCTATAACGAGGCTTGCTATTTTTTTTTATTAGTTTAGCATTCTAATCTTATCTTTAATTTGCACTATTCTACCAAGCAGTTAAAATTGAAGTTTGTGCATAATAATAAGAATGTGGCCTCAACTAATAAGCTTTTGCTTTCAACAATTAATACTGTGCTTAATCCACGAAGCTACGATAATGCTTATCAGACAATTTAATCACACTTTCAAAAGCGTCTAAGTACTGACACATTCAATTAATTCCACCGCATGGCATTAACCTATAAGCATTTAATTGCAACAATTAGCAGTACAATTTGCACAGCTTATTAAGCAGTTTAATCATATTCTATAAGATACTTGATAATTTCAAAGAATTGCACAACAAAATCTGCAACTTTTAAAAAATGTGGAACGTTCGTAAAAATGGCTGCAACAACTTGTTGAGCCTGCAAAAAATGAAAATAAAAAAACGTACGATTTAATTATAAAGTGAAATGGTGGATATAATCCGCGATTAATCAATCCATAAAAAAAAAAACAAAAGCCGTTAATCCGTCTCCAAAAAAAATACGAATGTAAATCAAACGGCTGGAAATTTACATATATTTATGGAAAAGTTGACTTATTGTTACTAAAACTGATGGCAAAATAAAACGGAATCGAAGGCTATTTGTATGTTTATTTAATATTGTTTTTAACTGTTGTTTATTACTACTTTTATCTTCCTGTCTGCAACCCATTTTATGGCAGTCTGTTGCTCTTCAGCAGTTATGGCCAATAGCTGAAAGTTATGGCCTTTCTTATGCAAGACATGTAGTTATTAACTGGTTTTTTTCAGTGTTCATTACGGAACACTCACTCATGTTTTATTGCAGCCGGTGCACAACTAGTTGAAATTGAAAAGAAAGTATGTTTGCTGTAGACAGCATATTTAGCATGTTTTGGATATCCTAACGAATTGTAAACAAGTTGAAATTCGAATTACGAAATACTTGCGTCTCAGTCACACTTTAACCGCAATTCGAGCGATCTGCAGCGTTAGCTGTTGCTTGTTAAAAACTTAGTCAACGGCAAGATTCAGTGACAAGTTGAATGACCGGCATAATATTTTTTTTTCCATCTATTGTTAAGGAATCGTATTTGGACTCTTCAGTTTTACAAGCGTGTAATTTGTGTTTACATTTGTACGACAACATTTAATGTACTTTTGTTTGTTATTTATACCTGCTAAGCTGCCAGGTTAATACATTTATTTCAACTTCTATTATTGCATTGTTTTCATTTCTTTTAATTTGAATTTTAATGCCGTGTGCATCTTCAGTCTTAGCTACTCTTGTTTTATAGCTTCATGTAATTTGTTTTGTGACTTTATTTTTTAATTACACTCAAGTGACTCAACAAAATGATTTACACAATTCACATATGCAGTATACACATACTGAGTATTTGTTTTTATCTCAGAGTTTTAAACATTAAATTTACGTGATCTTGAAGTAGTTTTCCGCAACTCATTTTTCTTTCGAAATGCACATGTACTAATGGTGTTTTTAATATGATAACTATTACGTATATACTAGCTAACTATCAAACTAACTTGGCCTATACCCTACACCTGTGTTTTGAGTCTAGTCGAAGTTGTGCAATTCATACACTTTGAGGCATATTTATCGCTTGATTTGTGCCAAATTACTCAAATAAAAGTTGCAAGGCAGCTTTTATATTGTTTGTTATCAAAAATTGTTTTTATTATGATGCTTTGGGATAAGATTCTATAATTTGAACAAGCTTTTTTACTTATCAGCGATCAAGTTATTACCACATCCGCGCCATCTTGACGAGATTTTGGTCCAAGCTGCATTTAATGAACGGAACGAGTGTCCAACAAATATCAGTTGCAGTTTTGAGCTTCGTCGAGAAAGTTCAGCGCGTCTTGTTTATTTATTTATTTTTTTGCGGCCACACGGTTTGTTCCGGCCACAAGGCAGACCCCTCGACAACAACAACAACAAAAACTCTCACTTGTTTAATTATCAGAGTCTCGTTGTTATTTAGTGTCTGGTGTGGTGTGGTGTAGTGCGCTTTCTATTTGTGCGATATTTGCTTAAGACATTTTCAGAAAATGTTCACGAAACGCAGAGATTTGTTAAACAACATTTATAGCAACAATAACAATAGCAATGGCAAATGCTGTTTGTTAAATCATGAAAAGTGCAGCAATTCGGTAAGTTTCATACAACAACAACTTATGTAAACAATTTCAAATCGTGCCGATTTTCAATTTAAAGTACAGGTCATGGCACTGATCTTTCGAAATTCCTCTACAAGTCTTTTAAACAATAAGTTTGTGGAATTCTCAGAACTACCTTGAATACATTTTCGTAGTTTGTTTAGATTCTCGAATAACTAACACGTAAGTTTGTTATTTTGGTATTATAATATTATCAACATTTGATAAATTAGTTTCGCTTTGCATTTGTATGCCGCAAGAATCGGTCGATTTTAAAATCGTTTTTCGATAAGATAAGTATTATAATTTTTAAAAACAAGATTTAGAAAACAAAAATAATTTATATTTGTTATTTTGTTAGATTAACCAAACACACTTTTTGTGAAACTGCTGTACATACTTGTATTTATATGCAAATATTATCTTTCTCACACAAAAATGGCCATTATTTTCCTGGTAAATATTTGTGCTTAAAACCAAGTGTTTCTTAATATAACCTTGAAGTGCGAGTTTTCGAATTTTGTAAGACGTCTGTAAGAATTGAAGGAGACGTCGCAGATCCCACAATGCAATTCCAATTTCTTATTAAAACATTTTTAAATGCTTAAAACGTACAAAAACATAATACAAATTGGAGCTTCGGATTAATATTTAAATTTAAGCAATTTATTGAACTGCGGTCTTTGTGGTTTATATTTTATTTCGCTTTATATATGTTGAAATGTTTTTTTTTTGTACAAGTGAAACGTAAACAAAACAGACACAATAAACACACACTTCTTTAAAACAACAATTACAAAGACAGATATGCCAAACAATGGCTCGAAAGATAGATAGAAAACGATCTTTAAACCAGATGGAACACAGCCAAAGCCACAAGAGCGTGAAGATTGGCTCTCTCTCTCAGCGTCTCTCTCAGTCGCACAGTCTCTTTGTTTCGCTTGGTAATGCGGCCCGCAATATAATACGGTAAATAATATTGAAACTTTCCAGTTCGCTTTCAACGCTCGTTGCGTACGTCTAATTCGGCAAAATCAACTCGCTGCCCATTCAACTCTTCTATCTGTGGCGTATCCAGCATTTCATTCTTACATTCCACGCGCAACGCATCGCATCGAATTGTGCAAAAGTGCAATTAAATAATATATTTAAGTCAAAGCTAGAGAAGATAGCAGAGAGACCATGCCCAACCCGCCCATTGGCTACTTTTCCCACATCAAAAGAAGGGTATTCAAGCATGGAATTTTGCGCATGCGTATTCTCTCTAGAAACTTTAAGCTCGAATAATATTTGTTTGAAGTTGAGTGTTAAGTGCATCTTGACCCAGAAACGATCTACAATTGAATGCTGATACAGAAACTAGACTGTTATTTGCCCGGTGTGAATTATTAAATAAACTACATTTTATTGCTCAAGATGTTTGCCGATCTTTTCATAAGATTACTTTTAATTCTTCCGTTTTTTATTTAACTTTAATAGCTCGGCGTGGATTTTTTTAGCTGTGTAACCAACTAGAATCTAATCTACATTTGCCTAATTACATTTGCTAAAAATAAATGCTTATTAATTTGAATATTTTAGCAAGCATTCTACCACTACAATCAGACAACATATGTCTTATGGCCTTTGTCTTATGTTTTGTTTGCTGTTTCCTCAATTTTCTCTTTTATGGTTCGCAGTGATCCTATGTTTCTCTCCATATCTCTCTCCCTCTCTGTCTCGCACTCTATTGAATACAATATTATGTATATGGTATCATTATCTCAAATTATTCCCTCTGCGCAGGGCCATTTGCGATTTTTCACACAGAGTTGAGTTGGCGTCGACACGCCGTCGTCTAAGGGGTCAACAAACTGTGCAGAAGCTGCCTTAGGGTCAAAAGCGGCGGACCAAAAGCACAGCCCAACCTCAGGCGGCATGAATATTAATTTATGATAATTTTGCCAGCAGCTATATACATATAAATAAATCTTGTTTGGTCTTTTACAGTGCCTCCAAGTGGCCACGAATGTGACCGAACAGAAGCATCATGTCACACGGGAGACGCGTGGCAAGAATCTGGGCCTGTGCCGCGGCTTTAGAGGCTGCACCGTCTGGCTAACAGGTGAGTAAACTCCACACGCCTTTAAGCGAAATAAAGAAGAAAGGTAGAATGAAATTAAATCATCGACAGAAATAGATTATGATTTGAACAGGATGTACATTGAAATGAGTTGAGAAATTCTTAAGAAAAACATAAAAAAAACCCGATGCTAAAAAGAAGAAATATAATCTAAATATTGATCTTCTGTTCTGTTCTTTAATAATTAAAGTTTATTTGTTAATAATGGAATTATTCTCACTTGCAGGTCTCAGTGGTGCCGGCAAAACATCGATTGCATTTGAATTGGAGGCGTATCTGGTATCCAGAGGTATACCCGCTTATGGATTGGATGGCGACAACATACGCACTGGCCTGAATAAGAATCTCGGCTTTACGCCCGCCGATCGTGAGGAGAACATTAGGCGGGTGGGCGAGGTGGCCAAATTGTTTGCGGACAGCGGTGTCGTCTCCATCTGCAGCTTTGTGTCGCCCTTTGCCGATGACCGCGAGATGGCGCGCAAGATACACAAAGATGCTGGTTTGCAGTTCTACGAGATCTTTGTGGACACACCGCTGGATGTGTGCGAGACGCGGGATGTGAAGGGACTGTACAAGAAGGCTCGCGAGGGCGTCATCAAGGGCTTCACGGGCATTACGCAGGAGTATGAGCGTCCGCAGCATCCGGAGCTGGTGGTCAGCACCGCTGACTGCACAGTGCGTGAGTCGACGCAACATCTGGTGACGCTGCTGGAGCAGGAGGGCATCATTCCGCGCTCACTACGCGATGTCGATCAGCTGCCGGAGCTGTATCCTAGCGAAGCTAGCGAAGCACAGGCACTGCGCCAGGAGGCCGCATTGCTGCCAACGCTGTCCATCAGCACTGTGGAGCTGCAATGGGTGCAGGTGCTCTCCGAGGGTTGGGCGTATCCACTCCGCGGCTTTATGCGCGAGGATGAGTATCTGCAGACACTGCACTTTAATACGTTGCAGAGTGGCCTGGATGTTTCCTATCGCGAGAACCACTCGGTGCCCATTGTACTGAGCGCCACAGAGGTGGATAAGCAGCGGCTGGATGGTGTTGCCGCATTGACGCTCCAGCATGAGGGTCAAGCGGTGGCCATACTACGGCGCCCTGAGTTCTATTACCAGCGCAAAGAGGAGCGTCTGGCACGCCAGTTTGGCACCAGCAATCCCAATCATCCGTACAGCAAAATGGTCTACGAGTCCGGCGACTATCTGGTTGGGGGGGAACTGTCCGTCATAGAGCGCATTCGCTGGAAGGATGGCCTCGATCAGTATCGTCTGACGCCCAATGAGCTGCGCTGCAGATTCAAGGAGCTCAATGCGGATGCCATTTTCGCCTTTCAGCTGCGTAATCCAATCCACAATGGACACGCACTGCTGATGCAGGATACCAAGCGGCAGCTGTTGGAGCGCGGCTTTAAGCAGCCGGTGCTGCTGCTGCATCCATTGGGCGGCTGGACCAAAGACGATGATGTGCCGCTGCAGACGCGCATGGCCCAGCACCAGGCTGTTCTCGATTCGGGCGTGCTGAGGCGCGAGGACACCGTTCTCGCCATATTCCCATCGCCGATGATGTACGCCGGACCCACAGAGGTGCAGTGGCATGCCAAGGCGCGCATGAATGCTGGCACCAACTTTTACATTGTGGGTCGAGATCCCGCTGGCATGCCACATCCGGACAAGCAGGCCTATCCCGATGGCAATCTCTACGATGCCACTCATGGTGCACGTGTGCTGAAAATGGCCCAAGGACTGGACAGCATGGAGGTAAGTCTTTGCTGTTTCAGCATTGTTTGAAACACCGGACGACTAGCAATCATCATATTTACTTCTAGATTCTGCCTTTCCGGGTGGCGGCATATGATAAGACTGCCAGCCGCATGGCCTTCTTTGAGCCGCAACGTAAGGACGACTTTGAGTTCATTTCGGGCACAAAAATGCGCACATTAGCTAAAACCGGCGTCAGTCCACCCAACGGTTTTATGGAGCCGCAGGCCTGGAAAATACTTGCAACCTACTATCAAAACCTGCCGCAGGCGTAACCCACATTAACTCGCTGACCAGACGCTATCCGCCAACGGAGCGGTGTGCAATCCCGCACAATGATTAGCGCAATTCGCCTAGCTATATATAATAATATATATATATTTCGCCTATCTTTTGCTTATTTCCAAAACTTACATTTTCTTTTATATTGCTCAAGTAATTTGTATGTTTGAGACGCATATCCTAAACCAGTCTCGAGTCACCTTATGTAAACCTATCCCTGTCCCTGTGTGTGGATGTGTGTATGATTCCATTTCATTGTTTAACTCCTCTCAATTTATTATATTTATGTTTAAGTTGTCCATTTCTATGTTTTTCACAAGCAAAATATTTGCTGAAACGAAATGAAATGCATTTGATTTTTAAATTGTATGCATTTAATAAATGTCTATTTGAATTTTATATCCAATAACATTTGGACTTTCAAATATATCAGTAGTTTTCCTCCTCAAGGATTGTTGTTGGTAAGTTGTTAAGTAAGTTAGCGATAATTATTGGCCCAGACTGGAAAAGTGAATTCAGAGTAAATAATACGTTTTTACACATGGTTTATTTTTATAAAATTGTATACGTTTAATAATTAATTTTACAAGTACATACATAATTAATTAATTAATATCAAATATGCATTTAGATTTAGTTATCAATTAATTTCACAATATGCATTTTACTGCTCTGCATTGTGTTGCTGTTGTTATTCGTATTGCATATGCGTATATTATCCATCTATCGATCTATCATAATTTGCTCTACTCACGCAAATATTAATTATCTTCAAGTAGCTCATTAGATATTAACGGTTTGTTTATTGACAACGCCCAGTGGTATGTTTGTTATTTTATAAAGCACCCGCAACTACTATTTAGAACTTGCGATAACTAAGTAAACCGATATTGACTTGTGCGTCTCGTACCTAGATTTCGTATCGAACTGAATAAGGGGGGCTGGCTGACAGGCCTTGCTCGGGTTTCATGGTCAAATGAAATATAGATTTTTATTAAATTACAAATTCATAAATGATTATACGTGAAGGGCAAACGAAATAACGTATTTGTTATACGCATGTATATAATTAAGATTCTTATTTATTGATGTGTCATTTTGTTTTTTCATAAATTGTGAACAACCATAGCTACTATTTTTCGTGCTACAGAAAATTTATAAATAATACATTACAAATGAAGAACTCTATAACGGACTGGAGCGCAGGACAGGGCGGGCAGGGCGGGGCGGGCTGTATAGTTTGGTTTGATTTTCAGTTTACGCTACTCACAATTCTGTTGTATGTTACTTTTGTTTAAACGTTAAATGAATATTGTTTTTAAATATATATGTATATGCATATTTCGTACACCTTGTGGTCGTCGTGTGTCTCGAATGCATCCCAGTTAATTGCTGTACTGTTATTATTATTATTTTTTTGTATTATTAATTCATGAACTCGCATATTCAGGGGAGTTGTTCACTCCCTTAGTTTGTTGGAACTTAACAGGAGTTAAGAAAACTACTACCACATACATTATCAGAATTATTATTACCACCATGCCGCATCAGTGCCACACGCACATTGCCACGTCAAAGCATACTGCATCTGGACAGCCAACTGTCCTTTGTTCGAATCTCGGTAAGTTTCAGCTGATGACCGCCCTTGGGTGGATTATTCGCCTCCTGTATAAACGAAATAGAGTCAATTGCTTACACTTGAACAAGTTAAGCGTAATTTCCATCCACTTCACATACCATACGCTTTTCCGTTTTCGCTTTGATATCGCTGGCGAGCGTGAGGAAGGCCTCTTCAACATTGATGCTGGCTTTCGCGGAGGTCTCCATGAACTTGATACCATATTCGACAGCCAGTTGTTCCCCGCGTTCCTTTGAAACCTGTACAATAGTTTACGATTACACACGTGTAGATCAAATCAGACAGTTTTTGAGGATATCATTACCTGTCTCTTATCGTTTAGTTCGCATTTGTTGCCCAGCAGCATTTTCTCAACATCAGCAGCCGCATTCTCTTCGATATTTCGAATCCAATTCTTAATGTTTTCAAATGATTTCTCCTGCGTTATGTCATAGACCAGCATAATGCCCATGGCACCTCTGTAATATGCCGTGGTGATCGTCCGGAAACGCTCCTGACCAGCAGTGTCCCTGCGATTATTGTTTGGTTATATTTACATAGAAACATATTTTTCAACTGATAACTTACCATATTTGCAATTTGATTTTCTTGTTATCCAATTCAATTGTTCTAATTTTAAAATCGATACCTGCGGTTAATAAAAAAACAAATAATAGAATAGAATAAAGGCGACACGTAATAAATAAATTCAAATAATTTTTGGCAACAACTGGGGTCTCCAACCTGACTAGCTAGAGAGTAATCATGAGAGCGAAGAAGAGAGCGCAAAGACGACAACGGTTGAAAATACGCAATTGATTTGAAACATTGTCGCCCGTTAAGTAAATAACCCAAATTGGAATTAGTGCAGGGAAATGTGCCAAATGTATAAATAGACAAATTGCTGAGCTCGTGACATGATGTGTGTAGGTTCTGTGTGTGTCTCAATGCTGCTCTCACAGCTGATAAAACCCATCTCAAACAGAAATGAGAAAGAACTTCCGCAAATGTCATACTAATTCAAAAAATATTAATCATTAAGCCAAGTAGATTATGTCGCAGTTTTAGCATTGTGATTTTTGGCTCAATTGCTCAGCATTTATCAAGTATTACTTCAGCTGTCAGCCCTCTTTGAATGCATTTATTAACTCTTAGATTGTCCACTTTCCTTCTGCGGTTCCCTGTTGGGCTACGTCCTTGTGCACAGCTAAACAACAACACTAATTATGACAAATAACTTTGCGGAGAGCAAAGAAAAAGAGTATTCAAAATGAGTCACATATTTGCGTGTGTGTGTTTGTGTGTGTGTATGCTGCTTCCAGCTGAGCTAAGAGACGATATTGAGAGCATGAGCATGGGCATATACGTATATGTGTGTGTGTGTATGTTGTGCGAATGCTGCCCGGCGGCGTCATAATTAATTAAAAAAATTCACAGAGAAAGAGAGGCAGAGCGAGTAAGAAAGAGAGAGAGAGAGAGAGAGAGCGATGTTGATTACTGAGGATGACTGAATGTGGCTATGACTGATGATGTATGCACTTTGATATGTTTGGTTCGGTGGCAGTTGTTATTGTTGGTGTTTTGCGTGAATGATAACGTTATATTTATATATAGTATTACATGAATAATACACTCACCTATTGTAGATATAAATGTCGTGTTGAAAGCATCCTCTGAGAAACGAAACAATATGCAGGTTTTGCCAACACCAGAGTCGCCTATAAGCAACAATTTGAACAGGTAGTCGTACGTTTTGGCCATTTTGTATATATTCTGTTGTATTCGGTTGCTTCTGTATGATTAAATCACAGTTGTGCTTCCGCTTTGTGCCGGAATCTCGTTAAATATGATGCAGTAGTACTCCTTGCACTTCTCTTTCGCCTCTCTATTTCTCCGCTTTTGGCGTTATCGTATCGTCCACGTCGATAACTGTTGGTTGGCTATACTGCTGTGTAATATGGCGGTGGTTGTTAATCAGTGGTTTTCGATTATTATTACACACTAGGCTAATGTCGGATTAATTTACTTGAACTGGCGCTGCTACTGCGGGTCGGTACTCATTTGTTGGTTTGGTTTGGGTGTAGGTATGTATAAAAAATTCATAGACGTAACCACACACTGCAAACACAAACAAACACACGCAAGCACGCACAGTCTTTTTTCTTTTTCAGCTCTGACTGACTGGTTTTCTTTTGTGTGTGTGTCGATTCGTTTCGAGCCCTGTCGCAAAAATGGCGACGTAGTTTGAACACTTTAAGTTGCAATAGTAAATGGACGCGCGCCGTTTTGCACTTGTACTTGCTGCACTTGTAATTGTGAGGTGTTTTGTTGTTGGTTACACGTAAAAATTACGCTTAATTATTGCTTTCTAATTACGCCCGTACAATAAATGAATGGCTCTTTCCAAGTGTTGTGTAAGACTAAAAGCGATACGATATATCGATAAGTAGTGTAAGTCAACGCCGAGCAATAACTATTCACACAGCTGATTACTAGTAACAGAACAGCTGCTCAATTTCCTAATGACCCGAATTGACAGTATTTTTTATGTTACCAACGTGGGCACACTGACCGCTCATAGTCAAATAAAAAAAATATAAGCGAACGCGAAAGTGGCAATGCAATGAAAGTGTGACAAAAAAACAAAGTTTATACAAAAATAAAATCAAACACAAAACTTGCTTTTGCATGTAAATGACTCTGAGTCTGTGATTTAACCCTCAAGGCCCGGCAACGGCAACAAATAATATAAACAAATGTGAGAGGTGAAGTCACAAGACGACGACGCCAGCAGCACTCAAGAATTTGCCGTCGTCGACCAGGCAATTATGGGTACAAAAGAATCCAAACACGCTTGCATCAGTTATGAGGAGGCAGTCAAACGTGGTAAGTACTAACCTTCAAATCCCACAGCAAGGCAATAAAAATGAAAATGGGTCATTCGAGTGTACAACATAAGGTTCTAGAACAAAAACAATAATAGTATAATGCACCAACACAGGTGTAATTGCGCTTTATCGATTCTGTTGTTGTTTTCATTCTATTCCCCATGCTTTTATTGCTGGACATGGCAAATTCTTTTCATTTTCGACTCGTTTTTTTCTTTCGGTTGTGCTTCTTGTGTGCAAATGTCGCAGGTGTTTGAGTGTGTGTGAATGTATGAGTATTTGCGTCGTCGTCGCGGACAGTGACGTCACAATAGAAATACAGCAGCCGCGTTTTTTTATTCGGGGGCGGGAATATCGTTTGAGACAAAGCGAAGAAAATAGAAGACAAAAGCAGTTAATGCTACTGTTTGTTGTCGTTAATCTTTCTCATCATTACAATCTAATGAGCTCGCAATGGTGTCGGTCTTCTAGTTGTTTTTATTACTGTCGTATTGTTACTTTGTCTAATTTCCACTTGCTTTACATTGGCATTCATCTCTCTGACTGTTTTTGTTGCTGTTGTTGTTGTAGCCTTATAGCTAACCGCGAAGGCAAAGAAAACGAACGTTACTGATAAGATGCCGTTCATATTTGTATCTGTTCCCATACTAGCCTACCCACTTGCGGGTGTCGATTGTTAACACACACGCACACAAGCATACAAACACACACACGCATGATAAACCGGTTGGTTTCTTATGAAACCGTATGCATGTCCAGTCGACTCCGACCATTGTGCAACGCCATTCCCCCTCCTCCCCCTTCACCTTTCCTCCATTCCAGCTGCACATCATAACACCATGCAGAAATTTGCGTCAGGAAGAAGAATATAAAAATGCCCGCAATGAAATAACCGTTTGCCGCGTTGCTTAATAATTCTTTGCAATCACAAAATTATTTCGTGTTGCCTCTTCAAGCTCAATTTGTGATTATGAATTGGTGGCCATGTTAAACACCACCACGCCGCACTCCTAACCGCATCTACAATTTACAAATTGGCATTTAACAATTGACTTTATTTGTCAGTTAGTTGATAACGTCTTTTTTGACGTCTAATAAGACGTTAAAGTTTAGCGGATTTGTTTGCATCTGTTTGAGGCCACAGATTTGAATGTGTTTATAGATATGTGAAATACATGACGATTTTTAATGAAATTAAAATTAAACTCTCACATAGGAACCCACATACAAATATATATATATATTTACATTCATTACACAGGTGCAATTGTGATTTTGTGCATATGACTCAGCAGTTCTCAAACAACAAGTTTTAACTCTACTCAAATGAGGTGCTGAAAAAGTGTTTATATAGAATACCCAATCAGAGAGTCGAAGCACAAAAGCAGCCACATTTAGAATAATCATAAAAGCATGTGAATCATGTCCATCAGGAGTTTCTCCAGACTGAAAGTAAACAATTTTTAAATTTATAGTTCTTGGAGATACAAGGTTAATTTGAGCAGAGATGAATGCGAAACTTTGCACTTTGATGAGATTTTTAATGATACAGAATTTTTGCAATCAGAATCAGCAGTGATGTGTATATTGACAACGTCTCAGACTGGCGTGTGTGAAACCGCAGAGCCGTAAACTGTTTTGGGTATTCCCCTTGCGAGCCAAGACCTAAATAGCAAATTGTGCACATCCAATTGGGGTAAACCCATCAATTTATTTGCATACTGTATTATTTTTAATCTATTTTGTCTGTCTAATCAATCAACAGTTAGCGACGCCGAGCTGCGTCGCCTGAAAGATGCCTTCAAGAAGTCAGCTGGCGTGGGTCGAATCAATCTCAGTCGCAATGCATTCCAGCAGGATGTGTTGTGCGAGGGTGTGCCGCCGAAGATCACGGACATGTTGTATGCCGCCTGTGGTGGCACTCAGCGCGGCATATCATTCAAGGACCTGCTATGCGGCCTGGTGCTGATCACACGCGGCACCCAGGAGGAGAAAACCAAGTGAGTCAATACAAAATAAATATATAAGTAAATTAGTCATAAAACGTATACATTTATACTTATGCTTATTATGTTGCCCCCACAGATTTCTGTGGAACTTGTACTGCAATGATGCTGGCACCTACATCATTAAATCGGACTATGTGCGAAATGTGAGCCTGGCGCCGTTCGAGAGCGTCTCCCTGTTTGCCCAGGGCGATCGGGTGAACTTTGAGCAGTTCCAAGATTGGATAGTCCAGCATCGCAATGCAACAGTGCTGTCCAGGTGGCTACTGGCTGATAATTGTGTCAGCCTCACCTCCGAACTGGAGACGCCCACCTTCTATCAGAGCTTGGCCGGTGTTACGCATCTTGAGGAAAAGGTCGGCAAAATATTAGCTAACAATTAATAGAAATATCATTTCCATCATGAAATTATAATTAATTTATACGTTTATCAGAAGTTGGTTTAACTTATTATATTATATTGCAGGATATTGGAGACTTGGAGAAGGAGTTCTGGCGCTTGAAGAACACCTCACAGAATGGCCAAATTGACTTACAATTTTTGGGGCCGCTCATTAGTCCACCCATACCAAAGAATGCGCTGGCTGGTCTATTCAATGCCTTCGATGAGAACCGTGACGGTCACATCGACTTCAAGGAGCTTTGCTGTGGCGTCAGCGCCGCCTGTCGCGGACCCGGCGTAGAACGGACGCGCTGTAAGCCTCCCTCGAAAAAGCCTCATCTATTGTCTAATAATAACCCCTCTTCTCTTCTCATCTTGCATTGCAGTCTGCTTTAAGATCTTTGACGTGGATCGAGACGGAGTGTTGAGTCACGAGGAGACGCTACAAATGATCAATGTGCTGCTCTTTGTGGCCAAAGAGAATCGCGATGCGCAACAGTATAAGGATCTGACGAAGCAGCATGTAATTAGCGATCTGCTGGAGTTCGCACAGCGCAAGAGTCCCGACGGTGTGCCGAGCACCCTGACCCGGGACAATGTTTCGCTGACAGCAGAGGATTTCATGCTGTGGAATGTGCAGTGCGGCCTGAGACTGATGCAGCCACTGTTGGACCTCATTTTCGAGCTGTGCCACATTGTGTTCGGGCTGTGGCCGCAATGCAAGCACATGGAGTATGACATTGTGCGTGGCTGGTTGCAGCGCGAGGAGCGACGTCCGTATCGCGTTGGCCAGTTCTGGTATCTAATCTCGCGCGACTGGTGGCTTAACTGGATGCAGTATACCCAGCACACGGCACATACCTGTGACTACTGTAAGCGTACCGCCAGTCAGCGCAGCGCCGTCGACGAGGCGCTCGTCTGTGATGAGAGCTTCAACACGCACAGCCTGGAGCAACACGACAGCTATTCGCTGGGCTCGGTGTCCGGCAGCAGCGGCATCTCTGCCGGCCGGCACTGCGGCCAACAGCGCCCGAGCCCCATTGACAATAGCAATCTGATAACCCCAAATCCCTATCGCAATGTACGCACTCTCACCGGCGAGGGCGGTCATCTGAAGCGCGATACGCCCCTCGTCCAGAATCACGACTTTGAGCTGGTGCCCAAGTCGCTGTGGAAAGCGCTCAATCGTTGGTATGGCGACAATCTGCCGCTGCCACGTCAAGTAAGTGCTCAAGCCATACTTATCGGTATCCCTTTATGATTCAATCTTCACATTTTGCTTAACAGGTTATCCAGCCACCCAACTCAGAGATGGAACTGGAGCTGTATCCGCTAAACCTGCGCATATTGCTGCATCAGCTGCAGACTGCCTCGACTGGCAGTGGCGCCGCCAGCTCCCAAATCACCAGCTGGGGCTCAACGGTCAGCGCTGGCTACGGCGTTCTGGCATCGGGCGGTGGCTACGCGGCCATTGCGGCAAGCAGTGTTCTGCAGGCGCCCAAGCGTTATCTGGCCTACACGGCTGCGTTCAGTCGGCTGGCAACGGTGCGTCAGGTGGGTGAGTTTCTGTGCGAGCAGTTGCGCCTGAAACCGGAGGACATACGACTGTGGCATGTGCCGCCGTCGAGTGCAACGCTAGATAATAGTGCCATATTGTTGGAGGAGGACACCATGTGCCTTAAGGAGCTGCTGATACGCGACAACGATCAGCTGCTGCTCGAGATACGCAACAAGGATCTAACCTGGCCCGAGGAGCTCAGCTCGCTGGCCAGCACGCAAAGTGGCCAAGCGGGTGTCGCTTGTCCTGGCGATCGGCGTCGAATGACGCGCACCTCCATCATGTCGGTGCATGCGCCAGGAGCCACTGGGCTGCATAATCTGGGCAATACTTGCTTTATGAATGCGGCACTACAAGTGCTGTTCAACACACAGCCGCTGGCGCAATACTTTCACCGTCAGATGCATCGCTTTGAGTTGAATGCGGCCAATAAGCTAGGAACGCGCGGGCAGCTGGCCATGCGCTATTCGGAGCTACTCAAGGAGGTGTGGACGGCCACGACACGTTCTGTGGCGCCGCTAAAGCTGCGCTTCTGCGTCAACAAACATGCCCCACAGTTTTCTGGCGGTGGTCAGCACGACTCGCAGGAGCTGCTCGAGTGGCTGCTCGACGCGCTGCACGAGGACCTCAATCGGGTGATGGAGAAGCCGTACAGCGAACTCAAGGACTCCAATGGACGGCCCGACAAGATAGTTGCCGCCGAGGCCTGGTCACAGCATCATGCCCGCAATCAATCGATTATCATTGATCTGTTCTATGGCCAGCTTAAGTCAAAGGTCAGCTGCCTGTGCTGTGGACACGAGTCGGTGCGTTTCGATCCATTCAGTTTGCTCAGCTTACCACTACCCGTGGAGAACTATGTGTATCTGGAGGTGCTGGGTAAGTCAATCAATGCAACTCAACTCTTCTGAAATGCGCTTCATTCCTCTCTATCTTCGTAGTAATTCTACTGGACGGCAGTGTGCCAATCAAGTATGGCCTGCGTTTGAACTCTGAATGCAAGTACGGGGATCTGAAGCATAAGCTGGCCACGCTGTGTCCGCTGCAGCCGAGTCTGATGCTCGTCTGTGAGCTGTGGAATTCACAGATACGACAGGTGCTTGCCGACGAGGATAAGCTGCGAACGCAGAGCGCCAAGGAGCTGTATGTGTATCAGCTGCCTGAACAAACCAGCGCCAGGACGCGCTCAAATTCAGCGCTCAGCATGCACATCGAGCAGGGACTTAAGGACATACAGCGCAGCTCTGGTAGGTGCTTGCGTTTCTCTATCGAGTTCCCTTTGCTCACATTGAATCGATTTTCCAGCACTGATCACCACACAGGATTCGTTGTCATCGCTTAGCACGCTACCGACCTCAAATCAAACTACTGCGTCGCGCGCCATCTGCAACGGCCATGTCGTCGCTGATGGCCAGGAGTTGGCAATCGATGCTGACCATGAGATAACCAAATACAGCAGCAACAACAACCGGAACAATAACAGCTCCAGTCAAGTGCACGAGCTGCAGCCAGATGATGCCGGAAAGGTAAGCCGGTGCTTTGGAAAGAGAGAGTGCATGCCCCACAGTCTTTTTTGCTTCAAGGTATGGCTTCTAAACTATATTAACATACACGTATTTAATATGTTAGATTCATGTTGCCTCGCAAAAGGTAGCAAACAAAATGATTTTGAATTAAATTCCCATTGCCTAGGATAAACTCTCTCGCTGCAGCGATGACCCCGTTTCAAAATGAAGAATAATCAAGAAATTCGAATCCGTGTTTCAGCGTAACTGGCAAATTATGTTTATTTTTTTCTGACCACTCCGTCTTTTCTCGCAATGTTGCAGAATCAGAATCGAAATCTATATATTAAATACCGATATGTTAAATGAACAGTTGCCGTTTCTGTTTCTGTTTGGTTTGTGGGCTACCTTAGCTAATGTACACCCCACCCGATCTTAACTTCTAATTGTTCTTTGATTTCGTATTCGCACCTATTCAAATATATCTACTAGTCTAAATCTCTCCCGTATCTTGTAATTTATTGTTATACTTCTATGCTCCTCTTAATACTAATACACACATTTAATTTATTGCTGGCCTTACAAGTAATAAGAAACTATTGTACATTTTTGCTTTAAACAATTCTCAACATTAGACTCACCATTTAGCTCCTATCGTTATCGTTGCTATCATTGCGTAAGCAAAAATTTATAATTTAATTGTACCGTTTTTTGTGCAATTTCTCTCAACCAGCCCGCTAGACAGTTTCATTGTAGCTTTTCAATTGTACGCCAGGGTGATTCATTAGCCACAAAAAAAAAATATATATATATTTTGCAAATAATTATTTACGTCACTCGTTTTTTTTTCTTTGTTCTATACTCTACTCAATTATAATTTTCATTTTACACTCAATTTTGCCGTACTTAAATATTAAATATTTTAAAAGAATCGTATTTGCGGCAAAATTAAATCATTCATTACTTAATTAACTTCAATAAATTTTAGATACTTTATTCATGCTAGTTAATAGTTAATGAACTGATAATCATAGAGCTACTTAAGATTCTCATAAATATATTAAATAAATAACTAGTTTTTTAAGATATCAACCTATTAGTTGAAGCTTACACACTTCAACTTTTACTTTTGACATCGCTTGTCGATTGTCGTGAATCACCCTTTGTTGTACATATTGCAAATACTCTTCCACTCATTTACCCCATTTAACAATATTACAAATTTTAATATGCGTCTCTAAATACTGGTTTATATATATATATTTATATAGCTAATTTTGAACACGCGCAAATTGAATTATTGTACAATTTTTGTAGATGTTGAGCGTTTATCCTAGTTTATAAAAATATTGCATAGTAATCGTTAATTGTTTAAATTTGAAGAGCTTTATATACACTTATATACACTCACTCTCTCTCACACACACACACAAACACACACACACTTGCACACACATATAAGTTACGCACAACTAATGCAAAACTTGGGCTACCTTCATTGGTACATCCGACACAGGAGTCGCTGATCCTCAGCTGCAGTCCGGAGAATAGCTTTATGCACGATCCGGTTACCCAACAGAAGCGCGTCTCATCGACCAAGCTGCTCCACACGGAGAGCAACACCAGCTCGTATACAAATCACTCCGGTGAGAATTCCATGGAGAGCTCGCTGACGGAACCAATGCCGGTGGCGGAATTGGCTGCCAGTCGACATGGTAGCAACAGTGATGATGGTGCCTCCAACGAACACTCCAGTGGCATGAGCACAGCTCACACTCTGGGTATCAATAGCTTTGATCGTGACGTAGATGATGATGATGACGATGCCGATGCTGATGCTGATGCTGATGCGGATGGCGATGAGCATGGCGAGGGCGAAGAGGAGCCGGATCAGCAAATAACCACCTCACAGCCGGAAAGCTCGAGTGGCAATCAAACTAGCAGTGGCGTCTACTCGCGCCGCTCCTCGCAGCCCTACAAAGTGGGCAAATACCTAGTTGCAGTGCATCGCAAGATCACGCGCCACGACAGCTATTTCCTTTCGTATCACAAGACGCGACCCAGTCTGTTTGGTGTGCCCCTGCTGATACCCAACTGCGATGGCGGCACACACAAGGATTTGTACTGTGCCGTCTGGCTGCAAGTCAGCCGAGTGCTGAGTCCCCTGCCAGCCACCACCGAACAGGCAAATCATGCTGCTGACTGGTAAGTTATCGTTTACTTTAATATTAACCTACAAATCTCTTTAAATCGGTTCTCTTTTCGTGTAGTGATGACAGTCTGGGCTATGATTTTCCTTTCACGCTGCGCGCCGTCAAAGCAGACGGACTCACCTGCGCCATTTGTCCGTGGTCGAGTTTCTGTCGCGGCTGTGAAATACGCTGCAACAATGAGTATGTGCTTCAGGGCGCTCTGCCGCCCATCAACTCAGTGGCTGCCAGTAAGTAATTCTCCCATCAATTGGCACAAGAGATGGCTTATAGCATATTTTTATTTGTAGCTAACACAACCACGCCATTTACGAATGTGAAATGCCCATCGCTACCAAATCTGGGGGCCAAACGATCACCAGAGTATACCACATCGCTATCCTATACCCCGACAACAAAATATTTTGAAGACTTTACCATTGCCATCGATTGGGACCCAACCGCATTACATTTGCGTTATCAAAGCACTTTGGAGCGAGTAAGTGAACAACAACAATAACATCGGGAATTCGCAGAGTGAGATAAGAGTTTTTCTTCTATGTTTAGCTCTGGGTTGATCACGAGACGATTGCCATATGTCGGCGGGAGCAAGTGGAGCCCGTTGATCTGAATCATTGCCTGCGCGCCTTTACCTCCGAAGAGAAGTTGGAGCAGTGGTATCACTGCAGCCACTGCAAGGGCAAGAAGCCAGCTACGAAAAAGCTTCAAATATGGAAATTGCCACCGATTTTGGTAAATGTCTCATTATATTTAGCTAAGACATCTAATTAATTACTCTTACTCTGCTCTGTAGATTGTCCATTTGAAGCGTTTCAATTGCGTCAACGGTAAGTGGGTGAAATCACAGAAAGTGGTGCACTTCCCCTTCGACGACTTTGACCCCACACCCTATTTGGCCTCGGTGCCACAAGAGACGATACTGCGGCACAAGGAGCTGCTAGAGATGAAAAGGGATTTCATCAGCGCAGGCAACGAAGTTGTCAGCGAATTAGATGAAGTCGATGCCAGCGACAAAACAACAGCAGAAGCGGCACCACCGCCAAAAGCCGGGGATAGCGAAAAGGAACCCACAGCAAAGGAGTCGCCGCTGGTCGCTAGCAGCATGCTGCGCCAAACTAAATCGAGCAATGCAGCCAGACGACAGCGCCTTATCTCCACAAGCCTCACAAAGACACCCATTGTGGATGGGGAGTTCGAAGACTATCATCAGCATAAGCTCAAAGCGGGTGTTGACGAGTTTGATCCCAGATACAAGCTATATGCCGTGGTGGTATGTTTTGCAGATATTGAGCACCTGAGCCTTTTAATGAAATCTCCCTCCCTCTCTTCCCCTTAGTCCCACTCCGGTATGCTAAATGGCGGTCATTACATTTCCTATGCAGCAAACACAACTGGTTCCTGGTATTGTTACAACGATAGCTCCTGTCGCGAGATATCACAAAAGCCAAACATTGATCCCAGCGCTGCCTATTTGCTATTCTACGAACGTCAGGGTCTCGACTATGAGCCCTACTTGCCCAACATCGAGGGACGTGCGCTACCAAATGCCTCCCAACAGCTGGATGTGGACGAAACGGAGAGCGAGCTAAAAAAATTGTGCACAATATCGTAATATTGTACTTGGGTTGTTGCATACTGCAGCAGCTATGCGTGCTAAAAGCTATGATGGCTTCTTGAATCGCTTGAGCGTGTTTATTTATATATATATAAATATATACATATATATTTATAAGTATGTGTGTATCTGGGCGTGCGTGCACGCGCGTATTTATGTTTTTGTTGTTATTTACTATTTTAAGCTGATTTGCTGTTCTAGTTAATTAAGATTTAAGTTGCCCACAATATGTAGCTTTAGAGCGCAAACAACTTGCTTGCTTACTTTGTTGTGAGCGCAGTCGCACATTGGCGTTGCAAATGTGATTTTGTTTAATGTACCATATTCCATACCACATGTACCATACAATGCTATACATACATTATACTATATTGTATCTGTAGGTGTAATTTCAACTTTAGCTCGCAAGTAATTTGTTTTGTCAGTTTATTATTAGATTATTTAATGGCATCGGATTTTTGAAGTTGATTGTGTGAAGCTTGTTTGTTACATTTGATTCTTATTATTATTTTTTATTAGCGCATCTTTTTTGTTGTACTTTGTCATACGTATTAGGCCGTCAGAGCCCGCTTGTAATTAAATATAATTATTCGTACATGTGTAAATGCATATACACAATATGCAATTCCATTTACTATTTGTAACTATTGTAAATAACGAGTCCGAGATCGTGCTGGGGATCCAACTGATGATGGTCAGTAATTACTCGTCAAATGTTGTCGACAAACTTGATATTAAATAGCAATATTTTTAGCAAGATGCTACCAATTTAATACCAGAATGAATTCGCACTCACTATTGCGCCCACAGCATATATATATTTATAGTAAAAAACATATAGTATATACATATATATAAATATGATGAGTGCATTTGCTCTTGTATTGGTTCTGAAATTAATGTTGCGCTTATCATATGACTTCAAGATGACTAATGACAATGTATTTGATATTTACAAATTAAATATAAATATATATATACAAACGAGTATATACACATACAAACTTAACTAATTTATACTTAATATACATACATATATAATAATACAGAGAAAACAGAGAATCAAATAAATAAAAAATCTCTCGCTTAAATTAAATAAAATAGTTTTCTTTTCTAGTAAAATTTTAATTTGTATGGTCATATTTCAGCAAAATATTTGTGGATCTTAAAAGCAATCGCCTTTTTCAACTTGACCGAGACAAATCAATCGATCTGCATTCAAAAATCGTTAAAAAAAAGACGTTCACAGAAAACCATCAAATATTATAAATTGGCCGTAACTTGTCAATTTGAAAACTCTCCGAATAGCTTTTGGTCCGAATGGGAATAAACATATAAAAAAACCCAAAGGCCTTCAAACAAGATAAAAGGGCTTCTGTGTATTTAGATAAATTGTATCTCAGCCTTATCCGAACTATTGTCAACAAATTTATATTAACAAGGATAGTTAGGTGGTCATTCAAATCATCCTAGTAGTTTCTGAGCTATCTTATGTTTTTGGTCAGTTACCATTCGATCTGCGACTACAATTTTCTCAGTGTTTTGTTCTTAGTAACCCCATAACCTTGAATGCCAATTGATAGAGTTGGTCGCTGTAATCCTAACGCATCATGTTTTTGAAACTATACGCAAAAATCTGGCTGAAATTAAGCTATTTTCCTGAACATCAATTGTCCTAACCTTTTAATCACACTAAAAGGATGCTTAAGGCTTTACTGGAGCATGCTACTAATTTTAATATTTCTTGATTTTCGGTCAGCCTAAAAGTATTCAGTTCAAACCAAACCAAACCAGTCCCTTTTGATCTGTTAGGATCGGCTTTTGCTTACCTTTATCAGCTATAAATGGAATAAATAAAATAAAAGCCTTGGTTTTTGCAATGGAATTCAATTTATATTGTATTGGTAATCTATATTTAATGAAATTACATCGTAAGTTTTATTAAGCAATTATGTAATTTAAGTGGTATTATTAATTGGCCCGCAGGGCAGCCAAAATGTTCTATTTATAGAATGCGGCAGATATTGAATTTGTGAACGGTTAATAATTTCATTGCAAATGATTATAAATATTATATGCGTGTTTGGGTATTATGCACTTTTATATGTTGTTTACGTAGTTTAAATTCTTAGCTGAAGAGTAATTAATTTCCATGGAATTTGAATGCGGTTGAGGCGCTCAGGATCCGCCGGTATTGTTGGCCAGCTGCCCGGGCACCGAGAACTGTGGCCGAAAGTTGGCAAAGTTGCCGGCGGGTCCGCCAGTGAATGCCGGCAATGAGGTGCCCTGAAACCCGGCCGGGAATTGAGGCATCAATTGAGCTGCAATCAAACCAAAATGACCATGTTTAAATGAAATTATATAGACTATATAAATTGAGTATAACCAACCTGCATTAGACGCATTGCCAGCGGTGGCCGCCAGACGCGACAGTATGGAACGCTCGGACATTTGCAAGCGTTGCGCCACCGGCGGAATACGGGCCAAAGTGGCCGGCAGACGGGAGACATCGCTCTTCATGTCGGACAGCAGCTCCTCGAGCTGGTTAAGCACCTTGTGCAACACTGCATTGGCCGGCTTATTGCCAGCCAACGATTCCTTGCTCAGATGCTGATGCGATTCGGCCAGGCATTCGACCTCAGCGAAGCGTGCATTCAACGACATGGCCGGATGGCTGGGATCCTGGGCGAGATTCAAGAATGCCGCACGTCGCAGCTGCTCCTCAATGACCAGCGCCTGTTCGAGCAGCTTGAAGCGTCGGGCCAGAAACTTGTTCTTAATCTCCAAAAAGTTCCCCTTGCCCACGTCCATTTTAAACGGCTCATTGATGATCGCAAAACGGATATCGTTCTGAATGTCCTGCCAACGGCCGTAGCCGTGTGTAACAATGCCAGCCAGCAGCCAGTAATCGTGACGTCTGTGCCAGATCTCATATTCGCGGCCAGGCACCGCTGCCTTCTCCTCGTTGAGCCACAAGGTGTGCAGCTCCGTAAATCCGCCATCGGCAATGTTAAACATAAATTTGCGTTTCAGTACCTCCAAGCTGTCCTCGACCAATTTGCCAGCAGTGCCGCCGGATACGGTTGCAGCGTTCTTCTGATCCTTGGCCGCATTGGAGCTGGCGTTGGGCTTCTCCAGTTCGCCATCCTCCTTGACAATCATCACGTCGTCGTCATCATCATCGATGATGTTTGTTGTTGTTGGTGTTGTTATTGTGGTGCTTGGATTGATTGTTGGTTTCTCCTCGCTGCTGCTTGTCTTCTCCTTTTCCTTTTCTTTCTCCTTTTCCTTTTCCTTATCGTCGCTCGGCTCGCTCTTGGGAAGCGTCTCCTCCTTGGGCTCCTCTTTGGGCTCCACTTTAGCTACCTCACTCTTGACAATCGCCTCGCTGGTCTTCGCCTCACCATCACCACCAGCAGCAGAGTCTTCAGCCTTCTCCGCCACCCCTTCGGTTGGCTTCTTGTCGGCATCCTCAGCATCGGGCTCGGATTTGGACTCCAGCTTCTCGGGCGTTGTTTTGTCCAACGCTGCTTTGTTGTCCTCGCTCTTCTCGGATGCTGGCGCCGGACTGGGAGCTGCACTCGTCGCTGGCGTTGCACTGTTGCTAGTTGTGGCGCTCTCCGCTGGCGGTTTGCCGCCCGCTGCCGTTGCCGCCACTGCGGCGTCTAATGGAACTCCCGGCTCCTGTTTGCCGACAGCAGCACGGACTGGCTCGCACGGTTTGAGTATTAGCTCGGGCATGCTGTAATAGCCATTGATGTGCTCAAACTCCTGCACCTTCTTGCGGATAAGCGACATCACCCCGATGCGCGTGAGCACATGCTGCCGGGACAAACCCTCACGGGGTACACCATCGGCAAAGGTCTCGGCATTGTCGGCACCCGGCTCGCACAGATGCCGCATGAACAGGGAGACGTACGCCTTGAAATTGCGCTCCGATTTGCCGCGCAGATCCCGCACCAGCCACTGCGAATTGAAGGCATCCTGGGGTGGCATGCCGTAGCGCATGATCGCATTGAGGAAGCTCTTCCGCTGGCGGGCATTGAAGCCCAGCACCTCAATGTTGCCCCCAACCCGAGCGAGGAGTGGTGGCAGGGGACGATCGTCGCGTCGCTCCAAGCGGCGCTTAGCTTTGCGTTCGCCGTTCTGCTCATCGAAGTCATCGTCGCCGCCATCCTCATCGCTGCCGCCGGAGTATTCGGAATTGTATTCGCTGCCATTGTCCTGCCAGTTGGAGTCGTCGCGAGATGTGTCTGCCGCCACGACGCCACCATCTGTGTAATTCACCTGCTTGCGCACACGCTTGCCCTTGCCGAGGGAGCGGCCCACATCCTCCTGGTGCTGTTCGTAGTGATGACGCAGCAGTTTGACCCAATACGCTGGATCTGAGTTCTCGGCATCTTGCTTGATAATCTCGGTCTCCTCCTCTTCCTCCTCCTCCTTGGTGGCATAGGAGGCCACCTTGAACGAGGATAGATACTCATTGGCCCACGACTCCTTCTCCTCGATGCCGCGATTGGTGCGGTCCAACAACTCTGCAACGGCCTTGTCATCATAGTGAATGGCCTCCTCTTTGTCATCCTCCTTGAAGAGATCCTCAGTGCCGAAGCGCAGAATGTCGTCCAATTCCTGTTTTGTGAAATTGGCACCCTTGCCACCCATGCCGGGACGCACCACCAAATGGGTCAACATCATCTTGCGCTTGGCCACCTGCGTCACACGCTCCTCCACCGAATTGCGTGTGACAAAGCGATAGATCATCACCTTGTTCGCCTGTCCAATACGATGGGCACGCGAGAACGCCTGTATATCATTGTGGGGATTCCAATCAGAGTCATAGATAATGACCGTATCGGCTGTGGCCAGATTGATGCCCAAGCCACCGGCACGTGTACTGAGCAAGAAGACAAACTGTTGAGCGCCGGGCGCATTGAATCTATCGATTGCCTCCTGGCGCAATGTGCCCGTGATGCTGCCATCGATACGCTCGTACTTGTACTGCTCACCCTCGAGGAAGTCCTCGAGTATGTCCAGCATTTTCGTCATCTGCGAGAAGATGAGTACACGATGATTCTGTGACTTCAGCTGCTTCAGCATCTTTGAGAGCAGCACCAGTTTGCCGGCAGCCTTTGTAAGCGAGAGCAACTCATAGATGCCACCCGCCGAGGTGGGTGCCTCCTCGGAGGCCGAGGGGAATAGATAGGGATGATTGCAACACTTCTTCAGATCCATCATGATGTTGATCAGGGAACAAGAGCCGCCGCCGCTCTTCGAATTGAGCGCCTCATAGTTCTTGGTCAATATGAACTTGTAGAACTTCTTTTGCATGGCCGACAACTCGACACGAACGATGAACTCCGACTTGGATGGCATATTCTTGAGCACATCCGTTTTCAGGCGACGCAGCATGTGGGGGCCGAGCATCTCGTGCAGACGCTTCACCTGCTCCTCCTTCGAAACATCGGCGAATTCGCCCTGGAACGCCTGCAGATCGTTGAACTTATCGCGGCTCAAAAAGTTGAGCAAATGGAACAGTTCCTCCAGATTGTTCTGCAAGGGTGTGCCAGTGAGCAGCAGCTTGTAGGCAATCGCATAGCTGTTCAGGATGCGGAAGAACTTGCTCTGGTTGCTCTTCAAGCGATGTGCCTCATCCACGACCAGCACCGCCCAATCAATGCTGCCCAGACACGGTGCATCCATGGAAATCAGCTCGTAGCTGGTGAGCAGCACATTGAACTTGTATTGAGTTGTTCGCAAGCGGGAGACTTTGGTGCCTCTGATGGCGCCCTCCTCGAAGGTTAGCTCGTTCTCGCGGATCACCGCTCGGGAGTCCTTGTCGCCAATGTAGGTGATGCAATAGAAATCGGGTGCCCACAGCTCAAACTCACGCTCCCAGTTGACAAGCGTGGAGAGGGGCACAGCCACGAGGAACGGACCACGGCAATGGCCCTCCTTGTACAGCGAGTAGAGGAAGGTGACCGTCTGGATGGTCTTGCCCAGACCCATCTCATCGGCCAGTATGGTATCGATGCCCTGGCCCCAGCTGTAGCGCAACCAGTTGATGCCCTCGATCTGATAGGGATGCAGCTGCATGCCCGTATCGTCCAGGAAAGTCGGCTGACCCTCGTATTTCTTCTTCAGATCCGTGGTGGGTTTCTCCGGCGGCGGTGTATAGTGCTTGACGGGACGATCCTCATCGTCCAGTTCAAGTTTATGCTTCGTTTTGCGTCCCTTCTTGTTCTTCTTGCTGCTGGCGGCACGCGTCTGCTCCGATGTGCAAACAGCGCGCAGATCCTGATAATAATCGATGGCCTGACGCAGACCGGGTATATCATCGCCCTCCTCCTCCCAGGTGGACTTGTCATAGGGCAGCTCGCGCCACTTCACCAGATACATGGTGCTGCCATCGCGTGCCGTCCGATGATTGATCACACGCTGCACGATCAGCCATTCGGGCTTGACGCCATTCTTGTAGAAGCGCTCCTCGAGAGCGGCCTCATCATCATCATCGTTGCCCTTCATGCCCACCTTGTCCTTGTGGCGCTGAATGCGCTTGAAACGGGTATCGGCCTCGTCCAGGGACTCCTCGAATTTCGGTGGCTCCTCCATATCGTATTTGCGCTGAAAGGAGCGTATCATCAGCGGATGATGCACATCCAGCTGCACCTCGGAGACCCAATCGCAGTGCCAGTAGGACATGTTGTGCCACTTGATGAAATACTCGCGCACCCGATTGCCCATCTTGGCGCTCTTCGAGGTGGATGCTTCGCTGCTGTCGCGACGCTGCACCGCCCAACGCCAAGTGATGATCTTCTCGGCCTTGCCGACCAGAGGCGGGCAACTGCAGCGTGGACAGCGCCAGTCGCCATCGGGTATGGTGTCCAGCGGTGGATTCAGACAGAACGTATGGTATGCCGATGGGCAGGAGTCGCAGCAGAGCAGCTCACCCCCATCCTTGCACACACGGCAAAACTCCTGATGCTCGTCATCATCCTCCTCCTCGGCGGCGCCGCCATCGGCCTCGCAGTGGGGGCACGACCATTTACCCTCTGGCGGCTCGTCCAGTTCCGGCTCCAGGCAGACCAAATGATAAGCACGTGGACACGTGTCGCATAGGATGATTTCGCCGCCCTGTTGGCACACCTCGCAGTAGTCCTGATGCTCGTGTTCGCCATCCTCGCCCTCGGGGAAGTTCTTTGTCTTCTTCATTTTGTTTTTCTTCTTGAACTTGTTGCCAATCTTGGTTTTGGCCTTCTTGCGCACCACTGGCGTACCGTCCTCCTGGACACCAGCAGCGGCGGCTGTCGTCTCAGCTGGTTGTTTCTCCTTCTCTTTCTCCTTTTCCTTCTCATCGGCGCTGTCATCGGACTTTTGCAGCATGCGCTCAAACTCCAGATCAGAGTCACGCTCGGAGGCGCCACTTGCATCCGGTTCTTCGTCGGAGCTGTCGCGCTTCCGCTTGCCAAACTTGATCTTCAAGGTGGGCACCTTGGCGGCCCCTTGACGACGCCCCTTTTTGTTGCTGCTGCGTCCGCTGCGTTTGCGTCGCGGCTTCTTTTCCTCCTCCTCTTCCTCCTCGTCCTCCTCCTCCTCGTAGATGTCATCGGGCTTCTCGTTGCGTGACGAGCGCGATGAACGCGGCTCATCCGTCTCGGGCGCCGTTGCCGCTGGCTGTGCCTGGCCGCCGCCCTGCTGCTGCTGCTCCTGCTGTATGTGCGGATTGCTCTCACAGAACTCACGCCATTTGGCCGCCACGAGCATCATCAGCTTGGTTGCGGCAATTTTCGGATTCTCCTTTTGCAATATGGGTCGCACATGCTGCATGAATGCCTTGTACGTGGTCAGGCTCTGCAGATCCTCCTCGCTGTACTCAATCTCCACATCGCATACGCTAAACGCCGAGCACACATCATCCACTGATGGCATTCCTATATAATAATTATTATTGTTTGATTATATATGGAAACAAATATGGGATGCAAAGAAGTCAAAGCCCGCAACTTACCCGACGATGAAGATTCCTTCTCCTTCTGGGCCTGCTTCTCCTCTTTGCGCTTGCGTCCACGTTTCGATGAAGTGCTGGGATACTCAACTTCCTCGTCGTGCTGCACAAAGTCGCTGTCCTCCTCGCTATCGTTCCTCTTGCGTTTCTTCTTTTTGCGTCCCTTCTCCTCGCCCTTCTTCGTCTTACGCTTCTTGCCCTTCTTCTTCTTGCGATTATCCTCTGGATCGTAGTCATCATCCTCGTCGTTCGGCAACGCCTTATGGGAATTATAGAAATATGTTCGTTATATATGCTAATGTTGGGCTAAAAGTAAATCAATCCACTCACATTGGGCTTCAATGGGGCATCAGAATCGTTGGATAGCTCCGCCACCTGAGCATTGTCCTCGACCGCCTCCTCCTCTTCTACAAATCAGTGAAGTGAAATAAAATTAATAATCGTTTAATTGATTCTATTGCATTCCTGCAATTTCCTAATTGTTTTTTTTTTTTACCGTGGTTCATATTCAAGCGCAGGCCTAATGAAATCTTTGAAAATATTTCACATACAACAAATAAATCTTATCAGAATCTATGGAGCTCAAAATAGGTGAGTAAAAAAGCTACATCTCAGTAATCTGCAAGACCATCCTCCTTAGCGAAAGTCCCACTGGGACAGGAAAGAATGTAAGAAAAATGTTTGGTTTTTTTTTTCGATTCAATATTTTATTTGACTCTATTTTTCTTTGCTTTTTTGTTAAGTTTTTTTTTCTGTTTTCTTTTTTTTTTGTTGTTTTGTTTGTCGCCTTATGAATTACTAGTATATAACAATATCTCATTTTTTTTAAGATTTTTAATTCTGCTGGTTTTGTCAGCGATTTTGCTCTTAAACTTAATAATAATAATAATAATTTTTTAATAATAATAATAATTTTCTCATGTCTCTTGATCTGGTTTACTCCTTTTTTCCTTGCGGCTTACATAATCATATTTCTTCCTTTTTTTTTTTTTGTTTTGCTTTGTTGTTTTGTTTTCTTGTTGTTGTTTATCATTAATAAGTTTCTTTCTTGAAATTGCAGTAGATTAGTTTATGTGTGTGTCGTGTGTGTGTGTGTGTGTGTGTGTGTATGAGTGTATGAGTGTGTGGTGTGTGGGGGGCGTGGCATTTATGCATATAAAACTAGTTAGTTGCCCATCATCTCTCCTTCTTGTTATACTTATCAAATGTCATTGTTGTATATAGGTATATATAGATTTTTATCTTTTTGTTGTTTTGTATATAAATTGTATATATCATTTTGTTGTTGGTAATTGCTATAAACGCTTGATTTTTTGCAACTTGATCTCATTGTTTCGTTTGATTTTCCCTTTTTTGTTTCCATTCGTTTGTTTTGTTTTATTTAGTTTTGTTTTGCTCCTACTACTTAAATATGGTATATAAAAAATATTGCAACGAAATAGCTACATAACAAAAAAAATTTGTTTCCTTTGTTGATTCCATTCATACAATTCTTATTTGTTTTGTTTATTTGTTTTTTGTTCTTTGACACTAGAGTGTGTTTCAGCAAACTATGTTTTTTTTTTTTTTTTTAATTTCTCAAGCAAAATATTTGACTTGATATAGATTTCATATTTGTTGTCTCCCCTTACATATACGTATATAAATTTTAAGGAAGCGTCTGTAACGTGCTTGAAGTTGTCGTTGTTTTTAAAAACTAGAAGCAGCTTTTCTGGGGCCGCATAGCTCTGATACAACCGCACAGTTCATGTCTATAACTCATTTTTTGCATAGTATTTGTTTTAATTATATTTCTTTTTTGATTTTTGAGCAAAAATTTGTCTAACGAGGCAAGCGAAATAATAAGTATTCCATTTTTCTTTTTGCAATGTATTTTCGTCGTTGTTGGCAATAAGGAAAAAAACGCAAAATAAAAACAAATTGAAACACAAAAATTATCTTCTCCATATAACAAAAATAAACACTAATAGAAAAGTACAAGCTTAAATTGGAAATTTTTCTAAACAAGTCGCTATTATGATTAAAAAATAAACACAACAAAATTAACAAGCCGTTTTTAATGTTCAGTCTATTGTTAAAGAGGCACGCCCGCATGCAACACCACAAGAAGAAGAAGGAGATTATAAAAATGTGTGCTGTTAATGTAAGAGTGTCTGTGTGTGTGTGTGTAATAGTAATGTATGTGGTAGTTGTAGTAGTAGTAGTAGTTATGTATTTTGGCCAGCTGCACTGGCGCAAAGGCTAACGCAGCAGCACTCAAAACAAATTGCTTTCGGCCCAATGTGCGCGCTTAAAATCATATGTGATTAATTCTGTGTTATTCTTGCATCAGATGGTGCATGATTTGGGGGAAAGGGGGTGGGGGTGGGGGTGGGGTGGTTGGTTGGAGTAGTTGGTGCTTATAATCATGTAAAACAAGAACCAAATGCGAATGCGATTGTGTGTGTGTGTGTTTGTGTTATGTAACAAATCGAGGTTTGTAAATAATAAAGAAACAGTTTAAAATGGAAAAAGGGAGTTTCCTAAAAACATATATATATATATATATATATAAGTATGTACATATATATTTTAAAGTTGGCTTCATAATCATAATTATTACTACGCTCACAATGTAAAAAAAATCGAAAAAACAAAAATAAAACTTGTTGCATTCTTTGCACGCATTTTTCGCAAGTTGAATTTCGTTTTTTGCAGTGTACTGTTGTTGATCTTGTTATTAACAAAATATACGCGTATTTTTTCTCTTGCTTTTTACGCCACTCTTTGCAAATAGTGTTTTTTTTTAATTTTCTTCTTTTTTTTTTTTTGATTTGTGTTTAACTTGTTTGTTAACATAACTTCAACATTTTTTTTGTTTGTTTTATTTGTATAAAGTATTTTATTTTTCTCTCTTCTTAGTACAAATTTCTTCAGAACGCGTTGTTGGTGTTGCTTGTTGCTGTTGTTGCTGCATTTTTGTTTTGTTTTACTCTAATAAAGTTCATATATATATATATATATAAATATATTTATATATATATATACATATATATTTATTTCTATATATAGCTATGTATAATAGTTTCTTTTTTTGCCTTTTTACATTGTTTGCAACTGCATTGGTGCACAGCTGCTTGCTGTTTGTGTCGACGTTGTTGTTTTTGTTGCTGCTGTTGTTGTTGTTGTTGTTGTCGTGTTATCAAGAAGTAGCTCTTTGTAGTTGTTGCCGATTGATTCATTCATTGTGTTGTTGTGTTTCAGTGTTTCAGTAGCGTTCGTCATCGTCAGAATTGGGGTTGGAATCATCGCAACCCTCTTCATCATCGTCATCGTCATCGTCATCATCATTGGAATCTGAGCTGCCCGAACTATCATCCGAGTCGCTCTCGTGGCTGCCATGACTGTTGTTGTTGTTGTTATCATTATTGTTGATGTTGTAATGGTGGCGCTGCTGTTGTTGCTCTTGCTGCTGTATCGTTTCAACAGAATGATGTTGCTCTTGCTGAATATGCTGCTGATGATGTTGCTGATGCTGCAGCAAATGGTTGTTGCTGTTGCTTTCCGTTAAACGCGCTGCTGCTGCCGCTGAAGTTGCTGTTGTCTCTGGGATTGCTGATGATGTTGCTGATGTTGCACTCATCAAAGTCTTGTCATAGTCCACCACCAGCTGCTTAATGTGCGCCAATTTCGCATGCAAATAATCGAATCGCAACTTATCCTCATGGATTCTCCGATCGCTATTGATGCGCTGATATTCGCTGACAATTTGACGCTTGATCTCATCGTAATCGCCGCCACCTTTTCTGGCGTCCTCCAAACGCTTGGACAGATCCTGGAAACGTTTGCTGACCCCCTCAACGCTGGTGACCAGCTTGCTGTACTCATCGTAATCGCTCTCGAATTCAGTCTTGTACCGTCTGCGCACCTCCAGCGTGCGAATCGGCGCATAATTGCTGAAGTCATACCGTGGGGCAGCATTCACATCCGCATCCGCTGTTGCAGCTGCATATGCATGTGCCGCCGCTGCCAGTTGCTGTGTGGGCGATGGATGTATGGCGGCATTTGTATTAACCGATTGATTATTATTGCTGATTGATGATGCTGCTGATGATGATGTTGTCGCCGATGTTGTTGTTGTTATTGCAAAATCACGATCGCGACGCCTTTGCTGCTGCTGTTGCTGCTGATGATGTTGATTTGTGTGCTGCTGATGGTGTTGCTGCTGCTGGTGTGGCGCTGGCAACTGCTGTTGCTGTTGATAGACGCTGCTGCTGCTGCTGCTGCTGCTGCTGCTGTTGTTCTTACTGTTGCTGCTGCGCTGACGTTGACCATTGCTATTGCTATTACTACTGCTGCTGTTGTTGTTGCTGCTACTCGTACGCTTTTTGCTGTTGGACGCGGCATGCGTATTGTTGTTGTATGAATTGTACTCGTCGTGCGCATTATTGTTGCTGCCCAGACTGCTGCGCTGATGTTGTTGCTGCTGCTGCTGCTGCTGATGTTGCGTCGCTGCTGCAGGCGCCGATTGACGAACAAAGCTTGCTGCCAATTTTGGTGGCGTCGTTGAGGATTTGCGACTTTGCGTGGCAGATTGGCGACTACTGTTGCTGCTGCTGTTGCGCTCCTGTTGTGGCGCCGTTGTTGTCGTCTCATAGACACTACAGCTGCTCGAATTGCTGCCGGTGGAGTTGCGCTTGTCCGTGCCGCTGCTCTGCTTCGATGAGGAGCTGCTGCCACGCCGACTGCTACTGCTGCTGCGGTGCTGGTGGTCTGCAGTTGATACTGCAGCTGCTGCTGTCATGTTCCTAAATTCGTCCATGTTGTCCAACACACTGTAGGTCAAATCGTTGCTGATCTGCTCATCCAGCTGCGGCGGCTGTCGCTGTGGCGGCGTATAAGCAGTAGTACGACTTCGAAACGAGGACGAAACGTTGTTGTTGTTGTTGCCGGATGATGATGATGATGTACTATTATATTGTGGTCCTCCGCCTCCTCCTCCTCCGCCGCCGCCTCCGCTGCTGTTGCTGCCGCCCGTCTCCCTGTTGTAATGACTGATGCGCTGCTTTTTGGGATGCACGGAACTAAACATCTCGTCGTACTCGATGCTGCTACGCTTGAGACTGCCACTGCCACCGCCGATGCCGCCGTGATTGGACAACGATTGCTGTCCCCCGCCTCCGCCCATCATCATGCTGGGTGGCAATTGCAGCAACGGGGGCGGACTACCCGTATGGGTTGAGGTTGGACTTTGGCCTGATGTGGAACTGCCCGCATCGGAGCTCATCGGCGGCGTCAGATTCTGTGGCTTGCGACGCTTCAGCTGCTGCAACTCCTGTTCGCTAAAGAATGGCCAGTTCTCATCGACATCGTTCCACATCTGATGCCGCAAATTATACGTATTGTGAGACATGGTGCTAATCTCAGTGAGTGTTTTGCTCATCAAATTGCGATCGCGATCCCGGATGCCCTCGGTCTTCAGTCGCGAATACAGCTCGGGTTTCTTGAACGGTTTCAATGCCAGCAAATGGACCAATCGCTCACGCAGACTACGCCGCGATACATCCAACATTTTATTAGCATGTCCAACACCACCAACACTGCCACCACCACCGTTGCCGTTTCCTCCTCCCATGGAGGATTTGGCATTGCTGCTGTTGCGCGAGTAACTGTTGCCGCTGCTATTGCCATTGAGCATTTTATTACGACCATTGCTGTTGCTGAAGGAAGATCCTGTTGCTGCTGTTGCGTGTGTACTGCTGCTCATGCTGTTTTCTCGGGGCGAGCTGCCGCTTAGTGCACCACAGCCTTGTGAGATGCCGCTGGCAAATGTGTTGGCCAATGTTGCGATTGCGCTGTTACGCTGACCGTGACCATGATTATTATTATTGTTGCCATTGACTGTGCCGCTGGCACCCAATGTATTGGGATTGGGATTGGGTGAGCGTGACGCGTATCCTGCTCCTGCTCCAACTCCTATTGCAGCTGCTGCTGCTGCTGCTGTTGCGGCTGCTGCTGCAGCTGATGATGACGTCAGACCATTAAATGGCGATGAAACTAACTTACGACTATTGTTACTGTTAAAACTATTGCTGCTGCTACTACTGCTGTTGTTGCTATTGTTGCTGTTGCTGATGCTGTTGCTGTTGTTCCCACTGTGATGTGATGATGATGCCGAGGCTGGCTTCTTCACCTTACGCCCAATATCCGATTGATTTGGCTTGATCTCGCGTATACACTTGCTCTTCTCCGTCTCCTCGGCTCTGGCCATTTTGGTGCGTGTCGTATCGTACACATCATCATTGGCATGGACGCGCAATCGGAGCGCCAATGCGCCGAGTACATCCAGTCCCTGCTCCTGCTGCTGTATGCACTCCAATGTGCCCTCCAGATCGTCAATGGTGAAGCCAAATTTACGTCCGCTCTCCATGCTGTTGTTGCCATTATTAACAGAATTATTGCTATCGCCGGCGCTGCTGCTGGGCAGCGGGAAGTGTATGATGCCAGTGTTGCCATTGCATTGGATTTTGAGACACTGGCCGGGTGCCAAACGTTTGGCATTCTCATTTCTTTGATACTCCTCGATGGCACGGTACGCAGAGTCGGTGAGCTTGAGGAATATGTACTGCTTGGTATCATCGGTACAACGGTGGTTTTGTGACATACCATAATTGCCGGACGAGAACGAGACATTGGGCAGGCATTTTGTTGATGCAATCGAATTGCTCATAACGTGTCCGCACCCCCCCTCTCAAAATTGAATGTTTATTATGCTGCTGATATTGCTGTCGCTGCTACTGTCTGCTTATGATGATGACGATGATGATGATGCTCTGGTTGCTGAATGATCACAAATGATGTACGTTGCTTAGTTATTCTCAATAACTATTAAAAATGTTTCGATTGTTGTTGGCTGCGTTGTCCTTTTCCTTGTGACGTTGCTTGGCGGATGGCAATAATTTTGGCCAAATTTGGACGACAACAATAATTTAAACACTGTTTTGTTTTTCGTTTTTTTTTTTTTTTTTGTTGCGGAAGTTGCAATGGAAGTGAATGTAACTGTAACTGGAAGTTGTTGTTTGCTGCTGGCACTGATCCTGATCCTGATCCTCTCTCCTGTGACGTAGTAGAAACAGCCTGGGGCCCAAAATGGCAACTGATTTTTGATTGTTTGTTTGTTGTTTGCTAGTTTCTGTAATTTGGTTTTTCTTTAGTATGTTGTAATCGTGAATAAAATTTACGTTGTTGCTAAGACGTGAACAGAGGCAGGCATAGCAACTGCATTGCTGCTTTTCAACAGAAACCACACCACACCACACACACACTCTCACACACTCACACACACACACACAAATGAACTACATGTAGTACATATGTATGCATATATTTCTCTTGAGAGTTTTTGAGCTGAGCTGCAAACTTGCTGCTGCTGCTGCTGATGCTGCTGTTGCCGTTGACGTTGCGTTTATTTTCTTTTTCTTCAATTTTTTGGATTTGAAATGCAAGCGCACAGAAGACAAATACACACTCAACTCTTAACAAAAATAGTTGTTGTTGCTGTTTGAGAATTTCACTTCCGTATCCAACACATACGTCTCATTTCTCTCTGTGTGTCTTTCTCTCTTTTTATCTCAGGTTTTCGTGTTTCGACTTTCAAAAAAAGTCTGGTTCATATTTGCACTCCACGTTGCTGCTGGCTGCTTCTGCTGATCTCTTTGTGTGCTACTCGCAAATAACACAATTTCTTTTGTTAAATAATATGGTATGTATATTTTAATTGGGTTAAGGTAGGCATGTATGCATTGCTCTCTTGATGTTGTTGCTGTTGCTTATACTATTGTTGTTGTAGTTGTTGCTGCTTGGACATGTTTGAGTGAGGCGTGCGAATGGCTGTTGTAACTTTTGCTTGTTTGAGTCGAGTTGAGTTGAAAGTGTGACTACTCCTTCTTCTGCGCCAGGTGCTCAAAGTTGGTTGTCAATGTGTGTAAGAGTAGCTGCTGCTGCTCAAAAGTCAGGCGGCGACGGCCATAGGCAAAATCAAAGACACAGCACAGAGCGAGCAGCAATCAATGCTGTTCGCACACACGCACACTAATATGGACACACGTCGCTTGACTGCTTTTGGTAGTGTGTGCGCGCTCGCTCGTTGGTTTTGTTCGCTCTACTCTCTCGCACTCGTCGATCGCCGTGTGCTAAGGCGAGACAACTGCTGTTTTGATTGGCTTCACCACTTTTATTGTTGTTGCTGCTTGATCTTTTTTCTTTTCGCTTTTTGCTAAAAATCATCTGTGTTTGTACGTTGATTTTTTATATACATATATATATTTTTTTCTTCTCTTGCTTATTATATTTTTTGTGTGTCCACTTCTATATTAGTTGCATATATATATAAATATTTTTGTATGGGTTGGTTTTTGTGCATGTGTTTGAATATCTTTTTCTTGACACACGCACACACATTCGAAATTGTAACAGGCACAGAGTTCAAGCACTCGAAATATTGTAAATTTAATCCTTTTTAACCACTTATTTTGCTGTTGTTGATGTGTTTTTTTTTTTGCTGCCGTGTACGTGATTGTACATGCACACACATACGTAGGGGTGTGTGTGTATTTTGGGTTTTTACGCCAACACTTTTACTCAAGACATTGCTGCGTTATTTTCACTAGAGCAGAGTATTCGCATATTGAATGTATTATTTATGATTTACGCGAACAAAATTGCATTTTATTTCCTTTATTTCCACATGAATTTTGCTCGGCTCGTGTCTGTCTGAATGTGTGTACGTCTGTGTGTCCACACCAAGGTATCTTAATCAACGTACAAAAGGTATCTGCTAAATGAAATCGAAACGAGTTGCTTTCAAGTGGTTGCCGTCGTTCCGTTTGCTGCTGCTGCTGCTGCTGTGCACTCGTTTATTATTACACCGCTCACCACCACCGCCCCGTGGACAATGCTAAGACACACAGAGTGAATTCGACGACGACGTCAACGAGTGTGGAGAGTAGATCAGCAGCAGTAGTAGTCGTTGTCGTATCTCTTACAAACACATGCATACATGTGTGTTCAGTTTGGCGCTCTTTCGCTTTACTCTCTTGCACGTTCGATTGCTTCGTCGTCTTGAAACGAAAATCAGCAACCAAAAAAAAACAACAATATCGTCGTCTCGATGTTTCGTTTGAAATACGTACGTGCCTTGTATCACTCATTTGCTTCTACTGCTGCTACTGTTCATGTTCATATGTAGTAGTGTAGTTATTATGGAAGTGAAGCGTAGAGCGCAAAAAATAAAACAAGTTTGCAATTTATAATGTGCGCACTTGGCACTCTGCCGCTCTGCTGTTGGTCACTCACTCTTTCACTCAGAGTCCGTTATTCGAATTGGTGGCTCGGCTGGCTCTTCTCTCATGCTCTGTGCTTTCTGTTGTACTCTTAAGAGAGAATTCGTTCGTTACGTTTTTTTGCTTCTTTCATAAGCAATAGCAGTATTTGCTTATCTTTGAAAATATAGTTGTGTTTGTGTAGGTATGTGTATATCTCAAAAAAAAAAAAAAAAAGCTTCTGCCTCGTTGCACGTCTTAGCAAAAAAAAAAAAAACGAAACTATAGCTTACTTGGTTAATGTTGTTGTTGCTGAATGCATACGTGTGTTTTATTATCGCACCACGGTTGGAAAAGCTACGCGTCACAACAATAAAATGAAAACAGAATATTTGTATACATAATTGAAATATAAAGAGTGAAGCACAAAACGCAGCACAAACTCAAATTCTACTTACAATGCGTATGTTGTTTTGTATGTGTTGACATTTAATTTTCAATTTGTAGTCTGACAGCAGCGCTTTATTTTTTCTTGTTTTTTTTTGTCAGTGACTTTTTATTGTATTAATGTTGAAACAGCTGTTTTCGGCTGCCACCTGCAAGCTGCTGTGTGCGTGTGTGTAACCTCGTCTCACACAGCCTTAGTTGTGGTTGATGATTTTGTTGCTGCTGCTGCTGCCACACTTCTCTGACTTCTCTGTTTCTCGTCGGCACCTTTCGCAGCCCAGCAAACAAAAAACAGGGAAGAGGAGGCACAATCAGCTGTGCTCGTCGCTGCTGTGTACAACCGAACAGTGTTGTAAACTGTCCGTATATCGGCTTATCGGGCAATCGATAGCAACAACTACGATTGACTTTGATGAATAAATTGGAAATCTTTTCGAATTGGACGAGGTTTTTTGTTTTTGCTGATGGTTTTTCTATAAAAATAGTTGTAACTAATTAAAGTGAAAATCACTTTATAGTTAATGAAATGTTGTTTGCGTACTTAATTGTTGTTGTAGTTGTTGTTTAGCTTGATATTTCATTGATGAGTGTTGATTTGATAGTTGTTGCTTGTTCCTTTTGTTGTTGTGCTCCTCCTCTTGACTTATGTGCTGTGTTAAATTTGTGTTATTTTATTTGCACTCACACTTTGAAAAAAATTAAGTTAGTATGCACTGGCTCTTTTTGCAGTAATTTTCCGCTCCCCTCTCTCGCTGACGACCGTTGCCGCTACCGAGTGGTTACGTTTGTAAGTATGTATGTATACATGTTTTATCACTTGTGTTTGCCGATCATACGTTCTCGTTACGCGGCTCACAGCTGTTTTGTGTTTACGTCGCAGCCGTTCGTTACAGGTTTATTCTCTTAAGAGACTCTCTTAACGCTAAGAGGGCGTCAAGAGTAAGTGTAAAAAGAGAACCCGACACGACCCGACGATAAACACACGAATGTCATTTTTTTCTCTGCGCTTTGTTTTTGTTGCTATTAATTTTTGTTCACTTTTGACATTTTTGCATACGAAAATTTTCCGCTTTCAGGTAGATTTACCGTAGGCAGCAAAGATCTTTGCCGATGCGCTGCGCTTGCTTGTGTATGATTGGATGGGTATGTATGTGTGCATGTGTGTATAAATGTGCAGCCGTGTTAGTATTTTAGTCGTGTGCTCGTTCGTTCGCGTCTCGTCGTGTCGTGTCGTGCCCGCTAGGTTGGCCCGTGTGGTGGGCTTATCTACGTTTGTTTTTGTGCTAAGAATTTGAGCTAAACAACAATATATATATATACATATATATATATATATGTATTCATATATACATTTAATGTGTGTGTATGGGGGAAATGGGATTTTACATTTGAAGAATTTAGGATTATGGTCGGGGGTTGCCTCTGCAAATAGCAAAGAGCACGCACACCTGATGCTCTCTCTCTCTCTCCCTCTCTCTTGCGGATTTCTTGCATACAGCAGGAAGCAAATCTATCTGTCGGGCAGGTCGCCCCGCAGCAGCTGTCAAAGTCATAAAATTGTAAGAAAACAACTATGCTTGTCTCTTTCGCATATCCGTAAACGCATACGCTGCATAAGTGATTGTGTCCGTGTGTGTGTGTTGAACAGGATGAGATTATATTTGGCCAATCCGCAAAAATTTTTAAAGCTCGTAAAAAAAAGACAACAGGCCCACTCAAAAAACAGTTGTGAGCCAAGGTAACAAAACTCTGAAGTTCATATTAAAAAAAACCAAAAACAATAAAAACAAGACAATAAAAATAATAATGTTGCCCCTGGTTTGTGTGTTTGTGTGCTTGTTATGAGTTCCAATGGCAACAAATTTGCAGTCAGCGTTAAACAAATTAGTTGAGAAAAAAATAAGCGACTCAAAACCTAAAAAGAAACAACAATTATAACATTACAATATCAAGTTTGAAGCGGCGGCAGCCATTTGTTAAAAAAAAACGTTCGGAGGAACGACGCTTAAATAGCATTGAGAGCCCTGCTGAACGAAACGAAAGGCCAATGCACTGCGCCTGTGCATGTGTGTGTGCATATGTATTTGCATGTGTGTTTGTGTGTGTGTGTATGGACTTTACGCAGCCAACAACAGCTGGCCGCAGGCTTCGTCGCAACAACAAAACAGGAGCAGCAACAACCACCGAAAAGAAGTACACACACATATATAGAAAACCTATGGGAAAAACGTGTGAGCGTATGAAACAGCAATGGAATGCTCGAGAAAAAAGGGCACTAACAAAAATCTCACACGCCACAAAAAAAAATAATAAAATACATATGTAAGTGCTCACACACACACACACACACACACACACACACATACACAAGTGTTGGAGTTGCAGCTGACAGCTGTGCAGACAATTTTTGCTTTGTGCTGCGCTTCTTTTTACTAAAAAAAAAAAAAAAAAAAAACTACAGAAACACGAACAAATCCATTGATAACAATGTCAAAGCAGAAAGTGCCCTCTCTCACTTGTAAGAGAGAGACTAACGCTATGCAGGGCAATCTGTGCACCGGCAGCGTTGCCACCTCCGCAAAATCGATCGAAATTTCGTTGAATCGATAAATGGGCAAAGAAGCAATAAAACAAAACAACAACAACAGCAAAACAAATCGCATTAAAACTCATTAGCGAGTGTGTCTGTGCTTGAGTGTGTGCAAACAAAACAAATCGCTTGCAGCAACACACATATTTATACATATATAATAGTGGGTTTGCGTGTACTTATATTATAAATAAGTACGTGCACAGCATTCCACATGTACACTTTTCAAAAAATGACGGCGAACAGATGTTCAAAAATTGATGTAGGGCTCGCAAGCCACAAGTCGAGTAAATAAATGCGACAAAATTTATTGTTTTTGTAGACGATAAGAGGGGGCTGCAATGGGGAATGCAAGTTGACGTTGCCGCCAGCCAGTCGACATTAGTACATATTTTGTTACAATGTGTGTGTGTGTGTGTGTGTGTGTAGTGAATAATCAATTGTCGCAGCAACAATAAATAGCGGCAGACGCAACACTCGTCTTTCTGCCTTCTCCCGCTCTCTATCTCTATCTATCACTCTCACTCCAACTGCCTATAATAATTGCCCACACGGGAATCCCAAAGTGCCATCATTGCACACGTTGTGTGTTTGTTGCATACACGCTGCATTATTTTCAATACCAACAACTGACAGACAGCATGAGCAGCGAGAGCTGTGGGCAGCATATCAGATATATTTATGTATATACATACAAACAAACATCGTTGTCTATATATTATGACAATATTTCGAATTTCGTATGTTCAACACTTGCTATTTTTAGCACAAAAACAAAACGGCAAGAGCATTATTATGAAATGTGACTCACACACGACACAAGCAGGCAGCAGGCATCAGGCATCAAAACAGTGTTGAGAACATGCTCAATTTATTTATTTTCTTATTGAGAAAGGCGCTCAACAGTGTCATATTCAAGTATGCAACCCTGTCCGTGTGTGTGTCTGTTTGTATGTGTTTATAGCGATAAATCCCTTAATAGTATATGTTGCAACTATAGCATTTCAGAATATGCATTTACAAGCAAGAATGCTCGACTAACAGATACTTTTAAACTACAATTAACACTTGTTGAGTAACACTTTTGTGTATACAATAAATTTTCTAATATTCGATTTTGAGAAAATAACTTGATTTCATTATTACCAATTTTGCTCACATTGATTTTACCCTTTTTAAATCAATTATAACGGGTACAAAGTATGATAAGAGCGATAATCATTTGTTGCAGCACAGCTATGCGATATTTTATAGCAAGTTCACGCTGAAATGGCTGTGACAATTATTTATTATGTCTAAGTTTGCGAAATTAGCAATGAATCATTTATCACGAGAGAAGGCGGTATAATTCACTATGCTTGTATTTCACCCAATAAAAATATTCAAGTTTTGAGAAAAGTCACTAGGAACGAAATGGAATGTTTGAATTATTGATTGGTTAATGAGACATCAAGCCAGTTTCCGAGCACAATAAATATTTGAAAAGTGATTCTCATACTACAATTCTGCACTTAAGTGAATAATAAGTGACCTTTAAATATAAATATTTAAAGTTCAAGACGTTTAATGCTCGCATAAATGACGATTATAAATCATCAGCAGTTTTTAAAAATTGATTAACTGGGAGATTCTGAATAAAAATACCCATTTACAAGTACTTTCAACCAGTTTTTTTTTCTGGGCTTTATATATTAAATTTCTATAAGCTAGCATTTATTGCCTGAGTAATTTGTTAAAGCGTTAGCAAAAAATCGCTCAAGGCCAAAGCGTGTAAAGAGTAATGTTGGAAATCAAGCACAGTTCTTGTCGGTGCTTTTTTAAAATTTATTTTTCTTCGGATTTATCGAGAAAAAATCAAGCACAAAGCAAAGGCGTACAATGAACTGTGGCCCGAGTGGACTCGCAATTTTTGCCCTCTCAGCAAAAAACAGCAATAACAACAACGACAACGAGTCACCTGGAAGATCTGGCTGAGCGAGTAAGCCAAAACAACAACAACAAATACCTCGTTCCCGAACAACAGCAAACAACGTTCAATGACCGTTTTAAACAACAAAACGCGATGGTCAATTGCATAATTTTTTTATTCGCCTTAAAAGTTGAACGGAAATGCGTTTTTTTTTTAGCTTCTCTATATCTATTTATCTCTTTCAGTTCCAACGAACATTGACCGTGAACGAGTAGAAACCAAATGTGGTTTTCATTTATTTAGATTAGATTAGAAATGGGGGTTTCTGTGTTTGCCTATTTATGCGGTGGTGTGAACGGACGGACAATCTTATCTTTTCATTAGAAAACATCAAATAAATTAATAACCCAATCAAATCGCTGACAAACTTCAAATAACAGAATAACGACGAAAAACAGCACAACTAAAAGTTTAAAGTTAGTTTTTATACATTTTTAATTATTGATTGGCAATCTTCTCCAGGTTTTTTTTTTTAATTAAAAACATACTACAAAGGTGGAGATTCAGAAACCAGTCTTGAAATGAGCGGCTGTTTGGAACCACTTAAGGGCAAGAAAAATTTCAGTCAATTAAATTCTTAGCTCAAGCAAAATACATATTTTATGTAAAACACATTTGAAGCGTTGGCTATTTTGGAATCACTTAATGGTGCTTTCGGTGGTATATTTTCGATTTATTTTAAAGTAATCTGGCTATTAATAGCTTTGTACTTCTTTGGTTTCTAGCCTAAATTTGAAACATAATGTAACATGAGAAAAATCTTAATAAATTAAATGAGCAACAAACACGCTATATTAATCTTTTTTTAAAATAATTATAAATGTTTTTAATAGTTTTGCGTCAATGGAGACAAATTACGTTCATAACTGGTCCGTGATTATGGACTTGTTGACTTGTTTATTTCTTAATTAAAGTTCATAAAAACAAAACAAAACATATTACAACAACAAAAGAAACAACAACAATAGTATTTCTCTGTGTTTCGCGTTTCGTAATGTTGGCGATGATCAATCGATCGACCCGCGCCGATATCTTCTTGCACACATACAAACAAACAAACAAACACAAATTCCATACATGTGAATGCTAATCAGCAGCAGCAACACCCAAAAATTAAAACCCGATTCAAGAAAACACGCACACATATATATACATAAATATATATATGTGTATGTGTGTGGTTAGAAGGCTTAAATCGTAACGAAGTCAAAGCTGTGAGAAGTGAGCGGCGACAGAGCTTTAAGCTTTGCAAGCTTTAAAACAAAAAAACTTGTCTTCCCAGATTTAGTTTGAATTATTTCTTCTTATTAGAGCAACAGCGAAAGACGAAACGAGACCAAAACTGAGGCAGACTGAGACAGAGTCTGAGGCAGAGGTAGAGCGACAGCGACTGAGACAACAATATTGGCAATTTCCAACTGGACTAAAAACGGACACCAAGCAACAAACACAAAACACCCGTTAAAACTGAATCGCGGAGACCGGAGACCGGAGACTGGTATTCCCCCAATAGCGTTAACTTTTTTTTATTTTATTTTTTGTTAATTTCAAGTTATTGCTGCCTGAATTTAAAATTAAAATACATACATACATATATTTATTTTCATTTTGTATTCTGTATAATACAAATTAAAAATATATGTTTGAAAATGACTGATTGACTCAAGGTCAGCAAAATTGAACGTACAATCAACTTATTAATACTTGTTTTTCTTAATAACATTAATAACAAGAATGCACTTTGCAAAACGTATGCGTATATAATAATTAAGAGCTTAAAATGTTTTCCGTGTCTCATTTGAATATTGCCTGCAATAAAAACTTTTAAAATTTTTTGTATTAATAGCTTTTGTTAACCCATTTTGCAATTGTTCTTTGAACTTCCATTCCGCACTTTTCTGTTAATGGGGATATTTGGTTTTTTTTTTTTGCTCTGTGCTCTATTGTATGTCATGTGTTTTTCCAACTCTGTTGTTTTTTTGTGCATGTCTATCTGTTTACCTCAGCTTCAAAACTAGAAAGTCAAAGCCAGTCTCCTTTGTTTCCGGTGATTTTGCTACGTCTATATTAAAATGGCAATTTTTTTTATAGAATATTTGCGAATACTGGTGGAAAACTTTTAAATGGCAAGTTTGACTTGTGAATAATAATTATTGTGAAATCTTTTGAATAAACTAAACCTAAAACAAAGCAACACAAATTTATTCGCAGTGTCTTGTAAAATAATATGTAAATGCACAACATCGATAGGCACACACCATTCCGATAAATGCAGTTCTGCTTCTTATTTAGTTAGTTGTTGGTACCACCTCAACCACTATCAACACATAATGCACTCAGCTTGGGCTTATTTTTGTCGAGTGCACAGAAGAAAAACAAAAACAAAGACGTCCACAACCCAACCCACAACGTACGACAACCTATAACACATCAGAGGCCAACCACCAATAAGAAACCTCGGTATGCACTTATGGTAAAAAAAAAAACAAAAACAAAAAAAAGATACGAAAATTATATAAACATATTATAGGCAGCCGTAAGTATGACTAAACCAACCGCAGCAAAGCAGTAAAGGCAACAACAACAGCAACAACAACGATATGTAACAAGTCGGGTGGCTCTACAAAAACGAGGGCTGAGAAAAACACGAAAAAACAGTAGTAGCAGCAAGCAGCGATAACAACAACAACAACAACAATGTCGTTGACGACAGCTCAGCTTTTGTATCCAGTTGTTTTTGGTTGGTTATTTTAATGTTGGTTTTATTTTCTGTTTTCTCGACTACGAAACTATGCCAAAGTTAACGACCGATTACACTAATAAAAAAAAACACACACACATACACCCATAAATCTTTCGAACTCAAAGTGCGACAATTATGCACTTGGTTGTCAGCGCGCTGCGCACATACAGTAGTTTACAACACTGTATTAGTGAACCAATTAATTGCACTTCCATATAAATTATTTGCTATCGAGATCGATAACATTTTTATCGCAAGCAAATTTAAAAATTTGTATGTAAACAAATACAGATAATAATGTACATTATAATTGAATTTGGCACACCCTTCCTTTTAACATAAAACTTTTTTTGGTATCAACTGGAGCAAAAATTATACTGTTTTCGCTTATAACAATTGTATTATTTTTATATATATACACACACATATACACAATCAGATAACAATTACAAAACTATTGAACCAATTAAGCAAAGGTCTATGTATAAAAAAATAACAACTACTAACAAATGCTTTCCAGCGACAAATACCCCCCCTGTCACAAGTATGCGGACAATGTACAACTCTGTGAGTGTGTGTGAGGGAGAGCAACGCTTTTGATATGTATATGTATGTACGTATGTGCATATGTAGGAGGTGAGAGCGTGCAAAACCACAATGGCGACCAAAACTGTCAAACAGACAGGCCTACGGTAAAGAGGCAGCAACATATAAACACACATATAAGTATATACATACATATGAGCATATTGAAGTTTTTGGCATTTTCGTTGTTATTTTTATTTTTATCAGACTCGTGCACTCTCAATAAGCAAATATTCCCATATGCAAATATTAATGACCTTCACTTTCACCTCTTTTTTTGTTGTTGTTGTTGTTGTTGTGTGTAGAGGGCTGAGGCCAAAGCAAAGCACACTGAGAGAATCAAAGTATTCGTTGCCACAATAAAACATCTTGTAAATGCAACAATTTTTACATATATTTAATTATTAAATAAATTTAACATGTATGTATGTATTTAAAAAATGTATCTACTGGGACTATTGTCATAATGCGCACTAGAGCCAGTTGAGGGCACCCCTCTATAAACATATGTAACATACATACAAACATATATATATATATATATATATATATATATATGTATAAAAATGTGTGGCAAATCAACTGAGACACATGTATGTACATACGTATATATACACATACAAATGCCGAGAAGCGATACGGCCTTCTCCTTCTCCGCTCGTGATCGGATCGAGCAACAACACACAATTACAGTAAATAGGTGAAAAAGACAACAGCGCGCAGTTGCACAAATATATAAATATATATATGTAAAAACCAGCCACCAGTGCACACACATACATACATAAGTATACAAGGTATTACGGTAATCAATGTCAAACGCTGCCGATTTCATTCGCATGCACAACAAACACAACAATATCCGACAGACTGTCTCATTGTATTTTTTGTGTACTTGTGCTCAACAACCACACAAAAGCAATTTCAGAGCACACCCATACAACTACACAAACACACAGTCAGCACAGATTCGTGTTAAATACCAAAATGAGCTGTGTCTCCAACGGTGCGAGAGCCGCTCTTTGAACTAGGGTAAGAACGGACGGGCTGGACAGACACAGAATATTTGACGAGAAGTATGGCAAAGCAAGCGTCGTTTGGGAGAAAAGAAAAATAAAAAGCAATCTCAATTTAATATTTGTTAGTGTCAGCATAAACTGTTGGATTATCCGTATTGACAACTGGTTTTTTTTTGTTTTTAGATTTAAGAGCAAATACATTTTTTAAATGCCAACTGTAAGCATACAAATACGTGGACAAAAAATAGCACTTGTTGTTGTTGTTGGCTGCTTCTTGTTTTGGCATAATTAAATGCAGTATGTGCGAGTGTGATAGCATCAGCATGCACGACTATCGGCTACTCACTCTTCTCTCGCGATTCCCAAAAGCAAGGCAAGATCGACAAATACACACGCACACACACACATAAATATATTTATATATACAAACACAGACGCATAGACACAATACTTTCACTTCTTGTATTGAATTTTATTTTGGTTGGGGGGCGCCACGCTCATGTTTTTGTTGTAGTCTTTGTATTTTGTTTTTTTCAACAGATTTATGCAAGTTTTCTGCGTTTGTATGTCTGTGCACACACGTACATATTTGAATATATATATATATATATTTGTGTGAATGTGTGTCGTTGTGTTAAGGCCCTCAGCAACAGTGAGCGAAAATACAAATTATAGAAAATCAGTGTCCACACATACGAACAAACAAATACGACACAAAGGTGCGCAAGAAAAAGCGCTCGTGTGTGTGTGTGTAATGTGATCGAGATATGCATTTGTAATTGGGTTATTGCAAATGAAAAAACGTCACTAGCTCCTCAATATTTTTGCAGTTCAATATATGTAAAAAGTTATCAATCCTTGACGTTTGACCTTAAGCCGTAAACATGTTGATGTTTTTAATTGTGTGCAAATGTAGCAAAATTAATATTCGATTTAGTCTGTTTAGTTAATAAGCCAGTTAATTCGCTATTAGCAGCATATGCGTTGTTCGCTTGTTATTTACGCAAGCACAAAGAGAAGAGAACAAACAACAGCTTCATGCGTCAGTCAGTCAAAGTACTTGGCACCTGGCATATGGAGTTTCATTCTCTGCTTTCCCTCTCTCTCCCTCCACAGTATATATATATATATGTATTCTAAGCAATATCAAAAGACTGGAGTGGAGGAGTGCAGTCTATGGTGGGGTGTGCTCCCACTTGACGCTCTCTTTCTCGCTCAATGTTGATGACGTCGTGACGTTTTGTCTCCGGTGTCACTCTCTCTTTCTGTCTTATGCTGTCTGCCGCTTTGCGGCAATTTATGAAATGCCAAATGTTTGCGAGGTGGAGAAACAAAAAAAATCAGCACACATTTTATTTTTGTAGTATTAATGAATGAATGTTATTAACAAAAAATGTATATAAATTAATGCTGGCGAAAGAGCTTTTCAAATGTGTTTGTGAATTTTTGTGTGCTTCTGGCTTCTTTTCGCTTGAATTGGGTCGCTTTTGCACGCTATCATCCTCCCCTTACCATACTCAGATGACAAACAGCTGTTGGAATGTTTAGTTGCGAAATGCGAATGACGACAAATACGAAGAGGGAGGGAAATACAACACTGTCTGATGTGAAATCAAACTCAGTTGATTTATTTATTTATTTTTTTTTTTTATATTTAAGTGTAATTTGCACATATATATGGACTATCGATAGGCACGCCTTATCGATAGCACATTGAACCGCAACAACAAGTAGGAGATGAAGGTGATGTGTGCGCACATCACATGTTAAATTTAGATTTGGAAAATCTGCTGCCCACGTACGAATATTTCTAGGATAACTTTTACACACAGACACAGCCAGACGCACAACAAACACCGCCCCCGTTCAAATGCAACAGTGTCGACATATCGAAAGAAAAATCTGAGAGCAGCAGCTAAAGAAGAGTGTTCCTTGATTGTGTTTTTTTATGTTAGAGATGAGCCGGCGTTGTTCTTTCTCTTGCTCTTGACAACATTCCAACAATTTCTGTTCTCTTCTATTTTCTCTCTATCTCACACCCTGCTCTGTTGCTTACTTTTGTGAGTAGGTGTTTTTGTTGTTGTTTTCGAAGTTGAAGCGTTTTTGGTTTGCACACAAAAGTTGATATTGCTGGCGATTAATACACTTTGTGTTTTTGTTGTTGTTGTTGGAAGTAAAATTATTTATAAATTAATTGAAATCGCGACAACAAAAGCGACAGCGGCTGATTTGCGACAGCGACAAGACGGCGGCGGTGAGGCGAGGCGATATCGAGAGCGGTTTGGCTGGCTGACGACGTTTTTGGTGGTTGAGCAAGAGCGAGACGGGGCGACGGCGAGGACGAGAGCTGCTGGAGCGGGCGGCGCGCGTGCATAATACGTACATACATATACACATACACTCTCACACACACAAGCTTCCTCCTCACTCAGCGTATAAGCGAGTGAACTTACACAGGCAGACGTAAATATGTATATGTATATATATATATGTTATGTATGTATTTGGGTACACTTGTATAAAATATTTATTGAACGGCGGCGGACTGCATAATGTAAGTGGTGGCACAATTGTGTCTGTGTCACACTTAAACACATAGATTAAACGGCGATCCGCCCGAGACAAACACACATAAAAGTGGAGAAATCAATCAACTGCGTATAACGCGGCGTCAACAACGGGATGCGGGGGGAAGCGGAAACCAGAATATCAATTTGACAATATGTATTTTCATCAATATTGCACACATATTTATTCGTTTAATTTTGCATATGCTCTGCATACATGTACACATTGTGTACATGTATGTGTATATTTGTATGTATGTATTTTATTATTTTTCTCTTTTTTTCTTACACAATATATGTATTTTTTGTTAATTGCAATAGTTTTCACACACACACACACTTTTTATTTTACACTTAATTGAGCTCTTGTTGCTGGTTTAAATATAATGCACGTATTCCCCTTAAGTTCATTTTCTATAAATTACAAATGTAAGTTTTAACAAAAAATTTTCTTAGTCAAAGTCAGAAATCACGTCATGGCTGCCACGTCCAAGCAACAATGAATCGTAAAATTTCCAAAAGCAGCCCACTTCACGCGGCGTTATCGGTTGCGATTGCGAGTGCGTTTGAGAGCTCTGAGAGAGAGTGAACAGCGAGTGCTGTTCGACATCGCGCAAGTGCAGTGTGTACACACGCTTTTTGGCTAAAAATTCTGTATACGAATTTGTGTGCAATAGAACGAGCACACTGTATATATCATATGGAAAACACCACCAATATTTTTGCAAACGAATGCAGAGACTTACGTTCGTTGCTGGTATTTTTTAGTCCCATATTTAATATAGAAGCGGGGCGATTTTTTTTTTTAGCAATCGGTCTCTAATATAATAATTTCAATTTCTGGTTAATAGATAATTTGAGTCCAGCTTTATAACGTCTCACAATTAACGTTAGCAATAAAGTACACACAAATAAAAAAATTGTAAGCCTTGAATAATCCAGAAATGAGTCATTTGCGCGTGGGCTGATGGAAAAAAGAACTAAGAATAACCTTGGATTCCCCCAAACAAACAAGCTAAATCATCTATATATGTATATTTATATAATAATTTCAAATGTATTAGCATTAGTTTACTATGCATATATTTATTTGTGTCAAATTAATATTGATTTCCTTCGCTGTATATAATAATAATAAATATAATTAAATTTCTTTCGCGCCTTCATTTTCGAAACAGAAAGAAACATCAAAACAAGCGTGTAAAACATATGTTTTGTGCTGCGCGCGAAGCATACTTATCGTGCGAGCGAGACGGCCGTATATTAAACCGGAGTTGCATTTGCGAAACACAGCATATAAAATGCAATAATAAATTTGTGTAGAATGAGAGAGTGGCGAAAAATGTTAAAACATTGCGCGTCACTCATAAAATTTCACAAAAATTGGTAACAAAATGCAGCCACTTAAACACTAAGCGTTGTTGATGAAACTTAACTTATGACTAGAAGAATAACAAATGAAAACAAAAATAAAAGCCATCGCTCACAAAGAGCGCACAGCGGCAACGAGATGTCGTCGGCAGCCGCTGACGCCTGCTGCTCGCTCGCTTGAATATGACCACGGTTCGGTATTCGTATTGTGCCGAAAAATTTTCAAAGCATTTAAATGTGGTTAAAAACATTTCACTCACCTTGGATATTATCGTCATTCTCTTCCTCGGATGCCATGCTTGCGGTTAAATGCAATTTTTCAACGTTTTATGCACAATAAAAGCGCCTAATTTTCACAACAAATAATTAAGCACACACAGACACGACGAGAAAAAAATAGACAAAACGCTTCTGTATAGAGGTGGGCAATTATCGATTGCTATATCGAGCATATCGATAGATTTATCAAAAGTGACGAACAAAATTAAAAGTTTTAATTCGCATAATGCGAAATACAATCCTGGTTATAATTTAATAAACAAAAAAATATGTTTCCTAATCAAGTTTCGATTGCGCAACACACATTTTTATGGACAACTTGACGTTGCGCTTAAATATCGTCAATAATCTTGTTATTTTAATTGATAACTTTTCATAAATTCTTGAATTTACATTGGGAGCACTATTGATAATCATAAATATTATCTTAAAAAATGACTTGCGATAGTAGTTGTCGCATTGGCGGCTGCATTTTATTTTTTGAATAAACATCAAAGTCATTGCTTAATCGAAAAACAAAGTTCGGTTCGATTACAGTTTAATTACAATTAAAACAATCATTTGCTACCGTTCAATTTTAAATGGCTTACCAGTGCTGTTAAATCATTTAAAGGCAATGCAATGTTTGCACATGTTTTTGCACTAAAGAGTTTTTTCAACTCTAAATCCAGTTCGAATGATCTAGCTCAGGGTTGGACAAACCAGCGGCAACTGTCAGTCTCAGTGGGCAGAAGAAGAAAACAACCCCGTCTTTATTGCCAAAGAATTTTTCTCGCAAACGTTTTTGCAAGTACAATTCAAGAATAGCTATAACAAAAATACAAAACAAAAAAAGCATTGCGGATTTAGCGGAATGTGCAAAAGTTTTTGGTAAATAACATAACAAGTCTTTAGCCAGATCAATTTAATTGCGAATATTATGTCGTCCATTATAACGCGGAAGGATGCCGAAAGCGCCGAAAATGCCGACGAACACAAAACGAAATCAGCTTCAGCATCGGCAAACAAACGCAGCGCTGTCTCCAACGATGTCGGCCTCGATGTGGCTGCTGCTGCACCGAAGAAGTCGCGTTTCGATGTCAAGCAATCGAATGGCGCCAGTATACCCCTACCCAGCACCCTGCCCGATGTCTCCACCTCCTCCTCCTCGTCCGCCTCGATTAGCTCGACACAAATCAAGCTGATGATGGCGCATGCGCAGCGCGAGATTGAGGAGCGCAAACGGGCGCTGAGCAATCTGCGCGACAAGGATCCAGAGCTGGCATCACTGCCCCAGATAGGTATGTCCGTCGCCCGGGCAACGCAGGCGCTGGCGAAGAAGCCAACGCCCGAGGATTCGGATAAGGCGAAGAAGATTGCCGAATTGCAGGCGCAGATACGCGCCAAGCTAACGGGTAATTTGGCCAATCTTATACAGCAACAGCCGACGGCGGTTGCAGCTGCTGCTGCCGCTGCTGCCCAGCAACAGCAGGAGCGACCCAAACCGTTGATCCTGGACGACGAGGGACGCACCGTGGACAAGAGTGGACGTGCCATTAATATACCCACAGTGACGCCCACGCTCAAGGCGAACATACGCGCCAAGAAGCGCGAGGTGTTCCAGCGACAGACAACGGGCAACGAGGCGGGCGGCAGCCATAGTCACAGTCACAGTGGTGCTGGTGCTGGCGCTGCCCAGGATGATGCGGCACAGTATTTCGATGAGCGCATCGCTCTGAAGCCGACGGTGCGCAATAAGCGCATGTTGCGCTTCCACGAGCCCGGCAAATTCCAGCAGCTGGCCGAGCGGATGCGCATGAAGTCGCAGCTGGAGCGGCTGCAGAATGAGATTTCGCAGATTGCCAGGAAGACGGGTATCTCGTCCGCTACGAAACTGGCACTAATTGCGCCCAAACAGGACATGCCCGACGATGTGCCTGCGATGGAGTGGTGGGATTCGGTCATACTAAGCCAGGACCTGCAGACGGTGGATGAGGCGAGCGGCAAGATTAGCATCCGTCAAACGGCCATCAGTAATCTCATCGAGCATCCTACACAAATGAAGCCGCCAAGTGAGTAGACCATCAGCCGCTTTCCATTGACAATTAGTGACAATGATTACCACTTTCCAGATGAGCCACTGAAACCCGTCTATTTGCCCGTCTTCCTGACCAAAAAGGAGCGCAAAAAGTTGCGTCGCCAGAATCGCCGAGAGGCCTGGAAGGAAGAGCAGGAGAAGATACGCTTGGGTCTCACGGCGCCGCCCGAGCCCAAGTTGCGCATCTCGAATCTGATGCGTGTGCTGGGCACGGATGCCGTGCAGGATCCGACCAAGATCGAGGCGCATGTGCGCGAACAGATGGCTAAGCGACAGAAGGCGCACGAGGATGCCAATAATGCGCGCAAATTGACCAGCGAACAGAAGAGCGAGAAGAAGCAACGCAAACTGAAGGAGGACACCAGCTGCGGTGTCCATGTGAGCGTCTATCGCATCCGTGACCTGCAGGACAATCAGAGCAAGAAGTTCAAAGTGGAGACGAATGCGAAGCAACTGCAGATGACGGGCAGCGTGGTGCTCTTTCGGGATTGCTGTGTTGTCGTCGTCGAGGGTGGCCCGAAGCAGCAGAAGAAATATCGTCGGCTGATGCTGCATCGCATCAAGTGGGAGGAGGATGTAGTCAAGGGCAATGATGGCCAGGATGTGGCCAATACATGTGTCCTCGTCTGGGAGGGCACCAGTCAGCGTCGCCATTTTGGCGAAATCAAATTCAAAATCTTTCCCATGGAGAAAATGGCACGCGAATTCTTTCAGAAACATCAGGTGGAGCACTACTGGGATCTGGCCTATTCGGGCGCCGTGCTCGAAGCATCCACGGATCAGCAGTAGCAAAGCATACGCAGGAATTCCCAGTCAATTCCCGGCATTTTAGATCACGAAATTGTTGAAAAAAACTTTAGAAATTTAAGCCTAAAATTACAAACAATTCAGTTTTATGTACAAAAAAGTGGCGTTTCTCAATCCTGGAGGGGATTCGGTTGCTCCTCCTTAAATTTATATTAGAAGTATTCAGTTTTGGGCACAACTTTTATTTTTTCGTATAGGGATCCTCTTTTATATTGGACTGGATAAACTCGTTGAGACCCTGCTGCTGCAATCTCTCAATAATCGTCGCCAGTCGCTCGTCCTCCAACCGCTCCTCGTCCCGCTCACGCATATCCAGCACATGCTGCTCCTTGACGCGATCCGTGAGCACACGTTTGATGAGCTGACGCAGCGATTTGTTAATCTGGAGCGTGTAGTCGAGCAGTCTCACATAGGTTTCGGGCTTGAGGTAGCCACACTGTTGGCACTGCGCCAGCTGTTCGAAGCTGTCCATGCTGGCATTGATGAGCAGGCCGTGCTCCTGAATTGTGGCAGCCTTTTCATCATTTGTGCTGCTGCTGCTGCCCAGTAGCGCATTCCCGCCTCGATGTTGCCAAAGCAGCTCCTCCACCTTGGCACTGGGATTGAGAAACACTTGGTCGCGATAGATGCATGCCGTGGAGGCGGATATCAAATCATACGTGGAGATGCCGCATTCAACCAGTGCGACGCCACAGCAATTGATCGCAGTGCTCAGCAGGCAGCCATCGTCATCCAAGATGAGCACACGGATGTCCAGTTGAAAGTTGAGGAACTCGTTGCGGCAGACTAGCGGCTCCAGTGCCTTGGTCAGCATGCTGCCCAAGTGCTTCTCCCGCTCCGGCAGCGATGCCAAATCCCCGCTGGCAAAGGCCGCAAAATTCACATAGCAATTGAGGACGCCCATGTTAACGCGACCCGCACTGGAGCGGACCAGTTCGCGTGGTGGCGCCACAATGGCCATCATTTTCGTATTGCCATACTCCATGTATGCAGATCCGCGCACCGTGGTCAGCACCCCGGCGCGTATATCTATGAATAAAAGAACTCAGTTAAGGAGCATTAAAAAAAAGAAGCTGAATACTCACAAGTGGAACGTGGAGTGACAACCAACTCTGTGGGCTTTTCAATGCTTTCGAAAAACTGCTCGCAGTCCTTCGGCGTGGCGTACAGTTGCTCGGCAATTGTGGCGCCATTGAGTAAAGTGTTTCTCGTTTGTGTTATGCGTAGCATTCTTCTTGTTTAAACTGCCGCAAAGTAAATGCAAAAAAATGTGTTTAAATATAAGGACAGTGTTGGGAAGCATAGAGTGCTGTAAAAGTCTGCGATCAGGCATATGTGACAGACACATTTTAAATATCGATTAAGCAAATCGATGTGACTCACATCACTATATGCAAATGGTTGGCAACTCGTGTGTTTGACAGCTCAAAAAGCGCTTTGTAATTCTGCTGAGTAGTAAAGAAAAGCAAAAGGGAGTAGACGTAGAGAAAAGCGAACGCCGAATTATTAAAATAAAAAATAAATTATATATTTATATATATTTGTAAACGTTGAACAAAGCACTGCGGCATGACTGGCGAAATGAAGCAGGAGAAAAAGCAGCCGCTGCTCGGCGATGCCAAAGACGCAAAGGGCAAGCAAGCGTCCCAAGGCGAGGGGCAGGAAGCTGGCAAAACGGGCAAAGCTGGCAAAAAGGATGAAAAAGAACAGCAACCGGAGCTGTCCGACGAGGATCAGCAGTTGCAGGAGGAGCTGGAGATGCTGGTGCAGCGCCTCACTGAGAACGACAAGCAGCTGTATCAGCCAGCACTGGAGATGATGGCCAAACTGATCCGGGCATCGACCACATCGATGACATCGGTGCCCAAGCCATTGAAATTCATGCGTCCCCACTACGAGACCATGAAAACTGTGTACAAGCACATGCCCGACGAGCGGTCGCGCCAACTGTGCGCCGACATCATCTCGGTGCTTTCAATGACCATGGGCAGTGGCAAGGATTGTCTCGCCTATCGTTTCCTCTGCGATCGCACCCAAACCATCGGTGACTGGGGCCACGAGTATGTGCGTCATCTGTCCGGTGAAATATCGGCACACTATCACGACACCACTGGCGACTTTCGGACGCAGCTCATCGAGCTGGTCAAGCAGATAATACCCTATAATATGGAGCATAATGCGGAGGCGGATGCCTGCGACCTGCTCATCGAGATCGATCATTTGCATCTGCTGGCCGACTATGTCGATGAGTCGGCATATCCACGCGTCTGCCTCTATCTGCAGTCCTGCTATCCATACGTACCCGAACCGGATAATACCATCATCCTGGAGACGGCCCTGCAGTTGGCACGCAAATTCCAGCAGCATACGCAGGCCATGCGCCTGGCATTGATGCTCAACGATATGGGCAAGATTGGTGACATATTCAAGGAGCCCAAGGAGCCGGCAATGCAGAAGCAATTGGCTTTTATGCTTGCCCGCCAGCAGGTCTGCATCGAGCTGGATGAGTCTGTATCCGCCAATGAGGACCTCATGGAGATCATGTCCAATGCGAATTTGAATAAGCATTTCCTGAATCTGGCGCGTGAGCTGGACATCATGGAGCCAAAGACGCCCGAAGATATTTACAAGTCCCATTTGGATAATTCACGTTCCCGTTTCGCATCCATTCAGGTGGATTCGGCCAAACAGAATTTGGCCGCCAGCTTTGTCAATGGTTTTGTCAATGCTGGCTTCGGTGTCGACAAACTGCTCTCGGAGGATGGTAACAAGTGGCTGTATAAGAACAAGGAGCATGGCATGCTATCGGCCACTGCTTCATTGGGACTCATTCTGCTTTGGGATGTCGATGGTGGTCTGACAATGATTGATAAATATTTGTATTCCACCGATGACAACATCAAGTCGGGCGCTTTGCTCGCCTGCGGCATCGTCAATTGTGGCATACGCAACGAGGTGGATCCGGCACACGCCCTGCTCACCGATTATATTGATAATCAGAATAGTTGCTTGCGCATTGGCGCCATATTGGGCCTTGGCATTGCCTATGCCGGCTCCAACCGAGCCATCGTAATCGATACCCTGAAAACGATATTTGCCAGCAATGGCAAAACGGCTGCGAATGTTGAGATTCTGGGCATAACGGCTCTATCGCTGGGTCTGATAAGTGTTGGCTCGTGCAACGCAGAAATAACGGAGATCTTGCTGCAAACAATTATGGGTCTGACTAAGTCGGATCTGAAGGATACCTATACCCGTTTCCTTTGGCTGGGCCTGGGTCTGCTCTATTTGGGAAGGCAGAAGTCAACGGAGGCTGTGATGATGACACTCGAGGTGCTGGAGGAGCCGTATCGCAGCATGGCCACCACTATGGTCGATATTTGTGCCTATGCCGGCACTGGTAATGTCCTCAAAATTCAACAGCTGCTTCACATTTGTTCCGATCACTATGAGACCGTCCCAGCCGATGAGGAGAAGGAGAAGGGCAAGAAGGACAAGGGCAAGGATAAGGTAATTATCATATAAGATTCTTGACTGGCTTATTTTTGAAGTCGCCCTTAATTGCAGGAGAAGGACAAGGAGAAGGAGAAAGAGAAGGAGAAGGAGAAGGAAAAAGAGCGCGAGAAAGATCTGTCGGCCACACAATCGATCGCTGTCCTGGGCATTGCTCTGATTGCTATGGGCGAGGACATTGGTGCCGAGATGGCATATCGCTCGTTTGGCAATCTGTTGCGCTACTGCGAGCCGGCAATCCGGCGTGCGGTGCCATTGGCTCTCGGTTTGATATCCGCCTCCAATCCCAAGCTGAACATACTGGACACGCTGAGTAAATTCTCGCACGACAGCGATGCGGAGGTGGCACACAATGCCATCTTTGCCATGGGCCTGGTCGGTGCGGGCACCAACAATGCACGTCTCGCCTCGATGCTGCGCCAGCTGGCCCAATATCACTCGAAGGATCCAAGCAATCTGTTCATGGTGCGCATCGCCCAGAGTTTGACGCATCTGGGCAAGGGCACCCTCTCGCTCAGTCCGTATCACAGTGATCGACAGCTGATGAACCCGATGGCTGTTGCTGGTCTGATGGCCACATTGGTCTCACTGCTGGACGTGAAGAATCTAATCCTGAATCGTTCCCATTATCTGCTGTACACTCTGGTGCCAGCCATGCAGGCACGCATGCTGATCACCTTCGATGAGGAGCTCAATCAGCTGCAGGTGCCCGTTCGCGTTGGCATCGCCATCGATGTGGTTGGCCAGGCTGGCAAACCGAAGACCATCACTGGCTTCCAGACCCACACCACGCCCGTTCTGCTTGCAATTGGCGAACGCGCCGAGCTGGCCACAGATGAGTACATCTCGCTAACGCCCGTCATGGAGGGGTTTGTCATACTGAAGAAGAATCCCAACTTTGTCAAGTAGTTTAACTCCTTTCTTTTCGCAAGTTCTATTCTTTAAGGCAATATTTAGAAATGTCGCCCATTAAACCTAAAACCCCCCCCAACATCGGCAATTAATACAAATGTCACACATAAATAAATTCAAAGCTAAATATATATCTATAATTTACTTACACCACACACGCACAATGATTCTATTATCCAGGCATAAATTTGACTTTAGCCAGAGAGTTGGCGGCTAAAAAAACGAGAAGAAAGTATCAACAATTTTTTAATCATATTAAATATTTTTGTTTTCCGGTTAAATGCATTCGTTCAGCTTCGCATTTTAATTAGACCACCAAAAATATATATATCTATATACGAAAAGTAGAATACTATTTTTTATTAAAAAGCTATTTGATTGAAGAACAAACAAAATATGTGAAAAATGTTATATTTTCTACATGCAACAAAAGATAAAGCTAGACAAATAAGAAAAACATTATTCAGGACACAAAATGGTTGGACAGCAGATACACAGAATCAAACGATATGTTACAATTTCCACTTTTCAGTATATGTACTGTATATAATATATATATTGTATGCATAGTATTTATATATATATATTTATCTGTATATATTGTATATTTATTAATGCAATTTGTTTGACAGTTTGTCACTTGTGATTTCGAAACATTGCAATCAGAATCATAAAAAACAGAATCATCACGTGAAAAACTTAACAGAGTCGCAGAGAAATACAATTCAAGTTGATTAACTTAAGTTATAGTTAGTTGTTGCTGTTGCTGCTGTTGTTGTTACTGTTGTTGTTGTTGTTACTGTTGTTGGGCTCAAGCACTTGATGTTGTGGCCGATGCTGCTACCGGTGGCGTTTGTTGCGATTGCAACTGTTGCTGTTCCTGCTGTTGTGGCTGTGTGAAGACATGCGCCATTTGCGGTGGCAACGGTGTCGGCTGCGTGGGAAATAGTCCACCCATCGATGGCTGCACCTGTGGATACGTAGGCACTGTTTGGGCAGCGGCACCGGCAGCCGGATACGGAAGAGTCGCCGGTGCAGACATATAGATTTGATGGTGCTGCTGCTGCTGTTGCTGCAGGTGCTGCTGCTGCTGCAGTTGTTGTTGTTGCGGCAGTGGGGCCATGGAGAACATGGGCACGGCTGGCGCTGGCATTGTTGCTGTTGTCGCCTGTGGAAACGGTAATTGAGCAGCAGGTATCCCGCCAACGTTGCCATCGAAAACGCCGGGTATATAAATGTTAGCTGGCGGTGGAACGGGCTGAACCGGTGCAGTTGCAATTGCAGTTGCCGATGCAGGTGCAGGTTCAGCTGGAGCAACAGCTGGAACTGCAGCAGGTGGCTGCGCAATCTGCTCTGTGGCGGCGACTGGCGGCTGATTAAGCGTCGCTTGCGTCTCGAGTGCAGCGCTTAATGCATCTGTGCCATCATCGGGATTGAAGTAAGTCTTGAAGACGCTCTGCGTCGGCGGCTCGGCATTCGTGGACCCAAATGTGTTTGCCAGCGGCGGTATATAAGGCAATGTGGGTGCAACAACAGCTGCATTCGCTGCCGCCGTCTGACCGACGGGCAACGACGTTGCAACGGCATTATTTGGTGTTGCCACGGATGTTGATGATGTTGACGAGGATGTTGCCGTTGCTGGTGGCGCCGTCGCTGGTGTCTGCTGCTGTACGGGTATGCGATGCAAATAGCCATAGCCAATGCCACAGCCTAGCGCACCTTCGCCGCCCCAGGCGGTGTTTGGCTTAATGGTCACCTCGCGGCACGCATCATCATCCAAGTTATACACATACATCTTGAGCGGCTGCTGTTCGTGGGTCTCGATCAGTGTGAAGAGATCATCGTTCTCATGGCGTATGGCATCGGCGCCAATCACATAGTCGCTGTAAGCACGCAAGCCAGCCAGTTCAGCGGGCGAATTGGGATGCACCTCCAGGATGTGCCAGACGCTCTCGTTGGCCCCCTCAAACGAACAGAATCTAATGCTGACGCCGAGCAGTCCTTGGCCGCCCCAGCTGGTGCTGGGCGTCAATGTTAGCTCGCGCACCGTTTGTGTTTTGCTCGAGTAGACGGTGATGCGAACGGGCTTGTCAACATTCTGACGCAGCAGCTCCTTCAGCATATCATTGTCCTGATCGAGACGAGTGCCAGCTATGGCCACAATGAAGTCAAAGAAAGCCTCGAGGCCGGCCTTCTGACCCGGTGAGTTGTCTTGCACTTTGAGTACGTGGTAGCCTATATTATTGTTGTCAAATGAAAAAATATTGCATGTTTATTTAACAATTGCTACGTTTACGTGTGTGTGCGTGTATGCATTTGATTGGTGCTCAGGCTTCTCTTCTTCTGCATTAATTGTTACACAGTTTACGTGTATGTATTATTTACCTTCGGTGCCACCACCGGGCACATGAACACTGTGATTTGAGCCCATTGTTCTTTAAATTTTAAACAACAATTATGTAGTTGTGACTTTTTTAACGGGCTGACAGTACAGCTTCAATTTGTTTAATTATGATGCGCCACTAAAATGAGTTCTGTTCTTCGTGGCAATTTTTTGGTACTGTTTTCAGTGTTTTAAACGCTCTCGTTCAATGCATCTCGCTCTCACACTAACAAACCAGGGCTGCTTACACTGCAATGCGATGTTATCGATATTTACTTATTCTTTAAATACTGTCATCGCGTATAACAGTTATTAAATACTGGAGTGTTCGACATATGAAAATTGTTTTTGTTTATGCTAAATAATTTGTTATGCTTAGAACTGATCTCGTTGCGTCAAGATACTGACTCTTTTTCCAGTTGAAAATCTTTATAAGATAAAAGAAGATTTGCCCACAATATACACCATCGTAAAGTCATTAGATCGGTATTCTCTATTTATTTCTGCTTTTGTGAAAGAGTTAGTTACGCTCTGACAATTGGAATAAACATGCAATTGTTAATGCTTAAGGAGGCATTAATCGCTGAAAATATCTGTGATAAGATATTTTTATTGTAAATCAACCAACATTTACAGTACTTATATATGGTATGTAGTAGTCCATGTCTACATAGATCAAGTTTTTTTGAGGCTCTTGAAAAAAGTGAACAATTGCCATAAGAAATTCACAATACATATGATAGAGGTACCAATAGTCTCTATATTGAAATTAGAATCCAGTCGTGTATCGTAGTTTCTTGGGTTTTTTTTTTTCCTTTGGGATTACGTTTACCCATTTTTGAAGTTGAATTTATTCATATATATGCAGAAGAACTGTATTAAAGGTGGCTTTTCATTCTCTATGAAGAGTTGAAGAAACTGTGCCTTATATATACCAAAAATTACAGGCTGTTGAATAGATAACAGAGCAAAAAATAATTTAATAAGTCAAATATAAAATGTATACACAATTCAAACAATTTGTTAACATGATTCGATTACAATTAATGTCCATCACTCCGAAGACGAATCACTTTCGCGTCCGGAATCTTTCTTCTTGGTAAAATATTGAAATGTCTTAAATGCCGCGAAAGCGAACAAAACAGTGCCCCCGACGGCACACATAAATGGCAGCATGTCCGATGATGGCTGTGCATAATCCTGTTGCTCGGTGCCGTATTTGAGCCCTTCTTCACCATATTTGTCGTAGACTTCACGCTTTTCTTTGTTTGAGAGCACCTCGAATGCAGCGGCAACCTCCTGGAAACGCTCGGCTGCCTGTGGGTGGTCATTTTTGTCGGGATGGTACTTGAGCGCCATTCGCTTATAGCCTTTTTTGATTTCATCATCATTTGCCGTCCTTTTGATACCCAGAATATTGTAATAGTCTTTGCCCATTGTGAAAGTCAATTGGATTTGTATTTTGTTTGTTCTCTAAAGCCCCTTTTTCGTCCTAAGACGCCGCTTATTGTACGAATGTGCTGCACTTGAATGTTGGAAATCCAAGTCTTGTTGCACAGTTCGAATTGCAGAAATCTTAAGAATAGCTTACAAATATTGGCGAAATAACTATCGGTATTGTAAATGTATTATTCACAGCTGCTCGACGGCGTGTTTTCCAACACAACAGTGTGACCTTGTCACTTTGAATATTATTCTATCGATGGTACATATAATAAATTAATAATAATAATAATATAATAAACTCTTAGATACCTTTGTGTGCCGTCTTGAATATTTTGCAAAAATTATAAGTTTATTGTGGACCAGAATTTATATATGTTTGCCGATAGTTTTACAGGAATTATCGATAGCATTGCATGAATTATAGCATTTCTCGTCCATTTGGTCCAAGTCACCACCGCGTATAGTTTGTGTTTTGGTGAGTGAAATGATTAAAATCATCAAAAATATGTACCATCCTCACAGTAATTACACAAAATATATGAAAATTCAAGCAGTGCAATTATGGTGTACAGATTAACAATGATAGTTTTGTATATTTTGCAGTTCTTAAATTCGTACGAGTCCCTAATACAACTACAAAATGGTTAGGGAGAACAAAGCAGCATGGAAGGCTCAATACTTCGTCAAAGTTGTGGTATGTAATTATTATTGTTCACTTGAAAGAATTCAGTAATAAAATGCATGTATTTTAGGAATTATTCGATGAGTTCCCAAAGTGCTTCATTGTGGGCGCTGACAATGTCGGCTCCAAGCAGATGCAGAACATCCGTACCAGTCTGCGTGGTCTCGCTGTCGTCCTGATGGGCAAGAACACAATGATGCGCAAGGCCATCCGTGGCCATTTGGAGAGCAACCCACAGCTGGAGAAGCTATTGCCGCACATCAAGGGCAACGTGGGCTTTGTGTTCACCAAGGGCGATTTGGCCGAGGTGCGTGATAAGCTGCTGGAGTCGAAGGTGCGCGCTCCTGCCCGTCCCGGCGCTATTGCACCGCTGCATGTCATCATTCCGGCGCAGAACACTGGCCTGGGTCCCGAGAAGACCAGTTTCTTCCAGGCTCTGTCCATCCCGACCAAGATTTCCAAGGGTACAATTGAAATCATCAACGATGTGCCTATCTTGAAGCCCGGCGACAAAGTGGGCGCCTCCGAGGCGACTTTGCTTAATATGTTGAACATTTCGCCCTTCTCGTACGGTCTGCTCGTCAGCCAGGTTTACGATTCTGGCTCGATCTTCTCGCCCGAGATCTTGGACATCAAGCCCGAGGATTTGCGCGCCAAGTTCCAACAGGGCGTTGCCAACTTGGCTGCCGTCTGTTTGTCTGTTGGTTATCCAACGATCGCTTCGGCACCACACAGCGTTGCCAACGGCTTCAAGAATCTGTTGGCCATCGCTGCCACCACAGACGTGGACTTCAAGGAGGCAACCACCATCAAGGAGTACATCAAGGATCCCAGCAAGTTTGCTGCTGCTGCTGCCTCTTTGGCCCCAGCTGCTGGCGGCGGCGGCGCTGCCGAGAAGAAGGAGGAAGCCAAGAAGGCCGAGTCCGAATCCGAGGAAGAGGATGATGACATGGGCTTTGGCCTCTTCGATTAAGCGCCACAATCTAATCTCCTGCAATGTGCGCTACGTGTTCAATGTTTACATCGACATACAGTTCAGCTGGCTGTGCAAATTATTGTCGCGGTTTGACAAACCCAATGACAAGTTGCATTGCCAATGAGCATTCAATAACACCAATAAACATGTAAACTTGACATTAATTTATGTGCGTGTTTCAATATGACCAGGCCAGAATGAGATTCAATTCTGTACATGATTTAATTTATTTTGTTCGCATTTATCATGCAGTTTATACTCATCTTCTGCCTGCTTTTAAAATATATAATTTTGCTACAGGCAGAATGCATGTCCTAGTCAGACGGAGCATACCATGGCTGTTTTTGGAAAAGAGTCAAGTTCAAGTTCTCTTTCGTAGTTGAAACATCTGCCAATTTAAAAAATACGTAAACAAAAAATTATTTCAAACTATAGCAACGCAAATATATTGTACATCTGATATTTTTATCACATGTATATATATATATATACATATATATATATGCTGACTGCATTTCTTTTGGAACACTGCACATTCAACATAATCTGAAGTTTTGTCATCCAACAGGTGCTTTATTGTTGCTTTCGATCGAGTGTTTAAGTTGGATTTGACAGTTTTCTTTATTTCGTTAATCAAGCTGAATACTTTTGTTTAAAAACTAGTAAGTTTGCTAGTGCCAAACATCAAAGGTATGTTGTTTGTTGGCAGTATTTTATGTGTTTAGTTGAATCAGCTGCTATGAAAATTGTGTGTAACTTTTTTAGAGTAACCACAGTTTCTATGCACAATTTATAGTTTGCTAAACGTGCAGTTTTCCCATTGGAAAAAACATGGTTAGAAAATTGTTAAGTCTGGGAGACAAGATAGATTATTGTCCGACCTTTTTCATTTCATTATTATTGCTGTGCGCAATCTTTTCGCTTAAGTCTTTCTTCATAAAACATTAATATGCAATTTAAGAAAGTCGTTTAGACATATCGCCCACAAAGTTTGCTGCATGCAATGTGTTGCTATTGGGAGTATTTGGTGTTGCACGATTCTGATGATTTCAAGTTGCATTCCTTGTTGCATATTGCCATCTTTAAGTTTTTTATTCGCCGCCAGACATTTTATTGCCCTCTTCAAATGGCCAAATGACTGCGTGTGCAACGCCACGTAGCGCTTCCAGCAGACGGCTGCTGCATTGTCTGCCACCCCATATATTTACAAAGTAATTACTTGTGATAAAATGAATTTCACAAGATGAGAAAAGTTTAAAGTTTTCCCTGTTGCTGCTGCTGCTGCCTCTCCGGCTGCTGTGTGGCAACGCCTTTTGCGATTTCGTTGCAGCTAACGTCGACGACGCTCATAAAAATTCAATTTGTCTTGACAAAATACGCAAGAAATTAAGAATGTGCCAAAAGAAACTTTATTTCGCTTTTATTTATTTTTTGTATTCACTTCCATTTGTCTGAGGCGAAAATGAGCTACGCGGCTGCCGCGTGAAAATGAAAATGCGACGCCTCCTTCCCACAAAATGCCCTGGGCCAAGTTAAACACTGCATAACTAGCCGAAACACAGACTGAGAGCCCTGATAGTATGTATATATATATATATGTATGTATATGTATATTTATACATATATTTGAATTACAACACACAGCCACAGCTGAGCGCGTGACTTAGTTTCCGCGATAGTAAAAGGATACCTTTGGCTAGACGGAAAGTACAAATTAGTTAAAGTCTATTTATAACATGTTTATCAAATTATGTTAACCATAAATGTGCGAAAACTGTAAATTATACTTTTTAAAAAAATTGTATGTATTTCTAATGTTAATTGGAATTACAAATGAACCTGAATAATAAGTGAAATTTTTTAAAATAACTTTGGTTTATAAAAGCTTTTGTTCAAGTCTATTTAATCAATTTATAGATTCCATTTGAGTTATTTTAAATTAAATAAAATTAATCATAAATGGCAGCAGTTGCTTATGGAAACATCATTTGTAATGGGAGTCCAGTTGCAGACGCGACAGTAATTAAAGCTTCCGTTTATAGACTAGATGGAGAAGCTTATCAAAATACGCGAAATTAGGCACATACAATTATTGTTTCCATCTCTAACACGAGTTCCCCATTGGGTTTCTCATAAATTAATAAAGGCATTGCATAATTTCAGATGCCGCTGGCGGCAAGTATACAAAAATTAACATAAATTGTGGGGTGGACGGGTCGGGACAATGGCAGCCCACCACCCCCAACGCCTGTACGCGCCCAATATCAGCACAGTCACTGACATTCGAAATCAAAATGCGATTGGCAAAATGATTTGCTTCAATTTTTGTGATGCGCATAACAAATGAAGTTTGGACATTTGGACAATTGATTGGGACACCACGAAACGGACGAACAAACAGCATTCAGATTTCAGAGTCGGAGAGCAGAGACCCATAGACACAATATTCGATAACAAATACACACATCCACACACACACACACACATACACATACATACATACTATCACTGGCACACAATGCTTGTCATGCACAACAAAATGTGGAACAGTCGTCAGATTTGAGTTTTGGACTCCCAGTTGCCACTCCACGCAACTGTCGACTCGGTTTGGCTATCAATACGCATAGATAGATAGATTTGTATGCATATTTTTGCTTTGGCATTTCGTTTGTGTGCTAAACATGTGAATGCCATCGATATAACGATGATACTGCTGTCATACATGTTTTCCCCTCTCTCCCCCCACCCAACTGCCAACCATCGACGTCATCTTTTGTACAATTTGCGCTCAGCTGAGATTTTGTTTTGTCCAAAAGTGGGGCAAACAAACATATGACCAGTGAGCGGCCAGTTCCTAACGATTTAAACCACTCCAATTTGCAGTTAAAATAGCAATTGAATCATTATACTTATTTAAATACAGATAAAATACAAAACGATTTATTGTTGGGTCTGTTTTTAAAAATCAGCAAAATGCCTCCTGTTCGTGGAAAACTTCATCAATAGACTTAAGTAAGTAAACTTAAGGTGTAAATAATTAAATAGTTGGATAGCTTATTACTTAAGTGAGATCAGAAGATCAATAATATTCATTTCCATGATTTGAATATGAATTTTGACCAAGAACAGTGTTTCCAAGTTTAAATACAGTATTCATCCATAGACCAAAAGAGAATTAAAATATTTTGCTTAAATAAATACATTTAGTACTGTGAAGGTTATGGAACTGAAAAATTGTGATAAGCTGCTGAATGACTTTTTTTGTGGGTATTCGGAATATAGGAATATGAATTTCGAAAAACTTAAGGCATAAATATGAATGTATCCTAAGTGATCGTAAGTGTGTTGCTAGTTGAGCATTATAATAAAACAATTCACAGAAACCCGATAATATCATGTAGTCGACAGGGAGATTTAGTTCCAAAGTGCACAACCCACAATTCTAATCCCGTTTCTTATAATAGGCACGTGAAAATAAATTGACAGCAATTGCTTTTTTTAAGGTAAAGCGCGAGGGCGAAAATTGCCGTTACATGAAAGGGGTGTGTGTATTTGTGTGTGTGCGTGAGAGCCAGAGAATATGCGTGTGGATGTGGGGGTGTGTCTGAGCAGGGGCTCGTGATTTATGTGGGCTCTCCTGTTCACGTTTGGCTGCAGTTGTCAACTCAAAACATATGCATAGATAAATTATACGCGTTAAGCGCCCACAAGCCCCCAAAATGTTGGCAACAACAACAACAACAACAGCAACAGCAGCAACAACAGGAACAACAGCAATAACTACAACCACAACAGTGTTCGGGAGAGCAAATATTTTGATATGACGAAACTAAATTGGGCGTGGCAAACAAGGTAAGCATCAGATTCTCCTCCCTGAAATATTTTTGTTCTATTCTTTTATTTTATTTTATTTCTATTTTTTTCTCGAAATTCAAATATATTGGATGCCAGTCAGTTAGAAAATAAATTTTCAGTTATCATCGAACGGTGCAGCAGCTGCTAGCAAAATATCTATTTCCCGACGCCAAGCTCCTCCAGTCCCCTTACACCATATCATCCGACTCTGGCCAACAGCTAGCTTCAGTTTCCATCAATTGTTACTGTTGCTCTCTGTGTCTATCTCCTTTTCCTAGCATTGAATTGAAGTTGAGCTTTTGTTTTGCATTTCACCAGCTGTATTTTTGCCGTTGCTTCTTTCGGCTGGAACCGCTCAGTGGATGGGAAAAAAAAGGAATTGCCGGGTAAACCAGATTCAAATGCCGCCCTGAAGTTAATCAAAGTTTTAGTCGAGTTTCGTATGCAAATGCACATTTTCTGAAGCGCCATTCAAAATTAATTTAAAAAAAAACCAGAAACAAAGAGTTGGCAGCTTAGACAATTATTTTTACTTGCGAGTTACAAAACTGATTTATAAAACATATTCTAGCAGCTGGGTAACATTGAACCGGTCACAAAAAGTATAGCAAATAAAAAAATGTTTATAAGGCATTCCTAATAATACAGAATATTTATAAGACTCAAAATTAATATTAAGAATTATAAAACATATTTATTATTTTATTTCAATAGTCTGTTAATTATTTATTATTTTTATATTTTATTTATAATATATTGTTATACCTTATACTTAAAATAATTTTGTGTAAGAAGAATTATTATCTAAAACCAAAATAAAATCAAATACCAAATCGCTTTTTAATCTGGTTCCAAGTTTTAAAGCGGGATTTAAATTATATGGTAGTGTTAACTGGAATAGAACCTTATTATCTGGCCGCGCTCATTTTCATCCATAATTCAATTGGAAGCGTGCGTCAAGGATTTGCAACTGGGTAAAGTGTGTTTGGTAATCGCATTAAAATCGCATCGCTTTAATTAGAGACGAGAGTGTCTGCCATATTTCGTTGGCTCGCAACGGCAACAATAAACGAAAACATTTACGGCGTGCGATGATTGCAAGGCAAACGAGCAATTAAAAAGCCGTGCGCCAGCTGCCGAGTAGCGTGCAACGTGGATGAGAGCATAACACCCAGGAGCGACCTCGGCCCAAGGTTGCGACATGGTAGGGCTTAACCCACACGTACGAGCCATAACCTTTTCGCCCCCCCGTCCACACACCCCCCACCGAATGGGAAGCGAGAGCGCATTTGGCAGCTGGATACTTGAGGCATTTTTACGAGTACATACAGCTTTCTTTCGCAGCAAGAGAATTTACGTTAGGTATTTGAAATATGCACGTAATATTGCAAAATTTTAAGCGTATATCTTTGCATAATTAACTGAGAAAATACTTAGCACACACACGCATGCAGACATACGCACACAGATACAGAGACGGAGACAGACACAGAGACACAGCAGCATTGAGTCGAGCTCCTTGCCTCGCAGACATTTTTACCGCAGCAGCAGCAAAATGGCATGCAGCAGAAAAAGTAAAATGTGAGGCGAGTAAAACTTTGCAATGATACTCGTTCTCTTGTGAGCCCCCCCCTCTTTCACACACCATCTGAACTAAGCGCCACCGTAGCCGACCAACCGCCCACTTTCAGGTCGTGTGGAATTTTTAATCTGCTACAGCGGCAACCGAACAACCACCGCAGGAGAGCAACCACCTTTCAGCTACACCACCCGATCCAACCAGCGTTTCTAGCCATGCAAGGCTTTGCATCTTTACGCTTTGCTTAAAATATTTTAATTTTTATTGGCTGAAGTTTGCCAAGTGTCGCCGGTGCGGTTCCAGTTAGGCTGCCATTTGATAAAGCTCCTGAAAATGTGTTTATTTTTGGTGCTAAGGTCTGTGGCCATGAAACCCAGCATCGCAGCCCTGGCAATCAGCTAAAGCTTGTGATAAGCGCATTTGCGGCATATCTAAAGGGAGCAATTTATCTGAAAATAAGTGGAAAACGACAGAGAGCTTAACGACTTTATCTCTATCTCTATTTATATATCCAAACTAACGGTTGCATACCACTTGCATGGGGCTTGAGCACCGAACTTGAGGACAAAATAAGAATATCCAATAGATTAAGGAACTTCTTATTTATTATATTTTGTTTATCAAAGAATACACTTCAAAATACAATTTTATTTATTTCCTAGTAATTACCGATTGTTTTCAGATTTCACAAGTCATAATTATTACAACACACTAATTTACCATCTTAAATGAAGGTACACATCAAGTAATTCCAACAATTTAACTAAGATGCTAAACGGCAACTAAGCTCGGGCAAGCCACCGAATTTGGGCTAATATGCATTTCTTGAAAATGCCAAGGTAAATTCACTGGCTAACCAACCAGTGTCAACCCCGCTGACCACAGACGCCAGTGGCGATGGAGGAGGGAGCTGAGAGCGGCAAATTGCATAGTAATAAAACCCCCATGAACAGAGAGCTGCGGACTGCAGGTCGGGTTAAGCTCAGCTAACTCGCACTAATAGCCATAATCATAAGCCATAATGACTACTGCTACATACAGACTATAGCTCATATTGCAAACAGGGCTGGGATGAGAGCCGGCACCACTGTGCGTATGCGTTATATGCAGCTGGAGTGGAAACTTTGTGAATGACACCGAATCCAAGACTGTCTCCGTATGCATGTATGTGTGTATGTGAAAGTGTGTTAGTGTTTGCAGTGTCATTTGCATAAAAGTAAAGTTCGCCCACTCGACGGCAGCAGCGGAAAATTTGAATGCAACCTGCAAACTTTTGCCAAATTTAAATTATAAATAAGCTGCCAGCCTGACTGCCTCGACTTTGGTTTTTTTGGTGGGGGGGCGGGAGGAGTGACGCTAAACAAAACCTCATATGCATCGAAACGTAACGGCAGAAAGGATTTTAAGTGAAGTTGACGTTGACTACACGACCGCATACCACGAAACTCCTCCCCACCACCCCCATCCTCTACAACATACTCTGTGTCGCTCTCTGGAGACCACTTACATTGCAGCGCCAAAGTTTCAGCTTCGGTTCCCGTGTCTCTCCAGGGAGAAGGTGTGAGATCTCCAAACAACTAACATCGAGAAAATAAGCACAAAGTGCAAACTATACGCGCATATTCCAATTCCGCCTCAACAGACAAAGTGCAAAGCGTTGTGTGCGTGTATGTCTTTTGGTGGTTGCTTCACCACCTAAACACCAGATACCGCCACCACCACCACCATCACCACCATCGGCATCAGCACCAGCATCAGCATGAGCACAACCCGAATGCAGCGTCAAAGAGCACGCGTCTGCTGGGCACCGCAGTGCAAGTTTAAATGTCATGTAAAATGTTTCCACTTACACAAATTAATGTGTAGAACTTAGTTTTGTCGCAGCAGCAACACCAAATAACATAACCAAATAGAAATGGAACTTAAGATGAATATGAAAATAACCCAGCTTGCACCAGTGGCCTGGTCAAAACTATTTAAACACCACAAGCATAAATAAGCAAATAGTTCCTTGACGTGAATAGATTGCGATTGCATCATATTTTAATAATTTAAATTGAAATTAACATTATTAAAATAATTGAAGTTTAAATGAATTACAAATTTTAATTATATAATATTAATTAATTTTAAAATTAATTTTAGATTAAATTATATTAGGCAGATTAATTATAATAATAATGGTTTAATTCATGCAAAAAAGCTCGTTTTAGATACAACTAATATGAAAGTAATTTTAGAGCAATTTTAATAATTAAATGTGAATTATAGTTAATTGAAGTTTAAATGAATTACAAATTTTAATTATATATAATTTTAATTAATTTTAAAATTAATTGTAGCTTTATTTAAATTAGGCAGATTAATTATGATAATAATGATTTAATTCATGCTAAAAAGCTCGTTTTAGATACAACTAATATGAATGTAGTTTTACAGCAATTCTGATAATTAAATGTGAATAATAGTTAAATAAAGGAACATTTTCAGAGGAGATATTATGTGTATCTTTTTTAAATGTAGTGTGTCTAAATAGATATCCTTTAGTATGCAGCACCGGAAAGGAATTGAAAATCTCATCACTTGCAAAAGCATGTGCTCAAATTCATCACTTTTGGCAGTAGTTTGAACCTCGAACTCTTGCCTAAAATGTCATCCACCCTATTCCCCCATAGGCATTTACTTAAATATTTCGGCTAAATGAAACAAGCGCTTCGAACTCGGTTTTTGGCGAAGGGGTTAGGGGTAAGAGGATGAAAACTATATGTGATACGCTTCAGAGACTTTTAGCTTCATTGCTTGATTTGTTTAAATGTCTTTGCTGTGTTTGGTTTATGGTTGTGTCATTGGGCATTGGCTTTTTTTATTTTTTATTTTTTATTTTGGCTTGGGAGGTCGGGTGGAATGGTAGTCTCTGGGGGTTAAAGAGATTGCGGGTTGTGGAGCTTAGTGCTTAACTTGTCCAAAAATCTTGTTTGTCTGCTTGTGCATGTGTTAAATGAAAAGTTTTTGACATTGCTGGCTGCATTCGTTGATGGCCCCACAGATACAAAAGTTGTTTGCCCAAGCTAAACCAACTAAAAGCAACCCCTAAACACATTTCAATGTGTGAGTTTGTGTGTAAATGTCAGCATATGCATATAATAATAGAAGCAAATATGGCCAAAAGTCACTAACTCAGCACATTTTGGTGCTCTTTGGCACAGCGTTTTAGATACATTTGTAGCCATCCAGATACATATCTGGCGCACACATAACATATAAATAAATACAACATAGCTCAAATTAATTAATTTCTTTGCTAAGTAATAACATGATTAACATGTTGTTGATACTGGTCCTTTGCCTATACTTGACATAAATTCAAGCAATTAACCCTTAAAATGAAATTCATGTCTAAGTTGGCTCGCTGAGCTGAAAGTATTTGCAAGTTTGATGAACTGTTTGCTTTCACTCTGCTTGTTGGTTTACTTAAAGGGTATAGCAGATTTGTTATTTCGTTTGGGCATTGCGGGGTTAACAAAGTTAAGTCATATTCAGCAATAAATAATATAATCATTTAATGAATGGATTTCATGTTTGTTAATCTGAAATCTTTCCAATATTATTTAATATCTGAGGCCTTTTTTTTATTATATTCTTAATGAGTTGTCAAGTTTCATAATATGTATAAAGTAATTCTGAGTAAGCTTAGTGAAGTAATCTGCAATGGGTTATTAGAGAGTTAACAAATTCATGGATCGTAGGGATACGTCTGTTAATTAAAATATATATGCATGTAGAAGAAGGACTTGCGATATTACAGAAGAGAATTAACTTCCTGTTTTTCATTTGTTTGTTTGTTTACTTACAGAAATCCGTGCGCGATTCGGTTCATATTTTTCACAAGCAAATTACAAGCGCAGCAAAAACAAGGGAAGCTTAGCCCAGGCTAAGGAGTAGTTGCAGTTTTTTGGGGTTGGGTTGTGAAATGCTTACGGAACTTGTAACAAATACAAGAGTCAATGGCGCTGCAAAAGAAGTTTTTGCCTGGCAGCGCACACGGTAAATCTTGCAAGCTAAAACTTTCGACTTGCTTAAATAAACTCTCACACACACACACACACACACAAACACACACACACACACACATACACACAAACACACACACTCACACACAAGTACACGTAGACAGATCGAGGAACACATTCGCGTATAAAGACAGACAGTTAGACAGGCAGACAGACACATGCTGAGATACAGATACTCAAATGCGATGCGATAAGCTGCTTTTCTCACACACACACACACAAACACACACACACACGCATGCATGACGACTCCATGGGTTCATCGCCTGTAACTCCGGCTCTAGAAATCGCCCACAATGTTTCTGATTGTCCTTCCTCGCAATTCGCATTTTCAGCAATTTGATTACGAAGCACAGTGTGGCAAGATGCCCTCAAAATGTTGGTTAAAATTCCATATTAATAAAGAATTCAGAACACCTTTTTTATAAGTTGCACATTATGAAGATTTATATTAGTCTATTTTGAGTGAGAGTGAGAATTAATGCAATAAATAAAAAATAAAAATATTCTTAAACTGTTCAACTCGTTGGAAAAATATTAAAAAAGTATTGGAAAATATATTGAAGGGCTTACAATTTTTATTTTTTCTAGAAACCATTCCGATTTCATAATTATACTAATAACAGATTTCGATATATATTGGGGTAACTCGACATTTTAATTATGAAAAAATAAAAAACTATTACAACAAAATTATTTTTACTACGATGAGAATATGCCTTATTTAAAATCTTTCTTATTTTCTCGATGTAGACTAATAATTAATTAAAATTCGAGCCCAAAGTAAGCGGCTTAAATTCTTAGTGTCTTGTTCCACAGTAAACTTATTTAGTTGCTAGTTTGCGTTTGCCATGTTTGTTGCGCATTGCAATCGACCTTGGCAACAACAACAAACGCCAGCAACTAGCCCAAATCAAAACCAAAAGGCTAAAAGAGCTCAAGAGCTTCAGCTGCATGCTCAGCATTTTCCGTTGCTGTTCCTCGTCTGAGTTTGAGTCGAGTTGAGTTCGAGTTCGAGTTCGAGTTGCTTCCGCACTTTGAGAATATTTGTCTGCTGAATTAATTGGAATTAGTCGCGACATGCTTATCCCAAAAGTCTAAAATAAACAATAAAATGGATACCTATTCAAACAGGGCGCGCAAATAGAAGCCAACAGCGGAAGTAAAACCAAGAGAAGGAGTTGAGTTGGGACAGCCAGAGAAACTGAGTGAGGGTGTGGGGAGTGGGGTGTGGGGTGGCAGCAAAGTCAGCACGTCATGCAAAAAGGACAAGGCAGTCGACGTTTTTGGGGGGAAAAACAATGGAAAGTTTTAATGAATTTTGGTTTAAGTTTTCAGCGGGTACTGCGCCCTTTGCGATTTCCTGTAAAATGTATTTTAAACGAGTAACGGAAATTGCATTATTTCAATTACAAATTTGTTAGTCGGCGACTCGTCGTCTCAGCTGAGATTCGAGCAGACAGCAAACGCCTCAGGCAATTAGTCGTGTCAAAGCTTTCATTATTGTTTTGTCATATTTGCTTTGTGGGTGTGCGCTCTCTCTCTATGTGTGTGTGTGTGTGTGTGTGTGTGTGTGTGTGTGTGTGTGTGTCGGGCTTGGGCTGTGTGTCAGACACACTCTAAAGTCTTAATTAATGTATAAATATGTACTCGTCTACTGCTTGCATGTGCATGCATATATGTATGTGTATATACATGTGTATGTGTGTGTGTGTTGTGTGTGTGTTTGTGTGTGTGTTTGTTTGTGTGTGTGTTTATATAAGAAAACAGAATAGATTTTATATTTAATTAGTGCAAACTGTTCAAAACTTGGCCTGACACGATGTCGCCAATTGTTGTGGCAACAAAGCCAAACAAATGAAGTGGAAGTGGAACTTTTGCCTCAACAACTCAAGCCAACAACAGCAACTACAACACAACAATAGCAACAACAACAACAACAACAGTAGCGGCAACAACAGCTGCGAGCACCGCGGGGCGACGTGGCAAAAACGCCTCAAGGCAACCTGAGGGTTCTTTCAAGGGAATGAAATTGAATCGAGTTCCAACTCTATACAATAACCATATTGCTAATAGAGATGGTCGTCTATTTGTATATTAATTTCGAGACCTCAAACATTGAATATTTATTTATTTATATTTTTCTTGAAGTAACCCTCGCAGAGCAGTGCAATATTTAACGTAAAAAAAATACACCTTTCAAATTTACAGTCTCGCTGGGAGCCCAATATTTTAGTTCGTGTCACGAAAGAAATTCTTACACGGTTCCATCTCCAATAACAAGTGAGATTTATTGTATTCAAGAGTCCCTCTGAGTAGTTTGCAGAAGTGCAAAAAGTTTGACAGCTGAATTCTGGAATGCCCAAAGGCAACACTAAAAGTAGTCTTTGATTGTCCAATGGAAATTTCAATGAAATTTATGCCATAAGGCAGATTTCAAATGCAATTATCATGTATAAAATACACTTAAACATTTTTGAAATGGCGGCAGTTGTACGAGTTTATCGAAGATCGATGCGTTTTAAGCTTACAAATGAAAAGCTTTGAATTCTAATTTTTCTTTTTTATTAAGTAAAAATTGTTTCAATTTCTTTATATTTCTTTAAGTAATACAGACCATAAAGTCGAGAACTAATGTGTATCCTGAATATGAGTAAATTGATTTGGAAATGAATTATATAATAATTAATTAATATTCTTCTGTTTCTAAATGTTGCCAGTGGGAAATAATGGAGCCAATGATCCCACCACAATTACAGTGAATGTGGCAATAATTAATTAGTTCACCCATTGAGCAATAAGTAAGCATTAATATGACACTTAAAAATCCTACACATCATCTTAATGAATTTCCATAAATTCTGTAGCAATAATTAAACGATAACATTTCCTCATGTCAAACTTCATTAAATGTTTCCCCCTCCTTCACCCCTCTGAGTGTACCTAATTACCGCAACTTCCTGCAATCGCGGCCACTTTTTCCATAGCCATAGCAGTCAACATATTTATTATATATGTATTGTGTATTCACATTCACATTGACACATCAATTGGCATGTAGCCTGTACAAAATTGAATGTAGTCGAAGAAATAATTTCCACTTAATACTAATTAGAGCGTACGCTGATGATGGTCGCACATTGGCACTGCAATCAGGTCAGGGGTTGGGCAGATGCGGACTGAGGGACTGAATAGCCGCTGTGGGCGGTGGACGGGGAGGGGCTTGGAATCGTTAATTCGTGTAAGTAAGTCAGTGCATTTAGTGGGTTTTATGGCATAGGCTTGCACCATTAGGCATCATTTCAGGCCAGTCAGCAGCAGACTGGGAGCATCCATTATATTCTCCTACCAATACGTGCATAAGTCATGTGTATGTGTGCATGTGTATATCTGTGTAAATGGCACTTGACTTGTTCGACATAAACATGAAAATGATGATGTCACATTTGCACAATTGTGCGTACAGCAGAAACAACAACAACAACAACAACAACAACAAGAACAAGAGCAGCTGCAGCAGCATCAACATTTAAGTCAAATTGCAGCAGTTGCAGTATTGTGACCAATGACGATATACCCTGCAAAAAATCAGAGTGACAAAAAAGCATACAATTATTTAAAATATGTATGTGGTGTGTAACTTGTAATGCACATGAACAATTTTATGTACAGATTTTTTTTAAATTCAAATATTATATTTTTGAGCTAAAAACAATTTTTGACTAAAAAAAATGCCACGAAAAATATAGCCCAATTTGTTTGCATGCCTAGAGTAAAGCCGACAGTAATTGTTATTGTTGTGCTTGCTTTGGAAAATGAATTTTCCTGCACCAATACCCGTACTCTCCCCGTACTCTCCCCGTACTCTCCCCGTACACCCCCCTCTCCCCACACAACCCATTGCAGCAATGCACTTAATGTGCGTAGTAGATCGTGCAAGCGTGAATCTGGTGATATGGCGATTAAAAATCGCAATGCCAATGGGAATAAAAAGGAAAGAAAGACCAAAAACCAGAAACAACAACTGACTATGACAATGACAATGCATGGAATGCATCTGATTCGTATGGGGCTTTTTTGTACAATGGTGTTTTATATTGTTTTTGGCATCGACGGGTGCCGTGCGATAAAACAAAAGCCGATTTTCAGTTGAAAAGTTTAATTGAACAATGATAATGTTGGCAGCAAAATCAACAACAGCAACTGCAACACTGAGAACAAAATGTCAGAACTTAAAACGAACAAAAGCAATTTTATTGGTATACCAAATTGCGAGAATTGACACTTGGCGGAGCGAAAATTGTTTTCAAGTGTTGATTGGGATTATTATTGAATGAGCAGACAAATGAAATAACTGCCAACTAGGATTATTAGCATAGTTTTAACTACGATATGAAATAGGTAACGAAGCAAACTAAATATGAAGCTTACATATATATTTGTAAGCCTTCATTTATAAGGAACTTTACCAAATTAATTAATTTACCAATTTGTGGCAATTTCGGTCGTTACCGAAAAATGTCGAACCTTTCCGCTCGATTACACTTTTGTAATATTTTTTTTTTTTTGTGTCCAGCCAATTATAGAAGCTTTCTTCCAACGCAACATAAAACTGCAGCTGTTCAGTTTATTCGGCATCATAAAAACTAATATTAAAATTGCAGCCATGCCACAGTTTCACAATCTTTGGGGCAACAAAAAACACTCCCCAAAAAAAAAAAAACTGCCACTGCTGACGGCCATTAAATAATTTATGTTTGTGCCAGCACTTAAGTCTACCAATTGCTGCCAAGTTCGACAAAACTCACGCAACAATGCAACAGCAGCGAAAGCGCGGGAGACAGCCAGATAGAGAGAGAGGAGAGAGAGAGAGAGAGAGAGAGAGAGAGAGAGGTAGAAATAGCATGCGACACCCACACAGAAAAAGAGATACGATTACATTTATTGTTTTTACGAGACTCAACCTAGCAGGGCTAATTGAAAAATACTTTGTTGTGCAATATTATTGCAGAAGAACACACAAGAACCGCTTCCCGAACCGCTTCCCGAACCGCTTCCCGAACCGCTTCCCCAATCACCTTCTTCCAGCGCAATTGATCCGGAGTACGGCCAATTGGCACACTTTTTGGCGGAGCCAATTTCAAATTCACTTTCCATACAAATTGGCAGCGCGTCGATGGCGCTAATGAAAATTAACATAAAATGCTGCTGACAGCAGCCAATCGAGCGCACAGGAGCCAAAACTACTGCACCAAGGACACTCCTTGGAACGGCGCCCGAAATTCCAGTCAGTGAAGATGCAACTGATTTTAATGCGATTCAACAGCTCGGCACGCGATACCAAGGCAGAAAACGTTTTGTTAGTTTCCCCAAAACTGGCCCTGGCCACAACTACGGCTCGTTGTCTACATTTTTGGCCAATGCCTCCGGGCCAAGAACTGAGCCGCATGACACCGAACGCCGTTGCATTTTGATGATGTCTGGTGTTCCCTCTCCCCTCTCCCCACACACACTTATATCCTCTGGTGTCTGTTGGTCGTGCCGTGGCAGCGCCATTGTTAAGTTTAACCAAGGTAATCTCTGTGCTTCCATCGCCTATCGTGACAAACTGACATAAATGCCCGGCGGCAGGCACAGAGAGTCCAATCAACGCCAGCTACTTGCAGGGATTCTCTGTCTGAAGTCACAATGACACTAGCCGAAACCAGCACTGCAACCATTTAATTAAGATTGTATTCAGTTTTTAAGAGTGTTTTAAAAATATTTATTAAGCGCATAATTAAATAATTCACGTTGTTTTTAACTAAGCTGCTTTTATCAGACTTTTGTATATCACAAAAATAGTTTTCGGTTGTAGAACAGATTCTTAATTTAATGTTTCAAAATTAATAGAATTTTTAGTGCTGTTTTTTAATATTTCTATAATTAAAGCTTTTAAGCACATTCATTGACTTAAAGCTTGTGTTCCACTTACAGTTTTTATTATAATTTTGTTGCTACTTTCGACTAGTGTCATTTGGGCCATGGAAGTCTTTTTGTTTTTTTTGTTTTTGTTTTATTTTTTTGGCGTGAGAGGGCCACTATTTGTCGTCGCATCGGCTGACATTCTGTGCCATGCGGTTGCCCTACTAACTATTATTATAGTAGTTCAACATTTTCGTTGCTTTTGCTGTTTCTGGTTTTTGGTCGTGGTGCACTTGGCAAAACGCCGCCATTTTAGCAGCCATTGCCTTGTTGCAATTGACGGAAGTTCATTGGTTAGCAAATGGCAGTTTTTGTACGCTCATTAGCATTATTTGTCAGTCTGCGGTTGGTTTTTTGGGTAAAGTGATTCAACTGGATGCACCGCGCTGATATAACCTGTTTGTGTGTGTGAGTCTGCGTGTTGAGGCTCCTCTTTCCCGGCCTGGCCGATATGTTTGTGATGTGCACGAGCTGAAGTTGCTGATTGCGGTTTAGGGCAAACTAGTCTATGCTTAAAGTTTCGAGTATAGCTCTTAAATGCAGTACTCATTGCAGTTGCTGATATCACATCTATCCCCGACATAGACTATATAGTTATATTACACTATTTCATTATCCCAAATTGAATGCAAAATCAAACAACATTTTAATTATGCTTGGCTTTTTAAAGCGTCGCAAATTAAGCTGATAACATTGCTGTAAGAAAATCCGTGAAGTAACTTGTCAAGTTCCTTGACATTTACAGCCAACAGCAAAAATTCTTGCAACACCTGATACGTCGACGACTACAACACATTGCAGGGGGTGGGCTTTTGGGATGCCAGATGCTCGGCTTGGCGAGCTAAGCTATTCAAATGGCTGCTCGTTTGAGCTCAAGTGATTCAACAGAATGCTTAACATGCCTAATGTCATTTGGCACAGCGCTCAAATTAATAGCCGTCACTTTTCACCTGACCATCCCCTCAAAACTGTGACCCCCCACACACACACACACAGGGACCCTTCATACAATTCAAGGCTGGAGCACTTCAAGTTTTTATACGCATTTGCCCCGGACAAGATGAAAACGTAACATTCCCGGCGATTGTTGTTGGCTAATCCGTGACATACAGAAAAAAACCAAAAAAACCAAAAAAAAAAAGAAAAAAAAAAGAGAAGAATATTTAACTCAAGTGGCGCGCGTTTATATCAGTAGCCCGACTCGCATTCATATAATAAATGGGGCAGGCGGAGCTCCAAGACGAAGCTATTCGCTCTCAGTTCTCAGCTCTCTGATTTTTATGCGTTTTCCTCAAGCTGTACGGCATTGTGCTGCTACTTGGCAATAAAATGCGATTGCGAAAGCGAATGCGAATGCGAAATGTAAGCAAGTTGCTGTTGTTGTTGTTGTTGGTGATCTGATCCACACATACATATAGTACTTGTATAGAGAGGAGTCTGGCAAGTGGGTAGGCAACAAAAGCGCTGCCCATTATGACTAATGGTTGACATTTAACTTAATCTGCTTAAGATGATTATTGAAAATGAGTGCCACTTATGCCAAATGTTGCGTCATAAATATTCATGCACTCGCCCCAGCACCGACCAACCAAGAGAGAAGGTGGTAGGGAGGGAGGGAGACGAGGCGAGTGAGTGGCCCCCACAACAACAATAAAAATCTCTGGCAAGAACCTTCGCATAGGGGAACGAAGAGCAGCAGCAGCAGCAGCAGCAGCAGCCGCCTCTGCTAATAGAAAGTCTTTTGGCGGCCAGGCAAAGGCATAAAAACTTGCCAACATGATTTATATATAAATGTATATGGTATTTATGTACGCTGTGCATAAGCACACACATCCATTCGTAATGCATATGCCTGGATATTTTTATGTTCTCACCAAAACTCATTTCGAGTGCGGTGTAAGCTAGCCTCAATGTGCGTGTGTGTGTTAGTCTCTGTGTGTGTGTGTGTGTGTGTGTGTGTATATGTGAAATTTGATTTATCGGAATTTGACATATATTTTACAATTTAGCGGCTATAATTCATTATGTCGGTTTTGGCGTTGCTCTTGCCACGAGTGGGGCATTAACATAAACGTAGACATTTTGTCATCCGACAGCGAAGCTTTTGTGTGAAAGTTTGTTGTGCAAAGATGGCTAATAATAAAACATGGTTTAAAAATAAATATTTCAAAACTTAATATAAAAGTGTAAATTAGAAATAAAATAAAATGAAATACAAACACAGTCTTAGATCGATTCTTTGTTGAGTACTTGACTTACTTTATACATTTAATTAAATTATAAATAAACATTTTGTTTGGATGAGAAAGTAGCGAAAGAACATTCCATTTTGAAAGCGAATAAAATTGTGTATTTTCCTTATGGAAGCATAATTTTCTTCCATTTGAAAAAGTGATTAAAATTAATAAATTCGTTTATAAACTCACTCTTTCGGTTGACTGAATTTTTAATTATTAACACAATTAAACCTTTATAGAAAATGATGTGATTTTTACCTATGCTTTTGCCGTATAACTGTAATTAAAGCATAATTTTCATTGAAAATTCCAACTTTTGGCCTAAATAGCAATTTCAATCAAAACTGTTGCACAATCTTTGGTTGCATGTGGCCATTTGGCATGCGGCATGCCAAACCGTGACATCCTTCTGCTAAGTGCAGCAATCTGACCCCGCCAGCTGTTTGTTGCTGCAAAGTTGGCCAACAAGTGATAGAGAGAGAGAGAGAGAGGAAGAGAGAGGAAAGAGGCGAAAAGAGAATGGGCATGGTCTGCGGTTATGTTAATGAGCTTGCACACAATTAGCAGCTGCTGCCGTCATTGTCAGGCACTGGGCTGCCCTGGCCAGCTCTCGCTCGAGCCTGGGCCCTGGCTCAGGGCTGAGTTCTGGGTCTATGTGGTGCCACATACACACATTTATATCCATGTAGTGCCATTTGCGCTTGTCACTTCAATTATGGTAAATATTTAACGCATGGTAACTGAGCAGCAGCAGCAGCAGCCGTCGTGGGGGGTGTGGCTGCATAATAGTAATCAACGCAAAAATCAGTTGTGCATTCTAATAAATAAATAAATAAATAAATAATCCAGGCGGTTGCTTTTAATTGCAAAACGCAAAATTAAATTGAAAATTAAATGTGGGCTGATGTTTTTATCGCAATAAACTGTTGCTAAATAAATTGCATTTGCAATTTTGCAATTGGTTGCGATTGATTGCGTTTGGTTCTTTGAGAACTGAAACTGAAACTGAACAGAAGTCAGCATCTAAGCCATGTCAGCCAGCCAGGCTGAGGCATCATTTGAATTATCGAACTGAAAAATGTCCTTTTAAATAACTGTATTGCAAATTAAATGGCTGCCAATAATTTGCGACAGCGACAGTTACCAACTGGGTACCAGCAATCAACCCATCCAACAATCACTCACAGACTAAGCAATGAATTTCTCTTAGAAGAAGACACAAGGAGCATAATTCAATTCCAGATGAAATGCATGCAATTTCTTTTGGGCCCCATAGACTCAGAGGAGAGCGAATATAAGTAAAACATAATTGAATTCAAATTTGTGCAATCGTAAGTAACTAAGATACAATTATGTACGTGGCTCGCTCCCCCACTCTCCTTTCTTTCTTTTGCACTGTCTCTCTCTCTCTCTCTCTCTCTCTCTCTCTCTCTCTCTCTCTCTCTCTCTACTCTCGCTTGCTCTTACTCTATGCATATCTTGTATGTATGTCTGACTGTCAAGTCTTGTCACGGCTACATTTTGACACACAATTGAAAGGCACGCACACACTAACACACACACACACACACAGAACACCCTCCCCCCGTATCGCACTTACAGGGCCCAGACCCCAGACAGAACTAAAGCCAAAGCCAAAACCAGAGACCGGCGCAGACAATGAAACGTAATCACACTAATGGCACCAAGAGCAATGAAGCGCACGTAATTGGTAAAGAGCTCGACAGTGTAGTGTATGTCTCTGTGTGTGTGTGTGTGTGTGTGTGTGTGCAGTGTGTGTGTGTGTGAGTGCAGTGTGTAGTGTGCTTTGCAATGCGGTGCGCTATTTTACTGTGCAGTGCAATGAAGTGAAATGTTAAACAGTGAATTGCTATGAATCCTCATCGAAATATAACCCTGTGCATTTAACTCATTGTTGAACTTCACAGCTACTCCAATTACGCACTTAGTCGTTAAATATAGTTTAAATTTGGCTTGTATACGGCATAAACTATTATTTGAATACCACTTGCCATACATTTTTGTATGCATTATTAAGTTTTAACTATAAATTGCTAACTTTAAATTAAGAAAAGTTGAAATACTGTGAATCGTTAATCATTTTTTTCTATTTAAAATATGTTTCACAATATAATGTGTCATTTTACTTACAGTGCTATTTTTTCATCTTCGAGAATTTTATGTAAAAAATTAATATTTTAGTTTCACTGATTTTATTTTTGTCTTTTAAATTTAACATTTATCTCGCGTAGTAAATTACAAAACTGTTGCATAATTAAATTTTTGTGCCGCAAACTATTTGAGTGCAAGCAATTTGCTGTCAGCACTGTTTGATTAATTATTTGGTCTGAACACTGTCAATTTGGCAGTGTTAACTGGTACTCCATGTTCACCGTGACATATCACAAATATAAAGTGATTTGTGCACACATCCCTAATAGTTGGGTGCTCGATGCTTGTGCAGTGCTGTATTTGGTGAGCTGCGGTGGTGGTTGTTGGGCTGGTTGTCTTCGTTGCATTTTATAGCATAGTTTTTGGGGCGTAAGCAAAAGTCGTTGACGCAATCGTTACAGTTACCTTGTATATGACATGTGATGTGAAGAAAACTGACGGCGCTATAGCAATGCAATTACACGTTGCCGTTGTGCTCTCTCCGCATTTGACTGTCGGCACGTGTGTGAGTGTCTGTCTGTCTGTCTGTTTCTGTGTGCTTGCTTTATTAATGAGTTGCTGGGTGCGCGTCAACTGAGAGTTGTAAGAGACACGATTACGGCTGCTGGCAAAGTTGCAAGTTCTGGCAACATTATATTGAAAAATGATGAAAGTTTTTGAGTTGTAATGCGAAAATGAGCGACTGTCAGCTGAATAGATGGATAGACACCAAGCCATACCCACATACACACATTCACACACACATACATACATATGAGTAATCAGAAGTTGAAGTAGTGCAAGAGTATTACAAGGTAGGTTTGTGTGCTCTCGCAAATTAAAAATCAATAACCCATTTGCGCAATGCCGTCAAGCAAACACAACAAAGTCACTAAAGTTGTCACAACCAATCATAATGATGATGACGTTGCGAAAATCTTAAGGTGTAGACTTTTATAATTTGCGCAAGTATCCAGTGCGGAATGAGGTGGCTGCGGACGGGGGCAACAAAGAGCACGAGGCCATCATTGTTTGACATGGCATTAATAACATCAGGAGTGGGGCTTAAAGTCAACATTTAAACGGAATAATATCGTAAAGTTGTTTGCTTAAATGGCCCCACATTGGCTCACTTTGAAAGACTTATTCTTCAGACTTCAGTTTTCTGTTTTTGTAATTCATAAATGTACCCACAAAATTTAATACTTGATTTTTTTATGGTAAGTAATAATAAGTAGTTTAGATGAAAGCACATAATAATAAATAATATGCAGCACTTAATAATAAACTAAGTTAATTTAATTGCTTAAGTCAGCTGTGCTCGAAATATTCGTACAAAAAATTCTATCCAATAAAATCGGATCAAATTTCTTTGCCCCATCATTTTGTCAAAACTGATCCAGCAGCAAGGTCGATTTGATCTTAGTTTGACCTTTAGATCAATCGCAAATTTAATGTCGAAAAAGTGATTTGATGTCAGAAAATAAGTAAGAATTTTAATCTGAAAACCAGCAGCAACATGGATATGTTGATCATAGTTTGCCCTTTAGAACAGTCATCAATTTAATTTGAGACAAATTATATATAATTATTAACTATTCGAAATGGTAAAATGAGTTCGATGTTTCGTTAAAGCACAAAAACACCGTTGTTGCATCCTTAACCCGATATTTAAACTCGTATTTAAAGCCTTAAACTCTGATTTCTTCAGTTTAATATGATTTGAACTCTGATTTCTTCCGTTTTAAAAACCTTTGCACCGAAAGCAACATTTATCATACACAACTATCGAGAGAGTTCTCGTTATCTATTTTCATTGGATATTTAAACTTTCCATTTGTTTTCGCTTGTAGCAGATTGTCTTCCTGCAAGAAACCCATTTGCATATCCAATAGTTTGTCACATCGTTTCGCAAGGAAAACATGTTTTTTCTTTGCTTTGTGGTAACCACAGAGGAGAGCACTAACGCATATCCCAGCTAAGCCTTTTATCAAGTGCTGCTCAATATGCAACTCTCTTGGTTGTGAGCCTGCTGCCTCGGATGCTGCTGCTGCAGAGCTCACCTGCAGGCGGTAACTTCCTTTTGCTCCTTGCGGTTTCGTTATCACAACTCTCGGCGTCTGGCCTGGCAGCTACGCATCAATTCATTGCCTAATCTATTTGCAGCTATGCTCTTGTGCTACCTGGTGTCTGACAGCTTCCCTCCCTTCTTTCCTACTCTCCACTTTCCTTTTGGTTTTTGCCCACCTTGCTGGGAGTGTAATTTAAAACCCTTAGACGCTGACAGCGGAGCGTCTGTGCGTGCTGGAGCTTATCTGGAGCTTTTTGGTCCCAGTTGGCCACGTCTTCGACTGCAATTCGAATGCATTTGTTTCAGCGAGGATGTAATAGACAAAGAGAGGCAGGATGGTGGGGGAGGGGCGGGTGTGTTGGGAGGGTGATGCCAGGAGAAGGCAGGTTACACGCATAGACATCAATCAGCTGGTAGCAGCGGGAGAGATTTTGCCTGTTTGGCTATGCAAACCACAATGCTGACCGCCTGACCCAACAAATTACTCAATTTCATTGTGCTTTCCATCCATGGCCCTGGTCAGCTGGGGAATATGCGAAGCAGAGGCGAACCAGAAGCGCCAGGAGGCAGTCATCAACAATCAACTTGATGACGAGCACAATAAAAATGAAAACTGAAACCACCGCGCGCTGCCATCGCCGCCTCCTCCGCATCCCAGCCTTTAGGCACTTGAGGCTGAAGCCATTCCTATCTATTTGCCTGTCTGTCTCTCTCACTCTTTCTCTATCGCTCTCTCTCTCTCCATCTCGGTTGCTCTTAAGATATTTGCTAACTTTTATTAATGTCGAAACGTACGGCAACGATTTACAACGACAATAAAACGCGCGTCCTGCTATCATATCGCACAATGTCGCTCATAGTCATAGTCATGCCACTTGGCTCGCTATCTAAGCCAAGCCAAGACAAGCCAAGGCAAACCGGGCGAAACCAACCCAAACCGACCGAAAGCAAACCAAACCAAGCCAAGGAAAGGCAAACGAAGGCATCCTCGCAATGCCTCATCCTGACAATGCCATAGAAGGTGCAGATTTCGATTTATTTGCACTGCACGCAGCACTAACGGAGAAGTCCTTTCAATAAATGACGCCTCTTTAAAATGATAGACTAATGATTACGCTGTAACTGAAATTGAAACTACATATAAAAACAAAAGATTCTTGGCCCAGCCAGCAATATTTATTTAAGCTAAAATTAACTAAGCTTTCGTTCCGGAAGACACTGGAAATTTTCAATTAGAAATATAAATCTTTAATTAAATGTTGAAAACAATTTTGGATGCTTAAAAAAGATATCTAGATACTAGCACGCAAAAGCATTATTTTGATTTTGCGCTTAAAAATATAACAATCGACAAACACTACAAACTCAATTATATTCCAAAAACTTATAGTATTGAAAATAGACTTTATGCGAATGACAGGATTAAAGTACTTAGCTCCAGACGCTTTAGCATTACACAACAATTGAATGACACAAGTATTTTCTATCAGCGAATAGTACCCATTTCAAAATGAACCTTGAAGGGTGTCTGAATGTAAGAAATATAAAAAAATGACTCGGCTCTGTCGCTTTTCTGTGGCAGACACAATGCACGGAATGTGAAAATCTTAAAGACTTTTGAATTGCTTGCCATAAATGCGCATTTATATCTATGCTCAAGTTACCATTGGAGTCCAGTGGAGTGGAGTGGAACACAATGCACAGAAGGGGATCTGATCCGACTACAACAGAGCAGAGCAGAAACAGCAGTTGGCAGCAGTTTACGAATCGGCAGAGTTGGATTTTTTTTTTTGTGGGGTGTGGTATGAGCAGCCTGCCTCACTTTGTCTCATTTTTGTGCTTCGCTGACAAATGCAGCCGTGCATATGCTCCCAATGCAACCAGTTGGCCACCCACACACATGCATTGAGTTATATCTTCTTTTGGTGGTGGCGACTGCTGTTGGTGGTGCTGCTGCTGCTACTGCTGCTGTTCTGGCAGTCAACGCATATTGGTAGCTAAGTTATCGCATTTGCGACAACAGTGCCAATGGCAGGGAATGGAGTGGAGTTGCAGTTGCAGTTGCAGAGTCGCACTCGTTTTGCAGCCATCTCTTACACTTGCTTGCATATTTTTGCCATTTGAATTTGTATGAATCAACATCCATTAATCTGAGCTGTGCGCTCTCCTCTGGCACGACTGCAGCTTTGCATCTTCGTCGCCTCGCTTTGCATGCTCGGTTTCATTTTGGAACTGTGCACAGTTTTTCGATGGGTGTCGGTCCTCTTCAGCAGTAGACGCAGCAACAGCGGCAGCCAGAAATATGAAAATCTTCGAGTTTTAGTATTTCATACATCCACAACTGGCGCTCAGAAAAGCTCATGCAGTCAGCTGCCAGTTGCCATCGTCGCGGGGCAGCCTCGTTGCATTATTTGCATTTTACGAGTTGCCTTTCGTTAAAGTTTGGAAGCTTGCCACGTTTGGCAATGTGGAACAGGGGTTAATAGCGGGATGGAGTGGTGGGGGTCTTAGGACGAGAAACAACGCGACACCCTGGGAAACACCCATGTGGCCCGGAGGCCAAAGTGATGAAAGTGTTCTACGAAGCTATCCAACCGAAGGCTCCAGCCATAGGCGACTGCTCAAGCAGCTATTTTATAACTGATGAAAAGTAAAAACTACAAATGTGGTAAGTAAGTTTTGATAGCTGAAAGATTTACGTAATCAATTAGTGAGTCATCATAGAGTGAGTAAGCCTTGCCAGCTTTCCCCAATTTAAGACTTTTCAAAGATCTTTGAGAAAAAACTTTATTTTATGAATAGCATCGATTGATCATAATAATTTAGTAATAATACAAATAGGTCTCTATTTAATCAATGTCAAACACTAAACTAACCAACTTGTCTGCACGGCATATCAAACTAAATGTTGAAAGATAAATTGATTGTTAAATTGAAAGACAAATTCCATGATAAAATGACAAATCATCCTTAAACAGTTGCTGTGCCAAAGTCAACTAAAGCTGAACTTTTGATGAGTTGCCAAAAAATAGATGACATTCATCAAATATACTCCACACATGCTGCATGCCGCATGCCACATGCCATATGCCACATGCCATAGTTTTGCGCTTAGGTGTAGTGCACGTTTCTGTTGTTGCTGCTGCTGCTGCTGCTGCACTTGGTGCACTGCCTTAGATCTGCCTTCGGGGCACTGTCGTCAGCTATTGCCAGCCAGCCATCGCTGGTTTGGCATCGCAGCCTGCCGTTGTCAACATCGACGGAAGTGCATGTGTTTTTCCGTTGGAATAACTCCATTGTGTGTTTCAGGGCATTCAGGCGGCATTTTGAGGGCGGCATCATCAAGAACCTGTCCCCGCTGCCGCCGTTCTCTTCTCCGCTGCCTCGTCGATACGTATACGTAACGTAAGCAAATGCGGCGCCCCAGCTTTACGTAATGATGCTGCTCCGGCTTTGATACTGATACCACACTGTTCCCCTGCCCTGCGGCAGTAGCTGCTTGACAGGTAAATGCCTGCACATATGTGGCACATGGCAGCATGGCAGCATGGCTGCATGGCAGCATGAGGAGCAAGCTGCAACGTCAATTTTCTCTTAGACATTTTTCAGCAGCGATTTGTGTGGGTCGCGTCTTTAAGCGTTGACAAAGCTGCAGCCGGCCATGTTGCGGGCTTGGCAGGCAGGCAGGCAGGCGAACTTGGCAGATCCTTTAAGGCTCTCTCTTGCGCCTGCTGACAAACTGTTGCCACTTGTTTATGCCACATGCTGCTGCCTTGCGATGAATTATTGTTGGCCCTGGCCCACAGCAACAACACGACACAAAAAAAAAAACAAGCTAAAAACAATTGGATACATAAATCATTTGCTGAAGTTGCAAGTTTAGCGCACGACATAAATACAATAACTAACGAGAGAGAAAAATATAATTGTAAATAGCCAAGGCTGGCAGCTGAATCGCCCAGGCCTCTGGCCACAATTGTCGTTGTTGTTGTTGTTGTTGCTGTTGTTGTTATTATTTTGTTTTGGGCCCATCCCTGCATCCCTCCATCCCTGCACCTCTCCACCACTTCCCATCCAAATCTCAAGTGTCAAGCGGTCGGTGGTCAAAAGCAGAGAGAGAGAGAGAGACAGAGACAGAGACAGAGAGAGAGAGAGAGAGAGAGAGAGAGGGAGGAGGGTGTCAAAGCTTTGGCACACGGAGACATTCACATACCAACATAAATTGTTGAAAAGTGTGAAGAGAACATAATTGTAACATTCCTTGTTGGCCTAAAGCAATGCACACGGCCTGTGTCCCATTGTGGTGAGAGATGGGCGAGGGCGTGGCAGGGCAGGCAGAGGCAAACCATGGCCAGGATGTTAGTAGGCAACCATTTCACCATTGTTGTTCTTCTTATTGCTGTTGCTGTTGTTGTTGTCGGTCTGCCAGTCCTGCCAGGCAGCCTGCCTTTTTCAAGCATTCAATTATGTATGTCTGGGACCTGAGCCTGACATGCACATAAACACACACACAGGCACACACACAGGCACACACACAGTTACACCCAAGGCACACACATACATACACACCTATACTACCCATAACCAGGCACACACAAAAACATGGCAAAAGTTTTGTAATGCCCGCCAAAAAGGGCATGCAAGGTGTTTGAGTGTTAGTGTGGCGGCTTGACAATTGCATTTAGGGTATTGCCAGTTGGTCATGCTGCTTGTGCCACATTTGAGGGATATATAATAGATGAATTGGTGACATCCACAATGGCATAGCCTGTTGCTTACTCCAAACGAGTAGCGGACAAGTTAAGCCATAATTATTTAGAACTATTCCTTGTGCAACATTCGTTGTGCAACCTGGTTTTTCTCTAAAAATCGTGTTATTTACCTTGCCATTTAATTGCTCATTAATTCGCATAAATTTTTAATTTTTCAGCGTATTTAAAGTTTCGGTTTGTAAATTGTAAGCTGGCTTTTCTAGATTATGCCGTTTGTTTAGTGTTGTTGTCGTTGCGCGCCATAATGTAAATGTAGCACAAACCTTTTTATGACGCTGCCACAAGCACACACAGAGTGTGAGAAAGAGAGAGAGAGAGAGAGAGAGAGAGCGAGGGAGAGAGAGATATGCACACATGTCAGGAGTTATGTCTGCGCTTTCGCTTTTTTTCCCAGGCACCCCGCCACGTTTCGGCCCATATCCATTTAAAAAAATAAGAACGCTGCAAACGTTGTGAAAAACTGGACCAAAAACTTGAAAGTCGAATGGCGAAGTTGCAGGTTGGCGGCCCTTTTTGCTTGGCCTGGCCAAAACTGAAAATATGCGTTATTTTGGCAGCTTGTTTTGTGGTGCAAAAGTTCACTATTTAATTCCAGCCTGTTTTCGAGCAGCACTTCAACTGTGAAATCAGTAAAAGCACGCAAACAACTCAAATGGCAAAAATATATATATATTTTTAACTTACGGACGGTCAAAGTTTATGTTACCATAAAAATAAGAGAAATACCCATATGTGTTTACATGACTTGTGTCGACACGCAGAAACGAAATCCAGAAAATATATATATATATTTAGTTGTACATATGTAAAATACTATAATGATTACGATATTGCAATAACCAAAAAAATGGGGCCACCAAATGTGCCATAAAACACCTCTCAGCTTTGTCTATTTATGTGCCCCCAAAATAGTTGCACAAATGACTAAGTGGCATCACTTTGTGACACATTTGAGTTTTGCGGCCAGGCGTTGGCTTTAAGTGCTTGATTTATGGATATTTCAATTGTTCCATGCATAAATATTGTATCTGACAAATGGTATTAGGCATTAGACTGCTCGACAAGCTTTGCGGAAGATGTCAAGATGCTTTATGGGGCTTATTAAGAGACAACAGTTTATCGATGCGAGGGTCAGCCTATCAGTAGGCAAATGCGCATGTGTTTCTGGGGCTGTTTCTGTTTATCCGTCTGTCTGGTGGTGTGAATTGCCCAATGTGGGTAAAAGGAGGTTTAGTAGACCAAATAAGGAAAAGCAACTGAGTAAAATGAGTGAAATATACCCCATAAGATATAATTACTCAGTGCATATTGAGTTTGTTTGGTTGGATTGTGGGAGCTATATCAATCCTGTGGTGCCTGATATATTAATTTAAAACATTATGGCGCAAAAAAATGTGTTTCTAGTCTAAGCTTTCTTTTCAAGCAGATTCGATCTAGAACTGACTTTTTGTTAAATGATTCTTCCTGGGTCGGCTTAATATCTTAACTTGCTTTCCATTGCATTAGGAATGACCAACCCATATCAAAATTGAGGCCTTAAACTTCTGCGTTAACACTTCTGGGCTAAACTTTTGATATAAATAACTCTGTCCACAGACTGTAGTGCTCCAAGAAGTCCAAGTGCAATATGGCAACAAAGTTGGACAAAGATATGTATTTGGCTTGTGACAAAGGCAGGCAAAAAGTACCCTTTGAAGCACTCGAAGACAACTGTAACGGAAACCGGAATTCCCAGCACAAGATGTCAACCCTGCTATAAAAAAAAAGAAAAATCTGAACGAAACTGAGAATTGAAAAACCCTCATCAGACAAAAACTCCGCCCATAGTGCAGGCCAACTGTGAAAAAACCGGGCGGCATTTCTTCTAATAACTGCGCAAAAAAACGGCAACCAATGCGAGACAGTGGCAATTTCGCTTACAAAATTGCCAAACCAAAAATGACTTTGAATTCCAATTGCGCCGAGCGGCAGCGGGCAAAGCGTTTGCTCGTCAGTTCAATTCAGTTTGGTTCAGTTTGCATTGGTATGGTTTGGGGTCAGGCCTCAGCCGCAGCATCAGTTTTTAGCTTCCGCTTCAAACGCAACCGCAAAACATGCACAGACGTGCACGGGCGCGTAGTCGTCCGGCTGGCCTGAGCCACGCCCACACAACGAACTACCATAAATCATAGACAAAAAAAAAAAACAGAAATGAAAAAGAATAAAGTGGGCGCAAAACAAAAAAAAAAAAAAACGAAAAAAAGAAAATGCCAATATCAGCAATGCAAATTTTCAGACGCTATGCTGAGGGATATTCGAGGCAAGTAATGTGGAAGGAGGGTTCGTCCCTAATGCCCTGATGACGCAGCCCCCCCTCAAGGCAGGACAGCGAAATGCGACCATTGAAATCTATGCAGCGCCCAGCGGCTAAACTATCAACGACGAGTCAATAGACACCGCATGATGCTCCCGGCTAACAGTGGACACAAATCCCCAGCAAAGTGCATGGAAATTCCAACACAAAAAACCATAGATAATTTGCAAGAATGTCTCTCAAGTAGAAATAAGTCAATTTACTTAGTTGATTTGCAAGGCAAATTTGAGGGACACATTGATAAGGCCTATGGAAACCCAGGGATGCAAAGCCTATTCCGATTTTGAGCTACATCAAGCTGAGGTGACAGATTTTGTAGGTAAACAAAGGAGTAACGAGTTATCCAACTTGTATATTTTCCAAGAAAAGTAGACAGAAATATGTATTTATTGCAAGGGAAATTTATTTTATTTAAAACAAAATGTAAATAAATATTTACAAAAATATATAACTCCAAATGATTAAACAAATCGTATAAAATCATGATACAAAGAAATTAGTTTTTTAAGCTCGGCAATGGCACAGATTTTAATAAATGTTCTACTTAAATTTGTAATACTTATTTGTTGATCTAGTAATAAATAGATAAATATCAATTAAATCCATTGTAATACAGCTAAAATATGCATTAGTCAAATTAAATAATATTTCCATCTTTTTTTTTACTTTATTAACTTAGAAAAATATTTATATTTTCTCTTTTGGGGTTTCAGCTGTTTCACAAAAATCTGTTGCCATTGTCAATATTTGTTATGAACGTTTTGCTCCACTGTTTTCTATGAAATAGCAGTGGGGCTATTGCTCAACCCATTTAAAGGGTTTTATGCAAACATCTTTTGCATTGATGAAAATGCAAAGGAGTTTTATGGAAAGTAATTAAAAAATGCTGCAGTTGATGCTTAACTAGTTTTTAACAAGTTTTTAATTAAAAATAAATATGCATTTGTGTGTAAAAATGATGAGTGTCGGCCACGCCCCCCCATCCCCCAAACGCACGCTGAATCCGCCACGCACGTGACTGGCATGCCACGTGGCACAGGGGATGCAGGCGGGTAAAATGCTACGGAACGTTCCTGTTAACTTGCACCACAACGTTCCCATTGTCATCATGACCGTACGCGTCATCATTTTCGCGTTCGTCCTCGTTCTCGCCCTCGTCCTCGTCCTCATCATCATTTCTATCTCGTTGTTGTTGTTGCTGTTGCTGTTTGCGCTACTCATTACATGGCGTGTAGACAAGGCAAACACAATTGAATTAGCATGGCGAGCGTTAAAAATCACGCATACGCCACGCCCGAGGGGGCGCCCATTGGATACCGTTCCCCATGGATGACGCTCGCCTCGGCTCCTGGTGGTGCTCCTGGGCGTCGTCTGTTGTCCTACAATTGCCCTCAACGACATAAAGCGAGGCAACTTGAAAACAAAACTGTCTTCCACAGACCGAAGCCTGCACATACTTCTTGGCCAAAACAAATAATTCGAATTCGAATAATCATAATGATGTAATAATATAACCATAAACGCCTTCGGCTAAGTTACCGAGTCCTTGAGGCGATTAAACAACGACATTTGAAGCAGTAATAATTAAAGGACATACAAATGATGGCAAATAATATCTTGATACTCACTACAAATATGAACTTGCACAAATTGAAAACATAATTAATGTTTGCAGATTCTGTTTAATGTTCTGTGATAAATTTCTGCTCGATGGATTCTAATTTTTAGGAATATTACAAAATATATGTTAAATTTTCTAATTTTAACTTAATTTAATATAATTTTTAATTTTCTAATCATAATTTTTAGGAATATTACAAAATATATGTTAAATTTTTTTCAAACAGAGCACCTCACTTTTAAAAATATTTAAGAGCAAAAACAAATTTAGCAAATCGATCAATTTAAAAATGTAGCATTTTCAAATATTTAAAAGAAAAGACAATTTGATAATTAATACTTACAAAATGCGAAACAATTGTTTCCCTTTTAAATATTTACAAACAGATACATATGCACCAGCTGAATGATAATGTCAATATACCCAACGGCAACAATCAGTATCTGAATTGTAGGCACCTAAACGAGGTCTCTCTGTACCCAATGCCCGAAACCCGAATATCTGTGTGTATTTGCTTTCGCTAACGAATGCAGGCAGCTCTGGGTCTTTGGGGTCTTGGGCTCTTTTGGGCCTCGGGAACTGGGGTCTCTAAACGTCGCACGGCTCACAGATGAATTCAAGCGCAAAATTATGTAGCCACAGTTACGCATACACACACACACACACACGCACACACACACACACAGACATATTTAGACTAAGATACAGCTGTGTATTTCTCTATGTTTGTGGGACAATCAAGCAATGAAATTTCATGCGTTTGCACATGCGTTTGCCCCCCTCTACCCCCGCTACCACCTTCCACCCCCGCTCATACCTTTGCAAGGACCCCGTTGCAAGGACCCCGTGGCGTCTGTTGGCCGCTTCATAAACAAGTAACACATTTTCACTTCCTTTGAACCTGTTAGGAATTTTAAAATTTTCGTAGATTATCCGCTTTAAGCCGACGCCCGCCGGTCACGCCCCCATCCCCTCTTGTCCCTTCTCTACCCCACCGACACACACACAAAAAAAAGCACATACACACACACACACACACATACAATTATATGCGTCAATGCCGCACAATGCACAAAAGGCACGTACCAAAAATAGAGGCGGATGGCATGGCTATGTGGAGATCTACTCCCAGTCGCACTCATTTTGTGTTCGCATTCAGGATCCCTGGACCCTTCAGTGTGCGTTGTGGCCGTTGTGTGCAAAAATATAACTTGACTGACATTTAAATTAACACAATCACAGTTATTGGAATGGCGCATTGGATACCAGCCAGGGGATTGGGTCTGGACCAAGGCCCCCGGCTCGAAAGCCACTGCACAAATAAGCAATGAACATGTTTTTTACTGCTACCAAAAAGCTACAATCAAATTAAATCGGAGCCAAGTAGGAAACATGACCCAAAAAAGTGGCAAAACAACAAACCAAAAACAAAAAAAAAAAAACGGAAAAATCAAAAGAGTCATATTCACAAACAAAAAATTATAATGAAAAACTTGATGAACGATTCGTTTTTGTATGCGGGTGTACTGAGTTTGGGGCATTACGATCGTAAAGAGTACAAAATACACTACGAACTGAGTTTCACCGATATAGTTTAGCTTAATTACAATATTTCGATTTCCCTTTGATAAACTAGACAATTGAGTAGAGCCACACTTAAATTTGTTTTACAACTATTAACGAAAAACGCTTGAATTAACAATTTTTATTGTAGTTTTTTTTATTAATACCATTTTTTTTTATAGGTCTACCACTCCTCTATATGTAGATTCAAGTTGTAACTGTCATCTTTGCTGACCTTTGTTGATTGATATTTATGGCAGAGCATTTAACTAACGCCCAGCTTAAAAGTTTGCTTTCGACTTTGCTGCACTTTTTCCTTTGGCTTTTTGTGCGACATTTTTGGCCCATACATTTGACTCTGGCCTAGTCTATATCCTATGTCTATATGTGTATATATATGGTGGTATCAGCAGAAGGGGCGTACTAATATGAGTCTCCCCATTTACTTTCTCTCTATCTCTCTCTCTCCCTCTCTCCTTCTCTCTGTCTCTCCTTCCCTGTCTGTGTTTGTGCATGTGGGTTAGCCGTGTATCTATGCGACTTACGCGCGGGGGCGTTTTTTAATCAAAATGTAACAAGCCAAAAGCAAACAGGCGCCGCCTCGCCTCCGCCATTGTACACACTTCTTGCATTGCCAGAACAGGGCTGGGAGGAGGTGGAGCCACTGCCACTGCCACGGCCCGGATTAGTAGTGCAAAAGAAACCAGAAACAACAACAATAATAACAGCAACAACGACAACAACGACAACAACGAAAAAGGCCCACAGTCGATAGCCGACAAAAGCTATAGAAAGATAGTTGCTGCCATCGCTCTTTTTATTGGACTTTATGCGCTTTTGTAGTGCCCCAGCACTCTTTGTTCAGTTGAAAAATAAAGAAGAAAAGGCAAAAAGGTAGCTGAATCATCTAAAATGCCATGGCCGGCAGCCAAAGCAACTCAATAAGCAGACCATATGAACTGAGTATATCTCTGGGAAATAAAGGGAAGTCCTACTAATTTTTGTTGGTCAGTACACTAAAGTTGATTAAACATGGAGCTATCGATTGCATATATTTTTAAGTTGTGGTTTCGAATACGAATTCAAAAGGTTCGCCCAAAGCGTTCGAGCGTTAAATTGCACAGCCAACTGTCGAAGGAAATGAGTACGGCCCGTGGACAATGTGACCATGGCTAATTTGTTAGTAAATGTACAAAACAAAAAGTGGGCCAAGGCTCTTTTGCTGGTGCTGGTGAATGCCGAAGCTACTAAGCACAGTTAAGCACTTGAATGCGCCACTTGACGCAGCCTGTTGTCCTTTGTGGCATTGGCCAGAAATTAATTAACCAGCAGCTGAGGCGCAGTTTGAGCTCCGCTTTTGCAGCAGCAGCAGCAGCAGCAGCAGCAGGCATACAATAAAACAATAATAGGAGCCGGCCACCAACAACGCATTACAAGCCACTCAATGAGCTGCCACCGACGGCGCCTAAAGTGCCAAACACACACAACGCACTGCCTTCTGCCTTCTGCCCAGTGCCCCAGATGATGACCACAAGACTACAATGACGATGATGAGCATGATGATGATGAAGCTCGAATTGAAGCTGTAATTTGGTGTGTACGATGAGTGTTTATACTCGGAACCAACATTCATACTTAGCCTAACACTCATAGTCACACACACACACACACGCAGAGGAATACAACTCACACAGTAGCCTCGGCCTGTTAAGGCGTTCTCGATTGGGTCTTTTGTTCTGTGGCATTGCCCCGTTTGACTAAACAGGCGATACCTAACAATGGACTCCTTCTGTGGCAGTCCCAAAATGTTGTAGTATTTCTATGGACGCATTTGGCCGTGTGGCTAAGATTTTTGTGCTGGTCATAATGATGGCCTGCACGGACAGCACTTTAGAGGGAAAGGTTCCATTCCGTTTGCTAGGTAAGAGCGGGTTGTTTTAGCAGTTTTTCCTTCACTGTCGTCTTCTCCAATTTTTGTGAATGGCCCATAAGTGGGCTATGATGATATTATCGCTTGGGATTAGCAGGAAAAGGGAAACATTGCGTAAAGGTGTAACAAGTCAGTTTAAGAAAGCATAAATTTAATGATCGAAGGTCAGTATTTGGGTATTTACCTGGAACAGGTGAATGAACACAACAAAGCATTGTGAAGGCCAAACAAAGAGAGTTCAAAGAGCATTGAAATTAAATAATTGAAGCAGAATTTGTTGAACAATAAAGTCGATCCCCGTCAGTGATAAGTAAGCGGTAAGCACATTGAGTTGTTCGCAGATAAAGCATAGTAATGTGAATAAAGACATTTTGAATAAAGGCAATGATATATGGCTTTATATCTGAACGTTTTGGACAATGAATGGGCTTAGCATCTATAGAAAAAGTTACAGAACTCAAAAAGAGAATCAATTAGAATTGCTAAATGGACAAATGTAACGCATCAATACACATAAACTTGGCTTAAGAGCTGGCATAAATTATAATAAATAATGTGAGATGCTGCGATAAACACTGACATTAATAATGACTTCGATTTGGAATACAGTTGGGAGGAGTTTTATCCAATTACTTGGAATTGTAACTAACAATTCTAATTAGTTAATTACATTTGTTTGTTTTGTATTTTACTGAATAATTGAGCAAAGACTCAAAGTGCGGCGAGCATATTTATTCATTGACTTCATCTGCTTTGCATATTGATACTTTTTGGACTACCCACGAATGAAGTTGATTGTAATCAAATGCCTTTATGGCTAACGATGTGTCTAGGCTCGTATAACGTCTTTGTTCCTGTTCTTGTGGCGTATTGCTCCTGTGCGTGCCTCTTTAGTGTGTGTGTGAGTGAGTGTAAGTGTGTATTAAAAACAAAAGACCCATAAAGATTATGTCAAAAACAAACTATTCAATTAAGTAACTAAACTAAGTGACATTTGCACACAGAACAAGTGGAAAGGAGAAATAGACTCTATATCCGACAGCCACATACCAGACCGCTATATACACATGTAGTGGACATACTTGCCACTTGCTACTTGCCACACATACCAACTGTTGTCCGGCACGAAACAAACGGAGCCAACTTTTGGCCTTTGTCAAGGAACACAACAACAATTACTGTTGCCTCTTTTTTGTTGCATTGTCGTATTTGCATAGAGTTGAGTTTTTCATCTTTTTACCCTGCTGTCCAATTTTTTTTTGTGTGTATTTTTTTTTTTGCTGCTTTGTTAAGCTGCAATGACAAAGATTGGGATGAGTTTGGGATTTCCATGGCTGTGTCAGTTGCTCAAGTTAACAAAATATTATTAATACAGTTGAAGGGCTTTGCCTGTGCTTGTGTGTGTGTGTGTGTGCGTGAATGTGTGTGTGTGTGCGGGTGTGTGTGTGTGTGGGTGTGTGCGGGTGTGTGTGTATGTACTCCAGTCCAGTCTATGCTTATTGGCATTATTAGCAAAGGCTTAGGGTCCTTGCGCGTGTCAGCGCCTTTGGCATATAGATGGGTGTCTCTCTTTCTCTCTCTCTCTCTCTTTCTCTCTCTCTCTCTGCCTGGTCAGTGGGGTTCCTGCTGCCACGTGTCATAAAATAAACAATAATCCTGCAGCGGCTGGCATTCCACTTTAGTGCACAATGCTCGTAAATTGTATCTAATAATATGGGCCGTGTGTGTTCTATTCTGCTGCGTTCTGTACTATTTACAATGTTCAGGCAGCAAATAGAACAAACAATCAATCAATAGACAATATTTTCTCGTACCGTTGCGTTCAACCGGATTCCGATTGCCTTAAAACAAAAGCGCCCATTGCAAAGGGAAAAAAGATGGAATAAAATAAAACAGGAATCAAGACGATTGAGAGAGGAAGAGCAAAAAAAAAAAAACAAAAAACAAAAAAATGAATAAGAAGATAAATATTTATACCCGGAGCGCAGTGCAAGCGACGCTCGACTTGTTCTTTCAGCTTCGCTGAGCGTGTAGAGCGAGAGTACAGAGCATTTGTAGATAATAAAAAACAAGTAGGTAAATACAATATAAATGCTGGTAGCAGCTAGCTACAGCTTCAGCTACAGCTACAGCTAGCTTTCCTTGCCTCAGCCACTATGTATCTTGTAGATACAATTCGGTTGCAGCCAGCACTTTTATTACATGCGACTTTTCTACAATTTGTGAACCATTGTCTTCTAGAGCACTGCCTGCGCCTCTCTCTCTCTCTCTCCACACTCCTCAAACTCTGTATGTAGCTAACGGGCAAAAGTGTTTGAATTTAGTAGCAAGCGGAAAAGCAAAGAAAAACGAAATGAACTACGACCCCGGCTAATGCCTGCCTGCCTGCCTGGCAGCCGGTTCAAGTCCAGCAGCCAAGCATCCAAGCCAAGCAGCTACCGGGTTTGCCTTCAGGTCCTTCAGCATTTTTATTTACCAGCAGCGGCAAAGCAAAGCGCTTAGAACCACCTTAAAACAACGTGGAAAAAGTATAAGCATTATTTCGGTTGATTCCGCAATATCTTCTACGAGCTCTTCTAGCCAGCGGCTATAATAGCTACGTGACGTCATTGGCCTTGGAGCTTTTAAAAATGTGTAAAGAAATATTTTTATATGGATATTATTTGTTGATTTTGTCTAACTGTTTGAGAGACTTTGTTGCTTTGAGAACCGTTTAAAAAGCTTAATAATTTTTTTTGAATAATATTCAACTGTTGATATTTTTATAACTGAATATTGTGTCTAAAGAATTGTGTCTTTGGCACGCTTACAACTAGGCGACATTCTTAAAAATTGATTGGAAAGTGAAAGACAAATTGCTAAGCAAACTAAACTCAGCTTAAGAAAAATATTAAAATATGCTACTTATAAAAATAACAATTCGTGACAGCATTTCAATTTCCTCAGGGTATTTCAGTTTCGTGAAATTAAATGTAACGTTTTGTCTTGGGTCGTCTTAATGTTATTTTTATTTCTATATGTTGTTATTTTGTAGTTTCAAGGAGCTTTAAGTGCAGCTGCCAGCTCAACATTGCGTAGACAGGGATGAGGATACAAAGGGAGAAAGAGATGGTCAGATAGTCAGAGCTGGTCCAGTTGGGCATTTGGACTGCTAAATTGTGGGCAATTATTTTTACGACAACTAGTTAAGGGTGCGACGATGTGTGGGCCACTTGCAGTTGTTGTCTCGTTCCTAATTGGGGGCTCTTGCTTAGCACAACACCACAAATTTATAACGTTCATGTGTGTGTGAGTGTGTGTGTGTGAGTGTGTGTGTTGATGGTCCGATATGAAGTTGGAAGTTTCTTTTTGAAGCGATGACAAAGAACGCATTAAAGCGAGTTTATTTGATACAGATGCGTATGTAAGTGTTCTATGTTTGTACATGTGGGCTGGCTAAGCTGTAACTTGCTTAAAAACTTGCCAAAGATAATGAGTTTTTAAGACAGATGAAACACCCCGTCCAATACTTCTCAACCCTATTGTTTTTGTGTGCGGGCTGCCCCAAAGTTGCCCTGGCCAAAGATTAACCCAATGCAATATAATATATATAAAACTCAAACTGTTGAGCAGTTGAACTGTTTTCTTGTTTTATGACTTGACTGTTGACTGTTGACTGTTGCCTGGCTCCCCGATAATGATAACAGCGGGTTTTGTTACAAGACACACACACAGACAGATAGACACAATGGACTGCTCTAAAAGCAGTTGCACCCGAGGGCTTTCATTGTGATTCCACAAATGCCAGCACTTGGGATGCAAACAGTCAAGAATCTGTTTGAGACACATTTTAGGGTCGGCTGATAGTTGAAGAAGCGACTCGAGTGTATCGCCAAGATAACTTTGTGAATGCTGCTGCAATAAGTCGAAACATTTCTGTATAATACGCTCGAACTCGTACTCCTCACGAAATTTGCTGAGATGCTGAAAGTGCTGCAAACAGATTAAAAGATTTCCATGAAGATGTTGGGTTATTTTCCACAGGTGAACGAGTCGAGCTGAATCCCAACTAAAAGTTTAATTAAAGTTTGCTTGTTATGGCTTAGACTTGCTTTCAAGTCCTACAGTTATGTTTAGAGATGCAACAATAATATTTGGACTGTAGTTGTAGTCAGTTGGCCAAATAAAGCCATATTTTGGAAGTCAACATTTTAAAAAATTAATTGATATGTGGCCAAATTTTTAAAAATACAACTTAAATTGCCACTTTAATGTAAGCTAAAACTACACTAAAGCTTACAAAGCTACAATTACATAAATTTACATTTCTAATTATTCCATGCCACAACGCAGCACTTTGTTTTATCGCTTTTTTTATTAGTCTGCTAAAAATCTGTTCAGCTTCACACGGCTTCGACAGCACCAATTTTTGGTTTTTTGGTTTTTTGGTATGCGTACTAATTGAATTGCTGTGTGACTTTGCTGCTGACATTTTTTGATTTTAATTAAATTTATGGCACTTAATTGTCTATGCATTTTTTTCGGTCTCTGTTGTTATATATTGTTCAACGCCACGTGTTAAAGCTCGTTACTGTCACGGACAGGACTACAACTATTCGGGAACTGGTCTTGCCTGGCGTCCAGAATCTACTCTGCCCTAAGGTAATATGAAATTATTACACAAAATGACTGCATGGCCATGCTAACTTACTAACTAACTGGGTTTTCAACATTAACTCCTTTATTTTTGCCATCTATTTTGCAACAAATTTGTATAACTAGAAATGTTTTTTGTTTTTCATGTGTAACCACCACAAGCTGCAATGTTTTAATTGAAACTAAATGCTGCCCCTGTGTAATGTTAAAAAACAAACAAGCAGAGCTCCACATCAGAAACAACAACAGCAGTGACAAAACAGAAACAAAAACAACCACAACAACAACATTGGCAATTATAACTGCATCGCATAACATTCGCATTCAATGTTAAAACGAACAATACAAGTGGAAATGCTGCACTTGACGCTACCCTGTGACTAGCACTCAACTGCTCAAAAAGTACACAAATGTGTTCTTAACAAAAGGGTAGTAAAAATATAATAATTTCAAGGCTTTCCATTTTTGTCAAGAATATATTTTTGCTTTGAGATAGTCTTTTTCTTCGGCATATCTTACATATTGCCAAGTTTAGCACAAGTATGTTCAACACTATTTGGCATCTCTTTTGTGCATAGGGTAAAAAAAAAAATGCACGGAAATCCGCTTTGCGCCCAATCCACGTGCTTTTAATACCGAACGCATGACCATCATCGGCTGGCGGGGTTATCTGTAACTGGTTCTAGGCATAAACAATTGCTGTGCGGTGGGTGGTGAGTTGTGAGTAGTCAGTAGTCAGCAGTGGGTGGGTTTTTGTTATTGTTTGTCTGGCTTTTTAAGCACGGACTTTGGATCTGCAACGAGACTCAAATTGAGCTGCAATACAATGGAGATTAAGAGTCGGATTTTGTATCTGTTTTTCTTTTTTTTTTTGTTCATTCAGAATTGAAAAGTTCAACCATAATAAAATAAAATACTAAATGAATATAATGAAACGCAAGTAAAAAGTTCACATTTATTTATTCAAAGCGAATATTAAAATGGCGGAGGCTGCAGCTTAAAAACACTATAAGGGCTCGATTGGTAGATACAATTCCAATTTGTAGAAGGTATTACAAAGTTAAATTATTTCCAGAAATTTTTCAATTCTGGTTCAGGTGTAGAAAAATCTTTTTCTCATTAGAATTTATTTGTGCAGAAAAGTATCGTTGATATTTTGTATACAAATGAAATATTTTCATTTATATTAATTAATCAAATTCAACGTACTCAACTTAATTAAATTGTTAGTTTGTGAAATCTGTGCACCAAATCCTGATAAAGCTCAATTTTTAAAAAATATATTCATATTTTTTTTTTATGTTCGTGCTTACATTATTGAGGAGCTTAACAATTTGCACGTGTTTAAACCAATAAACAAATTTAAATGTGTGATTGTGCATGCTTTTTTTTCAAATGCAATTGAATTTTATTCATATATAATTTTTACATTTTTTTATTGTTAGATATTGTATATCAAAGAATGCTTAAAGGCCAAAAGCTTAAGCCTTATGCGGTCCACAAAAGCCGGCCGCAATGGGAAAAATAAATATGGGCTCAGTGCCAGTGCCACTGCCAGTGCACTGTGGGTAAAAATCCATCTGATTCTTTTCAGTAATATGAGTAATATGTATTAAATATGTTAAAATAATTTCCTTTCAATAGATTGAAAGGTTTCCAATAACAAAAATATTTGATTTGCGGACGGTGATCCATAAAGAGAATATGTAGATGAAAAAAGTGGTTTAATTTATGAGTTTCAAGTATTTATTACTTATTTTTAAAGTGCAGCACTGCTTCGATTCGGATTTATGAACTCTTCCCAGAAAGGGTGATTTAAACCCACAGTGCAGTTAAGGAATATATACAAATATAATAGGCAGCACCAAAATGCCGCTGTCCCTTGGATCCAGCAAAAAAAAAAAAATGCATTAAATAAAATTTGTCATATAAATCTTGCAATTTATATGTATGTTGGCCAGGCCAGCACGTAAAATGTAATTTACAAGCCAAAAGCTGTTGGATTCATTTCTCGTTACTTAAATGTTCTCCCTTTCTTTTTGTGTTTATTTGCAGTTACTCAAGAGGCGAAAGAGAGAGTTGTCGTATAACTCATTAAGAACGCTTGTCGCAGGTGCTAATTCGTTAAAATGGAAATCAGAATTTTCCAATTAAACTGGATAATAAATTGGCCAACATAGCAAGCAGGCAGCACAGGAAACGCTTTTTTCCTTTTAGATTTGGATGGGGGTGGCTGGATCTGACCAGCAGCTGCCAGAAAGGAAATAAATTATAAATACGCCGGAAGTTCCAAGTCAGCATGAAAGGGCGAAAAACACACACGTACTCACACACACACACACACGCATATATATATATATATGTGTAAGGGAAGCAACCCCTCTCTTGAACCAGGTTTGCAATTCTGTTAGCTGGCTAATTTGTAAAAAGCTGTTGACCAACACACACAGCACACAGCTGAGGCCAACAGTAAGAAGATAAACTATGCGTCGTATATAAGCAGATACTTTATCTGCTGGCCAAACGATGTTCTTGTCTCTCTCTCTCACTCACACACACACGCAGACACACACACAAATGTGGGTTCATGGGTGAACTGTGTGTGGGCGAGCAATTAGATAAAACAAACGCAACGCTGACAAAGCCAATGCAATTTTGCGTGCCACACACAGCAATAGCAACAGCAACAGCAACAGCAACAGCAAAAGTTGCGCAGCAGTGCTAAAGTATCTATGAAATGAAGTTGAGATGCTTTTGTTGCAAACAGCTGCAGCCGCAACTTCAGAATGCGTGGTTGGAGCTCAGCTGCTCAGTTTCGACTCTAACTCCGATTTGGCCACTCCCCCTCACCCCACCCACACCACGCACCTCTTGCAGCAGCTTAACAATTCAATTTAAGCATCGTGTGCAATTTACGCAACGCAAGGAAAGCAGAAGTGTGGAAATGGGGGGCATGGAGTGTTGCTTGCAACGGCGCTTGTGCGTTTCACTCTGTGTTAATTCATATAACAGACAGCTTTTGCCTTTGCGTTTGCCGTCAGCACTATGCTTTTTGCCGCATCCAACATCTTATACTATATGCCATACATTTTTGGGGGTTTAAGCACACACACACACACACCCACACACACACACTTGCACATATGTGCGAAAGTTTTCGCTACACTTAAAACTGTGAACTGTGAAAAGGGCAAGCGGCTGCTGCGAAGCCCAAAGCGTTATCACAAAGTGTTGCCTGTTTTTTCAAGTGTGATGTGAAGCTTAAGTAAGCGTGTGCCCCAAATTTGTTAACGGACTTATATTGTTAGTGCAGCATGCACATTTTTCGAGAGAGTGATCAATTTTTGTTTTGTAATTACTGTAATTACTTTTCGTTTTTCATACTTATTTTAATTACTATTGTCTGTTGAATGGTTCATTTAAACTAATTCGATTAAAATGCATTTTAAAATCAATCACAAAAATTACCCACAACTTTGTGAGAAATTAATTGATTTTCGGAAGGAAACCATTTTGTGCATAAATACAAATAAATAAATGTTTAAATACAATAAATGATAAAAAGTGCATTTTATCACGGCTTAAAAATGATTTCTTTATTCAAATAAACTAATTCTCGGATATTTTCGAGTTTTTCTTATTATCAATTGACTAACGACCGATCTGCATCCGTAATTTGATAATATTATTTTTGAAACGTTATGTTTAGTGCAAGTGAAATCAAACTGCAATAAAATCAAATATTGTCAGTTTCAAATATCGCTTGATTTATATATTGTTTTTATCACTGTCTGGTTCAAAATGTTAGTATTAAAAATGATGTATTCCATTTTGTGCATTTCTTGCACTGCCATTATTTAATTTGTATAGCATTTTTCAGCAATGAAAGTTTTATTTAGACTGACAGCACTGTCCAACTTAACTCTCTCTCTCTCTCTCTCTCTCTGTCTCTCTCTCTCTCTCTCTGCTTCTCTCTTTCTTTCTTTCTAACTTTCTTTTAGCCTCTGTCTCTGTCTCTATCTATGCAGCTGTCTGGTTTTTGGCGCTTAACACTAAACCGTTTGTCTGTTTGTTTCCTGGGAATCCCGCACACAACACACAAGAGTTATTTGGCTTTCCAATGGTTTAATTAAAACATTGTTACTTCATTGTGAAAATGCGCAAAGTGTAATTATATAAAATTTGCACAGCCACAGAGACAGGGACACAAGGACTTGTGTACATGGACATGGGAAAGAGATAAAGACACGTTGATGCCACAGTGCCAACAAACAAATAGGACGCCGCTCCAAAGTGCTCCACATATGTTGTGTTGGATGTGCGGTGCGGGGAAGGGGAAGGGGACGGGAACGGCAACTGGGGGAACAAGCCGAAGCCGAAGTAGAAGCACAAGCAGAAGCCAAAGCTGAAGCTGCTTTGAGCTACACATTTGTGTGTAGCGTAAATCGCTTGGCTTCAAAAGTTGACACGCTTATAAGTATGTAAGTACAAGCAGATATACACATATCTACACGTTATAATAGGCAGCAATAAAATTAGACCCAAGTGCCAGGGCCCAAAAATATATGCTACAATATTTGCACGCCACGCACACCAGAACTTTCTAAGCCCCCTCCACGCAACGGGGGGTGTGTGTGTGTGTGTGAGGAGGGATAGCACAGCGGAAGAGAGTGAAAGAGAGGGAAAGGGAAAGAGAACTTCTCCTGGAACGGCAGTTTAATTTCTTAATTGAGGTGCCTGCTTTAAAGATGCATGGTTAGCCATCCCGGCAGCATTGCGAGAAATGTCGGCAAGTCAAGTCAAGAAAGGCTTGAAATAAATTAACTTTTTTGTTTGCTGTTGACTTTATGTAAATCATGCAAACATACATAAAAAACCGAAAACCAAATGTCGCTGGCAGACAGAGCGGCGACGTCGTCGTAGTCGTCGTCGTCGTCGTCGTCATCCCATTTATATTTATTTAATGATGTGACCCAAATTTATGTCTGTGTGTGAGTGTTTAATTAGACGGTTCGCCTCACAGGCGACAGTTGGTGGTCTTTACGACTCACTGGTCTGGGGCCTCCCCCTTTCTCTCTCTCTGTCTATCACTCTCTGCCCCGCAGGAGACCCTAAATGTTAGTGCTGGTCTCAAGGTCACATGATATGCGTATATAAATTACCGCTCCCATTTTCTATGCTTTGGGTGGTATTTTGGTATAGCGCTTATCTTGGAGGCGGCGGCCTGTGCCAAAAATTTACGTACTGTTAAGTAAAGGATTTGTGGTTAATGACGGTCGCTGGGGTTTGGCTGGGGTTGTGGCTTATTGGACGCTTTCCAATGCCATTTCAAGCTACATATGTTGTGCTCTGTGTTTCTCATATATCTCTCTCTCTCTCTCTCTCTCTCTCTCTCTCTCTCCCACTCTCTCCCACTCTCTCTGTGTGAGTTTGTGTGAAAATTTGGGGCTGGTTTCGGGGTGTTAGGCAGTGTCTTGTTTGCGATGCGGGTAATAAATTTGACTTGTAATCAAATTTAAATTAAAGTGATGGCACTGGACCGACTGAAATGTGGAGACATGGCACTATTCTGGTTTGTTGATTGTTGTATCACTTCAAATTAATGCTGGAAATAAGTTTCATTATATTCCTAAGGAAGAGATACCCTGAGCAATGTTCCGAAAAGCGTAGAAAGGCACTGAAGTGTGCCTATTTGCAGCAATGCCACTAACAATAATATAAAATTTGTTTCTGCTGCTCGTACATATAAAACTTGACATTTCTAGCCCCTAAAACTATGTAGATAGGCTTAAAGCAAGTTGGTTAGATTTTCTGATAGTCGTTTGTACAATATCGAAATACGTTTTGCTTAACAAAATCTGTGTTTCCTATTCGATCGTTAAGAAATACATGATACAGGTAAACAATACTAGTCAAGGATGTATTAAATATCAATCAGAAGACTATTTTCTAATTTCTTTAGGATCTCGATTTATATCGATATTCGAGAAACGGGGGCTGTTATCGATAAAATGAAATAAACTTGATCTTACTATTTGAGAACCTATGCGCCAAATTTGAAGTCTCTCTGATTGGCACTGAGAGGTACAAGTAGAAAAATAGGCGAACATGACTAAATTTACTCTTCTCTTAATGCTGATCAAGAATATATATTTCTGCCTGTTACACACATTAGCACAACTTCAGTGCATCTTAGTATATCCAATCTTGAATGGGTTCAGGGCATAACTAACCAAGACAATATATTTGAGGGGTTCGCATCAATAATTTGAATCAAAAGTTTCATATTGGATACTTTTTCCATATAAGTTTCATAAACTATATTATGAAGCTAAGAAAGCCTTGCGATTAATATAATCAAGATTATCGCTTGCAATACAAATTATTTTTTTGATTTGCTATCAGAGAAAACACTCAAGAAAATCAAAACAAAATGTAACTGTAAAAGATTAGCAAGACAGTTACACACCCAAAAGAAAAACAAAACAATAATGGAACCTTAACATAAGTGGACGTGCTCAGAGATCCACAGCACTGGGATGATGTCAAGGGGAGATACGCCTGCGAGAGTGTGACAAATCAGCCAAGGACCTCAGCTGGCATGCAAAGCAATTGCATGGGATGTGATTCTTTTTTTTCTTTCTATTTTTTTCCTTTTTGGACTTGCCCTTTTTGGTTGAGGGAACGCCCTTCAGCTAAGCCACGGCTTAGATGTGTTAGATATGTTCAACAGCTGCGCTATTTTTTAAGCATAACAGCCATGACAGCTTTCAATTTCCATGCAGCAGCCTCCCTCGTGGTGCAAAATTTCAATTTGCCAACTGGAACAGGCAGACGTCCGGTCACGCCCACCCCCACCCCCACCCAACGCCCATCCACCCAACAGCTTAGTGGGCCAGCAATATTCTAATCCAATCGCAACATTTATCAGCTGAAACCGATCAACATTGAAAAACTTGTGTGACTTATGCATCAAAGTCAAGAGATGAGCCAACTGAGATAGTCTTCCCCTGGGCAATTACATCCCCTCCACCCACACACACACACACACACACACAGGGAAACAGTGCCATGAATTTTGATGAAATTTGTTTTATGCAAATGGCGCATTAAATCAAATTCTAGAACAAGCCAACAATTTGATGCTGCATTGGGTAAAGTTGACAAAAGTCAAAAACCCGTGCAAAAACGAATATCATAAAACAAAATAATAAAAAATAAAACATAAGCGAAAAACTAATCTTTGGCATCCGAACACAAAATACCCTTGACGATCGAGGCGAACTTTGATCAAAATCGATGGACATTTTCTAAGCAATCGAAATTATTTTTTATTTATTTATTTCACAAAATAACAATTTTTTGAAATAAAATGAAAGTTAAAGTAACAAATTAAATTATAGAAATTTAAAAATAGAGAATTAAATCAAAATGTATTTTTTATTTGTTGAAAGTAACAAATTAAATTATAGAAAATTAAAAATAGACAATTGAATTCAAATATATTTTTATTTGTTTAAAGTAACAAATTAAATTATGGAAAATTAAAAAAAAAATAATTAAATTAAAATATATTTTTTATTTGTGTAAAGTAACAAATTAAATTATAGAAAATTCAAAATATACAATTAAATTAAAATACATTTTTTATTTGTTTAAAGTAACAAATTAAATTATTGAAAATTAAAAATAGACAATTGAATTCAAATATATTTTTATTTGTTAAATTATATAAATTTTTATTTATTTATTTCACATAACAACAATTTTTGAAATAAAATGAAAATTAAAGAAACAAATTAAATTATAGAAATTTAAAAATAGATAATTAAATCAAAATGTATTTTTTATTTGTTTAAAGTAACAAATTAAATTATAGAAAATTAAAAATAGACAATAGAATTAAAATACATTTTTATTTGTGTAGTTAGTTGCTAAATGATATAGGAATACGATCAGACATATAAATATATACTGACTGCATTAGACAAACAAACATATTCCAAGCTTCTTCAAGAAAACTGCAAAACTGAGAAACTGGTACTGATCAATAGTAACTGTGTATACTTTATAGGGAAAAATAGGAATACCCTGCACTGCTGAAAGTGTACAAATATATGTAACAGATTTTACAGTTATGGCGCACACATAAAAAATACGCACAACACAAATATAATTTTTCACTTGCGTAACCAATCGATTGGCATGTCCATGTCCTATCCCAGGCTCAGTTTCCGATATGCACCACACACACACACACACATACTCTAATGCCAAACGTCGCTCGATCCATCCTGCGTGTGCGTGTGTGTGTGTGAGTGTCTGTGTGAGTGTGTGTGTGAGTGTGTGTCAAAGATGAGGCCACGCTGATAAAATCCAATCACTATGAATTTACGCTCCTTTACAGGAAATGAAGCGGAAGAAATGTGCAAAATGTATTGGCACTCCCGCCTCAACTGAACCCCAATGACACCCACCCCCTCCCCCTCCACCCGCTCACCGCTCACCGCTCACCGCTCGTCCGTTTTCATCAGGCACACTTAGTGTCTGCTGGTGGGGTTGTTGGCTGTCTCTTTATCTGCCCGTCTCTGCTACCCAACTGCCAAGTTATTGCGAGTGCAATTCATAAAACAAATTGATATTGCCTGCTATTACACACGTCAAATGCCAACGCCATCCCCCCTCCCCCACCAGCAGTGTACAACCGCAAAATGCCACGCCTACAACGACCGAATTAAATTAAATATTAACTCCCATTTGCATGCGATTCTTATTTCATTTTATCGAATAGCAATTTACCGTTGACATGTTCCACTTTGATTAGCTTTCGCCCATTGACTAATTTGTGTCACCCAGCATGTCAACGCCCAGGTGGAGGCACCTGAGGGGCGGACAAAAAAGTCACAGAAATCAAATCAAATCGCTGACGCTTTAATTATATGCAGCAAGCGAATGGACGTAGACGTTGGCCCCGTCTGCCTCCGCTACCAGATTCGGGCCATGTAGTTATAAAATAATTTCTTTCGAAATTAATAAATTGATGCATGCGCCTGCCTGGACAGGAAACGAACGCCTCAGCGCCAACAGCAGCTACCAATTTGGACTGGTGGAGCTGGTCGAGCCTGCTGGTTCCCGGGGTCAGGCGTTGCGGCCACGTCCTTCACTTGCATATCATGAATGCGGCACAGCAGCACTTGACAACAACACCACCACCAACAACAGCAGCAACAACAACAACAACAACAACAACAAATGCAGCAGCAGTTGCAGTGGCGTAGTCAGAGTTTGTTTGATTTTTGTTTTGAAAAATATGAAATGCATTTTAACCGAGATAAGCTGGTATTTGTAGGCTTGGAAGTAAGCTTGGCAAGGACTTAAATAAATCTCTAATTAAATTCAAAAGTTCAAATTATACTTAAACCGAGACAAACTGGAATCCTTAGAACTGAGAACATTCATCTTTTGAGTTACGAATAACTGAGTAAGTTAGTTAAAACCAATTAAAACAATTGAAAATCTTTTAAAAATTAAATTAATTTATTTAATGATAATTTCGAAGCAGTTTACTAAAAATGTTAATATTTAATTTATATTTTTATTATTCAATTTGAATTTATAAGGCTCTCTTACAACTTATGCAAATAAAAATAAATATGAAAGATGATTTCTTTTGCTAATAAAATTCTACGCTAACTTTAAGAATATGCTTAAATAATAAGTGGTTAAAAAATATGATTCTATTTGCGGCACACGCAACGCTTAACTGGCTGCTTTGCTTATCTATAATAATTAGAATTTCAGCAGATTTTAAATATATAGTTCAAAATGCAGTTTATTATTTATTGAAAATAACACGCTTAAATATGGACCAATTCAGCGTAAAGTGGCAATCTCTGTTTAGTTGCATTGAGTGTGTGGTTGCTAATAATGATTAGCCAACAATTTGCCCACATTACAAAAATAGATTTCCCGGCGTTTCCAAATTGTAGGGCAAAAACATTGCTAAACGTGAATCGAATTAATTTGGAGCAATTGTAACGGTTAAGTGACTCAGTGCTTTGGCCTACAATTCAACTGTCATTCATTAACAATCGATTAGTCAAACACTTTCCGCTTTCCGATGCTACCATTAATTATCGCCGTACACCAAGCAACCCCCTCGACCATTGATGATCTCAGCGAGCAACGCCACTGACTGATTTGAGGCACTGTTTGCTACTACACATTTTGTCGCAGAGTGTCGCCTTTTTGTATACATTTCCCATTGCATTGCACATCTGAATTATGGGCGAGACGCCCCTCGACACCCCATATGCACACACATTTATATATATATATATATATATGTATATATATGTGTGTGCACCCGGAGATCGGGCAGACAGCGAGATATGCAAGAGGCAGACTCACATTCACACTCGCATTCACATTGGGAGTCACTCACATTCATACTTGAGTTCTGGCTGTGAGCTGGGTCTCTAATAACACACTGCCAACCCCTAATTTACCCTAATTTCTTAACCAATTTCGACCATTACGACGGGTGTGCAATAAAAATTAAAATCCATGCCTCCTCTCGCATCTCATCTGTCTCAGTCACTCGCTCGCACACACTTTAGCCACAGCATAACTCGTTCACTGACTGCAGCTTTGTGTCGTGTCTGCCATAATAAACGCTGTCCTCTGACGATGAGCATTCACTGTAAAAAAAACAACCCAGGAATGCTGAGGGGATTGCAAATGTGCAGGCGCACAGGACTTGGATTTGTGCGCGTGTCGTGACACGAGTTGAACAAGGACAACTTTTTTCACTGCGTGTCGAAAAGATACGAAAAAGAAACAAATAATCGATCGGGCTTAGTTATGCTAAATTTGAGATGAACTTTAAGTGTCTTTGATGTAGAAGATATCATTTATCAAACTTGCTGAAATCGATAAATTTAGTCATACAAAAAATTTTGACTGGATTAACTGAAGTCTTAGCATGGAGACACTTTATTTTACCAACTGCTTAAAATAAAATTATATTTAAATTTGTTGCTTATTTAATTTTTAATTTAAATATGTTTATCGCTATTTCTCGGCAAAATAATTTAATTGAAATAAACACATCAAATCAAATTAAATAAATGATGCAGTTTTTATTGGGAATCTAGATTTTTTCTGTAAAATTCTCTTTAGTGTTTATTGTCTTTTATTAAGTAAAACTTCCCGTTTCCCGTTTCTTATTCATTTATCTTAACACTTCATTGAGCGAAAGTCGTTGCATGCATTTAAAATTGTCCCCTTCTTGTAAGAAAACTATCTCAAAAAATTCTCACTTTAAAATGGGTATCAACAATTTGAAAGAAATAACGATTTAAAGCTGAAGTTGGCTTGAAGTCAACTTGACATCATTTCGAATTGAGTAACCAACGCTAAAATTAGGTTATTTGTTGTTGGGACTTCGGCTTACTTTCGTCTCTTAAAAGTGAGGAGAATTTTTTAAAATATTCCAAAAGAAGTCGACAATTTTTTTTTTGTTCCTTTAAAAGCTAATTCGAGTTAATTTGTGAATTTGACTGCTGCTGCATAATGTGCAGAATCAGTGGCAGTTCAATTAAATTCAAAAATCATATTTAATTTCACGCGCTCATCTCTACAGCATTTTTGGGGGCGCGGCAGTTGGTGGAGGGGAGGAGGAGGGGTGCTGTGTAGCTTTGGCAACATTTGGCAGCAGCTGGTCAGTTGGTCGGGGAGACGTGGCGCATGATTGGCCACACAAACACGCAACTACTGTCAATTATTTGACTGTCATTGACGCACTGGCTGACTGACAAAGTGACGCTACCCCGCCCTCCCCCTTTGCCATCCAAGAACATTCTCAGTTATGGGCAATTCTCTTGACATTCGCATGTGTCCAGGCGCAATGTCTATCTAGCTGTCTGTCCGGCTGTCGCACTCACTGTCTCCCAGTCTATGTGTGTGTTTGTGTGTGTGTGTGTGTGTGTGTGTGTGTCTTGTTGCTGTCCTGGCAGTTTGTTGCTTGCTTGACTGGCCATCAAGTCGCTAACCGATGTCGTCGTCGTCCTCATCCACATTCCACATTCTGTGTCCTGCACAGGTATTGTTTGTATGTATGAATGATGTATGTGTGTGTATGTATGATGTATGTAGTTATGAGTGTGCAAGGGGTCATCACTGACGCAACTGCGACAAATTTAAATGCGGTTTCGGTCACGACGCGTCGTCTCCTTGCTGCTTTTGTTGGTCGCGTTTGCCGCCACGTTGCAGCAATCATCATTAAAACTTATTCAATGGCTTTGGTCGTCATCGTACCGCAACACCACCCCTCCTCCTCCCCCACTTCTCTGCCATTGATGGTAATTTTGCTTGGCTTTGGTTTGCTTTGCCCTTGTGCAAACGGAACATAATTATTTAAATAAATGAAATTAAATTTGTATACGTCAAACATGTGTCGCAAACAATGCCAGCTTAAATTGTGTCGCCAGGCTACCAAACGGACTCCACTGTCAAGTCAATAAAAATTGTAAAAACCCCCAACCTCCCCGCCCCAACCAGATTTCCCAGTGTGGCACAATGGTTGTGTGGCCGAAACTGAGCAGCGACAACAAAAGTGACCCAAATATTTTGCAAGGACAATGCACTTGCACAATGAACGCACACACAGACAGACAGACAGACAGAGAGACAGAGGGACAGACAGACGTATAAGCAGACCATAACAAAAAAGTGCAGAAACCGAAAGAGAACACAAAAGTCGTGACAAGCACAGAGTGCAGAGGCAAGTGGAGTCCAAGTGGGGGGCATAGATAAGGCACAGAATGGGGCATGATAATGGCCAAGTGAATAAACAAAATTAATTGCATAAATTTATATGAATTAATGGAAATGCATCATCCAAATGACTCCAAATGAATTTAAAGCACAAAAGTTATTGAAGTATTTCATCTTCCTTTGCAAGTGACGCAAATGCGATTTATAAAAAACTTCTCGGCCCGAATTATTGCTGTGAATCGCGAACTGTGCGCTGCAATATTAAATAAGGGTGTTTAAACATGGGAAGCATAAAGTGATGTATTTTTAAGCAGATAAGTAATTGTTGTTCCGTTATTAATCCGCCATATATTCATTTCCAGAAACTTTCGACACTCATATTTTCTCCATTTCATTAATGAAAAATGTGTGCAAACCTTAACAAGTAATTCGATTCGATATCAGCACAAAGAGCAGATTCGATTTGGCCATGTTTTCCTGTCCATCTGTGTAAATGAGACAGACACTTTGAGAACCGGAAAATATAAGTTAAAGGATGTCGAACTCTGATCAATTATATTTTATTTTATATTTAATTATAATTGGTATTAAATATATTTCCGACAATTGATGTCTTTAACAATTTCATCGAATAAGAAACACAGATTTTGTTAACCAAAAAGTATTTTCATGTTGAAGAAACTAATATCAGCAAACCCAGGGAATCTCGTAGTAGAACAAAGTTGACTGGTTTATTCTAATTTTTTATAGATTATAAAATATCTTTTACTTCTCCAGCTTAAGCACATATTAGTTAATTTTAAATGATCATAAAACATTACAAGTGTAAATTTCGCTATTTAGTCATAAATCAAAGCTGTTTTGGCTAGTTACTCGGAAACCTTCATCATTGTTAATAAATAATCTAAAGCGAGGCGCAAGCATCCCGCATCTGTATAAATTAAGCTGGTGATTGTATCACACTTCGCATTCAAATGAAGATGTCAATTAAGTCGTCATCAGAGATAAGATGACAGATCGCTGGTGATGAATGCCATCAGCCTGAGTTCATTTACCTTTTATTTTGCCTCTTATGAGGGTAGTATTTACGTTGGCAGTTTCTTCCGCCACAGAACACGCCCCTATTTCATCTTCTTCACGCCGAGCTCACTCATTGAGCGAGTTCTTATAACTGTTATAGGTACGCAAAAATAAATTTAAAAAACGCCCCACCTGCTGGAAGAAGCGCACCAATCAGAAGCCAGCCAAGAAGTTGCTTCAACTGCGGAATATATTTAGAATCGTTAATGGCTGAAGATCGGGAGAAGAGGAACCTGTTGGAATGTCTACTTAATTATGGTGTATTCGACATGTTCTAGAGAAATGTAGAGAATTTCATGGATGGGAAAGAACATGTTGTGCTGGTCACAAGAATTCATATGCGAAATGTTTGTTATTTTTAACGAAGATAAATTCAGTTTAAATTTGCATAATAACAACATCAACAAAAATGTTGGATTTTTTTTATAGCGATCAAGAATTTGAGCAATGTTTAATGACATAAAAAAAGAGTTATAAATATCAGAAAATGCATACAAAGTAGGCTTGTTGAAAGCATTTAAAGATGGTTAACAAAGTATGCATTTCTTGGCCGATGCAATTAAAGTGATCAATAATATATCAGTGTGTGCTATATGTCCATGTCAATATTAAATATCCAATATTAAAAGTAAATTCAAAATTCAACAAATTCTAAACTGCCTTTGATATTTCTCCTTGCCCAAAAGTTTCTTATGCTTTTGCCGACTTTTTAGGCTTAAAGAAAAAATGGGATTGTATTTCTTTTGTCATCGACCAGTAAGTATTAGTTCATAGTGTGGGCAGTGTCCGAGTTTGAACTCTTTGGGATTGCAATCTATCAATTTGTTGTCTACTGATTGATTGACAAGCCATTTTAAATTGATGTTGTTTGTGTGCAGGCTGTCATCAAAATCAACTGAACTGATGCAGCCAATTAAAGCCAACGGGACTTGTTTGCATATTTAAGTCGGTCGAATGGATCAGCGCTAAAAAAGAGCTCGTGTCAGCTAATTAAAAATGCACCAGCCGTATAAAATATACAGTAATCTAATGGCAAACTGAATATGATAAAAAACCATAATTAATTATATATTTAAATGCCATAATTATTTGGTAATCTAAAAAAAAACCAGAAAAAAATAATATTGAAAATGGTTCTCAAAAAGTTGATAGCTAAATGATGTGAAATGAAATCGAAGTAAGATGAAAAGCACATAAATAAATAAACACACGCAGAGAGAGAGAGAGAGAGAGAGAGCGCGAGAGAGAGAGAGAGAGAGAGGGAGAGAGAGAGAGCGAGCATAAATAATAAATAATGTTAAACATACACAATTTAGTTAATATAAAACCTAATTAACCAAACGGCAAACCAGCAACAAAAACAAGAACAACATCAATAACATGAACATTTATAGCGTGGCCAAAAGCGACGAGGTAAAGAGGATGGAGCCAAAAGCAAAGACCATTTAAAAAGCCATTGAACAAGCCGAATGGCAAAGAGCCGACCAAACAGAGCAGAGACTGTAAAGTAAAGTGACGAGTGTGAGGGGGGAGGTGGGGAAGCGGGGAAGTGGTGAGCGACCGTCCGACGATGCCATGAATGAATGAATGTCATGAAGTCAACTAGGACAAAGCATATAACACTCATTTATTAATGTACAATTTCAACAACAACAACACGAGGACCCCCCACTAGCAGCACCAAAGCAGCATAGCAGCAGAGACCGGCTACAGCGCAAGCAGCAAGAGTATGCGGAGAATGAGATGCTGTGCCAGCGCTGCCGCGAGCACATGTTAAATTTTACATCGTAAGAACTGGCTCTCTCTCGCTTGCATGCATTTGACATGTAATGCTCTCGCTAAGCAGCGCTCGCAATTGCTCACGTTCTCAATTTGAGGGCGACTCACACGACGCACTCACTTACAGAGTAATAATAATGACATTGAAAACACTGTCAACAGTATTGGGGCCAATTTAATGTTGTGTGTGTGTTATGATAGCGGGTGACTGTTAACAGCAGCGGATGCTATTCAGAGATGAACGGGCAGTGAGTGAGAGAGAATGAGAGAGCGCGCGAGTGCAACTGGTTAAATACGGCAGCTGAGTGTGACATAATGTTAGAGAGATGACCGGTTCTTAACAGCTCACTGTTGTTATTTTAACTGCCGCATCCCTGTATTCAATTGGAACTGGTTTTCGATTTGGATGCAGTTCTCGCCTCACTGGCTGCTGGGCTGCTTGTGGTCAACGATGGAATGCTGCCTGCACATTACAGTGGCTTCCTTTCACACACACACACACACTCATGTATGCATATGTGTTTTTCAGATTGATGTCGACTTTCGCATCATTTTACTCATGCACTGTGAAGGATTCTTAATGCGTTTTATGTTGCTCGTGTATCAAATACCAGTTTTTAATTGATCCCAAATACACAGGATTCTATTACCCTACATATGTCTCATGATATGTTAGCCAGTGGTGGTATTTTGATGAAGTTTGAGTATATATTTAAATATTAAATGGTTAAGGAAAATAAATTCTTAATGCTTATAATATTTAATATAAGTGAATTGATTGACGGATGATATGCAGGTATTGTTATCGATAGAAGGAAAGGGAAATTTCTCAAAAAATATTGCTTTTGTTTTGTAATAAATTTAAAATTTCTTCCTGAAGTTCCTTTTGACTAATTAAATCATATAAAAATATATATGTTAAAATGCACTTTAAAATCTCATATTTACTTAAGACTCACATGCAGGGTACTTGTCAGTCGAGCACTCGCAACTGTTAAAAAAATAATTTGACACCGAATAACGTAAATAATTTCTTGAAATTTGCTACACTGTCGATAGAAATCTGATAAAAATATAATTATATGCTCATTAATATAAAATAATATTTTAAATGCATTTTGTATTTCAAACTCATAAGTTAATTTGGTTTATTTAACAATATTGAAAAAAGGGGTTAATTGATGCTTTTGGCAACTTGTTTCTTGTAATTTAGCAATTCACTTAACATTTCTGTTGCAGAGCATGTGTTGAGAGTCCCACTGCTACGATTGGCCCATCAATTTGAATGTTAATGGCTCGTTCGGGCTGGCACTGTAAGAGCGACTGCGTTGGCTGCTGTTAATGCTAGACAAATGGCTCGTTTTACGTTCAACGCTGCCATGAATGTGAAATGTTAATGAGTCGTTGCTAGGGGGCCTTAACAGACTGCTAAAAGCAAACGCTGCAGTTTATGTGCCTCTGGTCTCTGTCTTCCCTGTCGCTCACTCTCTCTCTCTCCCTATAGATATATTTTTGTTTGCTTCTCCCTCTGTTTGCCTATGGGCCTTAAAAGCGTTTATGTTTGCTGCTCAATGTTATGTTTATTTTTGTGGTTCTGCGAGAAAGAGTTGTTTGTTTTGTCAGCATAAAGGTTAACGCTGCATTTACGACTATTCCTATTTAACATTTAACACACTTAACAGCTGCTGCTAGCAATAGTTAAAATCTCGCTCACAATATATCCGTCCAAATTTTAATATAAATAAATGGCTAATTAGCCATGCTGGGAACGAGTCGAGTCGAGTCGCTGACACCACAAGTAAACAAATAAAAATGCTACTCTAGCTTGGCATTTTGTCGGTGTTTAATGTGTGTACACACATTCATTTGCATTATTCTACCGGAAAATGTATTTACTTTGTCATAATTAGTAAACGTGCTCAGCATTTGAACTGCTCTCGGCTGATGGGCTTACATTGCAATGTTATGCGCTAACAGCTCCAGCTGTTTACATTTCTTGAAATTTGCCGAAAATGCACCTGCTACGCTGCTGTTGTAGGAATATATCATAAACAATGTTTATTAACAGTTCGCTGCTCTGCTTAAGCCGACGCATTGGTTGCTCTCTGCCTTTGTAGTTCTCTCTGTATTTTGATTGCCACTGTAAGTGCTTAAGTAAAAGGAAATTGAATTATGTAAACGATAAGCGATGCTTAACAGCGGCATTCTCTCTCTCTCTCTCAGTCATTCCTCTCTCACGCTCAGCTGTGACGCTTGCGCTCAGCACAAAACAAACCCCCCTTCCGCCTTCCTGCACTGAGGCCGCTCGCCGGCTGCACAGTGTGTGTGTTGTAAACAAAAGTTGATTTTTTCCTAGGCATTGCTCTCTGTTTGTTGCGCCCGCTCTCTCGCTCTCGCTCTCTCTTTCTCTATTCGTTCTGCCAGTGAGGTGACCCAACCAGGTGCTGCTCTGCTGAAAGCGAATTCAGTTACTTCCGAAGTTTCAAAGCGAGCGGTAGACGCGGCGGACGGCGATTTATAAAACAGAAGCAAATTCGTCGAGCTAAGCAAAAGCAGCAAAAAATAACGAAAAAAGCAAAACTTCTCTTTAGCTCAGATTGACATAAACCAATTGCTAAACAGTACTAATTTGCAGCTGGCACACAATGTAAACACAGCCAATGTAATGGTTAGATAAATAATTGCGGTTTCATATGCAAATCCGTTGGTCAACAAAGCAAAGCGCGCGACTTTAAAAATCAATTCGAAATTAAATCAAAGCACACACACCCAAAACACTGCCCCAAAAATCACGTTACAATCTTAACGGCGACGAGCAACTCGGACATTAACCGTTACGCTTACGCGGCTCTCGCCTTTATTTGTGGGTGTGTGAGTGTGTTTGTGTGCGTCTCTGTGTGTGTGTCTGTTGTATTTGTTTCAGTGCGCGCAATTCGCTGTTCCGTTTACCAGGCTTTGTGTGTGTGTGTGTGTGCGTGTTATGACAGAGAGTTGACAATAGGCAAATCATATGCCGCCCACGTAATGTGTGACGAAATTTAAATTCGCCATCTATGCAAATACAATTGCACAAATCGTATACGTGAGTCTGTGTGCTGTGCTGTTTGTATTGGCGCTAGTTGGGCATATTCATTTGGATTACCGTAAACATAAACAAAGGATTAGAAAGAAACAACAAGAGCAGCAGCAGCAGCAGTATCAGCGGAAGCAGAGAGTAAGAAGCAGCGCAAACGGAAGAAGAACAACTCAAACCGCAAAAACATTTTTGGGATTACAGAAGCCGCAGTTAAGGAAGAAAAAAAACATAACAAAAACAAAAACAACAACAAAATAATAACAGATATATTCCCAAGATTGCAGTCTGGTGCTTTCTCACAGGTGAGTTTTTGGTTTAGTTATTGCAGCACTACCCTGCCCGCCACTAAAATGATGTATTACCCATGTTGCACTTGCGGTTTGCTTTGTTTGTGTGCGTGTGCCTGTGTGTGGCATGTTAAGTGCAATCCATTATGCAGATAAATATATGTATTGCATGAGCACATACAACAAGCACATCTCTGCATGTGTGCATCTTATTTGCTACGAAGCATATCTGAATCCGGCAGATGTGTGGATGCTACAGCTACGTATATAAATAAGAACTTAAACTTAAAAATAAATAACTCATCCATAATCTAGATGGAATGCTCTCAATCAGTTTTGACACTTTTGAAAAATGCACTAAAAAACGTGGCAAATAGGAAATGAATATTAAATGATGTTTTCCCCCACGCTCATTCGAGTTGTTTATGCAGCAAATTCTTTAATAAATAATCGAGGTATTCTCGATTTTATTTTTTTAACAATATTTATTTCTTTTATTAAATGTTCATACAAATGAACATTAATGTTTTACAAATTTCTGCTCAATATCGATTCAGATGAGTTAAGGAGACGACTCGAATAACGAATATATGTAATAACGAAAAATGAAGTAAAAATGCACTGAACTGCATTAAAAAATAACCCAAAAAAGAATTTCGAATTCATCGATGGAATAACCATTCACAAAAACAAAAAAAAAAACATATAAATGGAAAATTTCCGCAGGTGCAACAATAGATGCAAAAGTTTTGCTCTACGTTAAAAGTTGCATATTTTGAATGTGCAACAAAACGGGAAACTTTTGTTAAGAGAATGCATAAAGCATAAAGCGAATAAAAGATGAGCGCACGTAAAAACTAATTGAACAATTTTTGGCATCATTTTTGGCTAACCTAATTTTTTTTTGTGCCGGGAACAAAAGTGAATGCCACAAGTTTTCTGCCAGCCAAAACGAAAGTTTTTCACAACGCAGCGAGTAAAAGCGAAAAAGCTATCTACGATTTTTGCATGAATTATTATTAAAAGGGAAATTGCAAAAAGTCGAGCCGAATTGTTTTAAATGATTTTTTTTTTTTATTTTACTATTCTCAAATCGAAATTTGACAAGTTTTGGAAACAATCTTTTTTTCTTTGATTTGTAATTTGTACAACTTTGTAATTGGAATTTGGGATTTATTTCGATTTCTGTTTATTGATTTAGAATACTTTTAACAGCGAAACCCACGATTGATATTAAGAATTCTATTTCGTGAATACCAAATGCATTTTCCGCAAAATTTCTCTTATTTTCATTTGTTCAGTGATTTTCAGATGTTTTCTTCCAAATTTTCAGTCCCTTACAAATCAGATTGAACTACTTCCACGCACCGAGCATATATGAAATAATCCTCTTATCCTCTTCATGTTTTAATCAGTTCATTGTCACGATGATTGATGTAGGTCGTCAAATAACACACACACACACATACACACGCACACCCAGAAATACATGTGGGCACTGTCAAAATATACAAGTCTAGACACACAGGCCCCATGAACATTAATATTGATTTGAGTTCGGGTAATGAAAAACTCTTTGCCCGCCCGCTTCAATGCAGCAATTGTTCAATATGTTGCCGAACTCGAATCTGCAACTCGCTGCAATTTTGAATGCGTTCAGGCAACTTTTTTAATTACTCATACACCGAAAAAAAATCGGAGTTTCTTCAGGCCTGTTTTAAACACATTTTTATTGCCTGTTATGGCACAATATTTTCAACACTTTTTGGCTGGTTTTTAGATTTCGGTTTTACTTTTCTACTATATTTTCTTTCGGTGTACATACCCCTATTATTATTATTAATATTTCGTTTTGGAGCCATGCGCAAATATTGAAATATCGGTCTGTATTGGGACTGGATGTGCTGCTTCTGTTTCGTACCGCTTGTCATAAATATTTCAGCGACTACGGCGAAGCGGCTTCCAAACACACACACACGCGTCAAACGCACACACCCACACACACACAAGAGCAGTAGAATCTTTTACTAAAAAGAAATAGATTCAAAAATAACAGTGTCCATAAAATTGGCGGAAACCGAGCGAAGAGAGTGGAGGGGGCCCACCTCGAAATCCTTTTTTATTGGCTCTGCCTAACCAAAGCGATAAAAAGCAAGTAGGCAATTGGTCGACGATGTGCTCGACTGAAAGATATACATTATGACACCAAATATGTAAATAATAAGTATAGAATTTATGATAACTCGATGTCAATGCTCAATGTTGTTTGTGAATGTGATATAATAAAATATTTATACTAATCAAGATGAAATTTAATACAAAGTAGACTTGCTCATGGTTTATGCAATATGCAAACACATTTTGGTTAACAGAATCTGTTTTTCTTATCGATCGTTAATTAGTTTCGATATATTTTATCTCATTTGAGGGTACAAATTCTGACGTCTAATTAATATTAATTTGATAGCAATATCTTTACAATTCGGTCCTTGCTTGCTACCTTAAATTGTCGATTTTCATCGATATTCGCGCAACGATGGCAGTTATCGATAAATTGATAAGAACTCGAACTTCCTTAGCTATACAATAAATTTAAGGTCTCCAATTCTCATAATCACTGATGTATGTGATTGGCATATAGACAAACAGTCAGTCAAAGCTATTATACCCCATTTGAGTTGCGCATTAGACGGGGTATTATTAACAACAGGACTGGACTGTAAATAAAAACGTATTTCCCAAAATATTTGCCCAAAAACCAAAACCAGCAGCACAGTTTTAGAAAAGCGGCCTAAATATTAAAAGGGTATATAAGATGTAAGAAATTGGGCGCTACTTGAAATGAAAATATTTTGTATAAGCCAGCAATGCATTTGCAGTGCCATCAATTGAGCATAGACAGGCTTTGAAATAAATTATTTAAACACATAATACAAGTTTTAAACTAGGAATTTTCGACACTGGGCAAAATTGGCACACCTGTACAGGGTATTGAGCGAACAAAATCAAATAAAAAATATATAAAACAGCAGCCATTTTATTTTTCGGCAACAATTTTTGTCGCCATCGTTGTCTTTTGTGGCTGCGCTGTGGGTGTAGGTGTATATTGGTGTGTTGGTGTGTGTGTGAGTGTGTTGGTGTGTGTATGTGTGTGTGTGTGTGTGTGTGTGTGTTTGTTTCTGTGTCTATGTGAGTTGCAGTAAATAAATATACGCGTATCTGATGGGGATTTATGGCGACGCGGCGCGTTGGGCCACGAATATGCACTAGTTGTTGTTGTTGTTGTTGTTGTCGCTGCTGTTGTCACAGTTTTACTTCTTCTCTTCGTTCTTTTTTATCTTGCGCGGAGGACCAAGGACTTAAATAAATGATAGATTGAAATTTATTTGGCCAACTCCTGCTTTCCACTCTCCACTCTGCTCTCTCACCAATTGCGCATATTTTGGCCATTTTCGACATAAAATTTTACTTTAATTTGTTTTACTCTTATGGGAGAAAGACAGAGAGAAAGAGGAGAGAAAATACTACGCCGAGATTTGTGCAATTGTTAGATAACAAAAAAATATACATTTATATAGATGTGGATGACAGTTATATATAAACTAACCAATGAATTTATGAAATATGCTCAACAAAGTTTTTGTAGTGCAAATGAATGCATTGATATTTGTTGCTGTATGAAAATTGAATTGGAAGTTGCATTTTATTCAACTGCTGTCAAATGTTAACTGCAACTAACTGTTTAAATATTGAATTTAATATTTTCCTTTCAGATTGTAGATTAATATGATTTGTTTTGCACTCACCTGCAGTTAATTAAATCTTTTTGACGTTTATGAGCTATTCAACTTTATTGCATTGAATGCGATGTTAATGATTGTGAATCTCCATATGACATGCTTTTTAAATTTGGTTTCATGTTGGGTATTTTTCAATTTGATGCAGATTTCTCCACAAATAGCTCAAATATTAAATGCTCAACAAACATTTTGTAATGGCATTTGGTCAGCGATTTAATTTATAAACATTACAATGTTAATGTTATTGGCGAATGGTAATTGCCAGCTTTATTTGCATATTTATAAGCACACTCTCGATTCATTCGATTTAAAAAAAAGTTTAATAATTAATTTTGGTGCTTTGCTTTAAATCGATGCCGGCGGCTTTCTACCTAAATGCAAACCCCAAAATACAAAATGCTGTAAATTGCAATGCCAAAAATTCAAACAAAACAGAGCAGAGCAGAGCAGCGCAGAGAGAGAGAGAGAGAGAGAGAGAGAGAGAGAGAGAGAGATAGAGAGAGAGAGAGACGGTGAAAATTAAAACAGTAAAAATTAAAATAGAAAATCGTTTTGTTTTCTAATAACGAAATTGGCCAACGGCTTTTGAAAAACTCTTTGCAATTTATATGAGCCAATTGGGCGACCTAGCAAAACGGCAACTTAAATACATTTCAAATTGTCTAAATGCAGATTGGAAATTGATATTTTTTTTGCTGTTTTTGTTTCATTTTGTTTCGGTTTTGAAATTTGCACAAGACCAGAAACCAAACAAGCCAAAAGGTAAAATTTATGTTTATTGTAATGAAATATTTAAATCGGCCAGAGCCCCAACATTGTTTAACATCGAATGGAAAGTGAAATAGACTTTTATTCGTGTATTCTAACGAAAACAGCAAACGAAATTGCAATTCAAAATATTGGCATTACATTAGCAAAAAATATATGCATATTTTGTTATTCATGCCAAACTGTGGCAATCAAAAATAACTTCATTATATTTGCGGAAGAGGCAAATGAAATTAGCTAAAGGTAGATTTTAAACAAATTTCATGTTTCCGTAAGCAAGCAAGCCGTAAATTACATACTCTTTTTAACTATTTGATCAATGTTTTACTCAGCTTAGGAGTTTTTTGAGTGGCCAAAAAATCTAGCAACTCTTTGCATTACGTTATTTTTATCTAGATTTATTTTTCTTCATTTCATAGCCTCTAAAATTCGAAACTGGAAATAAGCCAAATTGCAGGCATAGGAAAACATTATAATTAAATATTCTTTCTATTCCAGATTCAAATTCAATTCATTTTATGTCAGATTGTTGACTTGACTTACTGTCTGAGTGTGGCACAATCTTTTAATATGCCAAATGGCTGGCACACCCAAAAGGACAACCGAATGTCAAATTTGCGAAATAAGCCAAATATTTATATAAAATAGCTGACATATCTATTGCTGCAATAAATAGGCGAGGCAAGCCCAAAAGCCCAAAAAGCACACAACGACGCAAAGTTATTTGTGCGAGCAGCTTTTAATTTTTTGGTTGCACCACTCAAATGTTAATTTCATTTCTCGTGCGCCTTTTGTCTGCAATTTCTGCAATTTGGTAAGCGTGCGTTGTGGGAAAGAAAAAATATTATATTCGTATTTAATTTCAATTTCAAAGGATTTTCCATGTACTTATTCAAGGACTTTATCTTAAGCATAAATTACGGGCCAACGGGTGCGGGTCTCGTCTGGTTCGAGCGAACACCAAAACCAACATCTTTCTCCTTTCACCTACTTTCTAGCCAGGCACAAAGGTTGTCTCCTTTTGCTGTCTCTGTGTGTGTTTGCCAAACTGTGGCTGCCAGGTTATCTTTCACAGTTTTCTTCTCTGTTCTGTGGAATTGTGTGTCCCACTCGACGTCCTGGTCTCGCCTGTTTGTCTGCGTGTGCATTTGGTTTTCATTTACATATGAAGCTCCTTAATAATCCTTTTGTGCAGCAGTCAGCCAGGCTGCCAGGCTGCCAGGCAGGCAGGCACGTGCATACATTTCGTTTTCCGCTCAGTGCGTGTAAGGAAATGTTTAAATATATGCAAATCCAGTTAAGTGTAATCATTTAGCGCAAAAGGAAAAAAATGCCCTACTTCTTTCTCTCTCTCTCTCCGTATTCAGTGGGGAGCTCAGTATCTGCTTGCTTTTTTCTTTGCCAATTGCGCAAATTAGAATTTCAATGCAATACTAATACGGAGGCGTGGCTAACACAAAAAAAAAAACAACAATAGCAATTCAAATATGAATGCGAAAAGAATTACTTATGAATACAGCTTTGCAACTATAAATAGATAAATACAAACGCATACAACATGAGTTGCCTTTTATTTTTATACATGCAAATATTTGAATGTCATTAAAAAGCGTTGCCTACATTTTGGGGCTTGCGAGATAGAATTATGATATTACGGGTGAAGAATGCGATTTTTGTGATAAGCTGCCGGCTGTATAACAAAATTGAATAATATATTTAGGGACATTATAGCCACATCTACACTTAGATATTTATTTAATACACACTGAAGAGTGAAGAAGTAGATCGAATGGGAAAATCTTTGAACCGTCGAAGTTAGCAAGGAAATGCAGCAGGAGATCTATGAAAAGAAAACTACGTTTTCAGTACGGAAAAAACTAAAGACGGACTAACAAAAAAACAGGAATCTATGCAGCCATTTATTCACTGAGATCTGATTAAAATACTGAGAAGTATTATTCAAGGAATTGCTTCCGAGCTGACTCGATTGTCACATTTTGTGAATATGAAATGAAGGAATATCTGCGAAACATTATAATTAATAGTGCATAAAGGGATGATTTTATTTATTTCTATTTTTGCTTATTGCTTATAAATATTCATTAATATCTTCAATTGAATTTGCTTATAGCAGCTGCTATCCCGTCTCAGCACGCTGTATGAAACTGATTAATAGACATCGCCAGAATACTTCGCATTACTTAAATGCGACTTAATCCTCTATTTACATAATATGGCTTTCGCATGCCGTCTTTATGCGCGCATATGCTGTTTGGCAATCAATTAAAATGTGTGTGTCTCTCTGTGTGTGTGCGTGTGTGTGTGCTTGAACACCCCTAAGATGCGTGTATGAAATGGCAAAAAGCAGTGCTCGTAAAAATGTACACTCAGACATATGAAGAGAGATGTCTACATAAATATATATATATATATATGAAGAAAAAAAACATTGACACACATATCCACATGCACACATATTTATGCAAGCAGACATCGCATTACCAAGTGTAAATAATAATAAAAATTGCAGAGAGAAAAATCCATTAACGCTTTGTGGCATTGCATTTAAGCCGCCTCATTCTCATCCTCATCCTCATCCTCATCATCATCCTGGCGTTGGCGTTGTCGTTCTTCGCTGGGGCTAACGAGCAAAGTTAGTTTAAATTCAAGCATGGCAGCAGTGACGAAAAAAAATAAAGCAAAATTAACGCAAGACGGCTGCAGGCGAGAGTGCTCGAATTGCAGTTACCCTATATACACTGATTGCAATTACTTCAAATTTGCAACTAGCTAAAGCTTCACTTTGAAAACGAGAATCTAAAAATCTAATTTTTATTTAGATTTTATAAAGTAGTCGCTGTCTTCTGCTTTGCCCCACCTTATTATGTCGTTTTATGGCCATAGGGTATAATTATGTGAAAAAAATATATAAAATGTTATACATAATGAATGCAAATGCTTTTGCGTTCATAATTTCATCATCATGCTCTGGTCGCAACCAGCTTTGGCTGTGCAAATCATCATCATCATCGTGATGATGATGATGCCCATCTTTGCGGCTATGCTGCAGACTACTGCTGCGGTTTGGTTAGCAGAACGTTTCATGTGTCTGCAACGGATATGAAGGCATCACAAACAGGCCGAGCTGAGCGAAAGAGAGCCGACACCGAGGAGCAGGACGTTTGCCTATTTTCAAAAACACACGGCATAGGGATAACAACCTCTTAACCTAGTTTGGCTGCGCGCACCGGCGGCGGCAACGGCATCAACAACTGTGAATCGACTGCAGGCACTCGGACAGACAGTCAGGAAGGCAGCAAGGCAGTAGAGCAGGCACGGAGGCAGGCCTGCTGCTTTTGCTGCTGCTGCTGTTGCTGTTGCTGTTGCCGATCCTGGCTGGTATTTTAAATTGAACTGTGCGCATTTAAGCGTAAACTGACAGCTTGGAAAATCGAAAGCAAAATAAATTGTCTAGTGAACTTGGTGGTCTATGCGATGGCACAACAGCTGAGCTGATTGTAGCCTTTGGGCTTACTGTCAGACAAGAAAAGCAGTCAGCCTCATACTCAGCCCAATGCTCATCCTCAGCACTATGCTCAGGCTCGGTCCGGAAGTGGCTCTCAGCCTGTGCATCGCCATGGCTATTAATTGAAATTCGTTGTGCTTCTTCAGCTGCTGTTGCTGCGCTTAAAGTTTTCAAAAGCTGGCCGGGCCCAAACTGGACCCATCCTGTGAGTGTCACACGCAGCCTGGGCCTTAAAGAACATTAGAAACAGGCGGCGAAACTTGTCAACTCACGCTCTCTCTCTCTCTCTCTCTCTCTCGCACTTGGCCATGTAGCTACACAGCAAAAATAATTCACAGCATAAATTAGGTTGTACTCACTTTAGATGTTACTTTTTAAAGTTGTATTTGAAATTAAAATTTGAGCTTTAAATTCCCAATAACTAGTTTTTCTTTAAATTCTCCATATTCTCCTTTTATTTGGCTGGAGGCCTTATTATATTTCTAAGAACGCAGTTTAGTTTAGTATATTTTTGTTTCAGTGTATCGCGCACACGGTTTGCCTTCTCAACTTATGGCACTCAACTATTAAGCTCGCAATCCCTACCCCTTTGTCAAACTGCCCATTTGCATATATATCATCTTGTATATCCTTTTGTCGGTGTGTGAATAGCAATAGGGGTCACATAAAAAAATATCCTTTCCCTCACATTTGCATATCTATGGCCGAGCCACGCTCACATTAAAACTAAGATAACTGGTTTTTGGCCTGGCTTGGCTTGTTAGCACAACTCCTGTGGCCTTGATGTGTTGCAATTGTGTGTTTTTCGTGTTGTTGCAACCACTTACCTGGCTACTGACATATGTGAAAATATGTTTCAAATGACGAAGCGCCTCTGTTTGATTAAATAAGGCATGCAAAAGGGTTTCGGTTTCGATAAGGGGCAAAAGGTTAATCAAATCCTGTGATACTCGCATTTAACGAACCTCTGTGCTGGTTTTGTCTTTAGTCGTTCGATTGCAGCTGCTGGAAAATAAACTCGATTTTCCATGCGATTTAACCTACTTGTTAAATTTACTTTGCTCAATCGTTAATTGCTTGCAAGTTGTCTTAATTTAGAGCTTAGGCTTTAACTTTAAACCCCATCCCCTTTGACACAACACATCCTTAGCATTTTCAAGCCTTGTTTTCTTTTTGACTTCCTTAAACGAAATCTTTTATTTATTCAAACAGATCCTTTGTTTCATCTAATTCTATAGGATATTTTTGAGTAGTGCCTTAACTCATACTTGAATTGGCTACTGGCCATAACACCAATGAAATCGAAAAGTTGCCACCGAAGCAGTTCACCTGCTGTTTCCCCCCCCCCACCCATTCCTCTTCGGCTAACCATCTTCTGCAACTTGTGTAGTTAACTCAGAAGCGCTACTTGTGAAGGGGTTTTTACGGATAGTTTTCGAAACTTTTCGCACAGCGGGCGTCCTTCGACCGGGTCGGATTGTCTTCATACTGGCGAGAAAACTTTTTCACTATACCATTCACCATATAAATATGTATATATATATGTGTGTGCGTATATATCTGCTACTTTTGCTACTTAAAGTTTGCTTTTTGTCTTTGCATTTCTATCTGTCTGAAGCAAAAAAAAAAAAGGTAACAAGAAAAACCAGCAAAGCACAGAGTGGGTGGGGAAAAGTTGACGGACTTGGGGCTTTTGCTATCCAAATTGTGCGCAAATTAATTGAACGCAAAGAACGCAGCAGGCAAACACAGCCAGGTAGCCACATCGGCTCCGTTTTTGCCTCTACCTGATCCTGATCCTGTTCCGTTCTGTGTTTGCTGACCAAACGCTTTCCATGTTCAACGTAAAACGCTTGCCAGCCAGTAGGTTTTTCTGGGTGGCGTAAGAAAAACGCAAAAGTTTTCTTTTTTCTTTGCTTTTTTTTTGTTTTTGCGTTGCCACTCATTTTTTACACGCTGCTTTTGTGGCAGTCCTTGGGCTTCTCGACTGCCTGCCTGCCTGCCGTCTTGCTAGCCGTCTGCCTGCTAATCCAGGACAATAAGTGTTTGTCGTTGGGATTTAGACAATTATTCACGTTAAGTTGACGTCTGAGACGGGGGCCAGAGCCGCCAGGCAACTGACAGTCGCCGGCAAGCTTCGTCGTCGTCGTTTTGTTATTTTTGAGACTTTGGCTCGACGAACGTTTCAATTTGTCCCGGTTTTCGGTCTCTCAATCCCATTCCCATTCCCGTTCCCATTCCAATTCCCAGTACCAGTGAACGTCTCAGTCTCAGTCTCCGTCTTCGTCAAGACCCAATCCCAGCCTCTTTGTTAGTGGCACATTTTGTATTATAAGCGCATTAGGTTTTAAGGTGTCAGCAGTGGCACTCGCGTTGATATGTCATCTGGAAGTAATTTTTATTTATTCGCTCGCTAAGTCGTCTGGCAATTTTATGATGACATTTCGTTTCCAAGGATTTTTTTTTTCGCAACATTGCCATATAAATTTTAATATATATATGAAAGCCCCATCCACTTGAAAGCGCTTTATTTGATTTCGTCGCCACAATAAAACGGGGCGAACCGAATTGAACCAAACGAAACCAAACTGAACCCAAGTGAACCGGGTGTGCAACATTTTACGCACTGACAAGTGTTCTCGCTCTCTCTCCCAATCTCCCACTCTCTCTCTATCTCTCTCGCTCTCTCTCTTGGTGTGACCCCCCCCCCCCCCCTTCCTAAAGCTCCAATCATCCAATTCCTCTGTTTCACATGTGCCGCCCAGTCTCTGGTCACGTACCAGACATAAAAGTATTTACAAATAATATTTCCATATGGTAAGACGTGACAAAGACTCAAATTAGCGTTGCCGTTTATCTCGCTGGGGCCAGCGGGCAGCGCTTTCCCGACAGTCCCCTCCAAATAAAAGAACCTGCAGGTTGCTCCATAAACTTCCGGTCATAAACAAGAAACGGGGAAAATATCCTGGCCGCAAAGTCGCATACTCGTATATAAATAAATATGTATTTATATTTGTACATAATATCGTCAAAAAAAATAAATAAATAAGAAAATGTTTGTACATAATTTTAATGTTTTTTGATTGAACCTTTCGCAAAAACTTTTTGCCCCATCAATAAAAATTAAATGCCCAAAAACCGGAGAATTTGTGCGGGCAAAAGGCACTCATTCTCCGCTGGGACATCAATTTAATTTCATGTTTGATTTTTTTATGGTTTCCCTTTTGCAGTTTTGTTGCCGTTAATAGTTGATTGCTGTTGCGGTCGCTTTGTCAGGTTTCTGGCATTGAAATTGCCGGTTGGCGGTTTTAATGACTGCATTTGCCGCTAAGCTTTTCAAGTTTAATGACTCAAATTTGATGTGCATTTAGTTTCTATGGGCGTTGCCAGCCCTGTTTTCGTCTGCTTCTTAATGCTTCTTGCAATTTACTTGCCACACAAAAAACAAAGCAAACATGTTTTTTAGTTTCTTGCGAAAAAAATGTGCCAAGAAATGTTTGCATGGAATGTGCATTAAAAGTTCTACAACAAGTGCGTTTTGTGGGAGTTTGTTTCAGAAAACTTCTGGCTATGATTGATGCATTTTTATTGTGGAGCAATATTGAAAATAAATTATGAAAACGCACATATGAATTATGCATGCTATGCGCAAAAATGCGGTTGGGGGCAGCTTATTCTTTCCTTGACTTTTTCTAACTTTTGGATACTGTTTTTTTTTGGGTCTTTATTTGTTTGAGAACATTTCTATCTACAGCCATTTTATGTTTATCGCATTTCGGCAAACATATACAACAAACTGTATGGAACACATACATTTATCATACACCCAACGAGTTATCTGACAAACGCCTCTGCTGATTTGATTTTGAATTGAACACATACCGGTACATTGCCACAAACCCAATCAATTCCCAAACTCCCCTTTCCCAGTACTTTAATTGTATGCGCCAACTGCTTTGGCTTTATAAGTCGTCTGCCTTACATGCGTCCTTCCCCCTCTATCCACCTGCCGCGTGCCCCCCCTAGTCAATGCTCAAATAGAATTTACCCTTTCTGCACGCGCGTGTGTTGGTTGCCTTAGCTTACCTGTCGTTTTGTAATGCAAATCTTTTGCTTTCATCTGCTTGTTATATATCGCAAGCTATTAACCAAAAAGGCAGCACAAAATACACCAACTCCCAGCGTTGTACACATAATGTGTGTTTGTATGTTTGCATTTGCATTTGAATCATTCGTTTGTGCGAAATCAGATTAAATCGCATAATCGAATCTTATGCTATATATAAACGATGACAAAGACTGATGCAGGCAGCCACCCAGCCAATCACTCCTCCCACAACGGCAACAACATCAACAACAACAACAACTACAACACAAAAACCAACCAGTCAAAAAAATCAAACAAAAAAATGAAGAAATTATGTATTATATAAAAATCAATAGCGACGTACTGAAAATCCTATGCACATAAGCCCAAGCACGTACAAAACGTTCTTGAAAAAAAAAGAAAAAAAAAAACAGAAATCATGGACAAAAAACCGTTGAAAAACCACAGCCAACCACAACAGCAGCACCAAAGTTATCCAGACACATGCGGCAAATACTTTTCAAAGTGAAATCTCATGCAAGGAAAAAAGTACAGGAAAAAGAAAATATTCATACATGGGGAAACAGAGTCAGTAAAGGGTTGTAAGACCAGTTGGATCTCTGGCTTAGTTTTTTCTGCTGCAGCTGATCAGAAAAATAAGGTCCTACAATGACACGAGCTGAAACTGTAGGATTCAACGATTCATCATCATGGAAAATATAATAAAAAGAGTTAAGCTTTTACTTTATTTATTTTACTCTTAAGCTGGGTTAAATTGTTTTTTGATGATATATAATCAAATAATTTAAATAATATTCATAAACATTTTCAATTTAATCATGTTTTTGATAGCTTTTTCTTAATACATTTTTTTATACTTTTATATTTTTTGAAACACTTTTTTGTGAAAAAATGCACAGCTGTGGAATTTGGACTGATTTCTTTCTCTATTCTTGTATTATTTTATCAATTGCATGATTCCATTGTTTTAATCTCTGCTAACCTAATTAAATACTAATAACAAAATAAACAAAATTTCAAGATTAATCCAAGAATGCATTGAGCAGCCAGTGTCGTCATAGCTTAACCGGTAGCTTTTAGCCGTTTGTTGTTGTTCAAAATTCAAATTAACCCAATCATAAAAGCTAAGATGAGACAAAGTCGAAGCCTTTTTGACAGCACTCCCATTTTCGGTACCCTTCGCTTCCCTTCCCATGCTTGTAGCACACTTTGTTTGCTCACACTTTGTACCACATTTTTAACTTCAAATTAAGTTTTGTGTGCACGTAGCAAACACAACAACGACAACAACAGCGACGAAAGCAACAACAACAACTGAAACATCTCAAACTGAACCTTTTTTGCCTTTGATTTTTCTAGTTTTTCTTCTCTTTTGTTTTTTTTTTTTTTGCTTTTGTTGCCTTGCTTGCACTTTTGGCAAATGCCGCAGACTCAAGTGGCCACAGCAGCGCTCCTCAACAGAGCTTCAAGCTACTTGAGGCTGTGAAAATAGTTCGTTAGCCTTTCAAAAACTAAATTGTATTTTTACCCAAAAAAGGGCAGACACGGCACGGTGTGGGTGATTGGTTTGAGCCGAGCGCCAAACCAAATTATTGGCATTTATTTCTCGTTTTGAAATTGAGTTTTCTGTTCCCCGTCCAGTGCCCCCGCTCCCACTCCCGCCCTCGACCATGACGACAACTGAAGCATCTAATGCGCTTTGGCTGCCAATCGGATGGTGGTGATGGGGTGGTGCTGGTGGGGCCAAGAGAAAGGTTGGGGGTATGCTACCCATTTCATGCTTCTAATGCCGCCTAATTAGCAGCTTGAATGCGCTAAGACTACAAAGCAGCTGTTTAACACACACACACACAGCAGCAGCAGCAGTAGCAGCAGCAGTAGCAGCAGCAGAAGGGAGAGTCAGGCAGTGGAAAACTCTCGGGAGTGGAAAACTTTCGGCAAATTGAAAATGCGCAAAATGACTTTGACCAAAAATCCCAAATGCCAATTGGCAAGTCACAATAGCAGAGCAGAAAACTGCTGACTAAGCAGCAGGCTCTGATGGAATACCCTCGTAAAGGTATCAATACAGGGATTGCTTGTATGTATGTGTGTGTGTGTGTGAAAATCACACAAACTGTTTACCTAGATCATTTTCGCAGCAGTTGTGTGTTTTGTGTGAGGGATAAATTAAGTTGCCGAAGGATTAATCAATTGGGTACCCTATATCAAAACACATGCCTCAATGCACTGCATCCAATTTGCGCATGTGATCAATGATGATGATGATGATCGACAATAATACATAAATACATCTGCGAATGTGTGTGTGTGTGTGTGTGTGTGTAAATGCTTTATATGTTTGTGATTGTTCTTTTTACTGGGCTTACTGAAACGGAAACGCTGCAGATGTTTCAAATAGTTGCACGCATTTAGCGGCCATGCTCGAGAAATTAACGAAATGCGAAAGAGTAATAATATATATATATATATATATATTCCACGGATCTGCTTAAGGGCTGGAAAATCGCAGTGTAATGTGGCGATGACAGATTCGTTGCGCCTCTAAATAAAAGTGCGCTGTATTCTATTAGTTGATTGCTCAACTCATTTGGGAATTAGAAGCTAGCAGGGCAATCCGTTGGGGAATCGAAAGCCATCCTGATGACTTACTATGCAGAGCAGAGCATTTCAGCACATTGTGATTTATAGTTTTGCTCTTCCCATTCATTTTGAGCACAGTTGATGATATTTTGCTCGCTTCCCCACTCAAAGGCTTCTCAATCATAGGCTCAGACTGAAACTCCATCGACTTCCAGCGCGCAAAGATTTCTCATTTGTAATTTGTGCAATCTTAAGGAACGTTTATGATACTCACCTCGTTAAGCCCCATCTTAAGCCATTAACCTCAACCCCAACGTTTTTCCTTTCGCTGCGCTAATCAATGTCTTGCTGCTTTGCTCCTTTTGTGGGCCGACCTTTAAGAACACTTTTAATTGCTTAAACTTATTAAGCAGCTGCCACTGCAACAAACCTGCAACTAAGCAGTGCAGCCAACAACTACTTTGTATTTGCCTCATATCCTTCAAAACATAAATTGCTAAAAAAAAAAGACGTTGCTAAACTTTTCTGTTGCTGTTGTTGTTTTTGTAGTTTCATAGACAAAGAGTCGAAGTCTAAAGCTGTGTTGTTAGCCCCTGCCTCAGACAGAGCTAAGGTCAGCAACTTTTATTTCTTGGCCAACACTTGCGCGCAACGCTTTTTGTTGCAAATGGCCAAGGAGCCGAGGAAGGTTCGCTGCTGCTTGAGCTTCAGCTATAGCTGAAGTGGCTCCAAGCAACGTCATCGTTGTTGTTGCTGTCTGACAACGTTTGCTTATCTTTTTTATTGTTCTTGGCCAACATCGAAGCAAAGTCTGGAGCTTGGCTGCATTTTGGCATTTTGCAACGTTTTTGAAGTTTAATGCCAGAGTCGTGCCTCATATTTCGATGGAACAATAGACGACGACGACGACGACGACGACGACGCGACGACGACGGAGGCTGCACAAAAACCTCAGGCGTGCCAAAGGGGGCGGAGGTGTGTATTTTTGTTTTGCCTTTGCATTTTTTTTTTTTTTTGGTTTTTTTTTTCGGTGGTTGGTTGTTGCCTTTGCCCCGGCTTGAGTAATCCGCCTCAGTTTAGCACTTGAGCAGCGTCCTCAGCTCAGCTATGGTCGGGGCGCACGGATTTGTATATCGTTGTATTGTTCCTGCTGCTGCTGCTGCTGATGTTGCCCCCCATTTCAACACGCGGCGATGCGGCTGCAGATTGAGCAAAAGTTGCTGTTGGTGTTGCCAGTTACGAGTTACCAGTTACCAGTCGTTGTTGTTGTTGTTGTTGTTGCCGCTGGGAAGTGTGAACATTTTGGGCAACACTCTCAGGTGGTTGCGAGGAGAGCTTGCTCAAAAGGTGTTGGTAATGATGATTTTGAATTATTCATGATTCACGACGATTGAAATTATTTGCGCGCTTCGTACGCTCGCTGGTTCCTTGGTTGGTTTGTTGGTTTGTTTGTTGGTAGGTTGGTTGGTTGGTTGGTTGGTTGGTTGGTACCTTGTTCGTTTGTTGTTATTGCCTGTCTGTTAAAGTTTTGCGCGTGTTTGCCGCGTCGTGGCACTTATAAGGCCTGCCACAACAATGCTCCGCATTATGCGAGAATCGAGCATCAAACCATCGAGCATCGCCTTGTGTCTTACCTTACCTTTTCTGCTTTATGTTAAATCATTCAAATTGAAAAACTACAATAACAGCTGAGGGCCACAACGCCAACGACAACGACGACAACGACGACGATGACGATGTGCCAATGTTTGCCCAATGTCTGCTGCTCTTTGCGGATGGTTGGAGGGAAATTGGAATGTTCTCATGGGAGGGGAGTCTGCAACAATGCGACTTATCGTTAGGGCGCAAGTGTCATTTGAAATATGCTGATGTGCTGATTGTGTGTGTGTGTGTGTGTGTATGTGTGTGTGCGACGTCCGTGTGTACATTGCTTGCTGCGGGTTTTCCGTGAATTGGATTGCCACTTTTGTTTTTGGGAATGCTCTTTGTTCCGTTGGTGTAGTATTATAAATTTGAGTTGGGTTCGATAGTTGGTCACCCTTTGTTCTGTCCTTGGGTCACCACTGAAAGATGCATCTATCTAATTATATGCCAACTGAGTTTGTCACACCTTTTAGCTAATCCGCAGGCAACCAGCTTACCTGTTCGGTTTTTAAACTGACATAGAAAAGTCGAACTATTTAATGTAGCAAAATTCTAAAGAGCTCTGGATTTTTTCATTAAATAATTCCTGTGGCATTTTCAAATTATTGTTTCAGCTCGCACTTAGAAGTTTTGAAATAATGTGTAAGCATTTATCACCTTTTGGAGTTAAACTTGATGGTGATTGCTTGACACCTCTAGAAACAAGACATTTCAAACTCTGAATATATATATTAAATTGCTTTGTTATTCGACTTTGCTAAATCTGATAACTTCTAAGTGCATGTCCATGTGTTATCTTGTGTGTGCAACAATGTAGTATAACACATACTTATAAGTCCAATTATCTTATTTATAAACCACTTGCTGTCGACACTGTTGTTTCTCACAACATCCCACAATAAGCAGCCAAATGCACTGCCCTAGTAATTTCAGTTGTATTCTGTGCAACAATCACAGCACAAAAGATCTGCCTCGACAGTATGAGAGTAGAGTTCACTTGTGTGCACTTCCCACAAATTATCACAAATTAGTCGTAGTTCGAGATCTTACATATGAGCACAGACAGACAGCAGGGCTTACATGGAATTGAGCACATGTTTCAATCAAATTAAATTCGAACTCTGGCCACACTCACACGAATACATATACAAACATATATTTGATGGCACATAATTTTTGCGCTGTACTGCAATGTGCATGCCGATGTGCATGATGATAGCACGAGATTCGAGGTAGAGCGGAAGAGAAGGAGAGGTTGTAATATAAGCAAGCCTGATGCCTTCCTCATAACCAACACGTACGAACAATTCACAGTCATCCCAGAGGCTCACTCGATAGAGGTGCTAATGCTGATCAACCGAAACTGATACCAAAACATTCGCAGTCAGAAATAATGCAAAGAAGCCACAGCAGCAACAACAACAACAGCAACAACAAGAGTAAAAACAGTAACAATGCTCCTTGGCACTGGCACTTTTGCTATAGTTTTGAGCTACACAAAAATTAAGTCAAAGTCGAGGCGAGTCGAGGAGTTGGGGTCGGGTCCAGCCAGATGAAGCCCAAGAAGCCGAAACAATGCAGCCGACGACCGGTCGCAACGCCCGCTGGACGTGTATCTGATGCGGCTTCAACTTCATACCAAGTCCCAGTCCCAGTCTCAGCCCCAGTCCCAGTCCCAGTCTCAGTCAGAGTCGCAATCCCAGTTCGTAACACAAATCATCTTCCAGCGCTCACGAAATTGTTGCGCAAACTAAAAAGCCAACAGAAAAAAACAAAAAAAAAAAAATAACAAAATCTACAGAAATCAGAGTAAAGAGCCAAAGCGTGAGGCTGGCAAAACAAAAGGAGGCGTTGGTGTTGGTGTTGGCTGATTGTTGTTGCCTGTTGTTGTTGTTGTTGTTGTTATTGCCGCTTGCTGCTGCTGCTATTACCTGTATGGCACCAGTAAGCTGGCTTAACTTTGGCCGAGCGAGTGGCCAGCAGTATGTGTGAACTGGTAAAACGTGACACATTTATATCACTTCGTTTGAATCACAAAATAATAATAAATATAATAGCGAGCCGCCGTTGCCGTTGCCGTTGCTGTTGCCGCCGTCGTCATCTGTGATTCTCCCAGGCTTCAGACTCTACCGTGCCCATGTGCACAAAATAAAATATATACATATATACATCGGTATATATACTCACAAAAAGATATGTATAGAGACTGCTGCATAAAAGTTTTGACCTGGGCAAAAATCGACATTTCGCCCTGCAGCGAAACTACTAAAATATTTAAAATTCTGCTGGAATGTGTTGATATTCCATGCAATACCCTGTAGCCATCAGTTCGATTTTTCTATGTATTTTTGCATATCACAGATCGTTTTTTCTATTTTTTTTACTCAAGCAGTAAAGGTAGTCTTTGAAGAGTTAGCCCCGCAAGGCCTTGAATGAGGTCGTAGAAAAGTGCAACACGTTTAAATTGCAAATTGCCGATTACTTTTGTGCCAAGGGAGTGGCTCAGTTTTATTTATTAAAAAAGAAATGGACAACTAAAATTTATATTTTTCCTATGAAATACTATAATTTGAATTTTAGCAGACTATTTGAAAATAAACCTTAACTTAAACATTGAGTTGGTGGCAAATTGAATAAACTTCAGCATTTCTGTTTTCTTTGTTTTTATGCAACTAGCAAGCTTTATTTTAAAATGGTAGGGCATTATAAAATTGGCTCAGACACTTGACTGGCTAGTTGGTGAGAGGGGTTTTTCATTTGTGGGTTGTAGCTGCCAGCTTCGGCTGTTGTCCCATTTGACAATAAACGAAATATTGCACCCCTGGGCATGGGACCTGACAACAGCAGCAGCAGCAACAGCAACAGCATCAGCAAAAGCGGCAGCATCGTCAGCGTACCAGCGTCCTGACCAGAGTTGTCAACGTGCAACGAGCGACAGCCAGAGACGAACGTCGGATGTATTTGTGGCGTATAATGTTACATCTGCTTAGCGGAAAGATAAATCAACGAAGCCGCTGCAACAACAGCAACAACATCAGCAGCAGCAGCGCCAAACGTCGCACTCAAGTTGACAATGATAAATAGTGAAAAAGCGCCAGGCAAGCGAGCAACTCCGATAAATACACAGTGATAAAGAGAGAGATAGAAGAGAGAGAAAAAGAGTGAGAAGAGAAAGGGGATGTGGCAAGAAGAGGTGATGGTGTTGCAGATGAAGCCCAGACGGAATAGACACAGCTGGGTATCATGGGAGCAGCAGAGCAGCACTGTGTGGCAAGTGGTGAAAGTTTTTCGCTCGTTTCGGGCGTTGATTGAAGTAAAACATTTCGATTAAAGTTTATGAAATGGCAACTTTTGGTTGTTGCTGCTGTACTTGTTGTGCTTGAGTGCAAATAACAATGAGGTCCTTGACGACATTGTCGACCATAAACTAGCTATACTGAAATTATTATTTTGCATATATATATATATATATATATATATATATATATATATATATATATATATATATATGTGTCAACAACAAAAAGACAAACTTTGAACCTAACGAGCTATGAGCAGAGCAATAGCAACAGCAGCAGCAGTTGATTAAAAGTTTGCACAACTTAAAAAAAGAGGGAGACGGCTTAGACACCATATCGAACAGGAAACAGCAAAGAAGTTGTCGTTCTCGATGCTTCAGCGCTGCCTGCACTTTGCCCAGAAGGCATCAGTTGTTCGGCAGTTGATCAGGTGCCGTTGACAGTTCGTTCTTTTTTTCTTTTTTTTGAGAGGGCGGTGAGCATCCCGACCGCAAAGACCAAAAAACTTTGCTGCACACAGAATATAACCCAAAAATAAGTGAAGCTCAAGTCGTTGAAATAGTGTTGCTGGTGGTTGTTGTGGGTGCAACGTAACTAAATACTCTTTGAAATACAAAATTTAAATTTATACGTATATAAATAAAGTGCCAAAACAAAGTCCCAAAGAAGTGAGCAACAAAATAAAAGTGTGTCCAAAGTCGAGTTTAGCTTTAGCACAAGCGAAGAGATAGAAACAGCTGCAGGATTATGCAGCAGAATGGATGCTGAAGTAAAGGACGAGGGCAACACTAAAATAAATAAATAAAAAAATACTACAAAATGGGATTAAAGATAAAGTAACAAGCGCAGCGACGACCTCCCAGCATAAAAGAGTAGGTAGCCGGAGAGTAGACAAGAATTGAAGGCAATATATATATAGATAAATACATATATATATATATATGTATATATAAATATAGGTATAAAGGTGCCAAAGGTTGTGCACTAGGAAACCAAAGCGGAGGCTGCTGCTGCAATTCAGTCTGAAGGGTGACAGGAGTCGGTAGTGCCTCGGGTTAGGGTGAGCATCAGCTAGAACTAGGTAGACCAAAAGCAGTCCAGACTGAGTAAGGGTAGCGGTTGGGGTTTAGCAGGACTGCTCAACTTGAATGCAAATAGCAAACGCTCTGCTCGCAACTGAAGTGAAAAAGGGGTGACAGTTTCTACAGCTACAGAGGTTCTGGGGCGGAGTTTGGGGTTAGCGAAGCGAAACAATCAGCGAACTGGACATGATGGGCAAGTTTGTTGTAACGATGTTAGCTTCGGAGAATATGGCCCAGGAGTACTTCACCCTAAGTAATTAGACCATCTTTTGCCCGGGGGGTAGTTATGGTTAAGCAATTAGCCAAGTCAACTCTAAAAGGGTAACCGAAAGAATTGTCCCGTAATGTTTTTGGTGAGATCATCAAAAACTGTTGCAATACATTAACGAGTTGGTTTCAAAAATATCTCAAGGGTTAGGTATACATCGAAGGTACGTATATATGTATGTATTTACTGCCAGCTGACACTGTTGGGTAGTTCCTACTGCGGACACAGTCAAGAGCCTTGAAGCAGCACTCTCAGCAGGATCCCGGTTAGAGTTGGTAGACCGCCCATTGCTGCTGCTGTTACTGTTGCCGCTTTTGCTTCTGCTGCTGCAGTTGGTAGTTGGCAGTTGGCAGTTGGCTGTTTGCTGTTGGCAGTTGGAGTGCGGGAGCTTTAGTTGCAACTAAGCAGGCGATGCTTGTGTACATTGGGGTGCCATAAAGCAAAGTATAGACCAATATAAAATGCAAACAGGGTAGCACACACTATGCACATAAACAAAACGAAGGCATGACCCGTACGCTGATGCACATGATGTCTAGAAAGAGATAGAGAGAGAGTGCGACAGAGTTGCCACCAGACAGAAATAGGTGTCGGTGCTCTATAGAACCTACCTATATACATTTGTATACATAGACTACACTTATTCACATATTTTGGTATGTACATAAGTATACGTATATATATATATATATATTTATATGTTTTTATTTACACTATTCGTTAGGGTCGAGTTTTTGTGTCTGTGCATGTGTGTGTGCGTGTGTAGTTGACATGATAGCGTGGAAAGAAAGCCGTTGACAAGAACGACGAAGCATTGAAAATTTTTGAACTAGTTTAAGTGGCCCATCATGAAGTCCCAAGTTTCTCGTTTTCACCAGGATTGTTTTACTTTATAAAACTCACACAACTACGCACACATACACACACATACACACACACACACACACACACACACACACACACACACACACATAAATACACACATACGCATGTATATTTGTATACAGAAGCAAACTATCGCTGCATGGTTATGCAAAGTAATTTAGTTGGGTGGTGTGGGCAGGGCTGGGCTGAGCACAGCACATAACGAGGTGGGAGCAGCCGGCAAGGACAATACATAAAGCATGCCCAGAGCGAAAGAGACAGAGATAGAGATAGACATAGAGAGAGAGGGGGGGAAAGAGAGAGCGCTCTCTGTGGAGACTGCTGCAGCACAGTTTACTTTTTGTCTGGCTAAAGGAAGTAGCGGGACATGGTCTTAGGGTTTAGGGGTTAGGTGGGTTGTGGGGCTGGGTGTTTCACTACATTGCCAAGGGTTTAGTGTTGGGGTAGAGTGCATGAAGTAAGGTGCTGCTGCTGCTGCTGCTGGTGCTGGACTGTGTAAACAGCGTGGAAGCATTGAGCTTCCAGCTCGTAGCGCGCTGCTTTATTTTTTATTGCTCACACAAATTGGCAGTGTGCGTGCCACGACGAGCACCACATGACCCTCTTTTCATCAGCAGCTGCACAGAACAAAATGCAACGCACTAAGAGAAATGTATACCAGCCGTGCCCACGTTCCTAGACTACTCTACTAGCGCGCCCCCAACATTCAAAAGCGCAGATAATTTCACTTGAAGTATGGTAAAATAAAAATTTTTAGCTGCGTTAAAGTTTTCCGCTCCCGTCGAGTAATTTGTAGCGGGAGCAGCAAGCTGCCGGTTTTGCCAGTAGTCCTTGCCCTTTTTTTTATTTTTATTTTTATTTTTGGGGTTAGCTCAACTTTCAGCAGTTGAAAAGCAGCTCATTTCCTTTCGGCTAATGATGTGGGTCAATTATGGCAACAGCAGCATCAGCAGCAGCAGCATTTTCCCAGTATTCAGTTTTTGGCTCTATTCAGATTTTGTCTACTGGAATTAATGGTATTAGTTTTGTGCATTTAGTTTTTGATTAGGGCGGGGACTTGGCTTCAAATGTCTTTTTTCTTTGCTTTTTTTTTGTTAAATTTGTTGGCTATTTGCAATTGACTGCTTTGCGTTTTGATAGTGCTCGTAGTTTTGCAGTAGACTATTTTTTTTCACTCGAAACGATTTTGCAATCAATGTGCTGCAGATAGTTTTTGGTTCGCCTTCCTGCCATCACAGCAGGGGGTTTATGATAATAATGACAAGTTTCGAGTACGTATTTCAATGTTGATTCGATTGTGCGAGTTATGCAAAACTAAGTTGCCTTCAAACTTGGCCAAAGTAAGCTTTTGTTTCATAATTGCAGTAGTTACTCGTTTGATAATAAGGAGGACCAACTACTGTTATTGTTGAAGTAGTCAGGAAATACATTAAGCTATATATGTCTTTGAAATTACTTGAAGCCCATTAGAGAACTGATTTAAGTGAATTGTTGCTTGGACTCTAGAGGAAATTTAGGTCAGTTTCCAGCAATAACATAAATGGGCTACTTAGCCTTAGATGATGCCTGGAATGCTGAGCAACAGATGCTTTTGAATATTTTGCTTAACAGGAAATACTTCGAAACTTTTCGTATATATTCCTACATATATTTTAATAAATTCTAAACATATATACAAGTTTTTTTTTTACCATGAACCCATTAATTTTAATTGTATTTTTTATTTTTTGAATAACAACTAAATAGTTATTTTCAAAGATATTTAATAGTAGCACGTAGCTACTTTTATTTCTGTACTGTGAGTACCCTTTCGCATTCCATTGAGTCTTTTCATTTTTACCTTCCATACATAATATTTTCAAGTCTTTTTATTAGTGCCAAACATTGCATTTCGCTTAGGAAGCAACTTTAAATAGCCGCCAGTGCCGGATCCACTTGGTATCCTACATTACCTTTAACAAATATCTTGGCTAACCGAGCCAAGCACCACATGCACGTATCCTTGCTGTCTGTTCTGGCAGCCAAGCTGCAACTGTGCAACTCCTCTGCTCCATTCCCTCTCTCTTGGTCCATATATATCTCTCCTTCTCTCCCTCTCTCTCTCACTGGCAGACTTCAGTTCAATATTGAAGCTTTATACGTGCATAAAAATCAAATCTGTGTATTTGTTGTTTGTAATTCGTTGTCGTTTTTTTTTATTCGATATGTCAACGACATTTTTGCCTTACATTATTATTATTTTTTATTTATTTTTGTGGTTGTATTTTTTTGGCAGAGGTGCGCGCCCTTTTGTTGCGGCAGCCTGCCCTTTTTTTTGGCTCCAGTTCAGAACGGAGACCGCTTTTAGTGGATCCACCCTAAGACCTCTTGCCCCTCGGACCGCCTCTATGCTGTTATATTAATGCAGCTTCAATTGTGCGCTGATTGGCAATCGAGAATGTGACTTGCATGCGATACGAACAAAAACCCCAATATTTTCCATCCATCCATCCATCCAGCCACAGAAAACAAACGAGGTTCGGGTATTTGAATAGTGCTGGCGTTTGCGCCACTTATTAAATTAAAAACATATATGCACTTATGTATCTATATATATATATATATATATATATATATATATATACATATACAGTTTACGAATAAATATACTTTGATGTTTTTTTTACTATTTAACGTGCATGCTTCTGCAATTTGATTGTGACCGAGCAGGCGTATGAAAATCAATTTCACGCTGAAACGCACCAAAAACTTTAATAATATTTGCGTGACAGACAGACGGACAGACAATCCTAACGGATAGGAAGATGGCAGGAAAGAGGGTCCAGCTGCAACCACAATGCAAGAGCGAGTAAAACGGAGTGTGGAGGGCGCAGTGGCAGAGTTGCGTGCTGCATTCATCGATTTATGGGACATTGCTTCTCAAAGCGAAATTAAAATTCAATAAATGACACTCCAATGGCTGTCAGGCAACCTACGCAGGCGCGTTGAATGATTTTAATGGCTCTGAAGTGTTTCCAATAGGTTTGTAATGTAGTTTTTCTGCTGCTAGATGGCACCCAGGGGAGCGATGTAGGGTATATTTTAAAGAAGTTGTTAAATTTGACTATAAAATCGGGTTTGGTTCTAAAAGACCACTCTTAACTGCGAGCTATAGAATTAGTCAGTCAAATTACTCCATACTAAATAATACGAATAAATTTCCAACATGCAATTATAATTTGACTAGAAAAATGACTTTCTAATTGAAAGGATTTAAAAAAAAACACCCAAATATATTTTAAAGTAAACCGTTGTTCATTTCCTTAAAACTTTTTAGTAAATTATGTGATAAAAAGTTGAGAAATAGTGTTCAGCTTTTGCAAAACTAGTTGTAGAGTATAACAGCTTCCATAATACTCAAATCTCCTTTTATTACCTACTTGACAAGCAGCAGGAATTTATCACCTGGCCAACACACAGAGGAGTTTCTGTGACTCTCAGCAAGTCGATGAAGAGGAAGTTGAAGCAGAAGAAGCCGCGCGCGTCAGACACTTGGCATAGTTTGTGGCCCAGACTCGACCAGGCTCGGGCTCAGATCCAGGTCCAGGACAAGAGCCAGGTCTTTGGCAATGAGCTTTAGTGCTTGGGCTTGTGCTCGGTCGCTGTGTGTGTGTAGGGAACCTACACGTAGCACTAACTTTTGCTTCGAACATAAAGTGCGCGCAAAGAATTTACCGCATAAATTTTCGCAAGTAGCAAAAGGCAAGGTAATTGTAAAGGTAAAGGTAAAGGTAGAGGCAGAAGCAGAAGCAGTTATAGTAGTAGTAGTGGCTCTGGCCAGGTCTAAAGCGGTAAAGAGGTTGGCAAAAACTTGGCACAAAACTCACAAGACACTCATAACTTTTTATGCCGGTTCGCTGCACACCCCAAAAGCGCCGACGACGTTGAGGACGAGTGCATGTTGACCAGGTCCCTGGTGGTTATGGGGACCACCCCACGATTGCAGCTGCCTGCTTGCTGCAGTTGCAACTACTGCATCACTTGGCCAAATCCCAGGGCCGTGCAGAAAGTTGGTTTTTGGGTTTTCAACGCGTCTGGGGCCCTTTTTTTTATATACTTTTGGGTTTCTTGCTACTCATGTGTTTACAAAGTAATTACACTGCCTGAAATTAAATTCATAAGAGGACTCGAGCTTGGCGGCGTTTAAAAAACGCTTATCTTTTTTTTTTTTTGGCATAGTTTCTGTTTGCCACTGAAGTTAATGTACGCTAAAAGGTTTTTAGCAGGCGTTGCCCAACAGTTGGCAACAGTTATGGCCGTCATTCAATGCCAAGTGGCAAGGGGGGTTGGACGCCATGCAGATTAGTGAAAATTAAGGCGGGGGTATTTAAACGCAGCTCAGTCAGGCAGACAACAACAGCAACAATAACAACAAAAACTTGGGTGGCAAGTTGTGAACAAGAGGTCTTAGTCGATGCAACGATGCAAAGTTAAATTGAAACACGAGAAGGCCAAGGGTAAAGGAAGAGGGCTTTAGAACATTGCGCATTTGGAGATTATGTGGTATCAATAATGAGTTTATCGAAACGTGAGACGGCTTATCATCGCTATGTAACTTGATATCATATAAGATTTTGACCCAAGGTAAACAGCACAAGTTTCTTGGAAACTCTATATTCAATTGACTTAAACTCAACTGGTTTGCTGATCGGTTGAGCTGGTCAGTAAAATTAAAGTTGAAGTCGTTGTGCAACTAAATCCCAAAAAGATTCTACAATAAGAAACTGAGAACTTCATAGGCATTTGTAATTTATGGCATTTGAAAGAAACCGAAACTGAAATGAAAACATACCAAAAATTAATAAGAATGCGAGTAGGAAAACTACGTCTGCTTTATACAATAGAAATGTGTGAATTGGAAGGCAGCTGCACAGATGCACAAACAGTTTTCAGGGTAGAAATTCTATAGAAAACTGAAAACAATATGTAAGGGCAAGAATAACTGTACATATGCATAAAAGGAGGGATAGGTATGAGAAAAACAAAATCGACACAATTTTTGCCTCCTTTTTTCGTCGGCCTACGATTTTGAGTTGGCTTCGGGTTTTATAAGCTTTAAAATGTTTATAAACTTAAAGAGCGAGAGCAGAGATTTCCATGTGTATACAATGAAGATACATTCGTTGAACGCCTGGCAATCTGAGCTAACCACCCGCTTGGAATTTTACAGCTTTGAAAGCCGCACGGGGACGCTGATGTTGAGGCAGAGGCTGACGCACGTGCTGCCTGTCCGGACTTACTTTGCTACAAATGTGTCTAGGATATGGCTGAACGTATTAATTTTGAATATGTGGAAAATCTCGCGCACGACAACGCCCAGGAAATGGAAGTCGGCAAAATCCAACAATGAAAATGAAGATGCCTCCATATATATACTATACAACATAGCCAAGTGCGTCAAAACGTCGACAGACAACGACTGACGACGGACGACGGACGACTGACGACGGAAGACGGACGACGAGTTTTCCCATTGAGTGCGGTCCTGTCCCTGCCACTGCCACTGCCACTGCCTCAGCCCTGCCAGCCTGTGAGACTGAGCTCTGCCTGTGCCTGGCATACAGGCGACGGCTGCTGTAGGCCTTTTATTGCTATTGTCAAACTATTATGTGTGTCTGAGAGGAGAGCACTGTGCGTGTGTGTGTGTGCGTGTGTGAGTGTCTTTCTGTGTGTGTATCTGTGTGTGTTTGTGTGTGTGTGCCTGTGAGTCGATGTCTACTGCTTGAGTTGCTTTTTATGAAACATCAAAATGTCAGTCAATGTCATTAAATGACTTTTATATTACACCTAATACGATGACAAGGCCTCTGCCTGGATGACTGCCTGACTGGCTGACTGGCTGCCTTGCCTTGGTTTGCGTATCTTTTTGAGTGTATCTTAAAGATTCTAAAATTAGACAATTGTGTTGTTGTTGTTGGTGTTGCTGTTGCTGTTGTTATGGTGCACGACCCAGTCTGGCGTGCATATGCGAATTGCGGTAAGCAAACTGTAAAAATCTCAATGGAGTGTCTTTGAGGCAATGGCTCGCCGCGTTGACAGCCAAACAATTTGTTGAAATAAGTTTGAAATTGAATGAAATTGTCAAAAAGCATTTGGCACATTTTGTCTGTGCCTGCGATGCGAAAGGAAAAGTTTTTTTCTACAGACCCCAGACCCCCTGCCACATATACATATACACTTAAGACATATTTGTCGTGTCGTGTTGAATTTTGTCTGCCTTTTTTTTTTTTTGTTTTTTCCTTTTTTTTTTTGGCTGACTGAGAGAAGAAAAAAAAAAAGAGAAGGAAATGTGCCCATGTGCTTTAATAATGCCAAGTAGCATTGCTCTGTCGATCTGCTATGAGAACCATAAAATATTTAATAATAAAATATTTACTATGCATTTTTAGACCAGTCAACATCGTCATGGGTCGCATCATAAATTAGTTTGTTTTTCTTCGTAGTGTTGGCCAAAATGTTGACTTGGAGCCAACTCGAAGCCATAGCTGTTGGCTATTGGGGGCGAGAGCTTGATTTATGCCAGAAACTTGATATCACGTTCGCTCAAGCGTTTTTCTCTCTCTCTGACTTATCATCTTGTAGGTTTATGTGCAAGAGTGTGTGTGCTTGATTTTCATGTAAAGCGCATAAAGAAAAGTTTTTTAGAGTTTCGCCGCCATAAACTGATTTTTATTTATGACCCTAGGACTGTGTCGGATATCGAAATCGAGTCGTCATCTCATGATGAAATGAGAGCACTTTCCAGAAAATAATGGGTCTCTTCCCCCCTTTGCATCTTGTAGTAGCCAAATGCATCACGCCTTTTAATTATTACAGCTCTTTAGTTAATAGTTTTGGCAACGCAGCTGGGGAAGATTTGTGTGGCGTCTTCTTAGTTTTTTTTTTTTATTTTTTTTTTATTTATTTCTTCGGGGCCATTTACTTATGGGGGCTTAGTGGTTGGGGGCGGTTTCTACATAAGTTTTGATATATGGGCGCTGTGCGCGGATGAGACTCATGGGAGCAAGACGAGTCGAGACGGTAGTGGATATCACCATATGAATAGCTGTAAAACGCATTAAGACCTGACATTTATGTTGATCTATTTAGGCAAACAAACTATTGAGTATAGCTTGTAGTGACTGCAGGGCCCTAATAAAGTCACTTCCCGCAGTTTCTTTCACAATCTACTTTCGGCATTCATATGCATATGCCTTTCTTGAGGTTTTAAAGGGATCTTCTTTGAGTTTGCTATGGGCACGATTTAAGCTGGATGAAGTCATTCAAGCAGAATTAAAAGATAGCAGTGACTGAGTGTTAAAAAAATACAGACGATATTTTAAAGGCTTGAAAGAGTTTTTCTTTACGTAAGCAGTCGCTTTATATATCTTATGTAAAACAATTCTTAAAGCGACACTTTCTAATTGTGACAAGCTGACGGCAATTTCCTGACTCGAATGGTTTAAGGAGACGGATTTTATAGTCGTCATACACAAGATAGTTATTTGTTGGAATAAAATCTATATCTGAGTAAGCACATTTGCTCCCTGCATCCGACTCTATTGTAAGTTAATTTTATTTTATGAGAGCGCTTTTTATGTTTCTCATTTTTATTTGAGCTCTTTGGCGAACTTCTTTAACAGCCTGCGAAGAGTTTTTAAAATTTAAATTCTTTGGGGTAGCAAGTTTAAGTCATAAAATGCTAGCTAAAAGATCTTTTGCCTGTTTGCCTGTTTGGCTCCGGCTACTTTGCTTTTAGCCAGTCAGCAGCCCTGCCATACATTTTCTTTCAAGCCAACTCCTTTTTGCCACAACCATTTTTTATGGCTCTTGCTTGTTTTTTTTTTTGCTACTTTTTCTTTCATTTTACTTGATTTCTTTTAATGAAAAATTTGTTACAGCGTTTTATATAACAAAATGCTGACTGGTTGGCTGACTTGGCAAGCAACAATAACAACAACATTGTGAAACAAAGCAACGGCTGCAGTTGCAAGCAACCGTTCTCCATACCTTACCTTACCCCATCACAGTCCCCTGGCCCAACCCAGTTATGCTCTTGGCATCTCTTGGTGCCGACTTTCATTTGCTTTACTTTGGCTCGACTGATTATTTTTAACTGGCAAACAGCTAATTAAGTATGGAGTAGCATTTGTTGTTTTTGCTGCTGCTGCTGCTGCTGCTGCTGCCGTTGGTGCTGTTCATTTTGTTTAAAAACGGGCGCTTTTGTTAAACGCCCGCCTGCCTCCCAGGCAGCAGGCAGCAAAGGTACAGACGGGCGCAAGTGGAAGAAGTGCGTCACTAAGAATGGACGGCTGCCTCAACAAAGTTGCAATAAATGACGTAAAATGTAATGCGGGTTCTGCTTCATCGTTGCGTTGTCGTTTGCTGGCAACTCAGCTTGTCGTAGTTATGTCGTTTATAATAAAAACTCTGCGCGACTTTAATGGCTGCGGCTGCTGCTGTTGCTGTTGCTGCCGCCACTGATGCTTTAGCTGCTGCTGCCTCGTCGTCTTTTCAAATTTCAAATGAGTGCCACAGCGAAGCAGGCAGCAAACAACTGCAGCACCAGCCACAATAAACAACAAGTGCACAGTCAGAAAGTGAGCGCGACATTTAAATACCCTTTAGGTCTAATCAAATATTTTCATTAACTTCTGTGTATCCCATCGGATTTTTATCTATATTCATATAAAATTTATTCGAACAGTTCTTAAGTAGTTTGTCTCCAAAATGATATTCCATACACCTCCCACAATTATAGTAATTTTGTGTCTAGGGTATTATAAAATAGAGCCAAACTAGAAGTGCAGAGAACGCCAAGCAGTCTGCTTTTGCAGTGGTAGCTGGCAAATGCCTTCATCCTCCACATCAACATTTCTTTGGCTATGCCTTTGTGTGGTTTTTCGCTGCTGCTGCTGCTAAAGATGCCTGCATGTAAGTGGCCTGAAACTGGATGCAATGGATGCAGGCAGTAATGTGTAGGACGACTCCCAGTAATATTTGTACTGGCGCTCCGGCTGCACTTGCTGGTTTCGTTGCTATTGTTGTTGTTGTCGTTGTGTGTGTACGGGCTGGCATATAACTACATTTAGCATTATATCGACATCTGTTCGGCGAAAAGTCATCAAAAGTACTAAAAAGCAAAACAAAGTTGCCCCATGAGCATCCAACAGAAAACTTTTGCCAAGCAACTGCTTCTGGTTGCAATTGAATGGGAATGGGGATGCTACTACCAGATGGGAATGGCTCGGATGCAAGTGCTGTGCTTTTGCTCTCTTCCCAGTAAATACAAAGTAAACGGCTCTGTTCAGCTGAGGGTTTGGGGATTTGCAGATGATTTTTAAGTTAATATTGATGTTAATTTATTTGGATTAAGCATGAGGACAAATAGAGCATGAAAGCAAACAGTAAACTCATTTAATTTTTAAAGTCACAAATAAAGTAAATTAAATCAAGTGTGTCCAAGTCTTCTTTTTGTGCACCTAATATTCTGTGCTAAATGGTGATTCAATTATGGAAACTGTCAATGCAGTCAGAAGATACAAAATAAACTTCTATTTCTGCTGACATTTTATGGAACTTTAAGATAGTTTCTTTTTTGCTGCACTTGCAGTCACACGCACGCTTAACGTTTCTATTTTTATATGCAACTACACTCACAAATCGCATCATATTATTTTCCGCTCTTTCAGTTGCCGTCGCCTGCTTCACGTCAATTTCTATTTCACTTTGGTTGCGTTGGGTCTACGTAATGAGCAAGGAAATTGTGTGCAGTACTCGTGGCATTACAAAAAAAATTGTAACTGCCGTCTGTAACTGTGAAACTTTGGCTTGCTTGCTGGCTTGCTGGCTTGTTGACATTTCTGACTGTTTTTCCTTTCTTTTCCATTCGCTGTTGCTTATTGTCTCTGGCAGCACACTCGCTCGCAATTGCAATCCCGTCTGATACCCGTGTAATGAGACCCGGCAACAGAGACAACAGACAACAGACAACATTTTGAACTGCAGCCATTGTGATTTTACTCTCAGAGCGGATTGAAACAAATTTCCGTGAACCTACATAGATAAATAGATACAGTATGCACTGCATATGCATATCTTCAACTACATATACACAAAATCATGCAACACAATGGCAATAATGTTGATGATTATGACAATATTTGCACTCAGAGTGCAAACAGACAGACGAATGGCGGAAGTTGACTTTATGCATTTGTAAAATGTTGACACACTATTCAAAAATTATTGCAACAGCTTTTTGCAATCATCGTTGTCGTTGTCATTGTCGGTATCGTTATTGTTTTAGTTGTTGTTGTCGTTGCTGTTGCTGCTGGCGTTGGTTTGAGCGTCGCTAGCTTTGACAACTCAGCGAAGCAAATAGATATGACTCTCAAACGGATCAACAACTCGTCATGTGTAACACATGTAAATAACAAATACACTTTTTGCCAATGCTTATAACATTTTTTCTACATTTATTTCATTTCAGGTATGTTAACTGACTGCGAATACAGCCGTTAATTTAATTAACACCAATTTAAATGAAAAATTCAATCGAATGCAATGAAGCGTATGTATGCAGTATGTAAAAATAAGTCTCCATTGATTACCCTCAGTAGAGTGAGAGGATTTCAACTATTTGATTACAATAATAATATTAAAAATCTGGTGAAGTGTCTAAATTAATGGATACTTTTAAAAAAATATATATCAGGGGAACAATAAAAAGTAATTCAAAAGGCGGAAGAGCTAATCATGAATGTAGAGCACAAATCAAGGCGCATTCAAAATAAAATAATATAATAATTTTAAATATCACTTTAACTAAGTGAAAACCTAACCCTTTTCCAATCCATTTCCTCCATATTTTCTCACACATTTCTTCAAAATGTTTCCTTAAATAGCTCTTTGCGTATGCAGCAGAAATCTTTAGAGTTATTCCACACATGTTGGCCTACACACAAATTATGACAGATATTTGCTTTTAGAGTTTAAAAGCCGTTTATCTGTGCTAACAGATCTATTTAGGCCTTTTGCTACCTGTTTGTCCTATTCTCTAATTGTTTTTCCCTTTTTTCCCGTGTGTTTTCCTTCATGAATATTCCATTGTGGTATCTATCAGATGACTCAGCTAGTTAAACGTTCTGATGAAATGCACGGTGCGTTCTTAATGTCTATCAATATGCACTCTCATGGCTAATCCACTGCCAGCCAACCCAGTCAGTCGGTTAGTTTATTTCCTCGCCAAGAGATAACAGCGAAACTTGGCTAATGGCTAGTCTTTAACCTTTTAATGTAGCACTCTTTGCTTATCACGGTAGAACTTTATAGAACTTTATGCTCGACGAGCCATTAAGCCGCCTATATCGACCTATGACGCTCTCCGTGTGTGGTTTATGAAGACACTGAGTCAAAGTCGAGCCCAACAACTTTCATTGCTATGCGACTCCAATTTGTGGCTATAAAACGGCACAGCGGCAAGAAACAATAACATCAACATCAACAACAAAAACAAAAACAAAAACAACAACCAACAACTGTCTACAAGTCCAGACACTCAGAAATTGTTTAATAGACACCGCCTTTTAGGTTTTATAGGAATTTTTCATGCATCGTTCTGTAGGATCCAGGGAAAACGGCCTTGTCATACTCCGTATATATAAAACATATGAGGTACATCAGTATAATTTATATGGCTGCTGTAAACTTGTAGCGCAGACTTTTGAGCAAATCTTGGCGCCCGCAGGATGAGCTTCAAATGTGTGACTAATATTTTTCTTAAATGGTTTCAATTTATTATCATAAGAGTACAGGGTATGTCTCAGTCTTTCGTTTGATACGTCATTATTATTGTTTGTTTTCATTTTGGTTGGCATATTATGCGCCAATTTTTATGCACATCGGGCAAAAGGGGCACCGAACTTGAAGCCCAACCGAAATTGTCAAATAAAACTAAAGGCTCTAAAATAGCTTTTAAAGTCATAAAATTACATGACTTTTAAGTCGTAAAAATTAACGACGGTGCGTGTGGCAAAAGCCACTGAGGAGGAAGTATAGAAAAACAAAAGAAAAAAAAAAGCCAATACAAACACCGCAGCACTGGCGACATTTGTTTTCATTGTTCTGTTTGTTTTTACTCGTGCCCTTTTTAATAGAATTTCGCTTAATTTGAGTAGACATCAGAACAAAAAAGGGCAAATGAAAAAGTTTTTCCAACTCTTTTAATTAAATGGTTATTGGAGGTCGGCGGCCATCGAACGAACAAACCCTATCGGGCAGTGTCAATAGAAATACTCCACCCCCTCACCCATCGTCAACCAACAGGCAGAATGCGTAATGCGGTAGGGAAAGGGGACTCGTTGGACAGTAGCGTAAAGCGTAAAGCGTATTAATGATGAATATTTATGTGCAGCCCAAAGCGGAAGCGGTGTGAAACCGGACAACACGATGCGAGAGCGAGAGATGAGAAATGCGGCATAAATTAGACTGAAGTGTTGTTTGGGGTGGCTCAACTTCAACTTCCAAATTGGCAGACTGGCAGCCAACTGATAGTGGCAGGCAACACCACCGTGTGGGGGAGAGTGTGCTAAAGTTAACGGCTAATTATGCAATAGTGCGTAAGGCTCTAAGTGCTTTAGGGTTGCTTTACACACAATAAGATGATAAAAATGCAACATGTTCATACATGTGTACGTTTATGTGGAGGTGGAAGGTGGAAGGTGCCACAAAAGTCAATTTTTATATTGAGTATGCGGAGGCATATAGAGATCTGATGATAAGACTAAAAGCGTTTCCATGTGGCTGGCTAGTTAGACGCAGATACGATCAGCACTTATGTGGGTACGCATTTAAGTGCTTCTCCTGTGCGTAATCTCATTTTCCATAATGCTCATTAAATTATAGATTTAAATAAATAAAATATGTTTGAAGAAAGCAGGGCCATAACTAAAATTATAAATACATTTTTTTTTCATGTTTCTGTTACATTTAAAACACATTTAAATCAATTTACTAAAAAGGCAAATAAATATTTTAGTTTGTGCACTTTAAATGTTTAGATTTACAGTTTCTTCTTTACAATTAATATTGCAAACAGATGGTGACTTGCAGCGTGTTATACTAATTAAAAGTTTTTCTTTTCAAGCTTGATAAAAAGTTAGACGAAGACTGGAAGGGCGAACAAACTTACTAAACTCATAAATAGACTAAATGCAGTTAGTAGTTAGTTGTAGTGTTTTAAGAACTTATTTTTAGTTTACTAACTTTACAGCTTGTTTGGATTTCCAGAAAGAAACTACGACTGTGACTGGAACAAATATGTACGCAAATATATTGCTTAGTTTCTGATGTGGCTGTGGACACATAACTTGAAGGCTCTCATAATCAAGTGTTCGTGTGGCGCTTAAAGTTTCTGCTGCACTTATCATAGATCATTTTCTTGGTATTTGGCTTGACGTTGCTCAAACCTCGGCTCTGCTCAGGGTGGCAGGAAACCTGCGTAAATTCCGTTTGTCACACGTGGCACGTCAAATAAATGGCCGCACGCACAACGCAGCTGCCATTCGTGCCACACACGCACTTCCTCACTTGTCATCCTCTACGAGGCGACGCGACTGCCCCAACACAATAATCCTGCAACTCAACGGAACGTCGCCAGCAATCTGGAAGAAAAAACGCCAAAGGCAGCGGTACCAGCGACTCCCAAACTCCCCACCCGCGGCCCCCTCCCCAACTCAAAAAAGCAGCTGCTGCTGTCGCTCCTGTGCCCCTGTGTGTGTGTGCGCGAGTGTGTGAGGGAGAGTGTGTCGCCAAGTTCTTCTTCTAACCGTCAGTGGCGAATGAGAAAAATTCAAGTAAATTGATTTTCCTTATGCTTGGCCCTGCTGGCTGTCAGTTTGAAAACGCTTCGTTCATCGACGACCTCTGCAGCGTATTGTGTTTGTGTCCTCAATGCTCAGCCACATGCCTCGCCACCAGACCGCCAGACCCCGAAGACCATGTCCCTATCCAGCGTTACTAGAATTTTTTTTTCTTTTTTTTTTTCTTTTTGTTGCCCATTGACTGCCCTGCCTTTCATGCAATTTTGCTTTTGGCGCGTAATCGACTTCATGCTTTTGCTTTTAATGGTATTTTTCCTGTGGTTCAAACTAATATCCATAATGCATAAATATGGAAAGCCTGGCCCTGCAACCTATCGAACTTTATCCCACCCGAAAAACCCCATCAAGAACCCCAGCGTTCTCGAAGCTGCCTTGGCATTTTTTCGCTTGCTCGTGATATTTTTCCTACAAGCCGTTGGACGTCGTCATCGTCGTTGCCATTCTCTGTATAAAAATATATATAAAACATGAATTCTTTTATTTTTTTGTATCATCTTGAGCTTTTCATACAATTTATGCGAAAAAATCTATACTACGTCTGCAATTTATTGCATTTGCCAAAGGAGACCATTGAAAAATGCTTAAAGCAAAAAAAATGTGCTGATTTTAATGTTTTGTCAAAGTTACGAGCTGTTGCTGTTGCTGCTGTTGTTGTTGCTGTTGTTGTTGTTATTGTTATTGCTGTTGATTTGTTAATAAACAATTTTATGCCCCCATCGGGCTCAGCAGAAAACTCACACGAGAAGCAAATTTTATGACCGAGCCGCTTATTGTTTTTATATCCTTGATTGATAGGGTAACAAAGGGCATATTAACAACAACAACTGGCAGCGAGAAAATGGCGTCTAGGGATTTTTAACGCATAAATATCGTAGAACTGCAAAATTGGCAAATTATTTATTAAATGCTTAATGCAGAAGTAATTGTATTGATGGCAAGCAAAAGAAATACTTAAAGCTATCGAATCGTGAGGGCTTTTAGATAGATTAAACCAATCGTCGGATTATTCTTTCCACTGCTGCAGGTATTAAAAACTATTTTTGATTTACTTTCTTTGGTATTTGTTTGTTCCAAATTCGCTTATCAATTTGCTTTGATTTATTTGGCTTACAGAACATTCCGTTGTCGCATAGTCGGATTTGTCAATCTTTTATTTATTTCTTTTAGTATTTTTATTTGTATTATCTCAGCATCTTTGTTTCTTTTTTTTTTTTTTTGGTGTGTAGGCTCCCAACCGACCATGATGGCAACAGCTGTCACAATTTGCTGTTTTTGTTGCAGTTTGCTGTTGACTGTTTTGTTGTTGATGTTGTTGGTTGTTGGTTGTTGGTAGGACATGTGCCACCTTGAGACGACATCAGTTGGCCTGTGAAGCTGAGACTTCAGTGGCAGCCATATATCTTGCCACGCTCGCTTGTTGGCTGGCAAATATCCCAGCCATTTCTTATACTAGTCACAGTTCTATAATTTCTCGATTTATTTTGCTGCCAGGCTGCCAGCGTGTTTCGACTGTCCCCGCTGTCCACACAGCCTGCCTGCCTGCCACAGACAATCCAAACATTATTCAAAGTCAAACTTCATTCACACTCACAGAGACAGGGACAGACACAGACATACACACACACACACACACACACACACACACACACACACACACACACATGCCGGTAAATTTTTAACCACATTATTTATTTACTGTTCGCTTTGCTCCACGTGCTTCACCGCCGCATCTCCTCTCACTCTCTGTGGATGCTTGGGTTGTATCTGTATCTATGCTAATATGTTGCACACTTCTGTTGTTGTTTTTTTTGTCTTTGCTTTTAAATCAGCCACAATTTATCAGCGACCAAAACAAAAGGCGCCTGCTGCCATTGTCGCCAAGTTGGCTGCCAAAAACCGAAGCCGCAACCGAATCCAAACGAAAACCAGCCTGTCAACTGGGCCTCGAAATTTTTTATTATTTACCAGTGAGATAGCGAAAGCGAGGGGGAGGCAGTCGGCGAGATTGTCGCATTTTCTAACTGCAAATAATAATTTTGCTATGGCAAAATTATATTTCATGCTCTGAATATTGTGAAAATGAAAACAATAATAAAAGTGCCAAACACACATACTGTCAAAAACAAGAAAAGCAACAGGAAAGTGATTGCACCGAAGATTCGATACCCTTGTCGACATAAGTAATTATTTGTATTATATTGTAAAAGCCATTTTTTATTAGTACATTTAGATTTTTATCACAGATTGGTCAATGAATCTTTGCAGGATAGTTGAGACTACAAAAATAAGCTTAAGGAAGCATCAGTCTCAATAGTGCAATCTGTATTTACTAACAAATTTTTAATAAACAAGCGAGTAAAACAATCTTTTACCACCGAAATTAGGTTAACATTTTCCACAGATTATTAGTCATATGCTCTTCTGGCAATGTAAACTATCATCATTTAAACTGATAAAGTGTCTATACAAGGCTGTAATTATAATAATCCTGCTAGATTTATCAAGAACAATATTTTAATGCAAAGAGTGATTAACAATAATCTAGATCTAGTAACTAAATATGTCTGTGAAAACTGTGTTTTTGACGATGGAGAGTTTATCTGTCTTAAAAGCAAATAAATAACAAGAAGGGATGTGTAGATTTTTGGTTAAGATGGCAAACTGTATCACAGAAGTTCAGACTCATGTCAATCTTGCTGGCAAAGCTTATCCACAAAACTAACTATCTATTGGGGATACTCAATTTGTACTCTTTCGTATTTGAACATGCATGCAGTGTATGAGGCTTATTGGCTTGTCCTTGTTGTTGTTTGGCATATTTTATGCATGTTTATCATTTATATGCTTTTTTTGTTCAGCTAAGCGGCAAAGAGTGTGGTTTTTTACACACACAAACACAGACGAAAATAGAGAAACGAAGCCAATAAATTAAATAAATTGTAAAATATGACTTGAAGAGTTGTGTGGGTGATTTTTGTTTTTTTTTTTGGTGGGGTTTGACTGACAATGCTTTTATTAAATTAAATATTTCACTGCAATAAAGATTATCAGCTGGCAGAGGCAATGATAAAGCAAATAGCCACACAGACAGACAGAAATAGTCTCAGACAGGCAGCAAATCAAATAGACAATGTGACTCGGTGACTCTAAAACTGTATGCATGAGACGCTTTGCTGTTTAAGGGGAATGGAAGGGGAAGGGGATGGTGAGTAGGTGGAGGGGTTGGGGGTGTATGTATAGTCGCATACATGAGCGTTAACATTGTAAGCAGACCATATAAATGTAAATGAACTGCTCTGCCTGAGTTGAACTCAACTGTTCACAGCCTGATGCCGTTTCCGTTTCATAGTCCTTGCTACACAGCATTTCCTGCACACACACACTCAAACCCACACACACACACACACAATCGCAGGCACATGCACAGTTAGGCAGCCATTTTTTGGTGATGCTACTTGCATGTATATCAGGCTCAGCATCAGTCCCTGGCCTCTCGTCCGCCACGCCCCCCTCTCAATTTGGGCTAGCCTGCTTTGCATGTGTCTCTTCTCCCGTTTTTATTTGCTCAAACAATATTCGACATAGTAATTTTATGCTTCGACTGCGGAACACATAAAATTATCTTTTGAATAAATAAAGATAAGAGCCAGAGCACAAAATGTTTCCCTAGAACATATACACATTTTAATGTTTTATTCAAAAGGAAACAGCGTCAGAGTCATAGCCAGAGATGCAAATTAAAATATCATTCAATGTTGGCAATTTAATATATTATTTTTGATAAATGAATACGCCACATATGCACACACACACACACACACACACACACACACACACACAGTCATAGGCAGTTACTGTGTACATCTGACATACATTGAAAATCTTATACTTTCCACAACATAATTGAATGGCACCCACATAAACAGATACACTTATCCACACACAGAGTCAACTACAAAATAGATATTTTGCCTTACGCATCGTCAAATCTAATAATTTTGAATAAACTTCTATTCAACGAAGTTTTGTCAATTTGGCTCTGTGCTTTTTGTTTTGTTTTGTACTTGGCTTGTTTTGTGTTGTGTTGATTTTATGGTTTTTATTTTGCTTTATTATACACAAAAATATTTTCACTTTTCAACCAGACACACTTGTGCCTAAGCCAATGATTAGCCAATTTAAAATTTTTGCTTTTAGCCAAAGTTATTTCTTATGTTTGCTCTAAGTAATTTCTGAATGGCAAAATTGGCAAATCCGCTTCAAATGAAAACTTTCAACCAAATTATGGACAAAGTACTTTAAATACATTAAGCTCTTCAATTTAATTGGAATTTTGCCTTTGAAAGGGTCACTGTATTGAATTACTCGACGAGATGAGTTTTATAGCTGTCATAACTTGGATTTTAATTTGAAGTGATATGCAAATTATGGCTCAACCGAAATTTTGCTATCTAATTTACTAATGAACAAATTCATTGGACCGAATTATCAATTAATAATCATAATTCGTCAAATAGAGAAAAAAAAGAAAAGAAACGCAACCACACAAAATCAATTTTATTTCGATGCTAAAAACCAATTGCTTCTAAATATTCTTTCCGACTGACAAGTTAACAAATATTCATTTAAAACTGCAGCTGAAATTGCCTTTTCAATACCCTGGCAAACGAAAAATGGCATAATGAAGTTGAGAAAAATAAGTGACTGGGAGAAGGAATCATTTCTGATGCTTGATCTGTATGCACAAGCCGATATCAGAGACTATAAGGGCTACATACTCAAATCGATGTATCGATAACACTCACAGTTTCACGGATATCGATAAATATCGTTTTCAACATTTTAAAGATTTTAATTGAAATATATCAGAAATAGCCTAACAGATTATTGATTCGGTATAGTCATTTTATTAAGGGCGGATAAGATGTGTTGAAAATAATTTATGCATTTACTTCTTGGGCTTAGGGTATCTTCAAGTCGAGCTGTCTAGATTGAAGCATTCTGACTTGTTTAGTGCTGAAATTCTATAGAAGCATAATATAAACATGTGGTTTGCTTTAGCACAGAAAGTCTTTCACTCTGCATTTTTTAATAGAATGTAACTTGTGCAAATATTAGTTTTTCTCAGTTTCGTAAGCTGTGCTGTTTTATAATTAATTTCTACTGCCAATTGCAGATTCGGCTTTCGAATTCACATCACCACTCGAGGGCCAACATATCCACATTTGCTAGTTCGAATTTTCACTTGATTGGCCACGATCCGTTGCATGTTGATTGGCAAATAGTCGATGCGCTCATTGCCAGTTTCAAGGCTATGCTGAAACACGCCAACTGGTCATACATTTTGTTTGTGTGCAGCGCTCTTTTTATTGATTCAAAATGTGCAAACATTTTCGCAACAATTTCGTTTTTAGAACCACTTTCGTTTAAAGTACACGGGACCCATGAGTGTGTGGGGAGGTGTCTGTCCGATACCAATTCACAGATGGGATTTTTAGCTGGCTTTTAAGTTTGTTTCTTGCATGGACATCACGTATTCAATCAATTGCAACGATGTCGGCGATGACGAGAGAGACAGAGAGCGAAGGAGAAAGAGAGAGAGAGAGAGACAGAGAGAGAGAGACAGATAAAGAGAAAGAGAATTGTGAGAATTGCGCTTATTTCGAGTTGACCCATTTCGCAATTGGCTCAAAAAATGCCTGCATTGCGAAAACTCGTCATCAACTCCGCTTTCAGCTTTGTTGTCGTTTCAAGCCTCTTTGCCAGTGTAAAATTAAGATACGAGGCAGGTCACAAAAGTGCAAGCTGATTGCAGCACTGGATTAGATAGCAGCACAGCAAATCACATACCTACACACACAAACACGCACACATACTGCTTAACGGCCACAGGCTGCACACAATGCCGCACGGGTGTTGACATTTATGTCCAATGCAGATTTTTGCCAGCCCAACAACAGCAACAGCAAGCACAATAAAAATGTCCAGCACTCAAACAGGATACGTTGGCCAACACACATAAGCAGAACAGGCGGCTGGCAGCGTTAAACAGGCAACTGTCCTGCCTTGGCCACAATGTAAGCGTTTCATGTTGTTACCAAAAGTTGTTATAATTTTTAGCTCACAGCTTTGGTCGTCGTAAGCAACTTGTTTTTGGCCCCGACCGAAAAAAAATCATTGCATACTGCGGGACGCCTTTGAGCTGTGCACAAAATTTATTGAGCAAAGTTGCTGAGCTGATGTATCGTAGGGGCTGGCCAAGTGGGCGGCATAAAAGGGGGCGGACAGTTGGCATACTTTATCATCAGTGACGACGACGACGACGACGAGGACGTCGACGCTAAAGGATGGCAAAGCTCAGGATGCAGGATCAAACCACAAAATCCAAAGTGTACAAATAAAAACATGTAGCATTTTCCAAAGGATAGAAATTGTGTTTGACTGTGAGATACCCCTTGTAATTTATGTATCATCTACAAAATCGATATAAATGCATTGACATTTTAGAAACGATTTAAGAACTTATTTCAATTCCTAAATGTTAAATCAGATCTTCGGTTCTTATTGGAAGTTTTGTAAGTTGATGTTGCCTGAGAGTATCTTCATTTTTATGCTCTTACCAAATATACCCAGTTCTGAGGGACTTTTGTGTGTGGGGTGTATAAAGCGAAGCTGCATATGCAGAGCCAGTCAGCGTTTGCTTCTATGGCTCTGCCTCGGTTCCTCTCTGCCTCTGTGTCTCGCTCTGCACCCTTCTCTCTCTCGCTCTCTCTTTCTCTCTCTCTGCACTGTGAGCCTTTCACATGTGCATTACTGCTTGGGGGAGGTCGCATTAAACGGAAGTTGCCGCTTCGCTATGCGTTTGTGTGGCTTGTTATTGTTGTTGTTGTTTGTGTTGCTGCTGCTGCTGCTGCTGGAGCTACTGTTGTTGTTGGCATTGTTGTATTTAAAAAGTTTTATGCTCGTCACGAGAGAAATTTATTGCTCTCCGGTGTTCAAAGCTTTTATCCTTTTTTATCATTTTGGTTTTCGTTTTTTTTTTTTTTTTGTTTTGTTTTGTATTATTTTGATTGTTGTTGCTGTATGTGTTTCGGACTGGGCACAACCGCCAACGGTTGTGAAAAAGCGGATGTGATTTATTTGGTAATGCTAATGATGTTTTTGCTCGTCCTCCCAACCATCAGTTTATTTGAGCTTTGGCTGTAGCAATTTTTATCGCATGTGTAGACAAAAAGTAAAAAATAAAAAGAACAAGAAGTAAAACCTGCCGAAACTTTTTGGCAGTGAGCAACTGAAACCGTCATGAAAATGCTTACGCAAACGGTTTTTACTGTATATGGGTGTGTTTGTGTGGTGTGTGTGTGTGTGTGCATGTGTGTGTGTGTATGTGGCGAAAAACCTGCACAAGGAAATGTAAACAGTTTGCCATTTATCTTGCGTAGCCAATAAATCGCATTGTTGTATGCCGCACTCCGAAAGGACATTTAAGATACTCTCGGTAGTCGTAGTTAATTTTTTAAATGAGCGAAAATTCGATAAAAAATAAAATACCTTTTGCTTCTTCATATAGGTTTTATTTATGTGGCATGTGTGCGCGGTATTCCATGGCGTGTCACTTTCCTTTGATATTGACAGCCTCGCCTCCGTTCAACCTTCCCCGCACACGGCCCCACCAGCTTAAAGCTTTAATTGTACAGCTTAAGATTTTGCTTTATTACAACGACTTAACCGAATTGAGCTTTATTAATTGTTGCCCGAGCTGATTTCGCAAAGCTTGCAATGGAAACAATGGAGTCGTCGCCTTTTGAAGAGGGTGTCGTCTTCCTGGCAATCAGAGCTTCTTGTACTTGTGACCCAAACTGTGCATGGAAGGTTACCGGCAAGGTCAAGCAGAAGGAAATATGCTTTACTTCGCATAGATAAATAAAACTCTACAAAAATGTTGCCAAGCTCAACCCATAAGAGGTTAAGTCACGATGACATGGGATCAGTTGAGTTGTGCATTTCATTTATTTATATATAAATATATATTTAAAATGCTTAATGGACTTGGCACAGAAGTGGTTTGAGATGTGCTGACAACACAGACAACACAGACAATAAAATGAAGCTTGACGCAAGAGCAATTATTAATTTTCTTAGCTGAGGGTCAGTTATAAGACCCATAAAAGAAAATCTATTTAATAATCAAGTAAAAGGTATTCTTCCCACATTTAAGAGCTATAATCATTGTAGGAATGTCTTAATATTGCCTGCGGTTTCCCGCAACAATAAAAATTATTAGTCAAATGTGGGCGCCTTATTAGAAAAAAATCACATAAAAATTGTTCGAATTGTCGAAATTGTCGAAAATCATAAAATTAAAGTTTATTACATTTTTAATGGCTACATAAAACGGCATTTCCACGTTTGCTATGCACAGTTCATACATATGAACGAAAAGCCCATCAGCCAACAACTAGAAAACAGTCAACTAAAATATTTCGTTGTGACATTAATTACAATTTTATGCAACACACGTGTCTACGTCCGTCCCAGTTTAATACTTGCAGTCATTGTCCACTTTATCCACACACTTCCACCTCTGCCTGCCGCTCTACGTTTTAGTTTTGGTTGCCAGCTATGTCAACCGTTAGGCCGTCAACTGACATGGCCAACAACGGGCAACGGTATCGATGTGTTCACCGTGGAAACGGCTCGCGTTCGGTCAATTCGATTATTTTCATTTTTCACCTTTCGTTTAAACTTTCACATGTCGTGGTTGTAGTTACTGTTGCACTTGTTGTTGTCGTGCTGCTTGTTGTTGCTGTAAATTCCATGTAAATTAATTAAACTTGCTTGGCGTACAAAAAACAAATTGGCAGCACTAGCGGCGTCGGCGGTGGCGGCATGGCACGTCAGTATGGGCTAGGACCCGGTCGGCGCAACCAACTGGCATACATGGCAAATTATATATTGCATGTCAAAGGGCAACAGACAACGACGGTTATCGGTGGGCAGGGGTTCGAGGTTTGGGGTAGTGCCACTTAATATTTTTTATATGCCGCAAATCGACCGCACGATCAGAGGCCGCCGTTGGCCATATAGCCAGTCAGGTAGAACAGGACACTGGACGCAGGACGCAGGACGCCGGACACAGGTGCACGACAACAACAATTAACGAAATTTATTCAATTTGCACCGCTGCGACACTGAGTAAAAACTCACAAACATACACACAACAAAAACGTTCATGGCAGGCTTTTTAAAATATATATATAATAAACATCATATGGCTTATAAAGCGTCCAGTTTGCTGCTCTGAAATTTTACTGTCGCAATAAATCGTTTCATTAAATATATAAATAAATATATTACGGATACATGCTGTCTTTCAAATTGTTAAATTTCTTCATTGGTTCTGTGCTTATGCTCAACTGCAAGTGCATTTAATTTTTGTAATTAATTAATATGCTTTTCCATCAGCCCATATCTGATTGGATATGTCTGCCTGTCTGTGTTTAAGTTTGCAATTTCATACAGTATTCCACAAATGTACGGAATGGTTTTTCGCATGCTCCTTTTTTGTCAAATGTGCACCATTTATCAATGGGTAACGCCCAGTGACCATGGCAAGCATCCATTTTGGGGCAAACGTTTGAAATTCAAAACAGGCATTGGCCGGTTTTCGGATTGCAGAATTGATGTAAAGCTATTTCAACGTTTATTATGGGCTCTGTTCGAATTCAAGAATAATATGAACCGATTATGTGCATTTCTGTTTAACTGGCTTACAGCAGAATAGATGGTTAGATCTTTTAGATTTGCTGCCGTTTATGTTTTATAAATTTTATAATTTATGGCGAGGCGATTGGGCAAATGGAAAATGTATCTAAGGAAAGATGGAAAGAATTAAAGTGAATTTTCGACATCCTTTCAACACATGGCTGAGGCTAATTTTATTATTTCAAGAGTAGTAGTGGTAATAAAACAATTTCGAAATGAAACTCCAGTTTAATAAGGAGCAAAATTATTGTCTCAATGCTTGCATGTCGCAACCCTTCAACAAGTGACTTAGCTCCACCTCCACAATGCCGCATTCTAAATGCTGTTATGTCGGATGCAAAGCCAACTTTAGCACCCCAGCAAAGCCGTACTTTTCAGCTACATTTCCGTCATCTAAGCCTGACACAACAAGCAGCAAGCTCGCACACAAAAGGCCAACCCCGTCAAGAGGATGACATTGAAGAAATCGCTTTTGCAAAGTGGCAACAGCAGCTGTAGGACTGTGGGTAATATGTGCTAGCATTAGGGTTGCGGTGTCATCTATAAATATTTGTGTGTGTGTGGTGTGTGTGTGTGTGTGTGGTGTGTGGTTGGTGTGTGTGTGTGTGTGTGTGTGTGTGTGTGGTTGGTGTGTTTATATATATCTCTCTTGTGGCATGTACAATTAAAACCATAGCCAAAGTTTGTAATAATACATAATGTTTACGCTTGAATGGAAGCTTTGTGCCCCTGACTCAATGGAAGGAAAGAGCAGGAACATAATAGGAATGGAATACAACTGACAACTGTGCATCGTCATTCAGTTTTGTTCTGACGCTCCTCCTGCTTATGGAATATTAATAATTTATTTGTTTTGTCATTCTGCATTGTAAATAATGAGAGAGATTTTCAATAATCTTCTTTGTTAATATTGAAATTAATTTGTTTACTGTTATGCTACTTAATTAAACAAAACGCACACACACGCACATCACACACACGCACATTACACACGCACACAACCACTGCGGAGCGCAGAGCAGAGCTCTCATCGCCCCACCGGCTTACCACAGCCCATAAATAACTGAGGGCGTATGTGGGGGCGTGGGACTGCTCCAAGGTGGTGTGGCCCTGGATCCAGGCCCAGTTCAATCTATATGTAAATAGTTTGTATTTACATGGCTGCATTTTAAAGCCTCGACAGGATTTTGTCCTGTTCAATTATGCAATAAATTTATCACTGATTCCAATGCAACGCAGTCGACAGTTGAATGCACTTCGCCTTTGCCTCCGCCCTGCGGTTTCACCTTGCCTCTCCATCTACCTGCTGGTCAAGGCTCTAATAAGTATCTCTTTTGATTTTGGCACACACTATTTGCTTTTGTGGCTGCTGAGTAGACATCTTGAGATGCCATGTATGCATAATAGACCTTTTAGTGTTATGAAATATTTATTAGCCTATAGGCTTGGCACTTGTCGGCTAATGTATCTTTAAGATGTAGCTATTAATTACAGCGCTGCGTGACGGATTTTAAATTAACATAAAACACAGCATACAACAAAAAAAAAAAGACAAAATTAAAAATAAAAATACACACACGCATAACAACAAATTTAATTGCAACGCATTTGTTGATTTTCACAACACAACAAATTGAGTGAGAAACATAAAATTTTGTCGCCCTTCTTCTGCTGCTGCTGCTGCATAACGACACAAACATGTTTTGTATCCCAACCCACAACACAATTTAACATAAGAAGTCAGTTTCCACGTATGCATTCATATAGTATTGTATATATATACACATATATCTATCTGTTCATCTATATAAGTGAGTGTCTCACACCATGGGCCGACTAAATGCTGTTGCCTGCCGGGGGAAAGCGGCGGAGACGATGAAAAAAATTAGAACAACTTAGCGACAAGGGAATTACAGAAAACCAACTCAACACGCCGCTGTCATCATTTATTTTGTCAGAGTCTAAAAACAATTCCAACTTATGGCTACAAACAAGAGGCCTCTGATGGGCACTGGCAGCTTGGTATGTAGCTCATAGATACAAATGAGATAAAAACCACAAATCTAACAAAACATATCGAAAAATTGATACCCTTCTCCCTGAAGCTGAAATTGTGATTGAATTATAAAAACACTTCGAGGCGGAAATCATTTGGGAATTCCAATTAGAACAATCAGCATCAAAATAATTGAAATTGAAAAGATACAAAACAATAAAGATACTTTTCAATATAAGTAATCTTATCCTTGGAGGAGTGCTTCAATTTTGGCCATATCAGTATTTCACTTGAGTCACTCAACAACTTTGCACTCATAAACTCGTGTCTTCAGCTGGTCATCTTCATTACAAAGTTAGCGTGCTTTTATAGTGTATCGTAAAGTTGAACTAAAGCTCAGCAATGTCTTTGCTAGTCATGGGTTATTCTTTCCTGCTGTCTCTTAATGATGTGTTGCTCTGACTGCTGCTGCTAAGATTTTGGACATCCCATAGAGAATTATCGTCGCATAGGATGCCCTGCTGCCCCCGACCACCTAGCACCTACACACCTACACACTCATACACGCACTCACGCATACACAAACACACAAGTCATTAAGTGTTAATTTAATGGCCAAGAGATCTTTGTCACAGATAACAAATGCATGCATTTTTATACAGAGACACACACACACAACGGCTGAGAGGCAACATGAGTTCTTTTGGGCCTCTAGTATCAGAGCCCTGGCATCTCTTACAAGTTTGTGGAAAACATTTTGTGCGCAGCAGGTGATATATGTGTTGTCTGCTTATGGAAAAAACAAGCAACAAACCAACAAAACCAGCAAACAACACATAACGCCTCCTCCTTTCGGCCCGGCTGACTGGCTAGCTGGCTGGCTGGCTGGCTGGCTGGCTGGCTGGCTGGCTGGCTGGCTGGCTGCCTGGTCATATGATATTTGTGTTGTCGGGTTGCTCGGTTTGTTAACGCTGACAGACAATTAAGTGTTTGCTTTATGTTTATTGGAATGGATTTGCCACAGCGCGCTCCGCGTTCTTCTTAACAAATTGATTGATGGCAGACACCACCAAATTAGACAGAGACGGCGACAGCGCAGTAAAGCTGAAAGCAGGCCGATAACTTGTGAATAACGTCTTGAATTACCAACTGGGCAACTGGGCAACTGGGCAACTGGGCAACTAGGCAACTGGTAGCTCACCTGGCCATCAACAGCAAGATTTTGGAGGGCTACCTTTCGCTGGGTAATAAAAGTAGCAAGCAGCAAGTAGTCCATATACCAGTAGGCTAACGGCCCTACTTAAATGTATAGCCTAGAAAATGATGACGATGTAACGGAAACTTTTTAATTAAAATTCGAAAAATTAATTAAATATTTTTGTGACGCCTGCGCTGACGACGATGACGATGACGACTTCAAGATTAAATTTCCAACCTACCTACGAAATGCAAACCCAGCGAGAGAGACACATGCACAGTGCCAGAGAAACACAGAGAGAGAGAGAGAGAGAGAGAGGGCGAAAGAGAGTGTCGAAAAGTTTTACCAAAAAATTTAACAAGACCAACAGCAACAACATCGACAACAACAATAAATGAAAAACAACAACAGCACCAACAACAACTATTTGTGCAAAATGAGAAAATTCGCTTGCTGTAGGCAAACAACAAAAACAGCAATTGCACGAGCAACAAAAACAAAAACAAAACTGTGTGAAAACGCTGTGGAAGTTGTAAGGAAAGAAGCAGACGAAACACCAGTTGTAGGATAGGATAAAGAACTCGACGCCAGCAATAGATACAAAAACAAAAGAAAGTTTTATGTCCGCCTGAAAAAAGTGAACGGAGTCTACAAATGCCAAAATGAGAAAGGAGCCAACACAAGCGAAAGATGAGCAAGAAAAACAACACACACAAAAAAAAAAAATCAAAAAAAACAGAAAAAAACAAAAAAAAAAAAACAAACTTAATGATGCACAACTGATAAGCCAGAAAGATGACACACAACTGCGGCAGAGTGAGAATAAAATGAAGAACCTACTTCAACTATTAACCAGTTACATGAAGAGTACTAGGTAAAAGTGGAATGCGACTGGGCCAACTGACTATGTAAGCTCACAAAAAAATGAGGTTATCTGATGGCAGACAATCAAGTATTTCGATAAGGCCAATAAAGGTGACACAGACGATTGTCAAAGAGTTACCATACACTTTGTAGGTGTGACACCAATACAAATCTGTGGTAAATGTAAATGGTGGGAAAAAGGAAGATCTTTCAACAAATAACAAATACATGCACATTCGATACATTCTTTATATGTATTCCTCGTGTTTATTCCAAATTATTAAGTACATTCACCTCAATGGTAAATGTTAAATGGCAACTACAATCTTTCGTTAGGTACAAATAATGTAGTCATATTAGGGCCATTAGAACCAGCTGATGTCAAGCCCTTGTTAATTTCATCATGATCTTTTATCATTATCGTACACATCAAGGAAAACGAAGGATGAAACTACAGCCTTGAACCAAAGTTCGCTAGTTAATGCGGCCAATCAATCATTCACTACAAAATGATACAAAAAGGCAAACCGGATGAGGGTCAGCAAAAAAAAAAAAAACAACTGCAAATGGCAAAAGTTACAAGGGCAAAATAAAAAGTAGGCACATATGTGTTGTTCCCATAATGAATTATTTTGTAATGGTTTTTTCTTTTTTGTATCTCTGAACATTTAGAGAGAGTGCTGAACCACGTAACGCAAACTGAGTTAAAAGACTGTTTGCTTAAAACTTCCAAATGATTTAATCTTATAAGAGGTAGATTGGCTCACATTACTCGATCACTGTTTCGCTGATACTCTTCAGACATTCATTTCAATTGGAGAGATGTTTGTTTGGACGAAGCCAATTATACTTAAGTAAATAACAATCTTGCTCGATTTCCATCTCGCTTCGTCCAGTCTCCTCGTTCCCATGCTTTGGCGAAAATGTTAAAAACTTAAACAACGCTGACATATTTCCCCAGATGCCTTCAAACTTTTTGCCCAACTTGTGCAGCTCCAAAAAGTCTTTTCACCGGCTATACGAAAAATGTGTTGTCAACGCAAAAAAAAGGAGAGAAATGAAAAAAAACAAAAGAAATGAAAAAGAAGGCATTTCGTGTTTAATGAAAAATGTCAAATAAAAGTGCCCGAAACAGAAACAGCAAATTGCAAAGCTTTGTGCGATAGTTTTGCAACGAGCAGCACTCGGTAAGTCCTTAAACAGGTAGAGAGAAAGAGAGAGAGAGAGAGAGAGAGAGAGAGAGGGAGAGAGAGAGAGATATAGAAGCTGCATCATCAGGATCTGGTACAGAAATAGTCGTATGATTGACTCAACGGAGTAGGGGGAAAACAGGAAGAATAGCATGCCAATAAAAACGGCAAGCAAGGCAGCTCGACGTCGAGGCGGCACTTAAGCAAAGATGGCCAACTCTTTGGCACACTAATTACTATTTATTTCAAACGAAAATTGCTAACGAGCAAAATATATTACCATACTACCTACCTACCCATCTACCTACCTGCCTGCCTGCCGACAATGAGCATTATAATCAAAATGGTAAAGGGAGCACATACTACAACGACTACCATTCTTACGACTACTTAAGGGGATGTGTACTTCATCCCCTTTCCCCCCACCGTATCGTTAGAAAAATTATTATTTTTTATGATTATTTAAATTATGCGCCGTTGGCCAAACCAGAAGTCTGAGCATCATCACCAGCAGCAACGGAGACCGGACAACGGGCCACGGGCAACCACTGCTGCAGCTGCTGGAATGTCGGTGCAATTTACAAAAAGGTAGCTGGCACTTTACAGCTCTTGGAGCATTTGGTGGAGCATCAGCAGCAGCAGGAGCAGCAGCAGCAGCAGCAGAGCCTTCTCAAATAGTTTTCATCAGGTTGAGAGCCGTTTGGTTCGTTTGCCTGCAGCTTTTAGTGCAATTGGCTGCCAGCTTGTTTAATGATCATTAAAGATGAAGACGACACACGAGCACAGCGCAGTTTTGATTCAAAGCACTCTTGACCGGGCCTTAATAAATGAGCACAGGTTGCCAGTCAGAAGTAAGCAAGCCAGCCGGTCGGCCAGTCAGTCAGTCAGTCAGACTTGTTTTTATGGCTAACTCTTTGGCTGTTTTAGCTTGCGGCCAAGTGCCTTGGACTCAGTCTAATTAGTCAATTTTTTTTTTTATACTCAATTAAATCTATGTAGTAGCTTCAGTTGCAGGCACTCGAGTAAGCAAATGATGTGCAGTAATTAGTGGCGGCCTTCATATATATACACAAGTATGCACATACACACAAATACATACAAACGTGCACATAACTCAGACCGTGGCCGAGGTCCAGCTCCAGCTCCAGCCTCGACTTCGGTTCCAGCTTCCACTTAAACTCCAACTTTAGCTACGTCCAACGTCGATAAATAATAATTTTCTTGCTGCTTGAGCAATTTTTTTATAATTTTTTTTGTGGCATTGCCACAGGATGACAGGTGCAGTGACAACCGCACAACTACACAAACACACACACACATACAGAGGCAGAGGCAGAGCAGTGCACATGAAAGTTTGTGAAAAATACCCAGTGGGACCCGCTCATGCGCTCCATTCTGCCCAATGTACTTCGCACAGATGGAATTAACCGACTGGCACCTTCAATTTAGCTGCAATAATTCACTATATGTGTTTTATGAAAAAATAAATAAATTGAGGCTTATCAATACAATCGATTTGTTAGTTGTGCAGCCCACGTTCCAACTGGGTGGGTAAACTTGTGTGCAACGGAGAGATACAGCTACAGATTCACGGGCAACTTACAAACATGTCATACACGCTGCCTGTACATTTATAATAAAGCGGCATGCCACACCGATCCCCGACTTGCTCGTCGCTAAAACACATTACATGCTGCATGATGAAGCATCTTCAAGTGGGCAAAGTCGAAGCGATCCGATGATGCGGTTGCCGTTGCTCTCTGTAGTCCGGTAGCTCTCTCGCACTTGGTCGGTTGCCGCCTGTAGCTGCTAAATGAAAACATATATTGCGGTTGCAGATTGCACAGAAACGCGCTTCTTGAGTTAGTGCCGACAGCAAGAAAATTGCCAGCTGCACAGTGGGTAAACCACAAGTAAAGCTCTTCTTGCATGTGTGCCTGGCATTCGGATACTTCGTGGAGCTATTAAAGATCTTAGTTCAACTAAGTGCTCAATAAAAACTGGTGAAAATATTTAGCTAAGCTTAATGATGTCTGCCTTAGCGAACTTTCGTAAGGCCAGGGTACAAGGTACATGAAAAATGAAAGTTCGTTTAGAAATGGGATTGGCTAATTACCAGTTGGGATTGGTATTGCAAATATTAGGCTTGAATACATTATATTTACGAGGTTGAGGCGTTTGGCCTATGAAAATGTGAAAGGCATCTAAATTGTACATGGGAATTTGCTTAGTAAAGAGAGAGCGTGGAGGTGAAGGTGGCATTAAAAGCAATTAGCTACAAATGGAGGGATTAAGAATTGTGATTAGTTTGATGATGAATAAAAGTAGGTGGCCAAATGAAGATAAAGCAAAGTTTCATTCATGGTTAATCATTTATCATTTTATTGATTGAGTTGCTAACCCATTGGCCACAACTCTTTTATCCCACATTGACTTTGCCACACTGTTCGGCAACAAAACATCCTCATCAATGTCGTTGTCGTTGTCTTTGGCATTGCCCGCAGTCAATGCCAGAGACATTCAAAGTCAGAACCAGTCAGAGCCAGTCAGGTCCACTTGTCCACTTGTCCAGCCAATGCACCGGCAGCTCTTTCATTGCCGACATTTCCTACAAATCGTGCCATGATGAAAGCCATGGACAAAGTCTTTGACTTGTATTCAGCATTTTGTTATTACTTGCACCGCAGCTTCTGTTCTTTTTCCTTTTTTTTTCGTATTTATTTAGTTTGTTTTTTGTTGGATTTTTTCTTGTGCCGCTTGGAACGCTTTTATGCCCATTGAGTGCATCTTTTTGCTTGCTCCATCATTGTCCATGGACGGACAACTTCGTTTTGTGTAAAAGCGACTAATGTGTGTCTACGGAAGCCATTTCGTGCCTTTTAGCTGTGAGTCAGTGCAGAGTCAGGCGACCCGGCCAATCCAACCAGTTTCCAGGCTTGAGTTTTCCTTGGGCAAGAGTGGGAAAAAAGAAACAACAGCATCAACCACAAAAAAAGAGTGTAGTTAATTCTCCAAGTAATAATATTATACTCGTACTTATGAATGTCGTCTGAGTAACAACAATAACAAAAACAGCATGCTGTGCAGACCCAGCACTCGATTATGGCCAGAAGAACCTGACGGACCAGCTCCTCCAGCTAAATTGGCTTGAATTTTACGGCTGCTGTTGCTGCCGCAGTTGTTGTTGTGCTGCTTCTTCTTATTGTCAGAAACAGCAGCAGCAGCAGCAGCACAAGAACGACAATCGACGATTGGCGTCGGCCTCGGCTACGGTCTGTATTTAAGCGACATCATTCATCTGCCCGCCCATCAACAGCAGCAAAAGCAAAAGCAGAAACATCAGCAGCGCCGGCTGCACAATGCCAATGACGACAGGCGCCTGACGATGACGACGTTCTGGATGGGATACGGATGGCGATGATGATGATAATGATGACGACAGCAATAATAATAACAAACAACAACAGCAACAACAATGAGCAGTCACAGTCAGGCTGCAAGGCAGCCCTGTGGCCCATCAGACAGCTCTGTAGTACAAAGTACAAGTCCGCATAATTATAATCAACGTCATTTAACGTTGCCGGCCGTCACTCAGCGCCATCTACAACATTTACAACAGCCGCAGCAACAACAACAACAACGAAAACTACAACAACTACACAACAACAACAACAACAACTTAAGCAGCAGCAGCAGCAGCAACAACAACTTGTAAGCCCAGAGTGCCCCATCAAGCTTATTGTTGTGTATCTTTTGGATACATTTTTGATAACAGCGGGCATAATAACTTTGTCATTAGGTTAGGAATGCATTAATGGAAGTACTGCCATATAACAGATTGTAGGAGTAAGCACTAAACGGTTAAACTTAACTGTAAAAAAATGACTCTATCTAGGTGAATGAAGAACTTTGGTGGAATATAATGGAAACGCTTTTGCTCGGTGCTTAACTGAACCAAATTTGAAAGACCCTAAGACTTCAACTTATTTAAGGTGAATAATTTCATTAGATATTTATCATTCGATTTGTATTATTATGTTTAAATAAAAAATAGATTTCAGTCCTAATAATTATCGAAACAGGTTTCTCGACAATTGCGTTGATTGATTAACTGATCCATTAATATCTGCTTTGGCTTACTGTCTCATCCACACCACCTCTACAAAAGATGTTATCATAATTTCAAGAGTATTTCAATTTCTTAGAACATCCAATCTAAAATACTATTTATATACCATAAAGTCCAATCTCATCTACTCTGCATTTGGCTTTGATCCGTTTTTTTTTCCTTGAGCTTTTGAGTGTTGAGTCAATTCTCTCTTCTATTTAGGGTGTATCCTCCGCCGTACACTAATTCCCTTAAGGGCATCGAATTTTCGACTTGTCGGTAGATTAGCTTTTCGCTTTACTGTCTTGGCTCGCTTTTCTCATTTCATTTCTCTGTGTGCGCTTACGTTTGTTGACCTTTGTCAACTTCAAATTCAACACGCGACTAAGCGCTTAAAATTGGTGCAAATACAGTCCGTCGCAGATCCCCCAAAGTGCTCTGTGTATCTAAGGCCGGAAGTGCGCTATTTATAACAAATTGCCGCGTGTTTGACATTTAACTGAACGACCATGCTGGGCTCCACACTAAATATATAAATGGATTGGAGCCCGAAGGGGGGAAGAACTTAGGAACTGGAGGCGTTGTCAGTCCATCGCCCTCTTTTGGCTTGTAATCTAATGTAACCCCACGCCAGATATGCGCCCGTATCCATACCCGTAGTTGGCACCCAGCTCCTGGCTCCCAAGACCCAGTTGCCGGTTAGAAGCTTCGGCTAGCATGGTCTGTGGGTTAGCCACGGCTATTTAATACAATAAATCGCATTGCTATCTGGGCTGGGTTGCCATCCCTCCGTTTGGGCCCTCGAGTCGAGTTCAGTTGTGCGACCTTCTTCATTAAAATTATGACAAGCTGTAATTATCTTCGATTTGCTTTGACCAACGCACTAATTACGAGCGAGACAAGGGCATAATGATACTAGAGTCGAGCGACGGGTAAGACTCAAAACTCAACGTACACTTCAAGTGTCGCTCAAGTGAAACCAAGGAACTGGTTTGGCTTTTATTTTTATTAGTCAGCTCTGCAAAAGATTTGACTGAGTTAGTCATTCACTTTACAAGCAGAGTGAGTCAATTGCTTTGTGGGTACTGCGCTTATGAGTAACGTCAATGGATTGCTGAGCGGAAGATCTTAGATATATTTTCATAAATTGATGGCGTCTGTGATAGCGGTTGAAATGTATTGCCATGAGTAACTAGCAGCAAGACAGCATTTGCTTTTCATATAAGTTAAGCGTAATTTATTTATCTGATATGCTATAACAACCACTACATCATGTTCTGTTTTGACTTTGTTATGGCTAAAAGTAATATCTTGTTTATATACATGACGGCAAAATGTTTGTTGCTCACACAAATTTTAATAGCGATTTTCTTTTTTGTAATTTTGCTCACATGCTCTTTTTCAATTTCCTTTGCTTGTCGCTTGTGGCTTAACCATTAGGCTTCCCCTTGAATTACACCGATAGCTTGCTGTGCTCTGTCAGTCAACTTGAGGAACTTCTTGGGAAACTGCGTGACCAGGCTAATTAAAGCTTCAGAATACGTTGACGAACTGCCAGCCCTGTTGTTGTACATAACGTTCAAAAAAGTTGTATTTTAAGTTACCCGAGACGTCAACTGTGTTGTACAATCTTATAGATACCGGTTCATAATTTATGTAATTGTATGCATTTAAACATTGCAGCACGAAAGCTATAGGAGTGAGCAGCTAGGTGCATCTCTTATGCTATTATATCTCGACAACAAATTATAGCAATTATATAATTTTTCTTTCCTTCACTTGTCGTCTATTTACAGAGGGTCGTCCACATCCGCCAGACGCTTACAGAAGCAATAGCAGCAGCAGCAGCAGCAGCAGCAGAAGCAGCAGCTGCGTTACTTTGTGACAAGCGCAACTAATGAGCAGACAAGTAACAGAAGCAGCAAATCGGAAACAGGAAGCAGCAGTAGCTAAAGCTTTGAATGAAAGTAAAACTGCGTGGCCATTATTATCATTACTAAATAATCGAAACTGTGATAGCACCAAAGAAAACAGAAAAAGTTGCAGCAGCATAAGCCAGCAACCAGCAACCAGCAACCGGCAACAGATAAAGGAAATCTAAGCAGTTGCTGCCGTGCGTAATTACGTTCAGTGATTTTCAAACTAATAAATGTCGTACGCGCAATCGCCGGCAACGAGAACAACAATAGCAACAACCACTATTTGCTAAAGCCAAGCAGCTAACAAAACTCCGCACAAAATGGCGCACAAAATAAGGCAGACAGCAACAGCAAAATCAGCGGCAACAGCAGCAACGGCAAAAACAGCAAAAACAGCAAAAACAGCAAAAACAACAAAACAGACGACAGCAACCCAAAGCTGCACAAGAGCAACACGAGTTGGCACGCATTCAAGTTCAAGGCGGTCATCGTTAATCACATGTTTTATATCCTGCCACACGTTCAGCTCAATGTTGTTGTTGCTCGTACTGGTGGCCACGGCCCAGGCAGCCAGCAAGTTGACCAGTCGCAGTAACAGCAGCAGCAATAACAGCAACAGCACCAACAACACAACAGCAACAACAGCCGGAGCGCAGGCGACGCCCGTTTGGGATCATGCCATCGATTTGAATGAGGATTTTCGCATACTATGGCAAATCATTAATCAGGATATAACATTTGAAATACAAGCACGTACATTAGGTTATGTCGGCTTTGGATTCTCGCCCGATGGGAATCTGGCTGGCGCAGATATGGCCATCGGTTGGGTAGACAAGGGTCAAACATATTTTCAGGTGAGTGATAACCCACACAACAAAAATAGATAAAGAAAAGGAAAAACTTACTTAAAGAGCCTTGCAGCGGACCCCTCAAATACACAAATACTCCCCACACCCAGTCTATGGTCAACCATTTTTCACTTTGTCGGGTTACATTTTCATTTTCCAATGCGTGCGGCCGGAAATTAAGGCAGCCAGCTAAATGAAAAGTTGTCGCCCTAATCTCATGCAATTTATTTTCAAGTCCTCCAAGCAAACATTTTGATAAATATTACTTAAAAATAAATATACGCACAGTCGAAAAAACAAAAACACCGAAGAACGACAAAAAATTGTTAGCTAAACAAGAAAAGCATTTTACCACTCAAGTTGGTTAGCAATTAATTTGTTGGGTGGCAGAAAGGCGCAAAAAAAAAAAACAAAAAACAAAAAAGTGGAGGCAAGTTCCTCAGAGAAAGGCGCGCAAAATATGTGCCAAAGTCCTGGCTCCGTTGTAGGTCCTTTAAGGCGGCGAAGCATATGAATAATGACAGGCTCATTTGTAAGAACTTGACGGGTTTTTATTTGAATGTGCTCGCGTTCACCAGCACCCTGCCCTATGCGTGTGTTCTACGCAAATGAAAGTAGGTGATCCACAGAACCCAGCAATACATTAACAATACACTTATTAAACGGAATGATTAGGTAATCTTTTAAGAAGATATATAGCTTAATGGATCCTGATTGATACTCAGCGTGTTACAACTGCCCAAAGACAGACAATTTATCAATAATAATTGCTTAATTCTTTTACTCTCATTGACAATTAGTTCAACACGCTTTCGAAGAGGTAAAACTGAAGCGTTCAATTAGAATAAAATCAATTAATAATAAACAATTGTAGTTGACAAAGTCGATAATCCTTGAAAGTTAGTCTAAGGTGTGTCGTTTCCTGTGAATAGACACTTAATTATTTAAGCAAATGCCGGGTTCTCATTAATGATTACAGCGTTTGTCTTTATTCATAACTACCATATAATTTTGTTAAATATTTAATTAACGAATGTAATGCACGACTATTAGCTCACTTTGGGCGACCTTTTACAATTGAAATCCGTTCCTGAGTCCAGCCAGTGTGGCGTGGGTTCTGGGCAACACATGGGTGTAGGGCCATTGTCGTAAATGCTGGTCTTATGTACTGTATTCCTTTTTCTTTGCATTTGGGGAACGCCTTCAGCAGTATAACATCAACGTCACTAGGCATTGCTATTGTTCCCGCACCACCTCTCGCTCCAGTGGTGCCCGGCAAGAGTAATAGGAGTCGTCACTGCAAAGTGTCTAATGAAATGCGAGTATTGCGTGTTGTGGTTGCGTAGCTCTCTTCTGCCTTCAATTGTGGGTTGGTATTTATGTGTGTGTATGTGTGTGTGTGAGTGAGTGTGTCTTTGTTGTTGCTGCCACCTAGCAGGATATGCGTGTGGCGGCGCTCCAATGTGGGTGGTAAGCGGCGGGTGGGCAGCCAATTGTGGCGCTGACACAAACAGAAAGTTTCAGGCAGACGCTTTTCTTTTTTCTCTTTTTTTTTTTGCTTTTTTTTTGTATGTGTGTGATTTAATGATTTTCGAGGTAACAACGCCAACTACACACACACACACACACACACACAATGTTATTGTTGTTGAATGTTAAATACCAGATACATTAATATGTGTGAATGCCTGTCTGTCTGTCTGTCTGTTTGTCTGTGTGCCTGTCTGCGTGCCCTCCATCCGCCCACTCACTGCGTCTGTCTGTCAGTCAGTCTCAGAGTTTTGTGTGACGGTGTTAATTTCACATCTTGACGTGTCGTTGGTAATTGCGAGTCGCTTCAAATTGTACACACACCCAAACACACACACACACGCACACTCACTAACTATATACGCACACCCACACACACACACAATAGCAACATATAACGAGTCGTGACGGTCTGTCTGTCTGTCTGTCTGTTTGCCAGTCGGACTGCCTTTTTGGACTGCCTCCCCGGGCATGGTATGCACTATATAACACTATACCTGCCCTAATTTAACTATCACCTTTGTTGCTTTTGTGTGTGAGCTTGCTGATTTGTCAAAATGCTACGCTCGTTGACCACACAATGTGTCAAAGGTTAATTGGAGCTAAAATAGATATGCCTATTAATATAATAATTAAGTGTTGAAGTGCAAGAAAAAGCTCGAAATCAAAGTCATATCAACTGTTTGCCCCGAGACACGTAGCCACGACTCAGTTACGGCATTTATATATAAATAGATATATATGTAAATTATTTATTTATATACATTATGTATATATTTATGTATAAATGAGTTTGCGTGCTCACAATTATCTAATGCGTAATTACATACAATTGTTGAATTATGGAATCAATATTGAATATTTATTGCCCAAGCATTTGAATTTTCATTTGCAGAGCTCGTTTTTGCGTTAATTGGCCAATTTCGCAAAAGCAATTTAAAATATTGACTACCAAAGAGACACACACCATAAAAAACACAGCCAATTGGCTTGAACGGGTTGGGAATGTTCGGCTAAGAAATACTCCGCTTTTTTGCTGAATACACAAAAAAAATAAAAATAAAGAAATTAATGCAGGAATTTATAACACTCAATAATATTATAATAATAGGAATATTGTTAACAGCATCATCGAAGATATTTGTCACAAAAATCTGCACAATTTTATCACATCCACTTGATGGGTACAGGGTATGCCACCAATAATTTCTGTTGGCAAGCAGTGCTGACATTTCTGTCATTTTCTATTTTCATTTTAATTTAGCTTTTCCAAGTGAACCATGCACACACAATGTATTTATGTGCACATACATATTCTGGCGAGAATTTTGTGTTTAAATTTGAATGGGCTTTAAGAGACAGAGCCTAAAGTGGTTTAAACTTCTGGCCGAGTTGCGCTGTCTGCCCAAGGGTAAATTGTATGAGAAGCACCCAAAGCAGCCAGTATCCATAGTATACCACCCGAAAAAGTGGGCATTGGCATAGTTCCCATCAAACAATGTGTGGTGTGGTAATTATGCGTTGTGAACATTTTCAGGCATTTCATCATATTTTCGCATGCCATGACATGGTTTGAATATTTGAAAAAACAGCAATTTAATGAAGTTGGCATCTCGTGCGGAATTCCAGATATTTTAGAATTTCTGCAATATAGACATTGAACGCTATTTATTTATTAAATTAAAATGCTTTCACTTACTGTATACTTAGTTCAAAGCAAAGAAATTTAATTAAAATTTGTGTAGAATTAAATAATTATATTATTATAATACACTAAAATGTATTTAGATTACAGTCAGTTAAGTAACAGTAACCACAATGCGCTTGCATACCACTATTTCTCACGAGTTTCTCAGCCGCCTTTAACTTGGCCAAGCAGCGACCTAAGTTTCGAGTGTGTAACTCAATATATATCAGAGCTTAACCATTCTAGACATTCCATCGGCGCCACTTTCACCCACAGCTTAAAACAAGCAGCTGCTAAATGGCCGCCAAGCGCCCGTTTTAAAGGCTGACATAATAGTCAAGAGCCTCAGGCAGCGATTTTGGCCGAAGGGTAGCGGGGGAATGATGCCTATTAGTCGTCCATTATTTGTAGATACTTTTGCGATAAGCAGCCGACGCGGCAACCGACAAAAGCGCCACACCTAAAAGAGGAGCCCAAAAGCAACAAAAAAAACGACACAACAACAACAACAACTACACACATATTTTAAAAATACAAATTCGTGTAATTTATTTTCAAGTTGTTTTTTATTAGAGCGGGGAGGATGGGTGGGGTAGGAGGGCGGTAACGGCGGAGGCTGGCGCTTATCAAAACTTTAATTAATACGCATCTGAGAAACTTTTCGAAAATGGTTTTTAACGCTTCGTGGCCCCAAAGCAACGCTGCGACGTTAATTAGTGCCATCCAAGTGGCGACTTTGTTGCACTCTCGTTTCACTACAACAAAAGTACAACAAGCGTCCCTCCCCGCCCCGCAGCATACTCACAAAAAACATCAAAAAAGACAAGCCACAACAAGCCATTAGCTAGAGAATCAGGCGATTAGTATCTTAAAAGTACTTAAAAGGTCATTACACTACACACAGCGCAGCTAAAAAACTTAGCCAACGACTAATTATTTAATTTCAAGTTTTAAGTATGCTCCGGCAGAGGCCAGCCAGCCAACAAGAGCTGTCAGTCATTTTTGCCTCGCAGCAAATGCCGCACCCGCCACACTACCCTCCCCTTCCCACTTCCCACTTCTCTACACACACACACACACACACACACACTAAAAAAGCTTTGGCCCCTTGGGCTGTAAGCTAACCCATTAGGCACTGAGAGATAACAGATCCATTATAGAAGAATTACGAGTACGCAACATCAACCAATGCCATCTCCATCGCCATCGCCATCGCCATCGCCATCGCCTTCGCCTTCGCCTTCGTCAGCACCATCTCCATCGTCGTCATCTTTCGCTAATGACCATCGATGTCGACGTCTGCGTCGCGTTCCAGCGCAGTACATCACTCAACATCAGCTGAATCACTGGCTGACTGCCTTGCCCTAGGTTGGGTTGGGTTGCTTTGCTTTCGAGTGGGTTAACTTTGGTTGGGTTGGGCTGCATATCAACTCACTAACCATATCACCGACCACCTGTCTATCACATTTTCAAGTGTTTGCGCAGCGCAAAATAAAGCAACGCCATTAAACAAAAGCATCAAAGAACGCACCGATGCGCAAATGTTCATGGTTTATTATAGTTTGCTCAATAGCCGAATGCGCCTTGGAATAAATTCCACTTGGGATTGTTTCCGAGTTTCCCAACGCCATAACTTTGTCAAACTGACTCGATTTTCAAAAGCAATTTGCATTTTGATCATAGATTGGTCTCTAGATCAATCCTACATTCAAAGTTCAAAACTTAATTTTCAGTAAAAATGGCATGGGACAAAATTTCCAAATCTTTGTCAAAACTGAATCGATTTTGAAACGCAAAGACTTTTTGAACATGGTTTGGCCTCCAGATCAATCCTACATTCAAATTTAAACTTTTTTTTTCCACTCGGAATCAATTAAAAAATTCTCGGAGAGTCGAATCATTAAAAATGGTGATAATTTTGGCAAATTCAAATTGATATTATAATTTCCTCACAAAGCTAATGGATTTGTTTCACGTATTGATTTTACTATTGGAAGTTCTATGTTCACATTTGTGTGTGTAGAAAGAAAAATCATTAGGCCTATTGTCCAATTAAATATGCTCCTGCTGAGCTCTCAACAACCACAAATGACAGACAACAAAATATAGAAAAAGCATTTGGTAAAACATTTTGAACTTTTGCATGGCCGTGGCAAGATGTTGTTCTTGTTGCTTTGAGTGGCTGTGTATCTAGCAGATACATTAACATTAGCCAGTTGTTCTTTCTGGACGCACTGCGTTGTTAATTATAAGTGAATGATTAATTATGCCAAAGCCAAAGCATCGACAACATCTTTGGGGTCAACTGGTGAGCATTGCGGCTTCTATCTTAGGGTTTGGGTTTGGGTTCGCATTCGGGACTCTTGATTGGCATATGAGTAATGAGCTTTTTGTTTCTGAGTGCTCAGTTTTTGGTACTCGACGTACATTTGTGTGAAATTGGGTTTTTTTTTTATTATTATTATTTGTTGGGTGTGTGTTTTTTTTACATTGCATACAATCCACAACAACTGCTGCCCACACACACTTCACACACAACAGAAAACAACAGCTTGCATGTCATCACTTGAGACGAGTTCTTTTTTATTATAGTTGTTCGGTGGATTCTATTTTATTTTTATTTTCATTTTTTTTTTCTTCGCTTTTTTTTCTTACTTTCTACGTTACTTTCTCACAGCTGTTGGCTGAAGAATGCGAATAGCGTGCTGAGCGCTTAGAATTCAATTAGTTTTTATAGACATTATCCAATTTGCTGTTGCTTTTGTTGCTATTGCTGCTGCTGCTGTTGGGTGCGTGTTTCACACACACACGCACACACACACACGCATACATGCACAAGTACACAGGCATAAATGTATCTGTATCTGTAACTGTCTATTAAGCGACGAAACGATTCGCGTGCTGAGCATTGAGCTCGCTCTCAATGGCCATCCATTTTTCTATTGTTCCCCAAGCACTATTTGTAGTTGTAGACACGCACACACAAATATATAACACACACACACACAGACACACCATATACATACCGCCTACGCACACACTTAATAAATCATAAATACATTCGAGCAAATTATATAGATGAGTTCCCATTCCCATTCCCACTTCCAACTTCCAAATCCCTCCCACAAATTTCAGTGAGTGCGCATTGAGCGCCAAGCGAATAAATAATAGTTAAATTTTTCGTTCATTTCCTATAGAATGCCTAAACATTTTGTTATTAAATTTTATGCTGTTTATTTGTTGGCTTGAGCTTTTGCCTAGACCCCGAGGTCTTTTATTACATAAATTGTTCCGAATTGGTATGAGAATGAGAACAAGCCGGCAAATTGCCTCAATTGTGTTTACGCATCTTTGGGGCCGTTATGAAGTCGAGGGCTTAGTTTAAGATCATATTATACTTATGAATGCGTATATGTGTTGAACTAGGCACTTGTTTATTATACATACGCACTACAATACAAAGTACAATGTAAAATGCTGATACGCTAACAAAAAAAAAAAATAAATAAATAAAAAAAAATAGAAAGAAATGACGCAAGACTAACAAATTGTTTAACGTGCTTGAAAATACAATGGGCATCGGATTAGGCAACTGGGGAGGTGTAAACAATTGACAGCTTACTTTGTCATCTCGATAGAACCATAAGAAACATTCAATAGACAAGGCCGAGTCATAAAAAGCCATTTAATGGATATTTGATGGATTGAGTAATTGACTTTGTTTTGCGTTTAAACTCGTTTAGTACAAAATATTACTAGTTGCAGCTTCGAAAATCAAATCGAAAAGTAGCTGAAAAATATATTGATTTGCAAAAGTCTTATTTTATAACAATAATAATGCAGATTCACTAAGTGGCGGTAAGGGCTTAAGTAACACAATAATTATTGCCAAACAAGTACATAAACGTAGCCATGATTTCAATTAACAACTTATTCAATTCCCAGCCAATAAATCAAGAAATTGCTTTATGTTCAATGTGGCTGCAGCTTTTCAGTGCATTCTGCACAGTCTTCAGCAAGCAAGTCGAAGAAATATTGACACATTTAATGCCAAAAGCATTATTTATGCATAACCAACTAACTGTTCAATGTAGCTTTTAGTTATCAATTTAGTTAACTGTACTGGCCAAATCAATTGGCAATGTCGTCAGTGCTGATCAATTAACTGCTAAATCAATTTGTAATTTATGCATAAGCTTTATAATCAAAAGGCTTAAGCGTCCTCACTTAACCATGGCTTAAGCTCAAACTTTCATTTGCCAACGATGCATTAAAGCCAAAGACAAAACAATTACCCAGTCGGGGCCTAGAAGGAGTTGCCAACCAGCCAACCAGCCAGTCGGCCAGCCAGCCAGCCAGCCAGCTTGCTAGAATGTCTGGCTGTCTGGCCGTCTGGCCATCTGCCTGCCTGCCTGTCTTGGCTAAATCCGTTAGGCCATAAAAGCTATAAATGCTCAATTACAGGAAGTAAATATGCACACTTGATGCACAATCTTGCGTAGATGATGGTTTTGGATGCTGCAACGTTGACTTTTAAAATTATCGCAGTTAGTTTGGACGACGAGAACGTCAAGCCAAAGTTTAATAACTTGCCTGCAGTTGACTCTTTGTGTGTGCGTGTGTGTGTGTGTGTGTGTTTGAGAGAAATTTAATTTCATTACATTCATGTGACATAAACCGTTGGCATCGTGTCTATGGGCCTGGCATTTTGATAATCTATTACACATGGCCATGGCCATAACGCAAAGCCTCAACCTCAGACCGCAAAACAGCCGCCACAGCGGCCACAGTCTCCAGTTGCTGCTGATGGCACATGCAACCCGAAAAGGGGGACACAGCACGCCACGGCGGGGAAATAGAGAAGGGAAGGGGGTACTGTGGCTATTAGTGCGTTGTCTTGCCAAGTCTCTCCAAGTTGTCTTGAGAGTCTGCGGTACAATGCCAAGTGCGCATATTTACTTTAGCAGCAGCAGAAGCAGCACTGCAGCAGCAGCATCATCTTCCCGTTCAGCCAAAGACAACGATGATAATTGCAAAAAGTACCGTTTGCCGTATGCGAACGATTTTCCTGGTTCCACAGCCGCCTGCCTCCTGCCGCTTCTGTCAATACTTTCTTTTCAAGCGAAGCCAAGTTGCATGCATGCATGCCTCGCATTGCGTTTGCGAAATATTTTTTTGCGCCGCTCGAACAATTTATGAGCGTTGAAAAGGCTTAGAAGCAAAGCAGTTGAAGCTGGCAACCAGCAAGAGGGTGGCTGGCGAAGGTTGAGCAGGGGTCGTGAGGAGGGGCACTGCACTGCCTGTTGATTATATTGATAATGTCGTATGGCAGACTCACAAAGAGCAAGCAAACCGGTTTCTCGCATTGTGCAGCATCTTCATGTCTCCCAGCCTCAAGTTCCACTCTCAGAATTACGCTAGTCATATTAACGTGTACCATTTGTTGTTGTTGTTGCTGCTGTTGTTGTCGTTTGTTCGTTGTACCTGTTGTCATCGTCTCTGTGGTGTGCTGCGTACGACATCAACCAGGAGAAAAAAAAAAACAAAACCAACAACAACAACAACAACAACAAAGTGCAACACAAGCATCGTCCCGAATATGGTCAACGCTCTTTTAGCCATGTTTACACGTTAAGTGTGTTTGTATGTTAGTTGTTTTGCTTTGTATTTTTTTATTTCTTGCTGCGCATTTCTTCCCAGGCTTTTGTTGTTGTCACATTGTTGTTGTCGCATTGTTGTTGTTGCGGCTGCTGTTTCTGGGTGCCATGCTAATCACATTTTGATTATAAGACAAGAAAAAAACAAGTGATATCTAAAAAACAGACAAGACCCAAATACTCTTGCCAGTTGTCCACGTACAAAATGATTGCGTCGCCGGGCAGAAAAAATAAACACATAAAACATTATAGAATCCATTATGAATACCAACGACCTTTCTGCTGAACTTTAAGCGAATTTCAGAGATTATTTCAGCTATATTTATCTATAGATTTGTAAACAGATGAGCAAAAAGCCCAAAAAAGCTGCACTTTAGTGGAACACTTTAAGACTTATGTGCTGCTCATAAAATGTTCAAGAGTGAACTCAAGGCAAGTGTTATCAAGTTACCATAATACCCTCAACACAATCGAGAGCACCACAACTCTGTGGCAACTGCAACATCTGCATCTGATACCCGTCTGTGGCACTAACGGTGCTCTGCTCCGGTAACAAACAAGCAACAACAACGCCAGCATAGCAAAAATAAAAAAGAATCTGATATCTCGTGAAGCTGCGTGAAAGCATATTTATGTATAGATTTTGAAAGGCCTGCGTGCCAAAAACAACAACATACAAAAATAAACCAAGCAACTTTAATAACAAACAACAAAAAAAAAAACAAAAAAACAAAAAGAGAAGAAATGAAGAAAATTGGCGAATGCTGTTGGAGGCTGTTGCAGCGACAATCGCTCCCCGCGTCGCACTCAAAGTGCGTGTTGCAACAGTGCAATTAGAATTCCCATTCAGCGAGTACACACACATACACTGATATGCACATGCGGCAATTTTAATATTCATCATTAATTAAGCGCTAAACAGCCGCCCGCTGTGCACATTTATGCCTCGAGCGGATTTCGCTGATGTGAGTGAGTGTGTGTGTGTGAGAAAACAGCATGACATCATTTCGAGAAATTGGAAAGGGTAGCCACAGTCGTCTAGTCATCGAGTCATGGACCGACCATGTGTAGCTGTCGCTTATACATGGATGTATATTAAAAACTGCATGGAATTGATTTGAAAATAGCTGCGGCAGTCGGCTGGCGTCAAAAGAAAAATAAAAATATTCTTTTAATGCCAATGATGATGATGCTGTTGATGATGCTGTTGATGATGTTGATGTTGATGATGATGGCATGGGATCCCCTGCCGTCTGGCCTGTGTGTTAATTAAAAGCCTCTGGACGTTGGAGTTGGAGTGCAACAACCTTGGCATTTCCTGGGTACTTAGTCAACCCGCCAGGCCTCTTGATTAATATATGTATGAATATACATACATGCGTATAGAAGTATATAGAGATATATATATAGATAGTTGACTGTGAGTACGTCGAGCACTTGTGTATTTTATATATCTATATATAAATATATATTTTTATGATGCGTAGGCCACTGCACGCGTCAATATGCGAGTAGATGTGACTTCATCCCACTCCCAGTTTCAATTCTAAATCCTCAATCTCCCAGTAGCTGACTGCCTGCCTGGCCGGGCATTAATGGCCGCTGACTAATGATGAAATGCGCGGCATTTGCCGCATTTTGCCTTGGACTGGGGTCTGATGCTGGTCTGGCCTGGCCTGGTCTGTGCTTGCGCTGGGCTGGGCTGGGCTGGACTTTGCCGTCATTTCATTTATGTAGAAAAGGATTAAGGCCATAAACCAAACGGTTGACGTTGGAGCTTAGCATGAAAAATGATTGCCGCTCAACAGTCGACAGTCGGCAGTCGGCAGTCGGCAGTCGGCGGCATTCAGCAGTTGGAGTTTTAGGTAGGTGTTAAAGTGTTCGTGGCTTCTGTGGCTCTCCGCGCATTTTAAAAATGTGACAGAGCTCTGTTGTGAACTCGGTTACCCAGTACCCAATGCCCAATGCCCCATGCCCAATGCCCGACACCCGGCACCCGGCACCCAGGTCAGCTGCCTCATAAGCTGAGCGTCGAGACTCGAGACAAGTGCAGTTTGTTGGGCATTAACTTTGCTTAGGAGTTTCTTCACATCGACGGGTGCGGCATTTATATTTTTTATTTATTTTTTTTTATTTTTGTAAAGCCTCTCAGCTATGTGCATTTAATGGCATATAGCTTGCACCTTCCACACGGACTTGATTAAGGCCAAATGCGCTAAAGGTCATTAGCACAAGTAGCTTAAATACCACTGCAGATGATTTGTAACACAGCGCATAAAATATTACTCATTTCTTGTGAGATATGATAAGTAGGAATTAGCAAATTAAAAGGCCACATAAATCATGTTCGAGAAGGCCACAAATTAAAATGGAAATATTCCGGATGAGTAAGAAGTATTTACACAAATCTCTGTTTGGTCCAAATAAACAAAAAATAATATTTGTGGCATTAAAAATTGCATTTTCACTTCATATTTACAATTTCTTAAGCAAAGACATAATCGTTAAACTCCGTAAATTATTAAAAGCATTTATTTACCTAGAATTTCAATTAAGTCCTCACATTTATATATCATTTTCAATTTAACTGACCCAAATCTTGAGCTTCGGGGGATTTGCTTCAACGAATTTTCTTTTTGCATCGTTTTTTCTTCTGCTTTGAAATTTTAATAAATTGCTTTGTCTCTTTTTATTTATTTATACAATACATAAATATATGTGGGCATTGCATGCAATTTGAAAACGCAGAAATCATTTCTAGAAACTTTTTGCTAATACATTGTTCAACAAATTGTAAAACTTTACAAAGTATTTTTTTTATTTTTTTTTAATTTTTTTTTTTTTTGCTCGGGGCACTTAAAGGCAGACGAGTTCACAAAGCTTGACCACAAAGAGAACCCAAGCACAATGGCACCCAAAGGCGCACTTATATCGCTTCATGTTCACAAATCAAACTTTTAGGCGAGCAAGCGAGCAACAACAACAGCAACAGCAACAACAGCAGCAACAACAGCAGCAATAGCAGCAACAACAGCAACAACAACAACAGCAGTAACCATAATATGTGGGGTATATCTAATATTTGGTACTTGCTGTTTGTGTTTTATTAAAAAACCGTAACTAATGATGCCTAAATTCGCAATAAAAATGACGCAGGCCGGGGAAGAAGCGAAACAAAAATGGTGAAAAACAACCACAGCGCACAATATGGTCCATTAGTGTGCTTTTTGTTGTGCTATTAGAATGAACTAGGTGCCCTGTCCGTTGTTCCCTTCCCGCTATCTGCGACTAACCGAACGACCGCAATTTGAAACAATTTTAATAAAAAATATATGAAGAACAAATAGCTGTCTACGCAATGTCGAACCATTAATACCCTTTATGCCAATGTTTTTTTTTCTGTTATAAATCCAAAAATATGTAAAGCAAGAATACATTCAAAATTCTATATATAAAGCTATGTATTTTGCTAAACTTCATAGTCATGTCGATTTATGATGAGTTACATATTTGGCTACAATTTTCGAATAATCTCTGTTAGTGTATAAGGCAGCCAGTAAGGCAAATATTGTGGAAAATGGTTGCTAACCAAATGCTTGAGAGCTTGCTAGAAAGCGTTGCGGTAGCTTATTGTGACAAATTTAAAGTAATTTCATTTTTATTTTACCAACAACGGGCAGAACTTTATATTGTTCTTGCACTTGAGTTCGCCCAAAACAGCAAGCCAGAAAGGAAAGAAAGCACACAGATCGAGAGGAGCGAGAGAGAAGCGGGAGGGGGCCAGCGAGAGCGGGAGAATTTTTTGGAATCCAGTCAAAGTCAAAGTCAAAGCAGCTTTGTCATTTGCTACTTTTTGTAAGCTTAAAAAGTTTGTTTCCGTCTCATTAAAGGCGAAAAGTTAGCTGCTTGCTGCCTGACGAATTCCCAGCGTATTTATTTACACCTTTTTTGTGGATGAAAGGGGGTGGGGGTAGGGTGTGAAGGATGTTCAACATCCTCATTCAGACCCAAAAATGCCGCCCACAAAACTCAATTTACAAGCCTTTTTGTTTTGCATGTGCTAAAGGTAAAAAGCCGCAGCTTGCGAAAAAGAACGCAATCCTAAAGCCACATGGCTCAAGGCGCGTCAAAGCCAAACGGAAAATACACCAATCAGTGTAAAAAACACAAACATATACACAGATCCCAATCAACAATGACACTGAGTGAGAGCGTGCCACAGACAGAGACAGAGAGAGAGAGAGAGAAAGAGTGTAGCACAAAGGGCAAAGGCAAAGGCAAGGAAATAATCAGTAGAGTAAAATCTGTGGCGCACCCACACATAAGCAATGCAATGCCTGCTATACAATATATATATCTCTCTGGTCGGTTCGATAGACTACAAATATTATTGTTTTCAGTGTAGCAGACAGACCCATCCGTTCCAGTACCCCCCTTAAAACAGTCCTCAATTCCAGCCCAGCAACAGTTACTACTCTACCTACGCGAAAAGGTGCTGTGAGCACAAACCATTGTGCTGAGCTTGGTAGCTCCTTGAAAACCTATTGAAGCTATAAATCCTTTGTGTTTTCAATTTTTATTTTATTGCTCTCCACAGGCGCGTATACTTTTGGTATGGGCAAATGGACTGGACTGGTGTGGGTGTTTGGGTGTGTGTGGATGGTGATGGGCGAGTGCTGCCCGCATCAAGGTGAGCTGGGGGCGCTATATCGTCCAAACGTTTCAGTGGCGGCGTGACTCAGCTGGAAATAACAGCCAAAAAGCAGGCAAAACCCAACCGAAACAAACCGAACCAAACCAATCCGAGCCGAACTCATTGGACTTTCCTACTGGGGTACATTGGACACCCGATTGCACAAAAGTAAAATTTAAAAAGATACAACACAAAACACTTGAGTGGCGCGTTTCGTTTCGTTTCGTTCCGTTTTGGGAGTATTGGATTGGTATTGGATTGCTGTCGTTGTTGCTGTTGTTGTTGCTGCTGTTGTTGTTGTTGTTTTTTTTTTGCTTTCTCCCCTCTTGTTGGCTTTCTGTTTGGGGGTGCGCCATGTGCGCTACAATTTGAGGCAATTGAGTTAATCTAGCAATGAGTTGTTTGGCAGGTAAAGCAATTGTTTTGGATACGTGCGAGTGTATCTACTGCGCTCTCTTTCGCACTTGTTTTTTTTTGTTTTTTTTTAGGGATGGGGAAGGTAATGTGCAGTTAGGGGTTGGCACTCGTTCAGCTAGTTGTCCATGTCTCAAGAGTGTTTCGCTGCAAATTATGCAGATGGCCGAGATAATACTTTGGGGCACTTTGGACTAGACTGAAATTGTTTATATGCATAGCCTTTGCTTTGTCCAGCTTTTGGCTTAAGTCAACAAAAATCATCGTGTTTTATGCGGGTCACATTAAACTGTCTCGTTAAGGTTCGTTGCTCACTCAACTCATTTATAAAACTGGTTCAATTTACGATTTTAATTAAAGACAATTATTCTAGAATTTTATCACTAGAAACTGATTTTATTCGCTGAAATATAAAAATACTTTCCTTATTTATTGTCGAGAATTACAAAATGACTCTTCAAAAGATCTCAGTAATCATTGCCGATCTCCGTTTTGACTTGATCAACAATGCCAAACTGCTTAATTATATTTAAGCTGCATTCAATGCTCGCTCGTTTTCAATCGCTTTTCGCCTCTCAATTTCCCATTTTCCAATTATAATTCATCTGCTTACTCAACTGCGGAGAATACCAAAAGCGTCTTTAATTGGCAAACAGCTTTCATTCGCAGCCATTTTTCGTTGCTTTCATTGCTGTTGTTGTTCCTTGATTGTTGCTACTTTTTTTTTCATTTGCTGCCATTTGCTGTGTGTGTGTGTGTTTTTTATGGGCGTACGAATGTGTGTGTGTGAGTTTGTGTGTGTTTTCCTTTTTTACATTTGTTGCTTTTGCAATTTCAACGTAAAAATAAATGACTTCTTAGCCTTTTCGAAAGTTTATTTTAACCTCAACGAGAGACCCTGCCTGAAAATAAAATAGAATGGGCGAGAGTGGAAGCACCCACGCCCGTGCCCCACCTCACCACCCCCCGCTCCCGGCCCCAGAGAGCCCAAAGTGCACGAGCAATAATCGAATTTGAGTGAATTAAGATTGGGGAATTGATGCGAACAATAGACCAAATGGAATGAGAATACATATGTATGTATGTGTGTGTGTGTGTGTGTGTGTGTGTGTGTGGCTGGAAAATTATACTCAAAGCAAACATCCAGTTAACAAATATGGCGTGCATGTGTGTGTGTGCATGTGTGTGTGCGTGTGTGTGCTTGAGTGTGCTTATGTGTTCGCAGCTCCAGCTCCTTTATTCTTTTTTATTTGTTTACCGATAACACTTGGCACTAAAAGGGCGACTGCCTGCCAGGGATGTCCTGGCAGTAATCAGGCGCTCAACAAATAGCAACAAGCCACTCATTCGACGTGCTCTCTCTCTCTCCCCCTCTGTGCCTCTCTCTCTCTCTCTGCATCTGTCTCTCTCTTGCTCTTCGTTTCTGTTTGTGTTTGTATTTTCTTCAAATAAAATTGACACACACAAGTGTTAGCCGCTTTAGCTGACAGCATTTGCAAAAAAACTTTCGAGGACTGCTGGCAACATTTGCGAGACGCTGATGCTGACTTTAAGCGTTTGGTTAATTTTGCTCGCTATTCCAGCTTTTGATTTTGATTTGACAGCTTAGTTAAATTAAATTGTAGACGAGATAAACAAACCGCCTCCACAACAACAACAAAAAACACAACCAACAATATCAAATTGCCTTTTTACCTACATCAAAAACGTCTTATGTAGCAATCTAGTTATATGCTCAATCGTGGGCACAAACACTCAAACACAACTACGCACCCACTTACACACACACACACACACACACACGAACACACTTACACATCCCTGTTAAAGTTCAAAAGCGTTTGGGGCGACAATTGGAGTTTTAACATACAAATGTAATTAAAACGTTTTTCGTAGACGCCGCAGGGCACAACAACAACACAAAACTGAATGTGTGTCTGTGTGTAAAACGGAATTGTCCAAACGACAAGAAAAGGGGTGGGGGGGAAGACTCGCATAACAGACACATACAACGATAGAGAGTGGGGGAGGGGAGAGGGAGCAACAAGGCCGTCTCCAAATTGTTGCCGGCGGATGCAATAAGTTGCGATAAGGTGTTCATTCCCTGGGGCATATTTTTCGTTGGGGATGTTGGTCGGTTGGCGTCGAACCTTTCTACAGCAGGAACTTGTCCAAAATCAGGGAAAGAAATGAAATGAACGTGCTGGCAGAGAGCCGCCAGCAGTCGAGGGTTGTATGTCAAGGCGAAACAATGGCAAATGTCGTTGTTAACCTTTTTTGCACCAAGTTCAAAAACATCTTTAAGCCCCCAACCCCTCTCAGCCGACCCCTCTGTACTATGACGCAAAACAATGATATTTACATTTTTTATCTGCCTACGTATAGTATATGTATATATGTATATATGTTTATATATTCTTTTTTTGTTGCGTCTTTTTGCTTTCACGGGCAGCAGGCAGCAGGCAGGCTGCGTAAATTTGCCTTGAAATTGGAGCGCACTGAGGACAGAGTGGGGCGGCGCACGTTTGGGCATTTATAAAAATGAAATAAAAAGGGCCAACTCATATCAAAGCGATCATGGATTTATAGCCTTAATAATAGAAAGTGTCCGTGGGTGGGGCAAACGGATGGAGGCAGCAACGGTATGCGGAAATTGCCAACAACAAAAAAAAAAAACAAAAAAGACAAAATGAAACGAGTTTCTCTTTGCACAAAGCCCAAAGCCAGACAAGTAATTAGGCAAAGGATTTGTGTCTTGCTTTGAAATAAACATTTTTTTTTATGTGCGATTCTACTCGCAAAAGTATGCTATAAAAAAGACGTGAGCCCGTGCGTAATTTGCGTATGTGTGCTTGTGTGTGCAACAGGCGACAAGCATTTCAGTGTTCAACTTTATTGGACATTTTTGTAATGAATGAACAAAGCTATCAAATTTTAGATTACGTTCTATTATGTACAACATATTTCATTCCAATGAAAATAATAACAGGCATCCCTTAAATATTCAAAAATTCCTTTTTACTTATACCCAAGTGCCGACTTCAAATTGTGCGCATTGCTTTTGTCGCCTGCACAAGCTGAGAGCACATCATATAACTGACATTCCCATATGTCCTCATGTCGCCGTTGCGCCTAAAGAGAGAACTCAACTGAACTGGTATCGCTCAATTTTGACAGTTTATCAAATTGCCGGAACAAAAGAAAAGAAAAAAAAAGAACGAAGAATGGAGCAGCTGCTAGGCGACCAAAAATGCGGCTGATGCGCTTATACACATATGTATCGGAAATTTGACAGGGTCGCCCATACAGGCAAGCAACAGCAGTAGCAGCCACAAGCACAAGAAGAGCTGAGCAACCTCGAACAGCTCATTAAAATAATTTTGCACAAACATTAATGCCAAACACTTTTAAAATACCGACGTTGATGCTGCGTCTGCACTGCTGCATCTGACATTGAGTGGTTGAGTGGTAGTTGTGGAAGTTAGCGGCTGTAGGGATGTGGCAGACACATAACGCTGCGGCAAAAGTGTCAAAAACGCTTAATAAACGTCAATGTCAGCATTGCCAGAACAGAAAATTTAACAAAACATTTTTCGGCGTGGTTTGTCAATCTCTCATTTCGGGTTGTCAGCTGTTTTGGCTTTGGCCAAAAACAAAAACCAAAACCGAAAGCATAGAAAAAAAAAATAGAATCAAAGCAATTGAATTGCGCACTCAGTCAGATTCAGAACCCTGCCTGACGATCTGTCTGTCCGCTCATCTGTGCGTCTGTCTATCTGTCAGTGAGTAACCCAAGCACAGAACCAATCCCTTACCCAATCCCAATCCAAATCCCTGTTTCAACTCCAAAAACCGAATTGCGTATTCCAAACCTTCAGTTTCTGCACACTTTCATTTCGTTCGGAGCGCCGTTCATTCGCTTGACAAATGGAGTGTCATAAATGCAGCCCTTAAGGGCGCACAGCCCTCAGCACTCAGCCCCCCCATCCTTTGGCTCAGCCGGCGCTCACTTTGCCTATCGCATTTTGCCTTTATGCTAAACGACACGTAGCCAGTCAAACACACACACACACCCACATATACACACTCACTCATACAGCACCAACAATCGGAGGATGAGTTCGACTGTCGCTAAAAATGCACAGGGGGATTTAAAATTTATTTGAATTTGCTTTTAGTTTCGGGTCTCTTCGCTGTATGTTTGTGTTACATTCAACAGATTTCAATGGCAGCCGTTACACATCGCATTTAAAAAGTGCTCTCAATATACACATATACAAGCAGTAGCAGACACATTCAAAATGAAAGCGACACCCGCAGCCAGGCCCCATCCCAATCCCAAATCCAACGTCAACATCAGAAATGAGAAATCAGCATCAGCGGCAACCAACACAAAAACTGACAGCCAGTCAGCTTAACAATATGACAAATACAATTTTTCGTCTTTTTATAATTTCATTTTACTATGAAAACGCATTATTATATAATGCGCTGGGCTGCGCTTCGCGACGCTCTGGGGGCGTTCTCCCCAAAGTGGGGCGTGGCCGGCAGCAGTAGCAGCAGTAGAAGCAACAGCAGCACTTGGGCGTCACTCGCTGGACAATTGAAAGTGATATAAAATAGTGGCTCATTTTTTTGTCATCACATCTTTTATTTCATTTGATTTTTTTTCTTTCTTATTTTTTTTTGTGGTATTTGTCAAAAGCACCAAGGGTGGATGGGGTTTGGGGTGGTTGCGTTGATAAGTAGAGCGGGGTGAAATGACGCCTCAACGCTCCAGAGTTAATTTTTGAGTGACGTGCAAAGTTTGTTAATTGAATTTGCCTGCCTTTTGATATGCGTGTGTGTGTGTGTCTGTGTGTGTGTGTGTGGCAGTCAGTTTTGATGATGCACGAGTTACAGTGGGGACCAGCTAAGTGGGTTGCTTACATGACATTAATTGAGTGAACGACCAACGTAGACAAACGGGAAAAGAGCCGGGGTGAGAGAGTCAAATTGCTCAAAGGGTTCACTCGAGCAGCCCAAAAATGTATTTAATGCAAATGGACCAGGCCTTAGTTCTCCCAGGGGTAAAAAGCTGAGATTGCGGTCTAAGCACCACTGGGATACAGCAATACAGACATATAAATAACAGTGCTCCATTTGAATAAAACTGCGATAAGGATTGCTTTATATATTCCACTTGGATTTATATTTATTTAATTTTGACTAAACGAAATGGGCAAACAAATTAAATAGGATATTTTAATTTGAAATGTTTCTCGCTTTAGTCAAATCGAGGCCTTTTATAACAAACAATTTATGCTTCTTAATTTCTTCATTATTTATCAATGGTTCTCTGCCAGGTAACACTGTTAATTTTCATTAATCCGGAAGCCAAATTTTTTGTTGCAACCAACTACTTTGATTGTTTGCGCCGCACTGCACCCACTCCACAATAAATATGTATATATATATAAAAGAGAAAAAAATAATACTGGCATGAATATGATTGTGTATATGTAAATTAATATTGCAAATATTAATATACATATTTGCAATCATTTTAATAGACCACTTTTTGTGCCTGACTTGTTAAAAGCTTTATGCACCAATGCATTCTGCAAAGAGATAAGCACAAAGGCCATATTTTGTTGATTAATTTATGAAATTTCAATTTGATTCAGCCTCGTTGTCGTATTATGTTGAACAGTTTCAATTAAAGTTCACGTGCATTAAATATCAGCCGCAACAAGCATGTGTATCAGAGCCAATGTTCAAGTTTGAAATTTATGGGCTCCAACAAAAACTTGCACTTATTGCACTTCAATCAATCAAAGCACCTGTGAGCATTTTCTGTTTGAGATTAATACCTCAGGTAAAATGCCAAAAATCTTCAACTAATATCCAGAACAAACAAGTGCGAATACATCACCTATACTTAATAAAACACATACTATTTATGTTTACATATGTACAAGGAGTTCAGCAAATATAATGGTACAATATATATTAGTTGTGCATTCAGCAAACTGACGTTTAATGCATTGCCTTTGCACAATTTGTTGCTGTTTGCATTCATAAAATATTAACTGGCAATTTGCAGCGCCTGCTATTTTATGTGTACCAATTGAGTATATAGCATAGGGACTGGCCAACAAAACCTGGAACAAACTCGAAGATGAGGCATATAAACAGACAGGGCAAACAGATGGACAGACATGCAGGCAGTCAGTGAAGCTAACAAATGTACTGCCTTAAAAGTGGCTCAAACGATTTAATTTGGGTAGACTGCAGGCAGCAGCTGAGTCGAGACAATTCTGAAAGGCACTTTAACTATATTAATTGATATAGTCGCTTGCAGCGATAATTTGCACAAACTCAAGTCGATGGCCTGCCAAACCCAATAACATCATCGCAGACATTGCACTTGCAGCGAGATTTCGATTTGTGTTCTAGGGTTGGGTCCTTAACTTTGGGCTTTACTCGAACTCGGACGGGGGTGTCTGTCTTGATGACTTTGCCCGTTGGCGGCGCTCTCTTGGCGCACCGCTCTGGCAACATGGCGTGTACGTAATTAAATGTACATGAGGCATCAAATGCGGCTGCCTTCGATTCCTAAGCCAAACAGACACACATCGACTATTTGAGTAGCGTACAGCACACAGCGCCTTAAACATGCATCAAATGCTGCATAGGATGCCAGAGCAGACAAACAGGCGAGCGCACAGACTGAGAGACAGACAGACTGCCGGACAGACAGACAGAGAGACAGATACACAGACAGACAGACAGACAGAAGGATAGCCCAGAGCGCAGGGAAACAATTTACAATGCTACCAAGTTGCTGCGGAGAAGTTGCACAAGATTTTGGCACTGCCAAATGTCAATATGTGGCAGAAAGAAATGGCGAGAGTCAATGTGGGAGTGAGTAAGTGCGAGAGGGTCGTTCCGAAAGTGGCCAAATGGGGATTGTAATCAGGAGCTTGCAAATAAGAGACTCAAGAAACTTCAAGCAATATCAGCCAGACCAATAGGCAGCAAATTAGCAAGCGTTGGCAACAAAGTACAGCAACTGGAAATTTAAATCTATTAAAAACAAAAAAATAATAAAAATGGATTCTTCGCATTTTATAACAAATGGTTTTTTGCTCAGAGAAATTGTATTGATATTTTCATGGAAACTTGTTAGCCTTATGGTTTTCCTTTTCCATCTAATATATTGTCTGCCTACGCTCACCTGCTCGCATCCAGGCGCTATTCGGTTTTGCTTTTGGCTGTGGCCAAGACCCCAGGAGCTCACTACATATAAATCAAAGCTGTCGGGCAGCTTTGCGAGAACCTTTCTCAAAACTTCAGCTGCTGCTGCTGCCGCTGCTGATGCTGCTGCGTCTGCTGCAGTTCAGCTTCACACACATGACAATAACTCGCCAGCCAACCCACTGCAATCTATAGCATATATGCCCCATATTTATATATATATATATATATGCATAGTGTATATGGATAGATAGATAGATGGCTAGCATTTTGATATTTGCGTGCTATGAGCAACCAACCCTTTTGCTGTATGCATTTGTTTATAATGCAAAATCTGAACATGTAACAAGACTGGGCACTCATGTGTGCATGTGTGTGAGTGTGTATGTGTATGTGTATGTGTCTGTATCTGTGAGAGACTGTTTGTCTGCGGATGTTTGGCTAGGGGATGGGCCAAGGGGTTATGTTGTGGGGGCAATAAGTTTAATGTGTGCTGCGAGCATATTTTAAGACTCCATCTCTACCCCCCCCTCCCCCGCTTACACGCTCTTACTGGAATCGCTTGAGCTTTTCGCTGCTAGCCAGCTGTCAGTTGTTGTTGATGGTTGACTGCCTGCCAGCTTGCCAGCCTGCCAGCTTGCCAGCTTACATTAGCAGCATCCAAGTCATGGGCCTGTGCCTTGATTCGCCTGCACTCACTCTCGATATACTCGAGTACTTCACGAGTACACTGAACGTTGAACACTGAACTGTCCCAGCTGACGTTGAATTATCATAAATTGCTAAAGTTTGTTTTTGGCGTAACAAAACTTGGGACTGCCACTTTATGCTGCTGATGATGGGCGGCTTATTTGCAGTATGTAAATGTATATATACACATATATATATATATATCTATATATATCTATGTGGGTGTGTGTCAAAAGTTTTCATCATGCGAAAATCAGCACAATTAGGAACATGTTATGATGCCAAAAGGGTTCAGGGCACAGTACTTTTGGATTGGGTTCTGGGGTGGGGATTTACATAAGTTTGTTTTGGCCTTGCTCGCAACGTCAATGTTGCATAATCCTATTAAATTCTCGTTGCGGCCTGCTTATTTCACACAGCAGCGAAAAGGTGCTTAATTTGGCGTTGCTTTTATTGATTTCTCCTCAACACACACACACACACACACACACTCTAACTGTCACTCTACAGTTTACACTCTTTTTTCTACTAGTGAGCCGCCCCTGCTACTTCACATATTAGGGGCGGCAGCTAAAGGGCATTAAAGTCTTGACAAGGCCATTAAATGCTTAAGAGGCAGCAACGTTAATGACAACATCGAGCACAGAAGGGCACAACCAGGGCAAGGAAGCGAACGGAAAAAACGACGACGTCATCGCTGCTCAAGCAGAAGCTCGAAGAGCGCACAAGGATTACAATTTACGAGTCCTGCCAGCCATGAAGGTGTGATAAAATTTCAGCAATTAAAAAAACGTGTGCGTTGACAACGACGACCACGAAACTGAACAGAACTCCCAGCAGGACCAAATACCCAAAACCTCCCCAGCCTCCCCTTTTCCCAATAAAATGCTCCTGCTGCCCACGCACTGCAAAGTCTTGGCATGCAACTTCAAATGAATGAAAACTTGGCAGCGAGTTGCCAAGAAGTTCATCGAAGTTTTCATACTCTAACAGTAACTTTTAATACACAATAAAAAAAATAATAACAAAAAAATTGAATCTATTACGACTCAGTAATTTGATTTCTTTTTAGTAAGTTTGGCTTGGCGTTTTAAAGCGCATTATTATTATCTAAAGACCACTTAACGTGAATATTCCCAATCAGTTTTCAACTGCAAGAAACTTACCATATCCGTTAAAGTTTAGCTGTGTTGCCAACTTAATGACAATAGTGTGGTTACCCGTGCTAGGAAAGAGTTGTAAAGACAGAATTGGCGGCATTTAAGGTGCACGCATAACAAGTTGTGAGCAGTTAAAACGTCGTTGGCATTTGAAACATTTTTCAAGCACTGTGGAGCAGCAGCAGCTGAGAATATTGCAAATTTATGCGACTTCCTTTTGCATAATTACCCCACAATGTGTAACCTGCAGGCAAAACCCACTTCCTTTCCCTTCAAACATGTGCGCGCCCACGATCATGCCACGCCCACGCACACGCAGATTTTGATAACGTCGCTTGGGTGCTTGCAACATTGCAGCGCGTATTTTTAATTTCCGTCACCGCTCGCAGTGCTTACAATTCTCTCGGCATACTCGACGTATACGCGACTTTTGGCTGCTGCTGCGATAAGCGAGAAACATGTCAAGGTAGGCGAATTTGCGCCCGCTTCGCATGTAGGTGTGTGTGTGTGTGTGTACGTGTGTGTGTAGAGGTAGATAATGTAAAATTAAAAGGGAAACTGTGCAAAACAGCAACGGGCACATGAATGGGGACATGGACGTAATCGGGATCGGGAATGGGCGCGGGAACGGGAACGGAACTGTGCGTTACAGATCTTGAATTATGCGTTTGCAGATTGCAGAAAACAGTCTGGCAGACAGACAGACGGACAGACAGACAGGCACTCCGACTGACAGAGAGTTCGAAAAGGTCTATCTTTCGCATAGATAGCAAATATATTTATATATATATATATACCTATACCATATACATACATACACAAATTTGCTGGAATTTATGTTAAATGTTTTGTGCAAACTTTTAATTAGCCAGCTAAATGGCGCAGCGTGCGATATGATTAATGAAATGCTGGCATGTAATTGTGGGCAACACAGCACGCAAAGCAACGCAACGCAACGCGACGGAGGAGGGGTTGGTGCCATGATGATATAAATTGGGGCAAATTAATTGCAACAGCCTCAGGTGTGTGAAAATTTCAGTTGTAATTAGATGATGGAAATGCTGCGAGCTGTGAACAGAAAAGTTTCACTCCATAATGTTGGGCAATGTGTCAGTTGCTTGGCTGGGGAAAGGGGAGCAGGGGAGCAGGAGAAGCCTGGGAAACAGAAGAGTGCTGCTTAAGTGCACAAATAAATGCTCTTAAAATGAATTGTGTGTGAGATAGCGATGAAGGATGGCAAAACATTAACCAATATAAACCAAGTGTGTTTGTGTGGGGACAAACTGACCAACCAGCAGCTGCGATAAGATTATCTATTTTTGGAGCACGCTATTCAATATTAATTATGGGCATTAGCCAGATTGAAGTGGATGGTAAATGGAAAAAGTTCACATGCTCAGCAGCAGAAAAGGATATAAAAGCAGAAGCTGTAGCAGCCAGGGATAACTCATTAGAGCTTAAGTTTTGAGAGCACATAAAAGCTTGAAGCATATGGAATTTATGAGCAAAATTTTGCTCTAAAGCTTGTACTTTGTTAGATACCCAGTTAAGTAAGCCGCTTTAAAAATATTATGCTACACGCAAAACTCTAAGAAACTGTAGCTTAATATATTTAATATCAAATCGAATATCTAAAACAAAAATCAATATTAACAATTTGCCTGCCACACGAACTCTTTCAATGATAGCTTCATCTGTGTACGCACTCGAATGCCACAGCCTGCCAATATTCACAATTTATTCCAATATATGCTGAAGCAGCAGCAGCAGCAGCAGCAGCAGCAGCTCATTCAATTAGTGCCACATGAGTCCTAAAAGCCACAAACCACAGTCAAAGAAAACCAACACAGTAAATGCAATAAAAACTGAACAAAACTCCGTCTATATATAGACATACGTATGTATATATATTTATTTAGGCGTGCAACTGCATTAAGTGCTGAAAGCCTTTGATTTCAATCTAACCAATGGCAAACGACAACAAATAATTAAATCAATAAAAATTTGAAATATCTACATAGGAAACTACTCAAAAATTCCATCAGCTTCAATTACCCGGTTGAGTGTGGAATGTGGGAGGTCTTTCGACTTTTGCAACATCATCAAAAAATTGTTGCTTTACCGAAAAAAGAACAACAACACCACACAAGTGGTCCTGGCGCAAGGATGTTCTATAAGCATAGCAAACATAACGCCCATTTGCAGTCAACTGCCAATATGCGAAGCAGCCGACCAACAACAATCACAGTACATGCCCCAACGCCCCCACCTCTCCCTCTCTTCACTCCACCAACCACTCTCATCCACTCTCCCTCTCAACGCTCCACAACCCCACCAAACGGAAAGGCAGCGACTCCCAAATATTTTCGTCAGGGGTCTGTAAATATATATGCACAAAAACATGCATATGTATTTGTGAGTGCCTTTCTATATGTATGAGAATTTACATCGTCCTCACCCACACACACACGCACACACACACACCTACACACACAACTCAGAGCTCATCTGGCGCCTGTGTCGAGGTCTCGCCAACATGTGGCAAAGAATCGAACAAGTCAAAAGAGTACAAAAAAAAACGAAAAAAGAAGAAAACTTTAGTGACTGTGTTTTCTTTTTAACCAACAAAAGGAGATTTCCTTCCAATGAAGATGGGACAACTACTCTAATTTAACTTGGTAAAGCTGTCAAAACACACAGAAAGGGACACACATAGCAAGCTTATAAGAAAGACTGGGATACGACGTATAAGATCGTCTCGAAAACTTTGATAAAATTTAAATTAGTACAAAAAATATATAAGAAATATAAAAGAGCAAGCAAAGTTGTCATAGCTGCGCATGTTTGGCTAGAAGATACCCAGTGCTAAGGCATGAAATGCATCTGTTGCATATGGCAAAAGATAAATGAGATTATTAAGTCTGCTTGAGAATGTCGAATAAATACAAATAAAATGAAGATTCTTCCATTACATAAATAGTATATCCCCTTCTGCACACACTCTGCGAGTACAGGGTAGAAGAAGAATGAAAAACGCATTGCACAGATGCTGCGTGAGAGTTATGCACACAAGTTGGAAGCTTTCGGTTGAGGGTGGTGTGTGGGTTGGGTGTGAGACTCCAAAAAGTGAGCAAAAACAACAACATGCAGAAATTCTGTATATTTTGTTAAATGACATGAAAATGTGCCCGCAAGCCTTTTATACACATACATTGAGGTTGGGTTGGTGGGAATGGGGGTGTTGGGGGTGTGGCGGGTGTTGGGACACGCTGAGCTCAAAAGTATGCTGCAAATTAAATATTTCCGTACATTTTTCATTCCAATTAATAACCGAAAAATAACACCCACTCATACAAAATTTTTTATTTCGTTTACAGGATCGACACGTCACACGCAATGGCGACACTGAGCCCGTTGTCGACCCTTCGCAGGACTACATGCTGATGCTGGGCTATGAGAATGCCACACACACCGTCCTCCGCTTTCGCCGCAAGTTGGACACATGCGATGCCAGCCATGACATCGCCATAACGGTAAGCACCGTCGACGTTTAATAGATATATTGGCCAAAGTTTGTGCCAAGTGAAATTTATGCACTCACTTGCGCACTAAGTATTGACTCTAGACTTGAAGAGAGTGTGTGAGTGTGTCTGTTTACATATGTGTGTGTGTGTGTATGTGCATCATAATTTATGTTAATAAAAAGTTTCTTATGTCTTGAGTTTTGGGCTGATGATATAAGCGCTGCCATCAAAATACTAAAGTGATTCCTGAGGGGAGTAAACAGCGTCACGTATTTACCCCCAACTTGGCTGGAGGCTATATATTACGTTAGGGAGGAGCTGAAGCAAATAACTACATAAGATTACTAGCATGAGTAGTTGTACAAGTTGGCGCAATATCTCTAAGCAAATATCAACACAAATTGTGCACATATGAATGCAGTGGTGCGACTCCAAAGGGGGGCATTGTTTAGACACCATGAGATATTGCCATGTTTTTCTTTTATTGCTGGTTGGTAATATTTATTTAAATATGACTCAAGAAAACTTGCAGTTGAGAGGAAATGCCTATTGCTAAATTTATGATAAAAAGTCTGAAGCAGAAAAAGGCTAGCAACAATCGAAAAGAAGAATTCAAAATGGAGCCAACAAAATCTCAAAAATATTTCAAACAAAATAAAGTCACTGTTAGCGTTACTTAGCAAACTTTTATCAAATATCCCCCATATCTACACCACTGTCAATTCACTGGGGTTTCGAGTGTTAGACAAAAATCGTATCACTCCTGGAATTTGGCAGCATCATCCAAAAGAAGAAGTCATAGTGATAAAAGTTTTATCACGTAAAACTTAAGCGTAAATCTTAAAGAAAACTTTCTGGTTAACTTAAGCAAACAAGCGGCACCACGCACAAACACAAATACTCAGCACACACACTCACACACACACAGTCGCACATACTCACACAGACAGTCGTGGCGACAGAGACGCCAGTCAATCCCCATATAACATATACATATATTAAGACATACTTAGATGTGATGCCAGGCAAAACACCCGAAAACAGAAAGAAGGAACAAATTATGCACAGTCGCGTGTGTGTTTGTCTTTGTCTGGCTGTGTGTGTGTGTGCGTGTGTGTAAACACTTTTGGTTATTGCTGTATCTAAACGGTTTTTGTGACTTGTCTCTTGACTCGACTGACCATTTTATTTGTCTGGCGTATTAATTGGGTTTTGTCGCGTCATCAACAGCCTGCTATTTGGCCAAGGAGTATTCGGTTGCCAAATCTTTACTAAATCGCCAGACAAATTAGTTCGCAATGAGACCAGTTCTTAGCATTTTTTGTTGGTCATTTTTGTGCAACACAATGCAAAGTTTTAATGAATTCTCTTGCTGGCCAGCCTTTCAATTCGCTTAAGTTTTCCACAAAGTTGGCAATTTAGTTTGTAATTTTTGTTTCACTTTGCTTTGCTGTTGTGCTTTATTTCGCTTTACTTTACTTCCGTTCGTTTACTTTGACTTTGCATTTGCACAAATTTTCCAGTCAAGGTATTTTGCATCTTTGTCCATTCGCGCGCATAATATTTTTGCAACACCCACGAAAAACAAATGAAAATACCCATTAAAAACAAAAAAAAAAAAAAAGTCAAATGGGTCGAGGGTTGGCTTAAGGGGGTCGCAACCATTTGGCAAATTAAGTGCCATTGTTGTGCGTGTTGGTGTTCTGGTCGGGGGTGATTGCAGGGCAGAGTGGAGGCCAGGCTATAACTGTTAGTTGGGGGTAGTTAAATTAATAATGTATTGTGTGCCGAGCGATTGCAGGTGCGCCCTGCAGTTGACGAGAGTTGGATTTTTTTTTTTGTTTTAATGAAGTGTTCTGTGGTTGGCCAAGAGGTGCATAGTTTGCAGTACACTTAAAAATTCATTAAATGTTTGGATTTTAACCGAGCTTAATGAGCAGCAACTATGCAAATAAAATATGAAAACCAAAAATAAGCTACTCGGGTGGGGGGTGTAAGCAATTTGTTTGGCAGGGAAAACAAATTAATCAATCGAGCAGTTGCGCATTTCAAGTGCTGTAATAACAAAACAGCCCATTGATACTTGTTGCCGAGCATTAATATTAATTGTTTGCCCAATAAACAAGCGACTATGAAAGTTATTATTATCGCATCAGTACAAAATTTGCATATTGCAAACCAAACTTTCTTAATTTTCGTACTCTTGTAGCTAACGCATTATTTGCTTCTTTATTTTTAGTTTTTTTTTCTGATCTAGTTCAGTGAACAAACATAAAAACACCAACATTTATATAGAAATGTATAAGTAAATTTGCCTAAGCAGTTTGTTGTTTACATTTTTTGGTTTTTCTTTGCCAAATCCGCTTTCTATGGCATACTTATGCACTCTGGCACTTTCCAATATTCAGCTCTTTAGGAAAATTCTCCTCCAGCTTATCCCATTTTCAGTACTGCACAATATTTTTTCCCCATTTTTCAATCAAAGTTTTTTCTGCCCACAAAAAAAAAAAGGAAAAATATTAATATGCTTATCATATTTTCCATGCCACTTCAAAGCGCACTGAAGCCAACCATATGGTCTTAACCTAAGCAGCTCAAGTGGCATAATCAACCCCCAGCGGCCTCCATCCCCTTTGGTAACCCCTTGGGCTCGTTCAATTTTATATTAGATAACCAAATTAACCCAAAGTAATGTCGAGCAAATACAACAGCGCAACAACAACAACAACAACAACAACGGAGGCAACTCGAATGAAAAGAAAAGGAAAACTAAAAAGTTCCTGCATTTTTAATATACTCGCACCGAAAAAGCCGGCAAGCAAAATTTCCAGCTGCTTAAGCGTATAATGAAATGCCCATTTAAATAACTAGGTACAGGGAATTTCTGCTTATATTTTTGTGCTCTTCAAACTAACGAAGGTCATAAAAAATTGTTTTTTACTGGCTCAGTCAATCAGTCGATCGGCCTTTCAAGTTGCCAATGCTCAATTAAGCGTGCACAAAGTAACGTCAATAAATTTCATTTTCTTATTTCTTTTTTATGCAGGGAAACTCCACGAATTTGCCCCTGGCATATGTGACGCGTAACCCAAAAGTTCAAAGTTTGCCTTCCTTCAGTGTACGTGTGGCATATAAATAAATATATTCGCGTATGTTTGTTTATTTTTATAATTAAATATATCAGGCAGGCAAACCCCTTTTGGCCATATACGTAAATAAATAAATAAAAATAATAAATAAAAACTGCCAGCAAGCTAAATAAAACGCGTTCATTGCACACCGCAAAAATGTCAACCACAATTCGAGCGAAAAAAAAAATGTGTATATTTATAACAGCCATTGGAAACCGCCATGCGATGAGAAATATCAATCGATGTGGGTTCGTTTGTGTGTAATGAACATTAATGAAGCGCAAAGAGCGTGACTAATAACAAAATTACCAATTGGCCAAAAGGAGTCGTGCGAAGGAGCGACGGAGCAGCGCGCAGAGAAGGGTGATTGCAGTTCGCGACAGTTGGTCATCCCTTGTCTCGGTCCATGCCTCTGGCCGTGAAATGAAATGGCCAAAAGCGGCAGCAAACGTTTGGTAATTTGCAGACAGGCAGAGAGAATCGAATTCGCATTATAATAAAATGCGCATAAACCATAAATGCCATTAAGTGCGTCATTTCAATTTGATTCTTGCGTTCAGATTTCGTGGTCTTGCCTAATGTAACCAACCGCCCACTTTATGCGACTGGGCGGCGATTCATTTCCAGAGTTTGTCTAACGCCACTTGACGGAAGCACTTTACATGGGAATACCACAAAAAAGAAATGTGAAAGTTACTACAACGTGGCAGAGAGAAAGAGAGAGGGGGAGAGAGAGAGAGAGAGAGCATAGGAAATTGGTATATTAGGTGGTCTCTTTTGTGATTTCAATTTATCTAATTTTAGCCGTTTTGCCTTATGTTGTTTTTCTGATTTCTGTTATTGAAAAAATGAAATCGTTTTAAACTGAAATCATCTCTGTCATTTGCATCCTTTTGGTAGCTTTTCAGTTAAGGCAATCACACTCTGGTTGAATACTCTTCAATAAATTGGTCATTATTGTTAATAAATTCAATTCAATTTGTATCTCAAACAATGGACACATTCCGCAGAGATTTAATTAAATCTTTTGCGTTTTAATTGTCATCCCCAGCTAATCATTAAAATCTGTAAAGCCCTTGGTATTGAAATTGGTCCACTCATAAAACACAAAATGAGAACTTGACGAGCTACATAAAATTGTCATTAACTCAAAGAAATCTCATCCATCCAGTCATCCATCTATCCATACATCCGTAAATTGGGCGCCGTGAAAAACTTTTTGAGTGCCATTTCAATAAATGGGGGAAATGTCCTTTTTCATTAAAATTAATGTTGGGTGTCTGAGGATGCTCGAACAAAACTTTGATTTATGCAAATAATTAAGTAATTACAATTAATGCATTAATGCGGACAGTTTGCCCATGACTTTCATGTTATTATTTGCTTGGGCTAAACTCAAATTGAAATTTCAAAATTACGAAAACAAAAGCAACAAAATTGAACAACATCAACAACAAGAAAGAACTCATTTTAAATGCAAATTTTCTGTAAGCATTGTAAATTACAATACACACGTACTACATTCCAGGCCCGTAAGTGACAATCAACACTAATTGTCATTAGAATAATTTCATATTGTGCCACACTTGCCGTTGTTGTAGTAATTGCTTAAACTTGCCACGGCATTTCTCTGTCTGGCTATTTTATATGCAAAATTACTGCACCAAAAGAGCAAAACAATGTAATAATACGCTGCTGAAAAGAGAGCGCGACTAATTGATACCCTGTATCAACATTGGGCAATTGTTTGAGTCGGCAATTCAGATCGATTGAAAACAAATAGTGTAAACAATTTCTGCCTCAATCTTTTCCACCCTGCACACTCGTTTTGAGTCATATATATATATATTTATATATATATATATATTATTTAACCGTGTGAACTAAAGTTGAAGAGTTTAGGTGCGTTCAGAAAAGATTGCTTTTAAAATAGCTTATGGTTTATGGCATGAAGTGTTGGGAGTTTGAAGCTTGGACTTTGGAGTGTGGCGCATGTAGCTCAGTAATGGAATTATGCAGTGTGCTTGCTGCTACACATGCTGCTACAATTTTTGCAATGTGTTTATTATTTTAACACGAAACTTGCACTCCAAACTGTTGGTGGCAAAGGAGGTTCATTGCGAGTGGAGCTTGCTGCTTGCTGCTGGCTTCACTTGTAAACAGTAATTTTGCCCATTAATGGGCCTTTGGGTCTGGGTCTGGGTCCGTGCCCGAGAACCCATAATAACTTTCAGCACACTCACATCCCGTATATATGTACATACATACAAGCATGTGTATATACAAAGTCCGTAATTGTTATTGTTGTTGTTACAGTTGCCGTAGTTGGCATTGCAAGCTGGCAAAACAGAAAGGCAACAAGTCAAGTCGACAGTAATTTTCAACACTTACAAGAGGGTGAAACCCACAGCCATAGCCAATGCCTACACAGAAGGTGCAGCGAGTTCCTGAAAACCATTTCTCTTGCAGAAACAAAAGAAAAACCTAGGAAACTAGTTAAAGTGACAAGATTTTCGAGCATTAAATAATAAATTAAGTTAATGTCTTGTCTAAAACTAAAATGAAGGATTAACTAAGAAAACCACAAAAGCGCTTTAGATAAGTTCATTTTAAAAAGTAAGCTCAGCTCAGCTCTTTCTTTTAAATATAAATATGACTCTAGAAACAAAAGCGATTCAAAGAAAGCATCGCTTGAGGCAAGTTGCAACTTAAGTGAAATGGATTAAGGGAACATATGCAACGAACTGTTTATTTCTTTTTTTGACTTTTGTGCAAAACGGTGCCATAAACATGAGCACAAACAACTCACACACACATATATATAACGGTCACACACATATGTGTGCAGTTTGTCACGACATAAGCTCGAAACTTGCAGAAGGAAGTCGAAGGCGAGCAGGAAGAGGGGGAGTGGGTATTGAGGCGAAATTCGCGTCACAGCAAAACGCAAAAACCAAACCAAAGCACTGACTTTTATAATGAATTATTAGTGGATGGAGCCGGAGTGTGGATGAGGGGGAGGGGCAAGACATGGAGGGCTGGAGTGTGGGGTAGGGATGGAAGGGGAACTGATGGCAAGTGGTTGCTTGTGTGGTATTTGTGGCCCTTGTGGTCTCCGCTTGGCACTTAAAAATTTAATAGTGCTGCAACAAATAAAAAACTCGTTGAAACCAACATAAAACGTGAGCCAAAAAAGTATGCAGCAAACTTTAATTTAAATTGATTTAAATTTGGCTGCGGTTGAGGGGAACGAAAATCCTTTTAAATCCTTTTCTTATTGCAAAAAATCACAAGTGCATAACGAAAATCGAGCTGAAGGCAGAAAATAATGGCATTTAACAGGCCGAAAGCAAAGTGGATTTAGAGCCACAACAAGAAGTGTTTTTGGGTTAGTGCTCAAACCCTTTCAAGTCCTTGAAGCCCATTAGAACTTCAGTCAGCAAGTGGCGCATGTGTTTCCAAGCCGTTTGAAATTTCAAATTTTTCCACTGCGAAATCTATGAAAAAGCTACGGTTTTTTCTTTATTTGAACGTAAAGCTAATTTCATTTAGTCAATAAAACGCGTTTGTGCTTTCAGAGCTGTTTTATTTATTACTGAGTCCTTAATGGCAAATAAGCTTATCGATTCAGTTGAAATCTACATATGTAACTTCCTTGAATATTTTGCGGGTTTATCTGTACCTTGCTGGCAAGCGTACAAACCTTGTTGCCTCATTCATATTCATTTATTGTGTTGTGCACTAAGAGTTATCCCATCTATCTGCATTGCTCGGTTGCTCTTTATTTCTCCCAAATTCCCTTTGCTCCTTGCCGACTTGACGCCCTCTGCAGAGTTCAGGCAAACTAGCATATCCGTTGCTTTATTACATTTCGTTTAGTTTTTGGACAACTGACCACTTTTTTGTGGTTGCTTTGTGTGTGTGTGTGTGTGTGTTTGTGCATATCCGGAAAGCCACTCCCCCCCTCCGTTTCCATTTACCCCTTACGTGTGTGTCTGTGTGCTTAGTTTGCTTAGCTGTTCGAGCTTTGTGGTTTTTTCGGTCACTGGCACGGCATGAAAGGCTATAAACGAATAAAAAAAAAATTCTACGAAATGAATTTAATAAACGTTAGTTAGTTTTCACGGGTCAAGTGGGTTTTGGTTTGTATGTAAAAATATTGCGCCATTTAACCATAAATAATAAAATAAAATAACTACAGGTTGGCAACCATTCACGCACCTTATGGCGCTGTCCAGTAGTTGTATAAACAAATTGGTTTTACAGCTCCGCTCTGTTGTACCGTAGAATGTGGTTTTTGCTCCATTTCTGTTGCCGCTTCTGCTGATGCTCGTTGCATTGTTGGTGTCAAACTGCAGTGAGTGGTTGAAAACGGTTAATTACATTCGCCCGTAAGATGTGCAGATTTTAGACTTTACTTCCATTTCATTTGGGGTTTTTTCTATTATTTTTTTTTGTTGCTTTTTTTTTATATAAATGTTGGCCTGTTGCATTTGACATACACGTAAAAATGCTGAGGGGTAATCCAGCTGGCAAGCTCGCGCCGTTATTTATGGCTGGGTGCAGCAAAATATACAACAATAACAATAAAAACAGCAGCAAGCCATAGAGCAACACTGAACTGACTGAAAAATGGCCAAAAATACTAACGGAACCATCCAGCAAAAAGCTGCTGCTGCTGCTCTTGGCTCATGGCTGATTCTCTCTCAGTGGTTGCCTTTGTTTGTCATTGCATTACTTGGGCTGTTAAATCCCGCACCGAGTTTTGTATTGCAGTCCTTTTACCCAAACCATAGCCACGTTTCCACTTAACTTCTCTCTCTCTCGCTCTCGCTCTCTCGCTGCTCTACCAATATTTGTCGCTTTAGGGCATTAAGAGGAACGTTCTCGTTGCGTTCAGCTTTGGTGTTGCCTGCGTTTTGCTATATTTTTCTGCTTTTTTTTTGGGCTGGCATTCGGTTCACATGCACTTCAAGTGCCCACAACAGCTGCCGTAGCAGCATCAACTCCAACAAAAAAAAAAAAACACACACACACACGCACACACACACACAAGCACACACATCGAGCAAGCTTTGAGCGCGAAAGGCGAAAATCACAGCCCAAAACTGAAGCGCAACAAGAGCAATTGTCTAATTCTGCCAAAAAGTCGCAGCACAAATGCTCTTCATTCTAAAATATGATGCAGATTGTGAGACAAAGATATGCAAAGAGTAAATTGAATGGAAGCCCAATTAAAATTGATAATTATAAGTTGTGCTTTGTTCATAAAATGTTAACTGCTTTTCACTATTGCTCAAATTAAATGCTGGACTTATTTGTGTGTGATTTCAAGTTGTTAGATAAAACCAGGCTTTTTGCTACAAGTCATTGCTGAAAGTGTCTATCTGAATTCATCTCTTAAATCAGCTCACAATAATCAGCTTAATAATTCCAATGTATTAATTTAACAGTAACATTTCAAACCACTTACTTAATTTGAGCAACACACAATTCGAACAGTTCGCATCATCCAAAGCTTGTTTAGAGCATTTTAAGCTTTGACTATTTCGATTGCCTGTTACCGTGGAGCTCATGTGAATCTCTGCTGGTTTACATTTGTTTATAGAGAAGTGGAGGCTGCAACTTGCAACTCGCAACTCACAACTCACAACTCATGTGTAAAATGGCACAATGCAGGTTTTGGCTTTAATAAAGCGACTATGCGAGCTGTTGCCGTTGCCGTTGCCGTTGCCAGGACCCGCAACAGCTCAAAACACACACAATGCACGTCATGGACATCAGAGGAAGAGTTCTGGAACCTGGGCGGCGACCACTTTTTGGGTCCGGACTACATACGCAGCACTCCTGGCGTTTGCCTGTTTTTGGTTATTTGGTTGTTTGGCTGTGTACTTGATTTTTGGGCAAAGCGGCAAATAACATTTTTGTTTGGTTTCGACGTTTTTGCAATCGCAATGGTTATTCCATTTGCTTGACAAATACACGCTGACGAGAATGACGGCGATAGCACTGGCACTGGCACTGGCACTGGCCGTGGCATTGGCATTGGTATAGTAGAAACGTTTAGTCCACGGACCCCAACCGTCAGCAGCAGCTCCATAGTGTGTCCGGCGGATCAAACTTTTAGCGGGAATTATGCGCATTTTTGTTTGGTTGGTAGCGATGGCCGCGCCAAGTGGTGCCGACTAGTGAGTAAGGCTTAAAACCAGCTGCAATGAGTGGGTTAATGGCCATGTGAGTGTTTGACTTATTCTGTGTGTGCCTGAATGTCTGTGTGTGTGTGTGTGTGTGTGTGTGTGTGCGACGTGGCATTTGTGGAAAGCTTTTTAGAAGCATGCAATATACATTCTGTTGCATACTTTTTTGGTTGTCAATCTTCAAAGCAACAGAACAGAAAGGCTCACACAAACCACCAAAAAATAAACGGTCTTTGAAGGAAATTCTATACAAAAAATACAATAAATTTTAAATGGTTGCAGCGGCAGTTGTGGTTGGTAATTAAGGAAGCAGTTAGCGGTAAAATCGTTTGCCAGCTGGCAATAAAAGCACTTTTGGAGGCCCAATTCGACACATAAAGGAATTCTTTTGAGATGCTTTTTTATGGGTTTTACGTTTATTAAAGAATTAACCTGTATCAAAGTTATGAATTCAAATAAATATTTATAGCAAAAAGTTTTATAGGAAATTGGGATTTTAAGTACTTAATTACTTTGTTCTTTGAAAAGACAATATCGACTACGTACATAAAATATATCCGATGACAAACATGCATTAAATAAAGCTTCACTGCATTAGAAAGTTGTTAGTTATAAAACTTAATTTAAATTTGAAAAATTTGCCATTAGTGAAAGTTTAAATATAACCATAATATTTGGCTAATGCACACATTTGTTGAGCTTAACTCAAATCGTTATGGCAACAATTGAAGCAACACCTGATCTGGCATTAAGAAAATCGAATAAGATAAGGAATTTAATCGCATTTGTAGTTGTTATATATAAACTTACCTAATGTCAATTCTACATTAAGCACACACACAGCCAGATCACACGCACAAAACACACATTAGTTAAAACGACTCAGTTGTGTGCAACAAAAATCATTAAGTCACTTAGAAACACAAAACGGAATTAAAGCAAAATGTGAGCTTGGACACAGACCAATCGATTAGTCAGAGAGTTTGGCACATACACCTGCCATGTGTGGCATGTGGGTGTCATTGTGTGTGTGTGTGTGTGTGTATATGTGTGTGTGTGTGTCGTCTGCTGGTTGCATATGAAAAGCATGTCAACAAAGCAACAACCTCAGCATGCTTCTGACTGCTGCAATCAGAACAGAGACTGACACGGCAATTAGAGCACAACAAAAACTTAAAAGTGAAGGGCAGGGGAGGGGTGGTTGCAAGTGGCGCAGCGAGCAGATTTAGCCCCTCGGGGAAGACCGGCTATTGTCAATCTGCCACTTTGCATATTAGTTATTGAAATCAGTTGCCAGAAAGTTGTTGGCCACAGACATTGCAGCAGCACACGAAACTCATTGATGATTGAATTGGCACGGCCTCCACAGAGGAATGAAAAGCCAACTCGGCGCCAGAGATAGACAGAGAGAGAGATAGTCTCAAATGTTGGACGTGACCATGGCAACCTGCTGCTACTGCTGCGACTACTGCTGCTGCAGCTGCTGCTGCTGCTGCTGATGCACACCGACAAAGACACCTCTTCAAATGCTTCTGGGGAATGTTTGATTTGATTGCAACTTGCTGCTAAAAGCACCCTCCAGTTGGCAGTTGCCAGTTGCCGGTTGCAAGTTCAGCTGGTGCTGAAACTTTAACAAAGCGACTCGTTGCTTTTATCGTTCCACAAAGCTTCTCCAACTTCTACTTTCCTACAGCAACCAACAGCAACAACAGCACAAGTGCGAATATTCGTACTGCACATGCATGCACATCCATATGTATGTGTTTTGTTCTATTTATAATTCAATTGTAAATGCATTTCAATTACGTGCACATTAAACAAACTGGACAAGGAGCAAGTTGTTGGATCTGACCGGGCAGGGGGCCAAAACACGGTTCAACTTGACCACTTGACCATTAGCCATTAGCAATGGCAACTTGGCCTTTATTTTGTTTCGTTACGTTACGTTTTGTTTTTCGCTACTGGGACAATTGGACCATTATTAAAACGCGTTGAGATGGCAAAGCGCAAGTGGCAGCAAAACAAAACAAAAAACTGAACTCCATTCAACGCCACAGAAGCCAAAGAGAGCCACATGCGAGAGAGAACAATGCAGTCGTAACTGCAGCAACAACAACAATAGCAATGGCCATTAAACTTTGGGAGCAGCATCAGGTGTGTGTGTGTATGTGTGTGTGTGTTGGACAGCTCAACGACACAAGTCGGGTCAGCATTAAAAGAAAATTAATTGCGTTAAGAGATAAAAGCCAAGCTTTTAATAATGATTAGTTCTCACCATGGTTTGAGGTCAATCAATCTGAATACTTTTAAAAGTGCTTATTTTATTATAGTATTTACCGGCAAGTAGAAGAAAAAGAATTGTGGTTAGTTATGACAAAGTAAGATCTTTAGTATAAACTCTGATTATAGCACTCAAATAACAAATTTAATATAATTCAAAAGCAGAAAGAAAAAACAATGCATGTAATTATAATTGATTCCCCATGTGCCTCTGCCGATTGCTCGCTATTGTTTTTGTATTTGTTCTTTACTTTTTGGCCAACTTAAATTTAACAATCTTCTGTTTTTGCTGCAACTTAAATTTTCTTTTTTTGCGGTACTTTAGACTGCCAAATTTTCGTTTCAATTCAAACCAAATGTGAGGCACACTCCATTCCAGATAGTCATGTGGCATAATCTGTGGATCTATGACGTTGCCTAAAAATAATTTTACACGTCGAATCTGCGAAATATTCGATTAGAAAAATTCCCCAAGCTATCCGGGCGAATGCACTCACAAGTGTTTCGGCACATTGAATGTAAATGCGCTTACGAGTGGCAACAAATATATTGTTATCGCCCTCCAGATTTATAACCGTTTCAATTGGCCTCGGCGTTGATAGAACCGCTGGCCACATTTTGTGAACACGCATATGCAGTTCCACCTTGTGGCTCCATTCTTTGTAATTGCCAGGACCGTCTAGACGCGCTATTGCCGATGCTCGAATATGGGCGAGCATTTTTTATTTTCGAATTTTCCGATCGGATACAGAATAATAACTCAACTATTCTATTGTTACGACTGACAGCCCGGGGAAAGGGCCAACTGTCTAACTTTTGTAACAAACAAAAAAAAAAACGTTAAGCGACATTTGAGTGCACTTAAGCCGACACTTCAGGCCACATTTTCGTTGCAAGCCAGCCAAGCGTTCATCAGCAATCCTTGCAAGTTTTTTTGGCCCGTAACCACGAGGTCTAATGAGCCCTTGTGCTGGGTGGCGTATTTTACAATTAGCCAGGAGACGCCAAAGTGCATGCCACCTGTAGTCCTCTTATCCTGTAGTGGTCATGTAGTTTTACTTCTCTCTCACACACACACACACACACTCACACACACACAGAGATCGCACAACACCCTTCGTTCATAGTCTTTGGCAATTAAGACCCTGGCCGAGCGTTGACCACACAGCAAATGACTGTAGCCAGTTTGCTTTCATTAATTTTTGGTTGTAATCCTTGCTGAAGCATTTCATTTCATTTTAGTTGTAGACTCACAGCTGATGTTGTTCTTGTTGTTTGCGTGTGAATAGTTCGTCTCAGGCTTTTTCACACTTTGTTCCTACGTGCGGATACCCTGAAGTACTAAAACTGGTGTTATATGGCATAACTGACTACCAAATAACTTGTAAAATATTATTTAATATATTTAACTCATTGAACCCAGAAATTTTGGTTTCTTGTTAAAAAAAAAGTGGTTATTCGCTTCCAGGTAATGGTTAAAGCTTGAACTAAAATAAAATCTCCCCAAATTGTTTTTCTTCACTTCCAAATCTATTCAAGTTTGTCTTTAATAATTTTGCGCAGATTACTTTGGATTTTAAACTGAAGACACAAGTCAAATTTATTCAGTCTAATTATTTATGTAAGTCAATTCTTTCAACACTTTCTAAAGCAGTTGTAAGCTGTGAATTTTGGATTAAAACTGTCTGTAAGCTGTGACAAGTGTGATTAGATCTTTATGCTACTAATCGAAGAAAAGTGTCAACCATTAAAGGGCATTTCACATTCGGCATACACCTGCGATAAGCTTTTCAGCTACTGAATGAGTTTTTTTTCACAGTGGTCATGTTTTTACAACTGGGCCATGTCCAGCAACGACGTAGCCACGTTAATGACTTTTGTGCTGCGCCTGTCGCACGGCAAATGTTTTAAAACTGCTACCCCCCAAATGGGCTGTTGTTTTTGTTATTATTGTTACTGTTTTGTTGTTGTTGTTGGCTGGCTGGCTGGCGATTGCCGGCCGGTTAGCGCGTTTGCCGCAGCCGCCCGCAGTGTTTGGCAGGACATCGGGCAACCGAGTCATTTGTACAGGTTTTTTGCAGACTGAATGCGTCGGGGGCGGTAAGACTAAAAGAAGGGTATGGGAATGGATGAGGGGGATGGGAATTGTTAATTAAAGTATTGTCTCCACGTCGCTGGCAAAATGAACAAGTAGACAAGGATTCGTCGTTGTTGCCGTTTGTTGTTGTTCGTTGTTCGCTGCTGCCGTCCTGGACATGGCCCTGACTGCCCTGGCCGTCAATTGTCGAACATGGTGCTCTACAGTTCCACTTAACAGCTACAATGGGCACTTTGCCACAATGAATTCAAATGGATGCCCTGACCGGGTTGCAGTTTTTTTTATATCTATTTTTTTTTTTTTAGCAACATACTCTACTTTCCAGTACCCTCACTGTGGCGCTGCCATGTTTGCTACATGAGTTGTTATTATTGTTGTAGCTGTTGTGTCGCTTCGCACACACACAGAGAGAGAGAGAGAGAAGGAGAGAGACCAACACACGTGCACATGACATGCACACAATGACAGCTGACTGTTGGCTTCCAAAAGCCCCCGAGGCATATGAGTCAAGTACAAACAGCGCAAGGAGGCGAGGAGTGCAGAGGCCAAACTGTATACAGAAGTACCTCTCGGTCGTGGGCACATTTTGGGCCGACGTGTTGTCCGTCGTCTGTCGTCCGACGTCCATCGTCTGTCGTCCGTCCTCCGTCGTCCGTCGTGTTGTGATTCTTTAATGAAAGCTTTAATTTGGGTTTACCAATTAAAACTACGTGGCGAATGAAATACACATGCTAGCCGCAGACATACATAATACAAAAGAAATGGCCACAACAAGCCAAACAAGATGGGTGTGTGTGTGTGTGTGTGTGTGCATATAGCTGGGTGTCAGTGTTGGATGCGCTAGACATTTAAAAGCTATTTTGAAGCTAAGATGTATATTGGCGAACAGAACGAGTCCTTGGCTGGATTTGTGGTGTGGGTAAAACGAATGCAAAAAACAAAAAAAAAACCAAAAAAATAAAAAAAAAAAAACATTTTAGTGTAACTGAAAAATTTTGGTAAATGTTTAAGTACAGTCAACAACATAGAAATTCCTGTGTGAAGTTTGGCAACGTTGCAGCTCCAATGCAATTCTAACTGTCGAGCAATTAAGTTGGGAGCATTACTAATAGTTGGTTGGAGCTTAAGCTTACTTAAAATGCCCTCTGAATTATTCAGATAGAAATTGTAAACTGGACTCAATTACAGCAATTAAATTTAGCAATTTGTTAAATGTGGCAACGTTGTCTGCACCAAATACAACATCTTTTTTTTTTTTTTTAATATTAACAACATTCTAAGAGAAAGCCAAAGTGGAAACTATTTGAAAGTATAACATTCACAGAGCTACTTCATAGTAAAAGCCCAACTGTGTCAAATTTGCTTGGTGAGCATGTTTTTTACTCCTTTGCCATCTAGTTACAAACCAGAAGTTTCAAACAGCAATCACATTTTCTCTTAAGCAATGCTTGTACTCGTTTTATCACTGCCTGCTATCCAATAATTAAGGAGCCCTTTGAATTGTGGCAACGTTGCCTTAGCTGTCTGGCTCACAACCTCTGTTTACAATTATGTACTTACAAGTCGGAACAAGTACCATGCAGGTACATGGAAATATGGGGCACGAAACAGCAAAGTGAACTGCAACTGAACAAACAACACCTGAGCCCAGTTGGCAATGGCCGCAAGGCGACTTCCGTTTCCTTCCGCTGCTCAACTCGTGCGCATCTCCTTTTTTTTTACCTCTTTTTTTTTTGTTGCCTCTTGTAACTTTTACTTAATTTCGTTGGGCAGCGTCCCCCATGGCTCTTACATAGCCGCCAGTTCCAGACGGTCCATCCGTGTACACGTCAGCAGCGACATTATTGCTGTTGTTGCTTCCAGGCAGTGCTATCATAACGCCATTTATTGCAACTCCCATTAAAAAAAAGGCAAGCAGCACAGACACCTTTGCGTACTAATTTTTTACACATTTTTCAACTCTTCATTATCCATGCCCTCTTCCGCTCTGCTTCTCATTCTGAATCTCATTCGCTTTATTCATTTTTGTTGTTTTTGTTGAATTTTTTTTACTTACAGAACGACACGATGCGTTTGCTGTACATGTATCACGCACAGGATCCACCGCACGGCTCCGTGCGTCCCGGCACGCTGCCCGAACCGGGGCAAGCCTTTCGTCCTTACCGACCGATGGTGCTGATGCAACGGGCCCAGCTGCAGTTGCCAACGCCGCATGATGAGCGCGTTCGTGTGCTGGAATTGCGCAATGAGGACGTGGAGCTGCCCGCAGGCGATACGCCACTCTTTTGGTGCAAAATGTTCAAGCTGGAGGATATCAATCGCAAGCATCATCTCATCCGGGTAAGAAATATCTGGTGGCCATTGCTAAACGTTATTACTTATATGCCATGCATAATTGAGGCCAAGAGCGCAGTTCTTTGCTGCATTCCGTTTTCGTTTCGTTTCGTTTGCGTTTTCGTTTTCGTTTTTCTGTGTCCTTTGCCTCGGCATAACCAAATTGAAATATTAAAAATTTATTTATCTCTGTCTCTCCTGCTGGCTGAGTCACTCACTCACTCACTCACTCACTCTCTCACTGTGGATGTGTTCATTTTCTTTTCATGGGACCAACAGTACGAGCCGATTTATGATTCATCGTCCAGCGTACACTACTTGCAGCACATAACGCTCCACGAGTGCCAGGGCTCGCATTCGGAGTTGGAGGAGCTGGCACGCGAACAGGGCAGGCAGTGCATGGGCGCCCGTTCCATACCGCTGGCATGCAATGCCATTGTTGCCTCCTGGTCGCGGGGCAGTGAGGTAAGCAAGCATCTGATTCAACTGCACTTAACTCAACTCAGCTCAGCTCAGCTTAACTCTGCTGAACTCATACCCACCCACACCCACCCACACCCACCCAACCTGCCACCCGTCAGCATCGGAGCCATAACCATGCAATATTAATTTAACCTTCGCAAATGCTTCCTTTCAACACAAAATACACGATTGCATTGAATGTAGAGTACGAAATTTGAAATACTCTTGCAGAAATGTTGCTTAGGAGGGCATAAATTCATTCAAATGCAGTACCATCAAATAGATATGGTAAATCAGGATATGTTAGAATTGTACAGCAGTTTAGTAAAAGGAATGAATAGGAATGAATAAGAAATGAGTAGTCAAGTCTAAGCCTTTCCAAGCCTTGAATTTGATTCAAAATATTCAAGAATGCCTTACAATTGCAATTACTTTTAATGATAAATAAAGTTAAGAAGAAAGTTAATATTTGTATAAAGAAATTAATGTTTGAGCTAGAAAAACAATCATAAAAAAAGGAAAGAGTGGATTGAGATTCAGGATTAAATATAAATTTAATATGTAAACATTTCAGGAAATTTGTCTTAATATTCATTAAATATTACACAAGACTTTATATAAATGATATTAGGCAAGTGTTTAAATATTATTAGCAGTCAATTCTGTTGAACAATAACAGCAAGCGAATAGTTCCTTTGACAAGCATATCTATTTAGTTTAAGTATCCAGTTTGCTGCAAAGGGCATTTACATAAAGAAACGGCTTGGCCTTCTGCCCTTTTGAAGTACTTTTTTTTGTCGTGCTTTTCATAATTTCATCACAGGAGCCCCATAATGCAGTGCCCATGTGCCCGTGTGCCCGTGTGGCCATGTGTTGCCGTATTTTGGGCGCCCAAGGGGCGCAGTGCCACTGCAATGCAATGTAATGCAATGCAATTGAATGGCGGCTGCTGTTGGCGCGCTTGCTGCGAATTTAAATTGCACATGACCATGGCATCAACTTCCGTCCTTCATTTGCCAGCTGTATATATAGATATATAAGTACAAATGCATATACTCCTCCAAACATACATACAACTGCATGGATGTGTTGTATAAAATCAACACTCGAAGGCTCTGCTTTTATTTTGGTTTGTGTTTTTGGAGCTCTTTTGTTTTTCATAATGTGTCGTTTGTATTTTGCAGGGCTTTACATATCCACATGAAGCCGGCTACCCGATTGAGTCGCGACAGGCCAAATATTATTTAATGGAGACCCATTACAACAATTTGAAGCCGGACTTTGCCCAATTGCATGCCAGACAAATGGCGGATAATTCGGGTTTGAAAATCTACTTTACGCACGTGCTGCGACCAAATGACGCTGGCATATTGTCAATCGGTAAGTTTGGGTCACCAACACCAACATACCAAATAGATATATATATATATACACACATACATTCATACTTTTATACACGAGTTGTGTGTTTGCGCCAAATGCAGTGGATGCTTTGTGTGTGTGTGTGTGTTTGAGTGTATATTTTATGCGATGCAAGCTTTCATATATGCAACTCATGTCATGCAATTTATGAGATTGCCGAGTCCAAAAACGACCCTGGGAGTTGTTCAGTTGTTGGATGCGGAGAGCTGGCAGTTAAAGCGGTCTGCAAAACCTGCAGCCGCATTGGTGGCTAGTAAAACAAAAGCTTATGAGTTTTTCTATGTGTGTGCATGAGTTTGTATCAATGTGAGTGTCTGTGTGTGTTTGTGTGTGTGTGGTTAAAGGTGTGTCCTGCCGGAACAGTTGAAACAAAAGCGCTATGCATCGACTCTGGTCCCAGACTGCATTCACAATTTGGTATACAATAGAAATATATATTTAATTGCTTATCAGGAGTGTCTCTTAGGGTGCAAACCAGACTAACAAATTGCAAAAAACAAAAACAAAAGACAAACAATTTGTTCAGCGATTTTATGTTTGCATTATTTATCATGGACAGCACGCATAAAGCAAATTAATAAATTACTAATGGCAATTCAGTCAGTCTAAAACTTTGTGGTATTCCACATTTCGATTATTTATTTAACTGGCCTCAGGGTGGAAAATATTCGCGTCTATTGGCTATAAAGCAAATATATTTGTATAGTAGCTGCGGGGACTGCAGCAATTAAGTATATTTCTGTGCTGAATAAAGAAATTTTAAAACTTACTGAAACAGAGAAAATATGGGCACTGAAAGAGAGTTTTAGTTATTACTCATATCGATTTTAAATAATAATAGTGAACAAATTAACTTGTGTTCTTCTTCGAGCTGGCTTGAAAATTTGTAGAATAGCTTGAATTCTAAACTGCAGACTAATGCAATGTGCATTGAAATGTAAACTGGCCTCGAATTCCATTGTTCTGAAATCATTAAGAACACCAAGAAAGTCTCAAGTTGCCTTCTCTGCTGCTCGTGAGTTTCCATCTTTTACCAACTTCCTGAGCCAACCACGCTTAAGCATAGTCGCTTACCACAATATTCGTGTGTTCAACCGGCTTGAGGGCTTTTTGAGTAGGTGTGTTGCACAACTAGTATCCTAAACAACCCCGACAGCCCACCTGCTGCCTGTGCTGCCAGAGCTAAACAAATTTTCAAGTTTCCTTTCCATGTACATATTGCTATGCCTGCGCACAGGATAACTAAAATACTAATTTCACTTTACAATTTGTTTTCTATTTTTGTGTGTGTTTTTTTTTTTTATTTAATTTTTTTTTTATTCCTTTTTGGGTTCTACTCCCACCTCTGCGTCTATTTCTTATTGTTATTTTTGCTGTTGTTCAGCTTTTGGTTGCTTCGTTTTGGTTTTTGTGTTTGCTTGTGGCCACCAGACTACAGGGATGGAGGCGGACACTGTGGGCGCTGTGTTTTCGTTGCTGTTGTTGCTGTTGTTGCTGTAATTGTTATTTTACTTTTGTTCATAGTCACGCAAACCAATATAACTTTGTTACAACCGCACAGAGACATGGCCAACACAGTTGGGACTGCGGATGGGGTGTTGTGGGGGAATAAGCCATACAGGAAGAAGGTATCAGGCGCCACTACCACTACCACCCATCAGCTGCCCGCACGTTTTTTCGATGCTTTTTGAGTAGGTGTTGCCAAAACTTCCGGAGTATTACGGCACAGAAGTAGATTAATACATTCTGATACAGTGCAATTTTCGGAAGCGAACAAGCGCAACAAAAATAAAATAAAACAAAAAAAAAATATTAAGAGATGAAAACGGCGCTTATAGATACGTATATACGTATATATATATATAAAATATATATAAGAATTTTAGGGACGCGTCTTGCAATCCTTGAAGCAGGCACCACTTCTGGCTTCTGTCTGTGGCTGGGGCGGTCTCAGGCTCTCCCAGTTCTCCGACGTTGGCAATGCTATTGAAATATTTAATTGGAATTTAACGCATACCACAACACGCAAGTCAATAAATAAAAAATATCTACAAACGTATAAAAATACATATCTACATTTGATATATAAAATTAAAAAGATACATATAAATATATATATATTTATATATATAAACGTTTGCAACATTTTGCTGGCTTGCTATAAATTGAATTACGTTTGGATTTTTTTTTTTTCTTGCGTGGCTTTACTACGGGGAGCGGGGGACAAGCCAAAGCGGCTCGACCCACACGCGTAAGTAGCTGCGAAATTGCTATGCTTCCCGTACGACTGTCTGCCTGTCTGTCTGTCTGTTTGTCCCTCTGTACGGGGATTTGTGTGTCTCCTCTGGGTCGCTCTCTCGTCCGTGTGGCAAAATTTAATTTCAAGTTAATTGGTTATTGATATAGCGCTCTGGCGTATGCAACGCTGCTTTGATTAATGTTGCTGCGGCTTGGCGAGTTTTTATGGCACCTTGGAGATGGGGTATGATTGGAGCCAGGGCGCAGACTGTTGCCAATGCGCCGGGGAGCTTGTTAAGCCGAGTAGAACAAGATAAATGCTCGACAAATTGACAAGAAACTTCAGAGATTATGCATTGTACATTTCAATAGTTGTAACACGATGCCAATATTCAAGTCTACTTTAAATTGGTCAAATGCCAATCTGAATTTTTACAGAATTCATATCAGTTGTAAAGTTAAATTTACATAACGTTTATTAAACGGAACACGTTTTTATCAATTTAAGCATTTTACACAAATTTGTAATGCACATTTGCCCTGAATTTTGTATCTATTAATTTTCATATGGCATTGCCGCATTTAATTTGAGCTTAGCATTTTTTCCCATAATGATCATCATCAGCGTCATCATCGTGTTGTTGAAATCAATTTTCAATTACGAATACGAATTTTAACTGCGGCATGTTGGCTTATAAAACTCTCTCGCGTTTTATCTTGTGTTGGTCATTTTATAAAATGTCATGGAACAAAATCAATCAACGTGCTACAAGGAGCAGGAGGTGGCGAAGTTCGAATAAAAAAGTATCTAGTAAATATTGCCGAAGCGCATTCAGAGGGCAAAATCATCAATTTAATTCCAAATTGCAATTCATGCGCATTTATCAAATTTTGTTCACTTAAAGCGCAAAAAAAACAGTTCACCAGATGGTCGTTAAGCTGTTGAAAGTGATTCTGAAAAACGATATGAAATTAAAATCTATTGTTCTGTGTTTAACTCAGAATAATTTGATTTTCTTAATCTTCCTTTTGAGTTGCATTTATTCAAATTTAGTCAACCATTTTATTTGACAACTGGAACACACAAGTTGAAGCAATGAGACCCCATTAAAATACAGAATAATCAAATACAAAATTAAAAAATTCTGTGAGTGAAGTTGATAATACTCATAATACTATAAATATGAAGAACAGTTGAGTTTTGCAACACGTAGATTCAGGCTATTAAATGAAAATTGTACTTTAAAGCATCATATCAAAGTTGTTTGCTGCATACAAACTGTTGGCATACAAAATGCCAATTTGAACAACTTGATGAAATTAAATCGAAAAAGATTTCAATAACACTCCGGTACATAAATTATTGTCAGCGCATCTCGCTATCGCTCTTCCGATGCTTTTGCCAATTTCCATTCATTAAATCAAATTCAATATTGGCCAAATCGACGCAACGAGTGCGAGTTGATTTTGGGATGGGATTTTGGAGGTTGGTTGTTTTGGCAACGAGGGCTTACTGCCTGCCATACTGGCTCTATTTCTATTTGATTTGGCCAGACGACACTGTGAGCCATGGCACAATTCATAACTGCATATTTTTCAAATCGATATTTAACATGCGAATGCCGGACTGCAAAGCGGAAGCGAATTGTGTGTGGGGAGGCAAATTTGGCAATTGCCTTGCACCGTTGCCGCGTTGACAACAGCAGCAGCAGCAGCAGCAGCAGAAGCAGCAGAAATAGCAGCAACAACTCGTTGCAACACGGCAATGCCAGTGCAAAATGGTGACTGTATCAAAAATTGGAACGAACAACTTTTCTAATTATTTTAAATGGCACTTTGTGTCACAAACACGCGCACCTGCTGCAAAAGTTCGATTTGATTTTGTTAGCTCTACATTTGTATTTTATTGGACAATTCGATTAACGGTCTGGCTTTCACTTATAATTGAACTAAATCACATTTGTGCCAACCCGATAACGCGTAAGCCTTCTAATGAAAATCTGTCTAATAAATACAAGGCCAATAAATTGCTGATAGTTTCCAATGTAGTTTTTGTTTTCAGACAACAATCATGGATTCTGTTTTTATTGCTTTCTGTTTTCATTGATCCAGGCAATTTGTGTCTGATAACCAACTAACACGCATAATTATCAAAGTCATATTTTATACAAGAATCCTTTTTTTTTTTGCAAGTAGAGAAAAGGAAAATCGCTTTGATACCATTAAAACTGTAGATACAAACTAGGTCCTATTACTGCAATCCAATCAACTCGTACGTCGTTATATGTTTGTATGTTGCCTATCAAATGTTGCTAACCGAGCATGACTAAGCTATAAATACAAACACATGCAATTCTTTTACCGTAAAAAGGCTTTAAAAATACAAAGCAAAAAAAAAAGAGAAGAAGAAAACAAGAAGGACTCACGCGGATTCACAATAAAAATCAATTGCCAGTTGGTGGCTCTTAGTAAAAGAGTTTTTTCGTACCCAGCAATGCCAAACATTTTCCGCGAGTATTTTGATTGGCATACTCACAACAGTACTCCCCCCACCCCTCCCCCACACACACACGCACAGCACAATTGAAACGCCAAGCAGTGGTAAATAAAAATATGTGGCACACATGAATTTCAAATATTTTTCCAACACGCCGACCGGCGGCGACACGGGTTACTTCATTCCGTATACTGGCGAGAAGAACGACAGCCAACGCGTCGAATGAACAATATTCCGCAACATTTAACTAATTGAGGCAGCGCGACGAGCGTGGCACACATCAAACTCAGCTAAGATATAATGTGATTGTCAAACAAATTGCTAAAAGACTAAAAAGATTCCTAATTGATATATGGATGTGTATCCGATGTGAGCGAACCTCTGCCAGTTTTTTTCTTTTCTTTTTTTTTTATCTACGTTGCACTGACAAAGTTGTTAACAAACATCAAAAGCAGCAATTAAAATGTAATTACACGTTTTGCGACAAATCGAATTAAAAAATCAACGTTCAAAGCTAAATAAGTAGAGTGCCAGTGATAGCTGGCAAACGAGAGTGGGTGTGGCTCTCGAAGGGTGTCGAATTTGTAGGGGATTGTGCATGACATGCTAACTGCCAGTGTCTTTGATGGAGCGTTAATTAAAAGCATTCAACACACGCTCTCTCAACATTTACAGGCATGGATCCCAACTGGCGCCACATTATACCGCCGGGACAGAAGCGCGTGATATCCGAGGGCCAGTGCATTGAGGACTGCACCGGGTATGCCTTCCCCGCGCCGGGCATCAACATTTTTGCGGTCATGATGCGCACACATCAAATCGGCAAGGAGGTTAAGCTGCGCCAGGTGAGTGCTCCTCTATTTGCATTGAACAACGCTCTACGAATTGCTATAGTCAAAGCCAGAGCCAGAGTCGACGACAAAGCTAATGCTAATGAGCAAACTAACTTTTGCAGATACGACAAACCGAGGAGCTTCCGCCAATTGCACACGACAGCAATATAGATGTGGCCTATCAGGACTTTCGACGTTTGCCACAGTCGGTGCATTCCATGCCCGGCGATAGACTCATCGCCGAATGCATTTATGACAGTTCGTCACGAAAGGCAATTACCCTGGGTAAGTGCTACGAAACCAACCAGTCAACCAGCCAACCAACCCATTTTCCCCCGCCCCGCCCCCCATATTTCCGCTTAAGGGAGCCCTAAAATATATGGGCAGAGTAAATAAAAATTGCAAGCAGCCATTGTCGTGCGGAAAACTGCAAAAATTCTCAATGCTTACCCGTGGTTTTCCCGCTCGTCCTGGCAAACAGGCGAGTCATCGTTATGACACATTTAAATCAGCCCAAACGATACGCGACAGCCAGAAGAAGAAGCAGAAGAAGAAGAAGCAATAAGCAGTAAGCAGTAAAGGGACCAAGTGCAGTACCACAAACTGAAACTGAAACAGAACCAAAACCAGAACCAGACACCGTCATACGGTGAAACAAAAATGAAGCACACGACAGCCGCCTGCCAAGCTGAAGGAGAAGAAAAAGCACTAGTATCAGAGACGGGGATGGGGACGGGTACAGGAATAGGAGCAGGAGCAGGCCAGAGCAGAAGCGGGCCGTAATGGAGGCGGCGCTGACGACCTCATTGTAAAATATATAAACCAAGACATTGAAACATTTCACTTAGCACGAAACTGCCAGGTGTTAAGCGAACTGGGTTTCAACGTCAGCCTCAACCCTATTGCAATGTGGGAGTTGAGATGAACACTGGAGGAGCAGGGTGGATGGGTTGGGGTTGGGGTGTGGTGAACTGACAACTGTACAAGTCTCTCCAGCAAAGTGGACAATGTGACAGCCAGATGAGAGTGAAGCAAGCAGCGTATTGGTGCAGTTGCAAAAGACACCTGCCGTAGAATGTAATTTGTGAAGCAGGACAACAAAGAATGTGTTGATCACAAAAGAAGGGAAATGTACTTTTCGTAATCAGCATACGGAAGTCTCGTACTTTTTAAAAAGGCAACTGAGTTAAAAGAAAATTGTCAAATAATTAATATTTGAACAATCGGAAATTGAAAATTATCACTGCTTCATCCTTAAAGAAAAAGGTTCGATGATGAAACCAATAAGAAAACACCCAACTTATTCATAGAGAGAAAACACCACAAGCTAATTCGAATTTACTCTGTAGAAATGTTTCAGAAATCTCTAATTGTTAAAAAAAATAAAACGAGATCACCACTCATATAAAAAAAAATATTTGGAAATTTGAAATCGCCATGGAAAAGTAATTTTACTTTCTGACGAACTGCAAATACGAGAATAGCATCAAGTTGCACAACTACTCTGCAGTTGGCCATTTATTACTAAGTTGGCTATTCTTAGCGAGCGTGGCTAACACTCCCTACAGAAAATAGAGAACACTCGAATCGTAAATTTGCAAGAAGTTTCTTGCTAGCTGCACAAATTCAGCACACAATCTACAATCTAGACTAAGTGAATGAACGCAGCGGCAACAATTGAGTGCAACTCTGTGGAGGCACAATCGTAATAGACCATGCCTAACGACTTTGCACTAAAGTGAGGAGGAGCACACTGATATGTATGTGTGTGTGTCGAGAGAGAGAGAGAGAGAGAGAGACACAGTCCGAGCAGACGAATGCCGCGAGTCGAGCAGTAAAACAGGCAGTCAGGCGTATGAGTCGAAAACATAAAGCTTCCAACTCAAATAAAGCAATGATGATGACGATGACAATGGGGATTGGGACTGGGATAAGGAAGATGATGTTGATGTTGATGCTGATGCTGATGCTGATGTTGGTGGTGATGGTGATGGCAATGTCGATGGCAATGCCAATGCTCAAGCTTCTGCTGATTCGCTCCAGCTCCAGCTCCCGCTTCAGGTCCATGCATCCTGTATCCTGCATCCTTCAGCCTGCTTCCATCAATTTCGTCTTGTGGAATATTATTATGATGGCGCCTGCTGCTTTACAGCCAACGGACGCTTAATTTTGTCTTTTGTTCATAGCCAGTGAGTCAGTGAGTTATCGCAATGAGAAGATAGAGTGGACGGGAAGGGAAGGGCGGCGGGGAGGGGTGGTCTGGTGGAGATTGGTGAGGGATTCAGACTTACCTGGCCAGCCAGCCAGGAAATTGTCCTCGCTGGTGACTGTCGCCCAGAGATCCGTGCTGTATTTTTGCATTTTGTGTGTGTTGTCAGCCGTACGATATTTTTATTCCTTTATTGCAATATTTTTTGTTCGTTTGTTTGTTGATTTTGTGTTCTTGTTGTTTCCGCCTTTGCATTTCTTATGCGTTTCTTATGCTCTCTCTCCCATTCTCCCTATTTGCAGGTGGACTCACAATGAAGGAAGAAAGCTGCACCGTGCTGACACTTTACTATCCACGCCAAAAGAAACTGACAACGTGTCACTCACTACCCAGCCTGCCCACAGTGTTGCATTCCCTCGGCATCGAACAACTCGCAACGTAAGTCGCCACCCCCCACTTCACTATACAAATTATATATATACATATAAACATATACATATACATAGTATATGGTGGAATTTATTTCAAGTCGTCCGACGAAGTCGAAAGCTTTTGCCAGACCTGCCACACAATGGACGCGAAATTCGACTGACAAGCCAAATGAATATTGACATTTAACTGGGTCCAAAAATTGCAGATATCGATAAAGTGAAGCACTCATCGATAAAATCAGTCGCCTGGTTTAAAGGAATGAAGAAATTATCATGAATTAGTGCAATGCACGAAAAATTACGAGCAATTCATTTGCTATTCATTATATAAATATATGCATCGATACAAATGATTAGAGAAATGTTATTTTAAATGCATCGATACAAATGATGAGAGAATTGTTATATATTTGTATACCCAAGAAAAAAAAAACTATTTATGCAGAGCATATTACATTTGGCCCATTGTACAATGCTTACTGCATCTACTTGACGTTGGGCATTGTGTATAAGGAAATTCAGTTTATTCCTCTGTTGACTAAGGTAATTGTTGATTTAATGATGTTGTTGCATAACCAAATCACCTAACGAACTCGAAGTTGGCACAACCACGTGACCTGTGAAGAGGAAGATAGAGAGGGAGAGAGAGAGCTGAAGAACCTGGCATCCATCGGGTCTATTCCTCGGTCTGAAGTATTTGCCTAACAAACAATTGGAAAATAAACTGCTCTCTGCACAGTGCTCTCTAATTGTAAATGTGCAAAAATAAATTACGAGGCATGGCTGAGTGGCATCCAAGTGAATTCTACCTATGCCAAAATCTCCGACCAATGCGCTTTATTTCGAAAATATTGATTTCTATTAAGCGCAAAGTGCTAAGTAAACAGACCACATGGCCAAAATTCGGTTAGTTCGTCAGGTCGTCACACCGTCACCTCATCAGTTCGCCAGCTCAGCTGTTCAGATCGAATCCGGGAACGCTCCTGCCTGCTCTTGACTCCTGAATAGCTTTGCCATCCATTCAAATGCGGTCGGGCATAATCATCTCGAGGGAGCAGCCCCATAAATATTTTATTAAAGCATTCGCTGAAAATTAGTCGAAATTAAACCTGAACGTCAGCTTCGAGATTCATTTTGAATTGATGTGCAATAGGTGGAGAGCCCAGAGGGTTGCCTGCTCTGTGAGGGCACGCTCTATTAATCACTTCCTATTGACACAAGACCGACGCGGTCAAGTCAAAATCAAAGATAATTTTCTATGCCACCCCGGAATTTCTTTTTATATACCTTCATTCCTTCGCTTCATTGCGCAAATCAAAGTAAACGGCATAAATAGATTAAGGCACCAAGTGAAGGTAAGAACGGAAACATGGCCACCTAAATGAGTTATGAGGCAGAAGGACCAAAGTGTTGCTGGAGGACTCGTCTTGAAGATTTGATTGGTTCCTCACTTGGGGCACGGTCTGAATGTTAATGGTAAATAAATAAAATCAAGCTGAAGCGGATTAAAAACGATTAATTGGAGATTTGCTTAAAGCTGACAAATGAATGTCTGAAATTCAATTCAAAAATTGCTTTCTGAAATAATCCAGCAATTCCAGCAATTCAACTGAAATGAATGAAAGCTGCAAACCGTTGAAAATAAAAGCTTGCAGGCAAATTGAGACTAAAAATAATTATCACATCACTTATGCAGTCTCTAATATAAAAACTGATATCAGCAAAAGTAGGCTTTGAGTTTGAAAAGGTCTTTCAGGCCACGTTAAAAGTTGCCCGTTAAATCATTTAAAACCCATGCGCGTTAGATAATCTCTCGCAAGCGAGGCACATCAGATATGTATGAATGTGCATATTTGAGGCGCATTTCAGCGCCTTTCTGTGCCTTTCTTTGCCTTTCTTTGCCTTTATCGGCCTTCGAATTCTCTGCGTATTTGCTGGTGCTCCACTTGTTCTTGTTGTTGTTGTTGTCCTCATTGTTTGCTGTGTTGTTGTAAGTGATTGTGGGGCGATGGCATGCACTGGCTTTTTGTCCCGACACCGGCATACAAAGCCCACTCTCGACTCATCCTCACACACAGCCACACACACACACACACACACACAGGCACACAGTGGAAAGTTGAACTGTGTCTACCGAAAATCGACATGAATTGATAAAGTCATTTGCAATTGTCTGTCGTTATGGGTCTCGTCCTGCTACATGTTGATGTGTCTGTTGTTGTTGTTGTCGTTGTTGCTGTTGTTGTTGGGTTTATACAATGGCATGAATGCTTGCATTGCAATGCTTGTTGTTATTATTGTTACTGTTGTTGGTCAGTTATTATGGCTACTGCAATTTTGTACCGCTTAATGGTTCGGTTCGGTTCGGTTCGGTTCAGGTGCGGGGGTGTCTGGACCTGTAACCGGGCCTGAACTGAAAGTGCGAATGCGATATGCGGATTAAAATTCATAATGAAAGTCCAGCGGTGCAACGACAACAACAAACACAACAGCAGAATGAAATTGCCATAGTTGTTTTTGAACTGTAATCCAATGAGCAAGGTACAACGGAGAGAGTGGGAAGGGAAGGTGACGGCTCCGAAATTGGGGGTGGTGACTGGTTCTAGATTGACCACAAAACCGCTTGTGCGCTTCAAGTTTAATTAAACAATGACAAAAACTAGACAACACCACAATAGACTGAACGCTTTATATTTAGGTGGATTACAATTAGATTTTCAAGCTCAAACGGTTTTTAAAGCGCAACTGATTGCCCATGCTGCTAAATAAATTAAAGCCCAACAGAGTTTTAGGGGAAATCTGTTGAATGGTAAGGAAACAATAAGCGTGGCCACAAAGACTATATACAATAAATATATATGTATATTTATATACTGCTGGATATGCTTTAAAGCGATTTGATACATAGTGCAAATTATAAACCAGTGCAAAATTGAGCTGCATTATTTGAGGCTTAGATTATAACCGTAATTCGGCATTTCCCATGCAGCTTACGGTTTCCTTTGATGCGCAATTTTGTCCCCTTATCCGGTCAGCAATGATAACCGAAACATGCATGCCATCCAATGAGGTTCGCAACTAATGTAATTATGGGCTACTTGACAAGACAGCCCGCAACCTGCTCAAAATACTGGACTGCTCGGAACAAGTTGCTTATTACGCTCGAATTTCAATTTAATTCGATACGCATAGATTTTGCGACTAGTGCAGCTACCGAGAGCTGAGCTCAAGTCGATTGAGGGTCGTGTCTGTGTGCGTCTACATCCAAAAATTGTTTGCAGTTCAACTGTGGCTCAATTGACCAGCGCACCACATACTAACGAGGCAGGCAGCTGAAACTGGCTGGAGTTATGGCCAACAGCAGAGGGCAGAATACAGCCCATGCCCGGCCAGGACTCGTCGGCATCGACATCGTCATCGTCATCGTCAACCTCATGCAAAACTCGTTGGAGTCGTTAGCTTGCGTTGGTGTTGGAGCCTGCACGGAGAGACCCCGGGACATGGAGCACAATGCAGGCATTCGCATGAGAGTCCTGTTATGGCTGTTATTGTGTAGTGGAATGGCAAGCAGTGCTGCCAGCTTCCGGTGGAGTTTCATTGATCACACGCACACACATACAAACACACACACACACACACCCACAACAGTTATTGGCTTAATTTACGTTAACGTTTGGGATTTTGTTGCTCCGTCACTTTTTTACTCGCCCAAAAATAATGTGATAGTGGTTTTCACAATTTACACACTGGCCATGGTATCCAAATTAATTTTAACTGTAACTGCTCATGTGTGTGTCTGCCTGGATGTGTGTGTGTGTGAGGGACTCGTTACTTAATTACGCATCATTAAAATCAAAGTAATTGTTGAAGTTCTCTCCTTGCGCTGTCTGTCGGCCGAAATTGGTTTCATTTCACTGTTGTTGTTTGTTAATTGTTTCAGACCCTCGAACTGATAAAGGTGTAGCTATTTTTAAATGCGCGAGTTGTTTTACCTTTCATTTCCAAGGCAAGGCTCATTAAGGACTCGATATCCTGTTTGATATCCTTTATTGCTTGATGGCTTCTTGTTTTACATTATCTTTTCATTCATTACACCATCAACGTCCATCGATTGATGAGTTTCTCTTTTGTTCTTCTCCAGTTTTCTCTGACTTCTCATCCGTAAATGGCAAAGGAAATCAAGTTTTTTTTGCTTGACAGAAGAACGTATTTTGCATTTATGATCAGTAGTTAGTTTTTGTGAGCAGCAATTATTCTTAATGAATTTTTGCCAAACATGCCTTTTATAAAAATACAAAAATTGTTTTGCCTCAACTTTCTTTCTGCGTTTCCGTGAGCTCGATGAAATAATTGTTATTTAAAGTTTTTTTTTAGCAAATTTTTAGAATTGCATTATCTTGTATAATGCTATGGGCATTGAGTTAATTTTAAGCACACAAACTATCCATTCATATGCATGCTCTTACATAAACCCAAGTGGTAGCTGACATTTTCCTTTTTGACCAATGGCAGTTGGCTATTTGGGCAATTTTAGTTTTCATTTGTCATCAACATAGCCATTGCCTTTTGCCGTTTTGCCAATTGCAATTGCAATGCCAGTTCAAAATTGAATTTCGCCCATACATAGGCGCAGTAAATGCACCCAAACACACACACACACACACTCAAGTACACACACAGTGGGAAAATCGCTGCTGTCATAACGCTACATAAATAAACCCATTGAAAATCGCATTGCAGTTGCAGTTGCCGTTGCAGTTGCCGTTTCCCACTGCTAGCTGGCTTTTGTTAGAACCTATGCCCTGCAGGGCAATTGGCGACCACCCCATCCAGGAATGCATTTTCGGGTGGTGCGCACTGCACACTTGTGTGCAGTGTGGTGTGTGTGGTGCAGGGCTATTGGATTTTATAATCAACAATGGCAAACCAAAGTGGAGACACAGCTTTTGTCCTGCTGCTGCTGCTCCCTGCTGCTGCTGCTGCTGCTGCTGCTGGCTCATAATTTTAATTATACTGAGTGCCAATGAAGTCAACAGCCATAAGACTGAAACGGCCACCGATTGATGAGGCGGCTGTGGGATAACAAGTGGACAGCGAAGGGACGGGGTCCAGAGTGCAGAGGGATCAGTATAATCTATGTTCTGGCAGTGCCTTTTAACATTAGTAACAGCTGTGTGCGTTTCCACTGCATTTATATTTATTACGGCATAGTGTGGCAGAAGGGGCGTTCCGGGTTTTAGTTGGGGGATGGAAGGGGCGGTTACGGTTACGCGGTGTCCGGATATATTAGCAGCGCGTTGAGCGACGCTATGGTTCGCTCAATAAACCACAAACACCGACCAAAACAGCAGCAGGCGGGGGTTAAGCGAAAAGGGGAAAGGGGCAGCGGATTCATGTCAAAAGATACACGTATGCAGGCAAGTCACAGGAAACAGGACGCAGGACACGGAACACGGGCGCACACACAGAACGCTGGCCACAAACCGTGCTCTGAACATATGGATAAATGCAATTTATTATTTTATATATATCATTATTATTACTCTACGTACACAATGAACTGGACCACACGCAGACACACACACACACACACACACACTTAAACACAGACACTCTTACGGCACAGTCGACACTCGGGATTCGAACAAGTGGCCAGTTTTTAGTTTTGTGGGTGGTATTTCTGTGTTGCGATTGCAGCTTTGGGGGTTGCAATCAATCCGCAGACATTAATATTTTTCGTGTTGCCAACCGCAAATTGTTGCGGCTCTCATTCGCTGCAGCAGCAGCAGCAGCCACTTACCCCAACCCAAACCCAACCCAACCCAACCCAACCTGAGACCAAACCCAAACCTGAACTCGGTGAGCTGTCTGTCCCTGTGATATCATACAACCCTCGATGCGGATTGAGTGGAATCATAAATTAATTAAAAGAGATTTGTTTGCGGCTTGCAAAGGATTCTGCCACACACACACACAGCTGAAACACAGGAACAGGAAGCAGTCAAAACCAGCAACAAAGAAAATGTGCGTTTGCTGATGATATTTTTATTGTTGTTGTTGTTGTTGTTGTTCCTGCTGTTGCTTGTATGTGTGTGTGTCTGTGTGGCTGTGCTAGAAAATTAAAGCAACATTTTTCGTAATGCCAGCCAAAGAACAAAATTAATTAGCCTAATTGTAAGGGCGGACGAAACGAAATACATTCAGAGCAGGGATGAGGTGGCGCAGCGGGTTGCGGGGCAATCATAGAGCGCGCCAACGAAACGAAACGAAACGAAGTGAAATGAATGAAATGAATGAATAGCGGGTATGAATGAAATGAAATGAATGTATAAGGAATTTATATTGCGCGAGAGATGCAGTGGCGTAGCTGCCAGCGAAAGGGCAAGCGAATCAATTCAAGAACTGCACGACTACAAAATCAAAAAGCGAATACTGAGCTCAATTCCATTTAACGATTCAACGTAAAAGTGAACCTTAAACTCAAATGGCAGATGGGAGTCGGATAAGTAATCATTTGACAGTTAAACTTAGATTAAAGCACAACTTTGCCAACGTCATTTTGCAAACGAAAGTTTAATCAGCCAATTGAAAAGAATATATTCAAATGCATAGGGAGAGTTACTCGAAGCAAGTTGTCATAAAAACTAAATACAAAAGAGGATTGCTAACTTCGACAAAGGCAAACAAAAACACGAAAAATGTTTTAATAAATCCGCAAATATAACATTTATAATAGTTATGAAAAATTACGCTAATGAACGGAGTAAACAACGTTATTTTTGAGGGTTGCTAAGGAATATAGCCGAATTCCCTAAAGCCCAAAAAAACACCACACATATTTTTAAAAGTCTAAGCCAACTCATTAGTCATTGCAACTTGTGTAAAGAATCTTTTTCCCTGCAAAGTGTAACCCACAACGCCACTGATTGCCGCAGCCAGTCAACTGCTTTGAGGTTTTACACTTTTGGCCCATTTGCTGGGGGTTTTGTGTGCCTGCTGCTTATCCTGGCGCTGCTGTTGGTCCCCTTTCTGCCCCTTCCTTGCCTTATACGAGTGCGGTTTTTATTTCGTTTGGCCGCGTCACCCTTGGTATACCAAAAAAGTAACGTATTTGACGCGTCACAAATGAAAATCTAAAAGATTAATTAGCTCAAGTTTTTGCCGACCGTCTTGCTGTGACCTCTTCTCCCCGCCATTCTGCACCTCGCTCAGCAATCGAAAATCCCGCACAAATCTGCACCGACTTACCAACTTACCAGCAACCCTCGTCGGCGGTGGTGAGGAGAGCTCGAAAATCTGCTGGCAAAGCGCCTTTTTGGGGGGGCTGTAATAAATTTTAAGTCCTAATCAAAGTTGACAATAATAATAAAGTTAATAATGTTATTTTGCTCTTCTCTCACTCATTCTCTCTCTCTCTCTCTCTCTCTCATTCTCTCACTGTGTATCTTTCTGTTTTCTTTGCAGCGACTCAAATCCCGTGCTGATTTCATCACCGCCCGAATTGGCTGGCATGACTTTGGAGGCACGTCTGATATCCTACGATTGGGAAAATCAATTTGGTGAATTTCAAGAGGCCACACGTAAAGGCAGCTTTAAGCCCATCTGCTGGGGAGCCAAGAATCATGTGGTGCCGGTGAGTAAGCAACTTCAATTTATCGAAACGTTAAATCTAACCAAGTGAAAGTCACAAATAACAAGACAGAGAGACGACAAACGAAATTATGTAGCAGCCACAAAAGAAGCAATGTGAAACCAAAGATACTCTGATATATATATACATGCATATAGTATAAGGATATGCCTTTTGTATTTGAGCTGATAATTTAGGTTCACAACTTCAATTAAGTAAATAACGAATTTAATAACTTTCAAAGTGTTGCTCCATCAGCGAAGCCATTCAAGTCCATTTGATTTTGCTTCAAAATACCAAATCGTGGGTAATACTTTTAACATTTCATAGTTGATGACCAAAAAGCGTATCTCCTTCGGCAAGTTAGTTGTCAGTTCAGAAGGATGACCATCGCCGGGTGCTGTCACAGTCGAAATCGCATTAACCCTTTTCTTGTCAACTTCACTTTATCTGCACTCTCTGATCGCTGGCAACATTGCGCTGCTTTCGATGCTTTTCCTGCTTTACATCCATCAGCTTAATCAGCTAAATTACTAGACAATATCTGGGATAATTTTTCTTGCTGCCATTTGGCTTGGGTGCCATCGACCCACACACAGGTCCTAGCCAAGTGCTCATTTATTCATCGTGAGGAGTACGGGCAAAAGACATTAGGGGCATCCAAGCCCAGCAGTTTGGCCACCCCCTCCCTTCCCCTGCCACTAACCCTTCTTCTCTGTATCTCTGTATGTCTCTCTCTCTCTCTCTCTGTTTCTCTGAGGGCCCGGATAATGTGGCTGCAGCAAAGCGAGTAATGTCTACCGGAAACCGCACGTTATAAAGTGCAATCAATTGCAGTTGCAGTCTGCCTGGCTGCCTGGCTGTTTGGCTGGTTGGTTGGCTCACTAGTTGGTTGGTTGGCTGGTTGGCAATGGGCTACATTGGAGTTTGTTAGCGCCACTTTACGGGCCAGACGCGGCTAAAGCCGAGCAGACCCCAACCGGGTCACATATATCAGACGGCGCACGTACAACATCGCCAACGATCATTCTAATGGGTCACACACTAAAACCAAGTCACTATCCAGCTGCCAGTCAGCCACACTAATTCACGTCCAATGGCTTAAGCGACCAACAGGCCAACAGACCAACTGCTTGAATGCCTGACTGACTGACTGAGTCACTGAATGAATGCTCCCATATGACCATCATTCGAGTCGCTGGAAAATTGTAGGAAATTGCTTAAGTTAGGAATTGTTGCCATTTTTTTATGCCACCAACTGGCTGGTGGGTAGGAAAATTATCAACGCTTGAATTGTCATCGATTTTCCGTGCTATTGCGTTAAATGTTGTTGGCCATTTCCAGTTCGGTTTGCTTTCAACTCTCAGCCCTCACCGCTGCCGCCCACTTTAATTTTTTCTTGCCTCCATCATCGGCAAAGGCAATAATTCATTGAGGCTGCCTCGAGGCATCCGCCTGCTTCAGTGACATGCCCATTGAATTTATAAGCCCTCGCAGCGTCCAAATTAGCAGTGAGCCGAGAGTGTGTGCATAAAATAAAGCTCAAAAAACTTGATTCAACCCAACCGACAAAATAGTTTTAGCCCAGGCAAATGATGAGCAAACATGCTCATGAACCAGCTGCAGATTGAAAGGTAAATGGCGTTCAATGTACCGTAAAAATATACAAGGCACCTTAACAGGACAAAGAAAAAAAAAAAATATATATATGTATATATATATATATTTATATATGAAAAAACAACGCAGAAAGTAGCAAAAAACCAAAAAAAAAAAAAAAAAGAAATAGCTGAAAAGTAGACAAAGAAATCACAGATTAGTTTTAAATAGACACTTTCAAGAGTCGATGGACTGGAAGACCTACTTACAGAGCAACCAAAAAGTCAGAAAAAAACAAAATTCGATTTATTTTATAATTTAAGATGAATGGCTAAAAATAACCAATTCATTTACGCTTGCTTCAAAAGTTAATACATAAAGATGGTAGTTTTTTATGGAAACTTCAAGCTGTCTTTCATGTACATTTCGAAAATATCTCAAAAAGTGGTCAGTTGGTGTGAGCAGAGCTGTCTAATTTGTTAAATAGCATTTTGCACTTTAATTTTTCAACTTCAACTTTAAGCAAAATTTCTCAAAACATACAAAAATTAAATATTTATCTTCGAACCACACTTGAAAGTCCTAACTAATCCTTCGATTTGAGTGTAGATTATTTTTGAAGCCTTCTAAAACACTTTGGGCTTTATTAGGATCTAGATTAAATCCATTTTGAACCGAAAGGGATTACACACTCACACACACACACACTTGAATGCAACGTCGGAACCCACTTCAAAGTTACACCTGCTGAAAACCAGCACACTTTCTTCATTGACTGGCAACATTAATTACCATAAATAAAAAGTTGTAGCATACTTTGGAAATTCCAGTGGGAGATTTCAAATGACCAGCGCCCAAGGCTCAACGACGCCCCGAGAGCTAATTAGCATGTCAAAATCCGAAAGGAATCTATTGGATATATGTATATATATATATATATATATAGCTTAAATCACAGTCACAGCCCAGCAGAGCAATTAAGGCTTTTAAATTTATGCACATTTTATAAATTTGTTGCCCCCGTAAGCATAACCGTACATTCCTTTTCAATTACAATGCCTGTCGCTGTCAGTGGCAACAATAACAACAAGAAGGCAATTCTCAACCCCAAAACACCTATAAAATACACACACACACACACACATATATATATACATCCAGCCTCACACATACCCACAAAATATAAACTGTCCAAACACACCTGTAAATGTCTGTCAAGTATTTTCGTTCTTTTTTTTATGATTGTGTGGAGTTGGGAGTTTTGGGTGTGGGTAGGCAGCGTAAAACGATTCACAAAATGCCTTTTGAAAAATTCAACAGCAACAACAGCAACAACAGCAGCAACAACAACATCAACAGCCACAGCAAACAAACGAACCGCCAGCTCCTGATTTCAACGTTGAGCCCGTCGCTCGATTTGCATAATATTATTAGTAAACACTCGTTATGAAGTCTCTCACGCCCACAGCGTTGTGCCACGCCCCCATAGCAAAATGCAGACATTCAGTAGATTTAGATTTTTTGGCTGCCATAAAATATTTGACCACAGCCCGAAAAGATGGCGAACCCGCACCAAAATCCAGAATTGAATCCAAAGCCTCGAACCACACAGCACAAAACGAACTGAGGTGGTTCGCAACGGTGTGGGTGTGGTCGGGGGCGGGGAGTAAAGTGGCGGGGAATGGAGGGACCAGTCCTGCTCGTAGCAGAGACCATTGCCGTTGCCATTGCCTATTTATAAACACAAATTTATGCAGCGTAATTAAAAGGCAAAATTTTGCCGCTCGAGCTGGAGCTGGTGAAGAGTGGAAAACGACAAATCTGATGGCTTCATTGTATTCTTATTGTGCTTGGAGTTTGTTTGTGTGTGTGTGTGTGTGTGTGTAGGTGTTGCTGTGGATTTGCGCCCTCGAGGGTAGATCCTAGACGCGAAGGCATAAAGTAAGTTTAATCATGGCAATCGTCTGGTGTAGGCAAATGTCTATATCAGCAGCATAATTTCATTTGAAACTCCTATATTCCCATGTAAATGTAAATGTAAATGTACAATAATAATTTGAAAGAGGCGAAACCTAAGCGATATGGTTGCATATAATAATATGCGACAAATATATATTTGCTCATTTGAATCCTTAACTTAAGGCAGCTTGGGGAATTGTTGCAATGTTTGATCTAAATGATAATTTTTCTATTTTGTTCTGGAAAGGAACTCAGTATTTATTCTAAAAGAATTTCTTTGAAAATTTTGGTATATTTATTTTTTAATTTTACGTAATAAATGCAAAATATGAAAAATAATTGGTATTTTTTAGATAAGAAATAAACTCAAGTATTTTTGTAGTGGAAGCCATTATGAAGAAAGGACAATTCAGTTTTCAACTCACATAAATACGATTTTTTTAATTTCCTACGCTTCTTTTTCTATCTGTCTCTGTCTGAGTCGCATTCTGCCCTCCTTTATAATGGTAGTTGTGGGGAGGGTCTTGCAAAAAATTTAATTAATGTTGTAATTTATTGAATGCAGACCTAAAGCAAGCGCTAATGTTTATCCATTTCCTTTTGCAGGGCTCCGAGTTCCTCGAAGGCTACAGTATAAATGTGACCAAAACGTATAAGAAGCACAAGCGCTGCAAGCCCAAACGCCTCTTTGCGCCCATCACGGAGCGCACCTCGCCGGCGTCGGATCTCAGTGAGTTGCCGGTGCTCCATGAACTGGACAACAACAACATCATCGAGGGAGCGGCGCGCAGTAGTCGCAGCTCGGCGACTGACGGACATGGGGGTGCATTGAGCGGTGCCACCAGGACCAATTGTGGCCAGCTGAGCAGCTGTCTACTGTGGTTGTGGCTGGGCGCCTCATCCTGGTGGCTGCTACTGCTGCTCAGGACGTGAGCAGGGGCAGCAGCAGGAGCAGCAATAGTCGCATCCAATGGCACAGCAGAGCGAAGCAGCAGCAGCATCACAGGCACCACCGTCTAACTACACTATATAAATACTTAAAGCAAACAACAAAAACAAAAACAAATACAAAAAAAAGAACAAGAAAAGAAGGCAACTACAACTCTTTAACTATAAATGACAGCTCTTAATCCTACCACAACACAAGTACAGACAACAACAAGAAACAAACACATAAGCAAACACCACAAAAAAAAAAAAAGAAGAAGAAAATAACAAAAATACGGAGAAAAAATATGATAAAAAAAATTGCAGTACTATTAATTATTCATAATAAGCTCTGCCCTATACAAATGAAACCCTCTCCTGCTGTTTCTCCCTGTTTATTTATGCCATGTCCCTTAAGTTTTTTGTTATTTTTGTTCTAACATTTAGTAAATTATTAATGAGTTTTTCTCTAAGGTAACTTAAGCAAAATTAAAAATTACAAAAAAAAAGAAGAATTGAAAAAACAAACAGAAAAAATAAAAAATAATCGCGTACCGCATTTTAAAAACCGAAAAGCAATAATTAGTTGTTGTTGTCGTTATATGATATACAAAAAACAAAAGAAAAAAAAAACAAAAAACAAAAACAAAAAAAAAACAAAGAATAAAAATGAGAAAATATATACATACATAAATATATAGAGAAATACGAGTACGTATATAACTAAATACTAGTGCAGTCATTCCTTCTACACAATAGTTTTATTATATAGGGTCTGACTTATGCATGTAAAGCTTGAGCGTCTGATGATTTTTGTTGGGCATTGCAAGACACAATCGTAAATGAAGAAATTGAGTAAGCCACTCGGGCAAACGCAAAGAGTTAGATGATGGCATAGATATAGGGAACTAAACTAAACCATAAACATACATATAAACGTACATAGCTCATAACACACACACACACTCACACACATACATAAAACACATAAAAAATAATGAGTAATACTTGCATCCCAGTTAAGTTTAGTCACTTGTAGTGCGCGCAAACTAAGGAACTAAGTTCGAATACGAGAAAAAAAGGAAAACTACATACACAAACACACACACACACACACATATAAAATTATTCGTCCATATATAACAAAAGAGCAAACAAACAACTAAGTAACACATTTATTTAGTTGGTGTTTGGAAAGACTTACGACTTTACTTTGTCTTATTGAGAAATGGCGTTAAAGACTAAAGATGAAAAACCTTAAACAAAATAAACTCTGTATCGCGTGTGATGATGACAAGGATGTTCGAGTTATCAATAATTTTTCATTCAGTTAACATAGTTGAGGAAAGTGTGGTAGGAAAACAGATAACAAAACAAACTTTGGCCCTGTCTAGGCCATCATTTCAAGAATTTCGTATTTAACTACTTACACTTAAGTTTATTTTGGATCTATACTAGAAATGGGCAACTACAAAATTTGTTTTCATTGATCCTGCCATCGATATTGGCAATGAATTTGTACTAACTCAAAACTAAATGCATTTTATTTTCATTGATTAACATCATACATTATCGCAGTTTGCCCAGTTTACCTAGTTCTTACTGTATATTTTTGTTGATTTATGGCTATAAAATAAAGTACTCGCTTTAACTGCATATAATTTATGTGTATTACTACTAAGTTGTATTCAGTTACTATTTATACTCAACTCAAATAATAATGCTCTACACTCAAAGTGTTGCCTTTCCCCACTCATTTTTATGTGTATATCGTTCAACTACTTCTTAACACACACACTCTCCCTCTGTCCCTCTCGCCCTCTCTCTCTCCCTATCTATCTATCGATCTATCTCTCTCCCTCTCTCTTAGCTGTAACTAATTGTATGCTAAGTTTAAGTTGTAAATACTTTATACTCAATAAGACAATTGATGCGTAATTGTGGGCAAAAAACTCGGTTTTTCGTCGCATATTTCGCAACTGAGAGGAGCTAAGCATTATACAGGGTGTGTGATTAGGTATTTGGATTGGGCATAGGTATAGGTATATAGAGATTACTACTATATATATACGACTTCTAGCCAGCGTACACGATGAGTTAGAAATGAGTTAGGGACCGCCAAGTTCAGCTCGGAAGTAGTGAAAATATACCATATACATGCGTGCATAAATACATACATAAATACGATTACGATATACATGCATACATAAATACATTTATATATACATATACATATACATACACATACATAACTATTACTATAAAGTCTATATATACAATACAATACATCTATAAGTAGTTACGTGGTTCGTAGTTGTAAATGTGAATGTGAGTATTTTATACAATGGCAAACAAAAATATTAATACTATAACTAAAACTGAAAATGAAAATAAATAAAGCGAATCATAAAGCGATTAAATGAAAAAAAAAATGAAAAAAAAACCTAAACTAAAGATACAATTTTTATACCAAAACGGCAAGCATAAGTAAAATGAGCGATTGCTAAATAAGTAAAGTATAAAGTATATATATATATACATATATATATATATACAAATCATATATAGTATATATTTTTAGGATAACTGCTATTAACTGACATTAACTATGGATTAGTGAGAAGTTGGCAAAAGCAAAGTTGAAACAATCAAAAAACGAACATATTTAACAAAACGTGTAAAGAAAATGTTGCGCAAACTGTTGGAAAGTTTGCCACAAATTAAAAACTATTTGCGCAAACGTAGACCCACAGCGTACACTCCACACTCCCCACTCACACCCACAAACACATACATAGATACAAAACATCTACAAAAAAAAAAAAACAAAAAAAAAAACTTTAGCCCTGTTAGAAATTAAAAATACAAAAAAAAAAGTAAAGTTTGTTGTGCAGGGCTCGAGGACTGCGCCAAGGGGCGTGGCCGTTATATATGGGGCAGCGTGTTTGAGGCTTTTGCTTTTTTATTTTTTGTTTTTTGTGCATTTAGGCCACTTGACGAGCAACTTTATAATGGGTGTCGAGTAAGGCACTTTGTGCCACATCCCATATACCTCTTTAGTCGCCATCCATATACTTTCAACTGAATACCCACAATGCTTTGACCCAGTAAAAGAGCGCCAATGAGGACAACAATGAGTGTGTCTAATTAGGGGAAAAGAACCCAAGAAGCTACAAAAAAGCAACAAGCAAGGTATTCATAGTTTTGGGCTATACTCTTTATTTTTTCTTTGCTACAGCAGGACTGCTCTCTTTGTACAATTTTGTCTGGCATTTTAATTAAACTTCAGACAAAAATAAAAAAAAATCTGGCTGGCAATTAATTAAAGTCGCTTTTGAGCAAAAGCTGCAACTTTTCAAATGCTCAAGAGGATAAAGGCATTTCCAATTGAATACTTGTTTCGGTTTTCGAATGGGCAGCAACAAAAATAACCAACAAAATCTACACTACACTAGACAACAACACAAAGAAGGCAAAACTAATCATATAATTTAATTAAATGCAAACAAAAACGGTTTTGGAAAATGTACTTGCGATAGTTACGACAAAAAAAGTCAGAAAATAGTTTTAAAAACTACATAAACACTGAAAAATATATAAAATAAAAAAATCAAAACAAGCGAAACTAACATAAAAAAAAAACTATAAAACTCAAGCTAAACAAAAAGTAAACGGAAACTATACACATTTTAAATGCAACAAACTTACACACACACACACACACACACGCACACACAAACATTTAGCGAACGTTTTAGCGCTTGTGCTATGGGAATGGAAAAGAAGATTTGAGACGGATTTGTGCAAGTGTTTTTTTTTTATGAAAATATGCTAAGCGAGCAGCTTTCCGAAGCCTTTCAGAAAGTGATACGGAAGCCAAAGTGGCCACCCAAGTTAAACTTTCAGCAAAGGTGTAAAAAATGCTACTCTTCATATTGTTCTTTGTGTGTATAAAATGGAGTTCATGGGTATTACATGCATATAAGTTCAGTAATAGATTTAAACCAACTTTCAGCTAGATTCCCAGCGATTCTGTGCGATACAAATATTTATTTTATAGTTAGAAGCAAATCATTTTGAACTATTTGTCTTATTTAACATTGTCTTTGGCCTGCAAAAAGAGGTCTTAATTCTCTTCAATTATTTTTTACTCCTTTAGCAATTGTGCCGGCTTAGTATCTTAATGATGCATTTTATTTTACTCTTTCTCTCTCTCTCTCTATCCACTCTATCTGTGCTGCTTCCACTTAGTTTTTCTTTTCTTTCCGCAACTGTTCGTCAATGTAAATGAAAAGAATTTCGCTTTGTTCATTCGCCCCTATTCAGGGAAGTTAATAAGTTTTTTAAAACTCACCCAATTGGCTGCCCGTTTATTGCAACCTTAGCTTCTTAATTTCCTTGTTGCCGCAATGCCAACAAATCCTTTGTCTGTAACTCAAAGCTACTGTTAAAACTACTCCTGTACAAGTACCCGCTGTCAGTTGGCAGCCAGCAGCAAAAGTAGCACAAAGACAAAAACACACAAGCACATTAAACACAAAAAACAGAGTCGTCGTAGCATGTTAGTTGTGTGCTATGTGCTATGCCATTAAGGCCCCTTATTGAAAGTTTTTATTTTTGAAAACGCAAAATATAACAAAAAAAGAAACGCAAAAAACACAACCTACCTAAAACAACAAAACAAAAACCTAACTATTTTTAATGTGTACCTTAATTTTTTCAAAAAAAGAAAGAACAAAACGTAACAAATCCCTGAGAAAAGCGCAAAAAATCCCCATAAAAAGTAAAACAAAATAAAATAAAAGCCTATAGAGAACTAAACATAAATATACATAAATACATACATACATATATGAAATGAGACGTACACGTAATTTTAAAAGTAAAAGTAAAAGCAATAAAAAGCAAACGCATAGCTATCAAAATTAAACAAAACAAACAAACAAACAAAAAAAAAAAAAAGAGAAAGGCAACATTAAATGAAGCAGTTAGGTTAATGAAACATGAGAAGAAAAATAGTTCTACTAAAGCAAATAGATTTGCGATCGAGTGAAAAGTGTAGCATACTTTTTTGGGTGGGACAGCCTTTTGGCTCAGTGTACGAATGCGTATGTGAAGAGGAATGTAACAGAATGGCATATGATATGATAAAATTAAAAACAAAAAACTATTTTAAAGTAGAGCAGTTGCAAATATTTAAATGTGTCGTTAGTAGATGAAAAACAAAATTGAATGAAACAAAACCAGAATAGTAGTAGCATTGTCATTAGAAATTGAAACAAATAGGCAGGATGAAGTCGTAGAAAAATGCAGAGACGCACAGAGCAAATGAAAAATAATGAAGAACATACATACCATAAATCAATCAATCAAACAAATAAGCAAAAGCAAAAGCAAACTACATACATAAACATACATCATAGCATTAAATAAGCATCAATGTTTGTGTATAGCTCCTGCATGAAATGTAATACAAATACATATACAACATATGCATAAATATACACATAGTAAAAGCATATATATATATAACTATATGTATATATATGTCCCCCACAGCAAGAGAGAGTACTCCACAGCCCGATCAAATCAGACCCAAAATAAAGTAAGCAAAATACTTGTAGCTCAAAAACCAAATGACAGCCACATAAAGTAACTAAAAGTAAAGCGTAATCTAAAGTAAAGCGTAATAGAAAATACCGTATAAGGCATTCGATCATAAGACACATCTGTAGACACATCCATGGATTGAATGCAACTGGCTGAGGCGACTGAAAAAGTGTTTCAACATCATTTCATTTCATATTATTCCACTTTTTTGATTTGCCCACATCACTATTCAGTTCAATCTGAGTTTTGACTAATATAACCTTACCTATAATCGTATCATTATTCATATTTCCAGAACCTCAACTTAAACTCAACCTAAACCTCAATCGACCCTTTAATAAAACGCATTGCTCTCAACGAGAACCACACTCACCACAAACGCAACAATCCCAGTACCTCGATCCAAAATTCCAGCCCAAAAAGCAACCTCAACATATGCTCAAACTAACCTCAAAACTGTCAAAAATGGCCCGTTTGCATTCAGCCAGTTCGAGCATTCGACCATTAAGCCATAGAGCTAATTTAAATTAACTATTGCGAACTGCATTGTTTGATTGTGAGCTAAGTTCCCGAACTGAAGCAGACTCTTTAAGTTACGACTAAATCATTTTGTAAAATATACTAATCCGCAACAGCTAAGCTATTTTTACAAAAACAAAATGACACACATATATACACACACACACAAACACACACACACACACACACACACACACTTGCCTAATTGTAAAACTTGTTTGTTCATTCTGCTGTTCAACGACAAACATACAAAGTTGTTAAGTCCAATTGAAAATTGTGTTTAATATACGCCCCGAACAATGCAGCTCTTTTTGTCCTTCAATTTTCAACGAATAAATGCATTGCGTACTTATTTATTTATGCAAATTTAGTTGAATGCAAATTAATTATATAACTGCTAACTGCCATGAAATCGCTGAATGAAAACACACAGAAAACATTGCAAACACCGCCAATACGAAAATGTTTACAAACAGCAACAGCAGCAACAACATCAACAGGCGGACACAAAACGGCAAAGCCTCGAAGCAAAAATTATTTTTACATCATTAATTTACATTTATATTCAATTAAAGCTCAAACACATGGTGCATAAAAAATTGGTGTGCGCGTGCCAAGTGGGCGCTGGCACTGGCCATCCTGCGCAAACAATGCCAAAAGTTTTAAGTAAACAATAAGCAAAACAAAAGCCAAAGTCAAAAATTACAATGTGCTTGGGAATGAAAAAAGTTGAGTTTTAAATACCCTTGCAGGGTATTCCAAAGTCGTGCACGAAATGTGCAACGCATTTAAGAATCATTCATGTTATTCTTATGGCCACAAGTATGGAACGAACACCATTAATTAGATATAATCCGCAGTTACGAATACGTGACTGGTTAATAAAATTTAAAATGTGAAGGCCTGAGGAACATCTTTCTGAAGATGCAAGAGTGTTACTCATTAGTGAGAACTACTCTGTCCAAATACGAGAAGCCTTTAACATCCGAGGAGGCAAAATAACCAATTAAATAAGACCAGAAGAAATCCAAATAGAAGCATTTCCACAACCATCCTTCCAGCCTCAAACGTTTCAGCGATCGTATTGTAGTTTGCCAAAGGAGAAAGTTTAATTGAGTGCCGGGCAGCCAATCCAATAATGTCCTGATTAATAGCATTTCTCTCTAATAGAGGATATTTATAATTAGTAGAGCATTTAACCATTTTAGATACCATATCAGAAGGCGCAGCTTCGACTGCGTTTTAACCAAATGGAATTTAATACGCCAGGAGTCCAGATTATTCAAAAAATTCTTTCCCAAGGCTGCACATGCCATTTGGCCAGCGTAAAGCCTTCGAATAAGTTATGCACTCAATAATTGGCCTATTTAACAAAGTAAACACGCTTAAACAAAGCGTTCGTCAACTCTTCAAAGAGGCTATTTAAACACACAGCTGGAAAGTGGAATTGTTTTTTCTGTTTATTTGTTTGTTTGTTTGGTTGATTGTTTGTCAATTTTAATGCTGTTCTTGTTGCGGTTGTTTTGCGCTGCTTAAAATCAGTTTAAGTTTTATGCAGTTGTCAGTTATGGTAGAATTCCTTTGATGCATTTATAATAATTTGCATAATAAATTATTTTCAATGATTTTTACGTGGAACAACAACAAATACACACAGACATACACACACCACTACGTATATATATAGTATATATACATAACGATTACAAAAGCAAAAAAATCCCTCAAACAAAATGTGAACATAAAATAAATGAAACCCAGCAAAGATGAAAACAAAAACAAAACAAAAATTTGCAAAAATAAAAAGCATGAGTAAAAAAAATTATAAAAAAAATACATTAATATTAAAAAGCGTTTAATTTGCCAACATTTCAATCGTTGGCGGGAGGAGGGAAGGCGGGGCAGGGCGAGGTGGACTGTGGGGCGTCATGTGATAAATGTGGCAGGTATCGCTGAGTAAGTTATGTGTATGTGCTGTGATCATTAAACAATTTTTAAAATGGCATTCAATTGCAAAATTTAAAATGAAATTATGTGGACAACAAGAGAAATGGCGAAGGACATGAGGACATGAGGAATATCCATGGCAATTTGCCAATATTGCATATGCTTAATGAGCTGAACGCACAAAATGACCACAAAGAATGGTTATCTCCCTTAATCTCTTTACCCACCCTCAGCAATAATACGATTTGAGTATAATCCTCCATTATACATTTCAATTGCCACAAATACCAGAATACGGCAACCAGAGATATATAAATATACACATGTACAGTAAAATAATGAAATCACAGCAGCAATTGGCATCATCTATCACAGAGAAGGACTTAAAACTTGTCGATCCATTGGATATAGTTCACCAAAGGCGAGTCAAAATCTCTCCAACACATTATTTAATTATTTAAGCCTAACGAGTAAAAAGTCGAACTCAAATTTTGATTCTTATTCATTTGCAATTTGCACAACAGATTAAAGTATTGTCCTCAATGTCAAAACACGTATTAGAGACCAGAGAGATTAAAGCAAGAAGTATGTTTTTTGTGTGTGACAAAAAAACCTCACCTTCCGTTTCTTATTATTTTATTACTAAAGATAAACAGCAAAGCGACGAGTGAAAAGATCTTTGCCATTTGTAAGACTTTGGGCCTAGTTTGTTGACCAAGAGCCGCAATGTGGTCAGAGAATGACAGTCTGGAATTAACGAATTTACCATTTGTATAAGGCTTTTTAAACATTTGAAAGAATAAGCAAACAACTCAAACTAATTATGACATTTAAAATAAAGAAATCTTAATTTACTTAAATGGGATTTTTAAAATGGCACTTAGAAAAGTGATATTAATAATGAATTATGCTTCGACGTATGTGAAATGTTTTGCTTATAGCTTTCAGCAGCTTTTAACTTTCCAGAAAGTATTTGAAACCATCAGCATTTCGTTACGAAAGATGCAGCTCGGAAATCCTTCTGATACTCGACTCTTCAATCGCAAACAAGAGTGTATCCTATTGAAGCCTCACAAATCATTTACCTAAGTGAAATGAACAATGATGAAGATATGCTGGAAATTGATATGTGAATGTGATACGTATCCAATTCAACCAACATCAACCTTCGAAACTTACCCAACCACTCGGCATAATTTGAGCTCAAGAGCGTGCTGTGCATTTTTCTCTTCTGTAAACTACAAAAAGAAAAAAAAAAAAATGCTAAAAGTAAAAAAGGAACAAAAAAGGGGGAAAAGTCAATGGCGTTTGGGAAATTATACAAAGCAATAAAAATAAAGAATAAAATGCTGTCACATCAAATTCGAGTGGCAATTTCATCAGGCGACGTCAGGCCTATTAATTTTCAGCACACACCCCTAACAAGAAAGAATGCTAGAGAAACACCCAAAAAGGCAAACAACGCCTACAAGTATTTCAATAATTTTAGTCAAAAAAAAAAAAAAAAAAAACACACAAAAAAAACAACAACGTGTGGAGAGAACTGAACAAAAATGTAATAGTACCTGCTGAGAAGTTTCGCATTTCTATGGCCATTAACCCTTTTATGGCCGTTACCTGGCCCAAAACCAATTTTAGCATATTTCCACAGTTTATAACGTAAATAATGCTGAATTGTGCATTTGTTATAGACGGCAAAAGGCAACTGTCGAGGGTGGCAAAGCCAATTTCAGCACTTACTGCTATAGCAAACTGCCATTTCAGTCATAAAAATCTAAATTTCAAAGCAGCAGCAGCAAACATCAGACCATGTGGGAGATGCTCACAAAACACTTTGAATGACAGAAATTTTCGACACAAGACATGTGCGGCATTTAAGTGCATCAGCAGCAGCAGCAGCAGCAGCAGTGGCATCCGTAAAAGTCAAGGATACCCAGCAAAGGACGACAGACAATCAAGGCATGCAAAAATCTAAGCCTTCTCCTGATGAGCCACATATGTACGTCATGTGTATGAACTTGTGTGGCATGCAAAATCACCTGAAACTTGAACCAGTCTTACCATTGAGCCAGGGACTCGTTGCATGTAGGGGCAAGCTGAGGTGCAGGTGACTGGTTGCTGGTTGCTGCTCGGGGGCAGCTGCTCACCGTAAAGTGCAATAATGCCTCTATTTATGCAACTCGAGTGTAATAAAAATATGCATAATTCCGCAATAAATGATTTTAAGCAACACACACACACACTCACACAGACATACACTTGATTTACCCAAAGTTGATTGCCATAAATGACAGGCGACAAGAATTTCAATTTGATTATTGATAAAAGCAATCATTTTACTCATGCTGAAATTGTGTCTTAGAGTCGAGCTGTTTACATTTAATATCAATTAATGATCCTATCAATAATCAATTGGAAACTTACTCGCTACACATTCAATTATGTACACCATTATATATATATATATACTTGTTTGTGAAGGATCTCATATCGAAGATAATCTATGCTCTCAATCTTAAGTTGATTATATAGTAATGCACTTGCTATCATTTAGCAATAATTCGTAATGGCTGATTCTATCTTACTTTGGCAATAAATTTCTTGTGCTATTAAATGATGGCTTCAATATTTCATTATGTGGATAAGCAGCACAGCCCCACAATATTCTAATTATCTAAATTGAAATGTGACTTTAATTGAATGCAGAATTCTTATACGCCATCGTATATTGATCTCAAAGTCATAGAGAATCCCAGTTATGATTTTCTTTGTCGGCTGTGCCCATCTGGCACTTTTCAATGTTGCTTAAGTGTTATGCACTTACTACATACACATGCACAGGCATCAAGGCGAAATCTTTCAGATTACAACGACATGGCAAATATGCTACGTTCGTTACTTGGTTGGGGTGGAGCAGAGTGGGGCGGGGATGGGGTGCGACACTGTTATGGCCGCTATGGTCATAACTATTGTACTAGCTTGGCAGAAACTTAAGCAGTTTGCAGGTGTTGCAGCGAAATTGCAGTTTATCTAGCTGGGCTGGCTATTTCTTTTCTTTTTGGCTCGAGAGCTTAATGATCTGTGGTATATGTTGCGGGTCATGAGCATGGTAGTAGTTTTTTACGGCGGAGGTTGGACTTGGGTGGCGCAGCAGGAAATTAAGTTTTGGCTTGTTGTATTGCGTAAATGGCTTTTCAGTTCTTTTTGTGGGGTTGGCGCGGAAGTGAGTTGCATAAACTGCAAAGCGCGTGTAAAAGCCATGAAATCGAATTCGCAACTAGCTGATGCCGGCCCCCTTTGCCGTAATGATTGACGAAAACACCAGCGGAAGCAGCTGGCCCAAAAATTGAGCAGCGGCAAGAAACGTTGCTGGTGAAGCCGGCACATAAATCTTCATTGAAATATTTCGGGGCCAGAAAGCCGTTGAGTCATGCCTCGGACCCGGGACCACATCAAAATGGGAACTCAACGAGATCCTTTCCTCCCCAAGTTATTTTTTGCCGTCCACGTCCCGCCCACCTGCCCCATTGTTTTTTTTTGTGTGTGCATCGAAACGTAAGCAGCAACAAGAGAGAAAGCTCAGCAGCGTTGCCCGCCTCCGTTGAGGCGTAGAACAAAGGGCCATTATTTACAGGTGCTGCTCGCCAAGAGTGCCAAAACAAAGCAGACGCCCTCACTCACACCCTCAAACACCCTAACACCCTTACACCCATCTACGCATCCGACACACGCACACACACACACACTCAGCAGTTTTATGCACACGCACAGGCGCAGACACATTGATTAATGAATTAATGAGGTAAACTTTGCACCTCAATGACAGAAAAGGTATCGCAGGTGGAGCTACTACTGCTCCTGCTCCTCATTCTGCTTCTGCTTCTGCTTCTGCTTGGGCTGCGCGTGATTTTGCTGCTCTTACGTTGATGTTGCGTTACGGTGTTTTTGCTCTAGCAAACTGTCGCCTTCGTTGGTTTCTGTCTCTGATTTTGGATTGCTAATGTATCGGTTCAAGGGGTCAGTCAGCAGCTGACGGGCAAAGAAAACTTCCAGCGCATAAAAGTAGGCAATGAAAAGCATCGTCAAACAGTGCAGCCCCCACACACACACAGAAGCACACCGTTATGGCCCCGTGAGCCTTGGCATTCTGCACGATGACTAGGTGCTTAGCAGAGCTGCGATAAGATGATAATTGTTAATAAGTAAAAGAATTAATTCATAGTTTTTGCATGCCTCATGAGAATAATGGCAAGTAATAATAAATAGAAAAATTTAAACACAAACTTCAGTGCTTATTATGAAAGTATGGTTTGTCAATCCACAAAGTCACGCACCCATCTTTAGCACGCACTGCAAGAGGAGGCGTGCCACAAGAACTCAAAGCCCGATACTGTTTCTGACACGTGATAAAACGCTGGCAACGATGCCGCATGCTGTTACTGCTACCGCTGCCCATTTGGTTGGGGGTGGAAATGCAGATGGACGTGAGACGAAAAGTGTGGGATTTGGAGCAGAAACTGGAGCTGGGGTACGCTAAAGGTGCATAGGGCACTGGCATTAACATTTACATGACACTCAGAGCTCACAAGTGTCGGAGTAAGAGAAACAACAACATCTGCCCCGACTTTTGCCTGCAGACACACACACATACAGCTACACCATCTACACACACATATACACATACACCCACATATGGTTGCTCCAACAAAAACTTGAACGATTCTTTTGTGATTGGTGCCCAGGTGGTCGCTCCGTCGGTTCAGGTCCATGTTAGTCAGTTTCGCAACGCCTCAAGGCAAACGGAAACTGTGTAACTGACGCCCCGATCCACACACACACACACACACACATATGTGTCGTGCTCGGCATTGCCATTAACGTTTCTATTGTGAGCTGTTGGCCTTAGCGAAATAAATAAAATTCGACAGCTGGGGCAGCAGAGAATGACCCAAGCGAGCACCTAGACAGCAGCTAGTCCACCCACAGGGCAGACAATTTTGCGGTTTTCAAATTTCCAAGCAGACAAGCAGACGGGCAACACCAACACCTACTTTAGTTGCCTCAGCGTAGTTATCTATTCATGCCCCCAGAAGGCAAGTCGGGGACGAAGTCGAGAGTGTGGATGCGAAGACCAACTTCAAATGCAGCTAACGATGTAGGTTGAACAACATAGCAGACGCAGACGCATCAGCAGCTGCAGCTGGAGCAGGAGCATGAACAGGAACAGGAACAGTTGCTGGTGCTGGTGCTGCTGCAGCCGGAGTACCAGCCGGAGCAGCCAACGCGTTGCCGATGGACTCTGCCCAGTGGCAAGTTGATTCCGTGATTTTTCGACAAAAGTTTTCTATGTCGCTGTTTTTCGGGGTCATGTCGGGGTTGTTACGGCTGCATTTTGAGCTTTTATTATGCTGCTATTTTTTGTTTGTTGTTTTTTTGTCGTTTATTTTTCTGGTGTTGCCTGAAATTTGGAAGTTGCAGCAAAGTTGCAAATAAAAGCGAAAAAAGTGCCGAGTTTTCAGTGTTTTACACAAAAGCGACGACACAGACGTGAATGAGCCCAGTGCTCCGTGCTCCAGGCTCCGGCCACTGGCAGCTGGACGAATGGTTAGACGCTTCGCTGGCTACAAACAAATAGACAGACAGACAGACAGTTAGAAGGAGAGCGAGAGAGAGCGAGAGAGGGAGAGTCGAAAAGTTCGGAACTGCAACACATACATTAGATTGGCAGTTGGGGATTTACTTGTAAAATGCAAATGCAATGAATGTACAATTTAGAAATTTTTACACCCAAAATGCCGGAGACTTCCAGCTAGCAACTGGGGGTGCAACTGTTTTTGAAGCTATGTGCATTCAGCTGCACTTCAAATCGGTGGAGCATGGATTGGATGGATGATGAGGTGGCTGGCCGGGTTAGAACTTCACTGTACAAGGGGTCGCCTGCACGACAACGTTCGTTTTCGGGTTCATTTGCAATGCAAGTCCGTTGATTTGTCTGAACGACTCGTAATCTATGCTAATGAAATTGTTTTTGGTTTTCTAAATCAAATTCTGGCAAACAGCAACACGAGTGACTTTTGTAAACTTTAAGCGTTATAGACTAGTTACCAAACGAACAGGAAAATATACAAATTTTAATCAAAATTACTGTCCTTTTTTGATTGACTTTATTTATAAATAAAGCAGGCAATAAAATATTGCAGGAATGGTATATGTATATATGTATTTGTTGATGTTTATCGAAACATGTTCGTATCAAACTCACTAAAATCATCAACAAGGTAAATTTCATATATGTTTTTGTTTTTCTTCGACACCCAACCTACTCATATATATTCAATGTAGATGATTAACAAGCTAACATATATCCATACGCAGGTATGGGTGTATTGTGATCGATAACAAATGCCTGTTGACTGCTCTGGAGGCTCATCCTCAAATAACCGCAATTTTATTGCATGCACACAAAACTCTGGAATTTTATTACAGCCACAACAAGTTTACATGTCATTCATATACGTTGCTAAAATCGCAGATAGTCGTAGCTGCACCCAGCTACAGTATTACCCAGGATAAGCTTTGTGCAAGATGCATACATGCCTGCAAACATGCCAGCACATATGCATATTGAAGGCATTCATCAAAATCACCAAGACAACTCGAAATTCATCAGGCACCGCAGCGCTCAAATATTTTTGGGAAAGTTGTTACAACTACACCTACAACAACGACATTGCAGTGGTTACCAGCAATAACAACAACAACAGCAACAGCAACAGCAACTGGAGCAATAAGGCAAAGTCTGAGGATGTGGCTGGTTGCTTAACCCTTGAGTGGTGTGCCAGGAACTTGGCTGTAGACGCAGCTCCAGGCTTTTCTGGGCGATGGCTGCCAACGGTCGTCGCATGTGGTGTTGTTGATTACACTGTAATATTTGTTGTTGTTGTTGTTGTTGTTGATGCCAATGCTGTTGGTGTGGTTTTGTTGTCTGCGGCATACCCGCAACATCCTGTTGTAGTTGCCATTATTACAGTTGTTATTGTTGTTGCTGCTGCTGCTGCTCTTGTTGTCCGCAATATAAAGAATTTGTAAAAGTTTTTTACAATTTCTGCAGACCGCGCTCTTGACGGCGACGACTTCCGCTGAGCAGTGTGCCTGGTGTTGATGCTTTTATTTATGTATATCAGTGTATGTGTGCATTGTGCATACATACATATGCAGTCGTTGCATACAACTATAACTTTGGCTGCCTCTTCGCTGAAGCGTCAATAGTTATTCTTACAATAACAACAACGACCAGAGCAACAAGATTGAAGCCCGGCATAAGAGTCTGTTGTTGTCGGCGACAACGGATACGAAATACACGAATTTCTGCGTTCTTGCCGCCAACGCTTTTCAAATTGAAGGCACACACACACACACACACACACACAGACACACATACATACATACCCACATATTCAGTCTCCGCAGGGGCTGTGATGTTTGAGAGCAACTGAAAAGTTCTATGACGTTCGCTGCCAGTGCTGGTGTTGCTGCTGTTGCTGTTGTTACTGATTTTGCTGTTACTGCTGTTTTTGCAGTTGTTGTTGGCCTCCTGCTCGTTACCGCCTCTCCTTCCGCCCCGTCGTCGTAGCATTACAGTGATTACGTTTTGTAAGCACTTACGTTGACGATTTTATTGAAAGCTGCTGCTGTTGCTGCTGCTGCTGCTGCTTCTGTTGCTGTTGTTGGCAGCAAACGGGGCAAACTCCGTTGCAGTCAAAGTTTGCAATTGCGCGAATTGCGCTGAAAAACTTCAAAAAAGTGAAAAGTGGAAATGCACAACAGACGCAGCAGGATAGGAAGCCAGAACAACAATGCTTACTAACAATATCCTATCCACCTGCAATGCGGAGTAACCGCCAAATCAAGCAGCACACATCATGAATCACTAGCAGTCATGGCTTGCCACTTACAAAAATTAATTTGTAATTGAACTAATAAAAAAAATGTTTAATAGAAGCATCATGAATGCAGGTACCAGGCAAACAAAAAGCAACTCCACTCACTGTCCCCTTACATCATAGCTTCAGATAAGATGCATGAGGTTGGACGCCGAATGAACATCTATAAAACAAGACATAACTTTGCACGAGTTCCCAAATATTTGTTAATTATTTTATTATTATGTATAAAACAGCTGCTTAAAATACATTCAAAATACAAAATAGAACTATTTGTAAAAACTTAATTTAAATACGGTTTTAAGAAATTCAATTGAAAATTACATTATTACTATTATTATTTATGCTTGCTTATAAATATAATATTTTCCAAATTGTAAATGTTAATACTATTTATATATTTAAAAAAAATTATAATACATAATAATAAAAATAAATTAAGCAATAATATAAGTTATAACAAAAGCACAATATTTTTTTAATATTATACAAGTTTGTAAAGATAAAAATGCATTAAAAATTATACAATTCAATTGCATATTTCTGGGCTTTTCAATTACACTAGAAGCAATTTTGGGAATACTGCAATCAATCATGTTGCATACTTTCAGGGATTTGAATATGTTTGATAAACTAAGCCAAACGCTGGAAAACCACTACAGATTTTCAAAGCATTTGATGTGCTAGAATTTTAAGGTGCTAATTTTTTGAACTGCTTTTAGGGATTCTGTGGTAATCTAAGAACCAAAGCAATTGTAAGAACTTCATTTCCAAGGCGGACGGGAATGGATAAAAATCACAAAATATTTGTTTTCTTGAAAACTACAGGGACAGTTTGGATGCCCTCCAGCGATCCTGATAAGCACAAAATGTTTGACAGGATTTGCAAAGATATTGGCCGTATTATGAGCTTTTTTCTGTTTAACAAATTGTTTTTAGATTTCGATTTTCAAAGGACTCAAAGAATGCTTGAGAATCGCAAGGACCTGCGCTATCAAACTGCATTCAAGGATAATATGATCACATAACCCATGTAACTCAAATTTGTAAAAACAAATCAATTTGTCTAGTTGTTATTTATTAGTAAAAATATATATTTGTATAATTAAGTTTAAAGTTTGTTGTAAATTTTATAATTAACAAATATTGCAGCAAAATTCATCTATTATATTATGAATTCCATTTATATACGTATTATTAATACAGATATTTGCTTACAACGAAATCGTTATCTATTCGTCGTTGTCTATTTCATTCTGAGTTCGGCCATTAACAATTAACAAAATTCTTTCAACAATTACAAGAACACAGCAACATGCAAAAAAATCCATGCAGGCCTCTCTAAAAAATATACCAACATACATTTGTATGCGTCTGTATTATTACGTACAGGCAGGCATTGAGTATGTGAATTCTATTTCTGTGTGATTACACGATGATTACATGAGCCGACAACCGTCGCGTGGCGCCTCCCGGCTGCCACGACGTTGCAGCTGTTGCGTGGGCGTCGACTGTGTGAAGGAGGGATTGCCGGGATTACCATTGGATTTCGATTTAGATTCGAGACTGGCATGTCGAGTCAGACGCTGCTCCGACGACCGCTGGTTGCCGTTGGGCAGCTGCTGGCATTTTGGCACAAAGTTATTGTTGGACCCATCCAATGGATCGTTCTCCAGCACGGATGCCGCATCGGCGCTCAACTCGTTGCTATCGTCAATGCTATCGTTCACAGCCGTCTCGCCCAGCGACTGAATATACTGCTCCAGCAGGTAAATGTGCGGCTGCAGTGTCATCACAAAACCACGATACATGGAGCCAGCATTGTCGAAGGTGCACTGACTCAGCTGCTTGAGGGCGGCCTCGATCCGTCGGCAGGTGCCCACTGATTCGCTGCGTATGACAACGTTGACAATGCGTGCTATCGAAGCCGCATCCTGCAGCAAAATGGACAGCATGAGCGCATAGTCCGTGCAATTGGCCTCGATGAAGAGCTGGAGAAGATAGCGCAGCTTAATGGCCAACTTTTCGTTCAGATAGCAGGCAACCGCATCAATGGTGTCATCGTCCGAAGCGGGCAGCGAGTAGAGGCGACGATAGCGAAAGTTATCGAACGATAACTGCGAACTGGAGCGATTCTTCAGAGTGGGAAGTGAGCTGTGCTGCAGTTCCTCCTCCTCCTTGATGCACGGCTGCAACTGTGGCGACTCCAGCTGCGCAGCAAGACTAAAGTAACCCGACTCCGAGGTTTGAGATGAGCTACCACCACCAGCGGCTCCAGTCAGGTGATGGGTGCCGCGCAACACCGCAAAATCATCCCGTCCCGCTGCAGGGAATGGACTGGGCAGCTGGAGTTCTGCATGTAAGGCCTGCAGTGCCGTGGAAAAATTATCCAGCCGTGTTGTGGCTGTCGATTCCTGCGTTAGCCAGCTGACCAAATGGAAGTCGAGATAGGCGCACATGTAGCCCAAATCCAGCAGCTTGTTCTGCTGCAGCAACTGGCGTGCGTGTCGCTGCAGGATTAGATCAATGTTGAAGATTTCCCGCTGTTGCCGTTCCTTGGTCGACTTGCGACGAACGACAGTCGCTGAGGCTACGTTGCTGCCCACTCCACCGCTGGGCGCCTCACTTCGTTCCACAGAGGCTGGCACGCTTTGTTGCTGCTTGTTGTCCTTCGGTAAATTACTTGTTATGGTGGTGGAATAACTGCGCTCTCGTGTCGCTATCGGTCCAAGCACCAAATTGAAAACATCCGCATTTTGATTGACCTGCGTCTGAGTTTGGGGTTGAGGTGGTGCAATTTTCACATTCAACACCATCGAACACCGTGGCGAATCAATCTCATTGGGATCGATGGCCTTGAGGAATCGGATCAGATCCTTGGCCAGTTCCCATTTCCGTTGATTCAGCGCGATATCGAGCAGCATATTCGCATGTTGTTTACTAACTGACGACGGCTCCAGATTCTGAATGATGATTAAATAACTTGCCGCCGTTTCCAGTTGCTCTGCCTGCAGGCAGAGATGAAACAGCTCCTTGGGCTTCCCGGCCATGCTGAACAGATAGGGCCAAAGTGCAATTTCAGTTTTACGCGCACATTGCACAATCGTCTCCAGATAGACGGGAAACTCGCGTATGAAATCCAAAATGCTCGGCAGCTGGGCATCGGGTATGGGGTGTTTGCTGCTGGCCTCCTCCTCCAGAACTTCGTGGAGCAGCAACTCCAGGGCGTGTGGAAAGTAGGGCAAACTCCGGCAAGATTGCGCAATCTCCCAGGCCGAATAGCCCAGGTTGCGTTTGATCAACTGGCGCAGCACCTTATGCAGATAAACCTGCGATTTGCGTTCCATCAAAGCGAAGGGCAAAGCAAAATGTGAATTCGTCTCATTTGTATACAGGGTGCTTTCGTTCTCCACACCCAGCACAATCACATTATCGAAGAGTATGACAAGTGGATAGAGTTTTAAGGGGAAGCTCAACATAATCCGTTTGGACATGAAGCTATGCAATCGCTGCTGGGCACCACTCTGCTCTGAGCGTTGCTGCAGAATGGGCAGCCAGACGCGCATGCCATGTGCCCCAGAATATAGCCAGAGGCAGTCGCGCATGGCGCAGTGCTCCAGATTGTGAGAGAGCCAAAAGCATTCCACACAGCTTGCCAAACAGGTTGCCAACAGTGTATTGGGCACCTGCTGGGCGGCATCTTCTCGCTGAATCATCAGAATGCGTCCGCAAACATTGACCACAATCGTCTCCGCCTCCGCATGTTGTTGCTGCGGCTTCAGCTCATTGCGCAAATTGGTCACTGTTAAGCTAACAATGCAAGCGGGATGTATGCAAATGCTCTTCACGTCCAGCTCATAGGCGCACTCCACATTGATGCTGTACGCCGACTGTCTGTGCATGCGAAAAAGGCTGACAATCCCATCCGCCGTCAGAACAATCAACTGACTTCGATACGTATTTAAACTGATGACGGGCGCTCGCACCTGGATCTTGTGTCCATATTGATTGTCCAGCTTGCATTCGGCCGGATAGCAGCGCAGCTCATCCGTGCGATCCAACAGCGAATAACAGCCCATGACAATGAAGCCCTGCCACCAGAGCAGGCCACCCGACACCACAAAGTCTTTCTCCTGCGACTCGTTGCCAAACAGTTTCCACTTCTTGCTGAGCATGGCATAGTGCGCCAATCCAGTGCGTCCAGCAACCGCAATGTGTAAGCCAGCCGCATCTATGGCTGCGTAGCGAATGGGCCAATTGGTGGCCGCATAGTTGAGTGGCAGTTGGAGCAACGTCCAGTATTTGCTCTCCGTTAAAATGCTGCCCATATTTGGGCTCTGCTTCAGCTCTACGCAGTCGTCGGTGCGAGCAGTCGAACTGCTGGGGAAGGTGCAATTGGCATTGCCATAGGTCTGCTCCAAATTGTCGCCCTGATTGATATACAAGCAATCGTCACCCTGGAGCAGAATATGCGAGTGGGCGCTCATGCAGGGATTCATGCTCAATGCGCTCTTCACAAACTGCAGCTGGAGCACATTGTTCTCTCCCTCGCGACACGTCATGAACAGCTGGTAGCCTTCGGTGGACCACTCCAGGCGACGCAGCTGCAAAGGATTTCGCTTCAGTAGATCCACATGCACACCAAAGTCCCAGCTTAGCGTGGACATCAATAGGGCACCAAAGGTGCTCCACAACGACAGGCCACCATTTGTCCAGCTCACGGCGAGCACACAACCATCTGGACTCCACTTGAGCTCATTGACAGCGCCCAAACTGCCAGGCAACACATTATCCGTCAGCATCAGCGTATGCGAATACTCCAATCCAGCTGTGGCATCATCGATGGCATAAACAGCCACCGCCGAGCTCTGTTGCCCGTACGCAAGCAGTCGAAACTTGTGATTCACACTGCAAACACTTGCATCGCAGACATCCGGCACCCAGCAGCCATGCATGTGAGCCGTCTCGAAACGCAGATGATCCGCAATGAGGAATGCTGCACGCTGATCACTGAACACAGCCGCACATCCGCCTATAAATGGGGAATATTCAAGCGAGGCCACAAACGCCGTATTGCCAATGGGGGGCAAATATTTAGAGGGCTGCTGCTGCTGTTGCTGCACATAGAAAGGAATGTCGCGCAGTTTGATTACAGCCAGCGGCTTCAGATCCTCGTCGATCGTCTCCAGTTGAGACCATTGCAGTCGCAACAGTTCGCAGGATTCCGTGGCCAAGAGCATTTCAGTCAGACTTATGCAGCACACATTGGAGATGACTGAGTCCAGGGTGACGCAGCGCACCTCGCGCAGACTCAAACGGGGAATGTTCTCCTTGATGAAAAGCTCAGCGGAATCTCGTTTCAGGCTCAATGCGGGTGGATCCACCTGCATGAGTATGCCACTGCCATTGGCATCAAAGTCGAGTTGATAGAGGAGCAGAGCGCCCGCATCCGTTAGCACGGCCAGCTGCCTGGAGTCGGGTTTCCATATGATTAAATGATTACTGCCATACGCCTGTAGAGATTCAGCGCTGCGGCAATAATATGCAATTGGAAGCAGCGGATTTGCATACCAAATGCCCAGAAAATCGGAGCCAACAGCGGCAACGAGTATCTTGACAGCATCACAGGATATGTGACGAATGTGAGTCGCTTCCCCCGGTAGCGCCAGGCTGACGCGCTTTGGCCAACCAAGTGGAAAGTACATGCTCCTCCTCCGTCTGTCTTTCCAGCGAGCAAATTGCTGTTTGTTGCAGACAAAAACATACTATTGCCACAATTTTGTATCAGTTTAACAATGGTTGAGTACTCACACTTGAGTTTGTTTTAGAATATATACCAAAATTTACATGTCTATTAACTAATTAGCACTTTAACAAAACATTTGCCATAATTTGATAAAAAAAAAAATCTCTGCATTAATGCGTATACAAATATAAGTGTTGCATATTGCCTGAAAATCACAGCTGTTGATATGCTGTCGTTATACAACACTTAAATTCGCAACAATTTTGTTATGCTTGGCAACTCTTCCGAATAGTTTTGGGCAAATCGTTCGAGATAGATTTGTCAGGGAAGCCGAATAAATATCTTATTCGCAATTATTATAAGAATCCGCATTTCAAATAAGTCAATTTTCCTTTTGAAATATTAACATTGAAATCCCGAAACATAATTAGTTTTGCTCTTGCCAGCAAAAGTTGCCAGGCGTACTCAGCTGAGCTGAGTGCATCGAGAAAGTCGCAAACCTTTTGTGTAAATATTGCAGCCGGTGCGGAAGTGCAGAAATAATTAAAACTCATTTTAAGGATATAAATAAGCAATGACTGCATTTGAAGGCAAGTTTTTAAGTTGCTTTACATTGTCTTTTATTTAAAAAACGTTTTTGCAGAGTTTGGTGTACTGCCAGAGCTTGGCAAAGCGACCGATGAATTGGACTGGACGTAAGTTATTTCTAATTCAAAAATTTAATATGCTTTCTATACGGTTGGGGCATTGTTTTGGTTTTAGTTTGCCCACCGATGTGCAGGCAGAGGCTATTCCACTTATACTAGGCGGAGGCGATGTCCTGATGGCTGCCGAAACTGGGTCCGGTAAAACGGGCGCTTTTTGTCTGCCAATTATTCAAATTGTGTGGGAAACAATACGGGATTTGCAGCAGGGGAAGGAGGGTAAGGGAGGAGCTAAGACAGCTGGAGCTGTTGCTCCTTGGACCATGTCCTTCTTCGATCGCAACAATGCATTGGCCGTCACTCCAGATGGCTTTCGTTGCCAATCGCGAGAATTTAAGGAATGGCACGGATGTCGGGCCACAACTGGCGTCTACGGCAAGGCCAAGTTCTATTATGAGGCCACTGTAACGGATGAGGGACTGTGCCGCGTGGGCTGGTCCACGCAAATGGCTAATTTGGATTTGGGCACTTGTCGCTATGGATTCGGTTATGGCGGCACTGGCAAAAAGTCCAACAATCGTCAATTTGATGATTACGGCGATGCCTTTGGCAAGGCAGATGTTGTGGGCTGTATGCTGGACCTGCAGCGTCTGGAGGTAAGCTTCACCAAGAACGGCACTCCTTTAGGCGTTGCCTTCAAAATTCCTGAAAATCTACGCAACGACACCTTCTATCCAGCTGTGGTGCTTAAGAACGCTGAGATGCTGTTCAATTTTGGCAAAACAGATTTTAAGTATGCGCCTGGCAATGGTTATGCGGCTGTGTGTCAGGCGGGTCCAGACCATAGCGCTCCCAATCCGCTGGCCAATCCCACAGCCAACCCAGCGGGCAACAAGCCGGCGCCAAATGCACCGCAAGCCATCATCATTGAACCGAGTCGCGAGTTGGCCGAGCAAACCTACAATCAAATTGATAAATTGAAGCTGCATCTAAGCCATCCTGAGGTGCGACCGCTGCTCCTCATTGGCGGCGTACGTCTCGAGGAGCAAAAGGCGGAACTACAGAAGGGCATACACATTGTGGTGGGCACTCCCGGTCGCCTAGAGGAGCTCATCAACAGCGGCTTCGTACAGCTCACCCATTGTCGCTTCTTTGTGCTGGACGAGGCGGATGCGCTGCTCAAGCAGGGCTATACGGATCTGATTGATCGGTTGCACAAGCAAATCCCAAAAATGACCAGTGACGGGTGTCGTCTGCAGATGATTGTCTGCTCCGCCACGTTGCATGCCTTTGAGGTGAAGAAGATGGCCGAGCGCCTAATGCACTTTCCCACCTGGGTAGACCTCAAGGGTGAGGATGCTGTGCCCGAAACAGTGCATCATGTGGTGTGCATAATAGATCCGCAAACAGACACCAGTTGGCAGCAACTTCGTCAACCACTACGCACTGATGGTGTTCACGATAACGACAACGTCCATCCCACACATCAGTCGCCAGAGACGCTTTCACAGGCTGTAAAATTGCTCAAGGGAGAGTATTGCATTCGGGCCATTGATCAGCATAAAATGGATCGCGCCATTCTCTTTTGCCGCACCAAGCAGGATTGCGATAATCTGGAGCAACATCTGCGCCAGCGTGGAGGTCAACGCTACTCGTGCGTGTGCTTACATGGTGATCGCAAGCCGCAGGAGCGCAAACAGAACCTGGAAATGTTTAAACGCGAGCAGGTCAAGTTTCTCATCTGCACAGATGTGGCCGCACGTGGACTGGACATCAAAGGATTACCATTCAGTAAGTGCACTTAAAATTAAAAATTTTTTAATTTAATTAAGCTCATTATTTATGTAGTGATTAATGTAACGCTGCCAGACGATAAATCGAACTATGTGCATCGCATTGGTCGTGTGGGACGCGCTGAGCGCATGGGTCTGGCCATCAGTCTGGTGTCCAAGGTGCCGGAGAAGGTGTGGTACCACGGCGAATGGTGTAAGACACGCGGTCGCAACTGTAAGAATACCAATTTGACTGATGTTCGCGGCTGTTGCATTTGGTACAATGAACCCAATTTGCTGGCCGAGGTCGAGGATCATTTGAATATCACCATACAACAGGTGGACAAATCTCTGGATGTGCCTGTCAATGATTTCGATGGCAAGGTCGTCTATGGACAAAAAAATCTCAGCATGGGCACTGGCTATGAGGATCATGTGGAACAAATGGTGCCCACTGTGCGCAAATTGACCGATTTGGAATTGCAATCACAATCTTTATTCTTGAAACGCTTAAAAATCTAAAGTGGTTCGATTTTTGGGTTTGCTTAACTATCCGAAATACTTTCTTGGTTACGAATACACATAAATAAACTAACATTAAAATCTTGTGTTTAATGAGTACAGCCTCAGTTTGATAGTCCCCTTGAATTAATTCTCCTCATCCTCCTCTTCTTCGTCTTCCTCGTGGAATTCAGTGCGCATTTGCTGAAGCTGTCGCAGCTGCTGACAGAGCTTATTGCCAAACGATTCAACATAGCGTGGACTAATCTTGTCCAGCAATGCATACGGTGTCTCAAATATCTCATCTTCCTCCTCTGCCTCGCCGTTCTCCCGCAATAAGGATGTCACCGCCTTATCCTCATCGATGGTGTCGTACAGCGAGGAGACTATTTTGAATCCTCGATTTGTCACTTGTACACAGCAGGTGGCACTTTCTATGGTGCGAATGTTGAGATAGATCTGCGTGGCACTGCTTTCCAGCTTTGTGGACATTGCGATTTCAGCCACATGCCCCTTGACATCGTTAATAATGGCATTCGCCTCGTCAATGCAGTTGAACGTTTGCTCGTCAGCGTCCTGCATCCTGGTCACGTTTTTAATTTAACACTTTTGAAATTCGCCTCAATTTTACAAGCGCAACATGTTTTTTCGTACCGAATGCTTAAAAACAGCTGTGCATAGAACAAATCGACTATCCACTCACAATAACATCGATACTTAGACTGAAGCATCGAATGAGTAAGTTATTTTGGCAATCCGTGTGTTGCCTTTGTCCATCTATCGATAATTTACTTAAGTATTTATCGGCTTACGCATGCTTGACATCGGCATGGCTCAAACTCAAATTGAAACTGCCATAAAACTGCTTCTCCAGGAAGCCGAGGAGCTATCTATTGGCGGACATATTACGGAGTTGAAGGAGCTGCCCAGTGCATTGGATTTCGCACGTGATTACTATGCCAAGAACGCACCCGTCGTTATACGCCAAGCAGTGGCCCATTGGCCAGCTGTGGAAAAGTGGACGCTGGATTACCTGCAGACCACATTAAATGATAAAGTTGTGGATGTGGCTGTCACACCTAATGGCTATGCGGATGGTTTAGCTACACAGGATGGCAAAGAATATTTCGTGCTACCACTGGAAACTCAAATGAGGCTATCGGAGCTTCTGAAACGTCTCGATGATCCCATGGGCGCTATACACTATGTACAAAAGCAGAATTCCAATTTCAGTGTGGACTTTCCGGAGTTGGCTAATGATATTATGCCCGATGACTTGAACTTTGCACAGAAATGCTTTAATAAGCCGCCAGATGCGGTTAACTTTTGGCTGGGTGACGAGCGTGCCATTACATCCATGCACAAGGATCCCTATGAGAATTTGTACTGTGTCATTTCGGGCTACAAAGATTTCATCCTGATTCCACCGCATCAGCTCTGCTGCGTTCCACGTCGCACTTATCCAACTGGAGTGTACAAGCAAAAGTCCTGCGGCCAGTTTTATATTGAACCTATGCTCGATGATGAAGGCAAATTGCAGAACACGGAATGGGTTAGCATTGATCCACTGGCACCCGATCTGGCCACATATCCGCAATATGCCAAGGCGCGACCTCTGCGTGTACGCGTCCACGCTGGCGATGTGCTCTACCTGCCCAATTATTGGTTCCATCATGTGCGGCAGAGCCACAAATGTGTGGCCGTCAATTTCTGGTATGATATGGAATATGACAGCCGCTATTGTTACTATCGCATGCTGGAGCTGCTCACAAATTAATCGACGCGGGATTAAATAGTAAATAGTTGACGGCATTCAACGTTTGTTTAAGATATAGCTATTAAGTGCCTTATTGTTACTGTAAGCAGAAAAGTTATCTGAGAACTGGTTGTTTTATTATTGTGTTACATATTTATTAAGTATATAATTTAATACAAACTAAATATTTAAAAAGCCAAAAACAATAATAATTAGAAAATCAGGCCACATCTGCAGCTAGTAACTAATTTAGTTTATATGTGTTATAGTCATGTGTGTTTGTGTATATGTTGATTATACGCATGCTTGGGAATGTTGTTTGGATGTTGGTCACCTAAAAGTCTAAAAAACTAACTATTTTTAATCTAAGCTGGTGCTCTGCGTATCTGCAGCTGCAGCTGCGCTAGCTTCCTCGTCTGGATTCTCATTATTCTCGCACTCCGTGTCGCCTCCGTTTAACGTGACCTTCTTTTGATCTGCCTCGGCTAAGTCGGCATCATTATTGGAATCCTGCGAATGGGATTGAGCGCGTACGCGTTTGTTCACCTGCTTTTTGTTCACTCTCCTCTCCTCCTTACTTTTGACCTTGGGTTGTGGGCAACCGTTGTGCGGCTGCTCAACCACAAAGAGCTGTTCCAGATATGCGCGATACCAAAGTAAGAACTCATCACGCTGTCGCGGCATTTCCATCTTCTTGATCTTGGCATAAATGCGTTTGGGTGAAATGAGCGGCGAGGCGGCATTGGGTATCCAGCTGGCGGCGGAGTTCTGTGCCGCATTGGCCGTCAGCTTGGAGACCTCGGCCAGCAGCGAGTCATTGATGATGGTGTTGTTATGCGTCTGGTTGCGTATGCGTTTGATTATGTACTCGATAAGCTCGTGATCGGGCGACACTTCAATACTGGCCACTGGCGTTGCAGCCCTTTCGATCACAACCTCAATTATTTGCTTAAAAATAGACGTGCAATAAACCGCGTGCAGCAACAAACGGACAAAATTTAAGGCTACTTACATCTTCGCTATCCAAAGACGCAGCGCCCGCAGCAGCTGTCTCACAGTGAGCCTGTTCAACAGAGTTTGCTGCCATAACGACACCAGCACCAGCAGCCTGCATTGGCAAGCTATCCTCATCCTCAGGCCTATCGCTGGCCGGCTGCTCCTGTGGCGTTTCATTGCCACTTTCCGTGGCCTCAGTTGTCTCATTCAAAGCTGCGCCGCTCTCAGCTGGCTGTGCGCTGCTCGCCTGCTGTCCCTGGTTGAGCGTCTTTCGCAGACTATGCATTTCATTGTAAAGTTGTTGTTCGCCTTGTTGCTGCTGTTGCAGTTGTTCTTGCTGTTGTTGTTGCTGCTGCTGTTGTTGTTGCTGTTGTTGTTGCAGTTGCTGCTGTTCGAAGAGAGTTTCGAGTCGTCTATACACATCCTCCTTGATGGACTCGTAAAACTTTGTGGTAAACTTATCATTTTTCAATGCATTAACCAGCAAATTACGATTCAGTTCCTCAGAAGCGGTCTCTTCCGTTTGCTCCAGCATTGTATTGGACTCATCGGCGGCAGTGGACTCCAGAGCAGTTACATTGTATAAGGGAGCAGCGGGCTGTACTGGTACAGATGCTGGCGGCACTGGCAGTTCATAGTCCATGTACTGAGCAGGCAGCTCGAAATCAAAGCGTAGATGACGCTGCTGCAACGGGGTCAGAGACACCGTCGATGTGGTCGGCTTGGCCGGAACTTTATTGCGTTGATACTGCGGACTATTGACGTTCATGTTGAGCAAATTGGATGAGCCGGCGGCCAGTTCGTGCAAAGCGAAGTCCTCGTCACGCAACGTGGGCAGCAGTCGACGACGATTGCGTCGCCTGCCTCCACCACTGCTTCCGCTGCCACCAAACACTGCGGAATCATTGTTATCATCCTCATCCACATCCTCCTCGTCGTGGACATTCTCGCGCCAGTCACGATTGCTGCTGCTGTTGTTCAAATTGTTGCTGTTGCTGCTGTTGTGAAGATGCTGAGTTGTCGTCTCATAAAAGCGACGATGTTGTTGCTGCTGCTGCTGTTGTTGTTGCTGCTGCTGTTGTTGATGTTGCTGCTGCTGCTGCTGCTGCTGCAGTAGCATGCTGCCTGTGGCACTGCGAGCGGTGTGTGGCAGATGCGTCTGGAAGTAGCTGGGACGCTGACGCTGTCGCTGAATCTGTCGATACTGATGCTCCACATTGAGTTCCTCATTGCTTTTGTTAGAGAGCAAATTCTGGCGCGTATAACTGCAAAGCGCACAAATATTAATGGGTTAATAAAAGCGAGCAGCAAAATAACAGCTTAATTTCATATGCAAACGTAATGTTAAAGTAAATAAATTATTTTTGTAAACAATTCGGTCCCGATTAAGAATTGTCTATTTATAAAGCGTATAATGTTATAGTAGCAATATATAACTATTTAATTTGTTTATGAATTCGCTTGGCCCTTGTGTTAGTAATTTTAAAATATTTAACAATGAAAGCAAACAATAAATATCAATTTTAGTAGTAAACTAAATCTGATTGGAAAGCGTTTTACAAATTATAGAAAAGTTCGTAATGTTTTTTTTTTTCGTCTCACTACTTACTTCTGAACAATTAAATTGAGAATAAATAAAAATTATTTGTAACATTTTTGTCGTGGCACTTCGTTGAGTATTTGTTTTATTGCTTTAGCAAGGAATTTAAATTAACATTTCTTTGGTTCCCAAACGAATAAAAGAATAAATAAATCAATAGCTGTCTAATCCGTACAAAAGAGCCCGACACCATTTGATTATAGATATTCTGGCGCTTTACCTTCGGAAGTTGTCCCAATAGTTGTTGGCCCGATTGCCCGGTGGCACCTGATTGTTCAGTGTGGCCGGAGTAACTGCATCCTCTGGCAATGAATGCAAATTGTTCGCATGCTGATTCTGTGTACGCAAATTGGCATTGTTCTGATGTATGGTATTGTTATGATGATTCATAAATATCGGTCCCGGACTGGAGCGATACGAGGGCGGCGACAGCGGCGTCTCGTTATTAAAATGCGTTGGCGGTGCTGACGGCGGCGGTGGTGGTGGTGGTGGCGCTGCATTATTCAAGTACGTCTGCGACGAATGTGGATCGTTGCTACTATAGATATTGTTACGATGACTGCTGCGCTGATAGTTGCTGAAGGCGCTCTGGTGTGAGGCTCCAAAGCTGTACAGCTGCTCCGACTGTGCGCGATTGCTGACGCCGCCCAGGCAGAGATTGTTGGGTGCCAGGCCAGAAGTAACCGGTGGCACAGACTCCGAGCGCAGGCTATAGGCGTGCTCCTGGCACGACGTAGCTAGACGATCTTGTAGCTGTGGGGCACAAAATGAGAAATTAGTTTAATAAGTCAAAATAAGAACTTTTGCAACTTATATTTTAAACATATGTTTCAAGTAAATTGATAAACTCTGAAAAATCAATGGACTCATTAAATTACCGTGTGTATCTGATTGTTGAGGTTATCAATCTCTCGCTGCTGATGCCACAAAGTCTGATTGCACTGACAGACCGAGTTGATGAGCATCTGCTGCGTTTGCATAAATTGCTGCAGTAGCACAGCATCAGGTGTTGGGTTACCACTCGAGGCATTTGAAGAGGCAGCCGCCACGGGGGCAGGAGCAGCACCAGTTGGAGTCGTTGGCACATACACTGGCTGCGAGTGCCAAGCATTGGTAGCATTATGAGTACCTGTTTGAAGATGTAGATGAGAGCTGATAAGTTTAGTTTACTAGATCAAAGTTAATATCCTTACTCCAGATGCCCTGAACGGGTGCCATGGGCGGCGGCATGTATTGCGATCTGGTGCTGCTTGACTGCACACTATCATTGCCCAGCGATTGGCTGTCCATGGTCAGATTTAGTTCCTCCTCATTGTTTGACACTGAGTGAGCAATGCGTGGCTGATGCGACTGCTGCTGTTGTTGTTTTTGATGTGTTCGTCGTTGTTGTTCCAGGTGCTGCTGCTGCTGTTGCAAAAGTTGTTGCTGCTGCTGATGATGATGATGAAGCTGCTGTTGTTGTTGATGTTGATGTTGTTGTTTCTCCACGACAGTGCTGGCCGATGGCGAACGCTTCAATGTTGCCGAAGATGCGGCTCGCATTTGAGCAAAATATCTATCGCTATCGGTGTCATCGTTGCCCTCATCATCCGCCTCCGATGTAGTGTTGGTGTTATTGTTATTGCTGTGATTGGTGCTGCTGCCATTGTTGTTCATATAACGCGCTTGATATTCACGCTGCTTCTCCTCGTACTCCTGTCGCAGTTGCTCACACTGCGCTCGCAACTCATCGCGCGTCTGCTTCTGCACTTGAATCGTTGTTGCCTCCTCCTCCTCCTCCTCGTCATCCCCGTCACGCTGCCGGCGAGGCGTAGGCGTTGGAGTCAGACTATTCCGCAGCAGAGCCTCGTCACCCAGTTGGACTGCAGCCGCTGCTTGCTGCTTGCGACGCTCAATTTCAGCTTTCAATGCCATTATGCGATCGCGTTCCTGCTGCAAACTGGCCGCTTCGGCACGCAACTCTGAAGTCACATCATTTAATGCATGCACACGCTGCGAAATATCTATGGGCATCTCATGGTGGTTGGGACTGGGACGCTCCAACGTCTCACCCATGCTGGGTGTGCTCTCCTCTATTTGGGTGACAGTGTCCAGCATGCCCTTGAGCCTGGCCATTTGTGCCTTTAGGGCATCAATGTCTGCCGTCTTCTGATTGATCATGTTCTGGGCGTGTTGGGCACGCTGTGCTGCCTTGGACGCTTCCTCGCGCAGGATGGGCACGTTGCGCTGGTATTCGACGGGCACAACGCGTTCATTCACAGGCTTCGTCAGCTGATTAGTCGGCGGTGTCGGCTCCTTTGGCTTTGCCTCCTTCTCCAGGTCAGCCTTAAGCGCAGCATTCGACTCCCTGGCGACGGCATTAATGCTGTTCAGTTCATTTACCAACTCACGCATATCCTCGCGCTGCGAACGCAATGATTCCAGTTTCTGTTGCAACGCCTGCTGCTCGGCCAAAATCTCTGGCCCGTCGTCACCCAGTATGTTACTCAGCTCGTTTTGATTGTGTATGAAAGAAGTGAGATTTTTCATGCGTCCCACTAGCGAGGCCATGTCATCCTGGACTTGCTGTACGGACTCATAATTGGGTGCATCGCCATTGCCGGCGTGCGACAAGCGTGCGCTGTTTTGGCGTAGCTGTTCCATTTCGTTGAGATGTGTTTTGGCCATGTTTTGGATTTGCAGCAACTTCTGCTGCTCATCATGTAAATGCTGCATATTGCGATTGGAGGCATCCAAGCGCTGCTGCAGCTCATCGAAACTGGGCGTAGTATCCGGGGTGGGCGTCTCCATTACACTGTGCAGCGATTGTATGGACTGGGCCCGATCGCTCATCTGCGTAATTAAATTGAATTACTTTTGCTGTTGAATGTAAACAACTTGACTGCACACCCACCTCACTTAATGCAACATCCTCTAGGCTCGTCGAATTGACAATGCCATCCTTTTCGCCGGCGCCCGGGTTGATTTCGTGAACCATGTTGCTCAATTGCTGTAAGTAAAAGGGAGAGAAACGTGTTGAGAATTGGGAATATTTATTTGATGCTGATTTATAAATTCCATTGACAGTGAGATTTTATAGAAACACTTTTCGAATACTTTACCTGTGCTAAACTGCCTGTTGTTTGTTGACCACTGTTGCTATTCCAATTCTCATCCAATCCAAGCAATTTGCGCAGGAATTCAATCTGCGAACGTGTCGAGTGTTGCGATGCTGTTGGTCCAAATATCTGATGAATCACTGTTTGAAGTGCTGTGGGTGCTTGATGATTGCTGGTGTTGTTGCTGTTGCTACTGCTGGTGCTAGTAGTGCTGACTGTGGACTGCAGTTCCTCGATCCCGTTGGTCGTGTTGGGTGTGACGACACCTACTGTTGCATTGGGTGTCGTTGGCTGACGCAGTCGCAGGGCAGCTGCTGTTGCTGCAGCCGGCTGCAATGGTGACGGCGCTTGTTGATGCTGAACTCGTTGCACTGGGCGCACTGGAAAGCAAAAGCGCTGCTGTTGCTCTTGAAGTTGATCTGCAAAGCAAGCGAAATTTGTACATTTGTAAATGACGCAGCCAGAAAAAAGCTGGCCAGCTGCCCACAGTGATGCCCAATGCGAATGGCCCTCTCCGTGGGCGTTTATTTTTGTGCGCTGTTTTATATTTAGACTATGAACTAGCGCACATTTTATGTGAGCAGTAAATCTTGGCCCCAGGTGCGCGTAAAGATATTAAATATTTAATGACCAATTACTGTACTGTCGTAAGCTTACCTGTTGGATCGTAACTGTGCTCGGCGGCCAATTGACGCAGTGCCTCTCGTTGTGTGCTGATATGTGTTTTTGTTACTGTTGCACGCTCCAGCAGATCCTTGAAGCAACAACAAACGAAGATTAGCAATAGACAAATAATCAAAATCGCCGTAATTTTTGCAGTTATATGGGATATATATGTATATATATATATATCTAAATATATATATATATATAGTTGAAAATATCAGGCTGTGTTTCGTGGAGGAGGTCGTCTGTATTACTAAAACAGCGCCAGACTTCTCGAATGATTTTGGTCAAAAATCACAATGAATGTGAAATTTATTTTTAAATGCAAGAGCACCAAGAGAGAGAAACTGAGAGTATCTTGGACCAGCCACCAAATGGGCGCCATGGCAACGAAAATGTGCAAATTGTGGTCAATCAATATAAACAAAAAAAGAAAGAAAAAAAAAACAGTGCCGGTTGTATTTGAAGCGCATTTGATGATGGCGTTAATGCCCAGAAAATATGCCTATGCATATAAAATCCCGATGATGATCTACTTACATATAGACTTTTGCAGTTGCCACGCCGCAGTCCCGATATGAGCTCTTTTACCCGTTCCCTCTCCTGTTCCTCCTGTTGCTTGATTAAGGATGAGTTGCGCGCACGACTGCTACTTGATCTGGTTGTGGGCGGCGTTGTGTTTGTTGTAGCTGCTGCTGGTGTTGCTGTAGTTGATGCTGATGTTGATGTTGCCGCAGCCTGTTTGGGAACGGCACCGGTGCTGCGCGTTTTATCACACTCGTTTTTTTTCATTACTAATTTTACGGGCGGTGTCGACGCCATTGGAAAATTTATGCATATACAATTTGCACAGTAAACAAATATAAACTAACACTGACGCTTGAGGCGGCTCATACTGCTCACATCAATTGAATATTATTTAAATGCAGCACTCATCTCAAAAAACCACTTACTTTTCAGCTCCCAAAATGAAAAAGGGTTTTCAAAGCTGAATTTTTTATAAGCAAACAGCTGCGTCCTGACAACTAGGGATGGCACATTTTCCTATCGATATCTAAGAGCTGGATGTTTTGCGGCAAGTGTGATACTTTGCCAAGCTAACACTATCGATGTTTTTGCAAAATCGAAACTACTTATCGATGATTCTGGTCAAAAAATTGTAGTGGCAGCCAATACCAGTAATTCAAAGATTCAAACAGAAACCATTAAAACAGCCATTTCATTTGGATATATTTTAATTATATATATATATATATATAAATCAGCAAGCAATTCATTTCTTGAATAGTATTAATCTATTTGCCCTGTTTGCGCTGTATAATTTCCTCCTTTAAGGTTTTAATCCGAAGGCGTTCCGCTTTCAAGCTCTCCTCTTGACCACGCAAATCACTGGTGAAATCCGTAACCATATTGATCATCGCGTTGAGCAATTCTGCGTTGTCTGGAGAACTTTCAGCTGTGGGCGCTGCCGATACTGCTGTCTCCGATGACAATGCCTTGCTACTGGTGCTGGTGCTGGTGCTGCTACTGGATTGAACACTTTCCGCTCTCATAGTTTGTCTACTCTGCTTCACAGTCGAAGAGGAAGATGACTCCATGGTGGACATGTGCTGCTCAATGCGCTTTGTGGACTCTGTCATTTGCTGTACACGTTTGAATTGCGCCTTTAAATTCTCAATTTCCCCTAGCTTCTCCTGGAGATAACTGGCCGTTTCTTCTTTGTCCTCAATGTCCTCTGCTTCATTGGCTTGCTCATCGGCTACGACATTTGCTTGCACTGTACCAGCGCTGTCCCTAGAATGTGTGGACTGTGACTCAGAACCGCCCTCTACCGATGTCTCTGTGGTTTCAACGATCTGTGAATGATGCTCTCTGGTCGCCATCCTCAATTGTGTTCGCTGCGCACTTAAACGAGTTAACTCTTGCTGCAGCTGTCGATGTTCCTCTTGCATTTCCTCTAGCTGACGGTTGGATGCAGCCAGAATCTATAAAAATATCAAAAAATAGCTTATATTTGAGATTCTATTGTTCATATTTTTCACATTTCATTTGACTCACCTCGCTCAATGCAGCATTGTCTTGGGGTTTATTTAGCTCGTTGACCATTTCGAAGAACGTTCCTGAAATGAGAATTCTCTAGATGATTACATTACCCAAATTGTGTGTTCAATTGTGATTTCAAAATACACACACGCAACTAGAGCTCATATATCTATAAATAAAATTCTTCTTTGTTTCATGTCGAACTGACTTGGTGGCAATATTTGTGTCAATCATTTTGACATTTTTAGGATGATGTGAATGGCATCCACTTCAAAACAAAAAGAAAAAGAAAAAAAAAACAATTATATAAACTTACAGTAAGATATTTGCAGGCGATGCTCAACCAAATTTTAGGAAAATATGTTTTTTAAAAATATTTCTATTAGAACAATGCGCTGGTCTACGCGCGACGAGATTCCAATATTGCTACTGAATGACTGAGCCGAAAATGAAATTATTTTATACGATAATTTATGCACAAACATACAGACATATATATAATGTGTACGCTCCCAAATATATATATATATATATATATATATATATGTATGTATGTAGGTAAAATTCTTTGCGAGCGTCAGGCGACAAATGTTTCAAAAACAATATAACCCTTACACATTTTAGGCGATTTTTGATGCTGTGCCAATATCTTCAACCAGTGTTCAAAACAAAAATCGAACTGTTATCAAACAAATTAAAAGGTGTTCTTTGATGGTGATAGGGTAAAAATAACCGTTATTTAAATTGATTGCTAAAAAACTGCGATATAAAAGAGGTTGTTTAAGCGTGATGAATCCAGTCGGGTTAGAAGAGTCCCAACAAATAGAAGTGAGTACAACCGTACGTCAACTTTTGTTAATTAATTTAATCAACTATATTTCACAAGTAGTGCAGTCTCAGAAATTCCTTGGTCTCCTAACCTTCTGTCTGTTGCTGCAGTATGCATTGACTGGGGAAGTTGAGGCGCCAGATCCTACAGACGACGACCCGGAAGAAATATTTTCCAAGCTCTATACTGGTAACATCAGTCTTTGCAGTGATGTGGCAAACAGAATTTTTTTGCCCTATGTGGGAGACTGCAGAAAGTATTACTTATGCTGGGGTAAGTAGAAAACATTAAATATCACAAGTCCAAACGATTTTACGAGCTATTGTCTTGTCAGATGGCGAGGCTATAGAGAAACAGTGCAACAAGGACTATCAGTTCAATGCTCGCAATCAGAGCTGTGGCTATCCAAACGATGCGACTTGTTTGCCAAAATGTGAACAGTTCTATCTGACTACCTTCTGTTACGATCGCACCTGCACTAAATACGTGCTCTGCTATTATGGTATTCCGGTTCTGAGGGAGTGCCACGACGGATTGCAGTATAATGCGGAGACGGACCGTTGTGATTTCCCCCAATATGTTGACTGTGTGGATAATGAGTGTATGAGAACGGATGAAGTAGTTGATCTCATATACTTACCCAGCAAGGCTTCTTGCTCCAAGTATTTCCTATGTGCGAAGGGTATTCCACAGAATTACACTTGCGCGCCAGGATTGTATTTTAACACCGACTGCAGCTGCTGTGACTATCCAGACAGAACTGTATGCCAGGTAGGTTTTTGCTTACGCTTCTCGAAAAAATTTAAGAATAATATAAAATTTTGTACTTGATTTCATACAGATGCCAGCATTAAAACGCAATATTTCACCCTTTCCACGAACGCCGCCACGGAGTGTTGATGTCATCTGTCCAGCTCGCGGAGTTCACTTTTACGCCCACAAATCACGACCAGATGCCTACTACTTTTGCACAAATGGACATGGTGTCACCTTGGATTGTACGCCTGGCTTGTGGTACGATCCAAATGTTGAAGAATGTCGTGAACCAAAATATATATAGGGGCTAAGAAAATTAAAGCAAATTTTACATGAAGAATTCCAAATTGTGTTAAAACTAAATCCATAAAGTAGACAATTATACTCTGTCTCTTTTGCACAAAGTTTATATTGTAAGGCAACTCTTTCTTAAGACAACTGAGCATATTCGGTTAGCCGTATTAAATGATGATCGTTCTGTAACTTTTTGTCGCCTGTCGGGAAGAAAGATAGAGAGAGCTACGTATTGTTAAGCAGCTAAAATTAGCCAACGAGAGACATGCCTATAGCCTATGGCCATTTGCAATGAGCGTTTTAAAACAATATGCAAGCAAATGCGATGAACTTTGAAATTTATTTGTCTGAATCTGAATTTATCCTCTAGGAAATAAATTGCGGCTCGCGACACTCCTCCATCTTGGCATCATAGAACAAACCCGGGGTGCAGTCCAGTGTGACACCACTTCCATTCGAGCAGAAGTAGTAGGCATTCTTACGGCTCTTGTGGGCAAAGAAGTGAACACCCTCCGCCGGGCACTTGATGTCGGCGATACGTGGCGGCGCTCTGGCGAATGGCATAATATTACGCTGCAGTGACTCAACCTAAACAAAAAGAGAGAGAGAGAGACAGAGAGACCAACAAAATATTCAAAAATCGATGTAGGAAGTGCATTTCGAAAACTTACCGTGCAATTAGCGCGTGAGGGAAAATCGCAGCACTGGCAATCGGGATTATATTGAAGTCCACTGGCACATGTCTGATTCACCGGCAGACCATCGACACAGACATAATATTTGTCACACAGAGCCTTGCTGGCAATGTACACAATATCAACGGCATTGTTCTGCCTTATGCAGAGATTGTCCACACAGTCCACATACTGAGGAAAATCACAGCGATCTGTTTCCGCATTGTATTGGAGGCCATCGGCGCATTGGCGTAGAACTGGCTCGCCGCCAAAGCAGAGCACATACTTGGTGCAGGTGCGATCGTAGCAGAAGGAACTCAGTCCCTGGGCCGGACACCTGGGCAGGCATCTCACCTCAGAGACATCTACACACTGTTGATCTTTGGCATCGAAATAGTAGCCTTCGCTGCAGGTGCGAGGCACAGCTATGCCGGCTATTAAAGGGGATACGAATTTAAAAGAGATCCAATATAACTTGCAGGAATCACTTACAAACGCACAGATAGTATTCGCTACAGTTGACGATATGTGGCAGGAATAAATTGTCGGTCACATTGGAGCAAATGCTAATGTCACCCAATCCATGGCCAACCAGCGTGGTTAAGAACAGCACCGTCAACAGTTCTTTAATTTTCATTTCTGGTTGTAAAAGAATTATTATCCTCAAGCCTCAGTAGACTTTTATTTTCTATACTCACTGTTGTCTGGCTTTATGTGCAACTGTTGGCTTCACGCGATGGAAACTTCCATTTATAGGCAACTTCTTTCTTTATTTTGTTTTTTTTTTGTCAATCAACTGCAGATATGTATTTTTAATTGGCGAAAGGAAACTGATCAGATGGCGAAACATGCTACTTATTTTGTAATTTAGCGGCAAGCCCGTTGCAAACATTCAAATTGGATGATAAAAGCAATGTCACGATAATATTAATAACACACTCTGAACTTATCTATCACATACAACTCATATGGTCTCTAACATCCTACCTTTATCAACTACCTATTAATAAGCATATGTTTGTTAAATTTACAGCATGTATTTCAAACATTATACACCAATTGAAGCGAAACCGTTTATATGTCGATGGCTTGGTCTGCACTCATCTAATTAATCTGTAACTTACACTAGACTACATAAATGAAAAATGTAAATGATAAATGTAATGAGGAAATAATGGAAGTCTTGATCTATTAATACGAATATTGATTGGTTTACTCTGCAACGTTAAAAAATATATTCAAAAAAAATATATATTTTTTTTTTTAATTTGAAGCATTTTTATGCGTAGATTGTACGGCTTTGATTAGATTAGATGTAAACCTTTAGTTTTGGAGCAATAAATATTAAACAAAAAGAAAGAAAAAAATTAATAATCTAAAACCTAATCACCGGCAAACATTTCATGTTTAGGAACTCGATTAATATCGAACATTCCATACAGAATTAGACAGATGAAGTTTCAGTAACAAGTACCAAATTAAAATGTAGTTTTCTTACGGATGTCTCGATGCGCGTGTCCAAATTAGATAACGTCTGTAGCTTTCCAAAAACTCATTAAATGAACGAAAAAAAGAAAAATAGAAAGAAAATGATGTCTAAAAGAAATCATATAAATTGGGATGATTTTCTGGAGCCAGCCATAGTTGTGCTCTGAAACTATTGCTCTCCACAAGAAGTGCGTAGAAATAGTGTGTTCCCAACGGCCAATTAAAATTCTGATATATTTTGGTGTTTAATATTTCATTAACAGTGAAGTTGCTGCTGCTCTATGGATTTCTGTTCGCCCTGAACCTGTGCGTATTCGCAAGGGATTATTTAAGTGAAGTCCCGCCATACGAATTGATAGAAGCGTCCGATTCCGATGGCGAATTGGAAGATGATCCCAGCTACGAATTAGTTCAGAATGATATAAATCTATGCGGAAATGTGGCCAATCATACATTGCTACCCGATATAACCAACTGTTCCTCCTATATAACCTGCATGGGTAAGTAATATATTCTGATTAGTATTGCGAACGTGATCCTAACTTTCTGTACTATTTCTGCAATAGATGGCAAAATTGATTCTATTGGTTCCTGTTACGAAGGCAGGGCTTTCGACGTACTTTGTAATAATACTGCCAAGGATTGTGAGCTCGTATTTGATTACAAATACCAAACATGCAACTATGCAAGTGATGAGAATGTCAAATGCCTGCCCAAGTGCGAAGAATATAACCTGACAAGCTTTTGCTACGATCGCACCTGTACCAAATATGTGCTCTGCTATTTTGGTATTCCGGTTCTGAGGGAGTGCCACGACGGATTGCAGTATAATGCGGAGACGGATCGTTGTGATTTCCCCCAATATGTGGACTGTGTGGAGAACGAGTGTTCCTCGGTTAAGGATGTGAAAAATATCCTATATCTGCCAAGTAAGGCTGAGTGCAGCAAGTATTTCATTTGTTCCGATGGCATGCCCTGGCCTCAGACGTGCACTAGTGGCTTAGTCTTCAGTAGTACGTGCAACTGTTGCATCCCTGAAAAAGAGCAGTGTCAGGTGAGTGAATTTCATATCGAATACAGATCTAATTCGAATATTGACCTTGCACTTTTCTGAACATATCAGATGACGGCCCAGCAGCGCAACATTCAGCCCTATTCGCGTACACCGCCTCGCCGCGCTGATGTCAAGTGTCCAGCTCAAGGAGTTCACTTTTACGCCCACAAGTCGCGTGCGGATGCCTACTACTATTGTGTAAATGGTCATGGTGTCACTTTGGATTGTACTCCTGGCTTGTGGTACGATGCCGAGCTACGTGAATGCCGTCAACCCGAATACATAGCCAACAACTAATCATCAAATCCGATCTGTGCACTCAAAAAACATTATGTTGTATGTTTTTGCATTCGTCAGCTTTTATTGGAGCAGATATTTAAATTTTCCAACGAAATTTCGGTAATTACACGTGCATATTCTTAAACAGCATTAAAGGCCACTTAATGTTTGTCTGTTTCTTTGCGTAATGTTGTGTCGGAAGCTTCTATTGCCATAACTATGTAAAAACTAAACAAATTTTTAAAAGCAAGTACGTTTGGATACTTTATTTGAAGTTAAAAAAAACGTGATGCGAGACCGGCAATTAGGTTAAAATCTCATTAAAAAATTTGCATATCGGATGATACAAAATTTCCCCAAGCCATAACATTGTCAAAACTAAACAGAGTTTAAAAAGCAATGCTCTTTTGATCATGGTTTGGCCTCTAGTTCAATTGCTTTCAGGTCTAACCCACAAATGGCCGTGTAGGCATAGTGTAATATTACTCTTAGCCACAACTCTTTCAAAACTGAAAGTATTTTCAAAAACAAAGTGGATTTGATCAGGCTTCTATAAATTCATCTATTTTGCATTAATCCATTCAAGATTTTGAAACACTGTCACATTATGCTGCTCACAAATCATTTAGTTTTCAGTTAATAATCATATTATATAAGCAGGTGGACTTTGTTCAGAAGCGGTGCACATAATCTCTGGCGTGCCGAACAAGCTTTTATTTCCCATTTCACTAGCAGAAGCTTTTCGTATCTCATTTGCAAACCATTCACAATGGTGGTGCGCCTTTATTGCGCCTGTGCCGTGCAGCTGCCGCGTGTCTTTTGAGAGAGCAAAGAGGAGAGCCTCATTCATGCAGTGGCCACCCACACACATACACACACACTCACACACACATCGTAGCCAATACCGAAAGCAGAAACGAATGTTGGCAGTCTCTGAATTTTCTTTACAAACCAACCAATACACACACACACACACACACACACACACGCACACACTCAGGCACACATTGAAAGTAGAAATAATCTTGAATCTGAAACTCATGAAAAGTGAAAATGTTTCGCTAGCTGCATTCAGATATTCAGTTGGCGTTGTCAGTTGGCTGCGGGTCCTTGCGCAGGAGGCAGCAGTTTGGCAGGCAGGCAGGCAGACACGCATCTCTCAAAATGCAAAATGAAAAGCGCGCACTGTGTTTAGAATAAGCATAATTGTATTGCCCGATTTATGTGTACAATCCAAAAAATTGCAATCAACGTTTCGCGTGGCATTTGACAATCTGTGAAATTGAGCCAAACAGCAACTGTCGCGTGTGTATTATTCAAGGCTGGCAAAAGGATACGCTTCTTTTTTGCCAATTGTTTTGTGCTGTGTTGTGCTTTGCTGTGCTGTGTGTTTCGTGTCAGGTCAGTTGAGCGTTCAAGGACTTTTTCCGTACAACAACAACAAAAACAACAACAACAACAACAGCAACGACACAATAACAACAGCAACAACAATGAGCGATGTGCCACAAATGTGAAAAATAAAGAAAAGAATACAAAACAAATCACTTAGCTGTTAAATTAAAACAGGTAAAAGAAAAGTTTTAACAAGCACCATGCAAATCGGCATGCACTTGAAAATGCACCAAACACACACCTCAGCACACATACACACACACACACACACACACACACTGAGAGCGAAGGATACAAAGTTGCAGATATTCACAAGCACACACGTACATACACATATGTACTGCATACAACACACCAACGCATTCGAATTGCATTGAAAATGCTGGCATTACTCATACGCAGCGTGTGCCATCAATTGGCAGCAGCAGCAGCATCGCAATGTGTCTGCTTGTCGCTCTGACAGACAGCCGAACAGACAGATACACATAGTCGTGGGCATTATCCAGCCAGCTTTGGTACAAGTTGATTTAATGCCTCCACATTTTCACATTTTTTGTCTTTGCAAAGCCATGTGAAACAACAAATTCACTTCCCGCCAAGGCAAACGAGAAAAACGCAAAACAAAGTAAAGGTTAACAGCAAACACAAACCGTCAAATAAAAAAGGCCAAGAGGCACATTTCACAAAGTGAGAGTGAAAGTGGTTTGGCATTACAGTACACTGAGATGTCTCCCCATTTGTGCAGTTGTGTATTTTGCAGTAGTTATTATTAATTCGTGTTTGCATTGCTACGCATCTATCCGGGAAAGCTGATCAAATGTGTCTAGACTGAAGACAAAGACTTGAGTGTGAAGTTTTGCTGCACTGCTTTGTTATCAATTAAATGTTTCTCTATTCTCTTTATAGAATAATAAAATAATAAATCTTGCAAGAGCCTTATTTAAAATAGAATGTATTCCATGAAAACGTAATTATAATTTAAATATTTATATTAAAATTTATAGGTTAAAAACCTCGAAATAGTTATAAATAAAACGATAGTTACCGTCAATAGCCTAAATTAAATTTAAAAAAGCAATTGCGAAAAAAGTAAATCATCTGTTTCCGCCCGGGATCGAACCGGGGGCCTTCTGCGTGTTAGGCAGATGTGATAACCGCTACACCACGGAAACAGTTGAACACAGCACAGCCAAAAACGAGTTTTAAATTTGGGGAATGAACACAAGGCTGGGCAATTTGCCAGCGGGTTCGGCAAACAAGTTCAAACAAACACATTGAAAAGCGAAAGGCAACAAAAAAACGAAATCAAAAGTGAGGTAAAAACTATAAAAAAAAATATATAACGTTGAACAAAAGCAAACTATAAAGCTAGGTATGTATGTTTGTGTCTGTGTGTATGGCTGTGTAAGCTGATGATGGTACGGCACATACAAACATATGTGTGTATGTATGTTTGTATGTGCTTTTCTGTTCGCATGTGAGTTTACGCAAAGCTATTTTTATTAAAAACTGGATTGATGTTTTCAAATGAGTTTTATTTCAAGATGCGTAAATTTATTTCACTGCGCATAAAACAGATAATGGCTAGCAAGGAATATATGAGATAAGATTAAACTATAATTTGACTTGGAGACAATATGAAGATACAAACAGGTATTAGCAATTGAAAGAAACATTTGCCTTATAGCACTACATTTTATAGTATAGTCTTAATTATTTAATTATTTGATTATTTGTTTTTATTATTTTCGTTTGTTGTTCATTATTCAAAAAGGGACGTGAATAATTAATAAACAATTAAAAAAATTTAGTCTCATAATTGACATTTGAATAAAATGTGTACTATTTACTGAATTCAGCAAACTATTTCATTAATAACAATAAAATCAATTTGATGATGCAAACTAAAAACTAATAATATAAATTCATTTGAAAAGTTTATGCCTTAATAAAATGTGCAAAAAAGTAATCGGCATCTGTTTCCGCCCGGGATCGAACCGGGGGCCTTCTGCGTGTTAGGCAGATGTGATAACCGCTACACCACGGAAACAGTTGGAGCTGTTGTGGCCCAATAGTCAATTTAAAGTGAATACCAAATTGGGTGGATGAAAATCTAAAACTAAATCAATAAAAGAAATCACAAATTGTTTTGAATGGAGCTATTTTAAAAAGCATTCTGGAATGCGACCAAATGATTTGCCAGTTTTATGTTGTTTTTTATTGTGGCTAAGCTCACTGCGGAGCTGCCAAATCTGATAATAGAATAATGGGCTCGTTAAGTGAACAATTTATGTATACAAAAATAAATATTGATGTGCTTTCCATTCATAGTATGGAACAAGTAATAAATTAAATACATCCATATGTATAATACTGCTTAAAGTGTGCAAGTTAGTAGCAGTTTTGGGAATTGATTCAGTTCCCTTAGAGGTCACAGCAATGTATTGTATTCAAATCATATATATTTCTTAGATACAATCAAAAACTTTTCCCTTCTTTACGAAAGACAAACAAAGAATTTAGAAAAGTGTGAGATGAAACTTGAACCTTTGACTGGGGTCAACTCTTAAGTAGTTTGCCTCAATAATGGTGGCTCTCATACCAAGTAGAATCAATAAGAGATAAAATAATTCTGAAAAAAAGAAAACTGAAACTTGATGGCATACGAGAAACAAAGTCCCCGCCCATTAATGTTTTATTTTAAATTTCGAAAATAACTTTGACTCTTTAAATAAACGACGGCGAACATTCAACTTGATCGAGTGCAAATTTCAAACTGTAATCATAAAAACCAAAGGGGCATTTGTGGGGGGTTAGCTGAAGCACAAATCAAACGTACACAATACATTGAACCTTGCCACAGCGGTGCACATTGAGGTACATTGTGAGGCATCTCTCAGGCAACCAGTCGCTCTGTATGACAACTGAAAGAGTCGAGGGTGGGGGCGAGCAATTGGCTGAAATGAACCTATCAAATAGTTGTCAAAGTGTCCCATTTAAATGCTCGAGTATGTTTATTTTATTACTTCTGCTTTGTGCCTGAGCGTTTATTTATTTGCGTTCAGCTCTGAGTGCGTTGTTGTGTAACCTTTCTCAATCAAGAAGTCGTTGACAAAGCCATGCATTGAACTTTGAACTTTGAAAGGAGCTCTTTTGAACTCAATGCGGACTCTGATTTTAAGCAGCAGAGACAGCCTCAGAAATGAAATACGTATCATTTTTGAATGCCAGCCTGTTTTTGTATTTTATTCTTTGCAATTTATTCTCTCTGACATTTTTTTCAGCTTCCCAATTTTCGTTTTATATGATTTTTGGCTGTCATTGTTGACTGGTTAATACCCCAGCCAAGGAACACGACCACGGACTAGAACAAACAAGACCACTGGGAGAAACGGTTCAATGAACAGTTAAGTCAGTTAAGCGGCAAACGCAAATGTAAACATTGTGTTGTTGCATACACTCACAAATACAGAGCCAACTGTGCAACAAGAGCTCCGAGAACTCATAAAACGTTTAAAAGATATTAATTGCTTTTAATATTCCAGAGCTAATTAAAACAGCGCAAAAAAGACTGTATTTTAATAAAGTAAAGTACGGCAACAAAACAAGTTTAATATTTAAAAAAACACACAACAAAATTGCAAAAAAAATATTACTATCTGTTTCCGCCCGGGATCGAACCGGGGGCCTTCTGCGTGTTAGGCAGATGTGATAACCGCTACACCACGGAAACAGTTGAAACTAATCCGGCCAAAAAGCCCACTTGGCAGACAAATCTGCCAAATATTCCAATCAATAATATTCATTTTTATAAATATCAAGACATTTCTAAGAGCACATAAATTCATCTAGGATTTGACTAGAGACCACTGTGCAGTCCCGTGGACGTGTCCTTTGTCAAACGGCAAGCTGCTGTGTGGCTACAGCCATCAACCACTCTACCCCTTTTCAACCCCTTTGTGTGGGTGTCTGCGTTCATTTTTTGGCGCGCTGGGCTTGTGTGCTGAGAGAGTTTGTCAGCTCTTGTTGGCTGTTTGGTTTGGCTGCTGCCAATGACACGGGAAGTTAAAGCGTTCCCAAATTGCATGTTGTTGCTCTTGTTGCTGTTGCTGTTATATTATTATTGGGGTTTTTTGACCAGGCAGGCAGACAGGCAAAGTCAACCTTTGTTTAGCGCTTACCTATGCAGTTCTGCGCTGCCGTTTGGGGAAGCTGTTTGGGGCTGCTGTGGTGCTGCGGCTGGCGCTGTTGCTGTTGTTGTTATTGCTGTGGGGGTAGTTGAACTTGAAAGAACGCACAAAGAGGAAACAGCAGACAGACTTGGAGTGCAGCATAATAAAAAGCATTGCGCACGTTTCCTGCTTAGCCATGTTTGTGAGTATATTTGTGTGTGTGTGTGAGTGTCTGTGTGCGAGTGTGTGTATGTGTGAGCTTCCTTCTTCCGTCTAGGCATGTCTCGACTCGAATCTAAATGACTCATGCGCTTTGTCTGGCTCAAATGTTGCCCAAACTCCCAAATCTAAATCGCAACCTTAGCATCAGCTAAGTTCTTTGCAGTTTGCAGTCTGTGTCTGTCTCTTTATCGGTTAACACAAGTTTCTACTTACAGTCGTCGACAAGTGTTCGTCTGGAGATGCATTTCTGGATTGATAAGCGTTCGCAACAATGCGGTTTTGGACGGTCGCGCGTTGCCGCCTCGCTGTCGCATGCGGGCGGTGGCCTCAGCTACGGTCATCCGCCGCGGCGCAGCAAGTCCAGTAGCAACAACAGCAACAATTTGGCCAGCAGCAGCAGCGGCGCCAGCAGTGGCAGCCATAATCAGACACTCGCCTCGGTGCATCGCACAGTAGCGCCCTATGGCGGCGACTGTCAAGCGGGCGCTGGCACCAGTCGCCAGGCCTTGCACTATACCAGCAGCAGCAACAATAATGCACAGCAGCAACAGCAGCAGCAACTCTTCCATCACAGCAGCAACAACAACAATAGCAATGCTGCTGCGGCTGCGGCTGCTGCAATGACAACGGCAACAGCTGCCAGCAACAACAACAACACTAATGTCACAGCCTCATCGGCAGCGGTGCTAACAGGCAGCGGAACAATTGTGCCACTGGTCGCACATGGTTCGCATGGCTATCATCAGCACAGCACGCGCCATCAGCCGCGATCTCAGCAACAGTTGCAGCAGCAGCAGCAGCAGCAACAGCAGCAACACTTGCAGCAACAACAGCATCACTACAGCTACAGCTATCATCATCCACAATTTGGCAACATGGCTGTGCCGATGCGGCAGTATGAGCAACAGCCACTGCAACAGCAGCAACATCAGCAACATTCGGGCGTCTATGCGTAAGTATTTCAAACACACTCAAAACAATTTATTTTATGCAAATTATATTATTATATCTCTAATAACATAAATTGAAAAGCATCCAATTAAAGAAAGGATGTGCAAAAATTAAAATAGTTTTTTTCCATCATTTAATAATAATTTTATAAACATCGACCACACAGCGACGATGCTTACAGCGCCTATCATCATCATCACCACAGCAGCAGCAACAGCAACAGCTGCAACAACAGTCGATATGCAACACCGCGTCGTCACAACTCCAGCAGCAACATGCGACACGCAACAGCAACAACAGCCACATCAGCAGCAACGGCTTCCGTTACAGCAGCAGCAGCCTCTGTTTCAGGCACGCCAATACCATCCACACAGACGCAGGCAGTGGTCCCGGGTCAGGGCAACCAGCTGCAGCAGCAGCATCACGCACTGTTGCAACACGCCGATTCGCAGCTGCTGCCCAGTCATCTAAAGTGTGGAATGTGCGCATCGCTAGTGCTGGCCTCGGTTTTTGTGGCGGGCGCAAAGTTCTACTTTGATCATCAAGGCACTGGGCTGGAGGTGTTCATATTTTGTGGATTCTCAGTGACATTCATTTTGGCTGCCTGCATGATGTCCATGTGCCGCATACCCAGTGGATTGCTGTCCAGTCGCACTAATGGACGCGCCGTTTGCCACAGTCGTGGCGTGAATGCCGGCGGCAATGTCAGCAGCTGCATGTTGGAGCTGAATGATGTGCGCTACTTAGATGAGCGACAGGTGGAGGTTGTTAGTGCGGAAACGGCAGCAGCAGCAGCAGCTGGACCACCCCCCTATCATATAGCAATATTGCTGCCGGAACAAACGCCGACAGCGCTGGGAAAGCAGCTGCCACTCGATGAGTCACCGCCGCCGTCCTATGATAAGATACTCGTGTAGATTAGGCTAAGAGTAGGAGCTTTGGTTTTATTTTTGTTTATTTAGGAATTGAGCGTCAATTTCAGTTAAGAGTCAGCTATCTATCAACCCAGTCCGACATACCAAATACTTTTGCTCAATATTTTTCTAATGATATCAAAACTTTATATAAACATATACACGGCAAACAATTACATTTGCATATAGATGATATATAAATATATATAGATATACATATGTATAGATATGTATTTATATATATATACATGTATATATATATATAAATATATATACTTACATATACACAAATATATATACATATATACAAGTAAATATAAAGTATATTTTTAAGCTCCACTTAATATTTTTACACTTCGAAACTTTCTAATCCGAAACACACGAACCCAAGACCCAATCTCTCTACTAACTATGTATCATTTTTGTTCTGTGATATGCTCAAAAGAAAATCATACGAAATAAACCATTAGAGGCAAAGCAAAGAAATAATAGGTAAACCAAAGAAATAGGAAGTAGAAGCCGTAAAGTACTACTAGATACTATATAAAAATGTGAAATGTTAAACTAAATACACATCAAGCAGCCAAACAGTATTACTAGTCAAGTAACAACTACTCATATGCAACATAAATAAATAATGTAAAGGTGCAATATAATGAAAATAAATAATGTACTCATTGATTTCAAAATTAGATTCAAATTGTTTCATTCATCGATTGGTTCCTTTTGAATATCGATAGTTCTTGGCAACCAGTGTGGTGACACTGGCTAATACCAAAACATCTGTTTTGTCGAGTCAATCGATAGTTGGCTTAGATCTGGCATCATAGGTTTTTATAATTTTAATATTTTTATTCAAACATCGACTACGTCTAAAAATATAATCACCCTGAAGTGTCTATTGAAGAAGTTTAGATATGTGTGCAAACAAAACCTTATTAATTTATCGACGATAGAGTTCAGTTATCGTTATCGTTTCGTCTTAGGCCTGGCATTTGTTTATTTACTTGTTTGCTTAAAATTTGATTGAAAATGACTCGCCATGCACGCAATTGCACCGCCGGAGCTGTGTATACCTACAACGAAAAGAAACGCGATGCAGCGGAATCCGGATATGGCACAAATGACAAACGTCTTGGCAAAGATTCAGTGAAATCTTTTGATTGCTGCTCATTGACCCTGCAGCCCTGTCGGAATCCTGTGGTAACCAAAGATGGTTACCTTTTTGACAAGGAGGCCATTCTGCAGTACATCGTCACCAAGAAGAACGAGTACAGTCGCAAGCTGAAGGAATACGAGCGCCTGCGTCGCGTCGAGGAAAACGAACTGGCTCAGGATGCTAATAATAAGCAATTGGCGCGCATGGAGAAATTCGTCAATGCTGAGAAGCCAACTACGACTCCTGCCCATAAGCCGACAGCTACCATAGTAAAGTCCAGCGATCTGGATGCCATGCCCAGCACTTCATCATCAGCAGCAGCAGGGGCCAGCTCTAGCAACTCCATTTCCAATATGACCAATGGGCATGAAAAGAAGCTGCCCAGCTTTTGGCTACCTTCCGAGTGTCCGAACGCAGGCGTAGCCAAGGCGCAAAAGCCCGATCCCACCATTTATTGCCCCGTCTCCCAGCAGCAGCTTCGAATGAAGGATCTAATCGATGTAAAGTTTACGCTACTCAAAGATGGGGACACCAAGCGTTCCCTTATTGCTAAGGAGGCGCGCTACATGTGTCCCATCACCCACGATGCTTTAAGCAATGCGGTGCCTTGTGCCGTGCTGCGTCCCACGTGAGTAATGAGGAAAGTCGATATTGAGAAAAATATGCTTAATTTAAATTTATGCTTGAAGTGGCGATGTCGTTACCATGGAATGCGTGGAGAAGCTTATACGGAAGGACATGATACATCCTTTGACCGATCGCAAGCTTAAGGACAAGGACATCATTCCACTGCAGCGTGTAAGTGAAGCACATGATAAATTATTAGAGTTTTTTTGTGTATAATTTAATTTAATGCTTTTAGGGTGGAACCGGCTACGCAATCACCAATGACAATCTACAAGCAAAGGAAAAGCGACCCATGCTGCAAGTTTAGATAGTTGTTAAATAACAATTATTTTATGTTAGCTAAGCAACAATAAAACTATCAATTCTTCTTAGATTAAACATTTTAAAATATTACTGCATTCACAAAATTATTATATTCGTAGTTTTTTGTTTGTTTTGGGGTTAACAACAGTTCTTGTTTTTACATGCATTTGCAGTAAATATCCCAGTTTGTAAATCAATTTTGCAATTAGCTGCTGTGTTAAATGAGCAAATCAGTTTTCATGCAGCAGCATGTGACCTTGACACACTAGCAAAACTAGTAAATAGATAAACTTTTGGCAATAGAGAAATGTACAACGCATGTATGCGATAACAATTTTGATAAATTATTCGCATTGACCTTCAAATGTGGCATAAAAAGGCGAACGAATTCCGAAAGTTCACAACAAACGGAAAACAGCAAGAGTCTTAGATATACAAGAATGTTTCAGCACAAACAACTGATCAGGTTACTCTGCCTACTTTTGTTGGCCGAAGGACTGCCTACAAGCCAAGCGGAAGAGTTTCCACAATGCGCCAATGTGGAGCCAGATACCTTTGTGATGGCCATAGATGATTGCGAGAGCTATATATACTGCAATGGGGAGAACTCCTTTAGGGACTCCTGTCCAGAGCAAACGTATTTTGATGCCAGGGCACAGGAGTGCACCTTTGACGATGCTGGTGTTTGCCTGGAGCCAATAAGCACATCAACAGTGACAGTCGACAGCAGCAACGGCAGTGATATCATGCATCCAGTAGCACCAACTACATCTACTCCGTCATCCATAGTTGAGCAGCCAGGTGCGTCAGATGGGAGTCGACCACATTGCGTTACCATGGGCGATGGCTATCATCCACATCCGCAACGCTGCGAGTATTATTATAGCTGTATTGACGGCTATTTGACCATAGTCCGTTGTCCCTACAACTATGGCTGGGATTACGCGCAGCAGCAGTGCAAGCCATTGTCGGAGGCGCAATGTTTTAGCTTATAGGCGATAGGTGATTCTTCCTCTGTCTTTCTCTTAAATCCCTAGATAGAATAAATGTGCTGGGCTAACCCAAATGTACAAGGCAGCCACACAAATAATGGCAATAATAAATAAGTATTTCTGGCATTTTAATGAATTGAAATCTGCAGCAGCATAGGAGGGGCGAAGTGGTGGTGCTGGGGGGAGCGGTTTTGGCCCAGCAGCGCCTCCAATTCACCTCCATTTGTATTTGTCAGGCGTTGTCAACATAATTCAAATCTCAACAGCAGGTACAAACATTTATTTTTGTAGCGTTGATTTTGCTGTTTTGGTGCTTCTTTATTTTTTTGCGACTATGGCTGTTTCCACACTTTTATTGCAAATTAATAATGCACACGAGAACTGTGAGAATTGCAATTTGGTAGCTGCAGATGCATGTATTTGTGTGGCTCGTTTTGGCCATGCCAATTGTGTCTCGAGTAGCAGATGGACTGCAAGCTAATGCTCATTATGCGTGCACCTCTAATGAATTAACAAATGTTTTGATTAACTTAATCTTGTTTGCAGCTAATTAATTAAGCAACAAATTGTGAGTACAAACCTAAAACAATTTCTCTTCGGCTGCCTGTATGCCTGCCAGCATACTTGCTCATTAATTAGAACATGGAATCTACGACGACGACGACGACGACGACGACAACGATGCTGTTGATGAGATTGAGATCGTTAAGAGCTGAGCAAAGACATCCACAGCGACGACAACGACGACGGCGGCAACGAGCGAGAAATCAAATCAACAAAACAAATGGCAAACAACAACAGCAAAAGCAACTAAAAGCACACAGCAAAAATTGTCAAGAGATGGACATTCGAAAAATAGAAAATCTCCAACTAAAACCGAAAGAATTGAAACATTTTCGGGTATTTTCATTTCAGATGCGAGCAGCAAACGGTTAACAAAGGTGCGCGCTTAGCCGCAAACAAAAAATAGTACGCATTGACAAAAAATGAAATATATAAAATAAAATAAACTAATCAAATTCGTCACGCGACATACGTTGAACAATACAAAAAATGCCAAACAATTGTGGCATGTTATGGATATGCAAATTTTAAGCATTACAAATTAACAACATTTTGAAAACCGACTAAAAAATATAATACAAAAATCAAACTCAACAAAAAAGTATTTCAAATAATAAGTATATAAAGTGTGCTGAAGTATGCCTTACAATTCATTGTTAAATAGACCGAATAAAAAGCGTGGCAGGAAAATGAAGAAACAAACATATAAGACTAATAAAACTCACATAAATTAGAAACACGAGGAAAAAATCTTTTATAAATATATCTGTATTTTCATATATATCTATAGTTTTTGCGTGTTTTTTATATGACAAATTATGCGATAAAATAACTTTACAATCCCAAGTGTACATAAAAACTTAAATTTTGAAATAAAAAAAGCAAACAAGTTCATTAAATAGCTTTTTTGCCAAGAAATGTCTCTTCAGATTCCAGTTGGGGATTATTCACTAATTTGTGTATGTCCAACAGAAACCATTAATGAATTTTTTTTTGAAAATGTGACAAATAACAAGATAACATAATCTTTAATATCCAACACGAGTCTTTTATAAAATGGAGCAAAGTGAAAAAAGTTTCCACAAACCAAATAAATATTTCTTCTAAATATAAAGCAAGTTTTGTGTTCAATAAACTATGTTGGAAACAGGAAATTTCTGTGTGAAATTGTTGAAAAATTAAATTCCAGATGAAAGCCCCTTAAATTCAATTGGGCTTAGGTGTATAAATAGATTTTGCCAAGGCTGCAAAAAGAAAAATAAATAAAAAAATCTGGAAACCTCAAATACAAATTATACTAAAAACCTATACACGAAAATTCAGTTTTGCGACTACAAAAATAAGTGGAAATCAAATTTATGTGCGATCTGTCATGGAAAAATAAAAGTTAAAGAAAAGCATGCGAAATGATCAACAACAAAAATCCTTTTTTGTGACTTTTGGAATGGCAATGCGGCGTATGAGCGATTATGTGTAAAATATTACGCATCAACGCTCGCAATTTGGTAGTGGATAAGTGGATAGTGGGAAAAAGGGTGGCTGGGGGCAATGAAGGGTGTTGGGTGATGATGAAATCACTTGACAAAGACGGCACTTGGACAACAAATCAAAATAGACAGGCTGGCGAGAGCGTTTAGCACAGTTCTTGTGGCGGCTATTTAAAAATACATAAGCAACTGAAACTAATTTCGGAATATATCAAGTAAAAATCTGAGCAGAAATACCAAAGAGTTACGGAAAAGACACTTTCTGTGTGAACGAGCGCCAAAAAGGCCAAACCCCAGGCCAGAGCGTCCTTCTCCTCCCGCCCCATCCGTGCCCCGTCCAACGTCCCCAGTTCTGGTAATCATTCTTCTTCTATGTGCCTTCGTCGCTCAATAGAAAAATGCTTAGATGCGATTTTCACTCGCTGTGCACATAATGGAATGAAGAAAATTCCGTCTGTCGACAACAAAAACAACAACAATAACAGAACAAATCGCATGCTGGGCACCAAACGGCTAGCAAAGATGTCGTAGTTGTCACTTTCGGGGCCTCCAATGAGTTGCAGTTTGTGATTCTCACACAGTTTTATTTTATGCATGTCCGTTGCACACACAAAAATAGCCCTCGGACAAAAGTAGTGGGCAATACCACCCCAATCTACCCCTACAACCCCTACAGCCCACCTCCCCCCTCCCGCCAAATACTACGTAGTTGTATATCATAGCATCTAGTATAGCCGCAATGGCTAAACAATGGAAATTGGCAGATTTGTAGCGCAGCCCAGAAACCCCTGCAATCAGACAGTGATAGACATATAGCCAGGCCAGTTCCCATCGCAATGTAGACCAGAGACCAGCCAAAAGCAAGCACAACAATAACAACAACTAAAAGAAAACACAACAAAAACCAAATTAATTTTATTTAAATAAATTTAATTGCCAGCCAAAGCACATGCTGAACCCCTGCACACCTAAAAACCATCTCAATGTGTATAGGTGTGTGTGCGAGTGTTTGTTGTTTTCCTCCTTTTAGTATTTTGATTGTAATTTAGTATTGTCAACTGGGTGCCTGGCAATATTAACGAAATAACCTAGGCGTATTAAACGACCAACGATCCAAAAAGAGACTGCCTTGGAATGCCAAAGAGCAGACAGCAGATCTAAAAACTGGCACAGTCAGTTAAGATTAAAAACTATTCAAATAAAGCACCATGAAAAAATTCAGTTTTTTTTAAGCAAGTCAATATAGAACAAATACTAAATTTGTTTAATTATGTTCATTAAACATTAATTTTTTATTTTTCTAGACTCATTGAAAATAATTTACCGGCTTTAGAAAGCGACCAAAGCGCAATCCAGCTAAATATTCTCCTCCCACATTATTTTCCATGGCTTCTAATCAAATTAAGCACAGATTGATCTCAGTGTAATAATCCATTGTTTTCCCATTCACTCAACCCTTCACCTTCCTCCCAGACACACACTCGCACAACCCTGCACACACGCTACACTTTGCTATGTCACATCTGACTCGCACACATCGACGACTACATCACACAGCTATTCATATCATGAGCAGACGAAGCATGCCATGGCGTATGAGTAATATACCAAATGCTACGACATAAGACGTATACGCCGCGTGTGCGATTCTAAAGATCAACGCTCTAGAAAGAGCATTCGACGGATCTCTTAAAATCAAAGCGAAGCGAAAAGTGTGTGACAAAATGTTCAATGAATAAACAAATCATAAAAACGACAACAAACCGAATCGCAAGACCAACAAACAAATTATGAAAATCAAAATAAACACACAAATTCTGTTCGAAAAACAATAATGAAATGAATGTGCAATTTAGAATTATTGTGATGTGTTAATAAAAGGATTATTTAAATATATATTTTGCAGGACCATTTATGTGAGGAACATACGAATATCTTAATGAATTATGGAACATGTAAATACAACAAATACAAGACAACAGCAACAACAACAGCAGCAACTGCAGCAACATCAACTGGAACAGCAGCAACAACATAATGAAAATCAACAGCAATTTTGTCTGCGATGGCATAATCATCAGGTAACAGTAGAGATCGTTATTTTTCTTGAGGTCATACAGAAAGTAGAGAAAAACCTAAGAACGCGTAAGAGTTGAAATCAATAATTAATCTAAGCATAATAGTTCATTTGTAAATCTCTCCTTACCTCCTCTCTTACGATTTCTCTCAAAATTTTAATCGTATACATTTGCAGCCAAAATATTGAAAACCTTCTCAAATCTGACTAGAATCCTGCTGTCTTTTCATTCCGAAGTTAATCATTTTTTCAAGAACAAACTAAAAACTTGTTGCTGCTGTTAACAATTTCATATATTATTGATGATTTGACTGAAATCTACTTATAGTCCACTTCTCTGATCTTTCGTGCCGCTCCAGGTGCCATTAATTCCGAGCTACTTAGCTCATCTTTTGATTTATGTTGTTCAATGTGTTATTCAAAGCACCCATTCCCATCCTCCTCCCCCCCTAAAAATTCTTAAATGAATATAAATGAATGTTTTTATACAAGTCGTCAGCGTCGTTTTTATACGGTGTACAAGTATTATCTAGAGGCTTGGCCTCGGGCATAAAATTGACTGGACATCGTTCCGAAGAAGCGACCAGAGAAATGTCACCCGTCTATATATAGGGTTTAGAGAATATACATACATATGTACAATGTATATATATATATACATACATACCTATTCACACATGGTTTTCCGCATTTCATATAGTGACAATTTTGTTGCTACAGATCGGGTGGAGGGACGACAAAGCTGTCCAAAATAGCCAAAGGCAACCGAGCGGAGTAAGAGGCATGACACGAAGAAAAAAAATGAAAAAAAAAATTTGTCAAATAAATGAAATTTTCGTGCAATTGCCAAAATCCAAAGAATTTTTACTAGCAACTAAATCTAATTTCGAAGCGGCCACGAACGCGACGCAATTGCAATTAATGCTCAGCTGCCATTAAGTGTCGCCTGGCGCATTTGCTCCAAATGTGTTCCGGGCGATGTTCCCAGCTCACCAGCTCCCAGCCAAGGGCCAAAACACAAATTTAGCCAGCCAGCCAGCCAAAAACACATACACACACACAAACACACATGCATAGTCCGGGCAGCTGGTCTGCCACATCTTGTAGTCGTACTATTTATATGATCAAGTGACCCAATTGCCCCCAACTGCAACTGACAACTGCAACATAATCCACTGTAAATCTTCGATCTCCATTCCAGACCAGTTTGCTGAGCACCCTGCCCATACTCCTGGATCAATCGCATCTCACAGATGTCACCATATCCGCAGAGGGTCGTCTGCTGCGTGCCCATCGCGTAGTGCTCAGCGCCTGCAGCAGCTTCTTCATGGAGATCTTTCGCGCCCTGGAGGCCAGCAATCATCCAGTCATCATCATACCCGGCGCCAGTTTTGGCGCTATTGTCGCCCTGCTCACGTTCATGTACTCGGGAGAGGTGAATGTCTATGAGGAACAGATACCCGTGCTCCTCAATCTGGCCGAAACTTTGGGCATTAAGGGTTTGGCGGATGTGCAGAATAATAATGTAAGTGGAAACTGTTCAATAACCTGCGGAATATCACCATTGAATGTAATCTCCCTGCAGCTACCCAAGCCAGCCAAGAGCGCTCCATGCACCACTCCCACCACCTACAACATGGAGCCAACGGGTGGCGAGAAGCCACTGGGATTTGAGACAGCCCGAACACCGTCGCCCGCAGCCACGCCCACGACAACGCCCAGTCTGGCAATGCCGCAGCTGCCGAATCCGTCGCTGCAAACACCGCTTCTGGCCAATAAGCTGGGCACACCCCTGGAGAACTTTTTTCTCAAGTCGCTGCAATTCTATCCGAATCTGTTGCCGCAACCTTTGAACTTCTCGCAGACGGCGCTGAACAAGACCACTGAGCTGCTGGCCAAGTATCAGCAGCAGTGTCAGCTCTATCAGAGCAGTCTCGAGGAAGAGGATTGCTACGGCTCCAAGCGACTGCGCACTGGCAGTGTGCCTGGCTCAAGCAATCTAAATAACTCAACGGCCCCAAAGGATGTCAAGCGTTTGGACAAAATCGTCGAGAATCTCAGAAGCAACAGCAGTAGCAGCAACAAGTCGCCAATGGAATGTGGAGCAGCGAATTCAATTGTGGCCACCTCACCGGTAACACTGGCACCACAGAACATGTCACACTTCTCACCGCAGCTGCCCGTCGTGAAGTCATCGCCCAGCTACAGCAATCCATTAGGCGGTGGACACTTGTACAGCAGCGCCAAGCTGCCCAGTTATAGTGCCGCTGCCACGCCCACAACAGCACAGCAGGCTTCCCACCAGGCATCACATCTGGCCAGTCCACCCTACATAACACCCGAGGATCATGTGAAGTTGCAGCAGCACATCGAACAATACGCGGCATGCCAGCGCGAGGCAGCAGCAGCTGCCGCTGCTGGACAGCTGATCAGTGCCAAATCTGAGCCAAATTTGCTGTCACTCAGCGCCGAGAAGTTGCCGACACCCAGTAAGCCGCCATCGAACTCCAAGCTGTATGCCACATGCTTTATCTGCCACAAGCAGCTGAGCAATCAATACAATTTGCGTGTGCACCTCGAGACTCATCAAAATGTGCGGTGAGTTTGAACGGAAAAATACCATAAATATTTTATGCGTGAGTTTGGAACTTTTCTTGAATTGAACTTTCGTCCTTGCAGCTATGCGTGCAACGTGTGCTCGCACGTGTCCCGCAGCAAGGATGCGCTACGCAAGCATGTCAGCTATCGTCATCCAGGTGCGCCGTCTCCCTGCGAAAATGAGGCGCGACGCAAACGCATCACGAAACTGGCGGCACAGTCGAGCACAGGAAGTGCGCCTTCGGCAACTGCAACTAGTGGCGATGTTGTTGCCAGCGAGGCTGCAGGCACCGCATCCGCTTCGGGTTCGGGGTCGGGCTCGGGTTCGAGCTCTGTTGGGCTGTCGAATAATCCTTACCTGTTTCTACCCAATCAGTTTCAGTTGGCTGCCGCTGCGGCTGCTGTAGCCGTGGCCGAGTCAAACACAGCGCCAGCCTTGGATTTGGCGCACGAAGTACCCGTGTCCTTGAAGAGTGTAACGCCAGTGGGCAGAAATGGTGAAGCAGGCAGCAGCGAGACGACTACATCGGCCATATAAGCAGAGATTTAATTACACCTCACAACACACACAAACACACACACACACAACGAACAAGGAAAGAAACAAATATGCTCTCACTTGAATTAATCCCCACCGCATAACGGACCAACGTCTTAGACCCGGCTGTGATACTTAGCGCAATTCGTCGTTTTTATTTTCAATTTAATTTAAATTTAATTCTCACTTGTTAATTTTAGCGCCATTTGTTAGAGTTTCGCAATCACTTATCGATACGTCGCTTCGATAAGTCGCGAGAGGTGGCAACTTACACCGTCACCGTTCTGTGAGTGACATGAGCAAAACAGTTTTAGTAGCACTGAGTGCACTCAAGCTATCCCAAACTGTAACTGCGAGGCTTTTAAAATACCTTCTGCAAAACCAAACACAACTCACACACATATACACACACACACACGCCTACACATTCTAATAAATTAAGAGCAATTTTTATAAATATTATAATTATACACAAGAAAAAAAAACACACACGCACACACATGCACACAAAAAGACAAGGTCACAAAAGACCTACAAAAAACCAAGATAAAAAATAAATATTAAGCCACAAAATACAAAATGTATTATGAATTTTTTTTATGCAAAAACTATTTTATTTCATTTCATAATACAATAATTTACGTACGCAGGCGCACTTACACATATGTATAGTATTGTTTAAACTGTAGTTCAGTTGTATAAGTATCCAAAAAAAGTTGTTGTTAAAAAACACGTTCAAGCATAATGAAGTCGATTTGGCGGCACAAACTCGCAAGTATTCTCATAGTTATTAAATATATATATATATAAAAATGATGCAAATAGAATAGCTGTATCCATGATATGATTAGCAAAAACACATTTGAGCTTAAACTAAAGGGACATAATGAGTGCGTTATATAAATATCTAAATGTAAATAAACTGTTGCACTTAAATGAAATGAAGCTGATGTCGCAGCGAATAATAGCAGCTTGGCAATTTTACATCGGATTTAAACGGATCTGTCTGCGCTTTCCTTCTTTTTCTTCTCTCTGAATAAGTATAAAAATATGCGCTGGCTGCGCTGTTCTTCTCGTTGTTCATTTTTCCTTTTGGCATACTTTTTGCTTTTTTTGTTTAATTGTTTTTCTAAATAGTTTCCACATGCCAGACTTTGGTATTACAATCCTGACCAGTGGAGATCACAGTATTGTTGTCCAGCCACACGAGGCGCGTAATTTGCGATTGTGGATGCGCATCTAATGAATCGAAGTTAGTCATGGTTATTTGATAATTAGTTTGAAAAGAAAACTTTAGCTTACTCTTGATGATGGTGTGCTTGGCTGGATTGGTCACAGACCAAATGATAATGGTGGTATCAAGGGAACCGCTGGCCACCAGCAGCGAGTTCGGAGACCAGGCGACAGTGTTGACACGTGCATTATGGAAGCCCCATTCCTTGTTGTGAGCCGGCTGAAATATGGCAACAACAAACAACATTGATAAGATAACAGCAACATAAATAACTTTTGGATTGATAATACATTCGATGGGTTTTATTGTTTTATTATCTATATCGTCCCCTACCTTATATTCCTCCACCGAGTAAAGGACCACCTTGCGATGAGCATCGCAGGCAACCAAATACTTTTGATCCGGCGAAAAGGCGACATCGGTGACAGCGCCCAGATGCTCCAGTTCGGTCTTTAGCTCGAGAGTGTTGCCCTTGAGCGAATAGATGTGCAGCTTCTGATCATCACCGCCAACAGCCACGTCCAAGGTTTCCGCATTGGCCGCAATGGAGCTTGCCTCGTACTTGATGGGCAGCGAGAATATCTTCTTTTGATCCTGCACCAATGTTAGCTCCTTAATGCAGGCCAATGCAATGATGTTCTCGCTGCGCAAGATGGCCAAGCCGCGTGGCTGACAGTTGAGCTTGACCACGTAATCCGTATAGCAATTGCCCTCGACACTGAACTGGCGCAGACTGTCGTCGATGCCGCAGGTGTAGACAAACTCATCCCAGGCAGCAATGCCGTTGATCTGATTGCCATGGCCAGTGCCAGTGATGCGATCGTTGACGCCGTTTCCAGAATTCCAGTTGGTCACAATGCCGTCGTGGCTGCCCGTATAAATGGTGCTGCGATCATCGCTCAGGCCCAGCACAGTAATTGGTTTATTGTGCCCCTTGACCACTCGCAGTGGCTTGCTGGGATCCTCCACATTCAGATAGGTAATGATACCGGACAGTGAGACGGTCAACAGATGCTCTCCCTGCCACAGGCACGACACCTGCTGATCATCCACAGTGGTGCCCATTACAAATTCACTAATCAGCTCACGGGACTCAACCTGCCACAGGCGACAGGTCTTGTCACCGGAGCAGGTCAACAGCTGAGTGCCATCTGGCTTCCAGGCGACCGCATAGACGCCACCCTTGTGCGCCGGTGAACCAAATTCACCCACCAGATCAGAGGTGGCGCCGTCATACAGGAACACCTTACCATCAAAGCCCGCCGAGGCAAACAATTTGCCATCGGGCGAATAGCGCACGGCTTGCACAAATCGCGAGTGATCCTGCTTGGTCATTTTGAACTTGAACGGCGGACCCTCGAAAACGGCAATCGTGTTATCCTCGCTGCCTGCAATGCCATAGGTTAGTTACCAAGCCAGATGCACGTCGATATTTCCACTTACCGGTCACAATGCGAAAGGGTCTGGCTGGCCTAAAGTCCGCCGAATTGATGGGCTTGGATTGGCCACTGATTTCGCCCACAGATGTGCCAGTTTCCGTCATGAAGACATGTCCAAAACGTTCGCGTCCCTCGCCTACGGCCACCATGCGCTGATTGTCCGCTGACCAGCTGATGTCCTTGATGGGCCCTGCAATCGGCTGGAATTCATTCTTCAGCAAATGCTCCTTGTTAACCGTATCCCAAATGCGAATCTTGCCAGAGGCATCTGTGAGGAAGTAAGAAAATTAATTAAATATCAAGCAGCAATTTTATGAAATATGAAAGAAACTAATTTATTAAATACTAAAATGACCAGAGTTTTAAGCGGTGCTGAATTTAAAACAAATATATAAAAACATTTAATAATTACATAAATACAAAAAATTGTTACCTTTTTGATAATTATTTAATTTAATTATTCAAGATATTCTTAAAGATTTTTGACATGATTAACAAGTAGAAATTTATTAATAATAAGAAACTATTTTACTAAACAAAAAAAAAACGTAGCGAGTCAACACATTTTCGATTGAATTTTCCCGTAGATACGATGGTAAAGATAAGATGAAATGTTTTTAATAAGCGATAATAAGAACGAGATAACATGGCTCAAAAAAAACGTAACATTTTAGTGATACTTATAATTTGAGTTTCAAATTCGCCAACTTTATGGTAATTGTCAGTTGACGTGAGTCATGCCCATGATTATTGCGGGGGTTATTATTTCTTTTGTAGGGCTTCTATTTACAGGTGAGTGAATTGATTAACTTACCGCCGGATGCAATATAGAAGCCGCTGGGCGAATACTTGGCCACATTCACTGCACACGAGTGTTCCGTGTAGACATCGGCAATCGCTGGATTCTGGATATGGTTGCAGGCGACCACGTTAATCGGAGCGCGACGTTCGCAAAATTTGAAAGAAAAGCACAAAGCCAAAACGAACAAGTTGCAACAAATTAATTAAAAAATCATATTTACAAGCAGTTTTGTTGTGGACAAGACACGCACACACACACAAATATATGTAAATATGTATATACACATTGCGTGGGCGGCAAAAAATAAGAGAAAGACAATTTCTCTGTTTGGGGAAGTGTGTGCGTTGCCGGCTGTTTGCTGTATATACATATATATATAAATAAATATAGAACAGCCAACACACACACACACACACATACATAGATGACGAGTGGAAAATAACGCTTGAGAAAATTGCAGCTGCCGTCCAAAAATAAAACCATTTATTCGCCTTTTTCTTTTCTATTCATTTTTGGAGCAAACGGCTCATATTTTGTTTGACGGTCTTTTTATAGACATATCTGGAAAATGTAGGACTCACCTCGATATTACGGATTATCACCGAGTTTCCATTGGTGTAGAGAAAGTTCTTGCCCTTCGGATCCGAGCCCAAAACAATTGGCTGGCCACGTTGAGTGCGCGGCAGTGTTGCATACACATTTTCTGCAACAATGACCAAAAAAAAAGAGACACAAATCCAAAATTGGTTAAATCAACAACTTTGGCAAAAGAAGCAGATAAAAAAAACATGAAAAAACAGGGTGCGGTCGGCGGCGGTTTTAGCCGGCTAAATATATTTTCAACAGGAATTAAGGGATATCCCCTCCGACTCTCCCCCACCCACAATCTATTGTTTATCTGAAATGTGTTTGTCGTCGACTGCGCTGCTTTTGTTGTTGTCATTTCACCAAATTCCATTTATGGTCATATCAAAAAGCGTTTCCGCTGTTTTTAGCGTTCTTGGTTGACTCATATGTATTTTTTTCGCGTCGCTTTTGCTTTTATGGTAATTGTGGTTGCGAATCAAAACTCACTGTTTTCGTAGGCCGGTTGTTGTGGTTGCGCCATTATTAAATCTCTAGTGGCTTCAGAATTCTAAGTGCCCTCGTATTAAATAGAAATTTATTCAATTTAGCGTAAAAACACCCGCACAAGCACTGTACGCAACCAGGGTTGGCGCATCAATTTGTTGTTATGCTCAACAACAGCGACCAGCGCATAACATCGCACCCCTCAATGTTATTAACAGTGAGCGCTCACTTAAATACCTGTTGTTATTCGCATTATCAAAAAATAATAACTAAAATAAAATGCTTTTGACGGCATTCGATGAACATTAACATTAAATAATGAAGGCCGTGAGCTTAATAGCTGCCGACTAGCTTTTCTTTTTTGCCACATCAAGTGCATAGCTGTAAATAAATCAAAATAAATACCCAATAACATTTGAATTAACTTACATTTGGGGTAAAAAAAAAAACTCAAAGATACATGTTTTAAGACATTCACTTTTTAATGTAAACATATGATTCTGTTTACAACAGGCGAATGCTGTCCGAATCTGTAAGTATTTTCAGTTGGCCCTTTTAGTAAATTTTCCGACTATCGCACACGGTCACACTAACACCAACAATATCACAAATAAACAAAAATAAAAAATGCTGCAGCGCGTTCAGCCGCGAGTAGAAAATCCACGTTATGGACAATTAATTATTGGTCCGCCTGGCTCTGGCAAGACCACATACTGCAACGAGGCATACAAATTCTATCGCGAACTGGGCCGACAAGTGGGCGTCGTCAATTTGGATCCGGGCAACGACAACATGACCTACGAGCCGGTAATAAACGTCATGGAGCTGATCACAGTGGAGGATTGCATGGAGCATCTGCAGCTGGGACCAAATGGGGCGCTGATGCACTGTGCAGAGTATCTGGAGCAGCATTTCGAGGATTGGCTGCTGCCGGCGCTGCGCAAATTGAGCGCCACCCACAACTATTTCCTCTTCGATTGCCCGGGTCAAGTGGAGTTGTACACTCATCACAATGCCATGGCGCGTGTCTTTGAGCGATTGGAGGGGGAACGCTACAACCTGGTCACAGTGAACCTGATTGATTCGCACTACTGCTCAGAGCCGGCGAAATTCATTGCCACGCTGCTGATGGCCTTAAATACGATGATGCGTATGAGTCTGCCCCATGTCAATGTGTTGTCTAAGGCGGATTTGCTGCGCAAGCACGAGACGAAGTTGCACTTCAGCGTGGACTACTATACGGATGTGCTGGATCTGAAGTATTTGCTGGAGAAACTGGGCGATGATCCAGCGATGCGTAAATATCAGAAACTCAACGAAGCAATTTGCTCCATGGTGGAGGATTACGCACTGGTCTCCTTCAAGCTGCTTGATGCCTTCAGCACGGACAGCATGCTCCGACTCCGGAATCATATCGACAAGGCTAATGGTTATGTGTACAAGGCTGGCGAGGAGCAAACGGTTAATTCTTTGCTGGCCTGCGCCGTCGGCGCTGAAACAGAAGCTATGCGTCAGCAACAAGATATTGAGCCCTACATGGAGCAGCAACAGCAGCAACACTAGCAGTTATCTACATAATTATTATAAAATACATTTTAGTTATATTTTTGGCAATTTCTTTATCAAAATCCAGTTGCAAAAATAAGTTTTTTCCGCCGAAACCTACATGATTTCCTGTGATAAATAATTCTTTCACTATTCAAATGCGCTGCAAACGGTGCACATTAGTTTTACTACTACTTTTGATATAAAACTAAAATATATATCAATAAAATGCACAATTTAATTTCACTTCTGAGTTTACTATTTTGGATTCCGGCGGGTGACCATTTCTCCATATTGATATGCACGTTTATGGGCAGCACTGCACTGCGTGCTATCGTTTAAAATCGATACGCATCGTTTTAATCGGAAAAAATGACATATATTACCGTTACAGAAGTAAATAGCCGCGCTTTTCAAGTTCATTGAGAGCCCACAGCTGCTATTTGACTCATTCATGATTTGCTTTGAGTGTGATAAGCCAATTGGCGACGTAGTTTGTGATTTCCTCATTTATAACTTATTTTTATATATTTTCAGCCTTGGAATATTCGTTTGGTTTCAGTTTCATAATATCATTGCCAGTGAGAAACGCAATTATCGCTACCCAAGCTACTAAACTGCACTCTCTGGCTAAACTTGGCACATTTTTTTAGACGATAAGACTAGAAAAAAGTGAATTTAAAGCGAGTACACATTTGACGTTGACTTTGGGCAGCACGGGAACTGAGATAAGACCACAAGCAAAATGGCGACTGGCATCAGTTTCAAGCCTATAAAAGGCGCTGGGGTTCCACAGCGAAATTAGTTGCGTTCGCGTGGTTGCCTCGACATTTGGATATTAATTTTGGATATGTTTTAAAGTGAATAAATCAAATAAACTGTGAACAGGGTTCTTATTTGTGAAGTGGATCGGAAGGATCCACAGGACAACTGTAACTTGGTATTCGAAATACCCAAACGCAGCACGGATTACCAGTGATCAATAAAATTTTATATATGCATCGGCTGTGCTAGAACATAAAGCATTATTTGCCCGCTAACAAAATGGCAAATAAAAATTTATACTTTTTAGCAGGGCTGCTTATTATTTTCAGTCATGTGTGTGCCGAAGATGGCGATATCGTCATGTCAGACGACGATGATTTAAGTATTGAGTGAGTGAAAAAAGCAAAGTTATCCAATTAAATTTATTACAATGACTTCAATTGTGACCCGAAAAATTAATATAATATGTGGCTACAAATAAGTTAGCCCTTTTTACATAATCCAATAAATACTTATGATATTGGCCAATGTGAAAATAATTTTGAAAAGGATGTAAAAATTCCCATTTTAAAGTTGTGGAAAAAGTATTTTACTCGAAATCTGTAATACAAAAGTGAGGCATTTATTTATACAGCTAAAGTTGGCAGTTGTAAACGTTTTTTTTACATTATCCAATATCTATTTATGATATATTCTCCAATCTGTCAACACCTGAGAGGATGTAAAATTTCTAAAACGTGCTACTTGATTTTTTAAAATTAATATAAAAAGCATTATACTCGAAATCAACTGCAAATTATATAAAAGTGAGATATCAAGTGTGCTTTTTATATAGTCATAATCGGCAGTGCTAAACTATTTTTCACATTCCATTGAGCGTTATCTAATGCAATGCCACTTGGCAAATATATTTGCTATTTGATAGTCCCCTGGTTCAGGCCCCAACGGATGTGGCTGATGATAAGGAACGTGATGAGCGCCACTTAAGTTTTAAGCTGGGCTCAGCACCCGCTACGAGGTATGTGTAGTAATGAAAGTAAATGTGATTGTGTTTAAAACTCGATATCCTGTAGTGCGAAATATAGCTACAGTGACGGAGCCGCTCATGGTGGAACTCATGGCTATGGTGGGGCTCATGGCCATAATAGAGGTCTTGGCTATGGAGGAGCTCATGGCAATCATGGCATATTTTCGAGCGGCGTTAAGACATCTGGGTGAGCATTAGATAAGAACATAGTTTGCTTAAATATTTAAATGGTTAAACTATTCATTTAGCTCACACTTGATGAACAGCGCATTCGACTTGCTTGGCTTCGGCAAAGGGTAAAAAACAGTCATATTTTAAGTGCTAAATTTAAATTTAAGTGCAAAATCATCTCAGTGTCAAGGGCAATTTTTACGGCAATGCTGTGCATCAATTGAGAGCCTATGGCAAGTGCTCCTCACTTACACTGCCTCAAAATGTGATGTACCAGTGCGATGGCCATGGTCGTTGTCAAGTCTACTGCCCAGATGGTTATGCCTTCTCGCAGGACACCAAATCGCTAGATCTGTTCTGCAGCAATGATGGTTGGATCATACGCAACTCGGAGTATACCAGAGTGCCGCCCTGCCAGGCCACATGCTTGCCACCATGCCAGAACAATGGCATCTGCCTATCGAGTGGCGTATGTCAGTGCCCCGAGAACTACTCGGGTCCGCTCTGCCAGCACAAGAGGTCTGTGTGTGCCGCCAAACCACCGGTGCCAAAGAACTCCAAAATGTCCTGCAAGAACAAGTAAGTTTCCAGAGTTGAAAATAAGTTGGCTAGAATATTAAATGGGTATGAAAGTAAAAAAGTTTTCATGTTATCCAAAACTTTTCAAATATGTTTCATAACAAGTTAATTGAATTTATTAATTTATAAATTTATCTAATTTTTTATTACCAAAACAATATTCGGCTTAAAATAGCTGTATGACTACTATATCCTTGCATTACTGATTTTGATTCCATTTTGTATCGTTTCCAAAGTATTTCTAATCGTTTTTTTGAAACTAACATTTTAGAGATAGTCGCAAAGTTAAAAAAAATCTTGTTTATTAATAATAATATAATAATATTAGGATATACCAAAATTGAGATGAAATAATATTTTCATGTCACTAAATTCAACGTTCTCAAACAGACACAACGATTTTGGGTGCAAATGTCTTAGAAAAATACTGAGCTTCATTAATGTTTACTCAGTCTATAATAATAATACAAATAACAATAATATATACAAAATTTAGATGAAATATTTTTTAAATATCACCAATATAAATGTTTTGCTTATGTAAATGATTAATCCTTTAACAAATGCACTTGAAACTGCGTCTGGCAGCGTTTGCAATGCGGAATGCATGAGGGGCTTTCAGTTTCCCGATGGCACTGGCATTACGAACATTAAGTGCCTCAATGGCCAGTGGGTGCACACCAATTCGGGCCTGACCAAGGTGCCAGATTGTGGACGTAAGTCGATATCAAAGCACTCTAAAGCATTTAGTTAACCTTGAATTTTATAGCGACCTGTTCGCCTGCCTGCCAAAATGGCGGTCAATGCATCAGCTTTAATATCTGTCAGTGCTCCAAGTTGAATCGTGGTGCCTTCTGCCAATACAGTGAGTAGCAGTCAAGTGCACAAATTAAGCATCTTAACATGTAAATATAATTTATGTAGGCATTTCAAGTTGTAATGTGACGAATGCCGGCTTCAATGGGAATTATAAATGTGCCTATGACACGGAAGAGGCACGTTGCAAATTTACCTGTCCCGAAGTGCCCGGACTGAAGGTGCAAGGCAGCTTGGATATTGAATACAAATGTAAATATGGGCAGGGAATCTACTTGCCAGCACCAGTACCAAAATGCATTTTTCGTAAGTATCTCCTAACGAGTAATAATATTTGAAGTTTTGCTTACGTAAATACTTTTGGCAACGTAACAGCAAAGGGATATTCAGTGAAATCGAGTAGACTACAATTAACACATGTGCAACAAGCAGGACACACATATCACAATTCCTTCAGTGGCGGGAGCCACTCCTCAGAGCTTAGGAGCCAACGTGAGATTCTGCTAGCGCTGTTGGCCAAATACCGCGATTTTGAGCGCAAAAGCGTAAGTTTAAATCTTTGAAATTAAAATAGAAATTGTTGCTAATTATTGCTGTGCAGGAATGGTGGTCATCGGAGGAAACATCGACGACTCTGGGCAGCTATTCGCTCTACATGAGCAACGACGTTGATGTTGTGCTTGATAAATCGCCAAGACCGGCGCTGTGCACCACGTGGGGCGGCATTAATATCAAAACATTTGACGGTTTGGTTTTCAAGTATGTTATCGATAACTGCAGCAAGCGAGTGCCTTTCGATGGTTACAATCGGCATCGATAAACAACACTTGAGCTAAATTTAGGCGCGACTCTTAAAATATTTGTATTTTTTCAGAGCACCCTTATCGTGTTCGCACACATTGATCATGGCCAAAGATACGGGAATATTTGATATTACACTCAAGGCTTGTCCCTATGGTTCTGGCTATGGTTGTGCGCACACTTTAAAGATTCAATGGCAATCAGTTCTTTATACTCTGGAGAACTTGAGTAAGTAGAATAAGAGCTTTTAGTGAGTATTTTTACATATTTGTTGCTTAGATGGCACAATGCGGATGTCGACGCCCACCAAGCAGCTGCCCATACCGGTGCAGGTGATGGGCATGAAGGTGATGCCAGTGGCACAACATGTGCAAATTGATCTGGAATCGCTTGGACTCAAACTGGACTGGGATCATCAACAGTATGTGGCCGTGCATGCCGGCCCTGCCATGTGGGGCCAAGTGGGTGGCCTGTGTGGCTCACTGGATGGTGATTACACCAATGACCTGATGTCCAGAACGGGCAAGAAACTGGAAACAGTGAAGGCATTCGCCGATGCCTGGCGTGTCGATGACAACAATGAAATGTGCCGCGTTGAGAACAGTGCCGAAATGGAATTTGGCATGGAGTCCTGCGAGCAGAGCAAACTTCAAAAGGCTGTCGGCATCTGTGAGCGTTTGCTGGCCAACGAAAAGCTAAGCGACTGCACCAAGTCCTTCAACTACGATGCCCTCATCCGCACCTGCATAGCCGACTACTGCAACTGCCCTAATCGTGAGCATCCCGAAAGTTGCAATTGCGATGCCATCTCCATGCTGGCCAAGGAGTGCATGTTCAAGGGTATTCAATTGGAGCATGGCTGGCGGAATCTCGAAATATGCCGTGAGTACCTTAAAGAAAATCCAATTTTTAACTTATGACAACTCTTGAAATATCCAACTAATTACACATAATTAAACAAAGTCAAAGCCATAATTACAAACACACTAAGCCAATTAAATTTTTGATCCACTTGACATTTTTAAATATTGTATTATAATTAAATATAATCAAACAAAATTAAAGACCAACTCACAATTACAAATCAAATCATTCAAATCAAGCTTTGATCCACTTTAAATTTTTGATTTTCGTCAACAGCAATTAGCTGCGGCTTTGGACGCGTCTATCGCGCCTGTGGACCGGATGTGGAGCCAACATGCGATTCGGATTTTACATCCGCTGCCCCCACAAAAGGCAAATGCAATGAGGGCTGCTTCTGTCCCGAGGGAACCGTGCAATACAAGGACGCTTGCATTACACAGGAGCTGTGTCCCTGCACGCTGAGTGGACGCGAATTCAAGCCGGAGGCGACAGTGAAGAAGAACTGCAATATTTGCACCTGCAAGAATGGTAAATGGAAGTGCTCCGAAAATAAGTGTGGTGCCCGTTGCGGTGCCATTGGTGATCCTCATTACCAGACGTTCGATGGCAAACACTATGACTTCATGGGCAAGTGCTCCTACTATATGCTCAAGACGGATAATATGTCGGTGGAGGCGGAGAATGTGGCCTGCTCGGGCGCCATATCGGAAGCCCTAAACTATGCCGCTCCGGATGACCCGTCATGCACCAAGAGTGTAACCATACGCTTCTTGCAGCGCGATGGAACACCGTCCACAATTAAACTGGACCAGGGATTGACCACGGTCGTCAATGACAAACCCATTGCCAAACTGCCCAAGGTGCTGGGCGCTGGTGAGGTGTTGATACGACGTGCCAGCTCCACATTTTTGACCGTTGAGTTTGCCGGTGGCATACGTATCTGGTGGGATGGTGTCTCGCGTGTCTACATCGATGCGCCGGCCAGTTGGCGGGGCAAGACACAAGGCTTGTGCGGCACCTTTAATTCCAATACACAGGATGACTTCCTTACACCGGAGGGCGATGTGGAGACGGCTGTGGAAGCCTTTGCGGACAAGTGGCGCACCAAGGACACCTGCCAGTTCCAAGCGGAAACCCATCAGGGCCCGCATCCCTGCACCTTAAATGCCGAAAAGAAGGTGCTGGCGGAGAAATATTGCGATTGGATATTGCAGGATATTTTCCAAGAATGTCATTTCATGGTGGAACCGGAACAATACTATGAGGACTGCCTCTTCGATACTTGCGCCTGCAAGGGTGATCTCGACAAATGCTATTGCCCTATACTCTCCGCCTATGGCACGGAATGCATGCGACAGGGCATCAAAACTGGCTGGCGGATGACTGTCAAGGAGTGCGGTGAGTAACAATTAATCCACATTGTAAAGAATAGTATACGTTATTTAACCGAATTGCCCTTTAGCTGACAAGTGTCCCATGGGACAGGTGTATGATGAGTGTGGCGATGGCTGCGCTTTGACTTGCGATGATCTGCCCGGCAAGAACAGCTGCACGCGGGAGTGCGTCGAAGGTTGTCGCTGTCCACATGGCGAGTACGTGAATGATGAGGGTGTTTGTGTGCCCAAGCAGAAGTGTCACTGCACCTTCGATGGCATGATCTTCCGGCCGGGCTATAAGGAAGTGCGTCCCGGTGGCAAATTCCTTGATCTCTGCACCTGCACAGATGGCGTCTGGGATTGTCAGGATGCCGATCCGGGTGATGATGTTAAATATCCACCATCGTCGGAATTGCGCGCCAAATGCTCGAAGCAACCTTTCGCCGAGTTCACCAAGTGCGCACCAAAGGAGCCCAAAACATGTAAAAACATGGATCAGTATGTGGCCGAAACGGTGGATTGTCTGCCGGGCTGTGTGTGCATGGCGGGCTATGTGTATGACACCTCTCGTGAGGTGTGCGTCCTGCCCACAAACTGCTCCTGTCATCATGCTGGCAAAAGCTACGACGATGGTGAGAAGATTAAGGAGGATTGCAATTCCTGTGTTTGCCAATCGGGCAATTGGAAGTGCTCCGACAATGGCTGCGAGTCCACGTGCAGCGTATGGGGCGACTCACACTTCACCACCTACGATGGTCATGACTTTGATTTCCAAGGCGCCTGCGATTATGTCCTCTCCAAGGGTATCGCTGAGAATGGCGATGGATTTAGTATTACTATTCAAAATGTGCTCTGCGGCACAATGGGTGTCACCTGCTCCAAATCTCTAGAAATTTCTTTAAGTGGACGTGTGCAGGAATCGCTTGTGCTCAGTGCTGATGCCACATATAGCGTTGATCCCAATATGTCGCCAATCAAAAGTGAGTAACAAACTTTCACAGAATATTTGTTTTTGTTAATGGGCTTTGTACGATATTTTTTTAAAATAATCATTCAATTATTTTTAAACTAGAACTGCGCGATAGCGTCAATTCCAAGGGCCACAACGCCTTCCACATTTACAAGGCAGGCGTTTATGTTGTCGTCGAAGTGATACCCCTCAAGTTGCAGGTCAAATGGGATGAAGGCACCCGAGTCTATGTCAAGCTGGGCAACGATTGGCGCAACAAAGTCACCGGGCTGTGCGGCAACTACAATGGCAATGGCTTGGATGACATGCTGACGCCATCTTTGGGATTGGAGACGAGTGCATTGATGTTTGGACATTCCTGGAAACTGCAGCCACATTGCGCTGCGCCTGTGGCACCAATCGATGCCTGTCGCCAGCATCCGGAGCGTGAGACATGGGCGCAAATCAAATGTGGCGCCTTGAAGTCTGAGCTTTTCATGCCCTGTCATGCCCAGGTGCCGCTGGAGCGCTATCTGAAGCGCTGCATCTTCGACACGTGTGCCTGCGATCAGGGCGGGGATTGTGAATGCCTCTGCACAGCGGTCGCTGCTTATGCAGATGCCTGCGCCCAGAAGGGTATCAACATCCGCTGGAGATCCCAACATTTCTGTCGTAAGTACACCATTTTAATTTACTTTTCGGTCCCATAAATATTTTGTGGTTTTGGTTTCCATAGAAATTCTAATTTCTATTTATTTGATTTAAGAACTTTCATTTTTCAAATTCAATTTAAAAAAAAAAAACATCTTTTGAGGTTTTGATCCTTGAAATCAATTGTGCTTTAATAATTATTTTATATTCAAGTCAATTCAATTTTTAGAATAGATCTTATCTCAGATTAAACTCTTCTACACGCTGTAATATTGAGCACGTTTTGAACTCATTCATAAATAAAGCCAGTTTCAATACTATTTTAAGCCACTTTAAATTCATTTCATTTATCAATCCACAATTTTGTATTAAAATATTACGCTGTTACTACTATGATATACGCTATAAATATATTTGTTTTACAGCCATGCAATGCGATCCACACTGCTCGGATTACAAGTCATGCACACCCGCGTGTGCCGTGGAGACTTGTGACAACTTCCTGGATCAGGGCGTTGCGGAGAGGATGTGCAATCGTGAGAACTGCATCGAGGGTTGTCACATCAAGCCCTGCGATGATGGTTTCATCTATTTAAATGATACGTATCGCGACTGCGTCCCCAAGGCGGAATGCAAGCCCATCTGCATGATGAAGGATGGACAAACGTATTACGAAGGTGATATTACGTTCCAGGATGACTGTGCCACATGTCGCTGCTCGAAGCGCAAGGAAATCTGTAGCGGCGTCAGGTGTGATGTACCAGTGCCAATTTCAACGCCGAAACCCACTTTCCAAGGCACCACAGAAACACCACTGGGGACACAAAATCAAACCAAGTGCGTTCGTGGCTGGACGCGTTGGTTCGACAACGATGCGGACACCTCGGAGAAGATTGTACGACTGAACGATGAGGAGAAGCTGCCCCGCTATGATCGCATGGAGAGCATCTATGGCACCTGTCTGAAAAAGTTCATGACCAAGGTGGAATGTCGTGTCAAACAGACACACGAGCCGCCCGAGCAAATGGATGAGAATGTCTCGTGTAGTTTGTCAGAGGGATTACGTTGCATTGGCAAGTGCCATGACTATGAGTTGCGCGTCTTTTGCCAATGCGATGCGGAGCCGGAGACACCGCCTTCCCAAACCACCGAAAAGCCACAAATCGGACACAGTTGTGATGTCGGCGTTGTTGAGTATAAGGAGTATCCGGGTGATTGTCACAAGTTCCTGCATTGTCAGCCCAAGGGTGTCGATGGTGGCTGGATCTATGTGGAGAAGACTTGTGGCGAGTTCATGATGTTCAATCCCACCATGTTCAATTGCGATCACATTGCCATTGTACAACAGCTGATACCGAGCTGTGGCAAGCCAAAGCCTGAACCCGAGCTGGACACCCTCAAGCAATGCGACGACAACCAGGTGTGGTCTGAATGTGCCAATCAGTGTGAGAACACCTGTCACTACTTCGGCAGCATTCTGCGCAAGCGTGGCCTCTGCCTGAAGGGTGAACACTGCAAGCCCGGCTGTGTGGATAAATTGCGTCCGGATTGCCATAAGCTGGGCAAATATTGGCGCGACGGGAATATCTGTGTGCATGCGGATGAATGTCCCTGCATGGACAAAGCGGAACAGTACGTGCAGCCCCACAAGCCTGTGGTAGGTGAACTGGAGATATGCCAGTGCATTGACAATGCATTTACGTGTGTGCCGAACAAGCCGGCGCCAACACCACCGTATGAGCCCAGTAAGTACAAGTTGAACTATAAAGTACTGTCAGTGTTCAGGTAACCTTTAACCCTTGACCTAAGCCTCTGATCACTATTTTCATAACTTAATTTTTGAATTAATTGAATGTAAATTAAGTTCAAGAGCAACACTCTTTATTGGCCAAACGTTGAAAAGTTCTTTATTCAAATATACCTTATAAGAGTGTAGATGGAACCTTGGCCAGAATCATAAACATAACATTACATTTTTGTTAGAATGTGTTAAAGCTCATATAAGCTTTAAATATTGTTCAAAGTTCCTATTGTTGCTGTATAATGTGGTCAGCTTTTCTGATCGACTCGACTTAGACCAAGGTAAATTCAAATTAAGACAGAGCGTTGTCCAAATTGTCCAATGAAATTGTATATTATGTATTCATTCCGTATTACATTTCTTTACATAATGCTCCATTTTTGTATCTTACAGTACCCAATGAGCCAACCTTACCAAGTATTTCAAATGTTCTGACACCACCGCCGCTCTGCGCACCCGAACGGTAAGTTGTCAACATTTGTGCCGTTTGATATATTCTTTTACTATATGTATTGGTTTCAACAGTCTCACGCCCATGATTGAAAATGGACCAGACTCACTGCCCGACAGCATTTTCAATGCCAGTTCCAAACTGGCACCGGAACATGCGCCGTCCAAGGCGCGTTTGCTTAAGAAACCATCACCTGGCAGTGGAAGCTGGTCACCTCAGATCAATGATCAGATGCAGTACCTAGAGCTAAACTTCGGAACTCCAGAGCCCATCTATGGTGTCATCATGGCTGGCAGTCCAGAGTTCAATAATTATGTGACACTCTTTAAGGTATTAAAGCGTGTCTAAATTTATGTTTATAAATAAATCGAAGGTAATAAATAATTGAATATATTATAGATTTTGCATAGTCATGACGGAATCGCTTATGATTATCTGGTTGATGAGACGGACAAGCCGCAAATGTTTAATGGACCGCTGGACTCGCGTGAGCCGGTTGAAACCCTTTTCAAGATACCTATTGAGGCCAGCTCATTGAGAATTTATCCACTGAAGTGGCATGGATCGATTGCAATGCGAGTGGAACTGTTGATTTGCGGTGATTTGCCGCTTGTCACACAGCCACCCACGTGGCCCACAACCACTGAGCATCCTCAGCACAATTTTGAGCTGGAGTGCATGGATGAATTGGGCGTGGATAAGGGTCTGATGCATGAGCAACAGCTGCAGGCAAGCAGTGTGCGGCAGCTGTCGCAATCTGTAAGAAAGCCACGTCTCCTTGACCTGCTCAAGATTTCGACGCCACAGGCATGGCGACCACTTGCCAATACGCCCCATGAGTTTGTCGAATTTGATTTCCTGGAGCCACGCAATGTTTCCGGCTTTATAACAAAAGGCGGCTCAGATGGCTGGGTGACGGGCTACAAGGTAATGTTCACAAAGAGGAAGCCTACCTGGAACACTGTCCTTGCCCCCAACGGCCAGCCACGCGTATTCGAGGCGAACGTGGATGACCAGACGCCACGTACGCATCACTTCAAGAAACCCATCCTCACACAGTATCTGAAACTGGTGCCGGTAAAGTGGCAACGCAATATCAACATGCGCATAGAGCCATTGGGCTGCTTTTTACCATATCGTAAGTTAATTATTTCTTTATATTTATTTTTTTCGGATTTTAATATGACATATTAAAAATAAATATAATCCACAGCTGTGATAAAGGAGGAGGTTCATAAAGAGACCCTAGATCACACCAAGTGCAACATATGTGAGGGCATTGCTAGTGGCAGTCCCGATGCCGAGTGCCAGTGCAGCGATCAACTTTACTGGGATGGCAACAGTTGTGTGCAACGCAATCTGTGTCCCTGTGTGGAAAACTATGTCAGCTATCCGATTGGCAGCAAGTTTGAGAATGCTGAGTGCGAGGAGTGTGTCTGTGTTCTGGGCGGTCGTCACAATTGCAAGCCCAAGAAGTGTGCACCTTGCGAGGGAAAACAACTGCGTCCGGTCATAACCAGCGATTGCTTCTGCAAGTGCGAACCGTGCCCCAAACATCAACGTCTATGCCCCTCCAGTGGCGATTGCATACCAGAGGTGCTGTGGTGCAATGGCGTGCAGGATTGTGCAGATGATGAGGATGCCAGCTGTCGGGATTCGTTTACTGTGGAGCCGGAAATCACTCGCCAGAAGAATGAAAGTGAGCGACAGAGCGACAATTATGTTAATCAAATATTCAATTTAATTTTTATGTATTATCTGTTATTAGCAACTGTGCTTACCTGTCCTGTGCCCGTTTGTCCACCTCAAATGAAAATCAAAATCATTGAGAAGAAGGCACGCAAAATGTCCAAAATCTTCACATTCCACAAACAAGTGTCGATTGTGGACGATGGCGTTAGCATCAAGAAAACCAAATTTGTTTCGTCCAATGAGCAATTGTTGTCCATGCCCCAGAGCGAGCTGAACTACCAGGAGGAGGAGGACTGCAGTGAGTTCACCTGTGTGCCCATACCCATCAAGCAGGTGAACAAAAATGAATCAATCACCTGTGTGGAGCCCAAGTGCCCAGAGAAGTACGATGTAGAACTTGACATGAGCACAGCCAAGGCTGGAGACTGTCTCAAATACACCTGCATTCTGCGACCCAACAAGGATGATGTGTGCGAGATTAGTGGAAAGAGTTTCACCACCTTTGATGGCACTGTCTTTAAATATAGTCCCTGCAGTCATATCCTAGCCAGAGATATACAGAATGGAAGCTGGATCATATCGGGTAATAACCTTTATTTATTATATACCAAAGCTGGCGAAGTCACGCAAGAGTGGACGATGTGTGTTTGGCTGAAACTGTTATACTTATATCACTATTTTATTCATCTTCTATGTTGCAGTGCATCAGCAGTGTACGGATGAGACGCGCAAGGTGTGCCACAAGGTTGTCACTATCAAGGATCTGCAGGCGGGCAATGAGTTGATTCTGCTGCCTCATCTTAAGCTGAAATTCAATGGCTTCGACTTCACCGTGGCGCAGCTCATCAATTCACCCATTTGTAAGGCTTCGTTTGTAGTCTCACAGCCGGGCAAAACGCTGCTCGCCGTGTCCACCAAATACGGCTTCTGGGTGCAATTGGATGACATCGGCATTCTCAAGGTCGGCATCTCTTCCAAGTTCATACGCACTGTGGATGGCCTCTGCGGCTATTACAATGGCAATCCTCGTGATGACAAGCGCACACCCGATGGCCAAGTTTTGGCCAACACGGAGAAGTTCGGCAACAGTTGGTACGACAAAATCTTGCCCCTGGATCAGTGCGGGGATCAGAAGTGCACCAGACAACTACAGATGAAGGCTCTGCAACTGTGTAATACTATCAAGTAAGTATTTGATTGAAGTTCAATTATTAATATTATTTATCAAATAGTGATAACAAAATCGCAAAGGGGTTTGAAAATGTGTGGTTTCGCCTCTAGATCAATTCAAATCTTAAAGCTGAAAATGTAGTGTGAGGTCAGAAATTATGTACAAATGAAATCTAGGAAACTGCCTTAACTTTGTCGCCACTAATAATAAAATAAAATTCTTGCTGTTGCTTCTCCGCAGTCATCCGACATTCGCCAAGTGCCACAAGGCTGTCAACTATAAGCAGTTCTCGAACAATTACTGCCTGGAAGCAGCCTGCGATTGCCTGCTATCCAACAATGGCGATGCCAGTGCCTGCAAGTGTAATATCCTGGAGAGTTTTGTGAAGAAATGCCTGAGTGTCAATCCTCTGGCGCAGCTGACAACATGGCGAGCGGTGCATCAGTGCGAGAGTAGCTGTCCGGCGCCCTTGGTGCACTCGGATTGCTATAAGCGACGCTGTGAGCCATCCTGTGACAGTCTGCATGGCGATGATTGTCCATTGCTGCCGGACGCCTGCTTCCCTGGCTGCTATTGTCCCGAGGGCACTGTTCGCAAGGGAGCCAACTGTGTGCCCATTGCCGAGTGCAAGGATTGTGAGTGCCAGGCACTGGGTGGCTCCAAATACATGACTTACGATCGCAAGAGCTTCAATTTCAATGGCAATTGCACATATCTGCTGTCACGCGATGTGGTGCTGCCGGGCGTGCATACGTTCCAGGTGTATGTCAGCATGGATGACTGTAAGAAACTGGGTCAAGTCAGTACCACAGATGGCAGCAGTTGCGCCAAGTCGCTGCACATACTGAATGGGGATCATGTGATTCACGTGCAACGGGTGCCGAAACAGCCCAAGGCGTTGCAGGTCCTGGTCGATGGTTTCGAGGTGAAGCAGATGCCATACAAGGATAGCTGGATAACGTTACGTGAAGTGGTTGGCAAAGAGCTGGTGCTAACACTGCCCGAGTCGTATGTGGAGCTGACGGCCTCATTTGAGGATTTGCTGTTTACGCTCGGCGTGCCCAGCATCAAGTATGGCAGTAAAATGGAAGGACTTTGCGGCGATTGTAATGAAGATACCAGCAATGATTTGCAGCCAAATCCGGCCAAGAAGAAACCCGGCGTAGATGTCATACAGAGCTGGCAGGCAGATGAACCGAAGCTGGGATTGACCGATGAACAGGAGTGTTTGAGTGAGGATGTGGCCAAGGATAGTTGCATACCACTACCACCAGAGAAGGACCCCTGCCTACAATTCTATAGTGAAGAGTTGTTCGGCAAGTGTCCGCTTGTGGTGGAGCCCTTCGAATACGTCTCCGCTTGCCAGGAGGACATCTGTAAGCCAGGTAACACACAGCAGGGTGTCTGCACATCCCTGGCCGCCTATGCCAGTGAGTGCAACAAACGGGGCATCTGCACCAACTGGCGGCGACCACAGCTCTGCCCATATGACTGTCCCAGCGATATGATCTATGAGCCATGTGGTTGTGCCAAGAACTGTGACACCATCAAATCCATGTCCGACTTTGACGCAGTTAATATTAAGACTCAGGTCGTCTTCCGCACGGTGAACAGTGATGAAATGTGCTCGAGCTCGGAGCGATTTGAGGGCTGTTTCTGTCCCGCCGGTCAGGTGATGGATGGCGGCAAATGCGTTCCAGAGGAGGCCTGCACTAAATGCGATGATGGACTCCATTTGCCCGGTGATAAATGGAAGCCGAACAAGTGCACCGAATGCCACTGTGATGACAAGGGAAAGACCTCGTGTGTCGAGAAGAAATGTCAAGTAGAGGAGAACATCTGTGCCGATGACTACAAGCCACAGATCATTGTTAGCGAAGAGGAATGCTGTCCACGCTATCGCTGTGTTCCAGAGACCAAAGATCCAGAAAAACTGTGCCTGGCACCCGTAATGCCTGTCTGTGGACCTGATCAGGTCAAGAAGCAGAAGAACGATGTCAACAACTGTCCACAGTATATATGCGGTGCGTATTCAAAAACTTGTCAGCTTTATAAATTTTAATTTAATGCAATATTAATGACTTTAAAACCAATGAGTGGTCCTGTATTAAGGGCTTAGTAGGGAAAGGGTCGAAAACGAAGTGACGAAGGACTAGAAGGTAGCCCAGCGGAGAAGTCAAAATTCCTCAAGCCATGATCTAATACTACCTAAACCAATTTAACAAAATTATTTTAAAATAATAAATATTAATAACCATTAATTATTTATCAACAGTATGCAAACCCAAGGAGGATTGTGAGCCACTGTTGCCACCACGTGAGCTGTTGCCTGGCGAGCACCTCGTCAAGATCGATGAGGGCTGTTGTCCCACACAGAAGATTGTCTGCAAGGTAGATCAGTGTCCGCCAGCACCAATTAGCTGCCCGCAACGCTTCTATGAGGTTAGCACCCTTAAGGCAGATGGTGCCTGTTGTCACACACACAAATGCGGTAAGTAGATTGATTCACTTTGCTCCAGCAATTGAACTCTGCCACATTGATCTCTCTCGTTGTACAGTGCCACCCAAAGAATTGTGTATTGTGCAGTACGAGGTGGAGGAGTCCAGCAGCTTCACCAAGCAAATTGGCGACAAGTGGCTGCATGCAAAGGATGTGTGCAAGCATGAGCAGTGTGCGTATGGTCCCGATGGTAATGCTCAGGTTATTAGCACACTGGAGCAATGCGAAACGAATTGTCCGCGTGGCTACAGCTATCAGAAGCTGGACAATACCAAATGCTGTGGCGAATGCGTTCAGACCGCTTGTGTATTCGAACAGCAAGTTTACGAGGCAAATGCGCAATGGGCTTCACCGGACAATTGTACGCACTATGCGTGCCTGCAGAAGGATAAACTGTTAATGGTCAGCTCCTCGGCTGAAATCTGTCCGGATGTTAACCGTTGTGCAGCGCATTTGCTGTATGTGGATGGCTGCTGCAAACGCTGCAAATCTGAGCCAATTGTGGAAGATCTCTGTGAGTGTAAACAAAAGAGCGAAAGCAATATATATATAATTTTGTAATAACTGCCTTGACAAACCCTTAAAAACTATAGCATCAAATCGATCAGCTTTTTACGTTTTCTGAATGCCCATTTAACTAATCAAAAATATGTAATTTTCATCTCAGCTACTTGTTTGCCCGTTTCACTCGCCGAGTCGCAAACAAAGGAGCTGCTAAAGTTCTCAAAGCCTGGCCATGGTGCTTGTGTTAACGCCGATCCAATCAAGGGCTTTACGGATTGTGTGGGCGCGTGTAGTTCTGGTTCCAAGTATAATCCCATCACTGATATGCATGAGAAATTCTGCACGTGCTGCAACATCAAATCCTATCAACCGATCTCAGTGAAAATGGTTTGCGCAGATGGCTACGCATACATTCAGCAAGTAAGTTCATTTTTATTTTTATATTTTTCCATTTAATCCAATTCTACGTTATTACTATTTTTTTTTTTTTTTTTTGATAGCATGAGGTGCCCTCAAATTGTGGATGCTCTCCGTGCTCAGAGTTCTCCGACGGTTTGATAGATGTGCGAATGACTGGAGGACAGAAGCAAATGCCCTTGCTGCAGTTGCTCGGCTATCCGAGCCATTAAGCTGTTGTGCTTATTCCTATACTACTGTTTTTCATCGATTAAATCCTTTAAAATAAATAAATTACAATATTATTAAAAAAAAACTAAATGCTTCTTTTTTTCGGTGTTATCGATAGAATAATCTTGGATGCAAGGATCTAAACAAATAACAGGCATCGATACTTTGAAGGTAAAAGATACACAAATAAAAGATAAAAAAGTCCACAGCTTTCGAAGCTTGACGTATTTAACACAATATCTGCGCTGTTTATTTATCATTATTTGTTTTTTTACTTATGAATTACAGCTTGAGGTTGTTCCACAGAAAATTACTGCCTATAATCAACAGTAATGTTCAATTGCCATGCCATATTCAACGAGTTCAGCTAAATTTTCAGTTAATTTATAGCAGCGCCTGCAGCTGCAGCACTGCCAATATTTGTCCATGGCACGCAACACGACTTGCGAAGGGGCTTGAAAAGCGTGGCAGCCATTAAAAAAATCTTGTTGCACCTTTTGATAATAATGCAGTCGTCATCGCAGTCTGAGCAGTTTATGAAAACTTTGCGGCATTCTCTGACTCTGATTCCGACTCTGACTTAAACTCACTGCATTTGCATTTCAATAATAAATTGTTATTATTGTTGCCTGCTAGTTTTTGACGGGCTCTCACATGTGCAGCAGCAGCAGCAACATAAACACAAACACACACACAAAAACACGTTTCACATACTTGTTTATGTCCTCCCCCTGGCCAAGGCTATTAAAATGCGTGCCAGAAACTACGTAAGCAGATACGTAAGCACGTATGCAAGTCCTTTTGCTTGTGTGTGTGAGTGTACGTAATAACAAAGACGTTGACTTTTCTGCGGCGGACGTTAATTTATTTACTGCTGCGCTTGGCAAATAGGTAGCACTGCCCTCCCTTTCCCGCTTCGCTCCTCTGCCAACGAGGCACAAACCCCCCTTGAAAACCGCAAGCAATGCGCGCTCTGCACTTTTGCACATTCATTGCATATTATTTATTGTATGATTCAACAATTTACGTAAGTTAGCGACGCGAATATGAAATTATCCTTTTGTGCGGCTTTTGTTGTTGCCACACCACACCAAAGGGAAGTTGACAATAAAAACACGTACACACGCCTGTTATGACAGGCTTAAAGCGTTTTTTTATTAATGCACAATGCCAAAGTACCTGGCTGAGTTATTTTTCCGGCCCCATTTGGCAAGTTGCCATTTATGCATAATTTAATATGCATATATAATATGACATAAGGCTATCCACTCCAGTGCAGTGTTGCAAAATTTTAAAGGCAGCAACATTTTACGAATGTATTTGAAATTTGCCAATTAGAAGGCAAAACAGTTAGTAGCAGGTGAATGGGCAGGAAGTCACTGCTACGTGCATATATATTAAATAGGTGCTGTAGCGCAAAAATTGAGGAAATAGTCAATTAGAAAGCCACTCACACATCCATTTTTGCACACATGTGGCATATTGAAAGTTAATGGAGCATTTGCTACATCTCACATTTTAACCTTAAAATTGTACATGTACCGAACAAGCTGGAAAATTGACCAAGTCTAGTCGCAAATGTGGTGCTCTGCACAACATTGAAAATCTGTGGTGTAAAGAGAAGCAGCCAAGCATCAGTATGGAATACCGATACATCGGTTAGCGATTACCAATTACAGTTTTATTATCGATATCGATTACAGTGGGAAAGTGTGTACAAAAAGTGCCACAATTTGAATATAGAAAATCATAATTTCTGTGTATTTTTTGGTTAGAGTGAAGACTACATAAATATACAGAAGTAATCTCAAGCAGGAAATGAACAGTCAAATGGTTAACACACACACACAAACACAGACGAAACACAACATGAAGAGGGGGATATTAAAAAAGCACACAGAGATACACACATGCACACAGAGATACATATTAGGCACACTCTGTCACACTTTTAGATACACACATAAAAGAGATATTTATTTTTGCCAAGGATTCGCCAAATCGATATGCAATTTTCCTAAATATTGTACTTATTGGTAGCAAGCACATACATATAAACAAATGGCATACGGCTGCTTAGAAATTTAAAATGCAAAAATCGTTTATTTGCTCAAGAGCCGTTAAAATGTACAAACAGCAGCATGGTAGCAAGTCTAGTATGTTGGATAGGGAGACGGGGTGGAGGATGGGGGTATTCGTTCGGCCGCTGCAAAAAGTCAAACATAGCCATTTGTTGCAGGTTTCAATTTCAGTTGATTGCATACATAGAGAGAGAGTAGCAACTAACTCGCTACCTTCAATGCCATTGACGACGAAGAAATTGTTGTAGATATTTGGACGTGCAGTCGAGCGCAAAAAAGCAACACAGACAGACATGCATCGACGACAGACGGTCCGACACAGACCAACGACTCTGTGCGGCCGGTGCATAGAGACATATGTAGAACTCACACATACACACACACCCAGAGAGTAGAGACATACAAAAATTATAAGGATATACGCTACGTGCAGTCAATAAATAAAACAGTTGTGTGCAGTCCTTGCTGGAGCTGGAGCAGTAGCAAGTAGCACACACTAAAGTCTTGGCACAAGCCCCACGAAAGAAACACGTTCGATTTAATACAAATGCGCTTAGGTGTAGGCAGAGGCAGCAAGCGCGGTGCAGGAGCGGAAGAGGAGCGGAAGAGGAGAGAGGACTGCAGCTGGGTGGGATTTATGCCAAGCGACGTTTTAAGTCTTCGTCGCAGCAACAGCTGCTGATGCTTCTTGCCACAGCTGCGCTTGCGAATGCTCTCCATGAAGTCATTGCATTTGCCTGGTTAGCAATTTGTAATAATTTTCCTTTTTTTTTTTGTTTGCTCCTTGGATGGTTATCTAATTTTGTATGTTTAAAATAAATATGCTCTCCGCATATCATTTTGTGTGCATATGTTGGGCAAAATAAGATGACTCTTCATCATTTTACCTATGGTATCTTTCTGGTTTGATATACGCATAACTATACATTATCAATTCCTTAAAATTGGCTAGTTGAATTAAATTATTTTCATGTCAATAATTATACAAATACGATTATATTTTGTTAAACTCCCCCTGTTTGTTAAGAAATAGGAAAATTGGCTTCAAGTCTATATATTCTCTCAGTTATGACAAATGCTTAACTAATGGAATCCAATTTGTAGTTCCAAATACCTTTGCATATTTTCGAGGGTCACATTGGCTAAGTCATTTAGTCTCTTGCTTGCTTCTACGCCTGTGGCTAGTCTATAAATTTGTATTTTGCATTCCCAACTCAGCTACACGTTCAGTCCTAAATGGTTACAGATATGTTGATAAGCAAAACCCATTGCATAGTTTAAGGCCCACCTTTTTCGATACGCCCAAACCCAGAACCCAGAAATAAAGTTGCAAACATCTGAACAATGCGAACTCAAATGCTGAATGCTGCTACTGCTGCTTCTTCTTCTAGCTGTTATTTTCGAACTTAAGAAACTCACACACACACACACACACACACACACCCACACACACCGAGAGTGTAAATGGTGTGGGTGGGTTGTGAAGGGCACATTAAGTTTGGCATTAAATTCACAATACGTGGAAAATGCGTATGGGAAATGCAACAGCTGCATATTGTTTGATAAATAAATGGGAAAAATACATACGGTACACACACACACATCACACACACATCACACACACATCACACACACACACACACACACTTCTATGAAGTGTGCTCCCACACATACACACACACACACAGCATATATACAAATTGCTATATTACCCAACGCAATGATTTTTCGGCACAAGCTGTTGTCAGTGATATATATAAAAGAGAAAGAAAGAGAGAGAGAGAGAGAGAGAGAGAGAGAGAGAGAGGGAAAGAGAGAGAGCATGTGCTTGTAGCTATCACGTATTTTCTTTTACCTTACCTTCCTCTTGTGCTCCTTGCGTTGCACTTGCACTTTAACATTTAAAGTTAGCTTGGCGGACTGATTAGGGAGAAAAGGATGCACAATTTATGGCAACTGTCTGCAGGAGATAATTTAAATAACAAACTCTCACGCGCTCACACTCACACACACACACACACACACAGACACCGACACATACACAAATGCAGAACGGACACAAATTGTTACGACAGTGATAAATAAATGTTAACAATGTGCAAATTGTTTAAACTTGCCGCAGCAACAACAACAACAACGTTGCGAGCAGAGTTTGTAACAAATGCAAATGCACATTTACAACCACAATTACAATTGCATTATCACACATCTGCACACTGGCATACCAGCATGCGGCTTTTGTAATACGCACACACATGCGTACGCACGCTCACTCACACACACACACGCATTTGCGCAATTTGACACTCACATTCTCTTGAACATTTACACACACACACACACGCACACAATACATGCACATGTGAAAAAAGTTGCACGTTAAGTTTTACTGGCTTTTTTAATACACTAACAGAGGAATCATTAATTATGTCACCAGATTTGCAACACATTACCAAGCATCTTTTTTGTGAACCTTTACATATAAATTCACGCTGGCAATAAAGGCCATAATAAGGCCAGATACACATACATATATAGATAAGAGTATTAAAAAAAACTGATAATACAGTTGACCGACAGCCAGCAAAAAAGAGATTTCAATTATTAGAAGAGGTCATCAAACTATAAACAGTTTGGTAAAAAAAAACAATTATACATTTCAAGATGTCAACGCACAGTTTTAAGCTATTAAGCAAAATAACTCTTTGGTTAATTTTACTATAGCCTAAAGTCAATCAAAATCACAGTAACTTGAATGAAAAATTAGCAAGAGTATTTCATATTCTGCTCATCAAAAGATCGCTCTAATTTCCTGTTCACATTGTTGTTGCTGTGGCGAGAATTATTATTATTGTTTTTGTTTGTTGTTGTCGTTGTTACTATTTAAGACTGGCTTGTTGCCTGTTGTTGTTATGGCTGTTGTTGTTGCTGCTGGTGGCATTGTTATTGCTGCTGTGTGGGATGTTAGTTTTGCAGTCTCAAATGCGAAATAACCGAAAACTTTGCCTGTCAATTTGCTTTAAGCAGTTATCGTATTAAATATTTAAAGTACTTTGATCGAGTTGCGAGTTGTTAGACTACAAAGAAGTAAATAGATTATATCGCAGTCTGCATTCTGAATATCAGTACTAAGAAATAAATAGATTAAGTCGTAAGACAAGTCGTATAACTAGTTGAACAAGCAGCACACTTTTCTTAAGGAAAAAAATTTGTAAACATGAAAATTAGTTCATTTCATAAAGATGCCTTAATATAAATTTTTTATTTGTACTTTTTGCTTTTTTTCCTAGTTTTATACATTTTTGTTGTACTTAGGTTTGATTGTCGCTTCCTTTCCAAAGCCTTTTGCATCCGTTATGCTTGTTAAGCGGATTTTTATTCCCACCATAATTTTTTATTGTATTCATGAGCAAACCAATTTGTCTCTTTATTATTTTGGGCTTGCAATTTTGTGAGCTGTTGGCAAACTGGGCTTACATATAGAACAGCAGCGGCATTTCTCTTTGTTCGAGGCATGCATTTGTTGCTATTATCCTGTCCTGCTCTGCGGTTTAGTCCTTGACACAATGTGCACAAATAATTACACCGAATTTTTTGGGGCTGTTGTGCATTTAAATAGCGGCGGTCGCACTTTTGGTGACACTAATGCGGCGCTCATTTGTCGCGCTTACATTTGCTCACACGCTCCCCTTTTCCTCTCTCATCCACTCTCCCTCACTCACACATACATCCTTGCGCCTCGTTACACACATGGCATTTGGGCGAGGCTCAGCAGGACTTTTTGGCAGCTTACTCGCCGCAGCTGCCTCACAGAGCCTCTGTTTATTTTCGCCAACTACAATAATTTCGTTGCATAATATCCTTTGACAGGATACACTTTCGCTAAGCCTCAAGGAGAGCACCGCACGCTCGCAACGTCATCAAACAACATTAAATTGTTTTTGGCACTCGTTCGCTCCTCTTCGCAACTCCGCTTGCCAAGTAGTCGAAATCGAGTTGACTCGAGTGGAGTGAAGTCCTTTGAATTCACATATTATTCGCCCATTTGTATGCTCTACTTATTCCCAACTTAACAAATCGGGTATGATGTTCGCATAAGCAATGGAAACCTAGATTGCCTGTAATATAACATCTGTTACGTAACATGCGACTGTGTACTTAGCATATGATATCGATATCTATCGATATCAATGGAGTGATCACCGGTTTGAAGAGCGAGAGCGCAATCGTCGTGAATCAGCTAAGGTGAGCAGATTTGTTTGGAGGTGAGTTATAATTTACAAATGGAAGATTTATATTAATTAAATATGTTACAGATTTACGTAATTCTCTTGCAGAACTGAATGGAATGTGGACGTAATACAACATTCTGAAAACAGGGTAGCATTCGAGTTGATCCAGGTGTTGCATTGTCTTCTTTCTTCCTTTCTTTTGCTATTGTTTTGTTTGGTTTTTGACGTTGCCCAATAAACAACATTTATGCATGTTTACAATTTAATATGTTGCGCGCACATGTGTAAAAAACAATTTGTGCCTGGTTTCGTTGGCTGTTTGGCTGGTTGTCTGCCAGGCAGCCAAAGCAAAAAGCACAAGCAGCAGGTCCTGGAGCTGGATAATAGCTTTGGCGGCTGCTAAAATTGTTGCTTATTGTTGGAAGTGCGCCAGGCGTGTTTCTTGCCATTGCCGCTGCTGCTGTTGTTGCCATTGTTCCGCCTGTTGTTGAATTGGCCGCAATTGCAAGCCGCCTGTGGCAAGGACATGCTGCCAGGCCATCGCGTGCGTGTTTATCATGTTAATGAAGCAGCTGCTTCGCAAATTTTCTCACCACAATCCCCTCTCTCCCTTTATAATGCGTTACGTTTCTTTATCATTTAATGAGCCGTAATCACTTTTAATTGCCAACGGAATGCTGGCGAGCCGAAGTGTCCTTAAATGATAAATGGGCCCAACTGTTTTCTTAAAGTGCTTGCAATATTGCTCATCAGTTCTTTTACTCTTTCTCTGTCTCTCACTCCTTCTCTCCCTCTCTCTCTCTCTCTCTCTCTCTCTCTGTCGCTGTCTCGCTCCTTTAGTTTTGCTCTGGCTCAGCTGCCTTTGCGAGTGCAAACGTGCGTTTATAATGGATTTATCTGTGTTTGTCTTTATTCGCAGTACAGTAAAGGATATTCAGATATTCGTCCTGGCTGTCGCTTCATAAGCCATCGTGCTTTGCATAATAAAAAACAAACTTTTACTTCATAGTCAACATGCTCCTTCTCCACTGCTCATCCCTTGCGTAGATCTATGCAACTTGCAACAAACTTAATATGCATTTGTCTGTCTCTCACAATCTCCAACTCTCTGTCTCTCTATCTCTTTCTCTCTCTCTCTATCTCTCTCTCTCTCTCTGTCTCTCTCTCTCTCTCTCTCTCTCTCTCTATCTCTCACTCTTTTGCACTCTTTTTCGCTCCGCTGCGTCATCAATAGGCGTTGTCCTTTGACCAAGCCTAGTTCAGAACATTGTTAAAAACTGCCTTCTCCATAATAGTTTCCATTTAATTACGTTAATTGCTATTTAGACATTTCCTATTGATGAACAACACACACACAAACACGAAGGCAAAGAAGCTATACATTTTCAAAAATGCATTCGTTTCGAGAATTCCCAATGGAGCGTGCAAGCCAAATTGAAGGAGTACTTAAACTGTTGCCGTAGCAATAAGCTTTTAATTAAATTTTATGCAAGTACAATTAATAATAATTAATTATAAACATGCCATACAATGCATATTTGAGGCATAAATTATGTTTTATGAAAAACTGAAATGATCAATGTGAAAATGAAAACGAAGAAGCTGAAAGTTTTTCATTTGTGCGTTGATTGAAAAACGATTATTTTTTTTAGATATTTATTTCCTAAATATTTTGAAATAAATGTTTATTATTATTATTGTATTTTTTGTTTCTCTGTGATAATCTTTTTAATTAAAGCAATTTCAGTTGAGTCGAACAATTCATTACAACTGACAGCTTGACAAGTTTCAAATTGTTCGCTCATTTCGGATAAATAAATCTAGACAGCTCAGTCGAAAAGGGGGAGAAACCACTTTCAACGCCTTAAGATATGCCCGAGTTTCGCTGAATTTGTTGGCAATTTACAAGAGTCACTGATAATATTGACAAATGTCTTGGGCTAATTAATTATCAGGTAGCAGCTGAAGGTCTGAGTACCTGCCCTTCTGCCTGGCCCGCTATGGGGTCTCTGGGGTGAATACGGCCTAGGCATTTAACTTGGGCGCAACTTTTGACATTGGGTAGAAGTTGCGGGTAGTTGCCTTATTGAGGATGGGGAGTGCGGGGAGGGTGGAGGCATTTGCGCTTAACTAAGCTGCTGGTAAATAATTCATTAATTTTCGCTTATGATTGTAATCCGCTTGTGCACGGACCACTTTGGAGCAGAGACGCTGATGGCGACGATGCTGAAATCCTTTTGCTATTTGCACAAGCGCACGAAACTTTAGTTAAACATAGCGGCAACGCCCTCGGGTACTCGAAGGGCGATGTGTGAGGGGGTGTGTGTGTGTGTGGGGGAGTGTGTGTGTTTGTGTGTGCGTGTCATACCCGGCGCGGTTGGCTGACTGGCGGTTCTGTGATTCGGGGCTTCTGGAATTGTGCAAACATTTACAATTTCAAATTTCGACGATTGTTTGCTTTGCATCTTGCCTCTCGCTTTCGCTCTCCCGCTCCAGCACCCTCTCTCCTTCTCTCCCTCCAGCTGGTTGTGTGTGGCACAACTTTTGCTTTAAGTCAAAAAGTCTAAGCTGCAATATACAAGCAGTGAGAGAAGTACTGGCCAGAAAACAGACGCTTGCCTGAAACTAGGCAACACCAGAGTTGATAGACAGACGCAGCTTACTTCACTCTACCCCCTTCTCTTCACTTTTCCCTAGCCCACTGTACGTATATATATATATATATATATTTGTATACGTATATACAGATCTGGGCGTGTGTGTGTATGGCTTTCAAGGTCAAAAGTTTCGGCTGAACTTTTAAGCCTAAGCGGGTAAGCAAATATGTCTAGGACATACACGGGCACACCCGTGACAACACGTTGCACGTTGACTGCCAGCTGCCCCATGCGGGCGCTGTGTACACACAAACACACACACTGACATACACTGGCACACACTGACACACACGCATGTGCCTTGCTGAAGGGATGGCGTAAAAATTGTGTTATATACATACGCACATACTTACTTACATACGAGCTGAACATGGATCATACTGTTCCCTTGTCAGCCTGACTAATTTTTATCTTTAATTATTGTTGGAACATTTTTTTTATATGTGTGGAACAAAGGCTTATAATTAATTTCATTGACCTTATTACAGTAAATGCATAATTTTTGGATTTTGTTAAGCTTTCTCGATATATATGTATATATATTTGATAAGAACAAATATGTTGAGTCTATGTCAAGACAATTATACTGAATTATTTGTCTTCTTATTTAAAATAACAACAGAATTATTTATAATGAAAATTATTATTATTTTGGAATCTGTTACATCGATCCTTGCGTTTTTGTCGGGCTAAAGGATTTCTATGTCTTCTGAGCAGAACACTTGTTTCCCTAGGATATTATATTTTCTTCTGCCTAAGGCTACACAATCTGTCATATGGTTTAAGGATTGCTCCTTATAGTCACAAAATCGACAAAATCGAGATTCCATTACTAATTTAGTTTATCTGGGAAATCGTTTAGTCTACAGTGTATTTGTGCTTTAGCTTGGCACTTTATGAACATTTGTAGTACATTGTAAACATTGCTTGCATTATGCATATCATTTTGCAATCGTACCCAAAACTTGTATTTGTAATTGCAGAAGTCCATTTCCATTTGCCTTCCGATGGATTTTAATTATTCATTTACTCGTCTATTGTAATTTGCTGTATAAATACCAGTGTTGTGTAAATGGATATCGCGTTCAATAAGAAAAGCGCATTAAGATTTTCTGGCAACGCGGGCGTAATTGAAAATTTTGCACAGCAGCGTTCAGTTGTCAATTTTTTGCCATTCGCTGCGATGTGCTGCACATGAGCTCTACTTTCTTTTAGCCAAGGAAAAGGGGCGCCACAAACATTTTTTGGCAGCCACGCCTACGGTCGAGCAGAGAGACCCGTTGAAAAAAAAAAACAAAACAAAAAAAAAACAACTAAAGCCAACAAAACAAAAACACAGACGATCGTCTGCTCTGCGGCTGCTTCTGCTGCTGCTTCTGCTGCTGCTGTTGTTGTCCTATGTGGCATATTTGCATTTGTTTTAATGCCACGCCGCTTAGGACTGCAGCCCACCAGCACCACTTTCCTCGCCACGGACGAGGACAAGTTGAACTCGTTGCCTGTTAAGCCTAAAATCGACATGCAACCTACTGGCCTCCGGGTGTGGTCGACACCCACATGGTCTGCTCCCACCCCCATTTATCCCAACTTCTTCCACTTCCACCCGCCATTTAAGTCCAACCTACATCCTGCAACGTGCGCAACGTGATGCAGAAATACAACGGCGACGGCTGCTGCTGCGGCCGATGCTGTGTGGCTGCATCGGCGTAAAACTTGGCACTTGGCCAACGGAATTTGCTGGCATAAAGTACAAAATATTCCAACTGCCTGCTGTTGTTGTTGCTGCCTTTTTATGCCCCTCTCCCTCCCAGCTCACTGTGCTCAGTGCTGCTCAGTTTGGCTAGGCTTGGGCACAATTTGAGGCTTATTTCTGTGTGGTTGACACTCGGCGCAAAAATTTGTCGTAAGTGCAATTCGTTGTGGCATCGGCATCGGCATCGGCATTGGCGACGGCGTCAGCGTTGTTCATTGGTATCAACTCAATTGCAATTGTTTTGCGCCTTAAGTTATACTATATTTTTGCTTTAAACTATCGCTTCAGTCAATGACACATAAGCGTTGCTTGAACTACGCCCATTCTGCTTTACATTTACGCCACAAATTCGCTGTGACCACAGTCGATTTTTAGAGAATTTGGCCTTTTTAGCTATTTTCATAACTTACATATTAGAAGAGAGCTGTTAGAATCGCTAGAAAAGTGTCAATTGGAAATCACTTGCTTTAATGTTTCCTTAGTTGAGTAACAAGTATAAAAAGTATGTGAATAACTCTTGTACATATTTTAAACATTAAATGCAAATGTATCCTTAGCAATTACATAAAAATATGGGCAAATTAAAAACGAAATTGATTTTGGGAGCACATTTCACAGAGACTTGGGGAGCAACATTATAATATGCAAAATAATGTCATAATTAAGGATTTATATGAAAAAGTTGCGCCATAACACACTCTAAGCACTTGCAACTTGAACTCTGGCAATTTTGAACTTGTCTCTTACACACGTAGAGAGAACGAGACAGATAGCGAGTGACAGTAAGAGAGAGAGAGAGAGAGAGAGAGAGAGAGAGAGGGAGAGGGAGAGGGAGAGCTGTGTAGACTGCGAAGCACTTCATAATCAGCCATATTGCTGGCAGCTTCTTGTAGCACGCATATCAATCTCTCTTCAGTGGTGCACACAAAGGCTTGTAGGAACAACTTTTTGCCAACAACTCGCGCATTCGCGGAAATGACACTGTGGGGCATGAATACTAATTTCTAATTTTGCAGCTGGCGTCGACAACACATTAAGTTGCTTGACGACGACGACGGCGACTTGCTGTAAACTAAACCAAAAATTTACGCTGCGTTGAGCATATTTTGTGGCTGGTAAATGGGTTTAGAGAGCATGAGATTTGGCTACGACATCTGGACAGTGGAGAAATATCAGTGGAGCAGAGTGGATTGGTGGTATGAGTGGCTGTTGGCTTTGGTGGGTGTTGGGTGGATGGCAACGTTCTTGGCGCTGCTGCTGACAAAAGTTATGCGTTCGCATTTCCGGCACCAAAATGCTGCAATCACCATGCAAGATACGGAGAAAAAACGGTGTATTGTGTGGGTCGTGGGGACCCTATTAAACACCCTTAATTTCTTTCTTACGTTTTCGTGGACTATTTAGAGTATTGTAAGACTTTTTGGAGTGGAAAAATTGGGCAGGTTAAAAAAATGTTGGAACAAAATATGTTACTCAACATTCGATATTTAAACACGAAAGAATTTTAAAGATTATGATTTACCTATGAAATAAAATTTGTTTTACTAAGTTGCTTATGGTCAATGGTGGTTATTTATTAAAATTATGCCAAAAGCATTAATATTAATTTTGCTCACTTTTAGCTATTTATTATTTGTTTTTGATTATAATATCAATGTACCCTTTGTATAAGACACACTCTCCTGCTATCTATCCCAGTCTGTTGTACAATCTTTTGCTAGAGTCAGTTGCATCTTGCAACATTGTTGTTGTGGTTTTAGTGGCCAGCATCAGCAGCAGCTTGTTGTCCAGAAACTTTCAGTGCACGTTGCGGCGCATGCTGACAATGATAATGATGATGCTGCTGCTGACGCGAGTATGAGTATGATGATAATGATCTTGTTGCAGTTTGTAGTCAAGTCCATGGCCCGACCAAAAGCGAAACTTTTTTTGCTTGGACTTGGAATTGCGCTCATTAGGCGTTAATTGCGCCGACAGTTAATAAACAAATTAAATGGCCCAACAGGCTGCCAATTGGCCAGCTGCAGCTGGTGTTAGTGTTGTAAGCCAAACTCGGCCAAAGACATTTGGCATGTGTATTTCAGCACTTGACATTTTTCTATAGTATGGTGCATATGCGTGTGTATTTTGTCACTGCTACATATACTTGTCTGAATTCCAAACGAGTTGACATTTGCACACTGTCTGCCACTCAGATGTGCAATCCCTGCCCCTCATTCTCCCCCACCAGTTCCCCAACCTGCTCTTCAACGTCCATTGTTTGCATGCCAAACAAACAGAAAAACCAAAAAAAAAAAAATGTATGAAAAAAAATATGAAAATACAGTTTTGTCTGCTTCGCTGGTTTGTCTGTCTGCCTGTCATGCTGTCCAGCGTCCGGACTTGTCTGTCATGACATTTGTCCTTCCGTCCGTCTGTTAGTCAGTCCGTCTGTATGTCTGGTTCCTGGTGCCCATCCATGTTTAGCTTAAATAACTCAACGACGACTGTTGCGGCATAGAAAATGAAAAGTTCGCATTTGTCACTGGCATAACGGATACTGGGGGATACTGGGGGATACTGGGAGGATACTGGGAGGATACTGGGAGGATACTGGGAGGATACTGGGAGGATACTGCTTCCTGGTTTTTGCCGTTCTTGTTTATGCATTTCATAAATATAAAAGTGACCAAAATCCACTGACGAGCCTTTGGGATTGATGAAAAGATGGGACCGGCACAAGCCCAGCAATTCTTGTGTGAGTTTGTAATGAGTGGCGTTTTATAAAGTTGAATTGCAAGCACTTAAAATTTAGCTTTGTGTTCCGCGTGTGTGTGAGTCTCTCTGGGTTTTATTATTGTTCTGCGTTGATAAATTTGCAAGATTACGAGGCAAACTTAGATATTTGTATATATATATTGTATATGCCTAAGAAATACATTTGTACTTCGGGCTTTGCGCTCCATAGAAATGTTTATATTTTATTCAAAATGTAATTTTCCTGCGAAAGTTTTAAGATGTTATTTTATAGACCTTTTAGATGGTTTTCTATTTTTTTTCGTGAAGTTTGTATGACACTCAAGTAGACCTCTTCATAATGACCCATCAATTATATGTATTATTGAACAGCCTCCGCAGCCTAGTCGATTTAGCTTGTACACACATTAATCCCTTTGTTTTGAAGCTGTCTTTATGAAACTTGTAGTTCCCATAAGAACAATCGGACAAAAGATGAGCTCTTGTATAAGAATACCTTGTCATATAGGAAAAATCAAACAATTTTTTTTTAATATTTATTTTAAAGAACCATTTTTGCCGTTGGTAATTTGACTACAGCCTGCAAACGCATGACGTTGTTAAGATATATATTCTATAATATCGTCGCAAACAATCCAGTTAAATTATTAAATTTTATGTTTTTCATTTAATGATTAACAATATGTAATAACTGTTCCCAATTTCAAGTTACTAGATATTTTTTCATGATTACTGTATGTCTTAAGAAATATTATTGATTAAATATTATGTTTTCCACCTAACAATAATAATGATGTGAATATTCCTTTTAAGTAGGCGTAACTTTAAATTATGTGCAAAAAGCACTTTGCTTTCATGTATATAATTTTGGTGCTGCAACGTGCAATATCAATATTAATGTCTTGCTTGCAACTCTACCTGCTTAATTTGGCAGGCACAGTCGATGGTCCGTTGAAGGCTGACAAAGTCGAAATCGGCTTGCCGGGGCATTACAATCAATTATGCATTAGCTTAAATCGTCACATATGTGTAGTAAGTGGAGCTCTCTGGTTGACTGCAACCAATCTGTGTGCACCACACACCCACACACACACACACACACACACACACAACGATTCATTTGGTCCTGAAGTTATCCTGGCTGCTGTGCTTCGCCTTCAGCCTCAGTTGCCGTCTCCGTCTCCGTCTCCGCAACTGCGACTCTGTTTCTGTCAGACTGGCTTTCATGTGAATTGAATTGATTTTCAAGTGGTCTATGCTATTAGTTGTAATTGATTCTTGAAATAATTTATTTCATGGCTTTTTGTCGCCATCTCACCGACTCACCGGAGAGTCGTGCTTATCCTCGAGCCGTGAACGTGTAAGTTTTGCAAATTGCATATGAAAGTCTTTCCGCAATTTTAATGCCTTAAATTAATTAGCAGACACAATTTTCCTCACTTTGCCATGCGACTCAATTTAAAGCTGACAGCTGCCAAAGAACCAAACGAATAATTCACGATTGCACTTTCCAGACGAGCGACGATGATGCAGCGACAATCTGTATATCTTCAGGTGATATTAAAAACGCGCTTTGCTGACTGACTCTAAAAATAAATATCGAGAAGAGCTTGTGAGTGATTTGGGTTGCGTCCGCTGTTGCAGTTGCTGTTGCAGCTGCCTCGACTCGATTGGGCTCATTGCTAATTCCACGAAATCGAAGCATCATAAAACCTTGATGCTGCATCTACTACATCAGCAGCTGCCGCCTCCGCCTCCGCCGCCGCCTCCGTTCGCCATCGCCTCCATTCTATCGCTCGGTTGCATTATGTTAGCATATTTTCAAGTTTTTCACGCCACTCGCAGCCACTTTGTGCCCATTTTGGTGGCAGCACAGAACGAGCCCGAGCCAGAGACCGAGCAGCTGCATCAGCAGACGACACAACGCTCCGTTCCGTTTGGTGCTGCAATTTATTTATGAGCCTGTTGTGTTCATGAATATTTTGTGTGGTGTTGTTGTTGCTGTTGCCTGCCACTGTCTGCCTGCCAGGCGGTTGGTGGCACCTAGCCCGACCGAGCTCTGTTCGCCTGGGCGCACTTAAAACTTGTTTGATTTACAAAATGACGGCATCGTCGCCATTGCCATTGTTTAGGCTCGGCTGCGGCACCCACCCACCATCGCCCTCGCAGCCCGATAAAAGGACCCCATAGCAGGCGGCAGTTCGAAGTGCGTTCCACTGTATCTGCAAACTTTTTTTCCTCCCTTTGCACAGCAAATTTATTAGAAGTTGACAAAATGGCACTAGCATCCAGGTTGTACGTGATCTCAACTATTGATGAAGAGGTGTGCGGCGAACGAGCAATGGGAGCCATAGGTGCTCACTGGCAAGAAGTGCAAAGTAAAAGATTGATGCCAGTGCGAAATTTTCAAAATGCCAGCGAAAAATCGAACTTTAACTTGAAGCAAATGCAGTATTTTCAAATAAGTGTGGTGCACTGTAGTAAAAATATGTGTTTTTAGGTCAAAACAAACAGAAATGCTTTTCTGAGCTTGGTTTATATTCACATATTACAGATTTGATTTAATAGATTTTTAAGAACTGCCACAAGCAATTATTCAGCACAATCGTATGTTGTATACTAAAAAGTCCTTATAAGTTAATGCCAGCTTTATGAAAAATATAGATGAATGATTTTTCTTACCGATTAAGCTTAAGATTAAATAGCTTACAAAATATTTGTTATGAAAAGAGCCAGCTATGATAGTCTTCTATCTAAGCATAGATCACATTAGTATTCTTTTTAACAATGCTAATACGCCTAGCTAAGAGGCCATTAAAAAAAGCGCCAACTTAATTTACAGCTAATCATAAATAAAAGTGCTTAAACGCCTACGCGAAACAGTGAACACTCACACACACAAACAGATAATAATAACACAAATGCCAAAAGGCAAAGAGCAAGAGAAGTAGAAGGAGAATGAGGAAAGAGAAAAAGAAAAGGAAAGGAAAAAAGTTGTGTATTAAATATTGTAGGCCTGCCAGGACACATTAACTTTGCAACAGAAATGGACAAGACAAACGGGGCAAGCTGATTCGCGTCGAGTCGAGTTGAGTTCAGTTGAGCTGAGCAAGCAAGAAAATTATCTGGCTAAATGCCAAAAAATATTATGCACACACACACACACACACACACACACACACACACACACGTACATATATACAACAAGGGACAGACAAACGTGGCAGGACATGCTCTATGCACGTTTCACGTGAGCGGCTTACGAAGGACACTCACACACAAAATAACCACAATTAGGATAAGCGACGCTAAAGTGCTGCAAAGTGCTAGCGGCGTTTAGAAAAAAAACCAAAAGGAGAAAAAAAAAACACATTCAAGCTGAAAACTGAAAACGGTTCTCGTTTTAGCCGCTGCAGGGCAGCCCCAAAATTGTGCAGCCTACTTTTTTGGCTGCGGTCTGTTATGGTGTGCGGTGCTGTCCAACTTGCATAGACCCCAAACAGAAAAAGAGACCAAATTAACAGTTAGCTACAACACTAAACGTGCAAACGCCAACGATTTCGGGGTACAGGGACGGATTATTATCAAAATTATACAGCTAATGATGCAGTTCCTTTTCCAATTGCTTGCAGATTAGACACTTTCGCTCTGAATTCAAACAACAGAATTAGCTTCGTTAATTTTATATATATTCAAATTACTGTGTACAATTCTGTAGTAACGATTTCAAAGAGAAACGTTTGCCATTTAAATTGACTTCTTTTTTTTTAATTTATCTGTGTCTGTTTAAGTTTTATTTCCTTTCTATTAATATTTTTAAGAAACTTTGTAGTGGGATATTTTTTATTTTTATTTTATGTTATTTTAATTTATTTACTAAGCGGATATATTAAAATGCTTAAAGCTTTCTCAAGGATTTACTGGCTTTTAATCGGTTGAAATGAAGAACACATGATTGCGATAATGAGCTTAGTTTGAAAGGCCAGCCCTGGTAGCTGTTGTAGCCAGTGCAACTAACTCGGCCAAGTCATGGACTGACTAACTGTCTCTAGCTCTCCGTCTACAGCTGTCTCGCGCTGGTCCTTTTGGGCCTATTAGCCTTAATGGGACTTTTGCATGCTTCACTACAACAACTCGCTGGCTGCTGACTGCCTCTTCCTATATCGTTTCATTTCTTTTTCTTTTTTTTTTGTTAGTGTTTTTTTAGAAGCTCGCCTCTGCATTTTTTGCACGTCTTTGCAGTTTTCAATTATTTATGGTTTGTGGACGCTTTTGCATTAAAACTGCCTAAATATTGCTAAGGCGAAAAGGCGTCTGCTTTGCCTGTGCCTGCCCAGGCAGACAACCCAAATTGCCAGGCAAAATATGGCAACAGCCAAAGTTGCAGTTGACCCAGCATATGAGTCAATCCTCGCATGCAGTCCATCCACTACTCCACCCTTCTCTCTCTCTCTCTCCCTCTCTCTCTCTCTCTATCCTTAACCTAAAACTAACACTTTTCTGTTCAGTTACCACGCGCTGCCCTCTGTTTATGTAAAACAGCTTATCACGTGCCCAAAATTGCTTTATTTGCCGAGCAGGTGAAACACTTCAATGTTGGCTTTGCTTTTCGGCAGCTGAAATGTTGGACGTAATGACTAAATTACAATGTAAATATTGGTTAAAAGTTGGTTAATGTTTATTTATTAGGCTCACAGCGTTGAGCGTCAAGTAAATTTGCTTTGTTAGACGGCATTTTTGGATTTTAGCAACTTGCATAAATTTAGAGTTTTAGTTTAATCTTTTCAACAAGTCAGTAAAAAGCTTTTAAAAATGTTGTTTACTAAGATTTATTTTGCAGCAATTGCTTATGAAAATCGTTTTAGTTTTGACATTTAAAAAATTCATATCACATTCATATTATAAATTGTATTTATTCAGTGGTTTACAAAGCTTTGATTTTTCTTTACTTATAAAGTTGATCTTAAAGAATTCTATATTTATCGATTCATTTATTAATTTTTATTTCTGTATTGCAAAGATAAATGTATCACGGCTGGAAATTGATATAGACACCTTTTGGTTTGTACGTATAGAATAAAGCATAACATTTCCTGTTTGCCATTGTCCAGCAGCCAATCATATATGTATTTGCGTTGTTGTCATTGTTGTTGGCAGTGTGCAGTTGATGTTATTGTTGCGGTTCATTGTTGATTTTTATCAGGCACAAGTGCCGCACATGGCAACCATTACCAGTCCCCGATATCAGATATCAGATGTAGTCCCATTAGTCGACAGACAACCAACATTCCGGCTACTATTCTGCTTTATGTGCAACAGTGCGTGGTCATTTATTTTGCTTTTTTTTTTAAATTTATTTTATTTTGTAATTTTTTTTGTATTAAAACCTGAACAAATACTGTAGAGAAAATTACGATTTTGTGTTGGTAGCGAAAAAAATAGATTTTATTTTTTATCAGAAGGCTTGCCAAGTGCACCAACTAAAATCTGAGAGTTGAGAGCTGTCTGGCAGCTTGCGTGGCAGTTAATAGTGTGCCAACTGCGTCTACTTCACGTCCCTGTGCCCTCTCTTTACACACACACACACACACACACACACACACACACACATACACACACGTCTCGTCAAAAATTGTAAGCGCGTTTTGCATGCGCTTGCGATTGCTTGGCCAAGTGACATGGAAGTTTTGCCGACTTTATTAAGGTGCAAACGTGCGTATGAGTAATATTTTATGTGCATATACGTTCCTGGGACATAAAGCGTACTGCTGCTTGGCTTGAAATTAAGCCAGAGATTGCATGAGATTGCCTTGAATCGAATCAAATCGAAACATGCTGTGGAAGAGTGGTGGAGTGGAGCAATGTAAATTTAGATTGTGCGTTTAAGTGACAGAGATGAACACGGAATTGAATGATATGCCGCTCAAGTGTGCCTGCATTGCAGCTGATTGAAAATGATTTAAATTAGAAAATGCTTGAATTATTAAAATGGAAATTGATTGGAAAACTTTATGAAATTTAAAATCCACACTTGGGTCTGGTGTAGAACAGCAATAAATTTGACTAAACTCAATAAAATTTCAATAACAACGCCATTTATTTTGTTTTGAACATAGTTTGACTTTTAGATCAACAATACCTTTAAAGTACAAATTGTGGCCTGAAAATCAGCACTTGGGAATAGGTCAAAACTTCCCGATGCCACAACATTGTCAAAATTCAACGCATTTTCATAAAAAGTGGCATTTTGGTCACAGTTTGCCCACTAAATCAATCGTATATCCAAAGTTGAAAACGTTACTGGAGGTCAGAATATAAGTACAATTCTAGCAAGAAATTGAAATTTCCTAATACTGACGAAGTTATTCGAATTTTAAAAGCAAGGATCATCGATTGGCCTCAGATAAATTTCCTTATTTTGAGTTGAAAACATAATTTCAGGTTGCAACTCGCCTAAAAATTTTATTCCTACAAACGCACTCAAATAGCCCATATAGAATATGTTCCAGATAGAAACTATGAACAGGAAAGTCGGCTTTTGCTTGCCTTTTCCTCATTTATAGTTTCGTGTTGGTTTTGTGTTTCTCAAGCGCGCATTTTGCACTGTTGCATTACCGTCTCGCTGGGTTATGGCGCATATAATGAAAAATGATATACATTTTGTTTTGCATTTACTAGAGAAACTAGAAGATGTGAGTAAGAGAGAGAGAGAGAGAGAGAGAGAGACAGAGAGAGAGAGAGAAAGCGAGAGTGAGCGTTTAACAGAAGGAAAAGCTGAACACTTTATGCGCGTTTTGTCTTTTGAAATGCTTTGCAGCAACTTCTCGTTTTTATGTGTGCCAACAAATATTTCTACTTTTCTTTTCCGCCTTTGTTTTTTAAGCCTCATGTTTATTTTTTTTTTTTTTTTACAATTTTCGTCTTGCGTTCTCTGTTTATATTTTGCACTGGCTGTCAAGCGAAGAGACGCCGGCGAAAATTAAGTCATGGAAAGTGAGAGTCGGGCTGTGGAAAGGTTGTAAAAGAGTTACAGATGCGGAGAGGGTTAGAGGGGGAGGGGGAAGGTACACCCTATTCTTTTATTTTTGGCTTGACATTCGCGTTATCAGCGACATTTTGAGCGCGTTCGCTGGCTGCTCTCGCTCCGTGCTTTTACCATGGCGCGTATATTTTATTTTTAATGTTTTTGCTTTCTGACACTTGCTGTCATTTCCCATGTGTGTGTGTGCTGTGTGTGTTGTGTAGTTTGTCGCCAGGCATTGTTTATAACACATCAGGACGACGAGTTTATTTTGCGCTGTTGTTGTTTTTTATTCACATGCTCGTCACGTTCAACTTGTTATCCTGTGCGCTTATCACAAAATGTCTTATTTTGACTGCCTGCCTCGGTCTGCCTTGGCTTGCTGGTTGTCATTACCCGTGTTATTTGTTGTTGTTCTTTTTTATGCCAGACTCACTCTACTCTACTTTACTCTACTCTGTGCTTCGTGCGCGGCAAAAAAGGTAAAATAATGTGTAACGGCGTCACATGACATGTGTCATATATGTTACCCATACCCGCTGCTGTCGCTCCTCGCGGTTTTCCTCCATCAATTTACCTGTGCCGTTGTGCAAGCTGGACTAAAATGCACGAAAAAAAGTAAACGGAGTTTAGTTGTTTTTTATGCTGGGACAAAAAAGTGGCTAACTTAAATTCGTATCACCAAATCAAAGCAAAATTTACATTAAATGTTTGCAATGATAAGAATAAGGAAATTTTTGTTCGGCATGTGTCAAATCGAATTTTTAATGCACTCTTTCAATTTTTGTTTTTTTTTTTTGTATGGAGCAGCGAGTTTATTGTTAAAAAATATTTACAAAAAAAAGAATAGTACATTAAATGAAATTTTAGATGTCTATGCATAAGTCACTTTATGGAATCAAATTAAATACTTTGAAAGGATCATGCCAAATATATAATAGAGAAGTGCTAAAGAGATCACTAGTCAAATTATCTTATGACTTCAATTTCAATATTTCAACTTTAATTTATCATAATAAACTTAACAGCTATGGATTAAGTGCCTTATTACCACTTAACTCTTTACATGCAGTCAATGAAATCAACCCGATGAGTTGTTTTTCCTTCATAATTTTTGGTGTGGCCATAAATCAAATCGAAGCTTTTACTTGGTGTATTATTTCTAATGGCTTTTGCACTTAATTTGTTTATTTGCCGCTTAATTGTTGTACGCACCGCTTGGAAAATAATGTAATTTTCCGGCTTCTTAAAAGGGCACTCAATTGTCGTGGTAATATTTCATATTATGTCCTCTTGTATTTCTGTGCGATGTCTTTACAATGTCGCGTGTGCAAATGAGTTCTTTTATACACCGAACCCATCAGATGGCCTAAAAGGTTATACTGAAGTTTTGCCAAGTTATGTTACAGGCCGCATGGATATAGCCATGAATTGACAATAAAAGAGAGCTGTAGACTTTAAATTTGAATAGAATTTCTCGTAAACCCCGCGCCGATCAAGTTTACTTCATTTCAGCGATAACTGTCCTGAGCAAGCTGTAATAAATAAGAGCACTTCCATGCATGCTTACATTTGTGGCAACAAAACTAGAATAATACATTAAACACGTTCCAGGGTATATTGTAGTCGAGCTCACTCGTCTACAGAATTCTGACTTGTATTTGTATATTTTTTTTATTTTTGAAGTTGGAGTAGTTTTCCATTTTGCTTGCGTGTTTCTGTTGCCTGATTGAAACTTATCGTTTTGGTAAATATTTCGCTTGTTTATTTCTTACATTTCAAGTGTAATGTTAATTTTGTAACTCTTTTTCTCAATTTTTTATTGCTGAGCCCGCTGACTGAGCCTTTTGTTAGCGTGCTCTTCACGCCTTTTTTATTTGATTATGAACGCAAAGTACACTTTGATGATTGTTGTTTTTGTTGCTTTTGTTGTTTTTATTATTGTTTGACATTTTTGGTTAACAAAGGGGAGGAGAAAGGTTGAGAGTGGGTAAAGCAATTAATCAGCCACTTGGGCCCTGCTCTCCCTGACACTGCCAGCTAAATTTAATTGAATTAAATTCATGACGCGGCAACACAACGGGTGAAAAAACTTAATTAATTGAAGGACACATGAAGTAATAAATAATGAAAAAACAAAAACATACAAGCTAGTGAACTCTAGTGACCTGCACGACCTGTAGATGCCCCGGAATATTTTTATATTTCTGAATATATATAAATATATACACATATCAAGACTGCTTTCATTGTTGTATTTTTTACTTGAAATACTATAATTGTAATGGAATACAGACGAGTTAAGCTGCGCGAAAATAAAATAATGGAAACGATCTTAAATATCGAACTCTCACTTGATAAATAGAAGGATACATTTCCAGATATTATTTTGTGTATCCCACTACAAATAATAAAAGAATTCATTAATAATACAAAACATACTTTTTAATTCGACTATAAATATTTGGCTGCGTATTTGAAAACGAATTCATATGAATACGCATTAAGATTAAGCAGAATCGAAGCAAGCATCGTAACATACTCATAACCTACACTGCCAGCGTCCACCCACTTCATGCACACACACACACTCACACACATGTATGCATGTGGCAAGATGCCGGCAAGTGCTGTGCCACGTGCTTTTGCCTCGTGTTTGTTTTTGTTTTGCATATTCCGTTTTGTGCGCTAAATTCATGTCGCCGTCCGTCTTTCCGTCCGTTCTTCCATCCGTCCGACCGCTTTCTTGGTAGCTGCTGCGTCAGCTTGCCTCGTCGCGTCGTGTTTTTGGCAATGGTTCAAAATTTTCAGTTGGCAATTTTCGTTGCACTTTTGCTTAATGTTGATTCGCCTAGGCCTATTTTGGCTTAGGCAGTTTTACCTCATTGCGGCGCAGGCGCCATTTTGTCTAGCAGCGCCAGATCTAAAGCCATAATAATTTTCAACACTGCCCCACGGAACCACGGCGGAAGGGGGGAGTTGGGGTAGGGGTTACCCTACAACGAGTTGCATTTTATTGCTTTGATTAAGTTGGCTTCATTTATTTATTTTTATAAGCACATAATCTGTTTAATTTCCTAAGGCACGGTGCTAAAGTCCTTTGCGGTAGGTTAGTTAGCCCGCTTTATTTTATTTCACTCTCTCCCTCTCTATCCCTCACTCTCTCCCTCTCTGTCGCTCTCGCCTCTGCGTCATACTCTCCCACTCACTCTCACTCATGCTCTCTTGCTCTCGCCGCTTGCTTGTGGCGAGCTCTCGCTCGCAAACAGATGTTTTGAGGGGGGCCACACTTCGTGCTGGCGGCGCGCGTTCGTGTCGTTGTCTGTTCCAATTCCAATTCGTTCCGCAGCCGCTTGCTTGCGATAGCAATTGCATCCTGTCGCCTCAGTTGTGTGGCAGTAGCCGCTTTGTAAACATTTTCCCGTTGTTTGCACCACGCGTCGTTCTCCCGTCGCCTGTCGTCGTTGTCTCTACGTCGTTGTTCGTCTCCGTTTTTCGTCGTCTTTATCGTTCGCGTTACGTTACGTTAGCAAACGAAAAAACCGTTGCATACTTTTGCGGCTGTTGTTTGTGTTTCCCCCCAACGTCCACAATAAAATTCAAAATAAAAGTATATATGTAAATATATATACGCAATATCTATATTTATTTAAATCTATATTTAAATATCTGTCAAGTTGCAATTTTTGATTTTATCGGTGCGTGTCTATGATTTAAAGTGTATCGAAATTTTCCAAGTTCGCCATCAAAACAACAAATGTAATGCTCCAAAAATGTACAAATGTCAATAAAAAATATTTGTGTTTTCTTCAAAACTCATTAAATCAAAGATTTAACTTGATTTACGTTTGTTTAAAATTATATTGACTGGCCTAACTTGTTTTGGCCACTTGTTTTTAAATTAATGCTTGCTCTTCTTTCATTTTAATTTTTAGCTCAAGTGGTAAAGCGTTGATTCAATGCTTTACAATCGTTGTAAATAGCTCAATTTGTGGGCAGCTTAAGCTGAAGTTAATACACCTGCTATAACATTTCATCGACATTTGCAATTTTAATGGTATCGGTCAAAGAAATTTGCGGTTATCAAACTTTTGTCCCATTTGTGGTCAATGTGGCTACCAGCTGCCGTTGCATGCCGCATGTGCTGCCCAGTGAAACTGTGTGCAACTCTTTATGTTGTACGATTTTATGGAGACAATCCAGCAGAGACCATAAATGAAAAGTATATTGAACTCCCAGCATGCATTTGATAGGCAAATGCTTTGAAAGTGTTTTCCATTTTTACGACACTCGACTATTAAGCTCTTTATGCATCGTGAGAATTTGATGGCAATTGAGTTGCTTTAGTTCTTGGATTGGTTATTTAAACTAAACAATTGGTGTCTATAGAGAGAAGAAGTGATATTTTGTTGTGTAAAATAAAATATTTGTGAGCAATTGTTATTCCAGAGCCGATGGAGAAAGATATTGCGTATTTGGTTTGACATTATTAAGCCTAAGAATAATAAATTCGATTAGGTTTTTTAATGATTAATGAAAATAACATTGAATGTTTTGATAATAGTTATTCAGCTTAATATGATTTCCAACTATTTTTAAACACTGTGTTCAAAATGTTCTGTGCCCCCTAAAGTGAATAAGCGCCATTTAAGCAGCTGTAGTTTTCGACTTATTTTTCTTCCCCTCACGCTTTCGAACTGCCAACTTACGGGGCATTTATCAATGCAGCCACTTGTTAGATACATTACCCATACGCACAGTGCACCGTGCACACTTTCAACAAGTCATGTTTATCGATTCGTGCTGCAGCTTTGGCTTAAGCCAACACTGCTGAGCATATACATTTGGAAATGTATAGTAAATCGAAAAGAAAAAGGAGCAGGAGTCTGATTACATTTTAAGCTTCGTTTGCTATCGTGTTGACATTTTTCATAGCTTCAGCAGCGAAATGCATTTTTTAAAGTTGTCCAGCAGTAGTTTAACGGAACTCCTCGTTCCTTGTGTGTGTCTGAATGTGTGTGTCTTTCTTTTAGCTGCTACGCTTATTATTTCTTCTACTTTTACAGTGTATGGGTGTAAGTGTGTGTGTGTGTGTGTGTGTGTGTGTTTGTATGTTTGAGCCCAGCTGTGCGATTGTTGACACCCACTGCTGAGAGCCGCAGCAGCCGGCGCGCTCCATTTGCTCCACTGCTGCTGGCGGCTGTTTTTCCTCTGCCCGTTGCCTTTGGGCATCTTGTGGCCCGCACATTGGGTTCATTAACCCTTGTGGTCGTTGTATACATTATATATACATACATACATTTATATATGTGTATTTACCAGTATAATAATATAACGAATGCCCACAAAAAAATATTAAAGTGTCGCCAACTTTCTAAACTTTCTCAACTCGGGCCCAACTCGACCTCGCCCTCGCCCTCGCATCGTTTCATTCAATATTTTTCAATAATAAAAAACCAAACAAAATAAAAAAAAAAGAATTAGGCGAAGTAAAGTTTGGCTGGAGAGCAACTCATTTTTTGGAGAACCACTTCATTGTGCTCATTTTATTGATTTTCTTTAACTTTTTTTGCCACAATTTTGGAGTGTGTGCTTTAAGTATTTCTCAGCCAGTGTTAATTTTCCAATACCTCAGCGAATTCTATTCAGAAATGTGCGCCGAGAAAAAACTTTTGCCAAATTGCACTCATAGTTTGGTAGTTTTTCGATATTGTAGTTGTGTTGTTGTTGCTATTGTTCTTTTTGTTGTTGTACACAAAAATGCAAATTAAAAACTTTGCAATTAATTGGCAAGCTTAACAATGCAAGAAGGGGGCAAGCTGCTCGCTGGCAAAGCCTCAAACTGCAACAATAACTGTCGAAATATTACCACAGCATAGCATTTTTATTTAATTATGCATCAAATATGTAAAATTCTCCATGAAATGTATAAATGCTCAAGGTAGCAGCTCAAACTACGCGCAGAGTTATTAAAACTTTGAAAAAATGTGCGGAATGAGCTAAATTAATTGTTAGTTCAAAAAGCAGTAAAGAAATGTGAAAAATGCCTACAGAACACACAGGCAAAAATAAGTTTTGGCTTAAAAAACGTTGATTTATTTATAAGTACTAATAAAAAATGCTTGAAGTGTGAGTGTTTTTATAAAGGCCTCCAGATTTATGCATAAGAAGTGTTTCTTTGCAAGCCTAAGCATTTTCCTTAGCAAAGCTACGCTTTTGCCTTCATCTTTGAAGCAAGTTTCTACATAAAATCACCAGCCAAGATTTGCGCAATTAGAGGATTGCCCATAGCCTCCAAACTAGTTTAGACTTTAAATTTATGAGGAGCAGAGTGAGTAGGAGGGGGTGTCACACACTCTTGCTCAAAAGCGCTGCCACAACTTGTTTGTGTAACAGCAGGCAAGCACAGTGTCTCGACTCCCTCCTGCTCTCTCTCTCGCTCTCTCTCTCTTTCTCTCTCCCTCTCTCTCTCTCTCTCTCCGCTGGGCTAGGTTGTTGTCTGTCTTAAACTGCCAGTGGCATTGCCAGGCCGCCTTTTTGTTTTGCTCTGCTTCGCATGTTGTCCTTTTTTTGTTTTGTGCCCCCTATTTTTTATTTTTTATTTTTTACTTATTTATCTCGCTTGCGCTTTTTTGCATTCGCAACGAGGGCAAACCGCACACACGTACAAATGTACATACATATGTAAATAATCTCTCTCACACACACACATGCCTGGAACAAGACAACGTGTGACAAGTGCAGTCGTCCCTCAACCAACACACAACAACAAGAGTAACAGCAGCAAAAGAGGACTTTAAACAGATGCACACATAAATTGTGTTCTATATATTTATGCGCCGGCATATATGCAAATGCATTCTTCTTCTACTTCTTCGTGTCACATCAGTGCCAGCAAAAGCCAGCGTGTCCAAGGAGCACAGGGGAGTAGGGGGAGGGAGCGTTTACCAAGTTTAGCAGCATCTTTGTAATTTGCTTATTATCGTTGCCGTCTTTCTTTTTTTTCATTGTTGATGCCGCCTCCATTATAAAAGGAAATTACAAAATATAACCATTTTGTTGCCATTTTATGATTGGCAACAATTTCCTTACAACATTGGCATTGTTACTGGAACAATAAAAAAGCACTTTATTGATTACAGCGTAAAAAACAATCGCAATTTTTTTTTATTTTTTTTTCACGAATCTAATCAAGGAAGAACAGAAAAGTATTTGTCATGCTTGTCCTTGCCCTGACTAGCCGTCTGCCCATAATTCTATACGCTACACCTTTATAGGCCAGACCCTCTACTCAACATGACATCATGACGCGTTGCATGCCTCACTGCGTTTTGCTATATACACACGCCTACACAGCCTTAGTTGAACTTTTGAAGTGTATCAAACACAACTGAGAGTCGAGCAAAGTCATAGGCGAATTGGAATGGGTCTGTTTTATAATTTTCACAGACGTCGCACACACTTCATAAAAAGGCAGCGCATGTGGCCATTATTTATGTATATTTTCACCTACATTTATTTTATTTATACGTAAGGGGAGGGTGCACAAGCACACACAGACACAAGGCCAAAGGGAGGCTGGGAAAGTAGTAGTGACGTGAAAATGCCTAGGAGAGCATCAGTTTCGCCTCTATGTACAAGATCTGAGTAAATGGCACATTTATATAAATATATATAAATGTATATATGTATATATATATATATATATATATATACTTTGTATTGGTAGTTAGCAATGAGGACGGCATTAAGCGGCCTACGTTTCTTTATTGCAAGTGTATATATATGTGTATATATATGTGTGTATATATATATGTGTCTTATGCTCTGTATCTGTAGGCGTTTGCTCGCCGCCTTGTGCGACTCAATAAAGCGTAAGAGTTAAAACAACATAAAAGACGACATGTTGACACTGCAACAGCACAAATAAACACAAGAAACATTGCTGTTGCTTGAACATGTTCTGCGTTAAGATACCCTGTCCGAAATTTTATTACTTTCAATTTTAAGATAATTTTAACATAATTATAATTCCTATAATGACCTATAATTCGAAGTTTATTTAGATTTTATGTTAATCACTTACTCTATGAAATTTAACAATATAATTTAGTTAAATTTTCCGCCTTTTTGGAGAATAGCTAATCAGATTTTATATTATAAGTTAAATTCTATTAATCACAATGTGATAGTCTCGTAAAAATAATAATATTTGAGAATACAGAAGAACCATAAGAGGGAAACAGCGAGAACGAGAGCTTGTGCGAAAGAGAAAGCACACATGACCTATATGGCGTATAAGTGATGCGGTGCCTGTCTGTGGCTCTGTGTAGAGTCTGAGGCCTTTATCAGACATCAAATTAAGTGTGTTTATATTACTGTTTACTGCATTTGCATATTTTATACTCGTATGTGATTACAAGTAGATAGGAAAAAACGCATTTAATTAGACTTGCGTGATCTGTGATTGAATAACAGAAATGAGGTCGTTAGTATTTGATTTTTGTGTGAGTCTGTGTCCTTCAATAGATTGTACCATAGACATGCCGATAACTCTACCCACCTCAATAAATATCGCTGAGCAAATTTTTCCGCTTTCAAGCAGACTTTTCTACAACTATTTTTTTCAGACAAGAAACACTTTTCGCCTTGAAGCTAAAGTCAGCTCTTAAGCGATACATAATCGCATTCATATAAAGTTCAACTCAAATCTTTTCGAAAATAACAAAAACATTGCAAGTTAGCTTAAAGCTGATTTATTTTGTAAAGCATTGTCGTCTTATTGCGTTGACAGTTTATTTTTTTTTTTGTCCTATAAGGGTAAGCGCATTTATGTTGCGCATTTGCCTCAGTCAATGCTCATCATCATCATTATCATCATCTAAAAGTTGGGCTTGCTTTTTGTTTTTCGTTACTTATTTTCGCCCACAATTCACACAGCTGACTTTTTGTTTTGTCGCCTCTGCACATTTGCCAGACACTCGGCTATGTATACATATATGTATTTATATATACATCAAATATATATATATATTTATATATATATATATATATGTGTGTATTTATTTGTATATTTTTATATGTATATAGCTGAAACAGTCTGCGCTCTTTGGCTTTCTGCGCTTGTGTTTTGTTTTTGCTTTCGTCAGCCAAGCCAGCATTGACAGGCGGCTGCTCTTCTTCTTCTACTTTGCTCTTAGCTCCTTTATGGTCCTTTGCCCTTGTCGTCCTTCCTTTGCCTGTTTTTCGCCGCATTTCGCTTTCAATACGCGGCGGCGACGAGCGGTGCAAAAATTTAAAATTTTTCGTTGCCACTGCGTGCTTTAAGCTCATAATTATCACGCGTTGCACATGGCGTATACGTGTTGGGCTCTGTTTTTAATGAAAATTTATGGGACGGCTGTTGATAATTGCACATTTGTTGTTGCTGGTTTTGCCTTTGCTTTTAGTACTATGAAAATTTATTGTTTTTATGCATGTTTATTATCATTATACGCATACATTTTGTACATGTTATTTTATTTTATTTTTCTGCCACAGATTTCTGATTTAAGCAAAGGAAAAAAATTAAGCTGTCTGCTTACAGCGTTTTTCAAAAACTATATCTAAAAAATAATCCAGCTGAAAACTACGAAGGCTCATTTGACAACATAATCATTTATGTCGTGTAATTTTTCAAAAATTAATCCAACATCATAAAAATCAGGAATTAATGTAGTGCCTAATGCCATGTGTAATATTAACATATAAATCGATCAATAAATCTCATTAAAATAAAGAAAATTAAACATAATAACGGTAAAATATATATATATCAAATAAATATATATATATATTGATAAATTAATAGTCAACGGAAAGAAACAGCAAAAATAAGTAGCTTTATTTAAAATACAAATCATAAGCCATTCATAGCTTTATAGGCAATAAAAAACACTCGCGCCCTCAAAACTAAACTCGCAAAACTAATATAAAAACAATTTTATATCTACACATTTGGGTAAGTTCACTTTAAGTGAATAAAATTTATTTTAAAATTCAAATTTGGAATATATACGAGCCTATCAATTAGCAATTCACCTTTATCGAATTAAAGACTGCGACTTCTTATGTATTTTGTTTGATAATTCGTGTCTCAAATGATGATTTATAAAATATTCAGTAACTTTGTTAAACTCTTAATTATGAGCAGTTTTTATTCATTCATTAAATAGTTGTAAAGCTAAATTACTCACTTCCAAACAATGTTGCTCTCTTGAGTCGAAATGCTTCCATTAGCGTTCGCATCCAATACACTCAGCTCATTTACCACTTACCATGAGAAAAAGGGAAAAACTTTTATGCTGCTGCTCTTTAGCTCATATAGCTGACGGCAACAGTTGCCCCCTCCACATTATTTTTCCTGCACCTGTTTCTACGCCCTCCATCCATTCCAACTCGGGTTTCCGTTGCTGCTACAAAACTCAGCCGCAAATGTCACATGCAAATTCAGTTTGCCCTGTAACGGAAATGCAAGCGAAAAAGTAGCAAGCAGCAGTGGCAAAGATATTTATACATAACTTTTTATGTTGCTCATTGTTGAGACTTTGAGGCGGAAAAGAATAAAATACGCCCCATAGGCAATGAGCCTGTGTTGCTGTACGTCTGTGTGTCTGTCTGCGTTTACATTTACGCCATTTTATTTCATTTTCATTTGCAATTTTCTTTTGCGTGTGCACATTTCCTCTGCGACATAGTCGTGACTTTTCCACTGCAAGCTGACTGACTGTCTGGCTTGCCTGAGCTGCCTCTGTCCTGCTCTTTACATTTCTAATTACACGCTCATTTTCAACTTGAAGCGTAGAGAGCGACAAACGGTTGCAACCGCTGGCCCGACAACGAGTAGCTGCCACTAACCATCATAATGACGCTCCTACTGATGCTGCCGCTGCCACAATTCTCTGCAAGCAAAGCCCAGTCATCATCTGCTATGTCTACTGTCTTGTAAACATGGTCGCTTATGCCGTTTAGTTTTATGCGTGCTAGTTCTTGGGGGGGGGCTTGAGGCTGACTTTATGTCTTTACTTTTATGCGTGTCACCCACATCCCTCCCTCACCCACAATTCTTCAGCTTAATTTCTATATGCACGTTTTGGGCCAATGCTGATAGGCGCAAATTTCTTGGCAAATCATTTCACATGTGCATTTTTTTTCTCCTTTTATGATTGTGCTCTAATTAGCGATGCCTTCCGCTGCCGAGGAGAGTGAATTTTATGGGCATGGGAATGCTTTGACTATTAGCCGTTAGTTGCTCATGCAATCATTTTTTTTTATTGTGGTCCCAGTTGTTAGCTGTATGTATAAGTCGCACCTATACAGGGTGTTCAGGAGCAAATAGAGCTTAGCTGTTGTTGCAGCGAAAGCGTAAATAGTAATTAAATATTTTACAACTCGTTGCTTGCATTTCATTTAAAAAAATATACGTGCAAATTTCATTATGTTATATTTTAAAACCCCTTAAAAACTGTTTCTCAGATGGGAATTTTTAGCAATATGTGTTTCGACTGTGCTTTGGTTAAGTAACTTCAAAAAGGATTGACCTGTGACTTTGGGGACTGTTGCAGCGCTTTGTTGCTAGTTGTTGTTGCATTGTGCCGGTTAAAGTAATTAAATCAATGTGCTTGCTGACTATAGTGCGCTAGGTAAGGAGTTGTTGGTGTAGTCGCGGTGGGGCAAGGCGGTGGAGGGTTAGCAACTTTGGCTGCGCGTTTTAATTTCCATATTACGTGCGGCCATAGAATTTATCACCGAGGTGCACAAGCAAACACACACGTAGACATTTGGGGCATGCAAAGTTAAACTAAATAAATTGCATAATCCACAAAACAAATTGGGAAATGCAAACCGAGCCCAAAACAATGAGCACACAATGTGCAGAAGAACCAGAACCAACAACAGTAAAAACAACAACAACAACACCAGTAAGTGCAACAACAAACAAACATGACCAACGCTGGCTGGTCATTATTATTGCTAGCAATGGATTTCTGGCTGTTTGTTGCTTTTAGTGCCATGTATCATTGCTGTCCACAAATATTTATACCAAATAACTCAACTTTTGCTAATTGCATATTTGGTGTTCATTAGGGTCATTCGACATATAGAAACAGTGCCTCAATGGCAGTTCATATACACACATACACATGCACCCACACAAATACACATACGGCTAATGTGCCTTTTGTTTAATTCCTGGAAATTCAAATACACCTGCAAACGAATTGTAAATATAATGAAAAGTAAATATATATAAAACATATTACATTTTTTTCCAACATATTCCTTTTTTTTGCCAACATTTATTTTCAATTTTTCTTCATTTGTCTGGCAAATGAAAATGAAATCTGCTGGCCAAATAAGTAATGAGAATTTACACAGATACAAAAGGCAAAACTTAAATGCTCTTTGTTTAAATTTTGATTGAAAAGTTACAGAGTTATTCCAAATAAATATTATTTTCAAGTGGAATGTTCGTTTTAAAAGGAAAGTAAATAAATATAGATGGTAATTAATTATTTTATTAATGTCTTATAAGGAATAAGGAGAAGACTACAATTGCTGGATTCTCTCTTCCTTGCAGAAGTCTGCGACATTCACCCAAACCAATCTACGAGTTACATAGTGCCTCAGGAGTAGGGAAAATTAAGGGGATTAATTGGGGTGGCCAAATAGGGCTCAAATGGGCTGACGGAGGATATTTCTCTGGTCAGCTGCTCTAAACCAACCTAATCTTACATAAAGTTTACTAAATTTAAGAACGTTGTCTTCAAATATTTTCGCAATATCGTCTCTGAAAAAACATTTTAATGGCAGATACGCTTGGCAAATGCAGTCTCTTAGCCAAATTACCCTTTATCAAAGGAAAATGGGCTCAAATGAAAACGAAACAAAAATATAAAAAACCGAGAGCGGAGCTCGAACAACAATCACTCTTAAATACTTGCCACTGACGTTGTGCGCATATTGAAAATTCGTTACAATGATATCCTCGGGCGGCTTAAAAAAAAACAATAACAAATTACTTTTTTAATGCCCGCCTGTATAAGCCCAATGTGGTGTTTGTTTCTGCGTCTGTGTCGGTATTTGTGTGCGTGTGTTCGACAAAAGATTTTGCTTGTTTCGGTTTGGGAAAACATTTTTCCATATTAAACCATCAGCCCTGCGGACGAAGCTACCTGCTGAAAATCGATTAAGCTTTTGGGTATAACTGATTGTTTGTTGGTTGTGTGACTCTGCAGACAGCTACTGCCTCGGATGTTGATTGAAAAGTTGGCGATTTGGTGGCATGAAGCCCACAAAAACCCCACCAACAAAAGAGAGAAATGCTGAAACTGAAGCCGATTCAGATACTGAATGCTTTAACGTGCAGACAATAACCAACATGTTTATGTTTATATACACTGGGGAATTCGACAGTCTCTTTGCCTTTAATTCGCCATCTCTGTCTCCTCAATATCATCTCTCCCCTGAACTTCAAGTTTATCTCTGCCTCAGCCTCTGTTTGCCCGAAACTTTTTGCCAGCATTTGCGCTCTCGCCTTTTTTGCCTCGTAACCATTCCTCATTCGCATTCACAATCGCATTCGCATTCTGTTTAGCATTTTCAAGGACGCGTTTCTTTGATGAGATACCCGCAAACACACACACACAAGCACATACACATAGATATGGACACTATGCTCAGAAATGGGGTTCAGCCGTCAGCTGTAAGTTATTCAATATTTTGGGTGTGTATAAAATTACTAAAAGGGTTTCTCCTTCTTTTGCTCCATGCCTGTATATTGCTCAGCTGCCCGGCTGACTGCTCCGCTCCGGTTATATGAGCAGCTGTAAAAAAATGATGACTAAAAGTTAATGCGAATAGCACACCCATTAAATTCATATAAACAGCAGCAGAAAGAGAATAGAATGCTGCAAAAGTTAATGACAAGATCATATTTGGTTCAGCATCTTTATCTACGAGCTTATTATTTTATGCATCATTAACATATTAAATTAAGTTTTATATTTATGCTCTAAGAAGTGAACGAATTACTACAGAATATTTGAAGGCGTTAGGGGATTACTGAAATAATGAAAGCCATTTTATGTTGTCTTTAGAAAGGCCAAGAATATTTTAAAACGTTGTCTTTAAATATAAGTAATATTAGAAGTTGAGGAATTACTGAAATAACTAAAGTAAAGTTAAATTGATTAACACTGGTTTAAGGAATATTATAAATGTTTAAGTGTATTAAGACTATCATAAAGGTTAAGATCATTACTGATGTGTATTGCTTCATGTTCTAAATCTTGTCTAGAACTTCACAAAGCTAGGCTATGCATACCAAACAACAACTGTCGTCGACTGTTGTATAAACATTTGGTGGGTTCGTGTATTGAGTGTACTCGAATCGCCTAAGCTTATATGCACATTATGTCTCCAATAAGCAGATTATGTTAAACTGCAGCGCTTGCACCATGCACTGGCTTGCTACAGCTGGTTGCTTATTGTCCCAGGGGGTGGCAGACGCTGCAGATTTAGCCGCAAACCAATTTGCGAATGTAACAATTCAGTTTTGTGCAAGTTGCGACCATTTACGTAGGCATATACGTGTATGTTGGCAATTCACTGGAGTTGGCCTCAATAATTCATTTTGCCAGCACAACACCCATAATTTAACATCCCTTTTGGATTTTTTCCTCAAGCGCTTTTGTATGCTGCATATGCTGCAGCTATTTATTTTGTGCCGCTTATTGAATTCAATATGCATTTTTATTTTTTTATAAAGATTTTTCAAAAAATTATTATGAGATTTATGAGCCATTTTGATTGGCGTTGGCACAACATAAAAAATTGCCTCACGTCATAACATAACAAGTTTTGCCTGCGTATCTGTCGTCTGCTTGAAAGCGAGGAACGTTGCGCATACGCCACGTATTCAATATATGAAGTAGTATCAGTAGGTGTTGTCTAGCTCTAGCGGAAAGCAACTAACATCGCATTCGTGTTTATCGCTTAAATTGCTCAAGCATCTTATAGATACAAAAGTGCTCTGTACGTAGCCGAGGCGAGGGAAAATCAATAGAATGTGTTTAATAAGCTGAAACTGTGCTTAGATAACACGTCTATGGGCAACGCTTTTATTGTTGTATTGTAGCGAGACACACACTCCCCCACAGTGAGAGACAAAGAGAGTGACGAGTCAGGGTGGGAGTGGAAGTGTCACTTGTATCTTGTATCTCGTATCTCGCTGATGGTAACACGTGCTCTGCATTTTAATATAATTTACTCGCTTGTCGTTTAATCAGCTTTCGACCTTTTACCTTTTTATAGGTAGTCGTATCTAATTTGAGTATCGCTTTAGTCCTTTCTTCTGATAATATTAAGCTAATGCCTCAAATCTGCCAACGGCACACTTAAATCTATATAAATACTAAACGTATCTTTTTATATTTCGTAATTTTTTTTTAATATTTTGTTTCGTTGCTTTTTTGACGAGCTTTCATTGACTCAACCAAATTTTTGCTTGGCCTTTTGCTTCAAGTCTTTTGTCGCTGGTCGTTGCTCACTAACCCAGACAATAGTGCCCCGAGGCGGGAACTGACCGAGGACGAGTCCCACTTGGACCTTGGCTTGGCCTCTATTAGTAGTCTGTCATTCCTGTCTTTGTTGTTATTGCCTGTCTTTTTATTATGATATGTATAGACTACAGCGAACGCTCATCGTCTTTACTTTTTTTTAGGTTTGGGCTGCGCTTTTTCATTGCTTTTATTTGTTGCTCTTGCCAGAAATTTTCTTATTTTTAGTGGCTCCATTCTTGGTTTGTTTTTATACTTGCTGTGTCTGTGGGTGTGTGTGGCAGGCGTTGACCTGCCATTGTTATTTGACATTTGTGGGCATTTTTGAAGTGTGGTCTTCGGTGTGCGCTTGGCATTGCTACAAATTGAAAAGCATTATAGCCTTGCACTCATTTTTAATTTACGACTGGTATAATATATAATAACCGGAATAATTATTTAATATACTTACAATTATACTGGGAAAGCATATTAATAATTGAGAGTTAATACAATTTTTGCAATTGAAAATATTTCATTAAAATTGTGTAATCATGAAAAAAAAACTAACAAATATAAAGAAATATTTAAAATATTAAAAACAGCTTTTGACTTTCAATTAATTTTTAACAGATGATCTATGTTAAACATTTAAATCAACATGTAAATGAAATTGATTTCAGCTGCGTCGAATTAAAGGGTTGTATTCTATTTGTTATTTGAAAAAATAATATTATTTACTCGTCTACGAACACACACACAGGCAATTCTTATAATTCGTGCGATTGCATTAAAGCAATTTGCGGCCCACACACAAATTTTTCACTTAACGCAGAAGTGGCACTTGCCTATTCCCCTCTCCTTCCCCCATATACAAGCACATACATGATGCAGCCTCTTTCATCATACTTAAAAAATGAAAATATTTATAGAAAAATGTTTATGCCTGACGGCGAATTTTATGCGAGCTGTGCCTGAATTTATGCGATTTATGTGTGTATATTTTTTTTTCCGTTTTCTTTCGATTATTTTCATTTTTCCTTTATTTTTTTTTTTGGGGTTGGCATGTATATGTATGTGTGTTGGTGTACAGCAAGAGCAATTTGTGTGTGCGCTATGCCAATATTTGTAGCCACAGCTCGGCGACCATATCAAGATCATAATCTTTATGGCTATGGTCGAACCGACCCAAAGCGTAACCGACCAAACCGACGAAAGGACGAACGAGCGGCAATAACTCGAGCGACAAACAAGCAATGAAATCAAATAAGCTGAGGATAAAAACAACAACAACAATAACAGCAGCAACACCAGAAGCAACAGTAATAATAACAACAAGTAAAAGCAATAGGCAACAACAAATTGTGTGTGTCACATAAATTATTTGCTGCTGAATTGGCAATTATTTGTTGTAATTTATTGTGTGATAAATTTATGTGCGAGTTTGTATGTATATAAGTAGATACATATTTATATATATGTTATTTTGTGTGTGTGTATGTCTGTTTGTGATTGTGTGTGTCGGTTTATATAAGTGGTGGGCAATGTGCTTTTATTTAATTTAAAAATAATTAATTTGCCAGCAAACGAAGCTCACGATTTGCAGTCTCCGGCTTGTTGTTGTTATTGCTGCAGCTGCTGCTGATGCTGCAGCAGCACTCAAACAAATTAAGCGCCTTGCATTGTTTGCACTTGCAACACAGAAAACACACACACACACACACACGCACACGCACACGCACATTGTGGATATGGTTGCATTATGTGCAGCTGCTGCTGCTCCTTCTACTGCAACAACAGCTTGCATACAATATGTAATGACTTAAGTCAACGATGTCAATCATTGTTGTCATCTTCATTTAATCAATACATATACATGCATGTTTGTCAGACGGACATTCACTTGACTGCCGGCTGCTGCTGATGCTGCTGCTGCTGCTGTTGTTGCTGAAGTTGGCAGAAACTCAACTCAACTCAAATCAATGCATTCGAGTTCACATTGTAAAAGCCAGCTCTGTCATCAAGACGGCTGCTGGCTTGTCTTTCGACTGACTTCACTTAACCCCTTGTCGGCCAGCGGCAGGGCTTGTGTTTAATATTGGACTGTTCCCAATTTTCGTGACATGTTAAATGCTGTCGGTAAACGTATTAACATAATTAAATATACAGATCACATAGTTATACTTAATTCATTTATTGTTATGATGTGCAAAAATTAAATTAGAATGGCATTAGCTTAATACGAATAATAATGTTGGAAACCGTTTTAGTATCTAATCGTTATTTATAAGAAGCTTAAATATACATTAGCAACTGCAATTTCAATTATTTCAGGAGCAAATTTTATTTTAATTTTAAATATATTGAGGATTAAAGTTGACAGAAACGTATATCTTATTCATTTCATTTGTGTCCAATCTTTACTTGTGAGAGCCATTATAATACAGTAGTAAGAATAGTATAAGAATTTAAAAGTTTCGCTTTTAAAGATATTTTCAGCAAAAGAAATGAGCAACTTTATGAATTTAATATATTAAAACATTGTCTTTTATATTCAGCGATAACATTTCCAAGTAGGGTTCAAATATGTGCATTCAGAAAATCTTAAGACTGTCTGTTTAACCCATAAGAATACCTACTTAAATCATAAATGAATCAAGCTACATCTGTATTTTTAAATTTATGTCTCTCATAAATTTATATATTTTATAAGCTCGATTATTGCGATAAAATACTCAATATCTTTGGGAACATTGTAATGCACTCTCTGGCTACATTATATATCAAGAGCCTTAATGGATTAAAAATGCAATGCACTCGCACAGGAATACAAGCTCATTAAGCGCACTTACACACACACACACACACGCTCAGATGTGGCTTAATAAGTCAACACCAAGAGTCGCGCTGAAAAGTATGCAACAGAGAAATGAATATGCAGCAGTGCAAAAGTCGACGATGCTTTGAACTGAATTTCTGCGACGACAATGCCAGCCTGGTGTATGGGCGAGTGTATGTGTGTGTGTGTGTTCTGTGTCAATTTTTCAATTGCTTGCATAATTAAAATATTGCGCATACGCAGCGTGGAACTACATTTATTGATGCTGTGCTGTGCTTGCTGCTTGCTGTGCACTGAGCACTGCAAAAGACATAAATCTGCAGAAAGATAAAGGCAGAGAAAACGGAGCCAGGCACAATGCCGAGTGAGAAGCCGCTTTCGATTGCCTCGGCCATAATTTACGATTTGTGAACCCCAACTGGCTGGAGGTTGTCACGGGGTTCATCGTAATGCTTTTAATAGCATTTGCGTTTTGCCCTTACTTCTACTGATATTGCTACGGCTGCTGTTGCGCTTATGAAATATGAGCGGAAATTGATGTCATTTTGGTGTTTGGCATTGCAAATGCATTTTGGCTTTGGTTTTCGGTTAGCGTGTGTGGTGCTGTAATTGGTTTGCTTGGCTGTCGCCAAAGCTTTGGCTTTAACTAATTTATCTCCGTTTTGTACGGTTATTGGAAATTTGAATATTCTGTATGCATATATAAATAATTCCTTTGCCTTTGCTCATTTAATGCACAATTTAATTTATGCATTTTCAATTTCATTTTATATTTGAGGTTAAGTTCGTTTGTCCGCCATTTCGAATTAGTCGCTGTTTATTTCGGCTAAACATTTATTTATGGCAATTTATTTTTGCACTTTGATATTTGAAAATTTAAAAGCATTTTGTTGTGTCGAGATTGCGCTTAACAAATAATTTATTTACGGCATTGGGAATTTGTTGTTGTATTTAAATTTATTTTAAGTGATAACCAAACTTTGTAAATAAATATTCAGGCATTTAATGTCTGTGTAAACATAAGCATGTTTTGTGAAATTAGATTCGGAGTGAAGTATGGAGCATTAAATTAATTTTCGTAAAGTGTTGATAAGTTTGAAGTATTTATATTTTTTACTTTTATGTTTTTGTTCATGATTGAATAATTCTGTGGTATTTTATTATTCTTCACTTCTTTATTGACGTAATTTTTATACTTTGCCAGGTAACAACATATTTTTAAATTGTCGGTTTTTATTATTCACAAACTACAGCGCATATCTCTATTTAAGCAGTTACAAACCTTGGACCCCTTCTTACCTTATTAAGTTGCTAGCACGATGCGAATACATTGAGAACGTTTAAGCAAACTTTTAAGGCCAACGAAGCCAAACGTTCATCACCACAAGCAGCCAGGCATTTCGACCAAATTGAGTCTGACCACCATCCAACAACACAAGGGTTATCACAAAAAAAAAATGGAGAGCAGAGAAAAGCAAATTCGGTCGCTTGCAGCAGCTGTTGGTACTCTTGTTGTTGTTGGCATTGCCAATTTAAGCGCAAGTGCAATTGGAATTTGCAATGAATATTTAAACAAACGCACACAAACACAATCACACACACACACACACACACACACACACATAGTGGCCAGGAGAAAGACGGGTAGCATAAAATTAACACAAGTGTTGAGCAAAGTGCATGGGTAATGCGATTCAGCGGATGTGCTGTCCATCATCCGCATGTGTGTGTGGTTTTTAACTCATTTCGCTGTCAGTCAGCAAAATGAGCGTAAAAATTGTAAATAAATTACCACACAAGGCGCACAGCGCCAATTAAAATATAGTTAATTGTGCAAGTTTCTGGCGGTAAGTAGAAGTGGCAGCAGCAGCAGAAGCAGCATTATAAGCGTCACTAGCAGCAGAAGCAGAAGCCGAAGCAGCAGCAGCAGCAACACAAGACAAAGTCATGTGGCACAAGTTTGGGCTTAAATCATAGCTCTGTGCCTGGAGTGCAGTCTGTGCGAGATAAGGCCGAAAAGTTAGCGCCGACTACAACAGCCAGCTGCATACTATATGTGTACATGTGTGCATACATATGTGCGATGGAGGCTAAATGCATATAACTCATACGACGGGTGTGACAGCAGTTGCTCGAGGAGCAGGCTTGAATATTGTAAAATAATGTAGCTTCAGAGCGGGCGACACTAGAAAGTTGTGCACCGAGAGGGAGGGAGGGCTCCTTTAAATAGTATACAGATACGAAAGTTTTTGGCGAGGTTTGTGCGGTGTGTTGATAATGAAATGAAGTGCATTATAAATCTAATATGTCGCAGATAAAGAGAAGGCCAAAAAATATATATAGACGAGAAAATTTGAAATACTTTTGCTTTTAAGTAATATTTATTCGGGGTAAAAAACAAAAGGGGTAAAAATAAATATATTTCAGTCCTTGATTAGGAATGCGATTGAACAGTAAGAGAATGTATTCCAAAAGTGACAGTATTATGCTAGTTTGTTTTGGGTACAAGCAAATCTTTCACACATGCGATTCGAATAAGTCGCTAGCTCAGAAAGAAACATTCTAAAAAAGTACTTTCTACGAAGATCACAATTGTTGTCCATTAATTACTAAATTAAATATGTTTTAAGTTTGATTTGCGAGTTGATTACGTGAAGTGAAGCAAATGTTTTGAAATAAACTTAAATATGTTCTTATATGGAATTGGTTTCTGTCAATATGATTGTTAATATTTTATATGGCTGACTTTAAATTAATGCAGTAAATTAAACCTTTTGTATAGTTTTCTATTTAATCTGCTCATATTTACTTGTTCGGAGTTTGAAATGAAATTATCTTTTTTATTCTTATTTTTGCGAGTTTTAAAATAATTTTGTTTATAAAATCGGCATTTCACGCCTTGCAGTATTGGGTATAACATGTTAGTCTATTCCTATCACGTTACATAAGAAAGAAATATGCTTAGACGATTTGACGATATTCTATGAACAAAATGCATGGCATTTATTTATGGCAAGGCTTATGTACACGTTTTTCCTTATCGTGATCCGACAATATTGATTTTAACAGGTCGCCATTTTGGCCTCATTAGTATCTTTGCTACAAATAAGTAAAATGACATGAAAATGATTAAATGATATAAAAAAAGGTTGTTTTTAACGTTCAATTGCAACAAGGAATAATAATCTCAGTCTGGATTTTGGAACATGCATTTCTTCTACTTACATACTAAGACCTTGGCCTAAGCCTTTTTAATTGGCATTGTAAATGCCAAGTGACTTTACAACTCTCAGCTGGCCCGTGCCTGCCCTTTGCCTAATGCCTGCCTTACCTTCCATTCCTCATAGTCGAGGCCTGAGTACTTTCTGTGCCTTACACTTTGATTTATGCACGAACAAGCTGCCAAAACGTCTTTTGCCGTCCCCAGTCTACGACAATTTCAATTTGCGTTAACTAGTCACAGTCGGCGTGGTTCACAGCCTCAACTGGCAGTGACTACTCCTTCTTCTGGCTTGCTGGTGGGCAAACCCTTTTGCTGTCGCTTGCGACAGGCGGACGGAGCTCGCATCCGGCATTGTTGCCATTGTCACGGCCTTCCATTGCGGCACGCCATTCTGTTGATTTGATTTTGCGCGCCTGGTTTGTGGGCGTGGCCCCCTTTACAATTTCGCATGTGAAATTTTGCGCTGACTGACATGTCGTCTCCGCTTTTTTTTTTCTGTTTTCCTTTTCTTTTTTCTGTTGCCAACGTGTTTGCGTTGGTCGGTAATTTTTTAATGCATTTAAACGGCTGTCAAGTGGCCTACGACACGTTTTGTTGCCTACTTTTGTGCGTTGCCGCGAACGACGTAGAAACTGTAGAAATGTTCAAAAAGCACCAGCACTTTAGAGCGACCAACATATCAACATAAGGCCGGACTGCTCCGAAATTTAGACATTTCCTCGCTTTTCAGTTTCTGCAGCCAAAAACGAAAAATGCCGCCGCCGCATACCAGAAAAGTAACCGTTGTTTTTTTTATCGCTGGTCGTAGGTTTCACATTGCATGCTTTTAGGCATTGTCGAGTTGGGGAATACGAGGACCCACCCAGGACCTCTATACAGTGCAAAACACATGCTGTGAATTTTAATGCCCTATTCGAACTGGGTATGCCATATTTGTGATAAAATCAGCAATATTTCCCTGGATTCCGAATAATTTTAATCTCACTTGATAGATATAAAATTCATTTTGAATTAACAATATATTTTAATAAATACACAAAAATGTTAGAGAAATGTTTTCACTAGAAATTTTACATAAATCAAAGGCTTTGCGACTTAATCGAATAATAAAAAAAAACTCTCGGAAACGGAAGTGTATATAAAGTGCGACTCGTTGATCAATTGTTTTTGTTGCTTGTTGTTTTTGCACTTCTGTGCGATGCTCGTTCGCAAAGCGCATAAAAAATTGAAATAGAATACAAACATGTTGGCAACTTTTCGCTCAACAACAACACCAGCAACAGCAACAGCAACAAACAGTCCTGGCAGTCTGTCTGTCTATCTGTCTGTCCGTCTATCTGCCTGTTGGTTGCTTTTTAGCCTGCCTACAGCAGCAAAAAAAGTTTTAACTGATTACGTTTGCTGTTGATAATGTTGAGTGACATTTGGTTTGCGTATTAACTTAAGTGAGCGACAGCATGCCCCTGCCACCTGCTTTCTGCCCCTCTACCAATAACAGTGCCCCAGCGCTCCATTGCTGGTTCTTTGTCTGTTCGCTGGCATGTGTGTGTGTGGGAGTGTGTGTGAGTGTGTGTGAGTGTGTGTTTGTGTGTGTAGGTGGGCTGTGGTTGATCTCGTACGCTTTCCGCTACCCGCCTCGGGGAGGAGCCGAGGTATATGAAGCATTGCGAGTTAGTTTGGCATTTGCGTGCACACTGATTGCCAAGGGGAATGCATTTCAATTAAAAACGATTTTTTAATGTGTGTGTGAGCAAGTCGCAGTGCTTTCGAGGGGTTTGCGGGTGAGCACACATTTTTAGAAATGTAAGAAATTAATTTTGTGTATGGTGGCTATTTTTAAGGTGCCATTTGCACGATTTTTGCACATTTGCTTGCTCGTTTGCAGCTGAGTTAACTTATTTGAAGCAATAAGAAAAGTTTCCGGTGAATAATTTCTAGTGGAAGAATTCCAAAAGAGTTCTTAAAAGTGTATTAAATTGATGAATTAAATAATACCTTTAATACATTTTTTCTGGACGTGTAAAATAAGTAATAATTTAGTATAAATGCTTAATGTTTATGAATTAGTAGATTTTCTTTCCAGCTCGGTTTGTTAAAGCCGTGTATTAAAAAGAAGTTTTAAACAGCCATTGCCTAAAGCATATTAGTTATTCATAAAATGTTGTAATGAATTATTCCTCAATGCCAGCTATCCACGATATAAAACATTTATAAGTTATAGTAGACCCGTGGCAAATACAACTTTAACTATTGATGTTCAGCATTGGAAATAAAGTTTTTTTTGCTTGCTTCTCCTCATTTCTAGACCCTAGGCACTTCTATCGAAATCAGATTACTTGTTATCCAACTATTTTACTGCTAGCCAGCAAACCTGTTTGGTAACCCTATCATTACAAGAATGTGCATGTTCAACATATTTCGGACAACCGAATAAAACGACAACTTAACACGTGGAGCGACGAACAATTGTCAAATATAACTGCTGGACTCGAACTATTACCTGTAGTAAATGTGTCCAAAAATTTGCCCTTAACCTTAGCCCGTTTAGTCAGTTAGTCTGTGTTAGTCTCTGTTGGCCTGCTGTTAAAATGCATGCATATATCTTTTAAGCCCTTTTGCCAAACCAATAAACCAGCACTTAACCACAATTACCCCCTTTGCAAACAAGAACGAGTTTGCCCCAGCAGCAGAGGCAGAAGCAGCAGCAGCCCTTGCAACGTTTTTTATGCCTCAACCTCAACACCTACGGCTTGAGTGTGTGTGTGTGTGAGTGTGTGTATTTGTGTTTGTGTGTGTGTCGACAAAATCATGTGCACTGCAATCAGTCTTCATTTACACTTTGCACCTGCGGCGCTCTCTTGCTGCCTGTGCCGCCTGGGCTGCCAGCCTGAATGCCAGCAACACGAACATGGAGAGCAGTTGAGTTGAGCAGTTAGTAGCTGTAGGGGACACTGTGAGGGGCGATACGAGGGGGGTAGTCCAGGGCCAAACAACTTTGAACCTGCATGCAAGCGCCGTGGCGAAGCACAGGCTAACCAAAGCCTGAGCTGAGTGTGAGTTACACACAGCAAGAGAGAAACAAACAAACAAATAAACATTTCATATGACGCTGGTAGGGGAGGAAGACATTGGGTCGAGGAGGGGGAAGGGTAGTGGGGGGGGGGGGGGAGAAAGGGCGAGTAACTTTGGCAGTCTGTAGTCGTACATCGTTGGAAAGTGAAACAAGCTGATTTTTATTATAACTATGTGTATTACAATTGTTGTTGCTGCTGCTGCTGCTGTACAAAAGTTGCACTTTCATGTAGCGCTAACGAGTAACAACAGCAGCAGCAGAAGCAACAACAGCAGCAACAACACTTGGGGCAACCCTGTCCCGATAATCGGGGTAGTCGTATATCCGTTTTTAGTCGCGCGCGCCAGTTTTCATGTTCGGTTTTTCGCTATTGTATTAACTTGACTTTTATTTCATCATTACAATTCTTGGTGTTGTTGTTGCTGCACTGTTCCATTGTTATTGTTAACATTCCGCATAGTCGAGTTTTGATATTGTATTTGCCACCCCTGTAGCTGTTCAACCCAACTCACTTCCTGCTGTTGCCATTGTTGTTGTTGCTGCTGTTGTTGTTCTTGTTGTATTTCTGTCTGCTGCGAAATATGAAATATTCTGTGTCGAGTGAGATTTCAATAGTCGTTTTGGTTGGGTTTTGGTTTATGTTATGTATACGCCATGTTGCTGCCTGCGGGCTGTCGGTGTTTTTTTTTTATTTTTATTTTTATTTTCGTTAGCTGTTTGCCATTTGCATTGTGATCGAGAGTCAAATGTTTACCATGTTAATTATAATTACGGGCTGTGGCTTAAATGTGAGGGTGCGAATTGAAATAAATACAACTTGTAGCATACTTGTGCAAAGGAAATGCTCGGCAGCGAGGTTTTCAATACCCTGTACGGTGTAGTAATAAAGGTTGTATGGGAATCCAAAACAGAAAGAAACATTTTTTTAGCTTGAGGTGAGTTTAATTTGATGATTGATTTATGACTCACTAATCTCATTAAGTATAGGCATATATTTTGTGTATGAAGTGATGGGTTGCCGTGTGTGTGTACAAAATAACATACCATTTATAAATATATTTATTTATTTGCAATAAAATTGAAGTATGTTACGTATGAGCTTATAGGGTATCTGTTCGCCGTATTATACTCTCTCGAAATGCATTCCTAGTTGTTACACATGTAGCCTGTCAATGCGGTTGTGGCAAAGCTCTCGACAATACACAGAATGCGAAACATTTGCGCTGACTCACAAGGATTGAGTGCATTCACAACAACCGAGGGTTGTGCAATGAGTCACCAAAAATCTGGTTTACAAAGTTTCCGAAGTGCTTCGAGGCAGACGTATAGTAAAGAAACTTTAATTTGCATATTGAACTATTTAGTTTATTGAGTTCAGCTGAATTTCGAACTTATCAAAAATGAATCATAAGTTCGCAAGGGGGCAATATATTACTCAGCCCGATTTCAAATAAAGCGGAAATTTGTTAAAGCCAAGTGGCTTGTAGGAATCCAGCTCTTTAATATTATTATCTATTTTTTTATGGCCAAGCTAAGCTTATTTCTCTTAGATTCAATATTTGTGCTTCTGCAAATCATTAAAGTGTTTTACTAATATCATTTATTTGAATCCTTCGTTTAATTTTTGAGCCAACTATTTTCTGATTTATGTTAAATTCATTTTTAGTTTTGGTTTATTTTGACTTGTCTTCAACCCTCGTTGTTATTTATTTTAAATGGAATTTAAACAATTGAACTGACTGTCTCAGGACTTAACATTTTGATTTCTAATTTCCGTCAAAAGCAAACTGGCGACAACAATTGACACTGGCAGACCTGCACTGGTCAGCCAGTCAACCAAACAGCAGTTCACCCCAGATCTAAGCAAAGTCAGACAAAGACACACAGATCCTGAATGCAGATTCAGCTACACACAGACGCAGACGGAGCTGCCTTTGTTTAGTCATTACAATATGTCAAAATCATTTATACGCCATGTGCCAGACGTGGATACTGAACTAAATACTAAACTCGCTCTCTGCTCGCTCCCATGTCTGGCCCGGTCCGGTTGGGTTTGGTTTGGTTTGGTTGCATATCATGGCTTAAGGCATGTCAACAAAATTTTGCATTTGCAACCTCCTCGGCCAAACTGGGCAACCGCAAATAAGTTTTGTGCTCTTTGTGCAACGACTTTGTTTGTAGGTGTGGATGGAACGCTGATGTGTGTTTGTGTTGTGTGTACTATTTGTCTGCTTATAAATTGCAGCGCAAATGACCGAAAGGTTGTCTGCCTGCTCGACTCTTGGCCGGGCAAAAAGCAAATTACAGCTTTATGAATTAATGATAGCGCACCATATCCATGGAATTTTAGTTAAAGTTGCGGTACATTTTCTTTACTTTTGTGTTCAAGTTCTGATACCCTGCCTTGGCAATATAATTAAATTCTAGAATTTTTTATATATGGAAATGAATTTTGTTATTGTGTGCGTAAATATTTTAAAATTAATCGTTTGCTTCCGGGCCAAGTATTTTTAATTAAGTTTCTAATGCATTTTGCGTGACATTGAGCTAAAATACTTAGACACGTTGAGGACCAAATATATCCTGAAAACACTAATGTTATTCACAATTATTCAATCATACGCAGAAGCTTTGATATTTAATATTGCTAATTGATAAACATTTTTAATCTTTATTAAACTTAAATTGCGCTTTAATATTTTGCATTTGATAAGCGTATTCAGGCTTCACTGCATCGCAATTTGTTGGACTTGAGTGCATATTGCTCATACGCCTTGTAGTCAAGCAATCTTTGCCATTGTTGGTGTCCGGGGATGCCTGGCTTTGGCTTTGTGAATGGAACCCAGACATTTTGCTCATTATAATGGTTAGATTAAAAGCTATTTTGTTTGCATTTGCGGCTAACCAAGTTGTTAATATGCACAATCATTTACTTGAAACGTTTTGAGTGAAAGGCAATGGCACTTTATAGTAAATATTTGCGAATGGCAAACTTCTCGCAGCCACTGTAGTTATAATACGCATACATTGGGAACACATTAAAACTAATTGCAAATTTTATGGCCCCGTATACTATACTATACCATAGTATATTTGCATTCATAGTTTCACTGTAATCGTAATCCACTGGCCAATAATGTTAATTGCATTTTCATGCTCAATTTTACACACAGTTTGAAAATTAAATTGCAAATTTTCTTGTGCGAGTGCACAGATACAATTATAAATACATTGATAATTGTAATATGCTTGCATTGTATAATCAGTTATGCGCCCAGATTGCAGTGCGAGTTTGATTGTGTGTGCGTGTGTGTGTGTGCGTGTGTGTGTTTGTATTTGTGCGCTTTTGATTGAGTCATTTAAAGTATTTCTGGGTTTGTTTGCCTAGCCCAAAGCTGCCAAGGCATATATAGTCAAATTTAATGTTATTGAGCATGGCAGACTCATAAAACGCTCTCGGCAAATTTTTGGTCGAAAGTTAAATGCAACTATAACCAAGTTATAAAACCAGCAAGGCGAACAGATATATAAAAAGAGATTGAGAGATAAAGTCGCACTTTGAGCCTTGGGCGTAGTAAATTCTGAGCACGAACTCAGTTAAAAGTTGTGGGGGAACCATTTCTAATGAAAGTGTTTTGTGATAAACATCTCTCTGCTTTTATTTGGAGAAACAGTTTCAGCTCTGCAGATTTATGTTATTAAAATGTGGTGAGCTTGCTTGCTGGCTTTGATAAATTACATTGACTAATTTAATAAATTTCAAAATATAATACAACAAAGATTGAAACAGATTAATTTTCTATCATAAAGTATACAGTTCTTAAGCCCTTCTAAGAAGAGAGAAAATATTAATTCTTTGTGAAGGAGACTTCTCTGACCATAAAATGTATATGTCTTCCTGATCAGCATTTACCAGCCGAGTAGATAAATGAGCATAACTTTCTGGATGATACATGGTATAGATGCGATAAGTCTTAGACGGCATATTTAATTTAATTTAAAGAAAAAGATTAAGATTAAGATTTTTTTCTTTCCTTTTCTTTTTTATTCTTGACCAAGATAAGATTCAAGAACCTTTCAAAATCATCTGCATTATCATTGACAATTAAGAGCACACTTAACGCCCATCAGTTGGATGAAGGAATATTTATTAGTGTCAACTTTTAAATTGGCTTCAGACCTGGCCAACACCAGCGACAACGACGCCATTTGAGTTAAGCCAGTGAAACGCGACTCTGGCTGAATTTACGGCCTTAGCTGGGCAGGATTAGGCGCCTGAGTTATGTGTGGAAATAGAGGCACACACATGTGAGTTTATAGCAAAATAGCAACTGTCTGTCTGTCTGTCTGGCAGTTTGTCGTCTCTCTGTGAGCCGGTTTAAGCTAGTCTGTGAGACTGACTAGTCACGCGGTGCAACATCACATATTCTTTTTTGTTGGGGATTTAACATTTATTTGAAAGTTATTAGCACATTTTTTCCAATTTTTTTTATATTTTTTTATTGCTGTTGTTTGCTGCATTTGCTAAAATCCGCTAGCTCTTTTCTGTGCCTGCTTTTGGCTTGGTTAGTTGACTTTCATTGAGAAAATGTCGGCGTTTCCGGTATTTTCATTTCCCATGTATTAGTTGACGTCGCTGTCGCCGGCGTTGGCGCTTTTGAAAATGAGATTCTTGGCACCAATTCAACACTAAATTGATTTTGAACAATAGTGCAGCGAATGCCCGGACAAACGGCAACTCCATCCAATGCTATCTTTGGCAATTTATCTCGCCATCATTTTCGACTATTTCGTCGAGCGACGTTTCCGCTCTTTCTATATGTATGAATTTTTCGCCTACAACCGACCGAAAACAACAGCAACATTTTCAGAAAGTCCAGCTGCATCTAATGTAACGAATTTTGCATGCGCTAGAAAATTACATATATACATAGATATATATATATATATATACATATATTTGTATGATTATTATTTCACATCTACTACACCTAAACATTTCAAATTAGCTACTCAATTGAATCGAAAGTTAAGTTACAAACATTTGATTGTTTCCAAACGGATTCAGTTCTGCTCTTTACACAGCTGATCACATAGCGTAGATGCCCTTAACAAGCGGCGCCTGCAATTAAAGCTGCAAATAAAAGCCATCAAATTCAATTTGAAGCTCTGCCGCCACCCTTTGGCCAGCGATGCAAATTTATATGTGTCGAGGCCGAGGGATTGCAATGGGTGCTGAGCTGTGCGACTAGACTGGGGAAGAGGTTTGAGTTTGGGGTCTGTGAGGGTCTTTGGTCTGGGTGCTATCATAATTTTTCCGCTACTTGCACACACAAAGCCATTTTTAGTTTTGTGGCGTCGTCGTTGCCGCTGACGCCGCCGACATAATCAATAGTTGTGACTTCCTTTAATGGTTTTCCGGTGATTCAGCACTTCCGTACGCTCGTGCACAGCTCGTCGTCGTTCCATCGTTCCAGCTCTATTATTTTATTTTGCAAATTTCTGCTCCGTTGTCACTTGTTGGACCTGCTTGGCTGGGCGCGACCGGTTGCACTTTAATTTTAGACGATTTACCATCAATTTATGACCCAAACACTTTCTTATTAGTTTTTCAAGCACATATTTTTAAAGTGAAGAAAAAAAGAGAAATAAAAAGAAGAATAAAAATGAAAAATGTGCAACTTATGTGCACAATTTGTGTAGAGCTGCTTATATTGGTGTTTTTTTTTTTGGCACGATTCCGTTTTTATGACCTTTTAAATCGTTATTAATATTTCGGTGTGAAATTTATCTCATATTGTGGTTACCACACACACACACATTTACACACACAAACCTGTTATGTCAGCGATAAAAATTCAGTACTGAATGGGGGCCGGAAAGAGCAAAAAAATTGCCAAAAGGCCTCATAAGCTTTTATAACAATTTTTCACGCGCCGTATATTTTGTCAATGTAGTGCGAGTATTTTTGGAATATACATTTATATAAATGTACGTTTGTATGTGGGGTTGTTTGGTTTAGATTGCACTTTTGAGCCAATGCGAGATTTAATTTTGGAATAAATTCGCTGTTATAGTTGGACACTCAAAAAGGGGGCGATTAGTTTGCAGATTGCCTCAGCTACGTTAAATGCACGTAAATGAAAGTCAATAAGCAGTAAAATAATTCTTATTAGATTATTGTTAAAGCTTGACTTTCAGCTTAAAAATCATTTGCCAACTGTGGCAATTAATTAGATTTACATGCTTTAAATTTGTATGCATTTAAAACAAAATTGGCATGCGCAAAAAACATTTCTATTTAGTCGAATACATTGAAAATTTAATATCACATATTTTTCCCTACCAAGTTTTTATGGTTGCTTTTTATGTATTTTTTACATTTTATATTCCTTTTACGTTTTGGCCTTCTGTTATAAACTAAAACACATGTTACGTGTTGTGTTTGTCGGTTGGACTAAAAAACCCCAAAAAGGGGGAGGGCTGAAATGAAAACTGTAGAAAATATGTATAAAAATTTGACCATTATCATATGGCCGGAACGACCATCAAATGCCGCCATAGGCATCAGTTAGTTATGGTTGTGGCTGGAGTTTCAGTTCATGTGGCGTTACATTTAATTTTTGTTGCACACGTCCATTAATCAATGTGGATGCTAGCTAACAGTTTTACACACACATGCATAATACTTACTCATTTTTTTGTTGCTGTTTTTTTTTATACAATAGCAGTTCGTTAGGAGCACAGCTATTCTAAATTGCAGATTTTACAGATTAGATTTTTTTATGCGCTCAACTTTTATGTTAACACTTGAGGTCACATGTTGTGGCCAACGCTCGCCCGTTGCCGAACTTAATGCATTTTAATTAAGAGTCGAGTCGAGGCGAGTCATGCTGCTGCTTGCAACTGCACAGCGCCAAACTTTATGCTTTTGAATTTTTGCATAATTTTTCACGGCGCGCTCCGAAAAGTTCGGTGTAAACGAAAAAGTAGCTAGCCCATCGGGCTATAAAATTTAAAACACAATTGTGCATGGCATAACGAAATCTTTAATGCTCTAGAAAAATACTCACTTCAGAACAACATCTACGTAATAATATAAAGCACTTTCTTCTACAAAATTCAGCTTGTCTAAATTGCTATAGAATGTATGATAGATGTTTTTGTTTTTAAACAGCAGGCGATTACTAATTGTATATTTAATAACATTTCACCTTTTGCAAGGGTCTTTCATACATATTTCACAAATAAATATAATTTTTAATCTGATAAAAAGAGCGACGGTCGCATTGGGCAACACCTTCCAGCCAGCAAGCTGGGGCGTTCAGTTCAGTTCGTGGTCTGTGGCCGGGCATTGGTGCGAATTCATTAAGGAATTCAATTTAAATGCACATTTTACATTTTTGAGCGGCGAACGTGGCGTATGAGCAACGTGGCTACGTTGACTCTGTCACTTGGATGCCATCGTTGACGCTTTGTGTTTGGGTTTTAAAATCTGCTGTTATTAATATTCATGAAAGTTGAAAAGTTTTTCGGTTATTTATTTAATGTGCGACCTACCCGACATCCCTGACCTTCTCCTCCTCCAGGAAGGAGGTCCCGTGAAGAGCAACTCAGCAAAGGTGTCTGGACCAATGTGTGCATAAATTTTTATCATCACGTGAGAGTTTTCATAAATAATGCAGATAATTGTCATTAATATCAGATATACACACATCCATACGTATAAAGAAGCGTTTTTGAGTGTGAAGCACAAAAGTTTTAATCGAATTTTATGCAAGTTTTAAATCAAATGTGTTTTGCTGATTCTTTTTAATGGCTCTGCGCACTTCAACCTCGAACTGCGAGCATCTCATTTACTCTATGACATTAAATTGTAATTTGAGCGTTTTATTTATGCATTGCCTTGTTTTGTGCTGCCCCCGTCTCTGGGGCGTGTTCAAAAGTAGCAGCGGAATTCTAAATATTCATTGCTTTGGGGAATCTCGTCCCACCACGCCTCCTTCTACTGTAATTCTCAGGCGTACGCATAGCTTATGGATTCAAAATGTTGGTGTGTGTTTCAATTTCTTGTCCATGGCTCTGCTGCTCTACTCCCCATTTGCGTTCTTTGCTTTGGTTTACACACGCAACACCGAAAATGTGAAATAACAACAAAAAATTCTCCAAAGCCGTAGAATTTTTCTATTTCAGCAAAAGAGTGTTTGCTCAATGATATGCGCTTTGAGTTTAAATTTAAATTTGTAATACGAGTTTAGTTTAGCTTAGGATTGTGGAATGCAAACATGTGTTTGCAAAAAGAACTTTGGTTCACAGTTCAGTTTTTATGTTGTTTTTCAAATTCTGTGCTGTTTATCGACATTTTATAATTGGCATGTGCACTTCACACTTTCTTTATGTATTAACTTTCGATATATTTAACTTTAGTTTTTATTGGCCACATAATAATTGTTTGCCTGCTGCTCACATTCGTGTGGGTTGAACTGGACAAGCGGCTACAGCGAGACACTAGAAACGTAGAAAATAATTCTGCATGATGAGCCTGAATGCTTTAGCTTTACAAGGTCGCCGGGACTACCATCTACAGTTGGTGGATGACATCAGTCCGAATATTGACTATTTTTCCTATATTATCAAGCCAACGGCTTTGCATTCAAACTCTCGCTTGGCCTACCATCGCAGTTCAAATGTATTAAATTTTTGTGATCTGGATTTCATTGACAAATTGTTCAACACGGAGGAGCTGAAACCGTTATTAGACTATGTGCTGTGAAGATCTCTTTTATAATGATCAGCCCATCGACTGGCTGCAGCAATCGTATGTGAAGTTAAGATGCTGCCGCTGGGGTATCTTCCATATGACTTCCTGTATTACAGAATATAATTTACGTATTGTACGTGCTGCCCAATCACAATTTCAAGCAGCCAAGGAGCAACTGCTGCAGCATTGGCACTACAATAGGGATTCGGGTCGGTTACGCATTCATCTGCGTCAGCCATTAAACTTGTTTATTTCGCACAGAAACCCAGCAGGTTCATCAACAGGATTCCAGTCAGATAAGGATTCAAAATGTTGATCAATCTGCGAAAAACTTCTCTGAACTTACATAAGATGTTTTGAACGAGAAACGAGTTACACACATCAGATTGGCATAGATACGCCCTATTTAATGTATTTCTATATAAGTAAAGAAAGTGTAGGCAACAATGAAATAAGCTATTTTCAACGCGTCAGTTGGAATGGCAATGCAACTTGCCTCTGAGGTTTAGGCTTCAAATATGGGACTTAATCTGGATGCAGAAATTGTAGATTTAATTTATAAAGAACAAATGAAATTTATTAAAATCAAATTTGTTATTTAAGCCGTCAATTGCTATTATTTTTTCTTTTTCTGATGTGCTATTGTTGTTAACTCAAATATATTGCTTGAAATCTTGCAGGATTTTTGTAGTTGGCAGCTTGTTGTTGTGAACTTTTCCTTGGATATTCATTTGGTCTGCTTTGTTTCGCCTTCGTCAGCGTATGAAACCGATACATTTTTCTCACTCTATTTTTTTACGCTTTTTACTGCCCGGCAAGGCACACAAAAAAGGGCAAATATCTTGAATGGTTTTTCAAATGCTGAGATATTGCATTCAATCAATATTAAAGATAACAAAGCAAACGCCAAAGCACAGTTCGACTTTTCTTTTTTTGGGGGGCTAGAAAACAAATACAACATTATTACGACTAAAGTCAACTGAGGCTGCGATTGCGGCGGCTGTTGTTGAAGTGCACGCGGCTAAAAATCAAAAAAAAAAAAAAAAGAATAAATAATATAAAAAAAAAAATGGAAAAACAGCAGGCAGCAGCAAAATTTCCATCAAGTCAACTAGCAAAGCATAAAAAATCGATGAAGCATGACAACAGCGCGAAGAAACCAGAAAATAAAAACTCAGCCAGCAGCAGCAGCAACCAAGACCTGAAGCAAAAGCAGAGCAAAGACGAGCATTGAATAAGAAATCATTTTCACTAATGATGCTGGCAAAGAAGCAAAAGCCGAAGAAGAAGAACCAGAACAAAACGTCATTGAGATTGTACCTAAGATGAACCAGCATAAAGTACCCTGACGATGATGATGTCCTGGCGGTGGCTTTAAACTTTACCTACATGTTTGGCGGGGGCGGCCTTTGACAATTTCCTGCCGCTGACATTGATGTGCATAGCTTACCCCAAAAAGGCTGGCAATTTTGTTTGGCTCTTGGTTTTAAGTGCTTGATGGGCGTGGCGCAAATAAATTTGTTACACGAAACAATGCAATCAATCAAAATAACTAACACACATACTCAGAATGCCGCTCAGCTACGGGTTGCACTTTGTCGTTGTCTCGCATAGAACAAAAAAAAAATTGTTCTAAATGGAAAAAAAACTGGCACAAGCGTAACGGCAAAAAGCTGAAAACGCTGCGCTCAACAAAACAAACAGCTGATGGATGGCCCTAACAATTTTCACTAGGGCCAAGGACATTTTGGTTGCTCGTTTTTTGTAATGTTTCTGTGTGTGTGTGTGTTTTTTTTTTCGATTCTCTCGAATTTTTTCGTCCTTTTGCTGACTCTGGCTGGCTGCCAAAGAGCATGGGAATCAAGCTGCTAAATTTGCCAGCTTCTGAAATGGGTCAGTCAGCGCTGGCCAAGCAGCCGATGACAATTACGAGCAGTTAGTTAGCGACATTCGAAAGACATCTGGTAAATATTTATGCATATTCATTCGGAGCCTATGTCAGCCTCAGAGCTGAATCAATTCTATGCTGAAGAGTCAGCTATGCACATTTTACTTGTATTTTTTCTACTCTCTTCAGCTACAATCAATTTGCTCTCTGCCTTGCCTACTCTTCTGATATTTTCGCATGTCGGCGCTAATAATCAGAAATTTTTGCAATGTTCTGGAAAATATTAATTATTAATTTATCATTGTTAGCCAAGCTTTTAGTTAAATGCACAGTCTCAGGCACCCTTGTTAACAATATAATCAAGCATTGTTTAAGTTTTTCTGCAAGGGTATTTTTTCTTCGACACACTGTCGATAATTGCTCTTTTTGCTTTCCAATTGGGTGCATTATTTTTTATTTTGCAGTCCTTTTGCGCTCCTTCCTCTACTTTCGTGTCTACCTCCGTTGCTACAAACGAATCGACTTATATTTAAATAAAATTAGTTACATAAACAATAATTGACTTCAATTGGCTTTTGTGTTTGCATAAAATTCAATTTCCATTTCCGCCATCGACTTGAATGGCATCACAATGGTTGGTCCCTCCAGCTAGGAAGCTGTGCCGTCTGCGTTTCTTTGTGGGGTCAACCGGTGACATTTGAGTACAGTTGTGGTTCGAGTTGCAAGCCGGTGAATGTGGCGTCAGAGTAATTTGATTGCAAATTCACTTCACTTGGCCTATCAGCACTCGCAAGCTGTGTGCTGAAGTAGAATTTTTGAACCACTTAATAGAATATTATAATTATTGACTGACATGACAAGTATATAAATTGAATCGTTTGCTAAAATTGTGCTTAGAAACTTCCAATGAAACTGACTGAAATAATAAATAATCACGATGATTACCCGGCGAAAGTGAGAAGACCGTGGAAAACTCAAGTAAATGTTTTGTATTCGCAATATTTATATTAACTAAATCAATGAAATTGTTAGTATTTTGATTGCCATTTTTAAACAATGTTGATACTCATTAAATCTGTTTATTAAATCAAGTCAGTATTTTACACTTTATTACATTATAATTTAAATATGTCGTTGGGTTATTTCTGTTGTTGTTGTTGTTGTTGACTTTGTTTGGCCAATTCTACTGTTGACATTTGGCAATTCTCATTAAAATGCAACAATGCATTTATAATTAAAATTGCATAAATGTTTACACACACACAAAGCGCTGCTGTCGCAAAGTGCGTTGAAATGGAAAAGGTGGATTAGGTGTGTAAAGAGGGTATTGCGGGGGTAAAGGTGTGTGAAACTGTTGAAGCTCGTTTTTTTTGTAGTTTTGTTTTCGGCCAGTAACAGCAAATAAAATGACAAGCATGCGTCGACTTTTCAACTTAATTGTTATAGTAATTGTTTTTATTGAAATGTGTCAAACGCAACCCGTTGAAAATTAAATTTTGAATATTTTATTAACACGACTACGGCGGCGGTTGCGACAGACAACAAAAAAAAAAAAAATAAAATCAACTATTAAATGAGTCACTCACCTGTCGTGCCTGTCAGCCGACATATCACATTATTAATTGATGAGCATAAATATTTACTGAGGTACAACTAAATAAAATAACTAAAGAACTCTGAAGTTTTGAATGCTGGAATTTTAGATACTCTGTACGAATTTAAATCATAGAGAATTGATACGAATTTAATGCAAATGTTTTTTTTAACTTACTTCTAATTGACTAGGATAGACTCAGTGCGATTGAGTTTGAAACAGAGCTCAATTATCTCAAATTGAACTCGATATTTTTACCCTCCGCAGTTGATTAAAATTTATGGACTATTCTATGTTATTCAGAGTATAAATAAATACATCAGAAAAAATAAAAGAAGGCTGCATTTTTTGCAGATTATTATTTGAATTTGTTTGTATCAAATAATAAATAATTAATGCTTTGAGCAGTGTATTTGATATTTCATTTTCTATGTGTTGACCATGTTTTCCAGGTTGAGCAATATTATTTATTTAAGCACACTGCCAGCCAACTTTGCGTGTCACAAAAATGTTGAAATATTTAAAAATATTATTGTTGAATGAAATGCAGATAGACAGAGGAAAGAGTGGGGTAGAGACAGAGTTGAGTTTGACTGTTTCCTGATAATTTTTGTGGCTGCCCACATTAAATTTAAAAGTTCAACCAAGTTGCAAGTTCAATTGAAACCGCGTGCACAATAATAAAATGCACAACATTATTTCACCGTGCCTCAATGGCAATCGGGAGTCAAGCAATAACAGCAACAGCACTGGCAACAACAGTTGCAACAATAGCTGCAAATAGTCGCTTGGCATTTTCTTGAGAGTATTCCGAGCATTTTGTTCATTCGCCCTGCTGCACTTTCATTTCACCGCTTGCTACGTGGCGCAGCCAAACTGAACGAAAATTTCCAATTGTTGCAATTTTCAATTATTGTTTTGAAATTGATGTGTGCTTAAGGACGAGACATTCATGCTCGAGTTGCTAACGCAACCACCCCATCACACACACACACACACACACACACACACAGATACACGCAGCCACAGTCTGATACTTGGCCACACTTGTTGTTTTGTTGCATGCGCGAAAAATATTTGCACAGCAATCGAAGTTTGTGTGGAGCGTGTGTCTTCTTAAAGGGGCAGACTGGAATCAGCTTAAGTGGGCTGTCTTTAAGTATGGGCACAGGTCAAGTGAAAAGACTAAAAAACTCAGAATAGCGCAAGAAATAAACGAGAAAAATAGTTTTCAATTATTTTGACTGAGTTGCTGCCAGATAAATAGTATGAAATGTAAAAACTCGCTAAAATAACTCAAAGTTAATTCTATGAAATAGTTTTTTAATCACTGAGTAGTAATACAAATACGAACTTACTGAGAACTAAGTAGACTGCATTCGTTTATAGAAGAAACCTTCACAACAAAGGTTTTAACAAAAGTCATTAAGGTACATTGTCTGTCACCAAGCCAATCAGCCAGTAAGGAGGAAAAACCCCTTTTATAAGTTGCATAAATATTTGCCATATTGCTGTAAAACCAGTTCCAGAAAATATAAGAAGCTTTAATCTTAACAATATCATTTGCAGCTGCTTAACATTATTGAGCTGTGGTATTTTAAATAGTAGCAGCGTATTTTCGAAAGTTGGTTCGAAAGCCATTGCATACATCATATTAATATAATGAAATAAATTTAATTACACGGCACAGGCAATCCACTCGTCGCTGCTGCGGCCGCAAAACCAAGCTGAACGCCCAGCGACCAACGTTCAACGTTGCAACAACGTTGGAGGCAAGTCGACTTTTGAGAATGTGTACGGGTGGGCACATATGCATACAAATAGAGTGCACACAGATAGCGCAATGTTTATATGAATGCAACTACTTAGCCTTTAGTTTGAAGTGCACGCTGCTCTCATCTGCTGAGTTTTTGGGGGAGGTGGTGGGCAGGTGTGCTTGGCAACCCAATCCAATGCAAAACGTGCACAGGTGCTCAAGCGAAGCCACACACCGGCAGCTGTGTGTGTATAAATGTATGTGTATATGTGTGTGTGCGTGTGCATAAGTTCATTTAGTTTTGGTCGCTGCGCATGTGAGCGCACTTGAGCCAACGTCGACCGAGTTCAGGTCCGGGTACGGGCCTGGGTCTCGGTCCGGGTCCAGCTACGGTCCACATACACACACCCACACACACACACACACACACACACACACACACACACAATAACTGAGTCAGCGAGCTGACTGACTTGCCGTTGCAGCGTTGGGCGTCGAGTAATTATGAAAATTTTCAAAATGAGCTCGCCCTGCTTCAGGTTTTTGAAAGTTGAGCACGAGTAATTAAAAATTTCGTAGTGTCGCCCCAAACGTTGGCCAACAAGTTTTCACTCGTATTCCTAATGAAAGCCGCCGAATTGCCTTGCTTATGTTTGTTTCCCGTTCCCTTTCTGAAACTATGTATGCATGTATATACATATATATATATGTGAGTGTGAGTGTGTGTGTGGGTGCATATACTAATTTTAATTAAATTCGTTTTTCTATTTGCCGGTAAATACACTCATTTACTTACATACCTACACAGCCTGTTTGTATGATTTTAATGAGAAGCCGGCAAACATTATGCAATAAAGCATTCTGCCGCACAAAAGCAGCCAGCAATTAGTTGCTGGTATTGCATATGTGGCGTATAAGTAATATGAGCTAAGTGCCTGCTGCTTAATCTTAGCTTTGCTCCTGACTCGTCTCTAGTGGTCAGTAAAAATGTGCTAAAGTGCCAAAAGCTCTTTTTTTTTACATGAGACGTCTGCAAGATGTTGAGAGTGAACTAGATCATAAATTGTGGGCTTTATCGTAAAGCCTTCTAGCTTTTTGCGCTCAATTCATATTGTCAACACTTCGCAGTCATAAAAACCAATAGAATACATAGCATAATTTTCATTCTCCCCCTAATCTAGTTATACTCTAATGAAATTTATGGCAAACTAATAATTTTAAATTCGCAAATTTATTTAAATTCTATTTGCCTCTTAGTCACTCCATGAAAATACTAAAAACTATTTGAAGCGCTTCTAAATGCTATTTTTAAATATGAGTCGTGTATTCAATTTGGCAATAAACAAGATGATTTCATTTGGCATTTTTGTCGAGTTAAAATGGCATCTAAAGCTATTCAAAATGCAATTTATAAAATATTAGTCTCTTTGTCATTTGGGAAAGAATTTTTAGTCATGCTGCTTTAGTCAAATGAAATACTCACACTCTTCACTGCCAATATAATGGAGCTATTTAAGGACATCTTTATTAGATACCAATACCAATGGACAAACAAACAATGGTCCAAAAATTGATGTGTTAATTGATGAAGTGGAATATCCCTGCCCTTAGTTAGTTATCGCTGTCGGCTTTTAGTACTCCATCCTATATACACACACACATACACATTCACATGCAAGGGATCTTTGTGCGACTGTGTGTGTGAGTAAGAGCTGAAAACATGCAAATTGTTTACATGAAAATTCCATTATGTTTGCTCAGTAAAAGAAGGCTGTAAACTGGTCGGAGGTGCAGCTCATCGAGGCTAGACAACAAGTCGAAACAATGCATTATCTCTGGCTTTTGCCTCAGCGCCAGCAACAACAACATCAACAACAACAGCAATGAAAACTTCATGTAATATAAGTCAACAGCAGTTAGCCAATAACAAACAACAGGAAAAACAAGAACAAAGCGCTTTTGTTGACGCCACCGCACGATACCTTTAACAGCAACATCATCAGCATCATCGTCATCATTAAGGGTTTAAAATCTTTTAACTCCTGCTAGACATACACATACACAAACACAAACACACACAGACACAGGCAGGGACACACACACACACACGTACACTATAAATGTGTGCTGGTCTATAAAACCTGCCTGGAGTTCAGAATCAGAATGGGAGTCGGAATTTAGATTGGGGTATCTCGGGGGCAGACTTGCAAATGCAAAACTAAAACTGACTACGTCTGTATCCACCCAAAATAGAAAGAAAAAAGAGAAGAGAAGAGAAGAGAAGAGAAGAGGGGAGAAAACTAAAAAGAAACGACTGCGCTGATGATGGGAATGGAATAAGAAAACTCAGCAAGTCAGTCAGGCAGAGGAGGCCTCTTTGTTTTTGTTACAATGTGCCGACTATTTGCCTTGAATGGTCAGAAAGTTGTTGCTGAAAAAGCCCACATGGCCATGGGGATTGCTGCGGCAGGCAGCCCGAAGGTAGCCAAAGGCAAAAAACAAAAACTTATCGTACGTCTGCCACCCATTTCCATGCCACACAGGCTGTGTGCCACACGTGTCTATGTCGCCTACCTTGCCTACCTCATCCTTGTGTGTGGGTGTTGTGTGCATGTGCATGTGTGTGTGTGTGTGTGTGTGTATCAATAACAACAGCAGAATGTGGCAAACGTAGCAAGACCAACAACAACACTAACGAGCTGAAAATTAGCAAAAAGCAAAATCGATTTTCGTACATTGTGTTTTTCGGAGAATAGGTGGGATGTTGTCGTGGAAGGGAGGGGGGAAGTGCTCATTAAAGTTTCAATGCCCTCAGAAAATTGCGTTTCATTAAAGCTATTTGCGCTTGGGCAGGCAGTCAACAGCAGATATTACCACTCGTTAATGCTGTGATTTTAATTATGTGAAAGCGTTTCAGTTTTCCAATAGAACGCGTACATTTGGATACACTCAATGTGCATATGCCCAAGGACTGTTTAGATCGAACTGCATGAGAAAACTTTAAGGAAAATACTCAAAGACCTTGTTAGATATTTACTTGTATTAATATGTTCTAACACCATATTTACTAATGAACATAAGTCTGACAGAGATCTAATCTGATAAATTGAAATCTGTTTCTTAATTAATATGAAGTGAACTCGTTATACTCTGTAAAGTCTCCAGTCATAATTTAATGCTTCTCAATGATTTTTCAACAATTAATTCCTTACCCCGAATTAATTTTTGATTGCTGAACGAAACTTTTAATTGAAATTGCTGTGCCGATTTTAAAAGCTATAAAATGTATCGAATTTATTAGCTTGGCCAGCCAAGGTTTTATTGCCAATTTGAACAACACCTTGATGTTTTTTTCGATAGCTACTTTAGGCCATATTCCAGGAGTAGCAGTCAACTCAAACAGGCGCCTCGTAAATGCTTTTCAATCAACATCATGCTGTCAATTTGCTAATTAAGCCAAAAGCCGCAAAGTAAAGAAACTTGTTTCATGACAATCGGGGTGGGTAGGGGAGGAGAGTAGAGTATTCCAATTGAGGTCAGTCAAAGACGGGACCGGACAGATAACTACGAATATCGCTCAAGCATACACGAAAGCAATCAAAAAACTCGTCAAGCCAAATTATAATTGAAAAGCGAAAGCGTTACAAATTTCATTTCTCAACATGAATTTGTGCCAGTCAGCGCACAATTCTCTGAATTCGGGGCGACTTAAAGTAGCGCCTACTTGAGAACTTGAAGTTCCCTAAGCAGGGGGGAAGGTGTTCTTTTGCTGGATTGTGAGGTGTGGGTTGTTCAGACCCTTTGCTCTCTTGCGGTTTTTGAGCTGACTTCTTGGCAGTATTGGATCGTGCTACCGAAAATTGTTGGCATATTTTGGTTATGAAGCAGGCGTGTGGCAAGCAACCTTGCAACATGTTTTCAGTCTCTTTAGTCGCTAAAATTGTATTAGTGCACGCTCCGGAGCCAACCAAAGTTATTTAAATTAAAGTCACATAAATGCCGTTGTCACTAACAAGGCCCCAAAAGCGACTGGGTGCACGACAGAGATGGAGTGGGAGAGGCAGCGAGTGAGAAAGGGAGCTACGGGGGGGGCGTTGGAGTTTTTCCGCTGTGTGCGGCGTCGGAGGCGGCTGCTCCTCTATTATTAATTTAACATTTGCCTGGCATTTCTTAGAGTCGCTGCCATTTTGTTCGCGTCGCTGCTACTCGACTACGTTCATTAGCTTCCGTTACGGAAGCGGAAGTGCTACACAGTCGCGCAGTCAGACATACTCACTGAGTCCCATACACACACACACACACACACATTTCTGTTGTTGTTGTTATTGTTGACTTCTTCTTCGATTGCAACTACAACGACACCAAAAAGACGCTGATTTCCAATTCGGCTCTGTAAAGTGAGTTGCCTATTTGTGAAATGCCAAAAGTATTTTTATGGAGTTTTTATGTTGTTTATAGACTTGACTCTGGCAACCTTACAACAAAGTTTCTTAATTTCTTCAATAATATATGCATATGATTGAGGAACTGATTTACAAAATTTAAAATGTGTACCTGAAACGCTTTGATGAACGTTAGTTGAATAATTAAATTTGAACGAATAAAAAATTGGGCAAAAATAATGACTACAATTGAGTTTAGTAAAACATTTAACTGAAGTTGGGGGTAGTGCCTAAAATGATTGGTGAATGTCTCTTCGGAATTAAATTCTTATTCTAATTCAACAATAAGTAGCCATTAAGAGTAGTTAGTTAGTCACTAGTTGAACGAACTGTGTGCTTATTATTTTTACTCAGCTTTGGCCTAACACAGTAATCAATTTAGATTGCATTTGAAAGCTTTTGATTTTTGATAGCCATATCGCTGTTGGTTCAATTCGACATGTCAGTTGACGTCTTCGACTAGTTGACTAACTAAGCAACTAACTGACTTGAATGGCTGACTGCCTGACTGCCTGACTGGCTGCCTGATTGTTTCGAATGGTGTCAAACCTATTTTTGGAGTTGCCCAACTGGTATATTGTATTTTTGACATTTAGTTTTGATTGTTGCTGTTGCACGCCGTCGCTTAACTATGTGTTGCCGTTGTTGCCCTTGTTGCCGTACTATGGCGCTAAAGCGGAAGCAAAGAAATTCACTTCCGCAGCATGTGCTTCCGTTTGCTGTGTGTACGCTTCACTGAGCCGCCTGCCGCCAGCAATTTGGAGGGACGGAGACAGATAGAGAGAAAGAATTAGAGCGAGAGTGAAAATGCAATTCTTGGTATATTTTGTTTACCAAACATTTATTTCAAACTATTTTATCATTTAAAGTTGTTCTCTAAATAATGGCCAAGCTCTTAACATTTTCGGCAGCAAAGCATCCCTCCATTTGGCCAGTAAATCATATTTCTTATAAGGCATTGCGATTTGTTTTTGGGCGGATAATAAAAAGGGGAGTTAAACAATAAATCTGTGGCTTAAGGGCATAGAGACTTTGGTAAACAAAAAGAGCAACGAGCAAAGGCGAATAGTGACTAATTGAAAAACATTCGTAAGAAAATCATTTTAAGAGTTTCAGCATACAGCAAAAGTTTCTTTTGTACAGACGTTGAATATCAAATAAATAAAAATATCAAGTCGCTTCTTTAAAGTGAGTAATTTACAAAATTTAATTATAATATGTAACAGACAAAAATATTATTAACTGCTACTGAAAATGTGTATTTTGGACATAAACATTTCAAGTAAGGACATTAATCTTTGTCCTTAAGAACTTTTCCAAATCGTAACAAACTTAAAATATGTTCTTGAATCACTATCGGCATATTACATTGATTATTCTTTCCGATGCATTAATTATATACAATAATTCGTGCAATCTTTTTATTTTATTTACAGGCATTTGCGGCTACAAATTGTTGCGGCTTTAAATACGAGTGCGACTATATCGAGAATCAAAGTGTGAAATTCGCCACAGCCGCAAAACTCGCGATTCTGACTGTCATCGGGCCAGTAGTAATAACAACAACAACAGCAACAACAACAACAATAACAACAACAGTAGCAGACAGCGGATGCAGCAGCTGCTGTAGAGCAACGTTAACCCCATAAAAACGACATTAAAGCAAACAAACAAACAAATACTATACAAAACGTATTGGGAAAGCTGTTAAAAACCCCTTCAATCCAACATGTTGGCCTTTCACAACGAGCACATTGCCAGTGAGTAAAACTCTAGCGTACTTTTTTTAATGTTTTTATTTTTGGGCAGACATGCAAGTCTTTAAGCTTTAAGAGGCAGCCATATTTACAAATATAGTAATAATTTTAAAAGCACAGACGGAAACGAATGGTCCGGCCTGGTTTTGGGTAGGGCTATGGGAATGTTCGAGTTCGAGTTGCTGGTTCTGGTTCTGGTTCTGGCTCTCATTCTTGGCTGGCAGGAAAAATTGTAGAAATTTGTACACATTACAAACACTTGGGACACGGCAATTACACTTAAAAGGCAACTAGCGCCATTAAGCAATGTGCTTCGGGAGCGAGCAGCTGCTCATATGGGACGGCAGCCAACCAGAACTTGAAAAGGGGGCCCAAGCGAAGGCGAAGCCGACTTTTGCCATTTTTGCAAGCTAAAAAAGCGAGTGAAGGCAGTGAAACACAGTCTGGCAACACTTGCAATCCATTAACTGAAATGATGCGCCATTATGTTATTATTAAAAAAAAAGAAAAGAAAATACAAATATTCCAGACTGCCTTCTTTTGCCTTAGGACTTTGGATACAGATGCCTAACACATACGCCTCAATTGGCTTGTGTTTCTTAAATGTGTTGCAAAATAATCAAGCTGTAAATATCAGATAAAAATAGAGTTCTATCATTGCAAATTAAATTGTTCGTGGAATATAGAGAAAGGGTGAATATTAAGTATATTATTTAAAAAGTTATTGATCAAATATAATTCAAGTTGGGCTGTTCCATTTAAAGCTAGATTAAGTCGTTGTCAACTTCGGCATAAATGGAGCCAGCTGAAAAGAGCACAAATATTGACAAACAGACGCCAGTCATCATTGGCTTGAACTCTGAGCACTTTGCTGTGAACCCAGCTTAGTCAGTCAGTCGGTCGTGTACATTAAATTCAATTGAATATTTCATAAGCTACCAAACAACAAAGTACAACAAAAACATAAGCAGCAGAGAAAACGGCGCCCAAACACGAAAAACGGCTGCCAAAATAGAAGCCAGAACACCAACAACAGTAGCAGCACCAACAATAACGACAGCCATTCACAGTCTGCAAAAGTAAAAGCATACTTTTTGGCGCTTTTGCTATTGCAATTGTCTGTTTATATATATATATATATATATATGTGTGTGTGTGTGTGTGTCTAGTGCTGTCTATACGTCCGGTTCGTCTGGCTCGATTGTGCTCGCTGATAATGGCCGCTGAACTTTGCTTTATTACATGCAGAAAAAAAGAATGAACTACTATTTTTTGTCGGAGGTAAATTGTATACCCTTACCACATTCTATTATAATCTAAATGTCTAAAGGAAGTTTTCAGTAAAGATTTATTAAGCTAGAGTTCAAGCCTTTCAAATAAAATAAAAAATAAATGCAAATATTTTTGACTTAGTGAAAAATTGGGTGACATCTGACAAGTGATTTCTTAATAATTTCATTAAGCGAATTAATATTCTAATTATTTATGTTTGCCTTTTGTTTAATTACTCCTCTTATGCTGAACATCTTGGAAGCTAATGAGCCTTAGATTGGTTAATGTTTGACATTTAATGGCATATTTGAAACACCCTCTAAAAGGGTATTCGAAAGGAGGCTTGGCTTAGCTAAAAGTCGTAGCCAAACCACAGACACGCTGGCAAGCGGCAAAAGGAGCAAAAATAACAACAACAAGAACCAAATTCAAAATAATAAAAAAAAGTGGAGGCAATTGCTGGGCGTGCCACTCAACTTTTAAAGTGGCACTCAAACAAAGCAGCAGTCGTGCAAAAAAATCCCCACCAGACAAAAACGAACAAAACTTGAAAATAAATTTTGGGCAATGTGCGGCGCAACATGCGAAAGTAGACAGAAAGTAGACGAAGGGGAAGAATTGGACGAGGCATATATATAAATGCCGCCTTATTAGTCAAATATGAATTATGCACTCCGCTCATATTATCTAATATGCCACAGGCGTCTAGTTAAATATTTGACGCCCACCAGACCCCATTTATGCCTGCTCTCACGTAATTTGCCAGGTATTATGGGTTACATAAGTTATTCATTAAGTTATTATGTGTTTAAAGCTCACACAATACAGGCATGAACGTTGAAGGGCTCGAGAAGTGGTGCTCAGCTTTTATTGTTTATTGGCAGTGCTCTGGATACACTCAAGATGCCCACACACCTACACACACACACACAAAACAACTCAAGAATCCTTGCTGGTCTGGCTGGGACTTTCGTTCCTTTGATCTGACTTTACCTTTTGTTAAACGTCTTAAGTGCAGCTTCGCTTGTTGCACACCTCTCCAGTTACCAGTTACCAGTTACCAGCCGGTATTTTTATTTTCTTCCCCCCACGCCGGAAATGGTTATGCTTAATGGCTTTTCAGTTTACGTTTTAGTTGCTTTTTGTTGTGCTGCCTTGCCGTAAGCGTCTTTAATCGTAGCTGGTTTATAATTTATTTAGTTGCGGTTTCAGACATTCCAGCTACATCAATTGCTTTTTGAACTTCGTATAAGACAAAACGTGAATAAGTTAACTGGTTTTTGTTTTAGATAATTGTGTGATATATCAGTGTATAGCAGCTTGTAGCTATTACAAAAAAATAAAGTGAGATAATAGGCTTTGGCAAACAGCATTTAAAAGTTAGAAGGGGAATCTTTGCAATTTCATACCATCTTTCAAGCTGTTGCTGTGAGAATTTCTATTAAATATATTTCAAAAACTGTTTTCATGTTTTAATGACTTGCTGTAGGTTTGTGTTAGTCAGCTACTTTCGACTGGAGCTTTGTTACTACTTTGCCTCTGGTGTACTTTACATGTGTAAAAGTTAATTTGCTGCCAGCGGGGTTTTTCCCGTATGTTAAGGCGGCTTAGACTTGAAGTAGTTACTGCTTTAGATCGATATCTAAAGCCGTTGAGTTAAATTGAGTTTGCCAAAGTTTTATTACATGGTTTTTTAGGGTATCTTTCTGCTGTCCTACAAGTGAGTTAATGTGGGGATTAGGCAAACGGTTTTCAAAGTGACTCAAACTGGTACAAAAGTTGTACATTGAGGGTACCTTTAGATTGTTAACTAAATTGTTTTTCAGCTTGAAGAATGTGTGGCAGTTGCCTAAGTAAAAGGAGCACTAGAAGTGACTTTTTATATGGGCTTATCGAATATACTCAAACCATTTCATCAGCAGTGTTAGAAAGTTTGGCAAAAGTAGACAGGAATAATAGAAATTTATATATAATGATAATTATAATAAATATAAATTGTGTGGGCATGAAGAGTCTCATAGCTTTTAAGATATAGTGTCAATGTCATGGGACTCTTCCGTTTTTCTTTGTCAATAAAAAATTCAATTCTAATCCAATCGTACGCAACAAATGTTGATCATATTACATGATTTCTATATATCATATTAAGTTAATGTTGTACATTTCCCACACACTCCCTCTTCACTTTTCACATTTGAATGTCAATGTTAAAGGTTAAATACAGCCACACACACACAACCACAAACAACATACTTTTTTGTGGGTCATAAATAAAGTATACGACCTGCGGTTTTGTTATGCCGTTTGCACTGCATACTTTTGTGCGTACGCAAACTGAAAACTTTTTACTTTTCACTTTCACAAACAACGCAAACAAAGCAAAAGACAACGTAACCCATCCGGAAGCCATTTATATACATATATTTCTCTGTGGCTGACCAAAAACTGACATTTAGCAGACATATTAACATGAACGACGAGCATGTTAATGAATCACTTTGGCCACACTGACCGCAGCTATAAGCGCAAAACAGGGCCAAAAATCCGCTGACAAAGTGACAGAACCAGCGGTAACCACTCAAAACTTGATGGTTCCTTGTGGTTCCACCAAACAAACAAACAAACAACCAAGCCAAAGAATACAAAAAAGTGTGTATGCCAACAAGCAGCAAAAGTGAAAAGCGAAAAATGCCAAGCGACTTGAAGAATTTAATTAGCATAAGTTTTGTGCGGAAAGTGAAACAAAAATTGAAAAATAGAAATATCAAAGAGGACAACGATGCGACGGAGGCGGTGCATGTTTTATGTATGTATTTATATTGTGCAAATAAGTTTATTTTATTAAAAGTTGCAAAACATTTCGCCAAGCGCAATGGCAAATGTAAGTAGGCAAAAGTGAAAAAAATAACCAAACGAAACCCACCCCATGAAAAAAGAAGAGCCAGCGAGACGGGCACTTGTGTACTTTGCTGTCAAAGTCATTCAAATTCAGTGCATGCATAAAAAATTAACTTAGCAGAGCCATCCGTCCAGCTAAGCCCCCACCCAAAAACCCAACTAAACAACGAGTCAGAGCAGAGAATTAAAGGTCTCACTTTTGTGGTAGCCAAAAAGTTCTTTAGAGTGCCACTCCAATGAGTGCTCAGTACAGGGAGCTGTGCTTTGATGAGTTGCAATTAAAATTGGTGGTTTGGCCTTGTCGTTAGAGCAAAGTACTGAGAGCGTTGCAGCCATCAATTGAATTTTGCTTTGTTAGTTGGCCAAAGCAAATGTCGAAAAAGTTTCTATAGAATACTATAAATACGCAAGTGAAGGACGCAAGATTGTTGCCGAATGCCAGATGAGTTTTCAATTACCCTTGGCACAATTTTTGAGATCGTTCAGAATTGCTTGGTTTTAGTATTCATATTTCTGCTTTATGTAAAATTAACAGAAGCTTTAGCCTGTTTTAAGAGGGAGAGGTAAATTCGAAAAAAAAACTGATTACTGATTAAATGATAATTTGTTTTCTATTAATTTATTATTCTTAATGGTAACTAAAAGCACGAATTCACCTTGCATATTTATTTAAATTTTTATACCCGTAGTTGACAGCTAACGCTAAGCAAGCCACTTTCGAAAGGCAAACGAACAAAACAACATATTTTTTAATTGATACTGTCCAGTGAGAAGCATTTCAGGGAAGTATTTAATGGAAATTGGTACGAGCAATTAAAACCATTTGCAAACGTTTAGTTTGCTTAAAAGTTGTGTCATTTTGTTAATTTGTTCCGGCTCCTTTTTGGTTACTGGGGTTGTTGCTGTGTTGGTCGTGTCAAGCGGGTTAAACGCGGCGTATGCGTAACTAATTGCTTTGACCAGGCAGCTAACGGCAGTTACTACACATACACATATACCCACTACTGAGCACCACAACGAAGGGTCGGGGTAGCCATTTAAACGATGCCAATTTGAAGGCCACTCAACGGCGCGCAAGCACACAACCAGAACAGGACTAAAACTAAAGACCAGAAGGAGGCACTTGAGTGCCAAAGCGTTTCTAGTCCTCGCAACGACGCACATGTTGCAAATTGTCGCCAAACGTGCGAGCTGAAAAAAGGAGTGGGGTGATGGTGGGGGAAGGGTCGAGGTTGTGATGGAAGGGTTCGAGGTGCACACAGAAAAACCAAACAAAGCGCCGCACAACAATAGAGTCCAAGCCAGTTGTTGTTGTTCCAACGAACGGCACGTTATAAAAATTGTATTTTAAAAGTCATTAGCAGCTTTTCTGGCTGTCATTGCGAATTGCGCGGCGAGGAGTTGACAAGCGATTCGCTCGCCATTTTGTTTTCATATTCCTCGTCTTTGTTGTTGTTTCTATTGCTGTTGTTGCTGCTGTTGTTGTTGACGTCGCAAATGCGACACACACGCTCCACAACACACATGGCAACCTATTGCTGTTTCCTTTGTGATACCCTGTGCACAATTGTTGATGAAAGAGCTTATTAAAATGTTGATGCCCTTCCAAAGAAATCTGCGAAATGAAAAACTTACAAATAGTAAATAAGCATAAGAGTTGTTCATAATAATATAAGTAATATGTTTTTTGAACACTTTAAATTTGAAAGTCTTAATAAGAACTTTAAGAACTTAAACGATGTAATAATAAATTTATTTTGAAATTTATAAATGAATAGAGTAATAAGTGTTTGTGCGAGGTATCTACAGGTTGAGCAGTTCTTAATTTATTTATGATAATGTTTTTATATGTTTTTTTTTTTTTTTTTTTGGGTTTTTAGTTTTGTTGATTTTTTTTGCTATTCGGGTTTTGTTGGTATCGTGTTTAGAATATATTTTGTAGCACATTTCTTGCCTGAGATAACTGACTGCAATTAGTGATCATTGAAGAGAAAGAGAACGTGTCCTGACAACGACCACACACATATATGAGTGATTTTTAATTAATAAACTCATTAGGCCTGGCCTTGCTGTTGTGCTGTCGTCGCTTGCTGTGTTTTACTCATTTTAATTACTGGCAGCTGCCGTGTGTTTGAGTATATGGTTGACCCGTTGCTGCCACATAATTTCCTGGCATTTCAACAATGTGTCGACAATTTTTATGTTTTTAGACGTTTTGGCTTGTTTGGCAGCAGCAGTAGCAGCAGTAGCAGCAGCAGCAGTTGACGTCGCCGTCGCCGGTCCGCTGGCAGCTTTTGTTGCCGTTGCTGTCGTTCAACTTTTGACGTGTTGCATGAGGCGCGCCAGACAAAAGGCACCACCCGACCGAGCAGACCGAACAGGCCAACCAGAGGCGAGGCCAGAAACGTGCGAGAGTTTGCCTAAAAATTAAATATAATTGTTGTTGTTGCTGCGGTTAGCTGGTTAACACTACTGAGGACAGGCAACACCACAGGCACACTGACGACGACAGCACACATCAGACACCAGACAGCGGCAGGAGCAGCAGTTTGGGTATGGGTCTGGGCTGGGGTTCGTGTCCAGGCTGTATGACATGGAGAGAACCACATATCATCGTAGTTGGTATGAAGGTTGGTGTTGGTTCTGCTGTCGTTCATATTGTTGTTGTTGTTGTTTTCTTTTTTTTGTTTCTTGCCTGACATGTTCTGCTTAGTTCTCGATAATTGTTGTACAGAGGCGGCATTAGATAGGCATTTAATTAATAAAGGGGGCGCTGTCAACAGAGAAAATTAATCCTATATTTAAATGATTAATACACTTTATTAATTTATTTAATTAACCTTATTAATTTAAGCTTGTGAACAGTTTTTAAACAGAACTGGTGGTGTTTGCTGAATATACATTTTTGTAGAAAGCTTAATAAGAATATGTTAATAACTAATATTTTGTTCTTTTTAAATATAATATGAGAAATAAACGAATACATTTGTGTAGAAAATGTAGCCCTTACTTACTGACTTAATCAAACATTTTACACAATATGAGGTATTTATTTAACAAACAAAAATAGTTAACTCCTACCATGAACAAACTGTGCTTGCCTATGTACGTAAAAAACAGAGTTGTATAAAAAAAGATGTTTAAAAAATCACACGCCTTTATGAAATGGTCACAAAACGCCGGTAAACAAGTTGACGCGCTCAACACGCAAAGCACCACAAAATTATGCGCAGTTTCGGATTAGACGGGGAGGAACGAAGGATGAATAATAAACCACACAGAAGCTTTAATTAAGCGACAAAACAAAATATCTGGCATGTTGAACATGAAAATAGTCATGCGAAATAGATAGAGAAAATTGGTATGAGTTAAGCTATTTTTATGTTTATTTTACACTTACAAATCTAATCACAGCTCAGCTTTGAGCTTAAGCGCTTTGTGTTGGACAGTTTGTTATTTCTAAATGAGCTCAAATTATTAACTGTTTTTTTTTTTTTTAATAAACTAACAATCAATACCACATGAAGGCTAACCAAGGATTTATTTCCTTCATCACTTGCGTATATCAATTAAATAGTTATTTGACCAATTTGTTCTACGCTTTCAATTACAGGTTGCGCCTTCCTCACCTACTTCAGTCCGGACAGCTCGACAACAGCTGCCAATTCACCAACGTCTGGAGCTCAGGCAACGCTGTACAATGACAAACAGTCTTTAACAGGGGTAAGTCAGAATCTGTGTATTCCATTTGCAAAGTCTCCCTCACAAATAAACGAATGCTACACAATTAATTGTATATGTAAACGCACTTTTGACATTTATCTAAGCTGCAAACATTTTTGTTTGTATTCTTTTACTTCATTTGCATACTTTATACTATTTTTGTCACAATTCAGAACCAAAAAACTAAGCTCAACCAATTAGTTATGCAAAAAAACTTTGCTTTTCATTATTTTTTTTTTCTATAGACAAGTATTTGGATGAGTTGTAATCCTTAAACCAGCAAATTTAATTTTGATATATATTTTTTGAAATATATGCATTCACTTGCAGGGGTAATATTTCTTTTTTATTTTATGTGGTCTGTAGAAGTATTTAAAAATATACATATATTTGCTATAAAGATGTAGTCAAATGCTAAAATATTCGTTATTTTGATTCCATGCTCAAATGCTCAATGACTCACATTATCCTGTGGCTCCAAATTTTAGTTTTTGTTTATGAGTATAGAGACAACTTTAACAAGATCTTATAAATATTTTTCAAAGTGTATTCAACTTTCGGCTAGCCGCAGATAGCTTTACTTTCTGGATTTATATATAGCTCTGTTCACACTATTAACTTTATCCATGCAGTTTGTTTTAGTTTGATTATTAATTTATATAAATTTAATTTGCTTTCTTCCAACTTTTACTGAATGACAATTGCAAATTTTGCACTGCATTTTGGTTGGTAGTTTTCTGTAGTGGTAGTTTCAATTGTGATTAATTATTTTTGTAAAATATGCGCACTTTTCGCCCAACTAATTTTGGTTGATTTTGGCAATTAGCAGCAGGCGACTGCGTGTGTTTACGGGCGTGGCAAATGTCTGCAAATGGCAAATGGCTGTAAATTAAATATTGCAAATTTATAACAATTTTCACAGTCAATAAATAAAGAACACGTGTAAATGTGTAAATATGTTAAGCTAACGTATGTTTTTGGTTTTCTATTTGATTGCTGCTGCTGCCGCCAGAAGCGAGTAGCGCATTTAATATTAGCATAACATTCAGTTAATTGAAATTGTGTGTAATGATGCCAATAACAGCAAACAGAAAACATGAATGTGCTTCCCGTAGAACTGTCAAAAATATAATTTTTCTGTTTGCAAATGCCAACACATTATTACAAAATTCATAATTTTAAACCCTATTAAAAAAACCATGTGCCATATAATATTTTGAATACCCATCTGCCATTAATACTGTTCTTCTTACCAGGGGTAATTGGCGTCTCTTTTTAGCATTCAATCTCCTCTCACTTTCAAAAAATACAACTGCATAAATTGCCTGGAATTCATAACCAAAATTAATTTTGCATAAAATATTAAAAACCAAACATAAAACATTGCAACAACTGCAGCAGCGACAGACAACAAGAAACAAGTTTATTGAATATGCAAAATTTGCATTTTAAGACAAAAAAAGTAAAATTGAATTTCTCCACTACCCCTCCTCCGCATCAAGGAACAAAAATAGATGGATAGATAGCCGCAGCCTAGCATTTTTGGCTTGAATTACTTTTGCTCTTGTTTTCATATTTTCTTTGTCTACGGCCCACACACAAACCCACAAACACACACACACACAACGATTTTGTGGTCGTTTTGTATAGAAATTTATTACATTTTCTCTGCGTGCGAAGGAAGTGCAAGGGAAGAGTGAGGGTACAGAGTGGTTTGGCAACGGGGCTGAGAGAGTTTCTACCTCATTCAGAACTTTGTTTGTGCCACTTGTGCGGCGGCAGTTTTGCAACAACTTTGCTGCCAACTCTTTTGGATTGTTATTGTTGTTGTTGTTGTTGTGAAAAGGGCTGTTGTTGTTATTGTTGTTGTGATACTTATTAAAATATTCTTAGAAAGACAACAAGTTGAGAAGAGTTCTTGCAGGTTTTTTTCTCTCTTTCGTTTTTGTTGTCTCTGACCCAAGTGCGCCCTTTGTTATTTTAATATTGTGAAGCAGTTGAAGAGCAGAGGAGAGGAGAGGCAGACAGACAGGAAATGCAAATACTTTTGCATAATCAATTGTGTAATGCAATAGCTCATTCATTGAGGCCATTTTTAATTAACTGCGGCAAGTGGCTAGAGAGTGTCAAGAGTCCAGAGTCAAGAATTGAGAGTCGGGAGTCTCTGCAATTTGAGTATTCGTTTTTGATCAAAACGCTGCACGAACAAGAAACTTATGAGTGGAGTATATAACTTCCGTTTCCGCTTCAACATACTTTACCAAAGTTTGTGCAAATGAAATGCGCCTGTCCGCAAAAGGAAACAGTTTAGCATAAAAATAAAAAGTCAAGTTTCCCCAAAAAAAAAAAAAAAAACAGTAACAGTGAAATCCTTGGACTCTGACAACTCCGGGCTGTCGGGCTAGCATTATCTGAATCTTATACGCTGCCTTGTCGTATTCAAATTTCTATTTAAAAAGTCAAACAGAATCGAATGTGTGTGAGTGTGTGTATGTGGGCGGAAAACTTGTGCAATGGCTAAATGCAATGCAAGGAAATCATAACGGAAATTTTTTCGAAAATGAAAAATATCTGCAGCCGAGCGCTGAGTGCACAGGATGTGGGCAGTAACTTTGCACACATGCCAGAAAGGCAGCCATGCAGGCAGTCGTCGGCCCAGGAAGTGTCTGCGAAGAAATTCTAGCGGAAAATACCAAGTGGCACAATACCAACCTACTCCCCCCCTTCCCACTCCCTCACCACCTCACACATCCCGCACTCAAAAATAAAAGAAGAGCACATATGCAGTAAATAATAAAGCGCATACTTTAAGAGTGGAACATATCCCAGTCCACAGCTGCAACCGCCGCTGGCGCCATTGATTAATGGCCGCGGGCTTTGCTAATTCTCTGCAGCAGCAATAAAGACTTAAAATGTATCTTTCCCTATATATGTACATGTGTTTATACATAAGCATACATCTACACAGTACATATGCGTTGGCTTTTTTATCGGAAGGAGATCAGGTTCCAGTCATTGTGCTTGGCCTCGCTGTCCAGCTGTAAAATATTTTTGCTTACGTGGCCATGTAAACACACAGCGAACCAATGGCCACAAAGAGAGGAGGAGACAAAAAAGAATGGGAATAAAAGAAATCTGCAGAGAAACTGCCGAAATCAGCAGAAAAAATTTAACCGCAGTCTGCAATTAATCAAGCACGCCCATGTCTAAAAGGAAGAAGGAGTGGGACAAGTAATCTATGCATAGCGACTCTAAAATGCTCTACATGAGATGAATCATTTCATTAACAAATTTTTTATTTGTTTATTTGTTGTTAATAAATATAAATATATTAAAATCGAATTCTTTGAAAATAAGCCAATCGCTTAACAGAAAATCAACTGTAGAAGCAATTGAATAAACTAAGTGTGAACGAGCTCCAAGTCATATTTATAATTGAAGTATTGATGATTTTTAGTCTGGGAAAACTAAAAAGAAATTGTTTTTGGATCTTAGCCAAAGGGCATAGCACTCAGCACTACTTGTAAGTAATTTCGCTTGTCTTGAAAGATATTAAAGAGTCAAGCGCTTGATGAAACCAATTTGTTTCCCCTTTTCTGGGATTATCTATCTATCAACCCATTAAAATAGTATCGAGATGAGTATAATATAGTGTGAACATAATCAGTCATAGGGAGGATAAGTCCAAACCAAAGATTTGTAGGTAACTTTTTCTTATTTTTATTTTTGATTTATTATTATTAAATCAACTTGACTTGAAATCATACTTCCCTTAAGATTTATTCACAAATATGTGTTACGATGTGAAAGGCTAGCTTAGTGGGTATCTTCTAGTTGGTATATTTTGAGATCTACATTTTGATTTCTTTCGCGAATAAATTACCACCAATTTCTGATGCTCGAGCTCAGGCCTTGGTCAGGTTGAGTTGATAGGGAGGACGTCGCGGTTGCCATCGATTTTGGCGACGGCGTCAATGCTGCCGCTTCAATTTGGCAATTTATCTGGCCCATCTGCATTTGTTGATTTTGTGCCGGGGAGTGCGCCGCAATGTATGCGATTGTCCGCTTTGCATAGGAGCTAACGAACTAGATTTTTTCCTCGTACTTGGGCCGCTTGGTGGCTTGGAGGCTTGTAATGCTTGGAGCTGTGTCTGCACTCGGCGCGCTTCATTGGCATATCAATCAACGGCCAAAAGCGGGAAATGAATTCGCTTACTCACACGGGCTGCCGACGGGACAGAGCAGAATGTGGATGCCACGGATTTTTATTCTTTTCATTTGGTTTTTCTTCTTTGGCTGATGTAGTTGGCGTTGTTTGTGTTCTTGTTGTTGTTGTTGTTGTTGGCGTGGCCGGATGCCATTTTAATTAAGTGTTGGGGCCTGTAACCAAACCAAAGCGAGGACGATGGCGTCGGTGTTTCTGGCGCCTGGCCAAAGCCTTTTTTGGCCTCTCTTCTCGCTCTGACCGTAAGGAATTTAACATTTAGAACGGAAGTGTGCACAACAAAAACCAAAAAAAAAGAAGAAGCAGGAAACTCAGGAACCAGCTGAGCAGTGACAGCTGTGGGGTGTAGCTGTTGTTGTTGTAGTTGCTCGCGATGGTTGCGACTGACAGTTTAATTATTATTTTTGCAAATCAGTAAATTAATTAAGATAACTGAGATTTCCAGGGAAAAGGACAGCAAACAGTATAAGTTAAGCACGCCATGGCAAAATCTGCTTGTTAATCAATTAAAAGTTCACGCATGCAAAGATTCTGTTCGTCAAGTGGGAGTGTCAGAATTAGTTTTTATAATCGAAAATATATGCGATGTACTGCATTGGGTCTGGGATTGCTTCTCCTTTCACACACACTGAGAAAATGAAATGTTACTGCCAAGCACGTTTTGACCCAGATTTTGCACGAAATGACAGAGTTAATATAGAAAGAAGTTGTTGCTCAGCTTTAAGTTTGGTAATTTGGTAAGAAATCTGTCAGCCGTTTTTTTTTTGTATGTTTCTGATTTTACTTTTATAAATGTACTTGGCGGACTCTGATTTATTTTATGTTCCTCTTGTCGTCAGACAACGTTTTGTTGAACACGTTCGTGACGTGTTTACTTTATTAAGTTCGTAATGGTCTGATTTTTACCCGCTTTAAATGTGCACCGTGTATAATAACTTAATTTCCTTTGGTTACAAGCAAAAGGCTTGCCAATCCCGCTATAAGCTCGCTTACAAGACACTTTTGGGCTTAAAATGGCCTAATGAGTCTTTTATATGCCTGCGCCTCCACTTGGTACCCCTCCCATACATGTATCCGGCAGCAAGGACAAGGGATTGCACTTTGCTCGTGCTCCTGCCACTGTTTCTGTTCCTGTTCCATATGGCGTTCCCGTTACTCGTTGCTTGCAATTAAATCCGCTTTGCAAATTTATGACCAACGAATTGCTCTTTGCGGTTTTCACAGCCCCAACAAAAATACACAAAATATTCGAGCTATGCCATCCTTTGCTCTGAACGAGCATGTCGCTGTGGGCATTACGAGTAAGTGAGTTTTTCTACTAGTATATGCGGCATACAGATGTTATATGCAAAGAGAATGGCAAGTCTTTGGGCATGCCCGCTTTTAGCTACCTTATGTTCGATTTGAAAGTGCCTGCTCTCGAGTGCGCACTCAAATGAAAATGTACACGAGGCACAAAAATGGGGAAAGCACGCAACAGTGGCAAAAGAAGCAATTAAGCATAAAGCGTGCAGATAAAAAGTCAAAGAGCTGAATGCACAAAAAACACTGCAAAAATTAAACCAAAAAAAAAATTGGGAAAAAAATACCCAAAAAAAAAGCGTTGGTAATGAGGCAAACGGGGCTGCTTGATTAATGTGAGTGGATGTCTCTCCCTTTCTCTATCTCTTTCTCTCAGTCTCTTGCTCTTGCCACACATATATATTTGAAACCGCAACGGGCCATAAAAATTGTCAGACTTTTGGTGTGTGTACGAAAAAGGCAATTTTCAAGTTTTTAGAAAATCCATGAAATGTGGTTGCTGCGACTATAAAGAGAATATTTTATGCAAGCGCATGTGTAAAAATATATTTTATTAGAGGAGCTGTGTGGGTGCCACATTGCTTTTCATGATTGCAGCAGCAGTGAGAGTCTCTTTTGCATTTCAAAAACGCCAGCGAGCGCGACATTCTTTTTATTTTTATTTATTTTTATTGAGAACACAGACAGCTGAAGTCTCGACACTGTAATAAAAATGTCGAAATCCTTGCGACGTCTGTGCACTTGAATTGCACACGCCTGCCAAGGTGCTTGCGATATATTTATCACGCCATTGTCATCCTCAACAGTAGCAGCAGCAACAACAAGAACAACTGCGACACCAACGGCTGCATCAAGTGGCAACTGTTGCTATCCGCAAATTAAAGATTAGTTTTAGTCACTTTAAGCAACGCAGGTATATCAGCTTAATGTCAAATCTTTTACTGGCAAACTTAGAACTGAAATTTTTTTTAGGTAGTTGTTCAAACAATGTTATGAGTCTGTTAAACAAACTTTGAATGCAAACTGATGAAAACAAACCGCAAAGCATCACACTTAAACTGTTCACTGTTAACCAGAGACAATGGGTAGACTACAAATGGCTAACAGCAGTAAAAAATAAAGTGCCATGAAAGTGGTATAGAAAAAATGTGTTCATATGTTAAGAGCGACGCGAAACCAGAAACCAAACACAAAACAGATGGCCAAATTCTTTGCAACTGCAACTGACCAGTTGCACACATTTTTATTTTGTAATTCATTGAAATTTAAAATGTTATTTTTTCACGCTTGTCAACAGACAAATGCCAATTTTGCGCCGCTTGTGCATATTCCGCTTTGTAATTGTACTCTGTGAAGTGCATCAGGTCTCTCTGTTATTTATTCAGAATTATGAGTTCGAGCTCTACAGCAATGCATTTAAAATCATTTGGAATGTCTACTTATTTTTTATTTTTAATTTTTTTAAACAGAAGCCTATTATCCATCAAACTCACTGAATGAGTTTCCTTTTTCACAAGCAATCAGAGTATTTAAAATTTAATATTCTTGGAAAGTTTCAACTATATTTACTCTTTATTATTGACTATTTGTATGCCACATATTTTAAGTTTCCTCTTTGCTTTGTGTTTGTACCGGCTATTTTAATTCGAGCAACGCCATTTTAATTTGAATTAATTGCGTGCAGAGTCCGGCTAAATATTTTTTGCACGTTTTTGGTGAGCAGTGACCGGAAATGCTCGTTTGCCTTTGACCCGTTGTGCTTTTGCATAGAATGTGGAGCAGCCGTTTGTTGCTGTATTTGTATACATTTAAAAAAATATATATATTGTGAGACTGCATTCAGAATGAATGATTTTGATAAGTTTTTTGGAAAAATACAACAAGTTGAAATCGCTTTCCAATTAAATTTAAATAAACGCTGCCTTCACAAGTTCAATGGTATTGTTTTGGCATCCCGCACAAATATATTTGATTATTCACAGACATTGTATATTAACGTGTGTGTATACAACAGCTAAAATTATTATGCCAGACATTCTGAGTAATTGAAAGTGTTTGAGCTGTTTTTTGTGCGTGGGTTGCCGCTTCTTGCTGGTGTATAAATTACGCGGCATTGACACCTGAGTAATTTACTTCAAAATATAATAAATTGCAGGTGGCTTTTGAAGTATTGCTGTAATCTTGTAAATCTTGAGTGCGTATTTCATTTGAAAAATTGTGGCAATCAAATTTTATAATATACTCCATTTTATGTTCGGTAAAATGTGCTTTAAGTATACTAATAAATATGTGCTTCAACGTTGTGAAAACAGTTTAACGTTTCGGCATTTGACATTTTATTATATATTTTTTAATTGGCTAGGTGAATTTTTAAATTGGTTTCTATTTTGTAGACACACTTAGTTGTTTGTAGTTTTCTCTTTTGTATTTTATATGAAAAATAAATTCATAATTATAAAAATAATTTAATTTATTTTGCATGCCACAGAGCTGAGCTAATATTCAAAAAAGCTATTATCTTTGTATTGCATGCCTTAAGCATATTTCACACACGTCAACCTTTAAACTAAATATTTTGTGTGAATATAATAATTGTTAATTTTTAAAAACATATATTTAAATAATAACTGCATATGGTAAGTATAAAATCTATTTGTCTGAGTCTGTTACTGTGTTTATTTATGTGTTTAAGTCCTCAAGCAAGTTCTGTTGTCCAGTCAAAATTTACGTTAACTCATGACACAGCAGCTTCTGCTGACAAACAGGCTAAGAACAGAATATTATAAATACATATATTTTTGTTGTGGAAATTAAGAATAGCTACTGACTTTTCAATCACACTTACCCAAGTAATTGTTGTTGAAAAAATTTGAATTAATTAACCACAAATACAAAAACAAAATAAATAAAATAATAATATCCTTGATATAAATCGATGTTGTTATTGACTTCATATATTGATGTTGTTCTATAATTGATGTTGTTGTTGTTGATGTTGTTCTACTACTACTACTACTACTACTACTCCTAAGCTAAACTAAATTTAAACTAAACTAAACAGTATCTCCTACCAAATACATATAACAAATATACTTCCATATGATGATTTTAATTGATTGATGTGTTTTCTTTACACTTTTCATTTACATTTCCTGCTCTCTATTTTCCTACTCGATGTTGTATAAATGTTGTGGCAATTACACATATACTAGTGGCCGATGCGATCGCTGTTGTTGTGCTTCCCCCTGTGCCTTCTCTCTCTCCAAAAACTCTTTATCAATCTAATTGCAGGTCGCGTATCCTTGCGGCGCCTTGAGCCTGCGACGCATGCGTTGGCGACACCATCAGCAGCAGCCGCAGCAGCAACAACTACAAAGACAGTTCTATGGTGCTCCGTATGCGCGATTGGGCCTCGCCCAGCGACTGCAACAGCAACAGCAGCAACACCAACACCAACAACATCGGCAACTACAGCAACAGCAACACCATCATCAGCAACATGAATTGCAGACATCGTCGGGCGTTGGCCTCATCAGCAGAAGTCGCAGCAATTTGCGCGAAATTTGTAAAACGCATGCAATTTGCTAACAACAATTGATTGCCTCGACCGAAGGAGCTACAGCAACAGCAGCAACAACAACAGCACTAACAACAACAGCCACAACAACAATAAGTAGTAGTGTTCCGGTAAACAGCTTAAAAGCAACAGCACCAACAACAACAACAACATCAACTACAGCAGCAACAACAACAACAACAAGAACGCAGCAATCGCAAAAACTGCAAGTGCAGCAACATCAACTGCAACAGCAACAATTGCCATTGCCGTGTGTTACGCAAATTAGTCAAAACAAATTGGTAGGTGGCCATTACATAGTTTCTGGTCTACATATGTATATATGTATATATACATATGTACAGTAAACAGCATATGCTAATTTTGGAAAATATGGGCGGCATAAGACAGACCACCTAATTCAAGTAATACTACATTTTTGTTTTGGCAATGAGTAATTCTTTAAGTACCAAAAATTTCCATTTGATATACAAATTGGTCTTCTAAAACATAGTCAAATTTTTTGATTTGATCGGATTCTGTTGTTGGAAAAACTCTTTAACTCTTTGACGATTGGATAAATGTCTGAAAATGAATTGTTTTATTTTTTATATGGATATATTTTAAGCCCGACTCTGTTGTAGAAGTTGTTCCAAAAATTTTCGAAATTGCCTTAGCAGTTGAAAAATGATTTGTTGTATTTTGCGTAAAAAAAAAATGCGCAAACTGCACAAAATAAAACTTTGAGAACTTTATTCAACACTTATCTAAGATTTAGTCTCAACTCATTTTAGTTGCCTGTTGATACTGCAGCTAAATTTAAAAGCCTTAAATTGACGCTACATAAGGAAATGTTTAATCGTTTTCTGCAAATAATGAGTCCAAGATTGAACAATTATTCAAAGTCCCATCTGTGGAATAGGCATTTTAATTAAAGTTACTCAAATATTGTAAGTGGCTACAGCTGGTTAATTCAGCAGCTCATCTATGAGTTGACTCTCATCCCTCATTAGTCCTTGCCACACATACTTACTTTCTCTAGCCCACATGCAGATGTGAACTGGTCTCATCATGTTCCCGCCTGTCGATTATAACTCACTTTTATATCCATCGCGTATATATTTCGTTGATGGCCGCCTACTCTTGGCCAAATTGGCGTGGGCCAGTTGCCAGTTTTATGCCTTCGTTGTGTGGTGAAAACATTAAATGGCTTTATACAATCGCCCGAGGTGCAAGAGGACACAGACACTCACGGTGTGGGTTGGGGTGTTTTGGGGCTTAGCTCAGCTCAGTTAAGTTGAGTTTAGCTCTTCATCATCGTCGACGTCGTCATCATTTCCATCAGGCTGAATAGCTTTTCAAATGCCAAATTTATGCAAATTCGCAGTCGCAGTTGAGAGAGAAGGCCGCCATCGTAGAGGACGGCAGTTTGCACATGAATATTTGTGCCCGGAAATCGGGCGAAAGGGCAAAGCCAACGGGGCAAGGCGCTGGCGGTGGCACAAGGCTCGGCACATATGCGAAATTGTGCCTTTTGCCGAGTTTTTGAATTGCCATTTTCCGTTTGCACAATGTTTGATGTGGGCAGGTGCCCTAAAGATGGAGAGTGGAGAAGTGGAGAGGAAAATGCACTCAGCAAAATGGAAACACTCAAAATAAGTACCTGTTTAAAAATAATTTCCAATTATTTTCTATGCTCAGAATTAAAGACCTAAGACTAAATTAAAATTTAAAAAAAAGTGGAAGTAATGCAATGAGATCCGCAACAATTAGAAATCCAACAACAACATAATTTTTACGATTGAAAGATTTAAATGAGAATCTGCATTGGTTAAAATCCTCAGGTTATTTTTAGCAACAAGAATTATATTTTATTATTATTATGTAAATAAGCCAAAGGATATTTTATGCACAATTTCAAATGGATCTCATTTTCTATTTTCGATTTCGGTAAAAGAGAATATATAAAATATTTCCTAAAATTAAGGCAGAATTTCATGTTTCAAGTGGATTTTGTTTTTGTGCCGTGTATGAGCTGAGCGGGCGGGCGAGGTAAAGATTGCGACTGTTTGTGGCATGGCGGGCGGCACACGTCGCATTTTGTATTGCCTTCAATCATCAATCAATTTTTTCAGCACGTGCTTTCTCCGCACCCACTGCGGCAGTTGTCGTTGCTGCCATTCCCCTGGTCCTTGCCACTGTCGTCGTCGTTGTACCTTTGCATACACTTTTAGGCTCGCGGAGTGCACGTAACCGTTGCCTTGCAGTTTGCCTTGCCAATTTAGCCAAAGTTCTCAACTGGAAGCATAATTCATGTTGCAAGTTGAACGGGGCGCGCGTTTAAATGTGCATCACGTAAATGCCAAACAAGACGCTGTGTCCAGGCCTGCCTGCCACGTCCACGTGATTTGTAGTCTCTGCACAAAACACACACACACACGCACACACACATGCATAGACACACACGTGTGTGCACAGGTAAATACTCCATGTCCAGTCGTGCAGTTCAGTTAAAGTTTTAAGCCAGTCAGCTAGTCCATCTCCATCTCCATCTCCATCTATCCATCGCATACTTTCGCTTTATTAAGAAAGAGAGAGTGTGCGGCGGAGAGCGCAGAGAACAGAGAACGGAGTACAGAAATCCAGCAGACCACAAAACGGAATGCAAGGATAATTACACTCGCTGGATGGCCATTGCCATTGCGCTGGGTGCTGCAATCGTCGGCAAGGTGTTGACTTGAAATTAAAATTAATTGAGAATTCCGTGCGCATACCAAAACGAGAGTGTCGCCAAAAGCCACTGCTCGACCAAGGATTGCATCTCTACTACTACTACACTCCTCTCTCTCTCTCTCTCTCTTTGTCTCTTTCTCTCTGAAAGCCTTCGTGGCCGATTTCCTTCTTCTATTTTTAGCTGGTTGGCACTTTGACCTCAGTGACCGAAACTCTGAACCACAATATGCCGCAAATCAGGTCCAGTTTTTAGAGAACGCACATTAACTGCTTTTGGTAATAAGCTTAATTATGCTTCAATTGGTTTACGTGACGTCAGACCGGGGCAACAAGTTCAAATGCTCAAATGTGTAGCAGTTGCTTTAATTTTCCTACCACTGAATGAATGACTCATTTACTGGCAACATTTTCAGCAGTAAGCATTGCTTTTGTTGTGGCTCTAATTACACAATTATTTGTGGCCAATGGTGGGGAAAACATTTTCACGTTTTTTGCTTCATCCATCGATTACTTTGGAGCAAGTTAACCCAATTGAAAACGCTAGAAACCTTAAAACTAAGGTGTTCACTTAAAATCAAAATTATGATGGCTTGTAAATGTTTTTATCAAGCGTTAAGCTTGAAGTGATGACCAATTAACAGATAATGGCTGTCTCTGCTCTTTCGATATATTTTTCTCATTACCGTTTTAACCAACTTAAAAAAGCATTCCAAATTATGACAAACATATTTTTACCAAATGGCTCGCTTTCAGCAATTTCACCCATTTAATTTGACAGTTGCATGCGTGTGTGTATTTTTTTAATGACAATGCAAAAATATTTTGCTTAACGCCTGTCTGCATTCAGGACGCTTCATGTTGTTGGAATATTAAACAATTGAATTATTATCATATCCAAAAAAAGACCTGTCTCTTCTACAGCAGCAAGGTGAATACAAACGTCGTCTACAACCACTGCTGTGCTCTGTGGCAGGAGGTGGCGACAATTGCCATTAATTGCATATTTTAAGCGATTTCAGATTAAAACCGCAGACAACGTAAACAACAACAATCACACACACACACACACACACAACAGCAAGCAAAGTGCAGCATTGCGCTTGGATGGGGGTAAAAATTAATTGCTCTTTCTGAGAAAAATTAACAATTATGACAATAAAAATTTTAAAATCATATTGCGACAAAAATAATTAATAGCACAAAAGTGTCAATTCACAATATGAATTTATCACAAGCGGGCCGCTGACACAGAGAACATTGAATGCCAGTATTTAAATTGACCATGCATCATAAATGGGTGAACAGATGAGCAATTTGAATATAAATGAGCAGCAATACGTTGAGAAATTTTAATTGATTTATATTTAAAGTTATTTAACACCAAATTAAGTAAGAAAGGCTTTCATCACAAAAAACAAAGAAATATTTTACAAATGATTTCATTCGATTTTTTGTTCATTACATTTTTGTGTTTTCTCATTTGCTTCTGCAACCATTGTGTAAAGAGCCAAGCTGCCTTTAACCTTAATTTTTTCTACATGCTTCTACTAAGTGCCTTGGCTTTAACAATTTAACAACATATCCTGCAGTGAGGACTCCGCCCACATTTCAACACTTGTCGTCTGTGGGGCTCTAACTTGCTGCTTGAAGTTTTGATTCATTTGCTGCACGTACATACATATATACATATGCATAAAACTCGTGTGATATGCTTCGCAAGTTTGTCCGAAGCGCCAGTTGCGAGTTCGTCAGTCATTGCGTCGTCTTGTCCAATGCGTGCAACAGCAAACAGCAACAACAAGAACAAAAACAACAAGCAGAAGCAAAACGCGGCTGCTTATTTGTTGCTGTTGCTCGTGGCACAAGACTAACTCACGCCATGTCCCCACCTAGTTTTGTTGTTGAGCTATGCAACAAACTACAACACACAGCCAAAGTTGCATGTGTGAGCCGACGGTCCTTTCATGTCCTGCCGCAGCTGCTCTCTGTTGCTGTGGCAGTGGCAGTGGCAGTTACTGCTTTTTGCTAGCTGCTTATCACGCATGCTAAACAAGCAGACGACGCTGGCGACGACCAGAGAAAATACCATTTGAATTTTGATAAAATGCAGTTTGACTTTTTGTGGGCGAACATCCAGCTACTCTACACACACACACACACACACACACATACACACACACACACTCGCTCTCTCGCCCACGTTCTTCGGTAGTCTTTCAGTCTACTTCTTTTTTCGCCTCCTTTTATTTTTTGTGTGTGCTGCTTGCAGCGTTGTTACATGACATTCATTGATATTTTGTGCAAGCGTAGCGTAAATTCAATTTAATTTTGTGTAAATTGGCTGCAAATGCAATTTACAAGTCCTGCTCAGCAGCTGCAAGGATGCGTGAGCAGGATTTGCGCTTGTGTAGCTGCCTCGGCACTTACACTTGCATTTCAAGTGGACAATTGAATACATAACACACCACCCACACACACACACACACACACACACACACACCCACACACATGCATATAGTACTTGATGTAAAAGGTTTTTGGATACTCCCGAGCTCTTTTGGCAGCATTGTCAAATTTCTTTAATTTTATGTCCTTATGGATTAACACAATATTTTGTCTGTGAAAATTAAATAAAAATATCTATCAGCGATTAAAACTTTTGTGTGATTCCAAAGGCGAACTTGGTTAAAGCTGGTTGAAGTTGAAAACGTATGTTTTTGTCGGAAAATAAAAAAAAATTTTCTAGCCAGAAAATTGGCATTCAGGCATAGGTCGAAGCAAGGGCGTTTTGATCGTGATTTATACTCTGGATCAATACTACATTTAAAGTTAAAAGTAGAAATTCTAAGTTTTTTAAATCCGCATGCTCTATGGAAATTTGCTGTAAAAAGCTATGGATTATGAATTTCTAAAGTGCTGAACTACTTTCTAAGCCATATTTAAATGAGTAGCGCGGCGAGACTGAGAGGTAGCTGAAGTCACAGGCTTTGCCACTGTAATTTGTGTGTGGACAGTTTTCTTTCTGAAAATTACTGTTATCGATTTTAGTGCAATTAATTATTTCGCAATTGCTGCTACTGACAGACCGGTATGCATATGTGTGCATGCGCGTGAATGGATTTTAATTATAAACCAGGCTCGCCATTTTTCGCCTCCATGTGCCGTGTGTGTGCAGATATTGCATTTGACAAAACTGAGGGCGCGTGCGTGCATGCATATTGAATCAACTTTTTATTTAAGTTGGCTTAGTCCAGTTAGTCGAAGTGTGTGTGTGTGTGCGGCAAAGGGGCGTGGCCGTTAGCTGTCAACTTTTTCTGCCAACAACAACTGGTTGGTTTGCCATCGTCCATATGCGCTTGCAGCGCTGGCATTTAAAACTTTGAACCCTTTTTCGCACTCGCATAAATCACTGGGTCGTCGCGCTGTATGCAACATTCTTTTTGTTGCAGCGCCGTAAATACCAGGCAGGGCTCTCCTTTATGGCAGTAAAAACCGAAACGATTTCAAGTTGGTTCGCTTTTTTCATTTTCCTCACGCATTCACCTGCGCGAAGCTTGCCTGGAAGGATAGGAGTTGCAGTTAGTTGCCACCAAGTCCTAAAAACCTTTGGCTGCGTTTTATTAACCCCCAGTGATCGATTGCGTCGGCATTACGTCGCATAGGGGGCAACACCGATGTCGCCGTCAAAAGTTGTCCTCAGTATTTGCAAGTTTTTAATAGCAAAACGGAGCACTAAGCGCTGGATTTGAGTACAAAACTTGTGCGACGCTGATACTAAATAAAAGAGTCTTAGAAAACTCTGAAGATTATTATTTTACAGTTTTTAATATGTTGTATAGCTTGCTTGTGGTTTTAAATTATTTTTCTAACGACTTTTTTATATGTCTTTGGGTGGAAATATTGTCAATAAAATATTTTAGGTATTCATTTGCACTTTCATGGCAAATGCTTGGAAAACTTTCAATGCATTCCTTAAAGAAGAACTGTTGTCATTGGTCAGTAATAGTTTAAATAATAAATAATAATAATTTAAATGATTTAAATAATTTACAATGATTATTGTTAAGATGCAGTCTTTTGTACCCTTGTGTTGTGTGAACCGTCTTAAACTGCTATTATTCATTTTCTGAACACACTTCCCGGCAGACTCTTATATCCCGCAGAATCATTTATGCTTATGCAGTCATTATCAATGTAATATGCAAAGAGCTTCAACCTCAATGTGCAATGCGTTCTATTTGTTCAATCTCTTACTTAAGATTCTCTTTTAAGGCGCCAAGAGCCAGCAAGTTTGCACAATTTTGTTAATGACGGCAGTCAACAGCCAAAGGCAGCTGCACTAAAATTGAGGCAATGACGTTGCCACGTTGCCACGTTGCCGTTGCCGTTGTCGCTGCCGTTGTGGCAGTCCTTGTCTGCGTGTCCTGCTCTCATGTGGGTAGCTCCTTGCTCTAAATTATGCAGAGTTCAATCAACTTACGCTGATTGGAGCGCCGCAAAGCGGCGAGTGTCAAGTAGAGCTAACCCAAAGCCACAGAGTCGCGGGTGTGTGGGTGTGTGTGTGTGTGTGTGTGTTGCGGCTGGGCAATAAATCAAACCTCGTCGACGACGAATCATTGCATCTCCCATTTCCCCACTCCATTTTCCCAATACCCCCCACTTATTCGAATTCCGTTGGGTGCCTCTTTCTGGTGGGCTATTAGAAGTGTCGGTACACGTTTTGCTTGGCTGCATTTGCTGCTTGCATGCGGTTTAACAGCGAAATTGATTGAAATGCTTTTCTTTTTTATTTTAGCTCTTTAAGTAGTTGCCTTAAATTCATGCATGACGCAAGTAGAAATGGCACAAGTGGAGAGCAAAGGAAATGATGCCACATATTTTGGTATGCCTGTCTAGGGTCTCTCAGGGTTGCCTGCATCCTCATCAATATCATATTTATGCTCGGCTGCCAACAAACAATTGAAAACAATACAAAATACTTAGTAATTCTTTGGTATTTGTTATTGTTATTTGCCCTTTTCGTCTGATGCCACTATACCCTTATACCATCACCATGCACAGTTCTCAGTTCAGGGGCCTAGAATATTTTATGCTTGCCTCCTCCTGTTTTCGATATTCACTCGTACTTGGGCTGCGACGACTTGGCCTTGTGCCAGAAATTCTTTGTATTTTTATATTGTTTTGTTATCGGCTTTGCCTTTGCTCGTTTTTGTTTTTATCCTGGATGCCTCAAGTAGGTGCCATAGTGGTCTGTAGTGTGTGGAGTGTGGATTGTGGAGGTTGGACAGGCATAGTTTTGGCTTAGACCGTTATGCATATTTGCCATTTATGTGCCTGGGTTGCCTGTGCCGCCTTTTGTTACAATTCGCTCTGTTTGTATGCCAAAAATGCGGCTCATGTGTTGTCAATTGTTGATGATGTGGGAATTAGGTACGAATTGGGTTCATGCAGGTGCTGTTCGTGTACACAACAAACGCTTTAAGGTCTTCAATAAGGATTGGCACAATTCAATATGCACTGCTAAATTGGAACAAACAATCCAAATTTGCTAAGAATTGTATATGAAATGTACTTTGTTGAATCAATGAATGATTTCTTTTATACAAACTTTATCCACTAACTTATTTTAAGCAATTCTTTGTTCTCTTTTGCAGGTAAGTCTGACATTGGCTTTAATACAACTTCGAGACGTCATTAGTAAGTAGAAAAGATTGAATTTCATTATAAATATATGTCTTAAGTTTGATAGAATCTCTCTAAATATTCTCAGTGCTCAGCCTATCTTAGATGCACGTTAGCTTTAGAAACTTAAAGTATTTTTTTGTTATCTGCATTTCTTTAACTCTCACTCAACACTCATTTGTCCTATCGGGTGTGCGTATAATTAATGGTTCTGGTGCCATGCATTCGTTACCCAAGCAACTATGAAACACTTTCCAATCTCTCGGAATCTGTGTACATTTTTTGCTCGCTATTTTGGACAGATTGCAACTTTTTGTTGCTCGTTTGGAGTCCGGGCTCGTGTTCATTACATTTGACATTTGATTTAAAACGCACTCTGCCAAGAGAAAGAACCGAATGTGCAGATTGGCAGGCAGACAGACAGATAGACTAGCAGACGGACAGGCACACACAATAATAATATCCTATCTGAGCACTTGCAAGTGAGATCGTAAGCCAAAAAGGACACAAAACACAGAACAGAGGCAAGGCAAAAGCTAAACGCTGCCCACAAATAAAAAGCTCAGCCCGCAAACATTGCGGTAAACAAAAGACAACTGCAAAGTTCATAGGGACACATGTTTATCAATGTCCCAAACAAAAAGACAAGAAAATGCCAATGAAAAAATATAAGAATAAAAAAAAATACCAGCTAAATAACGAAAAGGCAGGCAGGGCTTACACACGCAGACGCTACACATTTTGGGCTTAAGCTCGATTCGGCAGACAGGGAAGACGCACAGAGGGACTGGAGTCGGTCGTATAGATATTTAGGCAGGATATTGATTGATTTATTGCGTGCAGTAGACTCCGCCTAGGCGTCGTCCTCCACACACAATGAATGTCGCAAATTGGCGGAAAGAGGCCTGTGGCTTTCGTAGGCGTTACAAACATTTAGCAGTTATTAAAGGAAGCCGAGCACATTTCAAGTGTGTGTTTACCCGTGTTGCAAGGTAGTCTGTATACGGCGTAGATACTTCCTTTGAAACTGTGGCACGTTCACATTCTGATGTTGGCGTTTTATTTTGTATTGTTAGAAATATTAAAATCTTCTTTTGATATCCTGTGTGCATCAAAAAATGCTTAAGGAGATTAGGCGAAACTTCTGAATAACAGAATAGATATTTACGAAGTTTAATGTATATTTTCGAGGAGTTTCAATGACTTCTTATATCATAGAATTAAAGGGCATATAGAAGTAATTGAGCTGATGGTCGCTTAAAATCTATATTTGTTTTTCTTTCCAGCGGATCTTCAGAAAGTTCTTAAAAAGTATTTGCTTTTAATTCCAACCATAAAGCAAAATGCACTCGATTCGAGCACTTGCAGTTCAACTTTTAGCTGGATAAAAGTTCGGTGTCTGTGCACAATAAACAACAATAAACTTTATGGCGATGGCGAAGGAAAAGGTCGTTTACAATGGTATCTTTGTTGTTCTTGGTGCCGTTGCAAATACAGACGATCGATCGAACGATGGAAACTTGTCACAAAATTATCTGACCCATCTGCTGACCACACACAACCAAATGGTCGAGTGGCGGTGCCAAGTGGCAAGTGGCAAGTGGCAATTGTCAATATGTGTGGTTGTTCAGAAATAAAATGTTTATCGTGTCGTTGTGGCTGTAACCACATACATATCTGTACCACCCCTATATCTGCCTGGCCACTCGAAGCCCAACGCAACGCTCAACTTGCTGTTTGTCAATAATTGTTGAACAACTTTGTGTTTATTTGGTCAGCGGCAAAAACTTTCGACTTTCGCATTAAACTAAATCAGCTGACAATCGTTAGCATTCGCAGGAGTTGCATTAAAAAAAGAGTTACTTTAAAGAAGACTGCAAGCGTTGGCAACTACAAATGACCAGGCCATTTGCCCTGGCTGCAATTGATTGGCGCTGGTCCGATAAGGGTGGCCAATGTAAGCGCGCTCATTTATTTATTTATAAACAGAGTACAAATGACAACGGCAAGGGCCAGGGGACAGGGGTCAGGGGTCAGTCAGACAGGACGACAGGACGACACACGCCTACGGCTCCATTGAGTCGCACAAATTTGCAAGCAAATGTGAGAAGCGAGAATATACTACAAGGTACAAGGATACAAAGTGCTTCGGTCCTAGGGCAAGTGACTAATTAATTTTACACCGTTTATCGTGCGTTTCACGCGCGTATAGCTTAAGCCATACAAATCAATCAAGGTTTGCAAGGGTCCTGGGTGGAAGCACAATACGCTTGGCCAATTAGTAAAGCACACAAACACACAAACACACACACACACACATGCATTTTGCATGGCGCCAGGACGACAACCAGGGCAAACACAGCCCGTATAGATACACACATATGTATACATATATATATATATATGTATATGTATATGTAAGCACTTAAGATAGATGAATGAAGTGGCAAACATGGCGGACAGTTTGGATTTCAGTTACAGTTCGAGGCGTCGACTGGCCTGCCGACATTTACAAATCAGCGCCAATAATTTATAGGGCCTCTCGCAGGCAGACCTGAGGCAATCGATGTGCGAAAGAAGCGCGTATAAAATTTATTTATTAATTTTTTATATTTTCGCATATTAAAAAACGTTAAAGTTGAGTGTGGCACACACGGGTGTGTTGTCAGTATCAAGTTTTGGCCACTTAACGGGCAGTAAGAGACACTTGACTTTGTACTAAGAATTATTATGCAAAGTTCAGCAGTTAAAAATGAAATGTTGCAAAAAATTCAAATGAAAATTGGTATGGTAGACTCAAAAGTTGAACGCTTGCAAAATGCCTGGCCACAGACTGCGGCAATGGATGCGCGAGACACTGTAAAAGTGGCTCGAGAAGTTCCATCTTCCTCAGGTTGAGGAGCTCCATCTCTTGCTCAAGTTGTGTGTATATAGTCGAGTCGAGTCGAGTAGGTGAGTCCAGCCCCTTCGCTCCCTCTCTCCCCCCCTCTGGAAGCCTATTTAATGGCAGTCGCCCCAGCATAGCTCAGACAGTCACTCAGCATAAATAGTCGTAGTGGAAGGCAAATGGCAGAGTTGATGCTGCTACAACTAGATGAGGGCCATTCCTCCTCACAGTCAAGCGTTTAAAATGTGTCTGCGGCTATCAAGCGGGAGGAGGTGGGGCAAAAGAGAAAAAAGAAAATTACGAAGGAAAAAAATTGCAATAGCAACAGCAAGTGATACCGTAAAAAGTGTGCGAGCGAGAGCGAGTGCAAATAAAATAGAAAACCAAGGCAATTTTTCAGCTTCATTAAGTAACCGCAAAGTTTGTTTTATGTGTGGTCAGCTACAAGCCAAGCTCAGCCAACCAGCCAGCCAGCCAGCCAGCAGGAGCGACTGCAGAAAATAAAGCCGATAAACATGTGAGCATAAAAAAGAAACTTTAAAATAAAAAAGTTTCCTTGTCCAACCCACCCCTTTCACTGACAGTCCACCAAATATGAAGTGCGCGATGGTAAATTAGCCAACTAATAACTTACCTCGAATTATTATGGCTTATTTCGCCAACTGTCCGCCAACTTGGTTAAAGCTCATTCGAAAAGCCAATTTAATCATGATCTGTGACTTAGATTGATTGGATTTAGAGTTCAATCCTCTGATTAAATATTTGTACAAATCAAATGTATTTTTACTCATTTTGGCAGAACCAAGTATTAGTTTTTTCTATGTCTTAAAACAGGATATGCGCATTGTATACCACAGCCTTAACCGTAATTCTATTATTTGAAGCAAGAAGATAACACTTGCAATAAATCGGCCACAGCTGCTGCAGCCCATTCACTTAAGCAGACAAATATTAAGTATACGCCAAGTTATTTTTGGTGTAAATTATAAGTCCAATCATTGCTGTGCGCATTGCCAAGCTAACTTAACTAATAAACCTATAAAGCAGCTTCCACAGCTTCCACACATACACACAGTCGGATATTCTACAAATAGCATTGCCAAAATTGTTTGCCATGGACATTGACAAATATCCAAGGCGGCAGCAGCCTCCTGGCTTCTCTGGTGGGCCCAAGCAGCAGATTGGCTGCATTTTGTGTTAAATCAGCAACAATTGTTGCCCAAGCCACCAAATGAAGAAGCTGCAGCTATCACTTTGGGGTTACCCATTGCAATTGGAGTGTTTGGTGCATCGGTTTGAGTTTCGAGTTTGGTTTGAAGTTGCTTTACTTACTTTGGATCCGGATTTGGACTTGGCTTCGGTCTTGGCCTTGGCTAGCAGCCAGCCAAAGAGGAAATTAAAATTTATATAGCATACAAAACGCGGTAGCAGCAGCTGCTGCTGGCTCAGTGAGGCATTTCGCTATTTAGCATGTTTCTTAGCCTTCTACAATTCTTCGTATATGGTCCTTCTTTTCTTCGTTTGCTTTAGCTGCTGCCAAAGCGGAAAGCGTGGCTGCCATTAAGCTGCCAATCGACCATTTGTCAGCTTCGATTGCGGCAATAGAAAACCAAAAAAAAAAAAACCAAAAAAAACAAAATATACAAAAGAAAAAACCAAAAAAAATGTTTCAACTGCTGCCAAGTTATTCCGAAAGGCTTCGAATTGGGTTAAGTGATTTGGCATTCAATCAATGCTGCCCATCCCTCAACAGCCCAATCCTCAAATGGGCGTGCATAATTATAGACTGCCGGTTCCTATTTGTTTATGCTTGGCATATTACACATACGCAATGTGGCCAATGGAATTGCATTGCTAATAAACAGTTTGGGGGCCCGGTTTCCATTATGCCATTCATTATCTTTGCGATCAACAAATGGATTTCAGCCCTGGGAATTGTTCCGATAGCTGCTTTTTCCGCCTGCCATTCTGTTCGCGTACTCTCTGTGTGTGCCTAGTGCACATTTAAATCAATTATGCGTTTTGGGCCTAAAACATGCAATTAAGTGTACTGTTCAACCAACACACACACACGCACACACACACACACACACCGCAGTGGCCAACGGTCAAATGCATAAAACATCGAAATGAACAATGTACGAGCTGGTGAATTGTGGCTTGGCAATTAAATCAACTGTATAAATGATTTGAACACTTTGAAGGGATTTAAATTGATTTTAATGCAAAAAAAAAACCAACTTGGCGTTAATTTCGCAAAGCTCTTTACGATATAATTGGAGAGTTGTCAACAATTTATCAACTTATCAAATATACATTTTCCTTTAAATAAAAGAAGCAGTTTTATTATTTAGCTAAGAGAACACTTAAGTTAAGTACAACTTAATTAAATTTCCCATGAAGGCTCAATACTGTTTTTTTTTATTTTTTTGATTTCGTAATAATTTATTTAGGGTGCAGTTTGCTGGTACATCAAGAGTTATTTAGTGCTGTCCTCTCAATTGTTTCCATTCGACGACGCGTTGTTGTAGATTAACCAATCTCTCATTTAGCTCGGATGTCGCCTTGCTGATTTCCTCGGATTTGGTTGGCCTATGCGCCATGATGGGTATTGCCAAAAGGTTAAGCTTCCTTCTCGGTGTGGGCCGTTCAATTTTGGTAGTGCGCGGTGTTAACGATGGTAATTGCTTGTTTCTTTGCGGAATTTTGAGCATTTTGCTGGTTTGGGAAAACTTGACAATAATATTATAATAAAGTCGACTGCCTTTTTGATTGAGAATGTATCAGTAGAAGCTACTGCGATTAGGGCGTTTGTTGTGAGACACTTCTATGATTTTCATTTTTGATTAATACTTGAACAGAGAATCTGAAGGCAGCAATATTATCTTGCCTGTTTTTTTATTTGTTTATTAAAATGTTCGATATTATTATGTTCCAAGGATTTATTCTCTTTATTTTATTGTAACAATTCCATTTCAATTAAAAATGCTATTAGATAAATTACCATACCCATTTCTATGATTAAGTTTACTGTAAAAGGAAAAGAAGACTTGTGCTTCGTTCTGGCTATTTCATTAGGCACACAAAGCCCTTCAACACACTTTGCTTGCCATTTCAAAAACAAACAAGAAAAATGCGTTAATTTACTCGTGTGCTATGCCTTAAATACCACAAATGGAATTTTTAATTGTCTACAAAGCAAACGATGAACAAGACACACACACGCACACACACACACACACAGCAACACTCTAATAATATTTATAATTTTCTTTAATGTTTTGCAAAAGAGCAAACCAACACAGTCCCATAGAGTGCCCAGCCCCGCACCGTCCCAGAGACAACCCGTTACAAAAGCTTTCACTGCTTAGCGCACTTGAGTTACTTTATTATGTAAGCGCCGGATCCCAGGACAGCTCACCGGTCCGTCCATTTGCTCCAGCCTCCTCTGTGCCCTCGCCTCGTCCTCCTCCTCGTCCACGTCCCCGTCTCCGTCTCGACCGACCTACTTGGCATAAAAAGGTGAACTTCAGTGTCATTTGTTTGTAGCCGCCGCTGTCGCTCGAGTTGTCGGTTTTGCAACTGAACTTTGCTCTCTCTCAGTGCTCCAGTGGGGACAACTTAAGTTATCTTTATGCTTCAAAAGGCCTACAGACGGCTGACGACTGACGACTGACGACTGTCGACTGTCTGGCAACCAGTCAGACAAGCTGTTGAACAAGACCCAGGAACAGGCTCAGGCGCGGCATGAATTGCTGTTCAAGCAACAGCAGAAGCAACCAGTCCCTGGCACTGGCTCTGTCCCTGTCCCTGTCTCTGTCCCTGTCTTTATTGCCTACTCTTCGGTCTTCATTCACCATGCTGTCGTCGTACCGTTGGGGCTGTGCAAGTCTCTCGCCTTTTTCATATTTCAATTGAAATGCGCAGCAGCACAATTAAAAATCAAGCCAAGTGATGCGTACCAGTGGCATGGCAAGTGTTTGCCGACTGTTTGTTGTTTAAAATGAAGCGCTATAAATGGACAAGTTGTTCATATTGCTGTTGTTCTGCATACCACTCCACCACTCATCGTAGCTGTGCCGAAAGTGCCTTGAGGCCAGCACATGGCCCAGTCAACAGTCAACAGTCCACAGTCCACAGTCTATCCTGTGTCGTTGTTGTTGTTGTTGTTGCTATTGTTGTTGTTGTTGCCGTTGCTGTTGTTATTGTGTGTTGTGTCTTGTCGCTTAAGGCCAGACTTTTGTTGGTTTTTATGTGTGCTTCTCGTTACTGTTCCATAAGGCAACGCTTAGCCAGGCAATATTTAGGCTTTTGTTTTTTCAGTGCGTTTTGTTCGCTTTGGCCACGCCTACGGTTTTTCTGATTTTCTGTTTTGTTTGTGTTGGTTGGGAAGTGCATAATTTATTATTCACAGTGCTGTTGATTTGCACAATGGGAAGAAATATCATAAAGAGCTGACAATTAGAGTCAGTTTATTTAGCTATAAAGAGATAACGACCAACAGGAAAGATAATACAAATATTGTAATACTTAAGACTGACACAACAATGTAAATGAAACTAAAATCATTTAATAAATGGTTCACAGAAGTCTTATACATTTTGACGGTTGTGTTTAGTAGTTAAATAATTAAAGTTCGAGTAACATTTTATAAATAATAATAAGAAGTCAGTTTCTCTGACTATTGCCCAAATAATTTAAATTGATCCCCTGTCCACAATAATTCCTTTGACATTGTCCAAATAGTTACATGTCTTTTATTCATTATCATGAGACGTCATGACAAACACCACTGTACTTTGTTATATTTTCAATGATGCTTTTGGCATCAAACTAAATTAAATATGCCACTGAGAGTATTCTAGGAAATCTCTCGTTCCGAGTCTGACAGCTACATAGCCTTGTCAATGGCACACAACGTGGCGTATGCTCAACATGCCAGTAAATGAAAATGAATGAATGCGAATGCGGCATGTTTTTACTATTCTTCATGCTCTAACTCGCAACTATGCTCAGAGAACAGACTACAAAAAAAAAAAAAAAATGAGAACACAATCGAATTTTTGCCAGATGAATTTTTGCAGATGCCAACTCTTTTTGCCGAGTCTACTTTCTACACTCCACTGGCCAGTTGCTCACCCACTCTCTACACTCCCTCCACACCTCTTTGAAAAATCAGTGAGGCGTGTTTTTGACATTTAACAAGCCATGCGGCCAGTTGGCTCGAGCGATGCTTGTGCAAATGCTTTTAATTAAAAAATTTTTGCAGCCAAACGTTGCATAATTTCAACTCAATAGTTTTTAGGCAGGCAACTGTTTTTGACTAACAGACAGACAGACAGACAAAGAGACACACAGACAGCTTAGTAGCCGGGCACTTAGGCACAGAGCAGCATCTGCTGGACAAGAGTTGAGAGTTGAGGGTTGAATTGAGTTGAGTTGAGTTGAGCGACGACATGTGACAACTCATCAGGCACAAGGCACCAATGGGATCTGGAACTGGATTTGCTGTGCTCCACAACTGCGTCTGACGCCCATTCCCTATCCCCCTCTCTATCCCTATCTCTGTCCATCCATCTCTGTGTGTGCTGTGAATTAGTGTCCAGCTGGACGAGTGTCCTTGCTGCGTGCAGGTGTCGCCCGCCATTGTCATATTGTGAACAGCCCAAAGCGGCTCATCTGAGTGTGCAGATGTGTGTTTGCGTGTGTGTGTGAGTGTATGTGTATGTGCTAATGGCTATGGAAAATCAAAAGCGAGATTAGTCAACGGCGCCGCAATTGAGTGGCAGAACAGCAAACACCAATGCAGGAGACCGTTGCAGCATCAAAACAGGTGCGGCACCAACAGCTAAGCCGGCAGGGGCAGCTGCAATTGTCCATACTGTTGGTATTGTTACCAGTTGGATTTTAAATTTTATGAAAATTCCTGCAGCAGAACGTATGCGTAATATAATTTTGCAGCAGGCTAAAATCCGAGTTAAAGCCCAGGCGAGAATACACAAACAAATAACTGAACAACCGAGCAACAATAAAAATGAAAAAGAAATAAAAACTAACAACTGCTGCACAATTGCAGCAGCAGTCGTTGCAGCGAGGGTGGTTGGGGCACGGGTGACCGACTGAGTGAGGCACACACATATTTTTGATGCTGAAAAATATTTGCAAATAAATTGCCAAAGCCAAAACAAAAGGAAGAGCCGGGCAGGAGGCAGCCCAAAAATGGCTAACAAACGTAGTTTGCCCGGCTGCCAGTGACGTAAATCTATTTCAGTTGAGGGATTTTTACATCAAACATGCCGGACAGTTTTGCATTGCTGCAACAGCAATAGCAACAGCAACAGCAGCAGCAGCAGCAGCAGCAGTTGCATGCTATGGGAATGGTCGTTCACAGTGCGTATGAGTAATCTTCTATTTGAGCCACCAGTGTGGACGAGCAAAAGTTGTATTTCTTTTTGGTTTGATTAAAATTCAAAACTGAGAATTTATTTCATTTAATTTCATACCCTGTTCATGCTTAAAAATGGCTGAGCGTGCAGAACAAGGTACATAAATAGTTGTGCTGCAGATGGCTTAACTTTTTGTGTTTCTAGTGAATACATTAATTAGCTGGAGATTTTGTAAATGCAAATTTAATATTCAGGCTCACGCAAAGAACAAAGCTATTTGCCTCACACAATAATTTAGAAAAATTCGTTGGGCGCTGGGTATTTTTGTAGTTGAGACCACAGCATTCCACGTTTGATTTTTGTTTTGTCTTATAACTAACATGCAAACGAGTTTGAATTTTAATTTGCTTTGGCAATAGATTGCCCTCAAAAACAAAACCCCAAACAAGGCGCTGTCCAGTTTTGTTTTGAGCATATCGGGCGCGGCACGCTCGTATATCAAATTCAATTGTGTGTTTTGCTCGGTTTTGTTGTTGCTCCATTTGAGTTACAGCGGTTGGTTGTTGCTGCTATTTTGGGAGGTGGGTCTGGGTCTGGGTCTATTTTTAAGTGAATGGCTTTTATTTAGTTATGCGGCGTTAGCCAGAAAAATCCAATAACCGGCATACAACTATATGCGTCTGGGATTTGAATGGTCCTCGTATCAGTTGCACTTTCAACGATGAGGTGGTTAAGGTTTGTTTGTTTCGCTGCCGACAGAAATGTGAATTGATTTTTACAAGCTGTGCGCTTGAAATTTAAAGTAAAAGATCTTAAAGTAAGCAATCAGCTTCTGAAATCATTTAAAATTAAAAACAAAACACTTATAATAAAAAACAAAAATAAATGCCAACTTATGGTTTAAAGCGATTTACCATCCACATTTATTTTAAATTTATATTGTTTTTCTGTAACCCAGGAAATTTTAATTATTAAATTGATGGCTAGGCTGGAGATGGGTTAAATTTAAGGTAGAAATCCCTAACAGTCAAAGTTGGGCAGCCTTTTCCTATTTTCCTCAGTGAAGCGAACAACTTTACAACCATCTAAAATGCGCGTGTGTGTGAATGAATGGGGACTTATGCATTATTTAATTATTAATGAATAGGATGGTAAAACTTGTTGGCCCTTTTATAGTTGCCGCCCCAGTTGCTGCCACTGCCACTGCTGTTGCTGTTGCAACAACAGCTAAAGGGACACGTTGCCAGCTCGTCAGTTGCCCATCAAATTGAGCATTTGGTTAGCGAGTTTGTAGCGCCATTTATTTTCCGTGGCACAACTGAGCAGGCCTAAACCATTGCGTCGCCTCGCTGATTTGCATGTATGCGAGCCAAAGGAGCAAGGGCAGAGAACTAACCTCAAAGTCGTCTGGCAGTCGTCGTTGTTGTTATTGTTGTCGCTGTTGCCGTTGTTGTCGTGTTATGTGTGACATTTGTTTGTTTAGACGGCACTCCTGGCGACAAATATAAATGTTAGTTACGCTTTGAGAGTATTGCTTGCCAAATTGCCTGTCAAGTCTCTCTGGCGACTAAGGGCGTCGTCGTCGCCGTTGTCGGCCTGTGTAGGACTGGTGCCTGCTCCATCTGGTTATAAATATCTCGGAACCGCTTTGGGCGCCGCTTCAGTATGCCGCTGCTGTATGCAATTTGTCTGCCTCGCTCCTCGGCTGGCCACATTTTTGCCAGTCATTTCTCTCCGTGCACTTCATTTGGCGCTTCACAGTTTCGTCCAGCGATTCATTGACTGACGTCATGCTTCAAACTTTGCCAATGCCAACTGACCAACTGGCTAACTGGCAACTGGCAAGTGGCAAGTGGCAAGTGGCAAGTGGCAAAAGGCAACTGGCAACTGGCAGCTTTAACTGCTTAACGCTTTGGGCTCTAATCGAATTGCCAGCCCAGTGGAGGACCGGTCTTCCCCCCTGTGACTCAATGCCAAATAGTTGGTAATTTTTCTCTTTTGTCTTCTGCCTCATTCACACGCACATAACACATACAAGCATATATATATATACATGTATAAACATCTATAGGAGCCACCCACACAGGACACTATTGCGGGGTGGAAAATTGCGTGTCTGGCCATAAAATTGGCAGTGAGTCCGGTCCGAGGGGCCCAAGGCCAGACCTATGTCCATTTAAGGTTCTGGTTGCTGGTTCGCTTTGCTTGTTTTGTGGGCATCCTTTGGGCATTGGCACTGATTTCTTCGCATTTATTTTGTACATCGGTTGAGCCACATATATTTCTCTCTTTTTTCTCAACTTGTCTTTTTTTTTGTATTTTTGTATTGGTAGTTTTCAGCCCCGTATTCAGCCTGCCCTTTTGTGGTTTAGTAAAACTAATTTATTTTAAGTAAGTTTGAGTTAAAAAAATATAAAACATCGAAAAAATGTCGACCATGTGACCCAAATTCTTGCATTTACAGGCGGCAGCTGCGTTGGTTGCACTTCCCCCCTCTCTCTCTCTATCTCTCTCTTTCACTCTCTCTTTCTGTTTTCTTTTTTATTTTCGTTATGTGTTGTTGTTGCCTCTTGCCACAATCGCATACAATTTGCTCATTTCAACCGCATCAAAACACATACAAAGAGTTTTGCCTGCAGAAGGTGAAAGAAGCGGAGGGAGGGAGGCGGGGTGCAGGGTGCAGAGTGCAGTGGGCTGGTCGGCACTCACATAAATAGTAATTTGCCTAGTGCGTTCGGTGGCCCAGGTAGGCGTGCACCGTTTTAGCTAAATTGCCGCCGTCCGGGGCACAAAAAGCAAAGCCGCTTAAGTCGCACCCATCTGAAAGAGCAGGTTGTGGGGATTGACAGAGCGAGACAGAGGGAGACAGAGAGAGACAGAGAGAGACAGAGAGAGACATAGAAAGAGAGAGGGAGACTCTGCTGCAAAATGTAGAGAATCGAAAATGTAATGAAAACCGCAGTCGCCTACAAACGCCAGAACACTGGTCAACTGAACGAAGTTGAATAGAAAAACATGGTAAAATATTGCAAAATATGCAGATTTTGTGTGATTTATGTGTGATTAGGCGAGGACTCCTGCCTTGCATTACAGTTCTACATGAGCGAGATGGATTTGAAGACACATTTTTTCCTTTCAATTGCTTGGATAAATAATACTTCTTTGTTGTTATGCTATTCCTATTTTTAATTACTTAACTATTGTTATCAAAAAAAACTCGTTGACATTTGCAAGTATTTCTGTCTGCTTGGGAATATTTTCAAGCTGCGTGCTCCAATTCAAAACTTGTGCCTATTATACTAAATACCTTAGATTAGGCGCAAAATTGTTCCACTGTTCATTGTGCACTCGTTGATTGGAGAACATTTGAAAATCCAGGCACAATTTTGACAGGTTTTGCCCGGCCAGTAAAAACCGTTGGCGCGCGTGGGTAGAAATGGCCACAATTGGTTCGGTTCGGGTGTAGTGCCAAAAATTGGTGCAAATTAATACCAGCCCGAAAATTGATAGTAAAATGTTTCATCTCTCAATTTGTTGTCTGTTTTTTTTTTCCTCTGTTTTTCATACTCTTGGCGTGTAATAAAGTTGTCCGCTCTAACCACAAATGGAATTTTAGCGCTTGCGGTCGATTTGTGTAAGTATGTAAGTGTGGATGTGTGTGTGTTGGCATGATTGTAAATGTCTGCGTGTTCAAATTGCACTCGTTTCGAGGTATCATTACATATTCAAAAAGGCAGCGCACGTAGCGCATTTTTATGAAATTTTACTCGCTTCTAATGTAATCGTTATGCGAAGCATTTCTAGCTGCTGTCTGCTGGCTGCTGTCTGCTGGCTGGTGCTGCTGGTGTCATTTAAGAACACATAAAGTAAATGTCCTGCGTTTAAGCGTACTCCCAGACACACTAACGAGTGTATGGCTGTGTGTGTGTGGGTGTGTGCGACACTTACGCACAATCAAGCAGTAAGAAGGGTCAGAAGACGAGATTCGAGTAATGGTCCCTAATCGCTGTTAAGTCGTTCGGCATTATGGCTGTTAGTTAACAGAGTGTGTTAAATCTGTTATACACAAGTACATGGTGGGACTACTCGATGACTTCAAGCTTAAAAGCTCTTCGTATAACAGCTTTTAGCTTTTTGCAGTACAATCCTCGATAGCCCAGCTAAACAAGGCCAACTAAAAGCTCAGCTTATAACGTGAGCTTTTGTAAATTGACAAAAATGTAAACTATGGTTTATAAAAAGATGCATACACAAAAATGTTAACCAAAGATTTGCTGAATAAAAGGTTATTTCTCATTTAAAGTTAAACTATAAAGCTTTTCAATGTAAATAACCTTCTAGATAATTTGTACGAGCTTTGGGGAAATTCTCATTGCGGTAGAGCTTTCAATTCAACCGTAACTAACTTACGTAAAATGCCAATAGATGTCGCTTTACGTGTTGGCCGATGTTGGTTCATATTTGGAGTAATTGTAAATTGTGTTAAAGAATTTTGCTAATTGCCAAGCGACTTCCGCATAAAAACTCAACAATTTAAATTAAAATTGTACACTTGTGTTTTCCACTTCAACAACTCGAAATAGTCTTCGTTTTGCACTTAATCATTACAAATGATGATATATAAATTTGAACAACTTCTTCAACATTCACTGGTAAAAATCAACAGTGGCAAATGTTGCAAGTGCAACGCAACTGTCAAGTAGTTTAGTCGAAAATTCAGAAAATTCTTTGCTTACAAATCAAATAAGCAATAAATTAAATAAAGCGTACACAAGTTGACACCCTTTGAGCCAGAATGCTCTGCCAAGCTTAGCCCGATTCCCATTCCTATTCCCCACATCATTCGCACACATAACTCACACACGCCCACCCACACACACACACACACACCCATACACACATGGCAGTTGATACACGTGCCGTTGAACATTGCTGCTGCTTCTGCGTCGGCAACAACAATAAATAAATAAATATAAAATCCCTACTAATTGAGTGCGATTTTCGAGCATCAATTTCATAAAGCATACAGAAAAGCAAAAGCAGCGCACAGAGAAAGAGGGCAAAAACTGACAAATAGAATATGATGAAGTTTATTTATATATACAAATATACACATATATATATATATATACATGTATATATATATCTTTCCTTTTTTTTGCTGCGTGTATTGGGGCAAAAAGGCAGTTGGAAAACATGAAATAAATATTAAAAATAAAAAAAGAAATCGACAAAAAGTTGATGGGCCCCAAACAAAACAAAAAAAAAAAAAAACAAAAAAAAAAAACAAAAAAAAAACGGGAACAGGAAAAAAAATATGAAAAGGGACAAAGCACACTAAAAAGCTGCTGTTGCCAATCATATAGACATCTTCTTTTGATTTTTTTTTGTCAGGCTCGAGCCCAACCAACAACAAGGATAATGGCACTACAGCAAGCACACTTATGACAGCCCCAAGCCCTCCGCTTCCTCTTTTCTCCACTCTTGTTATTACTGTTTGCCCTATGCTGAGAAGGGTAGCCTTAATTTAATAACTCCATTTGCGGACTAGTTGTAGGACGAACTAAATTATGGACAACAGTAAATATTAAATAATTCTTTAAATATTCCGAGGCAACTGTAAACTTAACTAATTACAAATTAAGAATTCTTTTTTGATTATAATTCTGGTGTGTGTTAACAAATTGCTGCACTCTGCATTGATATACACAGAGAGCATTTAAATTTTGTTTTTACATCTTAGTTTTTCCATGACCGGTTTTTTTTTCGTAGATTTCTGTTTCACTTTTTTTCCGCATACTTTTCTCAGTCTTCCGCAACGTTCTCCTGCATTTTTGCAGCTGCTCTGCGAAAAACTCAATAACAAATTATAACGTATTATAGCCATGGCAAACTGTTGCGTTGCTTAGCAATCGCACCCAGCAAAACCCAAACCAGCTCCCAACAAATTTGCCAATCTGGATACACAACCCCAGCATCAGCATCAGCAGCAGTAGCAGTAGCAGTAGCATTAGTCAATCCTCTCCTCTCCAGCTCCTGTGAACTTTTTCCAAACTATGCTGGCAGCAACAAAGTTGCCAGGGGTGATGATGCTCCCTCCCCCGGCACCTCATCCGTGGTTGGCTGGCTGCCGCATGATTTATTTATTTTATTTTTATTTTTTTGTGCTGTACTTTTGATATTTTTGCTCTTGAGCTGAGTTGTTGACGAGGTCGTTTTGTGTTGATTGCCCGCACCCAGGACTTTGGTTTGAGTTTGCTCTCAGGATCTGCGAACAGCAATATGAAGTGCTTCATAATTTTTACCTTTATTTACCTTGTTTTTTAGTTGTTTACCACACAGCGTTGGGCATGTTTTGCACTCTGCCCATTTTTTTTTATCCATTGTTGTTTGCTGTTGAATCCACTGATAAAGTTGTGATTTTAATTATGTGGCCACTGTCTAACTATGTTTACCATATAAATATATATATATAAATATATATCTCAGCAAAATACATAAAAACTGTGGATCATAGTTAATAATTTACGTGTTGGCAAATTTAATGTTATTTTGAATAGTTTCAAATAATAAAAGTTGCCGAATGAATACAATTTTTTTTGTAAATTTTAACTATTCCTCGTTAAAGGCTGATTACGTTTGTAAGTACTTTTTAATGTAATACTGTTGCACACCCTCGAAATGTGTATTAGTGCTCAACCACCCCTTAAAAATGTATTTTTGTACTTACTATTTGTGTGGCGTGCCTGAAACGAGAAACATGATTGGGATTTTCGTGAATTTTGCGAATCGGCTTTTGCTCGGTTGTCTTTTGATTTGCAACAAGCATTTTCCAAATCCAAATCCACATCCCAATAAATCTGCAAGTCATTGAGCCGTGAAACTGAGCTCCCACACCCACTTCCTCCTCGTCCCCCTCGCTCACTCGCTTATTCGGTTGCCGATTGGTGATTTGCTGATGAATTTATGAGAGCTGTTTGCCTTGAAGTGAGTTGAGTTGGGCATGGTAAAAATGAAAATGCCAATACAAATTGGCAGACATTGGGCTTTAACCATGCATTTTGTTAAATACGTGAACGATTTGCGACTACACCTACACAAAACAGATTTATATTGCTGCTGTAAGCTGAGCTTTGATTTCAATTGTTGCTGCTACCCTTTGAGGTATGCACCAAACATTTCTTCTGGCTACTTTGGCAGCCGATGCAGTTGTGCGTAAAATATGAATGAAATATTTGATTTGTTTATTGCACAACTGCAGCAACAACAGCATCAAGTCACGGTTACTTTTGCCTTACGTTTAAGAATTGCCCCGACTTGAGAATACTTGTTCTCCTTTCATTCTTTTTTTTCTTCGAATTTTTCAAATCAATAAGGCAAACCGTGCGCAATTTGGCGTGTAATTTAGCGTGTAACGATGATGGTCCAAAGCTACTAAAATTGGAGAATCAGTGTTGCCAACTTTTGCATTGGCAAATAGCTCGTTTTGGAAATGAAGCATGAGAAATCAAAATTTGATTTACTCATGTGATTTCTTTGATATTTTCTAACCTAATCGTTGTTATTAATATTGTGTTAAGTCTCTGGACTGCATACAACTTGCCACAGAAAACCATTGCATTGGCAACTCTATTTGGGGCAGCTGCGCTTGTGTTTGCAACGGCTCAAAAATTTATTAGTTATACTTGCCTTCGCATAATGCATTCATGCTTCATTGATGCGCGATTTTTATGCCAAGATGCTTGATATTTTCCTTGCAATTTCTTTTTTTTTATTTTTTATTTTTTTTTGCATTTTACATTATGCGTTTTTAGTTACTTGACTCGCTGGCCGCTCAAGAAAGTTAAATTGTCAATTTATGGGCATCGTGGGTTGCTTTGGTAAAAGTATTTCATAGTAATTCTATGCTCGACTGGCTCTAGCCAACTTTTCAGCTGAGCACAAAATTTTAATAAAGTTAACAACTTTATTGAAATCATAGAAAGAGAAAAACTTGCCGCTTTTGCTTATTTTTCTGCGCTTCTTTTCTGGATAACTTTTCGGTTGCGTTTGTGAACTTCTCTGGCGTTTTTATTTTGGCTTGAATTTTTTTTGCCTCCGTCTCTCAATTTCTCTCTCTCTCTCTCTCAATTTCTCTCTCTCTCTCTCGCTCTCGCTCTCTCTCTCTCGCTCTCCCTCGCTTTCTCTCGATTCGTTTGTAAAACACAACGAATTTGCTACGTTGTGTTGCTGTTGTCGTTGTTGTTGTGGCAGCATTTTGCACATTTGATGAGAAAATTCTTTAGCTAATTATGTCTGGTTGGTTGTCCACACACACACACACACACACACACACACACACACACACACACACACACTCACACACACACACTCACACAGACACACACATGCTGGCTAGCTGACAACTCGACAGAGGGATTCAAATAGAGTCACAAGTTTTGCTTCATATTTGGCCTCTTTGGCCTCTCAATAAAATTGCAATTTGTAAAATTTCAAACATTTTTGCGGCTTGTTGCCCTTTGTGTCCGTGCGTATGTATGTGTGAGTGTGGTCTAGAGTGGCGCGCATGTTGACTGACTGGTTCTGGAAACTTTTTAAGTTGCCTCATCCGCTCAACCGACAAGTGTTCTGGTTGGTGCAAGAACAAGAACTCACTTACAGCCAATTGGAAGGCCGAAACACTTAATATTCTCATGGTTTATTCTCAGTATTTGGATTTTAGTTAACTTTCTTTTCTGTTTTTTTTATTTATAATCTATTTATGCTATAGATTTATTTTTGTTAGATCGTTATTACACTTTTGCATTATCTTTCGTTTTTTAAAATAATTATTTGCACCTGGCTTGACATTCTTTCCTCAATTATTCGATGGTTTCTTCAACAAGTTCCTGACTCAAGTCCTTCAAATTCCAATCGAAAAATCCACTCAAAACCTTAGACAGCCAGAAGAATGGCATAATTAAAGACAGGCCGTCAGCGATTTACATTTATTACGCAGCACGGCTGAAATGTGCCACAAAAATTTAAATTCGATCAATCAGAGCTGGCAGCTGAATTAGAGGATTGAGGGGCAAGGCGTCGTCAAAGTCAGAGGATGCGCTGACGGACTGACTGTGTAGATGACTGACTGGTTGGCTGACTGGCTGACTGTGTAGATGACTGACTGGTTGGCTGACTGGCTGACTGGATGACTGACTGGTTGGGTGGTTGCCTTGCTGTTGTGGCTGGCAGTGACTGCCAAGTAACATTTGAGAAAATTGATTTGATTTGATTTTAGATTTGCCATTCGCCCTAAATACATATATAGAATTTACAAATACATGTATAAGTAATACGCATTTTCAATCAAATGCACACGGGTGGGACTGCAGAGGGACGGAGGACTTGAAGTCGTCACTTCGGTTGCTGAAAATAAATTGCTGCATATTTTTGTGCGCCAGTAGATATTCTGTTGGAGCGGGTAGGGGGTTGGTGCAAATGAGTGACTGAGTGAAAAAGAGTCCTCGCCAAGGAATTGCAAATAAATTGATTTAATTTACACGCACATCTACAGAATTGTTTGCGATGCGTTTGCTTGTGTGTGCGTCAAAAGAAATTAGAGTCATGATAATTTTACAGTGTCTGGCAGATAAGTTTTGATGGTTCTGTCTGTCACCGGTGCGTATGTGTAATATTCAATTGAAAAGCATTCTTAAATAAATGTAATTAATTTACAGCCTGCGTCTTATTCCATAGCCGCCGTAGAGGGAACCTCTCTTTTATCTAGCATAATTCAACAAGTTCAAATTCATTTAAATCATTTTTCGACTGAGCTTCAAGTTTCCCACCTGACAACTGTGTGGGTTAAACTATGTAAATTTGCATTTCCTATGCAAATGTTTGCATTTTCAGCGCATCTTAGCTTCGTCGGTTAACGTTGACAGATGCCCAGGCATGTGAAGGAGGTGTGCGAAGCATTTGCTGCCGAACCTGATGTTCATAATCTGGAAATTTAATACAAAGCTAAAAATATTTAAAATTAAACTTATTTTTTCATTATCAAAACTCATTGATGAAAATGATTTAGAGCTTGAACATTTATTTTGTAACTTAATATGCCTTTGCTCAGAATGTTATTTATTTTACATGAATTTAAAATCCAAATAAATATCAACTTCAAAATTTATTTGTTTAACAAGAAAGAAAATTATTGTTTAATAAGAATATTATTAAAATTAATATCATGTTAATAAATATTTTACTATTTGGCATATTCTGTATGAAATTATGTCTTTTAATTAATGCTTAAAGATTCATCTGATTGCTCGACGCTCTTATTTGCTTACTTCAATTAGTTTTTTGCTTAGCAACATCTTATCAAATTCTGCAAAGGAATTTCGACAAAAGCTTCAATCCATAAAGTAAATTTTCAATGGCAAAACTGCTAATGATTTTTTTGTTGGTTTCGTTTTTATACCGTTGCCAGAGCTATGCAGATGGAGAGTGCGAGCCGCTGTTTCTTTGCAGCAGCTGTGGCAGCACCCTAAGCCTTTTCATTCTATACAAACGCCTTGCAATTTCTAGCTTGCCACAAGCAAGCGTCTTCAGCTCCACCTCCGGCTTGCTAAGATGCGGATGCTTTTGTTGCTTCTTGCATGACATTTAATCAAGTTGACGACTGCATTTGATGCCACAAATATTTCAAAATGACGCAAGACAGCCAGACACAGCACTCAAGCTCATTCCTGTGTGTGTGTGTGGGTGTGTGTGTGCTGAAAAGTTGCATATTAAACGCAGACAGAAAGGGGGAGTTGGAGTGAGCAATGCGTCGACTTTTGCACAGTTAATGCAATTTAGCAAGGGCACCCGCCTGCTGCGCGATAATTCAAGCGGAAACGGAAGTGGCAACGTCAAAGCCGCAGTGCACCGAACTGCCGTTCAACAAAATGGAAACTATTAAACGCACTGCCAGAACCGCGACCTTTTTGTGTACTCGTTTTTTTTCTTTTTTCTTTTTTTTGTAATTGTAATTTTTGACAACATGCATCAAATAAGTTACAGGTTTATTCAAATACTCGCCCGCAAAGACAGCAAAAGGACGAAAGGACCTTTGCTACTTCTGCTGCTGCTGCTGCTGCTGCTGCATTTAATGACTGCCATCTTGGCATACCGCTTGCCAAGTTATTTGATATAATAAACTCGCAGAGCGCGTGTTGCAAACGGCATCTAACAAAAAAGTTGAGTTAATGAAAACCGCAAATTGTTTGAGTTGCTGTTACTGCTGCTTCCTGCCCCGTTTTTCACTTCCGATCCATCGTCACAGATTTGAGAGGCAGCCAAATTAAAAAATACCTTAGCTCAGGTGGAAACAAGAGCAACCACAACAACAACAACAACTACTGCAAGAGGATAAACATTGTGGCTGCGGCTTGTTATTAATATTTATCTTTGGTAATTTTAGGTATTTTTTAATAACAAGAGCCAAGTGAAATGTTTTGTGGTGCAGTTGCCACAGCATTAACTATACAACCACCGCCCACTGCTGCTGTGTCCCTTGCAAAGAAGCCTGCGGTCTGCATTTGTGCCTGTTACTCTGCCCAGGATAACTTGGCCTGTACTTTGGACTCTGAGCTGCCGTTGGGCAGGCGCGCTGCTGCAGCTGCAAAACTCGATGACCAAATATTTGCCTAGTGCAGGCAGCTGCATTGTGCAAAGTTTTCCACTGACTGCCAAACTTACTTTTCTGCGGCTTAACAATTGAAATGCTATGGTTACCAGGAATGCCAGCAAATTGAAGCGAGATTCGAGGCTAAAGTTGACTCTCATGAACAGCCATGAGTGATGACCAACCCAAGGTGAGCCAACCGTCTGTGGTACGGCAAAGTGCTTTCTGCAAAAGGGTCAAAGTAACATTGATGCCAAAACCAAGTTGAATTTTACATAAGCGAGCTGATTATGAGATTAAGATTCAGCCACTGATACTGCGTTTCATCACATGAGTAGAGGTGGAAAATAGCACAGGATGCGTGGCAATTTTCCGCTGATCTTGGAATGTGGAGATGATTGAAATATGGAAACTTAAAAGGTTTTCAAATCACTCCAATAATATTATATTTGCCTATGATTTTTTAAACAATAAAATATATCTTTCAGTGTATGTGCAACCATATTTTGCTGTTTTTACCTAGTAAATCTTCTATGAGAAGTGTTTTTACTTTCGTCTTCAGTGTTTTCACAACAATCTCTTGTGTCCCTACAATGAGCGCATTAGCTGCACACAAGCACCACTCAGCACTCGTTCAACCCGCAAACTAAAACCCAGGCAGCCACATACACAAACACACACACACACACACACACACACACACTTGATTTAGCAGCAAAGCAACCAAGCAGAAAGCTGCTTAACTATTTTGCCAACTCATTTTGCATATTATTTTTTTTTAGCAAAAGTTGAATCATTTTCAAAATATTAATATGATACGGACGATTTGAAGCGTTATTGGTTGCCAGCAACTAGCAACCAAGCCCCTCTCCTCCCCTCTCTTCAACACTGGCTAGCCCAATCGGTTTTGCCACTTGTGTCTGGTTGAGTTGTCGAATACTCAAGCTGTGAGCTACTTCAGAACAGTATGCAGAGAGTGTAGAACATTTTTGCTGGAAATAATTTGTAAATTTCATGGAATGCCTCTTGATCTTCAGCACATAAACTTGCAGCTTGCTGCATAGTTTTCAATATATGTTGCATGTGCATGTGTGTCTGATTGGGTTTTAATGCGAAATTAATTGCTGCTAATAGTTGTGCTAAGCGGTTTAGCAATCGCCCCCCCCAAAAACTTCAATTATTTGTGCAGAAAATAATATTTGTATTAAAGCAAGAGAAGCAGCTGCAGCTGGCTGGGCCAGCTCTGCATATCTGACAGACTTCACTTAATTAATTAGCTCTGAGGCTCTGCAATGCGTATAATTGATCAGTACTGTTGTTGCCGCTGTTGCTTACGAAACAAAAGTCAAGTGCATTTGCGCGTGCCGAGCATTAAAAATACCAGCGAGAAACGGAGTCCGCAGAGCCTGCCAATAGACTGCAATCAATGCCGCTTATTGTTTTTCAGCACACTCCGTGGCCATTGTTGTTATGGATTATTGCGCTGGGCCAGAGCCTATCTCACATGGTGTATACGTAATGTGCGTATTTTCAATTTTGCACGACCCAAAAACACCACACACACACACACACACACACACACACACAAGATAAACAGCTCGACCAGCAGCAGTCGAGCCGAGGCGAGACCAGTTGAGTTGAGGAGTCCATGGAAATTAAGCCAATGCCAATGGTTGCCACTGCGGTTGCTGCTCGACTGGCTGCTGCAACGTTAATTGCAACGCTTTGTGCAGCCGCCTACGACTACCTCTTTGCTGCTGTTGTTGTCGTTTTTGTTGCTTGTCGATGCATGCATGCAAAACACGCACAGGGTAAATGGTCGACTGGAAAGCAGATGGAGGATGGAGGTGGGTGTTTTGGGTGTTTGGTTCTGTAACAACATTTTTTCGCACTGCGGTTTTTTGTGCTGTGTGGAAAATTTACTGCATGGCACATTAAGCAGGCAAGTGGTGATATGATTGGGTTTATGAGTGTCTGCCGCTTCCTTGCCACGTACACCACATATCCAAAAATTTTTTATTTTGTCTACTTACACAGACACGCGTATGCGTTTGTTTGAGTCTGCTCAATGCAGCGTATAATTTGCACAAGTTTTTTAATCGTCCGTCAAATTAGTTGCCAATTCAATGAGCTAGGCAAAAGCAATTTATTGATAGTTTAAACCTGATTAGACGCATTTATAAGCAGCTATAATTATAGCCAGGATAACTACATGTTAAGCAAATTAAATTTGAAGCAAATGAGGCAACTGATGAAATGTCTTAATCAATTTATCTAGAAATGAAGTGCTCAGTTCACTAAAATATTTTAAGCAATATTAAAGTGAAATTGAGAGAAAGTAAATAGACTCGATCACTTCTGACAATTCCATATATCTCTTGCCCAGAAATTACTTTTAAAATATATTTACACACATTGAGCTCAGATTAATGATAATTTGATTTATTAAGAGCCAGGCTGCATTACTAAAAAAATTTCACATAAATTTATGTACGTTAAATGGCAACAGAAATGCTCTCTTACTCAGTCAGTCTCATTTTCTCTCCTGCTCTCTCCATTTGTCCCTCCAGGTAAGTGCTTGCCTATTCATTAACAATTTGTAATTAGTGAAACGACGCTGTTCGGTTATATTTGTTGCTGTTGTTTATAGGTAAGCCCCAGCGCATCTTAAGTCTATGCAAATTAAAAAGCAATTGAAATTTTATGACCCAAAGCTGCGCACGAATTGATGGCAGTCGTGGAGGTAGACAGCAAAAGAGAGAGGGAGAGGGGGAAGAGTGAAAGGGGAGAGAGACAATTAAAAATGTGAGTGCCACATGAGACTTAAGTAGATGCGTTTACATAGCGCCCAGTAATTGCCATTGGCATTGGCAGTTAACTTGGTCTGACTGACTGCCAATTGGCACGCGCAGCAAACAGAATTAATAAAATATTGAATATGCCACACGGTTGACTCGATATTTATGGGCAACAGCTGAAGAACGTGTGCCAGAGATAACTATATCTGTGTGTGTGTGAGTGTTTTAGCAAATTAATTACTTTACCTAAGCGCTCTGCACATGCTCCGCTGAATGGCAGTCCGCCCACAACTTGATTTTGAACTGAACGTTTTGTGAAAATTGGAAAATTCCTTTTGTTTGCCCTGTCCAGCCCAGTGCCAGCCTTGGCTGGTAATCGACAGTGGTAGATGGAGTGTGGGGGAAGGAGCGGAGGGAAGCAACACCGGGCATTACTATTAACTTGTTTTTCAATCTCGAGGCACGCCTCGTTTCTATTTGCTCAGCTCTGTTGCCGTTTCCTTAGCTTGGCCATTGTTTTACAGGTGCTTTTGGCTTATTCTTGCCATTGTTTGTCGGTCGGAGCAACAAAAATCTACAAAAATAATTGCCACGGCTGGCAGCCATTTGGTGCGCTTTTAAGCTTCACTTAAATGAAATTGTAATGAAAATGAAAATGAATTTCTATGGCTTGATGTTTGCTCCACCAACGTCTCCTACTCACCTAGTCTCTCTCTATTTCTCTCTCTCTCTCTCTCACTCTTTTCTACCTTTCCCTCGACTGCTGCCTTGTTGCTGCCTGAATGTAATTGCTTAGGATAAAAGTTGCATTTACTTTTAATTCAATTAGTTGCTCGTGTGTTCTTCCTTTTTCATTGTTTGCTTTCAGTTTTTGGCATCGACACTCAGCCCGGCTCCACTCTGCTCTACGGTTGTAATGCACTTTGCCTAAGCTCCCAAAAGCGGCGCCTAGCTAATGCAAAACATAAGCGTTTTCGCTCAGGCACATCGCCAATAAAATTCATAGCCTACTTATTTGGGGCGCATGCTTAATGCCTGTTACGAGTTGGGTTTCGGTTTTTTGTTGCTTGTTGCGGGCAACGCCTACCGCAATGAAAAGCGCCTGACTGATCTGGCAGGCAGCCAAAAGAGGCGTTCTTTGGTTTTACGATGTCAGGCAATGCAACTGGTTGGCAACCATTCTCGTTTCACATTTCGACTCTTCCTTATTTTGAGTGAGTGTGGTGATTGTGTGAGTTAGCTCGGGTTTTATTTTGGTTGGTTGGAATCGCTGTGAGTTGGGGGTGATTTACTGCACTTATTGCAAGAAAAGCTGTGGGTTTTCAGTATTATTTAACATAACTTATTGTTATATTTATAATATGATTTCAAATAATAACAATGTAAATGCCAACAACTCAGCTCACATCTTGACGAGATCAATACAGCGGTGGCCCTAAAGCATTCAGCTATGCTCTCTATGGGCTTTATAGATTGGCTTTAAGAACTGACTCTCAAAGTAAGCTTCATCCACATGGCTTGCTACGTGCGCAGTTATGAACACATGCGCACACAAGCTCACTCACCCACACACACACACAAATTATAGTCGACATATGCAGGAGCTGATCCCATACAACTGCACATCATTAGCAGCGCCATTGTTTTCGCACAACAATATGCTTATTATCTTCAATTTCCGGGCAAAATGCATAACAAATAAAAACAACAACAGCAGCATCGCTCAGACGTAGAGAGAGAGAAAGGGACACGAAAATAGAAAGCGAAAGAAAGGGAGAAAGCATGCTGCAGCTTTGGCTTATGGTTAATAGCTTTCTGAATGTATGTCTGACTGTTGAAATTGTTAAGTTTGCATTTCTCATCGCAAGCGAAAGCCAAGTTTAGGCGCTTAAACCTAAGCTGGCTGCCAATTGAAAGCGATGTGGCATAATTGGGCACACACTCGCCAAGGATTTAAGAGAGGGAGAGACAGAGACTCCCGGCCACACAGGCAAACAATAAGCGCGCTAATTGAGGATAATACGCAGTGCTGCTGAAGCAACGACATCCAGCATAAAAACCCAACAACAAATATCCAAATACGTTGCGCATAATGTTAGACCGAAGTTGCCATACCCTACACATCCGAGAAACTGTGATAAATTCTCATTACGTAAAAAATGGTGAAGTGCAGTTGAATTATTTTATCGAAATTAGCTTCTCATAAATTTATTTACTGAGCTATGCCTTCTTGGAACTATGCATTTTAAGAACTCACATAAAGTATTTGAATATTTCCATCATATTTGTATGGCAACGTAGTTATTCACTTAGTCGCAACATTCTCAAGTGGCTGGGTATGAACTTGTGCATATGTATCCACCATGTATATAATATACATATATATATATACATTAACCAACATCTATATACTTGTATATATGCATATATATAAGCATAATAATGATGTATCTCATGGATTTCGTGCTGTAGTTTTGGCTCCATCGTAATAAGCCAGCTTAATTTGCTGCACGGTGAATATCACAGAAGTCTTTGATGTCTCGACATTTCATAAAAATCTCATTAATTTGTTGTTAAATGACAGGAAAAAAAAAACATCATCCAAAGAAGAAAAACAAAATTTGTGCGCAAAATAGAAAAAAAAATGTGTGTGTAACGCACAAAGTAAATAATTTGCGTATACGTGATGCGAAGCAAAGAGGCAGTTGCTAGGAGCACGGCACAAGCTTCTTATTTGTGTGTAGAACACACAGTAAACGTTTATGACTGTAAATATGTATGCGCATTTATGCTTAAGTCTGAATGGGGCGTGAAAATAAGTACAAGAAATAACCCTTTTGTGGTTGCATTATTTTATTCTTGGAAATGAAAAGAGCTTTGACTTTGGGGCAGGCAACATATGGCACAGCTCACACAACCTTTTTGAAGGCACTGATAAGGTATTGTACGTTCATCTCAAGCGGGTGCAAATTAACCACTGCTTACAGTTTCTTGCCAAAGACCCAAAGATCAGATCAAATGGCGCTTTGCTATTCGGATGTGGTTAGATTGATTGTGATTACTTTTTAAATAAATGCTTACGATTTTCTTTCATATTTGCATTTATTTCGATCGCCTCACTAAAAACATTTATAAGTTAATTAAATTTTACGTGATCTTATTTGATTTTGCCAAGAGTCTGGTTTTAATAGAAAAAAACTTAGCACAACCTTATATGACGCCGATCCAATTTCTTGCTGCCGACTTTTCCAATTGCTCTTCTGTCTACCTTCTTAAAGCATGTTTAATTAATTTTTTATAGCTGCTCTGGCCACTTTAATTAAAAGCTGCCTCCTATTTTTCATCATGTAAGGCAGCTCTGCAACTCATAAGCTTGTTAATTAAAATTACGCATACGCCATGCCATCAACGCCTGCAATAAATATGGTTAGACCCCAGCCTCGTTACTTTTGGTGTCCACGTTTTGCTGGATATTATTGTGCTACGCACATAAATCATAAATGGCAGATGACACACAACCACAACCACATAAAAGGGGCAACATGGGCTCGTCAGCATGCTTCACAATGATTTTATTGAAAATTTCACCTGATTTATAGGCTGCCCACAGACTGAAACTTAATCACATGGAAAAACGAAGCTCAAAATCTGACCATCACTTTGTCCGCTTCTGCTGGTTCACTTGCTTGTTATCCATATGACATATCGTGATATTCAATGATTGCGAAGCCGATGGCTTGTGGATTGTGGGGTTTGCGGGTTAAATCGTTGCATGTAATGATAACATAAGCAATTACTTACGCATGTACTTAATTCAAATATCAGCTGTGAGTCGACAGTCCAATAAAGCACTTGTCAGTGATAACATTCACACACACACACACACACACACACACACACACACACACACACACACACACACATAGGCACATTCAACTTGATTAGGCTCGGGAGAGCCGTTACGTTAACCTTTTGGCCTTGCCTTATAAGAAATAATTATTAATATGATTACGCTGCTTGGCTGGCTGGTTGGGTGTTGGCGCGTTGAGGGATTTTTGGTGGGTGGGGCGAGATCTCGTTGGCAGTCATAGCACTCCAGGCTGCACTTATCGTAAGGTAAATAAGCCACTTGTAACTCAAGTAGACAGCCCAGGCAGGCAGGCAGGCAGGCAGCGTCTGCAAAGCGAATGCCATCGAAACTCCCATTCCAATATCAATGTCCTGTGCATGCTCATGTATTTTTAATATCTTACCTCAAGTGTCTGACTCAACAGCCACCAGAACCCATACATACGAATGCTGCACATATTGAGAGCTTCTCTCGCACACATACATATGTCTGCATACATATTTATTTTTCCTTTTTCCCCTTTTTACTCGAGTTTTATCGGCCTTAAAGTGTTGGCAGTTACCCATACAAAGCCAGGTTCCACTTGTTTCAGTTTGGTTTGCTTTTTTCGGGCATCTGGCGATGCTGCGCCCATGGGACACATAACCGTAAATGCTTCCCATATGTGGTTGTGTGTCTGTGTCTGTGTCTGTATGTGTACTGTCTTGCGGTTTGATGTGATGTGCTAAGATGTCCGAAATTGGTGCATTTAAAGACCCGTTGAGTTTGACTTAAACTGTGCTTAGGCCTCGCCAATTCAGCTTATTGCCGGGCCTCATTCAAATTGGTCATTGTCCAGTGGTAAGCGTTTGCAGAACTTCCGTCATCTTTGTGGTCTAAAAATGTATCAGCTTATCAACAATGCTTGGATAAATTACAAGTTTCAAATAACAAGTTAAGTAAGGAGTGTGATAATAAATTGTAAGCTGGGATACAAGTAACAAAGAGGAGTCGATTATAAAAAAGATTCAGGATAAATAGTATACATCAATTTCAGATAATTAGCATGGATTTAAAATCAGAACTTAAGCGGTTCGGAACATAATCGCAATTACAATGACAGCTCTTAAGTTCTTTGGCAATTTATAGAAAAATAAAGAAGAAGAAAGAAAAGATAACTGCAATGACAAAAAGCCCTTTGGCAAGGACTTGGGAGAACTCAAAACGAGCCAACTACTTAGCTCACCTAGCTCTGAGTACTTGACTTTGGCATCAGCAACAATTGCAATCCTTCTTTGTCTGCTTTTCTCTCTTTCTCTCTTGCTGTTTCAATGGGCTGTCTCTACTGCCAAAGGCAAGTGGCAAGTTAGCTGTGGCTGCAGCAACTTCTCGTGCATCTTGCTGCAGCCACACGAAAAAATTAAAAGCTGGTAGCCAGCGCGTTATGCCAACGATAATGTGCCAGCTGATGAAGGCAGTGCTAATAATAATCATAATGAGAATGATAATAATAATGCAGCTGAGTCTGCCAGCGGAGAGAATGACGATGACGATGACGATGACGACGATGCCAATTGAAAATCCTTTCTTCTGCAGCTCTTTTCATTACATTCATCCAAGGATGGAGCGGCTCAATTATGAGAAAACGCTTATTTGAAAATTGCTAGTTAAATGTTGCCGAGTGGTAACTCAACCTAGCTTCGGTTTCAATTGGCAAAAAACTCAACAACAACAACAAAAGATGAGGAGACGCGACTTCAAGTAGAAGTGCCATTATAGCCGCGGGACTGGGAGTAAACCAACTTGCCTGCCTGTCTTCATTGTTGGCTCAATTAAATTAGAGGGAGCCCGCGAAAAAGTCTACTCTCGTATTTGATTTAAATTTTAATTGTAGACGCTCAGCTTGCGGCCATCATTTTTGGAGCGAACCAAAAATTTACATAATAAGCGCCAAATTTGTTGGCCCCCGGCACAGAATGAGAAGAATAACGAAACCAAAAACGAGTCCTGGCCATACCGTAACTGGCAACCAGGAACTGAGAGCTGTAAACTGTCGATGGCGATGGCAATGGCAATGGCAATGGCATAGCATGCCGAGACAGGTTTATAAGCCATCTGACAGGTAGCAACAAAATGCCAAGCCAAGTGCTTCGATTATGCCACCAGGGCAGCCAGTGAAGCGACTCCATGTGCGTTAATTTTCCAGCGGAATGAGCAGCGGCAAAGAGCGGGCAAGTGCAAAGGATGGAAGATTGACTGATTGCCGCTGACAACAAGTGGCTGGCAGCAGCAAATTCATTATAATTTATAATAAGCAACAACGCTGACAAGAACGACAACAGCGGCGGCAACTGCGACGACAAAAATAAAAATCACATGAGCTGAAGATCCTTTCTCTCACACACATGTATTGCAACAACAGTAACAAAGAGAGTAAGTAAGATCGACGGTCGGATACTCTATAACAAGTTGTGCAGATCTCGATATCTTATTATATATTAGCAGTAAGACTTCGAAGGCTTAGAGCAGATAATAATTAATATTAATGCTGCTTAAAAACGACAATTGTAAATTTTAATTTACAATTGGTTTGTCTGAGAGTAGGATTCTTATCTTCGCATTGGTACCCCATTGTATTGTGCAATCTACAAAAATATTTAATTCATTCTTTTAAGTATAGAAATGTACTCCAACAACGGAATGTAATCCAAAAGAGAGTTTCCTGAAACCATATTATTTCTCCCACTTCTCGTCTACCATCTCCAAATATGTTAAATTTCCTCTCAATAAAATTGTCTGGTTACAGGGTATAAAAACTGCGCAACGCAACGCAACGCAACACAACCAATAATGAAGCTCATCATTATCCTGTGCACAAATCCAATTTGATTATGTTAATACACGTGGAAAGGAAATGCTTTTGCAATTGCAATTGCCAATTGGCACATCCTTGCGTGTCCGTGCCTGTCAATAACCCCCACACCCTCCCATCAGTGATATATACATATACCCCATGTGGACTTAACTTCAATCGCTGATGTGTTTTGTTGCAGCTTTGATTTTTTATTTTTTTGTTGTTGATTTTTCTGCTTTTCGATTGAAGTTGTCGCGCTGAGCGTTGGGGTGATTTGCGTATTATGAATTTCCAATTATGCCGCAGATAGAATGGCACGGCCCAATTATTGTGTGGCTGCTTTAATAAGATCATTTCTCTATGTTTTAATTATTAATTTATGTTTTTGTGGATAAGCTGGTGATTTTTCAATGCTGAAATGTTGTGTCTCTGCTTTAACAATAGCTGTTTTTAGAGCGTGTTAAATTTCGATTTAAATTTTTATTTACTTATTGTTAGAATTTTTCCTCTACATTCTTAATAACTTGTAAAACTAAGAACAGCAAATGAGTTGCAAGATAATAATTGAAGAATTAAAAATTTACAACTCAAGTGAAAATTATTTGAAATACATATTCGGATAAGGCTTAAAACTGCACTCATTTCTATATGCATTTTCAAATATTTAAATGAGCTTATTAAATATGTCTAGCACAAAATATAGCGAAAAATAGCGAATTAAATCGCAGAATCGATCTGAATAAAAGTAGCATTCCTTAATTTTTCATTAATGTGATGCAAACTGAAATTCATAGCATCTACCAGTACAATTAGCTCATGCGTGCTGTATTTGTGTGCGTGGAATTACTCTATTTGACCGACCGCATTCAAACAGAGACAAATTCTGTGGTCGCTTGGTGATAGGTCAGGCAAACATTTGCTCGGTCATTTGCCATTTTGGTCGGTATATTTGAGACAGCGCCAAAGCGGCCCCATTCTAATTAAACGTTCCGGCTTGGCCTGCCAGTGGCCAGCTATTTTTAAAGCCTTAAATGCCACGCCCAAGCTAGACACCGTAAACTGCTGGCAAATGCGTGTGTGCCAGTGTGTGTGTGCGTGGGCGTGGGCGTGGGTGTGGAAGAGTGTGTTAGGCTTATGTAATCGGGGCTGTCTCTGTGCTGTGTTAAAGGACCAGAGTCCGAGCTAAAGCCGAGGACCGTGCCAGTGCGTAAATAAATTATATTTACGCAAATTCGCACTCGAATCGTGGGCGGACAAGGATGTAGAATTGGGCATAGCTGTTGCAGTTGTTGTTGTTCTTGTTGCTGTTGCAGGCACAGGACGGCGATGGTGACGGCGACGACGACGACGACGTCGACGACTGCGACTGACATGATAACATTTTGGCCTAAAATTGGCAACAACAACAGCTTAGACAACGCTCAATGCGGCCAGAGTCGCAGTCAGGCGAAACAAACTGCGAGAGTGAGATAAAGAGGGCGGGTGAAAGAGGGTGGCAATATGCGGGGATGGCGCCCATTGTTAGTGCTCGTAATTGGGTAGCAACAATTTATGCGTCAGTTACTGAGGCAGGCGTTGCAGCATGAATTACAATGCCAGCCGCACATGTGGCGGACGGGCGGATGGGCGGACGGACTGACGGACGGACTGACTGACTGACGAACGAGCGCAATTGCAATTTCAGCTGCAAATGCTGCTGCATTATTTTTACGTTTGCATTTAAATGACCAAAAACTATATAATGCAACTTGAAATTCTTGCCACTGCTGCACCCTCCGCACACCCGCACTTACGGGCGCACACACACACACACACACATGCATATGAATAAATTTCGAGTTTTGGCGCAGTTTTGAGTTTTGTTTGTGACACAATTCCATTTAATCGCTTCTTTGGCGCCACACTTGCAACAATAACAAGACCAACAGCAGCCGCCACAGCCAGTGAGATAGCAATCGGAATAATAATGAATGCCTTTATTATCATAGTGTTTGCCATTGTTGTTAGTGTTATTGTTGCCGGAATTGTTGTACCCCTTCTCCTGTGGCGTCTCCTGTACTTGGTCTGCTGCTACTATGGCTCCCATCCGACTCGGCCATGGTCCTTACGCTTTTAAGGCCGCTTCAGTTCAAACTAACGTATCGCTTCTCTGGCGCCTTGCACTTCCACTCTAGCGATTTCGTCTGCTTAGGTTCAGCAGCAATGACCTGGTCGAATGCTACAGTCCGAGTTCATAAACTCCAGGGACAATTAAGTAAATGCAAATTGTAATTAAATAAATGCGAATTTTTTGGATGCAAAGTTTCATCATATTCTGTATTCTGTGATAATTTTCATAAGATTTTGCAATACTACAATAAAAGAGAAGTCGTTAAATAATTAGTCTGGCTCTGCTCATGCACTTTATTAAACTAAACTTAGCAGAGCAATGTTGTGGAATAGTATTAGTTAATTTTAAGCCTAAAATAGAATTAACATTTTGATAAATATTTATTGCACAAGTATTTGAGTCCATCTGTCTAGCTACAGGCTACATTTTTGCTGTACATCCATGTTATCTTGGGGCTGTATGTCTTCAGTCTCGAGTGGCGCATTGTTGGTATTTCTTGTGTTTTGTGCAATGGCCCCCTCGCATTTTGGGCATTTCCTTAGTGAGATTGGGGGCCAGGCATTTAATTATAATTCAGATTGTATGTGTTGCTTTAGCGGCATTTAATATATGCGCAAAGTGTTACAGCTCCGACAGCGGTTGCCGCTTTCAAAACAAATGGCCGACGCACCGCCAAAGCGGATGCAGCCGGAAACGGATGTTTGGGTGTTGCACATTGTGTGTGTGACTGCAACTGGGAGTTCGCCGGTGTCGGCTCGTGTGTGTGCAGCTTAGTTCTGTATATTGCATAGTAGGTGTTAAATTTATGCATTTCGGATGGCTGACAATAACTGACAACTGACTACAACAATGCTGAATGCGGCATGAATATGTTGAATGAGCAACTGGCAAACATTTAACAAACAAATTTAATAGACTGCTGATACGACTGATACTGCTTGTGCTACTACAACTCGCTGTTGGTAAGTGATATTGGTTGTGTTGATGAAACGTGTGCTTTCAATCATCAAAGAGATAAAAGCAAAGAAGGCGCCCGTCGCCAAATTGCAAATAAATTGCAGAAATTGAATCAAATACGCATGCAATTGCAAACAAATAGAGCGAACGCCGAACTGCTGCCAGCCAGGACAGCTGGCTCATAGACAAACAAGCCTGAGCAGCATCCAGAGGACAGAGGGAAGAGCGATAGAAAGCGAGGCACAAACGAGACGCGACAGAGGAGTCAAGTTGAAGAAGGACTCGGCAACTGCCGCCGCTGCCGTCGTCGTTGCCACCGCCTGGCCATGATATTTGTTGCAAAAAAGCAATTTTATGCTTGCAAAGGCATGAAAAGCCTTTGTTCGTGTCTATTTCACGTTAGTTTGGCGTCTGCGGCGGCAACGCCTCTCTCTCTGTCTCACTCTCTCTCACTCTCTCTCTCATCTCTTTAACTCGATTGCATATGTTGCGCATACGCCACGTACGTCGCACAAGGAAAAAAGGCACACACAAAACCAACGAGCAGCAACAGAGGAGAAAAAAATAGCAGGCTGGCTGTTGAAGTTAGCGCTGCAGAGGCGGGAAATGAATTATTTATGAAGTGGTTGGCTCGTTGTTATTGCTCTTATTGCTGCTGTTGTTATTGTTGTTGCTGGTTTCAACATACTCATCGGCCTTTGTTGTACGTGCAAGCCGTGGCTGCAGTTTCAAGTGTTTTTTACTTTATCAATTGGTTGCTTTGCACTTATTTGTTATTTGTTCTCGCTCACTCACTCACAAACATTGAGTGACTAGTGTGCGCTGCATTTCCGCTTCCGTTTTGTTAGGCAACTGTTGCGCTCCCGGGAAGTTATTTATTTTATTTGCCATTGCCGCTTGACGCAGTGCTCGTTTGCTAAAATCAAAGAGGAAATTGAATTTGTTGCGCAAAATGTATGTTTTGAAATGGAAATGTTGTTTGCCGTTGTTGCGCCAATTTCCTGAGGACCCCGTCGACCCCATCTGACATCCGTGTGCGTCTTTTGATTAGTTTTGATTTTTTCGTCTACAGTCAATCGAACTGACCCCTACAGCATCAGACAGAGCTCTTCGAGCACACAGTTCCTTGGCAATTTTTCATATGAGCGCGTCGCACTGACAGCTTCGAGAAGCTGCAAAATTTATGCATGTCAACTGACAAGTGGTGGACTGGTTTCCATTTGTAATGGAATGCGAGCGTGAAAAGTTGATGGCTTGCGCCTTGTTAAGTGTCATGTGATACACGTTGTCTTCTCAATAAGCGCCTCAAATGAAACCTTTAAGACTCAGCGATGCGTTTTATTTTGATATCACAACCATAAATAAGCAGTCACAAGTAGAGTTCAAGGAATTTAAGAATTAATGTTTGCACGAAGCAAAATCTTTACCCTATCAATATGATGATTCGAATGAATTCATGCAATCTCGCTTATCATAGCCACAAATAAAAAATTATATTGCTTTAGCTTCACATCCTTCTCGATGCCGAATGCTGCTAACTTCAGCGCATTTTAATTTGATTAAATTTCATTACATTGCACAATTTGTGTTGTGTTGCACACGGGATGTCTGCACTTGGACAATGATGCCGCAATCGAGTAATAAACTTTAATTGAGTGCAAATTTCGGAAAGCTTAAAGCAGAACGCGCTCAAATGTTGACCGAGCGGGCAACTGGGCTGCGTATGCGCAACATGAGACACGTCAGTGTAATGTAATTCAATTTGTTTTTCCAATAATTACTTGTGCAAATGCGACTCGCGCATTGATAAAATGAGAAAGGGAATTGTCATAAATAATGAACAGAATACCTTGGCAGCCCTTGACACGCCCATCGGAGGATGGTGGGCTGGGCGGTGGGTCATGAGGCATCAGCTGTCGCTTCATTAAATGTTACAGTTATTAAATTACCGCAACAACAGTCGCTTGCAATTTGTACAATGTGAAAAATGTAATTGCCAAGGCGGCGGCCAGATTCGGTTCCATGTTTAATCGTAAACGGCAGAAAGACAAAGCGGGAGAGAGAGAGGGAGAGGGAGAGGGAGAGGGAGAGGGAGAGGGAGAGAGAGAGAGAGTGAGAGGGCCTAAGAGAGGGAAAATGCGGGGAAGATAGGGAAGAAGAAAAAACCAGAACAACCACATTTGGCAAAAGCCAGTCAGCCTTCCAGCGTTGAAAATCGATGCCCAAATGACAGTGACAATTTCATTTAATTGGTTTTAATTAAATTAATGAGTAAATGTTACAAATTGATGCAAAATGATAAATAAGTAATTTAATATATATTTTTCCTACACTGTGTCCCTCTCCCTATATGTGATTTTTTTTATTCCCTGCATGTAGTTAATTTAATTTTTTATCGTATAGTTTTGTAATTTTTTTTTTAGTTCGATTAAATGCAAATATATAAAATATATAAATGCTGTCAAACTTAGTTTAGCTTAATTAATTTTGAAAATAGGCTGAAACAACGTGGTTGAAAAAGTGCAGATAATTAATTTATTGAAATTTTAACAGTGCCTAAAGTCTCTTTTTTTGCACACCTTTTAATCCTTCGAAAATTTATGAACTTTAAATACCCAACTAACGAGCTTACACAGTGAAATATAATTTACGCATATTTGGATACAAAATTTATCTGAAATTGCATAAAGCTCAATTTATTACACTCTGGTTCCCGAAAAACAGAAATTTATTTCGATAAGTAGAGAATTTGTATTATTCAAAGTCATTTGATTTTTATATTTTAATTTCTATATTAAAAACTAAACGACCTGCTGAAGCTTGATGTGATTATATTCTAATATTCCTCTATTTTTATGAAGATTGTTTTACATGTTGTTCAAAGTTTATCGTTCAATTAATTAAATTGTGAAAGCTTTATCCTCCCCTGACTTTGATTGAGTTGCAAAACTGAGTTTTGTTGATTTGTCTCTGTTACTTTTGTGATATGACAAACGCTTTCATACTTTTTGTTAATTCACTAAACATTTATATAATTCATCTGTTAGCCGAAAAAAACCACTGAGTATCACATGCAGCATGAGCAAATCGGTGCTTTCCACATTTGTAATGTAATTAATTTAATTTAGCATATTCTTCATGGCATATTTTGAAGCGTTTTGTTGCCTCCCGCCACCAACTGCTATGCTACCTTTGTGAATTTTTCATTTTCTTGACGGAGAGACTGTCTTGCGAAAGGGTACGAGGTCAGGCGGCAGCTTCCTGTTTTTCATAAGCACATTAAACGCAGCATGGGTCGATCCTGTGATGCATTGCAACAGCAAACACAAAGGGCAAAATATCCCCAACGTAAAACAAAACAAGAACAAAAAAAACGAGTGTACAAAACAAAAAAAAAAAAAAAGGGAGAGAGAATAACGTTGTTTACAAACGCAGCTTGAATGCATTACATGCATTTGATGCAGTCCTGATACCCTATTAGATGAAGTGTGTAGCTGGATTTGAATGATACAGTAATTCAAAGAATATATATAAATAAATATATTAGTTTATTTCAGAATTAAATTAATGATGTTTTAATAAGCACATTTAGGTTGCCATTGAGTTTCATCTTCAAACAAACAACACTTGGATTAAGAAAGTTCCTTCTAATAGGACTATGCTGTCCGAACTAAAATCAAATCAAAGCAAATCAATTTAAATAATTTCTAATAGCATGTTTTTGTCCATTTGTCATTCCTTTTTTTTCTATTAGCACTTGTTCTTCGAACTGTATTCAAAATTCGACTTGATGGCTTTAAAATGTTTTTGTTCAGTTTTCTAAATAAATTTCGAGATCAACCTGTTGTTTATTTGCGTTGCTGTCAAGCGCATAAAATAGAGACTCTGGGTGCATAGACAAGGGAGGCGCTTCAAGGCAAGAGGAAACCAAAGAAAGGGGAAGGAGGAGGTGTGGGTGTGAGTGTGGGGGAAGAGCACACACAAAAGCGCTGCGCGTTGGTTGACACCAACGGGGCATCTTGTTTGTTTGTTTGTTTACCACTGGATGGTTGTGCATGCATTTTTTATGCTGAGAAGACATAAAAGAAAATGTACATAAAAGTCGGTTGAGGTGTTTACCGATGCGTTTCGCCCAGTTGCTTGGGGTTACTGCGGCAAACAACGGATACGTAATACTGCTGCTGGCTCACCTGGTCGATGTGAAGAGTTTGGGTTACAAGACATTTGCTGTTAGCATATCAAAAAATCGCATAAGGCTTTATCAAAATGGTCGCTCACCTGCACGCTTCCGGCAGCGGAAGTTGCATATGTTATTAGCTCTCCCCCACACGCATATCTGTCAGCTGGACAGACGGGAGCGTTAAACTGAAAATATCATAGGAAATCTCGTGTGTGTTATTAAGATCAAACGCCCGCTTCGAGTTTGTCAAGTTTTCTGCGACTCGCTGCCGTCTGCTATAAAATTAATATCCGGTGTAAATATAAAAAAAAATCTCTACTGCGCTGTTTTTTTTTTTTTTGTTTTTTTGTATATTATTTTATTTTTATTTTAAACAAGCAGCAGCAACTTCCGCTGCCAGAGGACAAGCCGCCATTTGCCAGGGAGTACATTTGTTTGTCTTAAGCCGGAAATTGAAAAAAACAAAAAGCGATGTTCTTAGCTTTGGCTAAAAGTTTCTGTGCCAACTTCTTTGGCTGCTTCTCCCATATATTCGCACACTTTAAGCCAGTGAACGCCAAACACATGCGATGGCATGAATTGAACTCGCAAAACTCGCGAAACTCGCGGTCGCACTCGACCCAGGCCCGGCTGGGCCTATAATTATAAAAACCGCTTTATTGTAGTTTTCAATTACCTTTAAAATTGACAACAAAAGAGGCGGACGACCATATAATAAATATATGCAGGAGCTGGCACTGGCGCTGGTGTTGGCATTGCCGGAGTGCGCGTATGCAAATTACAAGGAATATTTAATTACAAAAAATGCGCATAATTATGTGGAGAAGCGACCACCAGTCCACCATGTTCGCTCCCCATATATGACTGGCTGCCGTTTGTACTGCCAATATTAATTATACAATATTATATGGCCACATAAATAAAACGTTACTGCGGCCTCGACCCTGCTCGTTGCTCGTCCCTTATCTTCTCCCTCTCTCCATGTCCAACGTCAGCTTCAATAAAATTGAGGAAGCAAGCAATTGAAATGACAAAAAGTCGAAAGTCGACTGCAATTGTGCAGGAGCGTGAGGAGCTTGAGGAGCTGCTCATAAAGCAAGAGTCACGGTCCATATTTTAGGCTGGTGCTTAAAATATGCAGCAGCACAATTAAAATAAAACTGCCAACCTGTAATGCGTTTTGAAGCTGAAAAAAATATATAATTTATTAATTTTGAATTGGGAAAGTATTTTATTTTTTTGATTCTAAAGTTGCTTTTACTTTTTCTGAAACCTTAGCTAAACTTTTAACTACAAACTATATTTCGAAGCAAAAAAGTCGATTTTTATGTAATTGTTGGATTTCTGAAAGTATTAGTGTATTTGGTGGCGCCCTAAAAAGTATGACCAACCCAACGAGACCAATAAAACACCAAAACCAAAGCCGCAAAGCCGAGGTCGAGACTTCTCGCTAGCTGACGGTGCACGTCACGGTTCAAGTATCGTATGCGCAATATTTTTTGGTTCGGTTTCGAATTTTACAGCTCATTATGATAATTTCGTGGCCATGACGAAAAATGTTCTGGGCTGGCAATTAAAAATCTGCCATTAAACACAGCCAGGCTACAATCTCTCACATACATATGTTTTTTTGTTGCAGCTTGCAATTTTTTAAAATACAATTTTAATTTACGTACACATTGTCATATAACTCAAAAGAGTCATGCAACGATAAACAAGCGATAAAAAATTATTTAAAAATTTAATTACAACAACAAGAAGTGCAACAGCAACAGCAACAGCAGTAATAATTACGCTGTTGTTGACGAGACGTAAACAACTTTACCGATGTACACATCAAGTCTATTAAAATATTGCTTGATCAACGAGACAACATCCAGGTCCTCGGTTAGTTGTTGTTTTTGCTGTTGTCTAGCGAAAACACCACAGACAGGCGCATAATTATGAAAACGCTTTTGCCATGTGTCAGTCTTTGTGCACAGGATACCTGACAGCTCAGCTCAGTTCAATGATTACGCCCTTGAGCTAATGGCTATTGTGTCTGAGACTAAAATACTAAAATATCAAAAGATTTAAAAAAAAAAACACATAGCTTAAGCGTCACGGAAGTGTATAGAAGCGCTAAGGGATACTTTTGCCATAATTTTCCTTAATTATAAAAATATCTCTTTCGTCTTGATATATATCTACCCGACAAAGATTCTTAGAATCGGGCGGGAATTAAGGGTGATGGAAGTGCTAATTGCGCACAAGGGGCACAAATGTTAGCAGTATCAGAAATTTCATATAAAGAATTCTTGCTCATCATAATTGGCAAATTATGCAATTTAAACACTCTTTCGACAGCTACGATATGAACGATGTGCATGAATGTCTCCATGTCCATCGAAGTCGGTACAAATTGGACTTGCGTCAGCTTTGCACTTGCTCTAATAGCCTTCCAGCAATGCGAAAAAAAAAAATACACAACTTGTGTCAAAAACTTGGACCGCAACCGCTTGACAGAAAATTGTTTGCGTTCTTTTCCAGTTGAATTTCACATATTTGGCAACAACATCATAGAATGCTGCAATTGAGAGTTGCTCAAATTCGGATTGGCAATCCATAGTTTCAGTTCGATACCTCAATGCCACAAGGAACAACTTCTTGGCAATGTAAGCAAGCGAAACAACTTTCTGCTTGTGCTTTATACAAACAAAGTGTACATGAGATAGAGCCTGCCAGCCTTAGGTAGCAAAAGTTGCCTTAAAGCAAATTGATATGGAACATTGCAATGGGGAAGAGGCCAAATAATACATATTTCTTCATTTCGTCTGTCTTTGACGTGGCAGGCAACCAATTAAATGGGTGCAATAAGTCAGGCAATCAGAGCCAACAAAGGCACCTCCTGCGCAACGGAGCAGGCCATGGCACGGGCAATTAAATGAAATTGCAAATGCAAACAAAAACAGTAAGGAAAAACTTATTTATCTACAATTTGGTGAACTTAAGATACTCTTGCAATGCATTCTACCATTAAGCTATTTTGTATTAGGAATTAGTGATGCCTTTATAAACTGAGGTTGCAACTATTTGGAAATTCTAAAATGAAAATAAGCAAAATACAGTAATAATATAATCGGAAGTAATAATGTTTGTGGGCTAAGTCGCTACTTGCATTAGCACATTGATGGAAATTTACTTGAGTGAAAATTGGAAGAATAATTGTGACCTTTAGTTTCCTTTTTCTGTGTCTGTCGATTTCTCTGTTTACTTGCACATTCTCTCATTAGCTTGGGTTACTTGGCTGGTGGTGACAGTTGCCGGCTGTGCATTGCAATCAATTTAATTAATTTTTAATGTCATTTTCTGCAATTTCAATTCAATTTGAAAACACACTCGCGCACACACCTGAAACCCCATTAAATTGTCGCCTTGGCAAATTGAGAATTACGACGCCCGCCATTTCCGTTGACTTGGCTCAAACTCAAACTTGAACCTGACTCGACGACTCAACTCAACTCGATTCTACGCCGAACTCAAGACAAAAGCCAAAGTGCCATAAAAGCTGCCAGGCAAGCTATATAAATGTGGCAACAAAGTAAACTGTGTCAACTTTGGGTGTTGTCGCTGGGGTGCTATCGTCGTGGGGTGACTGTTGGGCTGGGTGGGGGATGTGGGGAGAGAGGATATATGCCACAAAATGTCGCTGGCCAAGTAAAGTAATTTCTTAACGCTGCGTTGCGTTGCGCACCAAGAACGACAATTTTGCAATCGCCATTTTGTTGACTAAGAAATATCGAAGCCATCTTGAAGTGCGAATATGCTGCCATGTCACAGCCACACACACACACACACACACACACACAACCACATACACGCCCACACACACCCACACACACACACCCACACACACACACACACATCCACCACACACGCACAGGATATACACACTCGGAGTCGTTGGTTGTTACAACCACAGTGTTGGTTTTAGCTTCGCCTTCTGCGTTTGCTGCTTGGCCTGCGGTTTTTGCTTGTAGTAGCAGCGGTCTGCGGACACAGCTACCAAGTTATCAACTACCAGCCAACAGCAAGCAGCTCCAAGCTGACAGCTCCCAACTCCCTAAGCCTAGCCTTAGTAGCCACCCATCACCCAGGATCTACCCTCTGCCATTGGCATACATTTCCTTAGCTTCCTCTGGTGTTGCTGTTGCTTCCGCCATGCGCATGTCCTTTTGGTTACAAATTAAACTTCCGTATTTGTTTAGAAATCCATTTGTTAAATTACTTTGCAACCCGCACACAACTTTTCCCTTTCATTTTTATTATTATTTCTTTACGTTTTAGTTTCCCTTCTTCTTTTTTTTTTCTTTGCTCCCTGGCAAATATGAAAAATGGATTGCATTTGACTGTGTGCTGCACTGACACCGAACACTCGGTGCTAAATGCTAGGCGGGGCCTGGCACGCCCCCTTTTTTATAATCCGATTTCTTCAACTATTTGCCAAACAACAATAATTTATGGCTAGCTATAATGCTAAAATGCATTTGATAACTGGCTGGAGCGCTTTGGAAACAAAAGCCTAGCAAATTTATTTCGTCGGTTTCTGTGTCTAAAAATTGAAATATATTCCATGCGAGCGTATGAAAAAGTTATAAAGCACAACAGTAAATAACACATACAACACAAATAAACAATAAGCACCACAAATATGCAGTGAACGCGTGCTTAGGCGTCGATAGGCAAAGCCAACAGCTGAAAAAAACGATGCCAGGGGACACCAATCCAGGCTGGATTTATGGCGCAAATGCATATTCTCAAAAAAATATAAATACAAAAAAATAGAAAAATAATAATAACAAATGTTTTTAGTAGGAAAAGGTTACGTTTAAAATAATGCATATTGCGGAGAAATTGAAATTGCTTAATAAACCGGATCCATTAAAAGTGTTTTTCTTTTATTAATAGTTGAACTCTGACCCGTGATCAACTGCTAATTTTTTCACTTTGCAATGCATTTTTTATGGCAGTGCTTCAAATGGCATAGACAAACACGATTTAACACACAGTCGACAAACATACAAACAGACAAATGTGCGAGAGAATAGCACAATTTTTATTGTCTCTGGCGAGATAGGGTTTTATTTTTCAAAACGACTACGACTGCAACAAACGTCCAAACGTTGACACCAACACAAGCACGGGAGAAATAACCTATGCTGGACGCCATGGGACTTAAAGCGCTTTGACCTCTCTCGAATTGTGTGTGTGTGTGTGTCGTGTGCTGTTTGGCATTTTATTTAGAAATAAATACCATTATTACTCTGTATATATGCTCGTCACCCTTTCCTCTGTGTCACACATATCTGTTTTTTTTTTTTTTTTTGTAGTTATTTTGTAGCGTATTTTTCTAAAATACCCCAAGCATTTGTTGGCCGTCATGACGGTATCCCATTGTGAATGTGAATGCGAATTTGTGTGTGCACGGGTTGGTATGTGTCTGTATGTGTGCTCTTCAGGACCTCCCATGGCGTTGCTGTTGTCAACTATAGAACGGGTAGGTAATGATGGTGGCTTCATCAAATTCACTTGTCTGCACAACGGTATTATTGATGAAAATTATATGTTTGTGTTTGTATCATGGCCGCCATAGACCATCGACTAACGACCAACGTGGTACACAAAAAAAAGAAGAAAATAAAAGAAACAATGACCTTTGTCAGTGCCTTTTACTGCCTGCAACTGCTCTGATTGTTCTCTTCTAAACTTTTTTTTTCATTGCGATCCGTTTTATGTTACATTTTTCGTGTGTTTGCCCATTCGGCACGTGACAAGCGTGAGATTCATGAATTGTTCGCATTGCAGGCATTTCGAATTGCATATTTCATAAAAACAAAAAACAACAAATATATTTTAACAAAATACACAAACTGATTGAAAATATGAAAAACTGTATTTAATAAATGCATAGATAAATATTGGCGGTTTTATTTCAGTGACCTCCACAATTCAAACACTCTGAACTAATATATAAATATATATTATTTATGATTCTCTGGCATTCCAAATCAAAACTTAAATATCGCAATCATTCACATTTTTATTAGTAAGGCTTTTACATTTTTTTCGCTTGCAACTTTATTCAATATAGCAGAACATGTTGTTGATAAAAGCCCTATATTGTATATGGCTTTTATTTGTCACATAAATAGACAGCAATAAATGCAGTTGCAGTTGCCATGTGCAACATTCTCTGGAGAAAAGCAAATAATAAACAGGCGTTCGGAGACAGCGACAGATTTTCGAAATTAATATTTCAATGCATCTCTTGCAACGAACGAAAGCAAAAAAAGAGCCACAAAGCTGAGATGTGTCTGTGTCTATATCTGTGTCTGTGTCTGTGTCTGTATCTGTGTCTGTATCTGTGTCTGTGTCTGTATCTGTATCTGTGTCTGCAGCTGATATCGGTGTGTGAGTTGTCATGTTATTGGCAGCCTTTTGATAGCCCCAGGTGATTTTCACCAATGCATTGGAGACGAATATGATTTGCTGTTTGTCAAGGTAACTTCAACTATTTGGCTACTTGTCTGTCCTCCTGTCCGCTGTCCGATTGACTGACTGTGTATCTGATATTTGCATTGATTGCTTTGCGAACAATTTTTAATAAAATGCATGCATGCTTGCACAAACAAAGGGACTGCCTTTGGCCTGTTTGATGAAAGCCCAGACCCAGACAACATACACATTTATAATCAACAAATATTTGTGATGCCCATTTTAAGAGTTTTCTAATTAAAGTTGCGACACAGCATTTAAAGGTACAATCAAACGCTGAACGGGACCTTCTTTTATGTTGTGTATGCCAGGCATGTCGCAAGTAGATTAATCTATTATCGATAAGTGCAACCGTCGAAAATTTATAGCCATAAAAAAGCAGCCTGCGGGCGAGCAAATCGAAATCGCAGACCAAAGCCCCAGGGCAACCAGCCCAGATCAGATCCCACATACGACCTCCAGACTGCACTTAAGTGCTTGAAAATTGTTTTCGATATTATTTGGCTGCAGTTGTTTTACTCTCTCTCTCTCTTTCTATCTCTCTTTCTCAGTCTTTATATGTTTTTTTTTTTGTGTGTTCTGTGACTGTGCTGCCTTTCAACACATTTGGCCATTTCGCCGTTTACTTGGCCGTTGGCATTTGGCCTGTCTGGCCAATGTCCAGAAAAAAACCATTTGTTGCTCTGTCGCCACCGCTGCCTTTGGCAAAGTTGAGCTCAGCTGCACTGAATTCAATTTATTTGAACGGACAGAGAGTTTTTTTTATCTCTATTAATATAGAGTGAGGATGTCAGAATGTGTGTGTGTGTGTGTGTGTGTGTGTGCATCAGCTTTAAGTGTTATTTATGTTGATATTTTTGACTTTGGTTCACTTTGCAGTGCATTAGCTGTGGATTTTGTCATCGCCGTTGTTCACTGTAATTAGGCAGCTTTTTGGCTGTAAATCTCATTGTATACAGTTTATTGGCTGGCTCTTCTACAACGATTGATGACAATGTCGCCTTTCTTTGTGTTGCTGTGCACTTAATATAAGTACTACAACGATTTTGATGCATTAGCTGCTTAAAGTAGTATTTTGTCCACAGCTGCTTATTTGGATCAGTTAATCGCATCACTTATGCAACTAGTCTGATTTTGATGTTCTATAAAGGGATATTTATTGCTTCGATGGGTGTTTTTAAAAAGGGCAAACAAACGAAGTTAAAAGTGATTTCATTGTCATTATTGCTTTTAGTCTTAATTAATTTTTTTCTTATTCATTGGTAGCAATAAAAGCAATTAATAAGTAAGCCAGACTTCAGAATATTTGCTTATAGCAAAGTGATTTGTTTCCTATTATTATTCGTAGTATTTAACAAATACCTCAATGATTTCAACTACATAGTTTTATGCAACAAGAACATTAGCTATTTGACAACTTTAAGCTACAAATGCTTTGCATATGTTTTTTGTTATTTGCAAATGTAACTAATGCTGTGCATTTTAAATATGACAAAAATTACACTTGTACAATTTGTCCTCTTTTGGCATTGCTTCTGCACAAAACCAAACCAGGCAACAACCGACCAACCAGACAAGCTCTTAACCATTTACCACACTTACACCCACACACACACACATGCAGTCCAACAAGCAATTTGTCAGTTTATCGATTTCTACCAAACATTTGTGCCAGACACTCAACTGTATTAAATGCTAAAAAACAGCAACAACCAAAAAAAAAAAATAAAATAAAATAGAAAAGAAAAAAAAACGCAAAAAAGAAAGCAAACCGAGAGCTAAAGTGAAAAACCTTACACACAATGAAAAGCTGCTGGTAAAACGCAGGAGGGAGGTGGAGTGTTGAGGTGGCATTGGCCAATGGCATATGCTAAAAAGCGTGCAATACGAAAAATCGCATTCAGTGAGTGCAAAACAAGAAAAAAAGGAGGAAAAAACCATAAAAATAGAAAGAGAAAAAAGCAAAAAGAATAAGAAATAGAGAAATTGAGGCAACGGCACACGGCAGCCAACATACGTATATGAAATGGGTATTTCAAAGCGAAAAATCGAAAACTGAAAAATAATTTTCAAGCCCAGAGAGAGAGAGAGGGAGAGAGCGCGAGAGAGAGCGAGAGAGCGAGAGATTGAGAGAGACATACAGCATGGAAAAAGGGAGATTTAGATGAAGCATGGGGTACGACAGTCACATATGCAGGCAGCTGTACACATACACACATCAGAACACCATAAATAATGGTTGCATGATTTATCGATAACAAGCGCAATTTACAGTGCCAACAACAACAACAAAAACAAAAACAAAGCAAAAAAATGGCGTGCAAGCAGGCAACAGAACAGTTACAACTGCAATGAATTTGCTCGCGACAGAAATGAAATAAAATGAAGAAAAATAACAAATTCGAATACGGAATACTCATGAAGAGCTGCTCAGCTCGCACTTACCCAGTAACAAGTAACAAACAATTTTTCAAATCAAATTATATTTTGTCACTTGATAAGTTTTGTAAAATAAATTTGGTGTTTACAAAGTTAAGAACAACTGAAATCAAACTTGAGTAATGCTTAAAAACCCATTAGCATCAACCAATATTATATAGACTTGGTATTTATCATTTTATGAGTCCAGGGTATAAAATGAAGATCGACAAAAGGAAGCGCAGCTAAAATAAGTAAATAAAAAATGCATTGTAATTTTGGTGCTTTTGTTTGCCTGACAGTTTTTCTATCCATGACAGAGGGTGAGGGAGCGAGGGAGCGAGGGATCGAGCGAGTGAGATAGACGGTCATAAAATTTGCATGCAAGCAAAACTCGCATAAAATTTTATTGAAAGCGCATTAAAGTCAAAGACAAGAAAAGCTGGAAAAGCAGCCAAAGAACTTTATTAGCAAACGGGGAACCATCGAAACAAGCATCGACGCGTAGTTCTTACAGTAGTGCACAGCGCTGGTGTAAACGCAGTTAGTCTCCAAGTCAGTCAGCTGCCATTGCCGTAAAAATGGAGCGTATAAAAATGTCAAAGCATAAAAATGTGCGGTATTGACTGCCCAAAAGCAGAAGTGGAGGTTAGCGCAGAAGGTGTTGGTCTGTCCTGGGCTAAGTGAAATGCCACCAAGTTGCTGGCAACGAGAGAGGCAGCCAGCTAAGAGAAACGTGGCGTGAACCGTGGTGCAGCTGGAGTCGAGCATCAAAGCATCAGCCGTGTCAACAAAACAAACAACAAACAAAGCGAACAATTTTAACGCCGCGACGTTGGTAAAGCTGCCAAACCAGCTGAGGTCGTTGCCAATGCGAATGGCTGCAGGATGGGTGAATATTGGAGCAGCGGGAGCAGCGAAATGAAGGTGGGATAGCTTAGGAGTTGGAGCTTAACAGCAGTTGCAATGCATTTTTGATGACATTGCACGTGGCAAGGGCAGTGTGCAAAACGAGCGGGTCCTTAACACGTCAGCTCCATTTCTTATTACCACTTGAGTGAGTGGCGATCCTCAACGAGGTCGCTACCAATTCACATGGCTACATATGTTCCATTTGATTGGCCTTTGAGTGACTTTTGATGAAGATGCCGCACATAAAAATTGGGCACAAAAATGTACTTTTAAAAGTAGCTTGTAGAGGAAGAATCAGAGGAATTTATCCAGCAAAACTTTACGCTTATGAGATAATAGAGACACAGTCAAATAATCCAGCACCTACTTCTTGAACAAATCAGATGATATTTTCATGACAAAGGAGAGTACTCAACTCTCATTTGTAGATACTTAAATAAATCTGACACAATGGTGGAAGAGAAATTCAACCGTTGCCAATAAGGGACAAACTGAGGGCTACCCTCTTAGATAATAGGTTAAAACTATCCTGCAATAATTCGGTTGAAGTTTTCATAGTTTACATATTTAACATTAGCGGACTTTGAGGATTTTCAAAATAGAAGCCTGATGCTTCAATATATTTATGTTTTTTTGAAGGCAACCACCTCTGTTATATGTATACAGGAATGGTTACTTTGGCAGTTATTTTAATATTATTGCGCTGCCATATTTATTTAATTTAAATCATCTTCTTTTTGTAACTGACAAAACATAAATCACAGCCATCTAGTTAGTCCATATCGATCAGGCCATTTGCCGTTGAATGAACCCATTTTAAATTTTTAATTAAAATGCCAAAAAGCAATGGTTAACCACCCACAGCATCAGCCTCTTCACAACATACTTTGCATAAAAAATCAGCGAAGTCGAGAGAGTTTCGCACTGACGCTCTATTTTTTACCCTCTCATCTCTGTCGCGTCCAGTTGACAGTGCAGAAATCAAATGAAATTAAAATCACAAAAAAATATGACGTACATCGAATAAAAATTTTCAACATCGTCATTTGTACCAGCGACGCCGCTGACGAGCGGAGAAATCGTTAAAAACAATAAAAAATTTGGAGCAAGTGCCACGCGACTGCTGTAAAAACCGCAGCAGTCATGAAGAACTGTGTGTGTGAGTGAGAGAGGTAGCACTTACACGCATACTCACACACACACGAAGAGGAAGAGAAATAAGAATTTCAAATAAATCCGATTAAATGGAAATTTATTGTCATCCAGTGGCGAACGGCACTTACGACTTCAGTGGGGCGTGCTCATCGACTGGTCTCCAGCTCCATCAGATTCCCAGCGTTACCAGCTCTCCATAGAATGGTCCAACACCCTCATCGCAACACTCTGATTCCGACTTCAACTCAACACTTCAATATGCTAGCTGCCTGGCCGCCTGGCCGCCTCTGCCATACAACATTCATTTTATTTTGTGTTGGTCTTCCCGCTTGGGCCCGTTCCCTTTGTCGCTAGACGTGTTCATGTTCTCGCTGCTGGTCGCTAAAAGCCAGTAATGTCCTTTCGCCACACTCGACTGCATTTTTCTTTAACACTTCAATATACTCGTCCTTCTGCTGGTATCCAAAAAAAAAAAAAAAAAAAAACCAAAAAATAAAAGGAAAATGTGTAAAAAAAATAGTGCCCATTCACAGCTTTACAAAACGCTCCACATCTACGAAACTGCAGCCCACAACTCGCATCCAAAATCAGGGCCAATACTCTTGCCAATATCCCTGCAGATCCCTGCTTCCATTGACTCGTGTCTAGTTTTGTGGTTGCCAGCGACAACTGCTTTTTGGTCTGAGCTTTGCGGCCCCTGAATATTCAAGGAATTAAGTAGTCTAAATACAAAACGAAAAAAGAAACACCAACAACAACAACAAAAAGAAGTTAAGCCTGCCCCAATGGCTGACTGGGTGGTGCTGAAGGTATTGCCACCCAAAAAAAAAAGAAGAAAACAGCTTAAAAATATTTGTGAATTAATGCACTGCAGCCAGCGGCTGGCAGCTGGTGTTAGTGGTCAGATAATTGTGGCGAATTGTGTGGTGCTTGTGCAGAAAAGCCATTAAATTGCTCTAATAAACTCTACTCTTAATGTGTGAGGGCAATATATATGCTGCCGAGTGCTAACTGAATACAGAGGCATTTAAAATAGAAAAATTGTGATACATTTAATTGTATTAATCAAGCTACTAAGAACAAATTCAGAATGTGATGCACATATTTTGTGTATAGCAAAAATAAATGTTTCTTTCAAAGAATAACAAAAATAAATATTTTGAAAACTGCTTATTTTAGTTATTTTTTCTTTCTCTATTACCAAAAGAGAATGTTGTAATATATTTAAATCATGAAATAAAATCAATCAAGCAATTTTTAATTTTAAATTTAATTTTCTATTTTCAGGTAAGTGGAAAGCATTTTGTCAATGAACTTTATTTTAATTCTGTAAGTAAACAATGCAAACAGCAAACAACTGAGCGCCCCATCCCTTTGGCCAATTACAAAGCCATTAACAGTGGCTATTAGCAACATGCAACTTGGCCAAGAACAGACTATAATGCCAAGCTCGACCGTCTGTGATCCATCAAATTTTGCAAATAAAAAGTAAACAAAAACAAGTGGCTTGTGACTTGAAAAAACCGTGAATATAAAATTTGTAAGGGCAGCCATTAAAATTGGGAATTAAGCATAAACCAATATGTTGACAATTATAAAGTATGTTATTTAGTTAATCATAACCTTCAGTAATAATTATTATGTACAGGGTATAAAAAGTGTAACGGATGTAAAGAATGGCGTGTATACATAATCAACTTGAGTTGCATGTCAGACCAAAGACAAATGATGAAAGGCGCCGCGCGGCGTTGCAGCGAGCTAAAAACTTAATACTGCCTGCTGCAAGGACAACGACGATGACGACAAGTATGTCAACTCGTTGTCCATGAAACTTGACTGCGGTTTCTATTTTTGTTATTATTGTTTTTGTATTTTTCTCTTCATTTTGTTGTTATTTCGTTAATTTTTCCGCTGATTGCACATTTTAGCTTTTAGATTAATTAAAATTGTTGTTGTTGATATTTGCTATTTGCTGTTTGCATTAATTGCGGAGTTGTCCATTCATTTGGCAAATGATGCAGCTGGCAAAGTTTTTAATTAAAATATAACGTAACATTTGATCGGAGCCAACATGCACGCATTAAAATATCTATATGTGCGTGCAGTTTCGCTCCGACTAAATGCGCATCGGAACAAACGAGGGCAGCAACTGAAAACCTATCAACTTGATGGACAGGCACACACTGGACACACAGTGTTCCCTACACAGTAATTAAGTCTAATCAGAATTTCCAACAAGCAAAAATCATGCATATCCAGTGCGGCAGCCAGGCAGGCATCCCCGAGGCCATGCACGATATCAGGTGCCCTCTCTCTCTCTCTCTCTCTCTTTCTCTCTGTCTCTCTGTCTCTGTCTCTTTTTGGCTCTGCTCGAACCGAGCTGAGTAACATGAGCTTCATTAGTGTATGCAATAATGGCAAACATTTTTTGCCTGCCAGGCCTGAGCGACGGCAACGAAGGACTTACTGACTGACTGCCTGACATGGCCAGCACGACGTATGCGTAACAAACTGCCGAGCAGTGTAGAACTCTGCCACAGGAGATAGCACTGCCTGCCTGCCTGCCTGCCTGCCTGCGTGTGTATAGCAGTGTGTGCGTAAGTGTGTATGCGTATGTGTTATTTGATACCAAAATCGCCGGTTGCAGGGATCAGAGACTTGCATTGTGTTTGCTGCATGACATGCAGCTGCATCTATTGCTGCAACGTGGCCCAAAACTCGTGATTTGAATTTCGAATGTGAATTTGAATTTCGATATATGAAGTTTGCCTCTGTCATGGGTTTTTAATTATTTTGTTTGGTTTTCGTATCCATTGTTGAAATGCATTAGGTGTGTGTGGGTTTGTGTGTGTGTGTGTGTAGGTGGTATTGTAATGCGGACATAATTGATGTCCTGGCAACTTTACTACATGGGGACGACTGTAGGCTGAATGTACGTGTGCCCGACGAACCCGGCAACTGATGTATTATTATCCGCACAAAGCTGGATTTTGGTTTCATTTATTCACAGTGGCTGCTGCTTCTATTCAGGTTTGTTTAATTCATCAAAATTCTATGGTGTTGGATGAGCGCAGGTGTAGCAACTAACTTTGTTGTTGTGGTATGAAAAGAAAATCAAAATATTTTATGAAATTCCTGGAAATTATATGCAAGCAGTGAATAGAACACCGCCTCGACAGCATACAAATTAAATGCTTTCAAAATCAATTCTAGATGTATAAGAAAACTTTGAAAATAACTTAAACGCAGACAGACCATTTTTTAAATAGTTTGGCAAATTAAATTGGTAGTTACAAAAAGTTGAATTGTAACACGAATCCCGATCAAATATTTTCAACCATATTTTCAAACCATAATCAAGCCAAAATTGATAAAATTATTTCTTAATCAGAATTCGATTTAATTACGGCCTCCAATGCGTGGTTAGAGCGAAAACACATTCACAATTAATTCCGGTTGTGCAACTCTCGGAGCATCCACGCAACGATATCTAATCATCTTTTGTTTCCATGGCGATTGTTTGGAGCAGACATCCACACACACACACACACACTTTGAGATGGACACCTGTGTGTAGCTGTTGGTCAGGCTGAAGTGCTTTCTCATATTTCGATTTGTTTGGCTTGTGCTTTTGGCAACCTAGTCTTGCCAACACTTCACCTACCTCCTCTCCCACCCCTTAGCCTAAATGCGCTCTAACTGCAGTTCCTGGAAGTGTTTTGTGTCTGTTGGCCAAGGCTGCTTTTGTTTGCTGCTTATTGATTGTACATCTAGGTAGGCCTGTAACTGTTTTTAATTAAGTTCTGCCTCACTGACTCACACTCACAGAAACACACACACATATAGTGAGACTGCAATGCGCCTGCAAGTATGCAACCAAAATGCTTAACGCTTGAATGGCTGCAAAGTTTTCAAGGTTTCTTCGTCGTTTCGGTAATATCCGCAACTGATCTGCCAAAGTCTAATTGCATGGAACGAAACAAACGACTTGGATAAGAGGCAGCCCAAGCAAAAAATGCATAAAAAGTGCACTTCGTGTGTGTGAGTGTGTGTGTATGTGTGTGAATATGTGGCTAAAAGTATGCAAACGGCAATCCACTTGGCATGTCAGTGGCAGCTGCAGACGCTGCCTGCGGATATCAGCGCCAACTTTAGCCATAGCGTAAGTAGTGGCTCAGAGGGAGAACGGAGAGCTCTGCTCGTAACATATCCAGCCGTAGTCGTCTATGTCGTCGTCGTCGTCGTCTCGGCATCGCTATCGTCTTCGCCGTTGTCGCTGTTGTCGTTCGCATGCGAATTGTTGCATAAAAGTCAGAAATCTTCAGCTTCAGCGTCAACTTTATAAACGCGTCGCTGTCGCAGCGCAGCACAGCTCAAGTCGTCAATGGCAACGGCGCTTGAGTGTATGTACACACACACACACACACACACACACACACACACACACACACACACACACACACACACGAAAGCACACACATCTGACTGCCTCCGTTCTGTATCCCCCGCTACATTGTTGTTCTCATTCTCGTTCGTCGTCTATCATTCCAATGTGCTCATATTTGCGCAACGGGCGAGCGCCCGCCCTGTGGCCCCACCCCTCATCTCGTTTCATATCCACTCGTCACATCGACTCGCATCGTGTGTCCTTTTTTTGTCCTTCGACTTACGTTTGCCTGCTCACTGACTGACTGGTTATGGATACGCCTTTGAGCGTTTTAAATTTCATATTGCAACTGCATCGTATCGCATCATTTCCTCTTGCCATCCATTGGCTTGCATTCCACACATCTCTTCGACTATTTGCACACTCATGCACCCATACACACTCACACACACACGCACACACACAAGCGCGCACTCAAAAGCATTGCAGCATTTTTTAAACTCAATAACTTGACGCAAGGTTTGTGCCAAAAACGATGTATATGGCCACATGCAATTATGTTGACAAACGCAATGAAATCACTGACACACACACACACACACACACCACCACACACACATATATGCTGCAAAGAGGCATCATTTTTACACAGAAACCATTCACAGCCAAGTGTGCATTCAATCGTGCTCAGAGTCCGCCTCGCAAATGCATATAGTGCCAATAAGGCTCATCAGGCAGCATTCCCTGTGCACTGAGCCAAATATTAGTTTTATTACTAGTTAATTGAAATATCTAAAAAAATATCTTAAATTAATAAGAATAATAAACTACAGCTTTATCATAATTTATTTTTTTAAGCTATAATTTAGTTACTTTTAAATTCGAAATAACTAAAATGGATTATTAAATAATGCGAAAAAGGTTCATTCTATAAAATTAAAATAATGTAAAACATATCTCAAAATCTAAATGAACTTATTTTTAAGAATTCCAATCTCAGGCTTCAAAAATTTGAATTTTATTTGCACAAACAAATGATTGTAATTTATTGAATTATTGTCTCCTTTGAGATCTTTACTGTGTTACCAAAATAATATATGTAAATTTAGTTATTTTCTCTGAGTGCATGTGTTCTTGGAAATATGTACATATATGCAGAATATGTAGATTGCTGGACAATTTCAATTTTTCAATATCTGATTCAATATCTGGTTGCCGGACATGAAATATTCCATTTTTCAATATCTGATACTCTGGTCGAGGCCCAAGGCTGAATAGAAGCAACCGAACAACAAATTCAGCAGCAGCTTTGGCAAAAATCACCAGACCCGCCCCATCTCGCCTAGCAGAGCACGGCCCAGCACTCAGTTGCCGCCTCTGTCTTTGGATCTGTGTCCGTCTCTGGTTCTGGTTCTGGTTCTGGTTCTGACTGTGACCTGTCTGTGCATCACAGTGATTAATGTCTGTGGCAAATGCATTAAATTCTGTTAAATGTATTACAATTTTGCCAAGCTGCAGCTGCAGTTGTTGTTATTGTTGTTGTTTTCGATGGTGTTGCTGTTGTGCGATTCCCCCCCACTTATGTCGCCCCCATCGCAACAGTTTCCCACCAATGGCTGCTTTTTGCCTGCGTCTGGCTGATTGATGGTTGCTTCATGTGATGCTACTCTCTCATTTTTGATGGTGTTGTTGCTGTTACTTGTGTTGCGGGTGCTCTTGCCATGTAACTTGCTTGTCTGGCGGCAGTTGTTGCATCAAGCTGGTTATGAATTTGTACAGTTTCGGTTTCCAATTTGGACTAGCTGGCAGAGTATTTGTATATTCAAGTAAATAGTCTCATTTTTAATATCAATAACCATCCGTAAAATCGATCATCAAATTGATAGATAAAATCTACTCTTATATGTACGTAAAACTCATCTCCATTTAATATTTATATATTAATATTTTTATTATCCTTTGAAGTTAAAATCAGAAGTAAAACTTTTAGCTCCAGTATCAATAAATAATAAAATAATTCTTTAATGTAAAGTTTTGTATACTTCCAAATTTAGTAGATTCGATTCTCTCAAAGAAAAAAAACCGTTAAATATATCAGATAACATCTTCGACTTATTGCCATAAGCGATTCCTGATTTATTTACTTATATTCGCTACAGCACTTTGATAATAAGTTGACTGCGTCTTTTATCTTGAGTACTTCTGAGCAATTTCTATTTGTGCAAAATCTACCACTTAACCTTAAACTCTTTGAGATCCAAGTCCCAAGCAGGCACTTCAAATGCCAAACAGCAAACTCCGCTTAAGCCACACAGACACAACCACACACACACTCACAAACACACACACACTCACACACACACACTCACACACGAAATAATATTCTGCCTTGTCTTTTTACAGCATACTTAGCAGCGTTGCCTTATGCTTAATGCCAATTCAATTTATAAAGTGTGTGAGCGTCTCACACACACACACACACACACTCACCAGCAAATACACAAATACACAGAGAGAGAGAGAGAGAGAGAGAGAGTGTGTCTCACAGATACAGCTACAGATTGAGATACGCACCGCAGCATTTCAGCAAACAAGTTTTGCACACTTGAAATTTTTGTGATTGATGTGCTTTGGCCGCTGCTTGCCGCTGTTTGACTTTGATGTCTCTAACAATTTCTGGGTGAGTGTGTGGGTGCTGTGCGTGTGTGTGGGTGTGGGTGTGGGTGAGTATGGTGTTTCTGTGTGCCTTGAGCTGGCGAAAGTTTTAATTGCTTTTTGCAATTAGAACTATTAGTGAGTGCGGCGGTTTACAACTGCTTCACTGCATCAGTTGACTGCACAGCCGAAGAAGCATTTAAAACTGCAGCAAACTGCCTTTCCCACTTTCCCCCTGACATTCAATAACTCCACCAACCCCTCTGCATTTATCTAAGCAATTCATTTAATTGCTTTGCAATTTTCACATATATTCATACACATGAAATGATTTGTGCAAATATTTTGGTTTGCATTACTAAAAATTTTCAAAAGCGCTGCATTTGATTCTTTTCAGCTTTATACAACTTATGCAAAACATAATACCAAAAATGTGCATATATGAATATGTGTAAAGGTTTTTCTTCTCTTATTTACTAGTTTCGTTTTTGTAATTTTTATACACACAAACCCAATCATATTGGGGTTAAAGCCTTTGCAAGCTGACTGTGTTTGTTGTACTGTTTCGGACTGGCGACTAAACTGAACCGATCCTGGCCCCTCAGCACTGTCCAACAAAATCAAAGTCATTTTGTGGGCACTTTGACTGCTTTCTGTGTCGCCGCAGCAAAACGATTTTCTTCCTTCTCTTTCATTTATGCATGGGGCAAAACAAATCAACTTTCCTGTTGCTCTTGCTGTTGGTGTTGCTATTTCTGCTGATGCTTGGAGCGTTAAGGGGAAGTTACAATATCGAGCAATGAATTGCATCACGGCAATCGCTGCAAAAACAAAAAAAGCTCTGCAGTTTTTGTGCAGGGACGGCGAGTGAATTTAGATCGGGGTTACGCTATATAGAAATTTATATATATTTATGCAAGTTAAAAAAATCATGTCTAATATTAATTATAAAGTTTTATCAAGAAATTAATATTAGATATGATTTCAAGTTGCATTTTTTTTGGAGTAGTTCAAAAAGCGACTCAATACGCACTAAACTGTGAAGCTTTAAACTATCTTTAAGTTCTTTTTGTGGGTTTTATATTTTATTTTACTGCTGCACTCTTTTTTTACCTTAAAAGTGCACATTTTACGCGGCGCCTCTGTGTTTTCTCAGTTTTACTTGTGTTTTCCCCTGGCTAGTGGATATTTTACCTGCGTCCTCACTTTCGCAGCGGTCCCTTTGCTGTTCAACTTTTATGTCCACTCTTTGACTGCGCTTGTATTAAAAAATTAAACTAGATTTCCCTTTAGTTGTGCATGTTAGCAACACAGCCGCCGCGAGCAAAAAGCTTGCTTTGTGCTTTGAGTTGGGCTTTGGCTGTGCTGTGCTGTGCCATGATTTCCTGGGGCCCCTTGTCCTTTTGTCCAGTGCCAATTTCGATTTTGAGAAGCAATTTCAATACGCCTCTGAGCCTCAGTGGCCAAAACCAGAAACGCGCAACGATTTTTTAATTGCCATTTGCTCAGGGTAGTCGCAGGTCCTGTGCCACCGCTGTCAGTCCCTTTCATCAACTGGACTCCCACAGAAAATATGGAATCATAACTCAGCCGAGGAAGCGACTCGACGCTAGAACATCAGGACGCCGCCAATGACTAATTATGAAATGTTTGATTTCCCTGGGGATATAAAGCGCGACGAATATTTTGCGGCATGCTTCAAGTTGATACCTGACAGGACGAAGCTATTCAGGTTGATGTGCTTTTTTTTGTACTTCTGCCTCTCTGATTCTCTCTCTCTCTCTCTCTCTCCTCTCTCTCTCTCTCTCTCTCTCTCTCTCTCTATCTCTACCTGTTCATGGACAAATATTTCGGCGCAGGCAATCAAAAAGGAGCGCAGCTGGCAATTTGTGGATTGTGGCAACCGTTTGGGTGGATGGAGAGGGATTTATATTCGTCATATAAATATTGCCGGGAAATGAAATGAAAAATCAAAAACAAATTGCACAGAAATGTAATGAATTTTAAGCATTTCATACACATGCATGCAGCTACATATTCTGAGATATTCAGCTCAAGTGTGTGAAGATCCCAGTGTGTCTGTGTCCGTGTGTGGTTGTGTGTGTGTGCTTGTCTGCTTGTGTGTGCGTTTGACAACTGTCTAGTAAGGCCATGTCACTATTCGGCCATGTCTCTTTGCGGTTGGCCACAGGGTGTCTGTGACAACAATGACGGCGACGACTTCTTCGTGTCCTATGCGAGTGTGTGTGTGTGTGTGTGTGTGAGTGTCCGTGCCAGGCATGACAAATATTTCGCAACTTCTCAGTGGCCACGAGTGTGTGTGAGTGCTGTGCCCGTGTGTGTTTGTGGTTAAGACTTTAAAATATTTGTGTTGAAATTGCACTTGATTTAATTGTTGTTGCTGCCAAGATGCTGTTGCTGTATCATTTACAGGCAAGTTTTCAGCTTTGTCTGTTGACTTCAAAAAGTCACTAGCAGCAGGCAATAAATCATAGATACAAAAGTACTTAACTCGCAGATACTCTATTAGCACTTTTCTACAACATTATGCTTAGTAATTTATTCATTTATTATCGAACTATATAAATAGCATCAATAAGAATTTGTAAATACTAAATTTACTAACTCTAGTCACAATTTTCTCTGAGTTTAAAATGCCAGTTGTACTAATCATTGGCTACAGGGTATTACAAATGCTGTGCTTGCTTTTCATTCAGCTGCTGTTTGACCGCTTTAAGCTTAAAATCTATACGAAATCAAAGTAACAAAGAACCGCAACAAATTTGCCTTAGGCTGCTGGACGAGAACAGGGGGCGGGGCTGTGCTGACTGATGGGGCTGACTGGCCAAATGGTCGACTGTTGATTTGGCCAAGCTGTGATTGAATTGTCGTAACCCCAAGTTGTCCACCTCGCATCCCTTCCATCTCCCATCCTTTCATCTCACCCTCCCTCCCTCTCTCTCTCTTTCTCTTGTACTCCCCTGCTAGTTGTCTCGCCATCTATCCATCTATCTTTCTATCTTGTTCTGGTATCGCCGTGATGACATTTTCCACTGACTGAATTTTATGTTGATTACAGATTAAGATTGCAACATTTTCCTCTCATATTGACAATAATGCCTTTGAGCATTATCTGCCATGCTGCCCTATGGCCTCCTACTCACTCCCTTCACTCACCCAGTCTCTCTATTTCACTCAATCTATTTGTGTATCTTCTTCTGCACTCACAACCAAAGTGTTAATTTGGTTGAGTGGGTTCTTGGCTCGATTTGAATACGCATACATATACTACTCGCATATAATCATGCTTACATACATTTACATATATATATGTATATATATGTATTTATACGTATTTATATGTATATAGAATAGACAGTCTTTCTCTGGCAACAACAATGGCCAAACTGTTGATAATAATGAGCTGACAGCTCGGCATTAGTTGCATGGATTTTAGATTGTGTTTGTATGTTAAATGTCTGGGGCTTAGTAACAACGTTGTCAACATTTTCGTGTTGTCTGCACACTACAGCTGGTAATTAATTTTAAAAAACGCTTCGGGCTAGTCGAACAAAGTGTAACAGGATATTAATTACATTTGACGACTGACAAGCGGAAGTGTTAAAATGTGTATAGACGATAAACTGACAAGCTACAGTAAAGCAATTCAAAGTGTTAAATAAGGCATTCTGCTCTGAGACAGGGAATATACTTATGGATGTAGTCAACAGCTCATTTAGCAAGGGTTTATAATTCAACTTATATGTTCTGTTTGAATGAGTTACGCATAAACTTATCCAATTAAATCACATCCACTGGAATGACAACTGGCATCCTTTTAAACCAAATGCTTCGCTTTCACATACTTATCTTATTAGCACCCACACAGTTGTCATAGAAATATATTTGACGTACTCATAAACTCCTTAGCGTTCTCTCAAAATAAGTCAAGCTTAACTGCTTGAAATCATAAATATTTGTAGTCTCTTATGAGCTTAATTTTCCTCTTTTTTATTTATATTTTTGTTTCGAGTGATGTGGTGAATTTTGGGCTTTATGTTATTAGTGAAAGTAGATAGATTTTTTTTATTTTTTCGTTTACAATCTGTCAAAGGACTACAGATAGTATCCAGACAGATATGTATACATATAATTTGCCTTCGATAACAACTGTTGCATACTTAACTGCCGTTACACTGACAAACCACGACAGGTTTACGTAAATGGAGTGTCCGAACAGTTCACCAACAAAGGCACTCGCTCTCACACACCCACACACACCTATGCTTAAAACTCGATTATAAAAACAACAACAGCAACAATTATTAAAAAGCGAAGTGGAAGCGTGTGCAGAAAGAAAAAAAAAAAAAAATAAAAACTCGTCCCCAACATGACTATAGCTTTTATATAAATTTTTTATTTTTTGCTGCCCCGATACTGCTCGACTGGCAACGTAATGAAAATTCAGTTTTCATGTACTCAACTGCTAATGACAGTTTTTTAATGATGTTGGACGCTGCCTGCAACTTGCTCATATAACAGAAAAAAAAAAATTAAACGTAAAAAAAAATATTACAAAATTAAATGGACGAAAGTTGCACAAACAACTCACATAACAAAACGCCAAATGGACATTTAATAGGATAGACGGCGACGTCGATGCCGACGTCAACGGCGACTACGCAAGAGGTGCTGCTGCTTCTGCTGCTGCACTGGGCTACTGCTAGTCGTAATGCTATTTTATTTAATTTTATATTTTTTTTTTATAAATTATTTCAAACATAAATCTGTTGGTGTGCTAGTAGATGAGCCAGGTTGAAAAAAGAGTTACTTACCTTCGTACAGGCGCCCAACTGCGCTACAACAATGTGTCAGTGGGCAGCTTGCGAATTTGGCGCCTTTTTGTTTAGTTTTGAGATATTGTTTATTTATAAGAAAGAGTCTCTGATAATTTAATCACTTATAGATTGTTAAATTAATAAATACTAAGTTAAGCAGTCTGTAAATTATATTTCTCGCAATCATTCAGCTCTTTCTCTTCAAGCCCACCTTACAGATCAAAAGAAGCCATCGATATAAAAAAAGTATGAAACAGCTCGTACAACATTTCCGGTTCAAATTTTGATGGCAGCAAAACTAAAATCCACAATGTTAACTCACTGTTTGGATTCTGTTTGGGGGTGTCAAAATAATGAACTTCGATATATTTTGACAGCGATTATCGGCAAACCACCATAGAAGCGGCAAGTGACTCGAAATGGAAATAGTAAATTATGAATGCAAATTGATTTTAAAAACGCCGTAAAGGTTAGCAAATTTATTCATTAAAGTTTTACCAGACAACGAGATTAGTACTAAGACTGTAGCATAACATCTCTAAAATAACACCCAAGTGAGTTCTGCACAATATTGATCGATATCATTGATCGATATTATTTAATCAATGGCTTAAAGAAGAAAAGCGTGTTTAGAAAATATTTACAGTTTTGGGTGCTATTCGCACTGTTATATTCGTACGCAGTTTTACTTTTGACAACACTTAAGAAATTCTATAATTTGTAAACGAATTATATCAAAATACAGCCATTTTCGTCGAAGATATTAAACTGTTTTGCAATTAAGCTCAACAAATTGGAAATCTTCAAATGGCCAACACTGCAATCACCTACACGGCAAATGTCTGCCATATCTGACCACATTTGGTTTGGGCCATGGGTTATGAGTTTGCTTGCAGCACAGGTAACTCTGACTGCCGCTCTCTGTCTAGCTGCTGCTGAGGGACGCAGTCAACCTCAACGTAACTAAGCTGCGGTCCGCAGCAGCACTTACCAAAGCAGACCTCAAAAAGTTTGCACCCACACACACACACACACACATAACCTTGATGCGAATGCGTCCGCACCGACTATAAAAAGGTGCAAACAGCAGCAGCAGCAGCAGCAGCAGCCGCAAAAGGGTGGCAAATGGGAGTTGATAGCTGAAGGGAGAGGGGGGGTCAAACGATGAGAACGTCGCCGGCGCCGTCACCGTCGCCGTCGCCGTCGCCATCGACCGACACTAAGCCTGAGTGCATTTTCTTGTTGTTGTGTACGCGCGCGTAGTTTGTTTGCCGTGCGTAAAATCCGCAACGTTTCGCCATTTTGTGTGTGCTTTCTTTGTGTGCTGCTACTGCTGCTGCTGCTGCTGCTGTTGTCCTTTTGTTGTTGCTGTTTTGCTTTCTTTTTATTTTATTTTTAATTCACCCGCACACCCCGCAAAATGCAAAAAAGGTGCGAAGTGTGGCCAGAGCTATTGTTGTTGTTTTTGTAGGTAGTTTGTCGATGCTGACGCTTTGATAGTCTCAAACGGAGTGAGACTGAGAGAACGAATGAGCTATAAAGCAAGACAGACAGAGATGGGGAGAGAGAGAGAGAGGGAGAGAGACAGTCAGATTTGGGAGTGAAGCTTTGCTGCTTGGGTTTTAATATACAACTCAACCTTTGGTTGCTGCTCTTTTTTAGTCTTGTCGTGTTTATTGTTGTTGCTGTTGTTGCTGTTGTAGTTGTTGCCTCAGCCCGTAAAAATAAAAGCCACGTTATTAAGTTGAAAGCACGTGCAACTTGTTGTTGCCACTGATGCGAGCCGAGCTCTGAGGCGCAACCGTAGTCGAAGTCCCCTGCTTGCCAGCCTGCTCTAGCTGTTGCTATAGCAGTTGCTTTTATTGTTATTACTACAATACATTTGGCACTCGGCACTATTTTTGCCTGCCACTTTTTGGTTGCATATTTTCTCACCTTCACACGGGCTTATGTAGGTGTGTTTGTTTGTGTGTTTGTTTGTGTTTGTGTTTGTGTTGAATGTACTCGCTTTTTAATGGCTCCGCCCGGGTCTTTCTGCTAGTTGTATATCATGATTTCCCTGGCACCATCACTGCATTCATTTGGCGATCTTAAATCAAAATGTTTGTGTTTCTCCTATTTCCAACTGCCCCCTGGCTGTTTATGCCCGCTGCTCAAACGCAGACGTGAGGCATATTGACTTTATGTGCGGATTGGCAGCATATTGTGGCATAATACCGCAAGGAATGTGTTGTGAAAAGCAATCTAACAGGAAAGCCAACAATAAAGTGTTTTAAGGACGGTTTAGGTGGGATAACCACACAAATTGGAACGAAACTTTTGTCCTCAATAAATATTTAAATATAAAAATGATTTGAATATAATTTTCCAAGGGTATTTCCTGGTTCAGAGCTGCTCATTACTGTTGTCGTTTCCTAGTTGTATTACCGTTACTCTAATAATCAACATAAAAACAGGAACAGCAAGCAAACGGATACTGAAATTCTTTTTGCACTTAATGGCATTTTAAATAAACTCCACAAGGCTGTAAAAAATGCGAGCTTGCCATTGTACACAAGGCACTTTCAGACACTTTAATGGGGGGGCCCAACTAGATTATGTGCAAATAAAACACTCAAATGGTACACATAACGCTGCCTTCACTAAACTCAATAAAAACCAACGCTTTCTAGGCCAGCTAAAATCAAGGCTAATACACATGGACTGTGGCTCTTAATAGCCTATTAAAACTATGCCATTTTCTATGCCCTAAAAAGTTATAAGATATTAAATTTAAATTTGAGCCTGCTAAAGCAAATATTTATTTAGTTGAAAACTTGAAAAGGTTTTGCTTTTAAAGGGAAACAGCTACAGCTATCACATAATCCATATAAATCAAAAATTTCAAAGTTTTGCAATCACATCAAACTACAATCAAATCAAAATATTATGTAAATAAAAGTTGACGAATTCGCTAAATGGCAATGAATGCAGTCAATGGCAAAATTTGATAAAATTGCAAAATTATGTACAAAGTAATTACATGCTAATAAATTGTAGTGTTGCAACATTCTCTATAATGTTGAAGGGATGGATTGCCGTCAGGCGAACGACTGTACAAACAACGGCAATAGCTGATTATATTGACAACGGCAGCAACAACAGAACAACAAAAATACATCAAGTGCCTGAGCAAAATACAATGATAATGAGTGATACAAGTGTCGAGAGAGGAAGAGAGCCCCAATTTCAATATCAAACTGTCCTGCAGCCATTTGCCTGATAGCCATCAATGCCATGAATGAAACACGAACCAAGCACCTCGGGGGAGACAGGGTGCATGAGAGGGGTGGTCAACGGCAAGGGACGTTTTTCATTCGTGTTGATGTTGCCGATGATGAAGTGATAATAATTAAATTTACATAATGCTAAGTGATTAAGTTACTGTCAACTGTTGTCGTTCCTCCAGAAGCTGCAATTGTCAGACAGGCTTGTATTCAATTTGATGATGTATTGGAGTCGGCGAATGATTGCAAAATCGCAAGCAAAACCCAGCAAACACTTTGCGTGAATCCACTGGGAAAAGAGACACGGGGCAAGTGCATTCAAATTTTTGTTGCCTGCGCATTGCGTGTTCTGGCCAAGAGCCGTGGGATTACTTTCATTATGTTTTCTACTTTTTTTTAATATTTGAGTTGGCCTGTTAAACTAATTGAAATGCTGCCAACAACGAGTCATAATGTACATGCAACAGGCGACACACTCATCTGGCAACTGGCAACTGACAGGCGATGGGAACAAGCACGAAGCTGACCTGAAGCTAATGGCTCTGTGTCGGGGTCGGGTGCTGTTGCTGGGAGGCACTGTTGAGGTCTTCTAATTACGATGCTTATTTATAATTGATTTGTGGCAATTTAATTAATTCGAATTTAACTATTTAATGAGGATTACCAGGCCTGGCGGGCCAACCGAAACTCGCGCGTAATTTTTGCTTCTTTTTTTTGCCCAGCGCATTTTCGGTTCAAAGCCACATTTAGTAGCCAAGCACACTAATTAGCTGTTGAATTTTAGATTAAGCGGCTGATAATAAAAGCAAAAAAGATAACCCAGCATTGGTTAATTGAAGCCTGACATCATGTTGACCACGTGATCGATGAGGTACCGTGTCGACGTCGTTATAATTTATACATTAAGCTTCGGTAAATGTGCCTAAACTACTGAAAGTACTTGAAAGCATTTACAGAAACTAAAAACCATATCACTATCACAGACATCTTTATTTGTAATAAAAATTCCACACATATAAATTGGCATGTAAGAAAATAAACATTATTTCAACTTAATTAAAAATATCAATATTTCAGTACGAATAAGTGAAAAATGTATGCTAATAAGGGAATCAAACGAACGGTTATTTTTTTTAGAAATAATAAAAATTTCGATCAGTGTCATCAGCGACAGAATGAGCAATTGTTGCTAATTTACTTTTGTTTTTTCTTGATTTTCGCGTTGCGGTCAACACTCAGTGCATTAATGTTAATGCGTTTTAGCTGTTTGATTAGCAATTTCGCAGCTGAATGGCAACAAATTAATTGTCATTTAATATGTTTACAGTTTGTGGCATAATTGCATTCGAAAAGTGCATTAAACACCCAAATGCTGCATGTTTTTTCCATTATTCAGGTTGATAAGCACATTTGCAGCTGGTAACCAGAATAAAATTAAGTGAATGCACCACATCGATAATCATTTTATTTTTCATACGGTTGACAATTAACAAACAGATACACAACGAAATATTCGCCATTTATAAATACCTGAAAAGCTAATACTTATTATTGTTAATTACTTAAGAAAGATAATGCTCTGACGGTAGTAAAAGTTACTTACTAGAAAATATACACATTGCTTGTGGCTTCTTCTTCCAAAGTTGAACATTACAATTAGTAGTCAGCTCTACTTATTTGATTACGAATACATATTTTCTATTTTTAGCCATTATAAATAAACTCTTCTTCGCTTGCAAGCTCATCAGCATCTTTAATTAGCAGAGCCCCAAGAGCAAAGTAGACAACTGCGAAACTTTAAGCCCGTTCCTCCAAAAATGGCAGGCCAGTCAGACAGTCAGACAGCCAGGCAGTCAGTCAGCTGAGCAGCAAGTTGGTGGGGTTGGTCTGGGTAGGGGGCTGGGACACAATTTGGATAGGAGGACAGTTCGCGCGCACTTCATAAAGTCACATCAATTTATTTCATTTCCTTAGTTAATTTCAAAGTGTCAACATAATAAATGAACTGCACGTAGCAGCAGCAGTAGCAGCAGCAGCAGCACCATCAGCAGCAACGACAACAACAACATTGCTCAGAGTTGCTGTGCAAAAAGTTGTCGCATTTCAAATGGTTGCACGCAACAAATGAGCGCAGGACTTGCGCAGGACTCGCACAGGACTTTTTGAAATACGCATAAAAATGCAAGACAAATGACAAGCGAGGGACAAAGAGTAAAGAGCGTGCAAAAATGCACCAAAAACAATGCAAAACGCAGGCGAACACACAAAACGACAACCAAAACGGGGGTGAAAAAAAATAACAGAAATGATTAAAAAGGACATGCGAACACCTAAACGTCCGCGTTGGAAAAATGCCACAAGTGCAGCGACCGTGCAAATTTTCTTCATTTCCATTTTGACAAAACGCAAACACAGACGAAGACGCAGCAGGAGTTAAAGCAGGAGCAGGAGCGGGAGCAGGAGCAGCAAAAGCTGACGGACTGACTCCGACTCTGACATTGACAAATAATGAATGGGCAACAGCAGAAGGAAGCATAACGCATTGGTTGTTGCTACGGCTACGGGTACTGCTGTTGCTGCTGCTGCTGCTGGGTGAGGCAAAATAATGAAGGGGCGCCCCGCAGCAGGATGAGGTGTTGGGTGAGGTGGTGGACTGACGCTGGTCCCGGCGTCGCCGCTTGAATGTGTCAAAATTGGAGCCACATTGTCCGAAACAGAAAACGTACGGCGCAATGTGGAAGGAAGGACAACATGGGCCAGCAACGAGCCACTGACAGCTGCAATGCCAAACGGTAACCGCAAGGACGCCAACGCAAGAGGACGGACAAATTTGATGAGGATGAGGACAAGAACGAGTAGGAACTGAACGAGCAAGAGCAGGCGTGACGATGCGCGCTTGTCTTGGACTTGGACAAACAAAATGCCAGCACAAGGAAATTAAGACAATTGAACCGTTGAGGCGTGCGAGAACGTTGCTAACCTGTGGTCTATGTGTGTGTGTGTCTGTGTGTGTGTGTGTGTGTCTGTGTCTGTGTGGATGGGCGTGTCAATGTTGACATTGCAGGTGCGCCCAGGAGGCGACTCTCGCTAGTGGTCGTGCATAGCCAATGGCGCAGAAAGGATAACAGGACAACAACACACACGGGACAACAACAGCAGCAAGGACTAAAAGCGACATGTTGGCTCAGCTTAAGTTATTAAAAAAGAAAAAGGCAAGAGACCAAATGGTGGGCAGCGGTGGACAGGATCCGAGTGGGAGTCCTTGCGGAAATAGAAAACAAATAATTGCCATGCAAAAAGTATTAGTTATCTTATGGAGCAGCAAACTGTGCAGCAACACAACACTGCACACTTCACACTCCTCCCCCGCTGCGCTCCTTGGAGCAGTTTGAGAAAATAATTTGTTTAATGGAATGTAAATTTCATACTTAAGCAAATAAATGCGCTCAAGTGTGAGTTAAGTGGGCGTGGCAGTTGCGCGCTCTCTCTTCCTCTTTCTCTGTCACACATTCTAGCCGATTATTTTGGTTGCTAAATTTATTTTGTATTCTCGCTCTCGTTTCAGCTCTTGCCTTGTTCCCTCCTTTGCAATAGTCGTTTGTTTGCCTCCAATGTTGATGAGAGACAGTAAAACTATTTGTTGGCTATTTGCACAAGGGATTTTTGCTTATATTGAATGATAGGGTGGGGGATGCAAGAGTTAAGGCTGACGCATTGACTCGGTCAGCAAGCTTATGACGTAGAAGCGTAGCAGCGATTACAATTGATTGGAAGGTAAAAATGTAAAGGAGAAGCAAAAGCAAAAGCAAGTTGAGCTAGATGGGGTAAAATGATATTAAATAGGGATAAAGATTGAACGGTAAATGCGTGGCATAAGCCTGGATCAAGGGATAAGTGAACAGCAGGGTTGGAAAGTAAGAGACAAAATATGTATGGATAGATAAAACAAAGGGAATAATTTAATAGTTAAAATAATGATCAAAAATAATTGGAAGCAACAATATTATAAAAAATACAAATATTTTTAAAACAGCTGTTAAATTTCCTTCTTTTTAATCGTTAATATCGATATCGATCGATACCGATATCAATGTTACGTTCAGAGTTGCATGTTATGTTACAGTCTAAGCAATATGTCACTGGTAGCCTGTTAGCTATCTTACATTAATTGAAATCTTTTCTTTTTCTATTGTTGCTGCTGATCATCTCTGATAGTTCTCACATAAAACATTTCTTAGACGCACATTGAAATCTTTGCTGCCACAATAGTGTGAGGGGTTTTTCAACAGCCGAAAAGTGACAAATCCTAATAAGAAATACTAGCTATAATGAAAATGTCACGTGCATTAATGACACCCAAGGTGACAAGCCGGTTAGGGAAAGAGTGGGAAAAATGCAGTTGGCATGTAACCAGGTCTGACAATATTGCTGCCAAAAGAGCTTTTTGTGATAACCCTGCCACGCCCTTCGTCCATTTATGTTTGCTACCATTAAACCTAAAAGATAAAAGGATTTCATAAATGCAACATGCTGATGTTGATGCTGACAACAATGTTGGATTGTCCCTCCCTGCCCCAGCGCTGTTTCTCTCTTCTCACTCATATATATAAATAAATAAACGTAGCAGCTCACAATATGTCCAACGAACTCAACGCCTGTCGTCTGCTCCACACACATACATGGATCCTCCGCACTCCTCTCGCTCCCCTCTTTCACTCTCCTCATTCGACACAGTATTTCTGCTGCCGTTGTAGTCGGTCTCTGTTGCCCTTACCTTCTATTGCCGTCCGTCTGTCTGTCTATCTGTCTGTTTGTCAGCTGCAGTTGACTTTATGAGTGGTGGTGGAGTGGAGAGGAAAGGAAAGGGAAAGCAAACATGCAACAAATACAGCTTGAGGCAAGCCAGCTGCAACCCCCAATTTTTAAGAGCAGGTGGACGCAAGCCGGACGCAAAATATTAGCAAGTTCTTTTAATTAATTTTGATGTTAAGCCCATGGCTTTGATTGTACTATTCTGAAAGGGTTATGGGCTATGTGTTTTTCTGGCAACAATTAAAGCGAATAGGAATTTAATTAAATGAAGTGAATAACCAAATAAAATTTGTTACCTGAACACACAAATTATAATAAATTAATGGAATTTAAGCCAGAACACTGTGAAAATATTGTCTTTTAGAGTTTAAATAAAATACAAATCGAAAGAGTTACAATATATTTATAGCTGTTTAGTTCGGTACTTAATATGATCAAGACTATTCTTTACTTACAACATTTTTGTGTATATTAACTTAAAAGTTCTGTTGAGCCATCTTCGTTTTCTTTACATTGTTTATTATTTTGGAACATGCAATTTTCTTTCAACTCTCCACTTTTTCAAGTATTTCCGCTAGTCATCTGATAGAATATAGAGTCTAATCGCCTGTTCGCTCTTCTCCACGAACCTTCTGCTCAAATTAAAATGCCCAGAAGCCAAACCAAATCATTGCAAAAATGTATCGCACTGTCAATGCACTACTTGCACAGTTGGCACTGCACAACACCCCCGTCTTCTGACCCCATCCAGTGCATTGCATTGTAAAGCGTTGACAATAATGTCGCCAGTCGCCATATCCATTCTGCTAGTTCCCCAACTCCGCCAAGTTGACGCCTCGCTGCGCTCTAATGCAGCTGGCAACGATTTTGCTTTTGGTCTTGCTATAGCTTTGGCTAGTTGGTTGGTTGGCTAGTTGGTTGGTTGGTTGGTTGGTGTTGTGTTATCGCTGCCATGCAGCCCAGGGCCAGGGCGCAAATTGGCCTAGAAGGCCAAAGGCATTTCAAAATTGTATTAAATCGCAAACGCTTTTGCGAGGCGCTTTCTGCCTAGTTCTTTGTCGCGACTCTTGTGTGTGGGTGAATGTGTGTATTTAAAATTCAGTATTCAGAATTTTCTGCTTTCTTTTTGTTTGTTTTGCTACTTCCTGCAAATTTCATTTCCGCTTTGATTGCGCTTTTTGCGCATTTCCCTTTGCCAAAGTAAAACAAATGAACGGAAATGCCACACACGCAGTCGCAACAACGCCAGCAACAACTTCAACAGGCACAACAAACAACCCAACACACAAAAACAGCAAATGCACCTTTGACACCTTTTGGCCAAGTGTGACAAAAACCGAAAAGCACAACAGCAACATCAGCAGCAGCAGCAGCAGCAGCAACAACAACAGCAGCAGCAGCAAGAGTCAAACGTTGTCCCGCCTGCATGCAAAGTATCTAGTGGCCCTCTGCAGCCTGCCTCTGCCACCGCTTCTCTCTCCTGCTGCTGCAACTCTTGTTTAGATGTGTTGTGCCTTTTGCTGGCTGACAACGCTCTTGTGTAGGCAACGCAACTCTATTGCCTGCTGTTGTTGTTGCTGCTGCTGCTATTGCTGTTGCTGGCAAGTGTGAAAAATGTCGAAAATGCAATTTCCTTCAAGTAAAATGCCTGCCTGGCGCTTTTGGCCCCGACCTAGGCTACGTGGCCGTATTACAAACGACTTCACGCCGAATCCTGGCTGACTGCCAGGACTTGCCACTGCCACTGCTTCTCCCTTTGCCTGTGTCTCGCTGTCCCTAGCTCTGTAGCTTAAATAAAGCACTTCCGCTAATAAAGTCGCACTCTAGGAGCACATGCGTGTGTGTGTGTGTGCGTGTGTGTGTGTGTGTGTATGTATTTGTGTGGGCGACATGGACTACGATGAGGGGCATAAAACGTGCTGGGCAACGGGGCAGGCAACTCACGCATTCGCATGCAGTTTAGACACCAACTGCAACATGCGTGTCAACGTATGTGCTTTTGTGTGTGTGTGTGTTTGCTTTCGTGGCAAAAACACATTTGGAAAATTTGTGTAGGCGACATTGTTGTAAATCACCGACACATTTTGAACTGCACAAAGGCTGCGCAACAAAGATACACTGACCAAAATATTTGGCACTAGGTGAGAGGCAGCGAATATAATATATATATTAAGTAATAATACATATAAATTGGAGTAAATAAAAAAACACAATGCCAACAACATTGCATCAGACCACTAGTAATAATAACATGGATCCATATAAGTAACATATGATATCAATATCCTTGGTGTTATCAGCAGATCGAAGAGGAAGCGCTCAATCGTTGAGAGTAGAGTAAAGTAAGCAGGCGTGTTTGGAAAAGAGAAAGAGAATTTATTTATGACTGCTACCACATTAATTTCAAATTGATATATAATCAAAGAAAACTAATGAGTTGTTTAACGATAATAATTGTACAAACGGTACTTTTATCATCTTTTGTATATCCGATTTTTGTATCAGATATTGTGTAAATAGAAAATTACTGTCCAATTCAATTCGTAAAATGAAAATGTGTATATTCAAATAAATAGTTTAACAAAGATACCCAAAATAAATAGATTTACCAGATATCAAATACCAATTTGCCAAATTGTTACAATTACTGCTTTTTGAAAAAAATTTTTAGTTTTGATAAAAAGCAGACATGCATATTTCAGGCAGTTATTTAGCCTCTCGTACACAATATTTATTATACATTTTACAGTTTCTTTTAATACTGCTAGTCTCTCATTTAAGATCTGGGTCTAATAAATCAAAAGCAAACTTTATTTTGCGCGGTGCATTGTGCAGCTGAGTCCCAATTGAGAGCTTTACTCCGCCGCTTATTCGTCTGTTCGCAAATGTTGCGGCTGCACGCATTGGTCTGAGCCCTGTCCACAAAAGCCCTCTGCCTCCTCTAACAGCACCTTCCCTTCCTTGTCGTCTCATATTCTTTCAGGCTATTGCACTGGTGGTGTGCACAGCTCAAAATTACTGCCAAGTTCTGCAAGTGACGATGACGACGAAGGCGATCTCTGAATGAAATGTTGCGTACGCTTCTAGGACAATGACGCTGTGACTTTACACACTCACGCATCCACATAGAAGCACATCCAGGCATTCATCACTCAGTATAATGATGGGGGGTCCTGTCGCAGTTGCACAGATTTTTGTTGACAATGGGTGTGAAAATTGAAGGCGAGTGATTGCATTTGGCCGCACAACGCATGGGAAAGCAGCGTGTGGAAGCGATGATTGGAGTTGGCATGCAACAAAAGGTGGCCAGGACAACGGCAACGAGAGCGAGAACGAGAAGTAGATGACTTTGTCTTGGTCTGATGTGCAAGTCTAGGTAATTAATAGACTTGAAATGGTCGCTTGCGCAAAATTTTAATTAGGTGACACATGCAAGGTGCAAGGCAAAGTTACCTCAACATAGTTTTTGGCAGCATTCACGGGATGCAGAGGCAGTCAGTCAGACCGCCCGCTCGCCCGGCAGCCAGCCAGACAGCCAGTCAGACTGTCTTCAGTTGATAGTCAAAAGCAGTTTTTGGGTGCTCACGTCATCGTCGTCATCATCATCGTCGCTTGCAGTTGAAGTGAGGAAATTACAAGTCGTGAATTAATGGCGGCCCACTGCCGCTGCCACGCCCATACCAGAACAACCTACCAACGCACCCATCCGTCTCGAGGAGACAATCACTTAGGGAGCTGGGAGCACGTTGCCAGGATATCCGACGTGGTGGTCTTCGCTGACGCGACGCTGTCGGTGTCGCTTCTGCTGCTTCTGCCACTGCCGCTGCCACTGCCACAGCCACTGCCACTGCCACAGCCACTGCCACTGCAATTGCAATGCTTTGTCAGCTCAAAAACTTAACCTCAAACGGCGGCTCTGACAGGCAGCTATATATGTATGTGTAGGTGTAGGCACATATGTGGCATGTCCTTTCCAGAAGCATACACACACATATATACACATGAGATAGTCACCGTTGTTTGGCATTGCCTCCCTCCTCCCGCTCTACAACCGTGCACCGCACATCAGTCGCCCCTGCTTCAGCTTTGGGGTTGTTTAAATTTCAAAGATTTGCCAGAGACTGAAAGAACGATTCATACGAATTTAATTAGGATCGCGTGTTTCACAGGCTTCCTGTTTTCTGACATTGCCAGCAAAGCCATGAAAGGTTCGCAACAGGCAAAAGCTGTGACATTTTTGTTACATTTACCTTCCAATTTCAGCGCACCTCTGACATTTAGACGACTGTTTCTATTTCTTGCGCTTTGACTTTGAAGCCATTGTGACTGGTCGTTTTTAGAAAAACAGTATTATTACAAAACATACATACAAACTAATGCCAAAATGTTATAGACTTGAATACAAAATTGAAACAGAATTCGCACACTAATTTAATATATAAATAAACTTAAAAAAAAAATACGTAGTTATGATTATGATTGAAATTGGGAATGGTTCGTTAACACACAATTATTGTATACTTGAATGGGAAAAGAGAGATTTAAATATTGTGCTTCCCTTCTACTTGCAGGTAAGTGAATTGAAAATATTTCATTTGCAGGTATGCCGTGGCATGTAAGCCACCCAAATTAAAGTTCATATGCAATTGCTATCGCTAAATGCGTAAAAAAATAACGCTGAAACGAACACTCAATAATATATATGAAGGTGTGTGCAGCGAAATTCAAATGAAATTTACCACTGACCAATCACTCAGCAAACAGCAGGGATTTGCCATTGGCATTGAACAGAGATCTATCAATAGGTAAGAGATTTTTCAATAGCGTAGCACACAAAAGGCATTTAGTCGCTTTCTGATATTTTCCCATTCAACATTCAACTATGCATTGAATAGGCCGAGAACGATGTCCTGCGCACACATACAATGCCAAAGCCAAACGAGCCAAATGAATGGGCTTGGAGGCTGTCTTATATCCTCCGAACACCGCCCACACATAATGCTCTGACTCGCACACAGCTGAATGGGTGTTATCGTTACCCATTTCGCTTATACTTTATGATTAAACTATTGATGGCAGTTGGCGGCTTATGGATTGACAGACGTCCATTCTGCATGCCAAGCACACACCAGTGGCTGGGGGATGGATGGGGGGAGAGGGTCAAAGGATTCATGCCACGCTAATTAAAATGCGTCGACTGGACTGTAAATGATTTGGATCTCACTTGGTTCTCCAGTTCGCTCTCGATGATTGTCTGCTTGAAAGTACATGCTATCAGCACAAAAAAAAACATTTGCTTGCCTTACGCTCTTTTTTTTAAGCCTTTGCCTTGCCATTGACATTTGTAAGCGCTCTTAGCGTGTGTGTGTGTGTGTAAATGTGTGTTTGGCACATTTGTTGATTATTTCGCTTTGATGCGCACAAAAGTATGCACAACAGCGGGCAAAGCTGAGCACAAAAAAATATGTATCATCATTTGAAAGGACAAACAAACTGTTTTTGCTGTTAATCAGAGTCGCAGCTTAATTATTTCTTTTGCCATGTTCATTTGTATGTGCATGAAATTAATTAGCGGGTTCGTTTTTTTTATCTTTTCGTTTTCGTTTTCGCCTTTCACAATTCATATTTCACAAAAAGCAAACAGCGAAGCTTTGCATACAACCACAAAATGTCGCCATTTTATTGAGAGTGGGTCTATTGTCAATGAAGTTAGGTGATTGTCTGGCAAATATAAAATAATGGTGGACTTTTCCTTATTTTGTTTCACAATAACTTAAATATTTTGATTAACTCGAATTGTATATACTTTACTTGGAAATTATAATCAACACAATAGTTCATATTACATAAAAATATGAATTTTGTTATGTTTTATTTACTTGACCTAAAAAGTTTTATGTTTATGTTATGAGTTTAGAAATATTTAAAAAAACATAAAATTTAATTTTGATATGTGTATATAAACAGTAGTTTCTGTTACAGCCAAACATATATTTTGTTGACCTAAAATATGATGTATTATTCGCAATATTTATATAGTCTTACACTTGGCTTGGATATATATGAGGTATATTATATATATATATATTTAAACTTGCAGCAAAAAATATATTTTGCTATAAATAGTTTATGATATTTGTAATACTACATGTAACTTTGCACAAGTAAATATGTAAATGTATGACCTCAATCGTAGCCAACCGATTTGACATTCTGACAATATTGCATTTCCCAAGTTTAATTAATAAACTTAATCATACAGTTGGCAATATTAATTACACATCCAAATTTCGTTTTGATGTACAGGTATTGAGCAGAATATTTCTATGAGCAATTCAATTGAGCGTATTGAAGAAATACTTATTAATTTGTAGTGTAGAGAATTTGTCCTGCTGTTGCTATTTGTTTCTCCTGCCCGTGTCACATTCATCAGCCCAATACAAATTGCTTGTCGGTTTGATTTGCATTGTTGTTCGTCACCTTTTATCTTTGGGTCTGCTAACTTTTGTGTTGTTTGTTGCTTGGCAACCCATTCGCATTCGCATTTCGCATTCGCATTTCGCATTCATTTACTTGATTCATCCTTCCGCTCTCCCGCTGACTGTTGCCAGTCTGCCCGCTTGCTTATGTGAGGCTATTGGCATTTCGGTAAACAGCAAACAATAGGCGCCTTGATTTTGCAAAATAAAATTTAATTATGTCTCGCTTTGTATGCCCGGCGTGCGTGTGGGTTGTGCTGGTTGATAAATTTGTTTATTCAGTAAAAAGGCCTCTCAATGCGAGATTTTAAATATTGTTGTTGCTGTCGCTGTTGCTGTTGCTGTCGTCGACATTGCTGCTGCTGCTGTCAGTCGCTGAAAAATAAATCTCGCCTGGAAGAAAAGTTTCACATGAGCATTGCGAATGCTGCTGAGCGACGGGATGTGATAACGATGAGAGGGGGAACGGTTACGCGTATCATACGCCATTTTCCTTCGAAAATGTTTTCTATACAAATGACTAAAATAGACTTGCCAGCTGCAAGTGAGGCGTGGCCAATCAAGACAACAAGCAAAGCCAAGCCAAGCCAGCGACGTTGCAGCCTTTTAAAAAATGCTACTGTTAAAATGCAGCGGCCACTTGGCTTTCCTTCTCCATCCCATCTCACGCATCCTGTCAAGCACCGTGCTCTCATAACGCCACTGTTGATTCCCTTTTCCGCTCTCGCGCAAATTAATATTTTTATTTATATTGTTTTTTTTTACATCGGCAGTCCAGCAGCCGTTATAAAGCGTAACTGTTGCTGACGCATATACATATGCCAGACATATTTATTTCATTTTATTATTATACGCCATATTTCAATACCCTATCTCAGATGTGCTATACTTCGTATCTCATGTGTCTCGTCCCTGAGTTAATTTTAAATGTGACTTATTTGCACTTTTATTAAAGTCTACGTTTTGCGACTAACTTAGGTTTTAGCCAGTTCGTAAAGTTAAAAAGTGGAAGAACTTAAATTTTACAATGGAAAATAATATTGAAATATGTATCTTTGTCTTAAGTATTTTGGGTTTGTTTTTTAATCTCGTTTTTGGCAATCCAGAATTCAGTTATACGCTCGCCTTTATAATAATATATTTATTATAAGTCCGAATGAAATATGTATTTATTGACTGGACCCATGTCCAGTGTAAGCAGTGTATTTAATGTGTCGCATAGCTCTTGGTGCAATCATTTTCCTTTATTTTATTTTTCACTTCGGACACTACTCATACGGCATGTTGTCATCGCTGTTTTCGCCGCTTGCATGGCCTCATTGTTGCTGGAGTTGCTGTTGTTGCTGGAGTTGTTTTGTTGCTTGTTTTCCTTGTGCTTGTGTTGCCTTGGGTTTTTATTGAAAAATAATTACATGTTACAGTCATGTCGTGCGTGTGTCTCTCTGTCAGTCTGGTCTCACTTGGTGCGGTCTATTTGTGCCGCCTCCACTCGCCGTCTGCCGGTCGATTTGTCTCTCTGGCTGTACATTTACCAGCACTATTTTCCCCAATGCCCCTCCTGCAAGCCATCTTCAATGCAATTCCCAGTCCCCGCAGCCTGTCAAGCACAGAGTGTGCATGTGTATGTCTGTGTGTGTCTGTGTGTTGGTGTGTCTCTGCTGACAAAGAGCTATCATAAAATAAAACACGTTTATATATTTTAACAGCAATTTTTTGTTTTCATTCCTTCATTCTTTCTTTTCTGCTTTCATTGTCAACGCTGCTTTTTATTCCTGTTTCTGTTGCATAGTTTGTGACAATTTTTATTTAATTTTAATTGCTTGTTGCATATTAAGTTATATATGGTCAGCAAAAACGATTTGCCTGTCACGTTGCCCGACTGACGACTCGTTGAAGCTGCGTGCAACGTTTATGTGCCACATCCTTAGGGGAATTCTACACACATGTGTTGTTATTGTACGAATACATTTGTTGTTGTATATTAAACAATATGAAATAGAGATGAGTTCTCACTAGATATAAAAAAACATCCCTTAGCATGGGTTCAACTCAGCAATTAAATTAAATCAGCTGTGTGAAACACGTAGAGTGTGTGAGTCCCGCCGAGTCGACGTTTAGTTTTCAACTGCCTGCTCTGACGAGCAAGCGTTTGTCGACAACCTAAATACATATTTTACTTAACTAATATGAGGCGATCGCAATAATTCTCCCAACTCCTGCGATCCTTTGGGTGCTCTAAAAAAAACCCTGATCATATGCAGACCAACCCCAAGGATCTATCCTTGAGAATGTCGCATGAGTCTGCAACTTATTTCTTAGAGCATAATATTTTCATACTTGAATACAGATATTTATTTCAGATTAGTAAAGATTAACTTATCAAGTTTTTTCTTCTTCCACTCTTTAAGACTTTTTGAATTCACGAGATATTTTCTTCTTGACAGAAGATTATCAGCATCTTAGTATGAATATAGAAATAAATTTTTGAGTGTTTTCTATTAAATCATTTTGAAATTGTTCTAGATCTTCCCAATTTGGAAAGAGACCCGACGTTTTTAGCCACCTTAAGACAGACAGCTAACACAATTCCTGGCAATTAACACACAAGATATCAAAAGGCCAGCTTTGCTGGGGGGATGTAACTGCAGGCAAGCAGTTCGGCAAGCTGACCTGAACACTCACGTGTGTTTGCTCTTGCTGTCATTTAAATGTGTTGAAATGACCAGAACAGATAAACAGACATGAAATCATTGCCAAAAATGTTGGTAGCTTTCTCAGTTTCAGTACGGTTTGATGTGAGAGCGTCACAAAGTGAGCAATAATGAATGTATATGAGTGTGCTGTGGGTCTCACATGTGTGTTTGCGTGTATCAAAAGATAAAAACGTAAAGGCAAACAAGCCGAGCCGGGCGTGTGAGGGGCAACAACAGGACGACACGTAGCAAAGAGTAATAAGCATGCAGCATGCAGCATACAGAAACAGAAACAGAACCAGAACCAGAAACAGAACCAGTGCTGGAGCTATAGAATTTTATGGGCATTGCTTCTCCTGCACACACACAAAATGGGAGACAGAGAGAGCGAGAGCGAGAGAGTGAAAGAGAGAGAGAGATAGTGAGAGCGAGGGGTAGTTGGAGTGAGAGGTAGATAGATAGAGAGACCATCACATCACCATCACTGCCCGCCTGTGATGAATGACTCTTTTAATTAGTTGCCGCAGGAAATGCATGAATTGCAAAATGACTCTGTTTGTTTACACAGCGACGACCACGACGACGACGACGACAACAACGACTCATCTCTCACTGGAGGCGGCAGTCAAGCAGCACGGCAACACCCACATACACACACATAAACACACATATATATAAATATATATATAGATGTGCTTGTGTGTGCGTGTGTATTCCTCTATGCGCTCATTTATTAAATAGTAGTTTTCAAGTGTCCTTCAGTGACATGTTGTTTGTTGTTTGTTTCGGCTTGTTGTTGTTGTTTTCAGCAGCTTGGGTCGGGTCTTCTGCATCATCGTACTGGCTGCGTGTGTGCCATTTCTTTTCCACAGCCACACAACAGTGGACACAACAAGCCCTACAGCTTACTTCATTATTGTGCATACACGAAGGACACCGTTTCCCCTACCCCCCACCCCTCCGCTCTCCTTGACCGCTCCAGTCCCATTCCCTGTCCCCACTCGCATTGGGACCTGCCTTCGCCTATGTATGTACACTATGATTCGTTCCCAATCCCAGTCCTCCTGGGTGGCTGCCACGCCACTGCTCTGCCCATTTATTTATCCAGACTAGCTGGCAAGCTTATTAATAATTTTTGTCAAGTTGTGCAACAGCAACAACAATTCAAATCTCAAGCATTTATACGAAGTCTGCACAGAGCAAGAAAGGGCTCTGTGTTTATTGAGAAATTGTTGGAATATCATCAAGTTTTTGGCAATAGTACACTTAAATTAACTACACCAAAGGACTCTTCGGTATTGGAATAATTTTGAATTGAAATGAAGTGAGTAAGACCAACAAGCCGTTGTCTTGAGAAGTATGTATCATATTCGACGATTTTATTTATTTCTAGAGTGACGACTACACAAAAAAGTTTATCACATAAAAGGAGAACAAGTTTCGTACAGATAATGAAAGGAATACTTTCAGAAAAATGCTCGATCCACGCATTAAATGAGTTTTGGTTCGCAGTTGTTCGATTCCGATATATTAAAACTATTGCGGAGTTTCCATTGCCTTTTCGTTTTAGTTTTCCTTACCAATTTCACACTTCGGCAAGGCGATTTGTGATACGGAATCGCTTAAAATTGAGCAGATTTCAATGCTTGATACTTATTTCAAAATTGATTTTCTTGCACTGAATAGTCTTTCTTTTCGTTATGCGACTCCAAGCACTCATTGCTGTTGTGCTGCCGAGCTGTTTGCCCCAGTTACCAATAAATTTTTATGCACATTTTGAGCCGAGGCACGCAAACAGCTAAAATGAACGGATAACGGGTAATGGCAGCCGAGAATCTTTTACCCATGCCACTCACATGGGACTTGCTGCCCATTCACAGCTGCAGCTGCTGAAGCTGCATGTGCAAGCGTGCGTGTGTGTTCGGTGTGTGTTGTGTGTGTTAAAAGTTTCTAATCCAAATCAATTTGCATCAAGAGCCTCATTTCATTCTATTATTTCGCAGCCAATTTACGCCACTGGACTGCGGCTCCATCCTTGTGGACACATCATTTTCGATTACTTTGGAGCAACAGCAGCAGCAGCAGCAGCAGCAGTGCCAGCAGCAACGGCGACTATAAAAAGTTGTCCATTTTGCTTGCTGTTGCTGCTGTTGGTGCAATTGCTATAAAAGTTTACAACGCGCTTGTTGACAATCCTAATATCGAGTGGGAACAGTTTGAGGGCTTGTCCCTTCGTCAACTCAGATCCCTCCAGCCACATTTTCTCTCTGGCTGTCAGCAATTGTTTCCTGTGTTTTGCGATGCAATTTTATTGCCGTGCATTTCTCGTTTCTCTATCTCACTTTCTGTCTCCGCAGATTTGTTTTGTTCTTTGCTAGTGTCAACTTTTCAAAACTATTTCAAAACTGTAAATGACAAAATGTTAAATGGACTTTCAATGCCAAAAGACTGAAGACGAAGACAGTTGTCTGTTTAGCATATCCGTTTACACTTCTGCCTCATGCACAATAAATCAGAGCCTAGTTGGAGAATTTACCAGCAACTCCCTCCTCTTTCCATATAACGTGCCAATTATTTAGCTCGGGTTGTTTGTTTGCCTTGTTTATGCCACTTTTCTAGCATTTCTTGCTGCGGCCGGCACAAAGTTTTGTTAATTGAGTTTGTTGAAAGTTTTATTAAACAGCGGGACGACAGCCGCATTCAACTTTTTTTTTTTTTGTTTTGTGCACTTTTTAACTTTATCTCATCTTGGGTTTTTTTTTTTTTTTTTTTTAAATTGAAAGCGACAAATTCGCACTATCTTTGCTGCAGGTGCATATATGTATTGTAGGCACCACTGGGCGTTGCTCTGTCCGTTGGGGGCGAGCCAATGGTGCCACTGTGGTTGCCACTCTGTGGATGTCACAAAGCGTTTGTGTTTGCCTCATCCGATGGGCCGATGTCATCAAAAGGTCAAACGTTGGGCGTGCCGACGGCCATGCAACTGATGCGTTAAGCGTAAACACGGCGTATGCGCAATATAAAGTTTTACACATCGCTTGAGCGGCACGAAAGCAAATGAGTTATCGCATGCACTTCAGAGGCTATAGCTCTGAATCCAATATGCAATATGTAAATATTTGTAAGCAACAAAGGCAAAGTTTGTTTGTCCTTCTGCAAAAAGGCAAATGACAATCAGTTGTTGAAAATGGGTTGGGTTGTAACTGCTAACCTTTTCAGCTTTAAAGCTATCTAATAATTCTATAATGTAGTTTTCATCATCTAATAAAGAAAATGACTTTTATTTTTATTGTTTATTTGCCTTTCCATAAGAAAAATACTTTTAAATCATATAATTTAAATACCAGTAGTTAAAATTTACCTCTCCATAACAAAACATTCTGAAACCAAATTAAGCATTTAATTAAAACACTAATTAATTCTATCATGCGCCTTTGAAGGCAACCTTTATTGAATTATTGAAAGTGAGCTGCAGACAAAAATTAATGGCTTAAGGAAAATGCATGGCTCACCTTGAATTCGGCAAACTATATTGAAAACGCCCCCTAAATCCTTACCAATTAAACTAATTGCCAGCCGGTATTGCTGTGTAACTGGAAGATATTTTATTACAGTTTGTTTCAACTGCAATTAATTAGCATTCTGCACTTTTTGGTTAATAATAATAATACACATGTTGTTTATAAATCAACAACTCTGTAAATCACTGCAACAGAAAATTGGCTGGCAAATGTAATTTTATGTGCACGCTTCAGTTGCCTTGAGCATTCAGAGGCCTTCATCTGCCACAGTAACACACACGCACCCACCCCCCACACCCCCTCGTGCACGACCACTCCTGAGCTGACCAATGCAAACAAACAGAGATATGTGCGTGTGTGCGTTTGTATGTGCATCAATATAAATAAATAAATCTTTGCTGGCAAAACAATCAGTTGCAAAGACACGCACACAACAGTAACGAGAAATGCGCACTGAAAAATAATAATAACAATTTAATTAAAATATACAGCAAAACCAAATTAAACACACAAATTGACGAGAGTTGCAGCAGTTGCAATTGCATTTGCCAGCTTATGAAAATGCTATTCGTATTTTTTAAATTGAATTAATATTTGGCAATATTTATACACTTTTTTACGACTCTTGCAATTTTATTAAAGCCTCTTGTTTGCCCAAGCGGTAAAAATAATTGGCAAATTATAAACAGCATTTCAATCTTCATATTAAAAATCACACATAATATTTACTTATGTCCGCATGAAACAAATTTAGAATCATCATTTAATTATAAGTCGAAATAATAATCTGATTGAAATAATGTAATTACAAATTCCAGCAAGTATTATGAACAACTATTTTTGTTTGCCATAAAATAGTCAATTGTTTGACTACTTTTAAGCTCCTCCAATTAATAGCTGATTATATTATTGTTCAGTCGACTTAAAACATTTTTCTACTTCGCTCAAAAATAAAGCAAAATTAAATATATATTTTAGCAAACATCTCCCCCGCATTACGGTTGCTGTTCATGGCTGCACAGAAAGCCATTCATTGCGATGACATTATTTTGGTATTTTTATGAAATACATAACATTGAATGCAACCGATGGTTGGGTTGCAACGAATCGAGGGATGAAGCATTGCATTGTCGACCCCTCTTTTATTATTTCATCGTTTTGCCCTTGACGGCTGGCTGACTGTGTGTTGACCGCAATATGCAAGCATCAGACAGGCAGGCAGGCAGGCAGGATAACACCGAAACAATAGTTGGGTAATGATGACAACCAAAAACCGCAGCACTCAAAATTTTGTGCATTCGTGTGTGGGGATATTATAATTATTTTAGTGTGCCCAGTGCGCAGAAATGTAAGCAATCAATTCAAAATTAATGCAAGTGCAGCAACATTTGATCACACTCATACACACACCCAAAACACACTCATACACACACACACACACACTGACACAGGAACAAACACAACATGGCGCACGGAAGTCATCGGTTGCGGTTTGTTGCAGAGTTGCAAACGAGAGCGCTTTGACAATCCCCATAACTGTTAACGTTACCGTTACCGCTTGGCGTTGCCATGCCAATGCATAGCAGCTGTCAGCGCAAACGCCCACAACTGTCAAATTCATCAAAATCGCACGAATACCCTCAAACAAACACCCACATCTATAAATATATATAGAAGAAAATATATATATATATATATATATGTGTGTATATATGATGGATAGATAGTGAGGCAGTTGTCGACTGTTGTCAGCCACCTGGAAATGTTACAACTGGTCATTATAGATAGTGTTGGTATCGTTGTTTGTTGCTGTTAGTTGAAGCGTTTTAGTTAGCTGAAGTGATTAGCATCGTTGGTGGCTGTTTTGTTTGCATCTAAGCGGAAATACAGTTGCAATGGCAATGGTCAGCTCCATAAGCCACATTAATGAGTTGTCCGCATACAATATCTGTAAACGTATCTTATCTGCATCTGGTTGCGTGTATACGTGTCTCTCTGTGTATGCCTTCTGTGGCTTGCATTTTGCAGCTACACATAATTCAATATATTTCAATTGAATTAAATGAGCTGTCTGCCTGGGCAGATTTGAAAACCTTTGGCAGCAGTCAAATAGTGATATATTTGATTGCAGTACATTTGTTTTCGGTACATTTTAATTTATTTGCTCTGCCTTTCGAAAAGTAATTAATATGTCACATATTTTCCCAAAAGGCAAAATGTTGCCCCAAGCATTTTTGCAACATCAAAAGCCGTATAAATATATTCGTTTACATAATAGCCAAAGCAATAAAAAAAATACGTGCATATGCAATTTGAATGCTGTTTGAATTTAAATGGTTTCCTGTGTAGAAAAAGTTGCCAGGGCGCTAAAAACAACATGTCATTGAACAATTTTTAGATGCCCTCGTATTGAGTTATTTAACAGTGGGGCAGCATTCAGCTTTAGAATTTAAGCACTTGTTATATACACACATAAATCAATACAATTATAAGCATACTAAAATCAACAGATTTCTCGTACATACTTATTTCTGGCACAACTTTTGTGCAGCTTCATTAACTCCAAAATAAAATAACAAAAAAAAGAAAGAAAAACCACAAAGTTGGTGTTGTTGCCTCTCTTCCTGAGCGTTTGCTACATCACATATTCCCCAAAGAAATTTCCTTTTGATTTCACGCCGTAATTGGGTGTCAAACGTTACTTTTGTTACTGCGTTTTCTTTCTCTGCTCTGCTTTTTGTGCCTGGCACTTATTGACATCTGCCACCTTGCCCCATGACGCAATCGTGCAAGTGTGTGTGTGTGACAAACGAAATAAAAGAAAGAGAAACATATATGTATATTCGTTCCATATAAATAAATATATGTGTGTATTTGCACAGCGATTCCTTGGGATACTCTGTCGTATAACTTTAGATGGAAATCAGCTGCGCAGCAAATGATTGTCATGGCGATAGCGTACAAATTGACACCGCATCTAGCGAAAAGGACAAAAGCCGAGAGTCACACTAGATCAATAATATACGATTTGAATGACGGACGGACGGACTGAATGACTGACTGGCAGACAGAGGCACGGCCCGATTATTTGACAGCAATTCGAAACCCCAATTAAATTGCCATGAAATCAAAGCTTTAGCAGACTTAAAGCACAAACAGATATTTATATATATATATATATATACATATAGCCACAAGGAGCAACAGTTGCTGCGCAGCTAAACCAAAAACCGGAAGTCATAAATCATCTAGTATGCCATGCATAGAGTGTACAAAAGTTGGGTGTGTGAAGCGCACTAACCACAGGTGTTGGCTGGGTCAGTCTGCTTTGGCAGCCCTTCAAAAAACTATGCAAGCAAAATTTGTGTAAAAAAGCTGCTTATACCGCCTCCATATCCTCTTTGTCATACACATTTGCAAAGGGTATTTGAATTTGTCACAAAATGTATCAAGAAGACATCTTCAATGATGGATGAACATCAATCGTTATTGTCCAGTCTCTCAGTTTAAAAGTCTCTCAGTTTTCAGCCTTTTCGCCGATGCCAAATCTTACTACTATATCAAATACGTTCCATAGTTACAAATCAAAAGATGGTCTATTAATGTTCCTTACTACCACTACTTTATCCTTTGGGAATACTGACTTTGATCTCTACTTTCTCTCCGGCAAGCGTCTATAATCTTCGGCCTTGTCTGACTTGCTTTTTTTTTTTTTGTTCATGATTTTTGGGTAGGGGGCAGTTAGTTTTAAATTTTATTTTTGTTGGTTCATGTATATTTGAATCCCGCCAGTGTTTGTCGTTTGGGTTGCCAGATCTGTAACCAGAACTGCAAGTCCGTCGTTCTGTCGTTCTTTCTCTGGGCGTTGTCACCACAAACGGAAGCACTTTAAAATTATATGAGGCCGGGTACCGGGTCCGGGTCCGGCTCCGGCACCGGGTCCGACAGTGCATCCTCGTGTGTCGTCAGCCACAAACCGGTAACCAACGAAAACTCAACTAGAAAACTTTTTCAGCGTGTGTGTGACGAGTTGAGGCGACATTTCACACACACAGACGCATACACCCACATATTGCCAGACTTGCACCCATCAGATATTTTATCTGTTGTAGGATATATTTTTCTGGCAACTATTTTTCGGTTAGTGCCACTTTTTGATGCAACTAAGCGTATTTATTACTTATTTATATACACAAGTGCCATCTAAAAACTACGCGTGCGACAAGCAGTAAATGCATTGGACCACGCCCACATTCCAATGTGGGCAAAATAAATAATTGAGTTGCATTGCCAGCTAACAATTGTCACAACTCTACTGCTCTTAAGTTTATTCAAGTGTTTGTTTTCACAAATCATTCAACGCTTAAAGCATGTAAATAATTGCTGAAAAATGTTGAAAATAGATGAAAATATATGGAAATAAGTGTGTTGCATTGAAATACGAATTAATTGATATCATTGACTATAATAAATAAATGGAATAGATAAAATTAAATGAAATGTATTTAACAAATTGAAAAAAATTGGTTTACTTAAAATAAATAAATGTAATGCCTGCAAATGCATTTACCCATTTCCAAAATACTAAACAAGAAATGTTTAAAGTGTATATTCAAATTAGTGCGAAGCAATTTTCAGTTATTTTGCTTAACATTTAATGCCCAATGACAGAAATGTTCATACCATCCTCTAATTTACTACCACACCATATTACAAATATACAAATGCTTGAGTTATTCCAATTATTTTGAACCCCAGTCTTGATTATCTAAGCTGTACCGGCTACAAATTGTGGGACTGTTTGATCTAGAGCTATAGCAGCATTCCAAGCGCCCAGCTCTTTATAACTCATCCATTTGGCATGCCAGCTATGTTTCAACGATAATTAATTAGCTAGACTTTGACTACAATCAGCTAACTAACTAACTAACGACGACTCATGCTTTTTATTGTGTAAACTCGCAAATAACTGGATTAAATGGCATCAAATGCTTTTAGTAAAGCACTCTACACAGGTGCAGCCCTATATACAATGATGGCACAAAGGACACTGCCACCCACAGAACTATAAACAGTTGACGAGTTGTTGTTTACTTGGCCAGATGTTGGTATACTTATGGCCAGCATTGTATGACCATCAGAGCATTTACAAGCCAGCGAGCAACAGTGTTAAGCTGCTTAAAATTTATTACCTTTTGCTTGAAATAACTTGCCAGCAGGCGCTACGTACAACAAACAACAAACCAACCAAGCAACCAGGCAACACAGATACAAACACACAAACACACACACACACACACTCACATAGAGAGCAACAACTGCACATAAAACAATCCGCAATGATAATACAATAAAATTCCAAAGACAAAAAGCCTTTCAGCAAAGGACCAAGAACAATAGCAAGCAGCATTGTAATAATGCACAAAAAACAATAAATATAATAACCTGAAAGGTCTGCAGCTCTAAGTAGAGATACATAGGTTGAGTTTCATGGCATTTTTCTCGCATATTTGCACAAAATCGTTTACTGCAACTTTTTCGTATATACTCGAGTACAACTGTTTGTCGTAATTGCTATTTTAGTATTCATTTGTAAGCCGATAAAATATTTTGTTAGCAGCAGCAGCAACAGCGGCAATGGCAGCAAAGAACTTTTAATTGATTATGAATGGTTTACATGCCTGAATTTGGAGCCCTGCGTGACTAAATAGCTTGTTGTTAGTTTTAATCACATATCCACACTATGCTAAGTGCAGTTTGAGTGCTTCCATTTTACTGCACTCCTTCTCTCGATAAAGGTGGTTCGCTGATCCTCCGGCTGCCGCAGCTACTCAAGAGTTTCGCATAACTCTAAGGGGTCTATCAAATATTTATTAGTAACTCTCGTTGTTGAGAAGCTTAGCAGTGGTATCAAACCAACATTTCATTCATCGATCGTTAGTTGTTCATTTTGTGAGAAGGTTTATCAATTGGCTTTACACCTTTAATAAACAAATCAAAGTGTTTCTAGTCCAACTATTTACTTTCAAACAAACTTTATAGCGTATTGAAAAGCCAGTTATATTAAATACAGCAAATATGAAATAAAAAAAAAAAAAAAAAAAAATTCAAATTCAATCCGAAATCTTTTGCCTATAAAGACTTAATTGTGGTTAAAGTTTTATAAATTCAAAAATGTTTGCCTCTTGTCTCGTGGCTATCCAAACAATCACCCCAAAAATGTGCACTGTTTAATATCCGTCATAAATTAAAAATTTACCCATAACACAGCATTAACTTTAAAAAAAAGTTCCGTTGAAAAGTTTCTAATATCATATTATTATCTGTACAAAAATGTTCTTACATATTTCGTGGCACTTCCGGCCCCCATCCCTCTGAACTGTCAGACATATAAGGCAACTTGCAATGCACTTCCTGTCTGCCTGTCTCATCCAGTCCGTTTCGTTAGCGCTGCTTAAATAATAAATTTCAATTTTTAAAGATTTTTACGTGTTATTGAAAAGCTTTGCTTGCTGTTTTTCTTCTTGTTGTTTGGCCAGCTCCATCCCCAAATGACTACCCTTAAGGGACATGACTTTCGCTTTATTATGTGTTTTGGCTTCTGTCCCGCTCATGTGCATTATGTTTGCTTTTTGTTCATATCAACATAAATAACTTATATAATGCTACACTTTGCTGAATTTTCTGACTTTATGTATTTATTATTTTTTATTTTTTGCTCTCTTTTATTTCTTTTAATACACTTTATAAAAAGTCAGCGAATGGAAACGGAAGAGGGAAGCGACGCGTCGCATGAGCAGCAAATTGTTGACACCTCGGTGTATTTTTGTATTTTTCTTAATTTCGTTACATTTTCTTTTAATGCCCCTTGTGGATAGCACGGGACAATGATAAGTTTGTTGCTTTGTATTGTATTTTGTAAATTACTTTTCACTGTTTCTTGCTCTGTAAAGACCTGCCCCAGTGCCTTGACAGACAGAAAGTGAGACTCACAGAAAGTCAATGCAGTCAATACGGATGATTAAAACAAATTACTTAAAAATACAAGTTCATGCATTATAAAACGTTGAATAAAAGCCTTTCCTTAATCAATCAGAGATTCAACATTAAATAATGGTCATCGAATATCGCATCTGTAGGCGAAACTATCAAGTAATAAATAACTTAGTATTTCACTTTAACATTTTCCCATAACATAGCTTGAAATGTTTAAAATCCATTTGGATGGAATTTATTAAAAAACTTCCTCTTATTCCAAAGGAAAAATGTATACCTTTTTCTTCATATGAATTTCGTTTGTCTGACATATTAGCCGAGTCCTTATGACAACTTAGGAACTTTTATAACGGCTTGAGTTTTACACATAAAATTAGTGCATATATACTTATACTGAGAAAAAATTGTTTTCCTTTTATTTCTTTTCGTGTATGTTTGTAAGTTCTTAAAACACTTTGATAATTAGCAAATGTTGTGCAGTTAGAGCAGTAACGTTGACAGGTTTTTCATCTGACTGAGAACGCAAAATATTTCTTCAAAAAAGGTATATTTATATTCAGTCACAATATAATTGTCAGTGGAGGATGAGTATAATAAATACCAGCTGACTGGTATGCTAAGTTACTGTATATTGGGTAGTTTTTAACTTTTATTTGTCAACATTTCCCAGTAGTTGCTTCACTTATTCAGGGCCGAAAAATAAGTAAAAAGATGCCAGCAAAGAGCTCACCGCTGGCAATTGTTGTTCGTGCCGTTGTTGTTGCTGTTAACTTATGCCAACTAAAGATAATTTGCCATGGTTACCAACAGCAGCAGCGAACGCAAAGAATGACAAGTAGAGTGGTAAGAGTGAAGCGATGGGGGAGTCTAAGGGTGGAGTAGCTGCTGCATCAGGTAACTCTTAAGCTGCTGCTGCTGCTGTTGCTGCTGCTGTTGCTGTCTCTACTGTGGCTTTTACGTTTGTTGCTGCCGCTCTGTGTGATGGGGATCAGGGATGGGGCAAGCTTTTGGTAACGCTTATCCACTTCTCTTATGATTTTAATGCAGTGGGCGAGGCCTTTTGAACATGCCAAAAGATTGCCAGGGGCAACCAACAGCAGCAGCAGCAGCAGCAGCTGCAAGTACTCGTAGTTACTTTAGCGCATTGTTGGTTGTTTTGGGCTTCAACAATCTTTCTGTGCTGAAAGAAAGTGGGAGGTTAGATGGTTCACGGATTTGTTGCTTGCATCTGTAGCTGACATTTGTTTGCTTTTATGCGTATGTTATGTCCAAGATGTAGTTTAGTTGCTAATTTTCTTTGGGCATAATAAAGTGCAGCGGCGACTTTTTCTTGGAATCGCATTTGTCATGCCACGGTGGAGGCCATGACCAAGACAAAAGCTGCTGTCCATAAATCGCCTTAAAGGACAACACACACACACACACCCACACACCCATACACCATACCACACACACACACACCCACTTATCGCTGCGCAGAGCACGCATGTTCTGCAAAGGACCTGGCCTTCATGGTCCGCACCAGCCATTTGTATGAAATTGGCTTCTTAGCTGTTTCTGCTTCTGTTGTTGTTGCATGCAGCACGTAAGTTGAATTGAAATTGAAGTTCGCTTATGGAATTGGAAAAACTGCGTCTGCGACTTTTGCAATTTTCTTCACACACTTCATGTTCAGAATTAATTTAATATTAATTTTATTTTTTCTATATATATATATATATAGCATTTCGTACGTTGTATAAGCTTCTCCATTTGCTCTGCTCCTTTTTGTTGCTGCTCTTTTCCTCTCCCCCCTTTCATACATACATATTTTGCTATGATACTTTGGCCAGCTCTTACAGCGCACCGACCCGCATTGTAAGTGCCACGATCTTGTGCTTGTGCGCTGCCACTTGAGTGCTCATTTGAAGATTTTTTTTCCGCTTATTTCCTTCCGGTACGGTAAGCTTCATGCGTTGTCCGAGTTGGAAAAAGGACTGGAGACGACGACGCTGTGGACACCGTTGGAATTTTAAATTATATTAGCAGGGCATAATTTCGAATTTAGTGTAGTTTTTGGGCTAGCAGCAGAAGCGACTTTGGTAAAAAGGGGTGTTCTGCTCAACAAACATACACAAACAATCGTATTTTAAAAGTATTTGGTAACCTGCTGTTGAAATGAGATAAACAGTCATTGATGTTAGGCTTATACTTTAATTTTTATTTATCCACAGTTATTTATTATGAACATTCAGTTAATTAAATAAAACGAAAACAAGTCATTGGGCATATAAATATACCTGCAATCATATCAATTTTACTTTGTTAAACATCCAATGTGTAATAAAATGTATTTTTGGCCGCTGGCCAAATTATCGCTCAGTCATTCTTTATTAAGACCCAAATGACACACTTCAACATTTCAGGTCACCCTGTAAACCTGTGAAGCCCTAAAAACGCACACACTTCCTTGCCATATGTAACTTCTCAGCCCTGCATCCCATGTACCTGGGATCCTGATGGTCTCTTTGCTCAACTCTCCATGGCTTGTTGATGTTGTTTTTCTAATTCGTTGTTTTCCTTCTTCTTTTTTTTGGGTGCATTTTTCTTTTTTCTGTTTGTCTTAACCAAAAACCACACCGCACGCAATCAATGTCAGAGCTTTGTATATTTTGGTCACGTGTATGAGCCGCTCAGTCCTTGTGTCTTGTTCTGTAGGTAAAAGTGTCATTTGATAGTTTTGTACAACTTAAGTTCATTGCCGGGCGGCCAGACAAAATGGACTTAAAGCACGCTGCTACTATGCAGAGTGTCCTTCGAGTTCCACTAAGCCAATTAATTAAGCCGCCTTTGGTTGAGGTCCAAATATGTCAAACGACGTTGCGCCTGTTGCATTTCTGGGCATTACTGGCGAAAATAAAATTAGCACAAGAACGCAAAGACAAAATGCGGAACTAAATAAATCAGTCGCACAATTCCCGGAGAAAAGCGACTCGTCCACGCCCCAACCAAACCGCCGTCCAACACGCACAAATTAAACCCAATGAACTTGCATAATGGGCAGGGCCAAAATGCTTCTCACTGCGGCAATATGGCGGCATTAATTAAAGTAATTTATCATTAGGGTCAAAATGAAGCCAAAACACACACATACACACACACACTGGGTGACTGAGAGCTGGAACAACCTTTGATTCTAAGTCAGGAAGCTGTATAAATATTTTGCCTTTTCGACTTGACAACGACCACCAACTAGTACAACTACCAAAGACCAGAGACAATCCAAAGAGTGAGAGCGAGACAGAGGGAGAATCAACTTACACTCGCAACATATGGTAATCATCGTCATCTTCTTCTTCTCTTGGTCAATCGTAGTTGTAGTTGCTCTTTCATTCTGGCTATTCGGTTCATTTCGTGCCAAGCTTTAATCTTTTAGCACGCATCTTTGGCATTTTTATTGTAATTTGTTTCGATTGCCCTTGCGTGTGGGTGTGTGGGTGTGTGTGGCAGGGTGGCAGTTTGGAGTGGGAAGAAAAATCTACGAAAAATGCACGAACGAAAAATAAGAAGAACAAGAAGAAGAAGAAGTATCAGCAGAAGGAGAACGTTGCCTGCCAGCGAATAAATTATGCGTGTAATTCAACATTTTATTTAATGAAAACCTAATGAAATGCAAAATGCTAACACAAATGAAATAAATTCGTTGTCGAGCAGTCGTCGAATCGCTTGGACGGCTTCCTTTTTATCCCTGCTCAATGCTTCCTCGCGATGGCTTCCATCTTCTCCTGTGACGTTTGCCAAATTGATTAGGCGCAAAAATCGCTGCTGTAATGAACGAGACAAAGGGTCGGGGTGCTGCTGCATTGACTTTGATTAATAATGTGCGCTTTAGGCAGGTACAACTTATTAGTTCAGGTTGAAAAAGACGCGGTTGAATTTGCCACCGAACCGAAAAATGAAAACCCCCTGCTAATGTGCCGCATAAACGGAAAAACAATGTGGTTCACTTCTTGTACAAAGTTAGATTAACGAATGTTAGAAAGTGTCTTTGTTTCAATTTGCTTAACTGATTAAATAGGCAAATAACACTGAGTAGTAGACACAAACAAAAAACAAACACAAACCAGAAGAAATAACAATTATTTCAAAACACTTTCAACGTCATCAGAAAGATGAATCAGCCAAAGATGATTAGTGCAGCTATTAATTTAGTATTAGTTATCAGCAGCCAAAACTAAATTAGATTTCTTTCAAACGCTTTTGCTCACTTTACTGTATTCACAACGATTGAAGTTGGGGATTATACCATTGATATCGACTTATATCGATATCATATTTTATGTTATAGATGTGATGTTATAGCCTTGGTACTACACTGGTGGGTTGCTGCAAAATTGTTTGCATAAATTCAGTTCAGATTTAAAATGATTGAAACGTAATTAAAAGCTTTCTTTTAATAGAGAATAACACATGTAATGGAATTGTAAATTACATTGACATGCATTTGGTTTTATTTACACTTTTACGCAATTATTCAAAAATTCAATTTCAAAAGTAAAGAAATCCTCGATTTACACAGCATATCGCATAAAATTACCTGAAAATGTGCTTTTAATAAACAACAACTGGAAAATATAATTTATTTTGTGTAATGTTCACGAAAATCAGTCAGCACACACACACACATACACACACACACACACAGTCGCACTCGCACAACCAAAACTGAAATATAAATACAACAGCCAAGTGCATATAATAAAGCGTAAAATGCAGGCGGCGAGCTGCAAAATCCCAAGTCAATTAGAATTAGCAACCAAAAAGCCAAAAAACCCAAGAGCTGCCAAATATGCTGCTGCCATAATAACTGCTTTCGACAGCGCTATGGTGACAGAGAGAGAGAGAGAGCGAGCAGGGGGAGAGGTTTGGGAAAGCAATGTGGCTGGGCGTGTGGCAATCACATTCATTTCATTTCGCACAGAAAATTTATTTACATGGGAAACTGTGAAGCGGTGGGGCGAGGCGTGGGTACGTATTGGGGACACGCTGCGGCAGCAGCCACTTCCGCCGGAAACTAGCTTTTAACCCCATGAACGGGTCTAGGCGTTAATATGCCGCTTGCCTGCTGCCTTCACCCTTCTATTCCTCGACCCCTCCTCGCGCCGGCTGCGCGTAATGAAAAATGCAAATTCCCAGCGGCTAAATTCAAGCAAACAAGCAAAGCGACGCGCTGAGTGCTCTGTGCGTTTTGTATGAGTCGACAAATAGACTCGGCACTGACTTGCCTTACACACCACCACCACCACCCCCTCTCACTCCCTTCCGATTGTCCCAGCGATGTGATGCAGCAGCAGTAACCGTGGCCAACAATTGCAGCAACGATGCCGCTGTTCTCCAGCGTATTGTGTGGCAAATGACAGGAAATTTAAAAGGATGCCTTTGTAGTCGTCGTCCTGCTGCCGCTTGCTTGGCACCCAGCAACAACAGCAACAACAAGGAGCCAACAACAATAACAACAATAATAACAACAACAGCAGAGACATCCGCACCATAACAAAGTGCTGCGTTCTGTTTCTCGGTTCTGTGCTTGTGTCTAGCTGGCGGCTATAATTTCAATGCTCAACTTGATAAGCAGCTTAACCCACGCACAGGAGCCAAAAGCGGCAACAACAGTAGAAGCAGCAGCAACCGCCGACATCGTAGTCGAGTGCTACACTTGACCCGCCCTGCCACCCAACAGATTCCCCCCACCGTCAGTTATAAACCCTTCTGTTTTTTTTTTTTTTTTGTAATTTGTTTGCTTCTCTGCGGAGCATTGCTTCAAATTTCACGCATATAAATTAATTAGCTGGGGAAGGCGTAATGTTTGCGCGAGAGTTTTGCATGTGCGTTGAGCTGTAGCTTTTGTGTCTGTGTAGAAACATTTAAAGGAGCAGATATTGTTCAGGTTAGACAAGCGCAGTTATGAACGTGGAAATGGCAAGAACAATTAACGCCGAATCTTTGGCTTTTGATGTTTCTTTGTATATTTAAAAAATACTCTTCAAATTTATCCTAAACACTTACCTAAACTTACATGAGAAGCTTTAATTTATGTTAAATTCTAAAGTAAGTTTCTTTTCAACAACTATTTATAGTGTTAAGTGTTTAACTTGCGGGCAAACTATCAATAAAGCAATTTGAGGTCTTAGACATTTAGGAACGTTGTTATTCAGCCTTCTTCAGTAGACTGACATATCAATCACTTCATATTGAGCCTGTCAGTTTATGTAAGGATAATCAGTAAGACTATTATAATATTTGTTTAACCAATTGCAAATTATTTGCCGTGCATCAGCTTGATGTGTTTTTCTGTGCTCTGTTCCAAGGAATTCTGTTTTCCCTGTTTGGCTTTGGAAAAATGCTTGCTGCTTACGCATCAGCGTTGGGCGTTTATTGCTCGGGGTGGAGTGGGGAACGCATTAGCATTGCCTTTAAATATTTATAAATTCAAACAGTTTTATGCAGAAATTGCGAAGAGCAGCTGCTGCTGCCGTTGAGCAAAATCAGCGTCACATTTTGCGCATTTTGTGCGAGATGCTAACAAAGTTCGACGCCATTAAATTGAACAGCAAGTGAGGAGGGGAGGGACGTATGGACTGTGGGACTGCCTCAGCACAATAGTTTATGAGCACAGCTTATGAAAATCCTTTTGTTACACAATTTTACAGTTATTTTAAGCTGGCTGACTGGCTGGCTGCCTGGCTGCCTGACTGGGCATGGTCCTTGGTTAATATTGCCTGCTCCTGCTCGGACGTGCTGGAGACCGATCCAATGGCACCAGCCAGACAATGTTGAGGCAGCTTTGGCCTGTTAACTCCACACTGTCCCTAACTCTCCCCTGTCGGGCAATTAAAAACAGTTGACATTTTGCAAACAGTGACAAGGAGCGAGCAAGAACGACGACGTCGACAGCGACGTCGCAGCCTATAAACTAAGCAACGTGCGTTTGCCTAAAATTATGCTAAGCTGTGCAGCCGTCGCTAAGAAAAGCGCAGCCAGACAAAGTATACAACGGGGCGAATGAGCAACGCTCTTGTTCTCATTCTCAAACTCGTCTTCATCTTCATCTTGGCGCTACGTCCTGCTGTCGTCGGCATAAGTAGTTAAGGCAACAAAGTAGACTTTTGCATGCAAGCGCGCATGCTGCCCCACAACTTTGTGTTTGGGTAGGAGTTGATTTGTTTTTTTCTTTTTGGGCTATGCATCTTGGCAGAGCTATTGACAGCTTCCACCAAACCAGGGCATGCAGCATAAATAATTTTTTTCAATTTTTTCCAAACCATTTTGCACAAGTATAGAACGAGAACTTGGCACAAAGTTGTCGTCGCTGCTGCTGCTGCTGCTGTGCTTGCCCTTAAAAATAGTAGACTGGTTTTTGGAGCCAGCGGCTTTAAATGAGTTGTGCATAATGTGCTGCAAGCTTTTAGCAGTTGACGTTAAAGATAAGCCTCAGTTGCAGCTTGCCGCTCAACAAGTTTTCTCACTCATGTTGTCAGCTTACCAGGCGAATGATATCTTCTGCCAGCTGCTCGCACAGTGGGTGAGATTGCACAAACTGCTGGTTAAAAATGTAAAAATGTGGAATTAGAAATTGCCTAGAAATATGAGAAACCTTCTTGAATAAATGGTATTGGTCAAACTTAAGGGCGAGCAAAGTTAAGTTATTAGTTCTACTATCTCTTTCTCTTTCTCTCTCTGTCTCTATCTCTCTCTCTCTCTCTCTCTCTCTCTCTCTCTCTCTCTCTCTCTCTCTCTATCTCAAACAATAAAAATTTAGATATAAATATCTATCTTTCTCTCGTTGTTTATATATTTTTGCTCGATTGTGCCTGGGCTATTGCATTGAGATTTGCCTATATCTCCAGGGCAAAGGATGAGGTGGCAGTCTGAAGGATCTGGCACGCAGCTGCTAATGTGTCTTGGGTAATTGACTTGGCAAGTTTTGCATTGTTGTCACGTGTTGTGTATGCAGCAAGGACAGCAACTGCAGACACAGAGAGGGAGACAGAAAGATAGGGACTAACAACTGAGTGCTGTGCCCTGAGTCCTTAGTTTCCTGAGCCTGAGAATGAAGCCGAGCAATATGCAAATCAAAGTCAACGTAGTCATCGTCATCGTTTTAGTCGCTTGCAGGCGACAAAACTAGCGCGCAACTAGGCAAACACTTCCGTTGGCCGGAAGCATAAAACAAGTCGACAGCGGAAGTTGCCCACGCTGTGACTCTCTCGCTCCCCTCCCTCCTTCCCTCCCTCCATCCCTACATCAACCACTTAATTTTGTGTGCCATGCTCTTCATTTTGAAATGGTTTCATGATTAAAGTCGGCTCGCTTATTATAATTACAATTTTTGTTATGTTCGCGTGCCTCGCTTCGCTCTGGCGACATTTGCACGTGAGCTGTTTAGCCAAAAGTGTTAAAACGGCATAAAAACATGGAGTCGACCTGGTAATATTATGCACGCGATATGCAGCGGTTGTGTGTGTGTGTGTGTATGTGTGTGTGTGCTTGGTGTGTGGTGTGTGGTGCGTGGTGCGTGGGTGTTGCGCTCCTTGGGGAGAAGGTGTTTACGAGTTGTGCAATTAATTTAACTGCTGCTCGCGGAGGCCATAACAAAATTTATGACCAACAACAGTTTTGTCAATAACTTTGCTCTCGCTGGCTGTTGGCTAATCTCGAGGGCACTTCATTAATCCACCGCGCCAGTTAATGCCATGCATGTCAGAGTAGCAGATAAATGTTCTCAGGTCCTGGCGCTCCTCTCTGCAACACCTATGTGGCGAATTTATGAGCAGCAGTAGCAGCAGCAGCAGCAGCAAATGCAACTGCCAGCATCCAGCACCATATCAAATTATATGGCGGCCACAAAAAGAAATAACATCATAGCAGCCGGCTGGCAACACCAGCATCAGCAGCTGGCGAGACGGCGGAAGTCCTGCCACGCTTCACTGTCGGCTGCTCCTTCTACCTGCTGCCTGCTGACTGCTCCTCCCGGTGTCTGCATAAATTCTGATGAATCACTGCAGCCAGCAGAGAGCAGAGCAGTGGCTGCAACAGCACCTGCAACCAGCTAACCGTCAGCCAAGAGCAACACGAAAAGTTTCAGTGTTTGCCGTTCCACGTAATGTGGCAGCAACTCTAATAATAAATTTAGTTTGCAACGCGCAACGAAATTTCAGAATGCATAATTCAAAATAATTCAAAACACAGCGCCGCTGATTTCCCGTCTCGCTCCGCAGTCACAACAACGTCCAACCCCCGCAGTTCCACAAGCAAAATAAACCAATAGCTGGAAATTATGCATCGAGTTTAGGTGGAAAAATATGAGCTTCGAGCAGAATTGCAGACTGCATCGGTTCACAAGATGATTGCTTAAAATTCCCGGACGTTTATTATTTCCTTATGAACTGAATCATTTTTTCAATTGAAAAAAATCTCGTGCTGCAACTTTCTTTTGCTATACAGCCAATAACAATACTAATTGACTCACAACTTCTGCTACTTTTTTCTCTTTGCAGGTAAGTGCGATAATGCAAGTGAACAATATGTAGCCGTCAATACTTTAAATACTTGTAACACTTTGCGCATCGGGTAAGTTACACCTTAAACTGTTCTGTCAGTCAATCATTGGGCTATCCAGCATGCCACATTGAAGCATAACAATTACCAATGTTTACTCTGGCATCCGGGTTGGAGTTCTGATTGAACGCGGCTCTGCACGCTGGCAATACACTTAATAAAAAATTTCAACAATTCAATATCATTTTTATTTGCGTAGGCATAATATTGAATTTACCCCAGCGTTCGTGTAATCACACAAACATACATATACTTTTCACTCAATTATACACAATAATAAATATTGGATATACAAACAAACATGACGCACATGCACAGTGGGACAGGGGCTTTATATATTAAATAATAAACTGCCATATTGTCCCGTGCATCATTCGCATAATATGCATTAAAGTGCAATTCATATTTATTTGTGCAAATTTTTCACATTCGCCGGCCCCTCTGGATCCAATCAACATCCTTGGTTCCTTCTGACCTGCGTCCCAAAATAATATGCTGCAGGGCAAGCGAAGATAGCTGTGATGGTTACAACGACACAACATGTACACTTGTAATTGATTTTAAAAAAATTTAATTATTTATTTAACTATATTTAACAATTCAGTTATCAAACTGTGTTGTAAAATAACTGAAATATTTGTTATGTATTTCCAAGCATTTAAAAGCAAGATTCATTTCGATAGAATTATGGAGTTTATATTAAATTTGAAGTCGCTTTGTAAAGTTATGCCTTAAAATGAAATTGAAATCGTAATAATCAAGAAAGTTATATTTGTATATTGATTTCCTGGCATTTCACTGGTTTTCGTGCTGAACCATTTGTGAGTTGCTCGAACTTGCATCTATCAGGCATTTCTTATAAGTATCTTATTGTGATTTGAAATTAACTGTGCTTCTCCAAGGTTTCCATTGTTGATCCTCCCATAAATATACTAGTGCAGGCCTTACAACAAAATGTGTGTACTCTTCTCGAGGTGTACATAAAAATTACACAACAGCAGCCAAAAGGGAAGCTACTGGAGTGGGTGGGAGGGGAGTGAGGAGTGGGGAGTGGTTCATTCACTCCATGAACTATGCTCACGCATAAACAATAAATAAGGCTTCATAATTTTCCTTCATTGAACTTGCGCCGCCCACCAGCTTCATCATGATGAGGCTGCCATTCCGCCCGCATTGTTGTCATTGGCAACAAGGACTTGAACCCGGTTCGGAGCCCGAACCCGTACTCAAACCCGTAGATGGGCCGTGCTCGATCCATGGCCGTGCCTTGCAGTGCAGCAGTTGCTGCTGGTTCTGCTGAATCCTGTGAACGTGCTTTTGTCGTAATCCTTTGAATTTCGTTGCAATAATTCCACTTGAATGTTTATTTGTGTATACAGCGCACACACACACACATACACACAGCGGATTGGTTGTGGGACACTGCGCTGGGGCGGCTGGGGTCGTGCAAAGTGGCAGCAAGTCGGCCTTACAGTTTATAAGGTTATTGTTTGCGTCATCGGCTCCATTTTAAAACGCTGCAACAGCAGCAACAGCAGCAGTTGTAGCAGCCGGAGTCGACCGTTGTTACCTTTATTGGCGCCAGCAGGTAGTCGGGCTTCAGCTACTCGAAATGGTCTTAGCCATTTGTTTGCCTAGGCGCTAACAAATCTGTAAATACGCAATACGACAGGTGCCTCTAGAGCTGTGTGTGAAATCCATAAATTTTTGTCGCCATTCTCTTTTCATTCATAAGCCATTGATGCTTTTTCCATTAGTGAATCATCCGCATTCGTATTCTGATCCCCATTCTCATCGTCATCATCAACTTTCAGCATATTCAGAATTGGTATTCTTATTGCAGTTGTCGTAGCTCCAAGAGGCTTATAAAAAGCTGTACGCTTTCTAGTTCCATTCCATGTCTGCTTTTCATTTTCAATTAGCTTTACATTCTTTTTTGTGACAAATACGGTGCTAATAATACCGCCACACACCACCCACCCATTTCCCCATAAAGGAATTCAGTTAGCAGTTTCTGTCTGAGCCTCAAATGCATTCAAAGCAATCGCCATGCATGTAATTAAAATTGGTTTAAGTACACCCCAAGGACCGCCTGGTCTCATAGTGTGCCTCGCACACAGCTCCGAGCTGTGAACTGTATACAATGCCCGAGTGCCAAATGCAACGATTGATCGATTACAAGAGTGCATGTGGCATGTGGTGGCTAAAAAGTTTTTGACAGAGATGGACGACATGAAAATGAATATGCAACAAGCAGTTGATCTATTAAATTAACTGGGCGAATTTTAATCCAAGGCATTGATTTTTGGATTGACCAGTTGGCAAATCTTCATCGGATTTCCTTCTTTATTGACTAACAATCTATGTGTAACTTTCCATTGTCATAACCCGAGTAATCGAAGCAATCGAAGTCAAAATCATTCACACTTAATAATACATCACTTATATTACTTATAACCCAAATTAAAATCAGCCGCCAGCTACTTCGACGGACAGCAAATTCTCAAACACATTTCTCCTTGAAGGTTGTAATAAAGCTGTCAAGCTGTCGACCTACCAATTTACTATATGCTCCTTGCTGAAGAGTAAAGATCGGAGATGTGTTTGTAATATTTGAACTGTAAAATCCACCCTCGTTTTTGAGCGCCACATGCAGCTGTAGACTTGCAGCTGGCATTTTCAGGCCCAATGATTTTGTTTTGGTTGCCCCGTAGCCGAAATATGTATCAACTCTGCACATTCCTAGATATCTTGAAAGTGTCCAAGTTATGGACTTTTGCCAACAGCAAGCTTCGGGCTAGGCAAATCGCAATCCAGCTAGCTGCCAGCCAGGCAGTTAGGCTAAGCGGCTGGCTGGCGGTCTGGCGTTGTGGCGTACAGAGCCACTGCAAATTAACAGAACAAAAGCCGTTGCCCAACAATAGCCAACTGGCAACTGGCAATGGGCAATGGGCAATGGAAACATGAGCAAAGAAAAGCAAACAGACAGTTGGACAACTGAGAGCTCTAACCAAATACCAAGTGGGCTTAGAACTGAAAAGCTCGATTTTGAATTTATGCAGTGTTTGGTTTGTTATTACGATGTGAGTGTGTGTGCGGAGCGTGGGGTGTAGACTTAGACATGATGGTGGGACGTGGTCGGCAACTCATTTCCGCATGCCCGCCCTGAAATCAAAAAACCCGCACACAAAGTCACCGTGGCCGTGTGAAGGCCATGCCAAGTACAGCAATAGGAGCTACAGCTGGAGCAGCTCCACGGTGTATTAAGCGAGGGAGAAGGAGGAGTGCATCGGTGCATCTGCATGCATGGGTGCCTGTTTTTGTATGCAACGCAACGCTTCTGCTGCTGCTGCTACTGCTGCTACTGCTGCTCCTGCTGCTACTGCTGCTACTGCCACCTTCCTACCACGCCTGCTTGCAATCTCAGTTTGTGGTTAATATTATGCTGCATTTCTCATTTCGCGTGGTTTGCTCTTGCTGCTGTTGTTGGTTTATTATCGCTGGCATTGCCAGTACAAACACGAGCCAGGCCTGTTCCATCCCAGCAGCGGAGCATCCTGCTTCATCCTGGAATGTCCCTTGGCTTGGTTGGTTTATCTGTTGTTGGTTTCTGGTTTGGCCATCGACTGGCCTTCGTTGTTATAGCAATGTTTTTGACAAATAGTCAGGGAAATGCACACGGATGTCTGTTTATTGTGCCGTGCATGCGGTTTACGTTTATCTTCAACTTATGCAGACAGTTGTTGGCCTACCCCTCTCGCTAACCCCGCCAACCCTACAACCTCCAACTGCCCCATCCCACGCAAATGCTGTGGTCCGAGACATTTTGGGCCATTGTGTGCTTGCAGCAGACACATTTTGTTGTGGTCCAATGTTGCATCTCCTGCTGCGGTCACCTACCCAACTCCGTGATAACTGTTTGGCTTTTGGTGTATCCATTGTGTCTGAGCTCAGGTTTGTTTGTTACTTTTGGCAAGAGTGGATGTCTGTGCTTGTTGTGTTGTGTTTTCAATAATAATCTAATTAAGTGCAGTTTATGAATGTAGACAGTGGCAGATATGACGTTGTTGCCAGGCTAATGAACTGCGGAAATGACAGTTGAGAACCTTATCTCGACAGTAAACAATGCTTTACTGTTAAATAAATTACCATTTGCTGACCATAGCATATGCTGGCTCTTTAAGCTTATTGACGGCATATTTATATAATAATTAAATGTTTAAGAAGAGCAGTGAAGAATTTATCTTAACGTTGGTTACACTTTACCCTGCCTGGCATTGCTGCTAAGCCAACTAAAACATTTTTTATAGTCAAGACCTAAAGAAAAAGTTAGTGTCATTTGATTTTTCTCTCAATTCATAAATATTACATTTAATTTAAACAAAACCGTTGATTTGTATTTTAAAAAATTACTCAATTAATGGATTAAATTTTATTTTCACTTTAATCATCCAAGGAATCTGTAGTCATATTTGCAAACATCTTTGCTACATATTTGACAATTGAGAAGCTAATTAATTTTTGAATAGAATGCAACAATGATGAATCAATTACAAACCCTTAGATACACAATGCAGCTCCAGTTGCAATGACAAATCAACAAGTGAGAACGTTGCAGTCGGGATGACCGACTGCCAAATACTCTGATAACAGGTGCCACAGAATAGGATAGGTTTAGCCAAGAAATACCGATCATTGAAGGAGAGTTTTTAGTAATCTACACTCCAAGTTTGCTTTCAGAATTACAGTAAATAATGGGTTTGTTAAAATTTGGAGGCGGGAGTGGGCATGGACAGAAAAAAAATGTAGACGACGATCTCAAAAATTTACTTTCCAAGTTTGCTAATTACAACTTTAAAATTGCTGGAGATATAGGCTTTTTTCAGCATCCCCAATAATAAAAAATTGATTGCGATTATCGATTTTTATCGATTTCCTAAATTCTTTGTGGAAGCAGCACTCCAAGTTTTTTCACCTTGTCTGATGCGACTACAGACCAATATACGTTGCAGGTTTTAGGTCTTTACCTAAGTGCATCGAAAAGTTGCGTTCATACAGACAGACGGACGGACAGAGAGAGAGAGCATGTTGGACATTGCACAAAGCCAATATACTGCGATATCTTTAGTATCAGAGTATCAAAAAAAAAATGCAATATTATCTGCAGTTCGAGTATGTAAAATCCAATTGCTCTGTTCGATAAACCTTTGATTCATTTGAGCTACGTTGCTTTTGGCTGCCATTGTGCTCTTCATTGTCTGCTTTGTTGCCATGCAATAGCTTAATTAGCCGAGGCACATGCCACAATTAATTAAACCCGGCCAAAAGGCAACCAATGAACACGTACAAGTGCCATTACACATTTTGCATACATAACTCTGTGGAATGCCTTAAAGCATACCTTGTAAATCCAGACATTTCTGTTCGAAGTGCGATTATTGATAAACTTTCAAATCCAAGTAGTTCAAAGGGGATTACTTCAGTTGGAAACTAAATTATGCTTAGGCAGCTCAGAAGAACACAATTTTACATTTATCAGCGTCTTTCATTATACTTCTTTGCAATAAATCATTAATACAAACTAATTGGCCGCAAGCAACAGAATGCCACAAGGTATGGCATATAAAGTATAGTAATCAGTGCAGTCGGCAACTAGTGCAACTATGCCATATAGATAATGTCGTTAAAATTGAAAAGAGTTCAGCGCTTGACTTATTAGATTATGCAGGACAAAGGGAATTATTTGATTAACTGGCAACTGGAAAATCCTGCGAAATTTTGTTATAAGATAAAATGCCACAAATAAAATGTTCAACTTTTCAAAAACTACTCATCAAGTGGCATGTCTCTACAGCCTTTCACAAAACTATGCTAAAGTCAAGTCACATGATCTCTTATGTGAGTGTGTGTGTGTGTGTGTGTGTGTGTGTGTTTATGTATGTTTTGTGCTAAATGCCTAACTCAATTATGCCATGGTAAATGTTTGGTGCAAAAAGCTCAAAAGCCGCAATATAACAACCAGCACGAAGGTCTCTCTCTCTCTCTCTCTCGTTCCCTGCTCGGCCTCCAGCTGGCAGCCAGGCCGACCTGGCGCCCAACGTGAAACGCGCGCCAGCTGCGCCTAATTGCAGGCAACACAAATTCATTTATACATGCAATAATTTGGTTTATTATTGGCAACAACCCGAACTACGAAACTACATTTGCCGCCCGTTTGCTTCACTCCTTTTGCTACATATGCCATAACTTTTAATTAAATTAAAATGCACAACCAAATTCGACATCCGCAAAACGACAAGCGTGCAACTCTCTCGCCACTCCCAACCTTGCAACCTCGCGACTCTTACAACCTGTGTGCGGCCCACAAAAACTTAATATCCAATTCGCTTTGTAGGCGAAAATGCTCGGCATTTCATTTATTGAAATATTTATGCATATTTGAGCAAAAGACCAGTGCCCCTGAACCCCTGCGCTGCCAAAGAGCAAGTCAAGTGTACCTTGGTTGGCCGCTGCGCATTTAATGGTAATTAAGTTAAACGGGCTGTGGAACCTGTTCGGATATTGCAGCTCAGACATGCTATATGCTCATACGTCTATCTATCAGCTGCAACTGACCTACTCCGCAGATGTATGGCATATGTGGTGCCTTTTCTGGCTGTCGCTCCTGGTACTTTTTATACCCTCCCCAAAAGTGCAAACTGTAATTGCAAATGGGCTCTCTTAAATTCTCCCAAGCTGACAAAATAATTTTATTAAAAAGCTGACAATTCCTTTGCAAATTATTAAATATCCTTGTCTCTGTAAACTCAGCAATGTTCTTAAAATATATAGACTTCCCTTGAGAGCCAGCTCTAAATCATCACACCCATAAATATTATCTCTGGATTTTAGTTAACCCTAAGCTTAGTATCACCTTCATCTGTCTTCTACAGGTGCATTCACCATTCACACCTCAACCTTCAACCGCCCTTCAGCAAGGAGGACACTTGGCGAACACCTTTGCCACTGCTGTTGTTCTCCAATCTCAATACAACTTCTCCCCAAACTATTTGCGTAACTGATTTTTTGTTGTGTTTTGTCCTCTCTCTCTCTCTCTCTCTCTCTCTAATGTGCTCGGTTGCCATATGGCGTTCGCTTGGCGCTTCATAAAAATGCAAACTTATGCTTCTCACAACTTTTGGCTTTGGCCACAGACCTCGAGCATGATGTCCACTCTATATACACACAAGCACACGCACACACACTTGTAATCCAATTAAAGGTAACAGTGTAGTTGGCTTTTAGCGTGCGGTGGCCAGAGACAGGCTGTTCCCATATTGTGTTCCACCCGCTTCCCCGACTATGGCCTTCAGATGGTCACCTTAAAAGCTTTTACCAATCGACAACTTGCCATGATTTTCAGCATCAGTGAAAACTGCGTGGCTAGAGCTACGTTGTCCTGGCCGTATCCTGGCTGCTGTTCGCGTTTTACGTATACTTAATTTGATTTTTCACACAGCCAGCACTCATACCACACCAAACCCAACTCACTATGCCCTCAATACACACAAACACACTCGACACACAGCCAGTTGTCATGCTCTGATTTTCATGGTACTCGCACTTGGGCAAAAAAAAAAAGCAGAAAAAAAATCTAATTTCTGTGCAATTTAACGAGACATTTACGTTTTTTCATTTGATTATCTCACAGTCAGTTTGGTAAAGGGGGCGGGCGCACATCGGACATGCCCACAGCGCACAACAGACTTACTCTCGACACTCCAAAAAGCGCTGATTGTCAAGATTTGCAGCGCTTCCAATGTAAAAATCGCAAACGCTTTCGATTTACCTTGTCATTGTGCAAGTTACACTTGCACTCTTTTTATTATCCTTCACAGAGTATCACAGATTTCAAGTGTCGTTTGAGTTTGCAGTTTGATAATAATCCATAAAAATCATTAAGCATTAAGCCAATATGCATTTTGCATCATTCTTAATAGATCACTAAATAATTCATACTGAAGACATGTCTTTTGAAAACATTTGTGTTTTTTTTTTTTGTTTTCACTTTAACCATATCGAATAATGTTTACTTTACTTGATATTGTCATCTTAAGAAATCACGCAACTCTTCGATTGCACTTTCAAAATAATTGTTTAGAGCTTTAAGAATTAACAAATATTAAAGTTACTCAACAGTGAACATCTTGTTGGCAATAATAAATGATAAAGTTGTATTCAAATAAGTGATTTTAAGGATCATGAAAGAATTGCAACAGTTTTCAGGGTATTCAAAGTTCACCATGCCGCAAAAATCCATTGTTCAATGACTGTGCACAGCCTGCACTTGCATTTTGTAGCATACTTTTCTGGGCTTTTGGTTGAAGTTTTCGTGTAATTTGTTTTATGTGATTGTCCATTGGCATCATTTTGAATGCACATTAGCCGAGCGCGTAGCTGCAACCACAGTCGCCCACACACCAACGCACAAGCACACCCACCCACACACACACACAGCTCAAATGTTGCGCACAAAAGTATGCAACAAATAGCATATGTATTAGTGAAACCGAAGAGGACACACGACGCATACCTTTTGTGTACGTGATGTCATTATGGCCAAAAGGTAAATTTCAGCTGTCCCACGCTAAACGACTCTTTGCTCGTTTCAGTCCCCTCCGGCGCACCATCCCCTTCTGCACATCGCTCTATCAGTTGGTATATCTCTTTGTGGCTGGTTGGCCAACAAATCGCAAATCGCAGCTCGCTGCTCGCAGCTCGCAACAAAAACCCCCCTCAAACGTAAATGAACGTTTAATGTATTTGACATTTGGAAAGTCAACCCGAATGGCAACCGGATGCAACATTTAAACATTTGGGAGAATTTGCTATTGGATGCACATTCTCATCCCCCCTCTCGCTCTCTCTCTCTCTCTCTCTCTCTCTATACATATGTATGTATATATTTATATACGTATATTTCCATTCCCATATAGCATTCAGATGGCCGCGCTCCACATTTGTCATTCGAGATGACCCGATTTTTGTGGTCCTCTGTCTGTTTGTTGCGCCTGTTTAGAGTTTAAATTTTCGTGAATGTGGCATGTGGTCAGCACTTATACTCCGCCCATGGCATCCTTGCATCAACCTTGTTGTTGTTGGTTCTGTCGCTACTGTAGCCAAATGTGTAATTTAAATAAGGCGTAATTAGAGACTGCCCATTGGCAGTGATTAAAATGCCAACACGATGAGTTAAGCATGTTCTGGCTGCATTCGCAACATTTCCTATGTGAGTTTGCGAATAATTAGATTCATTTTAAGAGCTGTAAATTAGGTACGAATAAGGGAAGGAATGGATTTAGATGACCAAATAATACAAATAATTAATGAACTAGAAATTCTGCAATGAAAATTTGCTTATGAAAAGATTTCAATATATAAGGGAGTAGATGGTTTTAAGTTCCCATTCAAATGTAAAAGATCGCTAAATAATTATTAATTTAAGAACTATACAGTAACAGTAAAATATTATGATCAGATAGAATGTCAATTAAAGATAAGATTAAAACATAATTTTCAATACTATTTTCGTAGAATACTTAATAAGTTATTCTACTGCTGAGAACAACATATATTCTACTGCTGAGAACAACAAATGCCAATTGGGATTATAAAAAATTTGTGTGTATAAACTTTTTAAACTTATGGACTCTATATTATTTGGAAGAAGATTTTAATCTATTTGTGATTCAAACAAGTAGAACAATCACAGAAAATGATCTGTGTAATGGAATTAAATGGGTTCTTTGAGGCTATTTGGAGAACTCCTTGCCATAGATTGCCCATCAATAATCACAATGGCGCCCACTTCACATTTTGTGAATTACCAATTTCGAATACAAATCGTTTCTCAAACAGCCGAACATAATGCTCTATTATTTTATTTTCGTGGTGTGTCACGGTCGCTAATTTCTTTTCATGGGCTTTTGGTGGGGCGGCTCGTTAGCTGGAACAACCGCCCAAAGCATTTCGTCTTAATTAGTGTTTGGGGCATAGAAATATAGTCTATACGAAATTCGAAATGCTGAGGACAATTAATAAGGCACACAAATTTGACATTCATTGGACAACGCCGCCAAACTTTATATTCTCGACGTTCTATGCATTATATTCACTTTTTTTTACATGCTGTCATTTATTTGCTTTTATTTATGCATTATTTTTATGGTCGCTTTTTGTTGTTGTTTGTGGTTTTTTTTTTATGGGCCAAGAGTCATTACGCTGGGACTACTGTATAGTTGTTGTTGTTGTTGTTGTTGTTGCTCTTGTTTGCTTTGACTAAACAAATATTATGGCCATTAAGTAAATTGGTCAAAAACTGTGTGCGTCGATGTCCACGCAGTTGTAGTTGTTGTCGTAGCTGTGGCCTGCTTGTTATTGTTGTTCCTTGGCTCTTTGAGTTGCCGCCTCAAAATATACGCAATAAATGTCAGCTATTAAAGGCGATACACAAAAAAAAAAAAAACAAAAAAAAAACAAGAAAAAAAATAGAAAGAGAAATAAGAACCCTGAACTCGTTTCATAGTTTTCTTCGATAATGGAGTGGCCTAAGTTTGCTTGGTTTTTTCTTAACTAATTGAACTTGGTATGCGGTTCGAGCAATTAATCAACGATTTTGTCAAGGCGTTGAAAACAAAATGTGAAATCAGTGCAATTATGCAAATTGCAAACTTTTTATTTAAATTTTAATACCCTGTAAATGCCAACTATCGGATAAAGGGGATGTAAGTCAAGCTAATAACTTTTTAATTAATCTTCTTAATCAAAATATGTGTTTCTGAACATATCCAAATATTTTGCTTATTTACAACCACATCAAATATCATGTGTATACTTCTGTAGAGGGTAGCCCATAGCCAAGGACTTTCTCGATCAGCATTCTGTCTTCATTTCTTTCCAGCAGTTTTTTTTTTAATTTTTGGTCACCCAACAACCCTTTTTTCTGGCTGAGGGTTGACCTTGCTTTGTTGTCTCATTAGACGCATAATTACGCCGCTCAATTTTGAAACCCGGGCATCTTAAGGCGAAATTAAAAATAAATTACAAGGAAATCCACAAGACAAATCGAAGGCGAAGACACTGCAGCATCGTCGCCGACCCCCACTCTTATAAAACCTGTCAAAATTAGCAAAATTAATCCGCAAACGAAGCGAAACAGTCGAAATATGTAAAAGAAAGAAAGGAGCAACAAAAATGATGGCTTCGTATGTGGCAACTGGGGGGAAAGACGAACCTATGTGAAAAATAAGAAAACCGCCCGATGAAATTGAAACATTTGCCGACTCGTTGAAATTTCCTTTACTCATTATGCGCGGCGACAACCCTAAGAGTGAACGAACACCCCTCCCCTACCCCCTTTCGAACCCATTCCCTCCCCTGACCATGCAGATTGAAATCCAATTAATGCCGCTGATGGCGAAAAACAAAAAACAAAAGAATGAAAAAAGCGACGACAAGCTTTCAACTGATTTTTATGCCCGCTGCTCTGTTTCCTGTGTGCCCGCCTTTGATGAGCAAACGGCTTGGAAAAAAAGGGCCAGCGCCAGGGAGGGGCGTGGCATAGCTAGGTGGGCGTGCTCTGAAATCCTTTTTTAAAATGCCAAACGCGTTGCGGCGTTAATATGTCAAATTAAAGACTGAGCGTTGAGCCCAGAGAGGATCAAAAACTTGCCGATGGCTACAAAAACCCAACAAAAAAAAAAAACCAGCGGAGCTCCACAAACTGTCAACACAATAAATGTGACCGCGTATCGAAAATGAAGTTTGACGAAAGTTGCGCGGCTTTAGCGACAATTCCTCAACCGCTCCCCCCAACACTGTCACACAACGACCCTAAAATCCAATTGAAGTATCGTTGGCTTAATTAAACACGGCTGCGAGGCGAATTTCTGGCAAAAGGTTTTCTATTTTGGGGAATGGATTGACAAACTGGACAAAGTAAACTGACGCAGCTAACTAAGTGCTTTAAGGGTCTTATTGTGCAGAATAATTAATGGAGATTTCGATTTTATCAACTCCAAGTATATTTATAGACCATTTATGAAGATATAAATCAATGTTATATTTTTTCTATCTGCTTAAAAGTCTTTTTGATAGTACTAGAGAAAATACCACTTGTGACCATCATCAGAGCAACTCGGTTATTTTAACTTTTATAAATACCTTGGGATTCAAAATTAGTATCAATCATCATCATCATCATTCGTAAATATCACTTGTAAGTAAATTAAAAATCAAATAAATAGCTTCATTTACTGATGTGTTCGTTCATTTTTTTGTTGGCGTGGGCATACCCTACAAATGTACTTCAATTACCCAGCCACAATACTATTATTTACACAGGCCACACAAAACTACTCTATTAACGTTGCTATCTAATTACCACAGCACACTCCCCTGAAAGGCACCTGGTTTTGGTTATGGCTACTATTCAAACTTTCCATATGCAATACTGCTACAACATTCACTCAATTACCAAAAAATGTTTTGTTGATTTAGTCAGCGCTCATAATACAAATTTATGTGTGTGCTTTATAAATACACATTTTGTGCGCTAGACTAGTAAACAAATATGCAGCAAGAGAATTAACAAATATTCCGAGAGGTAAAAAAAAAAAATAAGAACAAAACAATGCTCCATTTGACAACAAAACTACGCGAATAACTGTAATAACAACTGTAGTAAACAGTAACAGACAACAGACAAAAACAACAATTAGCATGGAATGTTTACGTTGTATGCAACTTTAGTTAACTATTGACAAATGCATTAGTATACAAAAAGGCCATTCTTCTAAGCACTTTCGCTGCTAGTTCCATTATCAAAAAATAACAACCGAAAACGTACACAGCTCCACCCCGGAAATAACTAATCTATAAATCAAATAAATTTTGATTAGTAAAATTCAAAAGGCTTCTAAGAAATATACACGTATTTTAAAGAAAATAACTAATCTTAAACTTAAGAAATACAGAAATTTTTGATTATTTATTTAATTATGAATATTTAACTTCCCAAAAATATGTGTTAATTTGTTTTCTGAGACTGCATCAATGTTACAACATATTTGAAATGCCTTCAAAACTCGAAATGTTTTTAGTGAATTAAGAATCAGTGCAACTCTGAGGCGCATATGCCCAAAGACTACAAGTGGCACTGACTTTTGCCTCTTAGTGGCTGCCGCTCGCTATCTCCATCTCTGTTTTGCACTGTTGCTCTTTCAGTCTGGTCTGTTGGGGCGTCTCTTGGCTGTGGCATGCCTCTGCTTGTGTGTCTCTGCGTGGGTGCTGACTTGTGTGTGTGTGTGTTCCCAATTAGATTTTATTGTTTTGTGCGATTGCTGTTCCCATTGTTTGGTACCAGCTGTTGTTGCTGTTGTTTTCCAAATTTCTGGTTGTTGCTGCTGTTGTTGTAATTAGTGAAGCGCAAACAAATGTCGCCTAATGATTCGTTGACTGCCGTCGACAACGACGACGCCATTTTGTGCCGACTTAAACATAAATCTATACATATATTGTTGTTGTTGTTATTGTTTGTTGTTGGTGTTGTTATTGTTGGTTTATTGGGTATAATTACATATGTCGCGCTCTCATATTTACATGGCAATTGGGCACAGACATTGCAAATTTGATTTATACAATGGCGGCAAGTTCGAATTTTAATATTGCTGACTTTAAACTTTGGCCAACCTTCGCAAAACTCATTAACGTATTGCCACGAAAATAACCGCTGGCCAATCAAAACAGAGATACAGTCAAGCTTCGTCATGGCGCACATGTTAGTTTGAGATTTAATTTTAATTACGTCGAGTTGTCAGCTAAGCTTCGCCGGGCTGTCATCTTGTGTGGGTTGATGTTCATGTCCATATCGCCTGCGGCGGAAACTGCCTTCCAAGACTGTAATTAATACGGGACCCATGCTCAAGACAAGTGATATGCCCAGCAACATATCCTTATGAGAAGATTCCTCTCTGTGTGTGTATGTGTGTGTGTGTGTGTGTGGGTGTGTGTTACTGTGCTTATATGTGTAACTTGCCCATGATGGCGAAAGCTGTTTATTTACTTATGGCACGCAAAAGGGTTTCGGATTCGTTTCATTAAGTTTCGACTGACATGTTTCAGTTTGGTATAAACAAAATGACAGCCATTCAAGATTCTTGGACAGTATTTAAGGACGGTAAAGGTAACTGCAGGAAGAGTTAAACATAAAAGAACATATCCTGATGATCGAACTACGACTCGATGTTTCATATACCAAAACAAATATTATTCAATATTCAAATATTAGCTTAGCAGAAGTATGTGTTTCAAACTCATAAAATCGTATATAACTTGTCTGATATTTGCCTTCTCAACTTAATTCGTGCATGATTTGGACACATACTTTGGCATTTCATTGCCTTGAATCCTCGTTGGAATTTGGTTGAGTGAGAACCTTGAATACTCCAGATAGTCCTTGCATAATCATTGGCAGCTGCACAGTCCATTTGCTCTATTATAGTTTTCCAAGTACATATAACAAGCATCAAGAAGCATTAGCGGAACAAGAAGAAGTCTGCAACATCATCAACAATATTTCACTTGATTTAATTTGTGCCTTAGCCAGAAAATTTGTTGCAATTTGCGCATACACACATTGCGCTCGTCCCTTCCTCTCCTCTCCTTTCCTTTCCTTTCCTCTTCTTTTTTTATTATTTTGATGAATTATTATGCGCCACATAATTTTCGCCAGCTCATGACACTCAGCGTAGCCGGATTTTTGGGCCGCCATCCATGGGGATATATTTATCATTTGTGTGCGGTGCCTGATGGTGTCTGTGGAGGTCCATGTGTTGGGTTGGCCGACAAAAAAAGTTTTATTTTGCCTTTGCCGGGGCTTTGCTTTATTTATGCATGCCTAATTTATGAAAATTTGATGTACTTGTAAGCTATTTCGGTGGGATACTTTTATATTTGTTTGCACATAACCGCAACACATGCCCAGCTGACTGAATTCAACTCAACTCGATGTTGGCGCCTTCTTTTTTTCTTATTTTTTGGTACATCCATGCTCTGACCGCGCGCTTCAAAACTTGCGCCTAAATAAATTACTTGTAAAACTTTTCAAATACTCGTAATTCTACATGATGTTGTTGAGGTCGTCAACGCAACGTTCAACGTTTCGTTGCAGCCCCTTTTCGATATTACCCGGCAGCCAGCGACTTTATCGTCAAACTTTACTAAGCCAACATAAATACCATTTACTGCAGAAAGTTGCCAGCACACCAAAAACAACAGCAACAACGTGAAAAAAAAAACGAAAAAGAACACAACAACAATATAGACAGACATACGCACAGGACACAGCTTTCATAAAAATAAGTGGAGCTGCTTCAACTAAAACTGCAATCGAAACCAAACTTATAAATGCTCTGTAAATGAAAGATATTTATAAGTGTGATTGCTGAATTAAAGAAAACTATAAGCTATAAATATATTCACACAGTTTGGAAGAACAAAAATTTGATAACGAGTGATAAAACAGACGTAATCAATTAAATCTAGAGCATTTTTAAATTATTAATAATCAGTAGTTGGAGCATTTTGGAATTCTTAAAAGCTTACAGATGTAAGTGATATTTACGGAACCTGCAGTAGGACTTCCACCTGTTATATGCCTTACCAAGTTGCTACACCTATTGCCTTGTATTACAAGCAACTTTACAAAACTTCTCATACCAGAGTAATAATACCCTATCAAAACGGATACCACAGAAAAACTTTGATATGTATGCATAATGTGTTGCCTACTTTTCGGCTGGCGCTACAAAACTCGCAAAGCCCATTCAAACCAGCTCTCTGCCGTTGCGTATTTTCTCTTTTTAGATGCTTCGATTTTTCTTTTACTTTTACCAGCTACCTTAACTCAGCTCTGTACTTAAAACAACCCCCTCCCAGGACCAGCCTCTGCCAACCCCCCATCACTTACTGCTGCCAAATGTTTCTGGCAGTTTCTCAACCCGCAAACATACAACGTTTATTTTATTGACTTTGCCCACACATTGCATATGGTACGGGCTGTTGATTGTGTGTGTGTGTGTGTGAGTGTGTGGATGGGTGGACTTTCTAATAAGTTGCCGCCATTCCAATCGACAACAAGCGAACAACAAACAACTGTTCATCAATACTTTTAGTCGACAAACAGAGACCATCTCCAAGTCGGCCAAAAGTAGCAACAAAGTTGTAAATTTGTGTATCAAAGTGTCTGTCTCTCTGTCTGCCTATCTCTACATATGCATGTAAGTTCGTGTGTGTGCCAATTTCTTTCTAGATTTTCATATCTGTACTTTGTGTACCTTACGTCAGCCTAAGCTCCCTTTGCCCCACAAGTGGAAATATTGATATGAGGGCGTTTTATATTTAGCATCAATATTTCGTATTGTATCTGGTTCTCAGGCCGAAAACTTTTCTATACATAAGGAAAGTTTTTGTACGCACCCGAAAAATGTTTGCTGGCTAAGATTGTGTTAGCATGCCCCATTCCCCCGTCCCCAATCTATGCAACCCTAAATGGGCTGCACCTTAAAAACGGACTCCTGCCGGGCCCCTGCTGGGCTCCTGTTTTCTCAAAAACCGTATTCATGGAACGGTTGTTTACAAAGTAGTCTGCGGGGAAAGAATTCATGAGGCTAGGGGCTTTTCGCATTTGGGGACCCTGTTAATATTAATAGAAGCCCGTTTGATCCCGTAATCAAAATTGATGAGCTCCAGAATCAAGTCGCTAAACCCGAAAACTTTCAATTGAAATTTGATTTTAAATGCTCAAGGAAATAGTTTTACAGTTTTGACAAGCAAAAAGAAAATATGTATAAAATATACATAAAATAAACAAACTGTTGCTGTGATGCAATTTATATTGTTATATAAATTAGAGACATGCTGCAATCTCGGTAGCCATTCCAATTTCTTATTACAATCCCTAAATAAAACGCATAGAAATGTTGGCAACAGCTTTGGCAGGGATACTTTCTGCACCCACTGTTGCGATTTCCAAACAGCCCCTTAGCCTGTTGCGCAACCCTTTTGGCCCCCTGCTGCTGGGGGCTTATAAATAAAATTCAATAAAACTGAAATGTCACCAGCAGCATCTACAGCAGGCGGAGGTCGAAGAACTCGGAAAGTGTATCGCTGTTGCGCTGCCAATAATAACATTAAAACATTTTCTCCATCAATGATGCATGACGTTCATCAATACGTCAATGCTGTGGGGGAATGTGTTGCATACATTTAGGCGGGCATTTTGTAAACTCGTTACGTAAGAATGCTAGAGAGCAGGCAGGCCGAACTGATTGATTTACATGCTTTGCTACGCGCGACTAACGCAACAAATTCGCATTGACATGAAATGCCATTGGACAGGCCTTAACTTAAAGCTGCTGCCGCTGAGCCGCAAAATGAGGAACAAAAAGTAGTGTAATACGGAAAGGGGGAGTGGCTTTTGGTGTGGGTGTGGCTGTGGCTGTATTTGAAGCGGGGTCTCGCATTAAATATCAATTTCGTTTATCTCTGCGTCTCTGCCTGGTGCCCACTTAGTTTTATTAGACAACCAACGCACACAGCCGCCAAAAATTGCTAACAATTTCCTTTATTATAAGCATTTTGACGAGTTGTGTGTATGTGTGTGTGTCTGCTACGTGTTACAGCTGCCAGCTGCTGCAGCAGCTAACCAAAATGTGTTGCCTATCCCATAGGCGCGCATTACTATAAATTTTTAAACATTCTGCAGGTGGTGTCTACGTACACTCACACTCTCACACACACACACACTCACACACACAGGTGTAAAAGGCTCTTTAAAGCCAAAGACCGTAAGCTAACAACATTTATGGAGCCAACCCCCACCCCGCTCACTGCCCTAAACGATGTACGTAGTAATCTTCCTGCCTTTAGAAATCACAATTTTATTGACAACTCAAGTTGTTGTTGATTACATGTGTGTGTATCTGACAGATAGCACACACACACACAGAGACAGAGAGAGAGAGAGAGAGAGAGAGAGAGAGAGACACGCACACCCTTTTAAGTTTATTAAATTTGGCAATTTCTTAGACCTGCCTACAAGCTTAGGTTTTGCTGTCCAGATCTCAACATCTCCCCACAGCCCACTCAAATCCCTGGCGAGTGCGTGCCTAATGCTCCTGTTCATTTTTTGTACATTCCCTCTGTTTACTGTTTCCCATTTGGATACCCTAACGCTTGGCTATACTCAACCCATGCCTCATTTTGGTAATGAGCCATCACGAAATGTTGCTGGATAACGCAAGTTGTTATAGCAATGAGAGACTTTATTTACTAACCAGTTAAAGAGAAAAGATTTTTGAGTTTTTTTTTCTTATAATAATTTTTTTTAAACATATGAGAAAACCTTTTTATGCTCACATTGTCTTAACAATTGACTCTACTTGTGATCTAAGGTAATTTTCCTTTTCGCATTTGTGCATTCTACAAATGTTGAACATACCCGAATTTGTTCATTTTCAGAGTATCAAATATTCGATGATACACAAACAAAAACTCAGCTGTCTTGTTTTCAACATGATTTTGGTTTTTATTTTTTGTCGTTAGCTTTGCTCTGAGAAGACGTTGTGAGTGAGTGGAATAAGGGTCGAGGTTGGACACTGCACGGAGTGGGGGCAAATATTATTAAAAAGGTTTTTTCTTGCTTTTTCGGGTTGAGGGGCGCCGCTGTCATAAATTTATGTATGTGCAAGAGTTCTGAGCTTGCTTGATTGATTAACACTTGTCAAACAGGTTCGTATGCAGTTTTTGTCAAAAATTCTGCAATTTGATGTGTTGACATAGTCATTTTTCTAACCCGAAATGCATTTTCACACTTTTGATGCTAATCAAGTATTGTTGACAGTCCGTCACTGTGGCAGTTTGTCAGCCAGTCAGTTAGTCAGCCAGTCAGTTAGTCTGTCAAGAGGCAGCTGCAAATGTGGCCACATTTATCAAAGTCATTGAACGGAGCGGCAGGAGAAGGGTAAGATTTAACTTAGTCACTCGTATTTATCTTCCTGTTTTCACACGCAACTCTGCGCTATTTGTTGGGCAATTTGCAAGCTTGCAGAAATCTGCAAATTTGTTTTGTATTTTCTTGGCCATATTTGGTGAGAAAATAAATTCATTTGCCTGACAACTTAGCCACTGGCTTTAAGTCTTAAAAATAGTTGTGTTTACCTTTCTGGCCATGTTGATTTATGCAGCCAGTTGACTATTTACTAAGCACTTTCCTCAAAGATTTTCGAAACACTTCACAGCAGCATCTTTAATATACAAGGAACTGCTTTGAGTTTTTGTTGCTTATGCTTTTATGTCAGTTGCTTTAAGCTTTAACTAACAGTTAACTGAAAGATAATATTCCCATTATATTAAAGCAAAAGTAGAATTATGGATTGACGGAATTTGGAAATATCGAAAATGATAGGCTCGAATCATGGTTAAACTTTGCACAAGCTTTGTAAAATTTGACAAAAGCAAGATGAATCCGGCATTTTAAGTTTAAAAAAACGATTTCAGTTACAAAATTCTGGCCAGAATATCAGCATATCAAATCGTATCAAACATCCGACTGTCAAACGCAAATGCGTTTCAATCATGGTTTTGGTTCCTATTTTAATATTGTATTCACATTTTCAAATCGAAACTAATCTTAAAACTATAACTAGAAATGTTGGATGATACCAATTAAGCCTAAGTCAAAAAGTTGTTAATGTGGAACAGATTTTCAACAGCAAAGGCTTAGTAACATGGCTATATTAAATGTCCACTTTCGAGATCTTTGCGTTTTCTAAGATTCTTGAAATGTTTTATAGGCTAGAAGGGCTCGCTGTCCACTACTTGATCTATAAATTTTATTTTTATTTGAATTTATTGTCATTTCTATTCCATTTGCTCGCAGGGAAGAGCAATTCATTTATGTACACGCACACATACATATGTATAAACATGGATACTGTGTGTATGTATGTCTTGCAGCCTCAGGCTTGGCACTTCATCACATTGCTGCTTGCTGTTTCTTACCTAGTGAAGGGGGGGAAGGGCGATACACCTGATAACCACAGGGGTCTTTGCGTTTTGAGAGAGTCTTTAACAATTTCGCACTGTGGCCAAAATTTATAAGCGCCTTGCGTCAGTTTTTGTTGCTGCTTTGTTATTTAATACGAACCCCAACGCAATTGTTGTAGTTGCTATAAATAAAACACGCTGCACACAAACACACACACACACACACAGTCAGAGTGGAAGTGTGCGGCGCACTTTATATAAACTTAGATAACAAACAGCTTGGTTATTTATTTTTCTTAATATTAACGTCAACATTCAGCGCACATGTTGCACGCACAGGCGAACCCTAAAGAAGAGACTCGAGCAACACCCATAACCCACTCGGCCCCCCCACAGTCACAGACACAGACGTAGATAAAGTCATTTAGACACACACACACACCTAAAAACACTCACACACACACATTCTGCTGTAATATTTGTTGCCATCTTACAGGCGATGCGAGGTGTGCAACTAAATCACATCAACAGCGCTAGAATTTATAACTGTTTGTCTGTGTCTGCCTGCCCCTCTGCGTGTGTGTGTGTGTGTGTGTGTGTGTGTGTAACTGTGTGTGTCTGTTTGTGTGTGTATTTGTGTTGGCGTCTATCTACTTAGCGTTGCTTATTTTGACTTTATTAAGCCAAAACACGTTGCATAGCAGCCAAGCACGCGCTTATATACATACATATACATATAAACATACATATATATACATATATACATACATACATATACATTTATATGTGCATTGACTTTAACATCTGGCCAGGGCTTCGGTCAGGTTGTCTCTATTTGGGAATATGTTTGCATGTTTATTCAGTCTCTTGTGGTATTGGCTCAGATGCAATTTGGCGTGCAATTTCAATTCGCGACATTTACTGCTTACTTAAGGCACAATTACACACACTATTTGCATAGTTTACCACGCTTAGCGAAACACTCAAATGGTCAAAACTTTGGATTAAGCATAATACAACAAGTATACAATCTGCAAGTGATCAACTATTCTAGAATTAATTTGGCAAATGAACCACAATTTATACTTTTATGCTTACTTAGGCCACTGTTTAGGCCAGTCCAAAATCTTTTAGTCAATCAGATCAATCGATTTTATATTTATATTAAAATATAACATTTCAATTAACTCCAGCAAAAGAATTCTTGTTGCCAGTGTTTGTTCTTTTGTCAATCTTTATTTACTTTTAAGTTTTTTTTTATTTTACTCCAGTATTTTAAATCAAAACCATAATTGACATTTTTAATACCATTGCTTTTGATAATGATGGGGTATTTTTAATGATGATCATATTTGGTTGCATGTATTTTATCTTAAGTGAAATCCACACATCATCAACTTTTACATTCTCCGATTTCTGAATGCAGTCCTTGAATGCAATCCCAGCACGAACGAACTCGTCTCTTATGTCCTCAGCCCACACACACACCTGCTGGCATATGGCTTGAAGGACAATTTCATTAATCTTGCTCACTATTCTGAGGCACGCACACCCCCGAGACCCCCCCGTTCAACAACCCCTCCGCAACGAGTGTTGCCCAACACTGTTTTGCACGCATGACTGCAAGTTCTCCACGCACGCTAATTTTTCATCATCAGCGTCGTTGGGGCGGCAATCGCCATGTTGACGATGTTGCACAGGATCGGATGCTGCTATATGATGATAATACTCTCGGCTCCTAGTTTGTAAACGGCGCTGGGCGCAGAGCACAGGCAATGATTTGGGGTGGTGGCTGGCCGGTTTTCCATTTCGTTGCCATGTGCAATTCATCAATATCATTTTATCAATTTTCACCGCTGTCCAACAAGGCCCCCAAACTCAACTCAACTGTATATCACATTGCAATTTGTTGTCTATTTGCTGAAGGATATGCAGATTTGCCTGCGCCTCAATGCCTGCCTCACTGGCACTCCTTGCATCCCGCTACTTCTCTCGTTTTTCATATGCATCGATACAAATAAAACTTTTTTTTTTGTGTTTTTTTTTTTACTCGTGCTATCTGACTGAGTGACACGTGTGTGTCTGTGTGTGTGTGTATGGGTGTGGGTGTGGCTACTGTTTGCTCTGTCAACGTCGACGTCGCAGCTGCAGTGGCCGTCGCGTTTTGCAACTGTAATTCAATTTTAACAATTTTTCAACTGTGTTATTGACGTGACTGACGCTTGGACTGGTGATTTGTTGCTGGTCCTCCCGCTGGACGTGGATTGCAGCAGTCCCCCCCTCTTCCCCCTCTTCCCTTCCCGATATAGCCCGCTACCACCACACATAGGCCTCTCTGTGTAATGGTAGAATTGTATTGAATGTGGCTGGTTTCTGTTTGGTCATTTGTTATTTGCGTTGATTTTTCACTGGGATTTTTTCCCTTTTGATTTTGGGTCGATCTCTTTTTCGCCGGTAAATCGCATATCGTTTTCTATAATCAAATATTGAGTTGCAATTTCGGGTGCAGTCAACTTGTTGGGCTGTATAAATTGGCCGCGTATCGTTTACCGTTTGGTTTATGGTTTTTATTTGATTATAACGGAATACTACATTTAATTACAAATTTCTGCTTCTCCTCCCCAACCCTTAAAGTGTCACCAATTTTATTGCGATGTTGTTCAAATGTACATTTTTTAATCACTTTTTACATCATTTATTCTTTTAAAAGTAATGTTGACGTAACTTTTGATTATAAATCTATTTACAACCACATTAAACGAATGTTTTTGGCTTCACTGATGCAATCGGTCGGAAATTTAGTTATTTGACGACCCAATGAGACGGTGTTCTACAACTATTCTTTATGGTTACAAAACATTATTTTTATATTTCAAGCTTACCTTAAAATTATTAGAATATTAGTTAAAGTCCCAACACTTTTAATATCAATGTTATTGAAGATAATAGTTTGATTATTAATCTAGTCAAATTACTTACTTAACTTTGTCAAAATTGTAGATGTTTCAGTTTCATTATTGTTTTAAGATTCGGAATTTTCAAAAGCAATTTTTAAGTAAACCCTCGCTGAAATTAGTTTGTTTAATTTGACACATCGATTCGGTTGACAAAATCTGCATTATTACTTCTGTGTAGATTATACATCCATTAAAAGGTTTATCTCTCTAATTGTGTCTCTCAAAGTCTCTGAGATTGGCACAGCTTTTTCTAATTCATTCAGAGTAACAAATGATTTCCCTATTCTGTTTACAATAAGGAACAGTTTTGTAAGCAAATCCTTAATTAGTCTTTATATAACTATGAATGTTCAATATCATCTACTTCCAGGCTTATTTTCTAAGAGTCAGAAGTCTTACTTAGACATCTAATGATTCGTTTCACAGATCGCTTAGAACAACTAATGTACATCAAAAGTGTAGCACAATATTAGATATCACTGACCCACAATCATTATGTGGACTGATTAACTCCTGCTTTTTTAATATGCAAATACCACACAACACGCACTAAAAAACCAACAAACAACACACTACACCACATAACATGCCTCATTGCACCCTTTGTCCAGTCAAATTTCACGCATCGCTGCTGAGCTACCTGACATGATGAGAGAGCGAGGGAGGAAGAGTGAGAGTGATGGGAAGGGGGCGGGGTAGACGAGACATTCAACTTCAAAAACGAACGAAAGCCGCAACTTTGTTATACAAAATAGTGGCAATTTGTTTGACGATGTTTGTGTTTTGTGATTTGTGTGTGCACCAACAATATGTACAAGTATCTGCTAGATACTTTTTATTCTGTGCTGCAGCAACACCACACACAGGAGGCAGAGGCAATGTTAGTGCCACATGTGCTGTGCCTGCCACAGCTGGGTTCAACAGTAGTTCAATTGCTTTTGCTGCTGCTGATGATGATGATTAGAATAATTAGCTGCCGTGCTGACTGGCTGCCTGCCTCTGTTTTGTATCTGGCACGCATTTGCGGCACGTTCTCCCATCACCCATTTCCGTAAACGACGACGACCCATTCAATGCCAATCATTAGGCAGCGTTTGCTGTAAACAACGCGTCTATTAATAGATGCCGCAGCGGCAGCCAAACAGCAGCAGCCAACTCGTGCCTCGTCAGAGCGTGCAATTGCGAGTCTCGAACCATTTATGAATGATGCTACATTCTCATTTCAAATGTACTTACTTGCTACAAGCTACAATATATACAAAACAATATGCACGTTCATTATTACTTGTGAGCCAAATGTTAAATGCCTTTACCTTAACTGATGGGAAAACCCCCAACAAACACTCCAATAGGGGCAACAACTCTCAGAGACATTTCCAATAGGGGTAGACTCGGCGCAATACAGTCGAAAACATACTAACAAAACTGGGGAAACCCTGGAAAATATTTGAAGAAGTGGCAATACTTCTGCAGGGGAAAAATAAGGTGCACGCAAGGCACTCGCAACGGAGAAAGTATGTGGGAAATGGAGGATAGTCAATGAAGGGAAACTGATTTTCCCCAAGCTTAAAATTAAGAATGTTATCAAAGAAGATTATTTCAATCTAGAAAATAACAGAATTTCAATTATTTATGACTCTAATAATAAATAATCAGTAAAAAGTGGACTTTACTTGCACTTGGAAATTTAATCACTTAAATTTTAAAATATGTTTAAATTTCTTTTATTGTTTTACTTATTCACATTCATCTGGCTAATATTTTTACAAATTTAAAATAAATAAAAATTAATAAATATATTTAATTAAAGTGCTGACATTTTGGTTAAGAATAATATCGAAAATTTAAAAGGTTTTCTGATATTCTATTTTTTTTTTAGTTTCTTAATTTCAAGTTGTTGCACTCAAGTGCCTTAACCAAAATATTTCGTAGACCTGACGGACTCATTGCTTTAGTTGAATGCCGCCCCTTGAACAAATTCGCTGCAAAACACGGCGAATTGGGTTCAGTTCTGATTACAACACATGCGCACTTTCCAGGCTGGCTTCGCCGATTGTCTGGCAACACTTCCAGGCACATTAAGAGCGGCGCCTCAGAAGCCGCTGAATGTTCCTCTGTTGTTGTTGTTGTTGTTGTGGGTTGGGGGTTGGGTGTGGGTGGTGGTCGGTTGCCTAAAAGAGAAATATTTTCAATGGGAGCCGAAAAAAAGGAAAAACGTGGCATAAACTTTTTGTGCAAAATCAGCGAAAACATGAAACGACATAAGTATGTCAAAATGTATGGAGAGATAGCAGCAGTAGCACACACACACACACAGATACACAGACACACACACTTACACACAGAGACACACACTCAGACAGAGATTGAGAGGCGAGGGCACGTACTTATATAAAAGGCCCTAGAATACTTTATAGTATGTGTACATATATAGTATATATGGGCTATTGAGTATATGTGTGATGGTGTGTGTGTGTGTATCTATACACACACACACACTTACTCATTTTGTATTTGTGGCTCATATAAAGCAGACCGGGCAAAACAAGCAAAATGAAATGTGAAATGTTTGGATGTTTGGGCTGCTGTTGTAGTTGATGTTGTAGTTGTAGTTGTTGTGTGTTTTGTTGTGTTGTTGGGTGCCGCCCAAGTGATTTGTGCCAGTGTAGGTGCCCCAGCAGCAATAGCAACAACAACAATGTAGGGAATCTTAAGGGGAGCCTTACGGAGCCTTTGGCAGAAGTAGCCACGGCAACGTCAATCACAGCGCACAGCGCCAAAATGGAAAACAACACTTTATGTGTGTGTGTGTGAAAAGCAAAGCAAAACAAAACACACACACACACATAGAGAGCGAGAAAGAGAGAGAGAGAGAGAGAGAGAGAGTGAAAGAGCAGCAAAAGACAAATAAAAATGCGGAAATGTTGGGCTAGGGTGTAGTATATATATTTTATTCGGGCAAAAATCCATATAATTCAATGGATTGGCTGAGAGAGCAGCCAGCAACCAGCAGCCAACAACACAAAATGAACCCAACAAAAAGCAACCGCAGATTATGCGACTATGACGACGACGACGATGATGACGATGATGATGATGATGATGATTATGATGCGTAGAAGGGAGTTCCGAGGGGGTGGGCGGGTCTGCTCCCAAGTTTTTGGTAGATTGGGCGATGATGAGCACGCGTTCTGTGGGCAGTCAGACATATTAATGACAAAATGATTATGATGACACTAACTGGCTGCAGAACGCAGCAACCGGATGAGGTGTGGCACAGTGTGGCACAGTGTGGCAAGTAGCTCGAGCACGAGACTCCCAATATCAATTCAATATGTTAAACATTGATAAAAAAAAATGCTTTAAATGCTGTCCGGGCGAAATTGACTTTAAAACAGGTTGGCGGAAAAAAATAAATGGGAACTAAAAGATGCAACATTGAGTGGCACAAATAGAATACATCTTATTGCTTTTAAAGGAGTGTTCTTTAGGACAGACAATTAGTTAAACTGAGAATGTGATGTGACAAAGACAGTGTTTTGTTAAGGTTCTTATTGTTTTAGATATGAAAAGAAAGTTATTGTTTGTTGTGTTAGAGAAAAGAGTTTCCTTTTTTAAGCATTTTCTAAAATCAGCTTTTGAACAAGTTGTTTTCAACGTTTGTTTAAAGAGTGTTTTGCCAGTACTTTGCTGGTTTTGGCACCTGCTGCAATTCACACACCTTGCCCTACCTTCTCCTCCCCCAAACCGGTCAACACTTTCGGTTTTCTTAGCTTTGACACTTAAATGCTTTTCAGTCCGGCTGAAGAGGAAAAAAATTACTCCTCACTCTCAGTCTGACGCAGAAAGAACGCCAGCAACAGAAGAAACCGGAACCCAAGAAACGGTGGCTCTAACCGCGCAACAAAACCACCTCCCGCTCCGGCTCCCGATCCCTGACACTCAACCCACCCACAGCAGCGCTCTTTCTCAGTAGCTGGTGGTCTCCTGCCCAACTTAACCCCTTCACATCCCCCAAGGAAGGGGAAAGCAGGCACCACGTTAATTAGATTTTGCGGTTTTTGTGTTGTGCAAACTTCAAAAGCAAAAGCAAAGGCGCCGAACTGAAACCAGGCTGCCAAACGCCAAAATGTATGCTTTAAAAATTGTTGTTTGTTGTGTGATACAACATCAAATTGGAATTGAAAGCAAGGCGTTCTTGTTGTTGTTGTTGTTGTTTCTGTTGGAGCTGCTGCTACTGCGGGTCGCAAAATCGATAAATACAACTTTTTAACAACACTTTCACGCACTTTGCCAACACCAAACACCCCCCCACCCCCGGAGAAAACATTGAGAAACCGCCCGAAAGTATGCAGCAACTTTTTACGCAATTAGTGTACAATTTCTTAATTTATACGCTGTCGCCAATTTATCAACACACACACACAAACACACACAAAAGGGCGCAAAGAGGACCACTTGCCAAGATTGTGCGTGAGAGAGCTGGAGAGGGGGGGGAGCGAAGGAAAAGTGAAATATTATTATGAGATCGTGTTGGACAGCCGCTGCCTGTCAACTCAACGAAAGGGTAAAACTAAAATAACAAGTAATAATGCTCTAGTCAGGAGTGAAAGGGAACTGAACTGGGAAATACCCTAAATTCGAAATCGTCTTCTGCAACTGTTTAATTTGATAAAGATGATTATATCAAATCGATCTTGATGAAATTTCTATAATACATCAAAGTCAACGAAAAAAAAGCTTTGACTTGAAAATTGTAACTTTGAGTGGTCAATTGTCAATGGGCCATCAACTTGTATCTGCGAAAAGTTATCGATAATAATAAATAAACTTGATCGATGCTTGGGAATAAAAACTTATACTCAAATTTAACTGTGAAAAGTTATCGATAATAGTAAATAAACTTGATCCACGCTTGCGAATAAGAACTTATACTCAAATTTAACTGTGAAAAGTTATCGATAATAGTAAATAAACTTGATCGACGCTTGGGAATAAAAACTTATAATCAAATTTAACTGTGAAAAGTTATCGATAATAAATAAACTTGATCGATGCTTGGGAATAAAAACTTATACTCAAATTTAACTGTGACAAGTTATCGATAATATTAAATAAACTTGATCGACGCTTGGGAATAAGAATTTATACTCAAATTTAACTGTGAAAAGTTATCGATAATAGTAAATAAGCTTGATCGACGCTTGGGAAGAAAAACTTATACTCAAAATTTCCTAGATTCTTTTTCAGATCGCTTTTGCCTCTTGATCTGATAGCCTCTGGAAAGGGCTATTTTAAATTATATCCTATAAGCTGAGAAAGCTATTCTTAAAAGTAAATAAACTCAGTCTGTGAAAGGTCAAAAAGGAATTATACGTTAAATTCGTAGTATTTTCTGTTACAGTCTCTGAGAGTGCAAATTTCATTCAAAAGGATCTATCCTTATCTATCTACCTATCTCAATCGACTATAACTCCAACATGCTTTCTTCTGCCTGCCGCATACTTTTGCTTAACTTTATTATACCTTTTTGTCCATTTCCTAGAGCAACAGGGTATCAAAAAAGGGTTGAAGGGTAGCTTGTTTGTCTCTTAACATATGCTGTGTAATTTTTTTGGGGAAAGAGGACCCACTTTCATGCTAAATATGAAATATGTATCCTAGTTTATCAGTGAAGATGCCGAAACTAACTTATATGGATATGTCTGTGTGTGTGTGTGTGTGTTTGTGTGTGTGTGTGTGTGTTTGTGTGTGTGTGTGTTTGTGTGTGTGTGTGTGAGTGGATGTGTGTGCTTATCAAAGCATTGAATTTTGCCTTGGCTTGTGGCTGTTAATTAAGTTATGATGGCTGCCCGCAAACATATAGCGTTGGCATTTTCTCCAGGTCTTGGTCTGCCTATGTTAGGCCGTCAGTTTATGAAATTTTCATTAATTTTCGACCACAAGAGAGTTGCTGTTGCTGCTGGTGCCACTGCTGCCGCTGCTGCTGCTGCCGCTGCTGCTGCTGCTGCTTCTGATGATGATGTTGTTGATGGGCCCTTCGGGCTGACAGCGGCACGAAAACTTGACGACACAGCAGTTCTAATGAAATTTGCGACATACATGACAGCCAAGCAAATAGTCGTGATAGAGACACACAGAGAGAGGGGGTGGTGAGGTAGACTGAAACCCTGCCCGGCCCCACCCTCAGAATGTAAAACCATCAGGCAACTGGGCAACTTATGACAACGTCAAAAAGTATGCCATGATTTGTCGCACGTTAGTTGAGATGAACTTTCAATCTGGTTGTTGCTGCTGCTGTTGTTGGGCGGCCAACTTGATGGATGATGACAAATGTAGTCAAGTCGAAAGTTTTTTTTTTCGTGTTGGCCTAATTATATGATAATCAAAATGCATCAATAGATGAGCATACTTACAAAGTTATAGCATGTGAATGACGACTGTCATTTTGATTTTAATTAGCAGCTGACCCCGGCCAAACAACCCCTACTTAAGTAGGCCATCGGCATGTCCATTTGGGATGCGTAATCATCATAACAATGGCCTGACCCTAACACACATTTACAGTTCATTTCGGCGCTTGGACGTCTTTGGCTTTAGCACTCGCATATAATTTAGATTTATCGCTCGATTCTCGCATAAATATCGACCATGCGAATGGGGTGTGCAGGGATGAGGGGCATCGCCTATTCTTCGTATCTTTCTATGGCCCGCCGAGGCATAAAAGCAATGGATTTGAGTGCCCTGCACAGCCTAACGACTTATAGGTACAAGCACAAGTATATATATTATATATAACATGTAAAATCCAGAATGGCTGCTATGAATGTATCCCTCTCTCTTTCTCTCTCCCTCTCTGTGTGCATTAGAAGAGGAATTGGTCGTCAGATATGCACAACATCAGCGGATGACACCCCGACTTGCATGTGATAAATATTTTGCGTGTTGCAAGTTAAGTGTAGGCGTTTTATGTGGCATGTCGGCTGCAGCATTATTTTATAGCTACCTTTTCACTTGCAATGCCTGTTGTAATCAGTCAAATAATACTATATAACATGCATATAAACCACTCTTAATGACAGTCCTTATGTGAATGACTATGCTTATTTTATATGTTGACAGAGGTGATTAAATTACCTCTCCAAACATAAACATAAATAAAACACTCGAAATGAATTGTGGCTTGTGGTTCAATAACAAATTTCCCACAGATTTTAAAACATAAATTTGATATACATTTTATACATTACAACATCTTTCCATCTACTTATCGATATTTCATTATTTTGACTGTGCTTTCTTTCTATTCATCCATATATCCCTCAATGTGTATCTTAAGAATTGATATCTTGTCAGCCTCCTCATCTATGCACAATATTTGACTGTATTTCCTTGAATTCTTCTTGAGGATTGATATCATATCTTCTTCATCATCTGCATCAGCCACACCATCTTGATAGTCTTGTGATGTGCCTTAACACTTGACTGCCCCCTTTTGAATATTTCTGACATAGTCATCGCGACAGCAAAACAACAAATAACACAAAACACGCAAGGGCAACAACAACAAAAAAACAACAACAAAATCAACACGGCATTTAGCGTTAAACACACAACAAATTTGGGCAGTGGTGTGGGGGCAAGTACTTGGCCAACCCCCACCCACCCACCAGGCGCTGGCCCGTCTCCGAGCTGTCCGAAAAATTAACGCAAAATCAAAGTACAAATGCGATAAATTGGCGACGACAAGCGCAACAACAAAACACCCACACAAACACAATAAAAACAATAACAAAAAAAGAGAGAAAAAAGCGAAAAACTGTTTTTGGAATGGTGCGTTTTAAATGAGCGAAAATCGGTCGAGCATATCAAATTGAAAAACTCCAAGACAACGGTTAGAATGGGGCGGGCGATGGAGGGGGGAGGGGGCGTGGAAAACAGAGCTCGAGACGAAAACTAGGACTGGGTTCTGGCTTCTCTGGTTGCTGCTGGCTTCTGGATTGCTGGATTGCTGTTGCAGAGTGGGAAGTGGGTAGGGGAGGGGAGGGGATCTAGTGCTGATGCGACCGTGGCGCGTGATGCTTTTTGCGTATCCTAGTGACACACAAATACACACAAAAACACACACACAGCAGACGCACAGCAACAACAACAGCTGAAAACAAAAAGCGCGCAGCAAAATAGACACGCCGAAAAAAGAAAAAAAATAAATAAAATAACAGAAAGAAAGAGGAAATATAGAATAACAGGCAACAGTAATAACACTCGACGTGGCAGGGCGGCGGGAGGCAGGGCTGAGTAGACATTGATTGCTGATGTGGCAGGTTGTTAGGTTTCGTCGAGGGTGGGCTGGTGGCAGCCCCCCAATGGAACCCCAATGAATGACTAAACTGAAAAGACAAACTGACCGAGCGACCCAGCAGACAGACGGAACCGTCGGAGCAGACAGACAGACAATTGCCAGCAGCTGATGGATTGAGCATATTATCTGACGGATTAAGCGCCTGGCAACATAATGGAGCTTAATTCCCAGCATATTCACAATCGGATCGATTGCGAAATGCTTTATTAAAGCCAGCGAATGAGCGAAAGTAATCAAAACTGAAACGACTAAAGCAGAAAACAGCCTCTCAAAAAAGAGTTAAAATTCACTCATTCAAAGTTGTTACAGCCTCCAGCTGCCCTGTGAGATTTTGTTATTATTATAAAGTATTTAATTCAGTAATGTAATCGGCTTATTGGAAATCTCGTTGATATTTTTATAAGCAGCTATAAATTGGCAGCGCTTGTTAAGGCTCGACTAGCAGATACCCAGCACTTAAATACAAAGTAAGATTGCTGATTTTAGTTTTTTTTCATATGAAAATATGTTTTGGGTAACAAAATCAGTGTTTCTTAGCCGATCTTAATTGATCAATAATATTTCTGTGTAAATTATCCATCAATTGAAAGTTTAAGAGAAATGGGAAATTTATTAAAAAGGATAACCGAATTTCCTGATTGATTTGTATTTCTGCTGAAGCGTTTCATAAAAATAAAATAATAAATGAATAAAACTATAAAAGGAATAAGAAAATCTTTAACGTATTTATAAAAAATAATAATTATTTTGTTCGAGCAATCAAAACCAATAGTTTCAATCTTAATGCTATCAACTCTGTTGAATATCTTATAAAAATAAGCAAATTAAAGCAAGAATCGCAGTCAATATAACATCCCCTCTCTCCCTCTCTCTCTCTCTCTCCCTCTCTCTCTCTCTCTCTCTCTCTCTCTCTCTGACTCTCGTTATCTGTCTCCCTCACATCAGTGAAACATTGCTTTAAAAAGACGCAGCAAAAGTATCTCAACATTCGTCCCAAATATAAAAGATCTCCAACGACAAAGAAAATGTTAACCCAATGCCAAACCGCGCCCCAAAAAACTCCGTGCACATTATTCAATAGCGCTGCTCATGTGTTGTTGTTGTTGTTGTTGTTGTTGTTGTTACTGTTGTTCTTGTTGTTATTCCTGTTACAGTTTTGTTTTTGACCTTTTTTACCGGCTTCAAGCAACGTTTTCAACGCATTTCGTTGCCGCCTGCAGTTGTTGTTATTGTTATTGTTATTGTTGTTGCTGTTGTTGTTGTAGTTGGTAAAATTGTTGCGTTTCGCATATTAATTTCTTCCTGTCTTCTTCGTCATTATCATCATCATGATGACGAGCGCCACATGATTTGCTTCGGAAGCCCCTTCGCACACTCTTTGAGCGCTCTCTTCGATGCTCTCTTAGGTGCTCTTATTGGCGCAGCCTTCCAGCCCTTTGGAACAACGACAACAACAACTAAATAACAGTATTTATTTTTGTTACTTTACTTTTGCATTAATCACGCACACACTTTGAGTCATGAGTTTAATAAATATTTTAATTCGAGGCAAATTTTTGAGTCATTTTCCAGTCACAACAACACAAAATATGAAAAGCAAAACAAAGCCAAGTGCAAAATCAGGCAAAATCATAGCACATGTTTGCCATTTGCTTGCAACCCGCTCGCGCAAAATTTTCAGGCTTCATCATAACATCCCCACATGTCTCCTCGCCACTCGCCCCTCGCACCCATCCCTGTTACTGGTGCTGCCTATGATACAGCCACCGCCACCGCCACTGCATGCTCCACACACACACACACACAATCACACAGTCTCTCTCTCTCTCTCGCTCGCTCTGTCTCTCTTGGCTCGTCAGGCTGGCAGGCAGGCAGCCAGCCAGTAAGCCCGGCACATGGCAGCCACGCGTTCGCTCTCGCGCTCTCCCACTCAGATGCACTACGCTCAACTATACAAAACACCTTACATATCTAAGGCGAAACTAAACTATGGCCGGCTCGCTTCCACTCATTGCTCGTGGATGGGGCTGTCGCTGGTGATTTGGGAGAGCGGAGAGAGCGCGCGGCAGAGCGTAAGATGCGCGTGCTTCGGCTGCGGCTTGTGTCCGAACTCATCGTGCACTCGTCGTAACATCGTCGTCGTCATCGTCGTTGTCGTTGCCGTCCATTTAGGCCTCTTGCTGTAATTTCCAGCCGCCCGCCGTTTGGCCAGCCCATGAGCAATGTGCCGCTATTCGTCTCGTCGTTCCGTTTTTTTTTACCATTTTCGCTCTTCGGTTGTGTTTTTGTTGATGCTCTACCGAAAACACGCTGGTGTATGACGATTGGCTTATCAGCCATATATATTGGATGGACAGACCGAGACGTTTTTAGAAATAAATACAAGATTTGTTTTGTTGCTTAGCATTTTTGAAAAATTAACTAAGAGTTTTATTAGTAGGTTCATTTGTAATTTAATGTAATTTACAGCAAATCGAAATAACATATTGAATTTTATTTATTTTAACATATGGTTCTTTGCGAGTTATATTGAATTGTAAGTTGTTGATAAGCAAGTGCTTAAATATTGGAGTTATCTCTTATCATATTAGAGCGTATGTGATTCGTAGAGCATTCGTCACTTCGTGTGGCGTTCGGTTTGTGTTTAATGTTTTTGCTTGTTTTGGTTTGACATCGAACCAGACACAGGCGGACACACACATGTTCGATGCTCTCGCCAATGGCCAACGCGTTGCGTTCGGTTCGCAATCGCATCGCGCTAGCCGAACGAACGAACGACCGACTGCTGAGCTAACCCAACCACCCATCCACCCACCTACACAAACACACACAGATTGGAGAGACAACGTGTATTTTGTTTACCGTTACTCGTTCGTTGCCGGCTGTTGCGTTCGCTAGTTCGAATTGGTCGTGCGATTCCGTTGCGCGTTCGTCTGTGTTGTAAGTTCGTTCGCGTCACGTTCGGCCCGAGCGTTCGTGTGGGCCCGTTGCTGGTTGCTGGTTTGTTGGCTGTTGGCTCGTCTTTTGTGGCACTTCTCGCCATTGTAAGCGCCGTCCTTTTTCAGTATGATATTGAGTTTTGTGTAGTTAAGTCGGAATATTTCGTATAGTTCTCGTCGACTGTCGTGTGACATTTGTTCTTCAAACATAAATATAATAAATATATTCAGCCAACAAATAAATAAATACATATGCATATATAAAATAAAACCAAATAAATCGAATTAAACACAAAAAAAAAAAAAAAAAATTAAAATTATAAAATTCGCTTAAATATTTAAAAATTATATCAAACCAAGTTAATCAAATCCAATTCGCAAGCCACACAAAACAAAAGCAACTTAAGCAAACCCAAAAAAAAAAGTTTATCAAATTCGTTTATTCAACAAAATCAACACAAACAAAAATACCTAAAGTTTATTATTGTTAAAAAATTGTAAGCATGGCCCAAACAACAACAGAACACACAAATCAAATCCAAATCAAGTTAAGCTTAAGCGCCTCACCTTATGCTGCAATTATTTTCGCAAAGCTTTTCTGAGATTTCAAAAACTAACCTTAAGATAGAAAAGATTTCACTCTTTCGAGCACTTCAGATACAGTTTTGGAAATGTTTCGACATTTTTCCAGCATTAGCGCCCAAAAATAAACAGCCGGGCTATGATAAACAAACCCAAAATAATTAGAAACAATTTGTAAACAAGAAACAAAATTAGAAACTCAGTTAGAACCAGCTCAGATTGGTATTTCCCTGCGCGTTCTTTTTTTTCAGGTTTTAATTTTTTTATTTGTACTTCTTTTAGTTCAATTTGGCTGCGTAAACAAACATGAAAATTGTTTCACGCTCACAGCACACGAAAATATTTTCCATTTAAATGTTGGAACAGAAAAAAATGATTGGAAACGCAAAAGCCAAAATCAAATCAAATAGAATCGAGAGCTGAACTGAAAACGTTGTCTCATCGAATTTAAATATTTCGAGCATTCCATAATTCTGTTTTTCAATTCGATTTCCAGCACATTGAAATATTTTTGCATTTCGTGTTAGTATTGGCCCGGCCCAGATGAGTGTGTCGATATAGCCACGTTAATTGAATGAATGCATTGGTAATTTCGTGATTTTTGGCCATCGTTTTCATTGCTTGTGCTTTCCTGTTCTCTGCCACGGGCCATTTCTCGCTTTATGATTTTCTTTTATTTTCCAGTGTTTTCTCTAATTTTTCGTTTTCGTTTTCGGAATTATTTATGAGCACTTTGATGTGTTGCTTGTCGATTGGCACATATTTTCAATAATACCAAATTCTGTGAAAATCACTATTTTTTCATATTTAAAACGTGCATTTAAAGCGTGAGCTGAATTAAGCTACAGCTTTGCAAAATTATTTGGCCAAGACTCGTTTCAAATTGATCAATCACAAATACCAAATTTGGCTCAAATCTTGTAGCTAACTTTAAAATTTTGCTGAGCCTTAAAGTGTTTTAGATAATTCGCAGAAGTTCTGCGCCAAACTTTAAGACATTTTCATATATAAATGAAATGCCTTTTTTTTTAAGTGTAATTCTTACAATAGCTTTGAAATTATCCATTGCCATTCGGAAACGATTATATATATATATATATATATATAAGGCCAACGAATTTTGCTGTTAAATTCAATAAAATATTTGAATATATTGAAATAAAAAATATTAAATGCATATTTTGTTATTTTTAAATTGAATTTGAGTATTTAGGAAAATAACAATATTTTATTAAAAACATTTTTACAAACTAAATATTGAGCTATATTTTTGCATTAGGAAGCGCCCCTTTGAGTCCAATGTACGCAAAACAAATTGATGTCAAAGATAACGGAAAATGTGCTCATGTATTTTCCATTTTCATTTCCATTTTCATGTGCACTCAAGTTCGCTTTCGGCATTTCCAAGCAATTAAGCACCATGTCTTATCGAAAATTAAATATTTCAAAGCACTTGAAAGGAAAACGTTGCTCAGCAAAACGAGTATTTTATCAAAATAAAAAATTCTGAATTAACCATGCCAAACAATAATCATAATAATAATAATTATTATTTGCTTATATCTTTGCACTCATTTTTAGAAAACACAAACAGAAAAATAAAATAAAATCAACGCGTGTGCTTAAATACTGGAAAACACAGATAAGATAAATTATATACACACGTATATAGATATATATATATATATATATATATATATATGTAGTATGTACATTGCTAAAGCAAAAACAAATCAATAAGAAAAAAAAAAAAAAATAGAAAACAACCAAATATTCTATTATTCAACTGAGAGCAACTCAAGTGCAAAAACAAATCAAAAGTGTTAAAACAAATTCAACAAAAATATTACAAATATTTAAACAATTAAAGCAAACACAGAAAACTGTAGCAAGCCGAGCAAACAAAACTTACAAAAATACAAAATCAAAAAAAAATAAAAAAGAGAGAAAGAAAATCACAAAAAATAGTATACAAATTAACAACGATAACAAAAATTGATATTTTCTCGCAAAGGCGCAACGTTCAAGAGCAAATCGTTCCATATGGTTCATATTATTGAATTGGTCGGCCAGCCGAAGGTTGAGTTTGCTCAACAAGTTACTGTGAGTATCATCTGCACACATATGTATATTGTGCTCGAGTGTATTTCAACCCAAAAATGTTGAGAGCAAATGAATTTTTATACACACACACACACACACACACTCAGATAAAGAGAGAGGCACACAGAGAACGGGCAGACTGGGCGAGAAATGATAATAAATCTTGTGTCTGTAGTCACGTAATGACAACTTAATACAAATACATGTGTAAGTGTGTGCTCTGTGTGTGTGTGTGCGAGAGGACCTGCAAAACAAAATTCATTTGCACTCACACACACGCAAAACACACACGCAGACAAACGCACTTTTTATTATGTTGTTTGAATGTCATCGGATTTTTTTTCGTATTTTTTTTTGCTTGTTTTGGCTTTGCCCAACATATTTTGACAATTAATCATTCGGGACTTTGCTGAGTGCAGGGCGAAGGGAGAGCAGGCTGCGGGGTGCAGGGGAACTGGGGTCATCCCAAAAATCAGCGCCATGTCTCGCTGTGTGTGCGTGTGTGTGTGTGTGTGTAGGTCAATGTGACTTGTTTGGTTCTCTCACTCACTCTCTCGTTGTCGTTATCCCCCTCTCTCCCTCTCTCTCTCTCTGGGTGAGACTCTCAGTGAGTTTTGGCCATTAACGCCACGCGATTTTGTGAAAAGGCAACAGCTGTGTTTGGCTTGTTTAGTTGTTGCTTTTGTAATCGTTGTCGCTAACAAGTGCATTGACTTCCATCCTTTGTCCTTCAAGCTCAGTTTCTCTTTAAGCATCTTCAAGAATTGCCACAAAAGTATGCTACGACTTTGCCAATGGAAAAACAACATTTTAACTTGTCTTTGAGTGATTAAAAAGAGTGAAAAATCGGCTTCAACTTTGTTTGTGTAGAACAAATTTATTGAGTTCTTTAAAAATTTATGTAAATTCAAGTCTTCGTCTGATTGAATAATCCTTGCCAGTTTTCCGACATTTGACATAAGCAGCACTTACATTTTGAGAAGACATATTTAAGAGCAAATCTAAAAACGTTCTTCAATTGGCTTTAATATGGCTTTTAAAATGTGCGCAATTTGGTTAGAAAGATTGAGACATTTATCTCAATTTATGAGTGTATTTGGAGAAACTTTTTCCAACCGAAATCAAGCAGTTTATTTTTAAGCTTTTGCAATATTTTTCTCTTTTTTAAATGAGAGAATTAAAGGAAAAACCATTTCAGAGCAAAATGTGCAAAAAACTCTGTTTTAAATATTTGTGCGTTTCACATATTTTTTTCTGACATCTTTTTATAGTGGCTTAAATAGATTGACTCAGTTAGTGCCGATGCCAGTTAATTCTTTCGTAATTAATCCACTAAAATATCTTTGTAGGCTTCCATATATATTGCAACTGAGTCCGATTTCAATTCCAATTTATACTTTTCATCTTTATTCCTTAAATTCTAGTCTCTGCATTTCGTATTCAGCTATTTTGTCTATTGTTCCAATCTATGTTTTCTCTTGTTCGGCTTTTCTTGTTTTTCCCCAGTCGATTTGAGCTCTATAAAGATTTTCTTAAAGTTGATACAAATTTTAAAAACTTAAATTCTAATCGGATTTACATACATTTCTAGCTCTCTCCCTTTCTCTCTCACACTCTCTTCATGTCCCTGTCTCTGTCCGTCTCTTTATTTCACGTTCAGCTGACTACTCTATCAGTGTGCGTGTGTTTTAGTTGATGTAACAGTTGTTGTAGTTGTTGTAGTTGTTGTAGCTGTTGTTGTCTGTGCTTGTCACCCTCTTCTTGATTTTATTACACCGCCAAAGCGGCAGTCTCTTTAGTTCCCGTTCTTGGGGACTATTGCGTAAATTTCATTGTGTATTTCACTTTTATGGTGGTTGCTTATGTGTGTGTGTCTCTGTGTGTGCGTGTGCGTGTGTGTGTGGGCAACTTGAGCTCTCGTTGAGGTGGAGGGGAGGACGTGCGTGCGTTGACTACGCTGCCAGCGCCGCTCTTGTTCTTCCTTATTGTGCTTTGTGCGTGCGCTTCGTTCTTCTCTCTAACTGTCTGTCTGTCAGTCTGTCCGTCTGTCAGTCTGTCTGTCCGTCTGTCCGTCTGTCTGTTTGCCTGTCTGTCTGTTTGTCCGCCTGCCTGGCTGTAGCCTGTTTTACTTTTATCCTTCGATTCGATGTTCTACTGCGTTTGCTTATTCTAATGATGACACATGCGTTCTACTCTCCACTTGGTTTGCTTATTGGGTTATGTTGTTGTCGTTGTCAGTGTTGTTGTTGCTGTTGTCATTGTCGCTGTTTCTGTTGTCTGTCCCTTACTCTCTCTCTCTCTCTCTCTCTCTCTCGCTCTCTCTCTCGCTGTATCTCTCACTCTCTCTTCTGCCATGTTCTCGCACATTTTTGTTCAATATTTTTGTTTTGAATTTTCCACATTTTGCGCATCCTTTTTATACTGCTGTCATTGTCGTATCTGGTTTTTTTGTGTTGTGGTTGTTGGCATTGTTGTTGTTGTTGTTGCTGTTGTTGCTGTTGTGGCAATTGTTGTTGCTGTTGTTACTGTTGTTGCCGCTGTTGTTGCTGGTATTACGTGCGCGCTAAGTTGCTCGTTAAATGCTTAAGTGGAGCAGAGTCGTTGACACAGTTTTCTCTTGCCCATTGCATTTGTATGACTCACAGCACTCACAAACAGACCCGCACAACCAAACTAAGAATGAGTCTCCGATGAAGGGAGAGAGCGAGAGAGACAGAGAGACAGAGAGAGGGAGAGGGGGCAGAAGTGAAGCTTGCGAACTGCTTTTAAAGTTTTATTTTCGTTTACGAGCAAGTTTTCTTTATTGTTAAGCTTGTGTCGAGAACTGTCATAAGGACAATGCAAACCAGTCTACTTCAACGCCAAAAAAAGGACTAGAAACCTCAGAAATTTATCGTTTAGTTGATAACAACTGCATTAAAGTTGCCATCAATACAAGTGGCACACATTTCATTTGGAATTTTCCGCAAATGCTGCAAACAACTTCGTTGACCGTTGCAAATCTCTAGTTTTTAACCGGTGCCTTTAATACACAAACAATCGTCTTTTCTGTTTTCTATATATTTGAATCCAGCTGTTGTTAAAAAAAGCATAAATTTTAATAATTTCCATTATCATTTTAATTGAATTAAACACAAACTTTATCCATATTTGCTTTCATTTGAAAGGTGTTTTTCTTTTACGTTTATTTCCCTAGCATATTTTCACATAACTAAAAGTCGTGTTCAACTCGAGCAACATTGTTATGGAAGATTGTAGATTAAAAATAACCCCAAACAGCCTTTAATTGTTCACATTTGCCACACAAATTCTCAACTTGAAATGTTAATTACCTGATCCAAAGCGAGAGAATGAAAAACTTCTGCTGCTGCTGCTGCTGCTGCAATTATACTCAAACCAATAATTTGTTTTATCTTCTATGACATTCGCACAAATCGCAGCTGGGGCAACAAAGTTTTAATTCGCTGCCACGCAATGCTCGCTGCCTCATTCAATTTGAGGCAAGCGAGTCCACCTACAATCAGCGTGGAGACCTGCTGCAATATTTATGTTTATTAGCCAGGCAATTTGCCGACTTAGGCAATTACCCAGCCAACAAAAGGCGTTGGCGCTTTTCAATATTTATGCCCGGCGTGTCCGGGAACAGACCCGTATGGAGCACTAATAATATGTAAATGCTTGGCGGCTTACCAGAACCAGAAGTCAAGTCAAAGTATAACAAAGACCACAAACCCCTTATTATTATTGTTGCATATTCCAAGGCGTTTTTGCTTGTCGTTTTGTTTTCTCAAGTCATTTGCTGGGCATGTAATTTAATAGCATGTTGCCAACTCCACACTTATCCATGCAGTCCTTTCCTCTCTGAGAGTGTGTGTGTGTGTGCTTATGTGTGTTTAGTCACAGTCACAGACAGGTGCTGTTGACGCGCCTCTGGTGGCACAACGAGCTATGTCAACAGGCAAATTATGCCCACGGACCGCAGACGATGAAGCCTCAAGTCTCAAGTCCTGGCCACCTGCTAACGATTAGTGAATGCCACCAAGGGCACAAGGGGGGTAAAGTGTGACACAGCCGAAGTGAGTTGAAAGGCGATTCCTTAGAGTGCTGCAATTATGAAAGGTTGCGCTCAATTGTGTGCATAATTGTTATGGCACTTTCAGAGTTTAGAGCGAAGGGCAGAGGCAAGAAAAGGGGTTGCAGCATCGGAATTGCATAAAATATCTGCTCAAAATTGGTTTCTGACATCCGATCAGCTAACTTGGATTGGAAATTATTTTTTAGTGTATTGGGAAAATCCAAGTTGTGACAAATTCATCTCTATAAATTATGCTAAACTGTGTAGCATAAATTTCGTAGCATATTCAACTCAATGATGTATATAAATTCTTGATCAGTATGGAAAGCTGAGTCGATTTAGGCATGTTCTTGTGTCTTTTTGTATGAACAAGACAATCTCAGAGATTATAAGACCTAAACTCTTTAAAATTGGAGTAAAAGTTATCTGTAATCAAATGAAGATGAAGTTTATTAAATTGTATCGAAAACTGCGCCAGTTTGCAATTGCCTTCAAAAAGAATATGCACAGAATATATATAATATTTAGACACACATTATTGATCAATTGTTCAACTGTCAAATCGTATTTTCATATTGAACAAATTAAGAACAGGAAACCCACTTTGTATGCAACAGCAGGATTGAGGCTATTTCCTTGTCGACGCGTCTTATTCTGGCTTATTTTAATAATATTCATGTAGATATAATAGATTTTACACTGAGTACGACGATTGTATTATAGACATAAATATTATTATTATATACCACTCACTCATAGTCTCCATAAATAGAAAATAAATTGTATAGTAGCCCAAATTGGCAACCTGGCGACAATAAGTAGAATAATGACCAATAATTCAAATATTTTTCCCATTTCTGAACTATTCGATTTCGAGTGCACAATAAATCCTATAAATATTTCATATTTCATATCTGTTAATTTAAATTTAATTTGAAATTTTATGCTATATTTTTTTTTGTATTTTTTTTTTTTTTGACTGACTTTAGTTGACGTTAAATAAATAAATCAAATAAATAAGTAAAAAATAATTAATGACATACAAACATTTTTTTGTGATATTTGGTTATGCGCACTTAGAATTAATGACATTAAATAGAGCACACAAATGCTTAACTCAATGCGTCTCTAAAACATATTAACACATTTATTTGCATAAATAAAACCTGACCAAAAATTCTCGTTTATTGTGTAGTAAATTATCTGAGTTTTTATTAAATTGTTGGCCACGCGACTTGCTCGTTGTTTTGGAGGTGACATTTTTATGGCTCTGTTAACAGTCGCAAGTTGCGGCGATATGTAGTTGTTGCTGCCAACCCCCAACCCTTACAAGCAGTAGCAGCACCAGCAGCAGCAGCAGCAGCAGTGTGGCACACGTTGCTTTTGTTTTGCTGGGCATGTTTAGCGTTGATTATGCTTTGTGCTAAGCTGCAAAAACTCACCCCCTGTCCACAAGCCGAGTCTGTTGCCTTCTTATCGCCGGCAGCGTCGTGCGAGCGGCATTAAAATTACTTGCGTGATTAACGCACACCCCCAAGCGTGTCGTCTGCCACTTCCCAACCCACCACACCTTCCCCCTCCATGGCAAACTGCCTAGTTTTATCTATGGCTGCCCGCCTTAATTGTGGGTCTTCCATTTGGCTATCGATTGAGTTCGATTTCGATTGTTGTCAATTCGAACTTCAAAAAGCTGCACAGCTCATTAACCAACAAACACAAAATAAAATGTAAAAGTCTATTTAATGGTAGATATATATATATATATATATATAGATTTATATATATATATCCTATACCTGCTATATTTTTACGACCTTTTTGGGCAATTCAACTTTGCATTTAGCGTTCGCCGTTTGCCGCTTTGCTTTCTATTGTTTTGTTTGGTTTTGTTTATTGCCGCAACGATTCAAAAATAGCTGCAGCAATGTAAACAAAAGCGCGAAAATTGTTTCTGACCAACAGCTGCGTGCGTCATGTGTACAAATTTTCCAGATGCTCTAACTGATTCTCTCCCACTCTCCCACTCTCTCTCTCTCTCTCTCTCTCTCTCCTCTTTGTATCCATCTATCTTTCTTCTGCTGTATTTATTTTCCTACTGCATCTGGCAATATATGGTTTATATGGTAGATGTTTTCTGATTTGTGCCTAGCATAATTTTTAATGGGCATGCCAAAGTGCAAAGCCGCATAAAGTGGCCTTTTTTGTTTTGTTTGATTTGATTCGCTTGGGTTTTCCAGTGCCTTTGCCACAATAAATTCACGTTTATTTATGTGGCACTACAAAATGCTTGCCGCAAAACTGATTACGGGCATTTACCATAAATGCTTTCAAATTTAAACATTATGCGCTAGTTTTAAGGAAGTGAATTGCTTAAAGTGAGCATTTGACCTGTATTTGTATATGCAGTAAGCCGATTATGATTCTATCGAGTTCGTTCGAGTATCGTTTTTCCACCCCTCCTTTGACCACCTTTGACACTTAACTTTATTTCGCATTCAATATAAGTGACACTCTTTACTGCTGGCTATTGCCATAATTGATTACCTTGGTAATTTATTTGCTACTGGCTAATAAATCAACTAAATTATGTTAAAGTAACCAGAAAAGAAATATTTACATTTACGTGAAAGGCCAATTTTGTTGTTGTTGTCGGAGTGAGTAGGGAGCAAGTCAAACAAACCGCTAATTGTCGATAAACAACCAATAAAATACAAATTTCCCAAAAACATTTATCAAAAATAATATAAATAATAACAATAACCAAGGCACACACACACACACACACACACATACGCACACAATGCAGGAGGGTTGGCAATAAATAAAATGGTTAAAGGAAACTTGAACAGCTTTGAGCAGACTTTGAGGACAAAAACGAACATGTTGCGAACGAACGAAGAAAGAAGTGTATGGAAAATAGTGTTTGACAGCTCATAAAAAATAATGTCGTATTCATTAAGGTTGCCAATGTAATGTGTATGAGTGTGTGCCAGTGTGTGTGTGTGGGGGGAAGTTGTTGATGTTGTGTTGGGTGGTTTGAGGTTGCCAAAAGCGAAATTCATTTTATTTACGACAGGAAGCCGAGCCAGAAAAAAGCAACAGAAAAGCACTCGAAACGCACGCACGCCAAGAAGAGGGGGTGAACCGGATGGTAGGACAAGGGGTATATTTGTTGGGGTGCGAGGGGTGTGGCAGGCGAGTCAAAGCACGAAAAGCATTTAATTGAAATGCAGAAAAACAAGGCAACATCAGAGTGAGAGAAAACTAAGAAAAAGCGACAAAAACAAATGCCATTGACAATGTCAGACAGACAAACCGACTGAGGGAGAGAGAGAGGGAGAGAGAGAAAGAGACCTAATCTAAATCTATCTCCCTCCCTCTCTCTCTCTTTCTAGCTGTGTCTTTCTCTTCCTCGCTTTTGCTGCCACAGCAAACGCAGGTGTTTTATAAGTGGCGCCAATATTTGTATTGTTGCTGTTGTTGTCCTTACACTTGACAAAAAGTGCGTCGTTGTTGTTGTTAATGTTTCTGTTGTTGTTATTGTTGGCATTACCTTTTTAAAGGCTTGCGTGTCAAAGTTGCGCTGTGTAGTTGTTCATGTAAAGAGGCTCTCAGCAGCATTTGGGCATTTATTTTCCATTAGGGTGGTTCGCGCTGGGCCCGGGAATGGGAAACCGAGTTGGAATGGGAATGGGAATGGAAATGGTTTAGCTACGGGGCTGTTTCGTTCACATGCAAATGCTACAAGGTGTTATATTTTATGTACATTTAATTGAGACTTATTAGGTACTGAAGTGTTCGAATCGCACATTATTTTTACCAGAGTGGTTCCACTTGCCGCATTTGACGCATGCCGCATGCCGCATGCCACTTGCCAGTTGGCTTGTTGCTAGCGTTATGCGACTTTTTTGGGTTTGAGCTACTTCAACTTCGATTAAATCCAATTAAAAGGAGGTAATCAGGCAATTGAATATATTATAATTTGCAACACAACATCAAATATAAAATTGTATCTTTAATAAAATATATCTCTTTATATACATAAAACTTATAATAGGTTTATTTAATTTCTAAATAGTTGGAACTAAATCACGTTTTATGCCACACTCCTCATGTACGTATACAAATTCCTTGCTCAATATAAATTTACTTATTCCTGGAGCTTAAGAGAAGAGCTCATATTTCAAAAGCCTTTTAAGCTTATCATTCTGATTGTAGTAAGTTTTTAGTTTATGTTACATTTTAACTCTAATAAAGCATATCTGCAAATATTCGTATTCGTATTTCAATGCACATTTCCATTTTCCACATTGCGTATTCTGCTTGTGGGGTTGTAAATCTTGCCAAATCTTCAATCTTTAACAACTCAACCTTTCAAACATCGTTAGACTCGTATAAATGATGCATATGCATTTCTGTGTCAATGTCTATCTATCGTTGGCTCCATCTGTATATGCAATTGCAACGGCATCAGGAACGGCAACAGCAACAGCAACAGCAACGGCCACTGCAACAGCAACTGCAACTGTATCTGCTCGAAACATGAGTCATGTATTTTTTATATACTCCCCCAAAAACATCATCTTTATGCTTTGACAAAATGTATGACATTTGCATACCTACCACCACCACCAACACCACCCAATCACCTGCCTCGCCCCTTCGCCCCGACACGCCTCCACACCCGACATTTGCAGCATCAGTTTCCCGACTGCAGTTTTGCACATTTCCCAGTCTGAGCAGCTGCTGCTGCTTTTTTTCCTTGAAAAATGCTGCTGAAGCCAACGAACTGTAACTGGACGTCGTTTTCATCAATATCAATGGGCTATTTGGGCGGCCGCCCCGGCAACGAAATGCGGCATGGCAAATGCTGCAACTTGCAACATATGCGAACTGCCTGCTCGCTTGCTGCCTGGCCCTGCCACTTTCCACACATGTCCAATCCATTGTAGGAGAATGAGGAGCAGCAGAAGGAGGGGAGGGGTGGACGTGAATGTGGTTTGGTGTGGACAGCAGCAGCGCGCAATACAACGCATCATTTTTATTGTTTGTCGGCGAGCAACAACAACAACAATAACAACAACAACAACAACAACAATTGCAGCAACAGCAAACACAACTCGCAACTGGCAACTGATGACGACGACGTCTATTGAAAATAGAAAGCAAATGCTGAAAGGCAGCTAGCTGGCTTGTTGTGTGTTCTGGGGGCGGGGTTGAGGGGCTGAGGGGGATTGTTGGGAGTTGAAGCCGTTCCGTGCTTTTGTATTTTTGCACCGAAAATAGAAAAAATGCAACTCAAAAAAATGAAATGCGCATTGAAGTGGCGGCGTCTAATGTAGCTGAAGTTGTTGCAACTGCCGTGACCAGCAGGAGAGGGGAAACTTGAAGCAGGGTGGAGTGTGGGGTATGCTCGATGTAGCTTAGCACTCTCTCTGAGTTATTTCAAGTATATTTTCTTTGGCTTTTTTTTTTTGTTTGTTTTTGTCTCATATTTCATTGGCGTGGGACCCGTTCAAATATGCACTTTGTGGATTCCATGGAAATAAATTTGTCCGTTGATTGTGGCATATAACTAACAATAAATGTTGCACAATGATTGTTGGGACTTAATCTGTCGGTGGTCAAGATATGTTTTTATATGTTTGTAGATTATTTAGAAAGTTTTAATTGGAGACAAGTGCAAAATTCTGTTTTATATGAGGCCTGCTGACTAACAGAAGTAAAACAATTTTAATGTAAACTGATATATACAAATCTAATACGCTATCTTTTCATATAAGAGAAATACTATTTGCAAATATTATTTATATTATTTTTATTTCTTTTTGTATTATTAACTCAACACCAAATTCAACTTAACCCAACAGCAAAAGTATTTTAAAGCGTTTTAATCTGCAAATCACATTTTATTTTCTTTCTCTGAACATGATTGCAGCACACAATTCTCACATTTTTCAAAGCCTTTTTCAATTTGCCAACAATCCACTACCTTTCTCTCTCCTCGTACGTCCATTGCCCCTTCCCTCGCTACCCATTCATATCACTGCCCTGGTCGCATTGTTCACCTCTTGCATTGTATGTGGCACTGTTGCACTGCACAGCAAAAGCTCAACTGCCTTAATTTAACGCTACACGCACACGCACTGTCGCCTTTTCAATCCACCTCCCATTCCCCCCATGCACTGCCTACTACCCCCATCCACTAGCTTGCCATGTGGCTCATCCAGTGTTGCCGCTAAATCGTCACTAATACTTCGACTTGTGCTCAGCGTTGCGTGTTGCGCCCCAAGCGGGGACAGCAAGTAATTCAGCTAGCACAGGAATGAAATGCTTAATAACTGCCACAAGAATAGAAGGGGCGGGGGTAGGGTGTGGGGCAACAATAACACATAATAACACTTTTGCCACATGAGGCAGTCCGGCGAGCAGTTTACGGCTCAGAGCTCGCAGCTAGTTGCATGCAAATACGAGCTCACAGTTGCAGCTGGACACAATGAACAATTCATTCAGTAGCTCCTCCTACCTACTCCCGTCTTCTTCTTCTAGTCGTTGTGGACGTACTCGTCCTCATCCTCATCCTCGTCCTCGTCCTCGTCCTCGTCATCATCCTAGTCTTCGTCGGCCGGCAATCGGCTTGCAGTTGTTGTTCCATTTTATTTCATTCTTTTTTTTTTTATATTTTATGTTTTGAGCCTTGCCTTCCTTTTTATATTTTTTTTTTTTTGCTGTTAGTTTGTGTAGCTATTTTCCATGCGCATGGGCATTGCAGGCACCACCAGTGCGCCCCTGTGGGCAGGCAGAGGGACGAGGCACCGGCGCCGGCAAGGATAACCAACCAGAACGAGGCGCTGAGCAACTGGAGCATTGCAACTATTTATTTGTGCTAGCTGCCCTGTGTGTGCTGTGTGTGCTGTGTGAGCTGGGTGTATGTGTGCTGTGACTGCCTCATCCTTCTGGCCAATCTGTTTCCCGCCCCAACTCTTGGCTTGCATTTTTCTATTATGCGTACGTTTATTACACGATTTTAACACGATGACAGCGCCACCTAAAAGTGGGCTACATATTGCACAGCTATTTTATTTTTCAAACTCTTATTGCTCTTATTATATTTTCTTTGGCTTTTCTTTTTCTTTTTTTTTATTATTTTGCTCACTGCTGACATATTTAGGCAGTGTGAAGCCAAGTCAAAAGATTGTGTGAAGCTTGCGTGAGAATAAGTTTAATAATTTAAGTAGATAAGTTGTGATTAGATGATCTCATCTTCGATATATATAAATATATTATGAATTCAGCACACCTAATAATCATAGACTATGTCTTCCTTAGGAGATTTTATATAGGATATTTTTTAAAGTTTAACTAATAAATCTTGTGAGTGTAATAAACTCTCTTTTTGACTTTTATTTCCCAACAATCAGGGCATATGTTTTATTAAACCGCATTAAAAAATGATTTAAGAGTCATTAAGTGTACCTGAGACTTATGCAATAAGACGTTGAATCCATTGTGAGAAAAGTTGTGCGATATCTTAGCCAGAGTTTTTCTCTAATTGCTACAAAATGCACAAATTAAGCAATTCTTTGCCCACCAGTCGCAGTCTTCCACGTTCGGATTGATGGCAAACTGTCAATTGCTAAGCTGCTGCTGCCAAGTTTGAGGCAAAGTCGCCGTCAGTGCTTAACCCAGTCTATATATGTACTTAGATTGAAAGTTGTCAACGAGAGTGACAGAGATAGAGAGAGAGAGAGAGAGAGAGAGGGAAAATAAAAGACATTGAGAGACCGGCAGTGGCAGAAAAAAGCAGAAACCGTTGAGAAAACGCACAGAAAGAATAAAACTTTTTAATGATGTAAAGTACAAAGTTTTGTGTCTTGTCGTTGGGCGCAAGTAACTTGAGTAAACTTTGAGTTATGCCTTAGATACCAGATACGAGGCGAGTGCGGACGTGGACGCGGATTCGACGACCTCGAAACGTAGCCAGGCCCCAGCGAGAGCAGGACGAACATCCTTTCAGCTAAATATGTATATCGATCGAGTGCGCAGTGTATTGGTTATGTGGGTGGGCTTTGACTGCAATTTTGTCGTTTGTTAAAACTTTTCAACACTCATTTTTATTATGACATACGCGAATGGCGCCCAACTCGCGCAAATTAGTGCGAGTCCAAGTGGGATTGGAAAAGGGAGCTGTGGGTGGGGGAGTGCTGGATATGGAGCGTAACGCTTCCTGGGACGCTAATAAAATGCCAATTTGCTGCATTGAATGCCGGTTTTATTGGCCTCCATTACAACTCGTACGCATAAAAAGCCGGCCACGCTTTCGACCACGCACATGCCTGGGGTGGCGCCACCCCCACCAACCCCACCACACACTCCCAAAAATAAAAAAAGGAGATTGAGTAAGGGTGAGGCCGGTCTGAATATGCTCATGTGAGTGCGGCTCAGTCTTTAAGACATTTTATGAAGGCAACATTTACACGCATAAAATATGCATGATAAACTTTGTTGTTGCAATAAATCAGCATCAGCCGAAAAGTATGCAACGCATTTCGTTTTCTCTCCTCCTGATGTGATTACAAAAACGTTAAAAGCTTAACATTGATCCCATGTGTGTGCGTGTGTGTGCGTGTGTGTGTGTGTGTGTGTGTGTGTGTGTGTGTTTATTTATGTTGTTTGCAATGATCATAAAACGTTGCGTGACCCAACTATAAACATTTTTGGAAACAGGCGAATCTCAACTAAAATTGCATTTTGCCGGCTTTTACGAGCAAATAATGCATTTATCACATGCGATATTTTACCGATTAGGAAAAGGTTCTTAGTAAAAATGAAAAGAAATTGCATAAAAGTTTTGTTTGATTTTAAGTTTCTAAATCAAAATCCTTTAGTTAATCTTTAGAAATTTGGCTTAAAAGTATTTTATTGGGGGTGCAAAACTTATACCCTAACTCCAAATGAATGAACATATTCTCAACTCAAGAACGTGTTCTTAAAAATGGAGACAATAATCTTCAATTAGCTTTTTTTTAAATCTAAATAACAGATTGAATCAAAGTATATATTCCTGATTAGCTAATTTTGACATTTAGTTGGCTTGTAAAGAATGTTTTCTTCATTTGAGGTTGCTTTTTTCTCGCTTTATAAAGAGGTCTTCAGTCAAGAGCGTATTTCTTAGTCCTCCGCCATTAACAATAAGAAGCACTTATCGCCAAGTTCGTACCTTGTTTACCATTTAAAATGCTGCATAACTTGAGGCGGCGGCGGTTTGCTATCAAACAACTTAAACTGTCATTAAACTTTTGTTGTGACTATTGAACCAAAACTTTTAAAATTCCTCAATCGGGCGAGATGCGAGTTGCGAGTTGCGGGTTGTGACAATGCAAGCAGCAGAGTCGGTAATATAAATTGGCCCAAAACTTTTGCTTATTGTGGAGGTGCAAATGCGCCTGAAAGCAGACAATATAGACACACACCTACACAGACAGATACACATTGACACACACACACACACACACACACAGACGGTAACAGCGAGTCAGACAAAACACTGGCAAAGTCTTCTGCAGTTGCCCATTGTGTGTTTTGATGACGCTTTTGTTGCTCTGCATGCATAAAATATTTATGCGCCGCGAAATATGCAACAAAAAATGTGTTTGCCTCTCGCTTTGTGCCCGTCTTTATGTGCGTGCAACTTTTCGCACTCAAATGAAATTACGTACAACAACAACAACAACACAAAAAATTTCCAGGAAGTTTGCTACTTAAATGTAGCGTTTTCCATTTTTTCATATTGCTTCAGTTTGCTTCAGTTTGCTTTTATTTTCTTTTTTTTATTACGTTCTGCACTTTATCAAGCATTTTGCTATGGCTCAGTGCATGCTCGATTGCTGCTGGCTCCGGTGGCAGTGGCACGGCGAAAGGCGGAGTGGGTGAAAAAGTTTTCATTAATAACGATTTTCCATTAACTATCGATTGATTTTGCAACGCCAACCCCAACAGCATCCAACAACAAGAGCAGCAACACCAACACCAACCGAAGCAACAATAAGGCAAAAGTAGCAAACCGAAACGCACTTCAGACAATGCCTGCAACCGGCACCAGCAGCTGAAAACAATAACAACAACTGCAACATCATCAACAACAACTGCAACAACAACACTTCAGTCTATTTAAAATGCAAACAACAATAACACTAGGGGCTTGTGGGCGTGTTCGTTGGAGGCTCATAACCGACGCCGTCGTCGCAGTCGCCGTCAACAGGAAAAACTCATTGAAAACTTTTTCTTTTACACTTGGCGAATTCGCGTGCAAGTCCGCAACCCTCTGCTCGTTTAACTTTTCTCTCACCACCATCTCTCTCTCCCTCTTTTCCTCCCTCGCTCATTCTCTTGCGCTATTCTCACGGCTTAGGTGTATCGGAGGCGAAAGTTTTCCATTTTTATCGTACATTGCCTTTCACGCTTTACATGCGAGACTGTCGATTTTTCAATAATTGAATATTCATAATTAGTTTATTGAATTTGATAAACAACTCATTATGTTTTATTGACTGCGTAAAATATGTGTTTGAACCATTTTTTAGGAAATTAATTCCGCATGAAAAAGAGATGTTGAAAGTGATATTCATTTAAAAACACACAATTCTTTTTAACGCATTAATATACGATACTCTAGTATTTAAGCATTCAAGAAGGGCATTCCAATTTTGCTGTGCCAAGCTCGTTTTTTGCTTGTTTTCCGCATGCGTTGCGTTTGCTTTTGTTAATTTTGCTTTGGTTTGTTGTGTCTATTATGTGTCTTGCCTATTGTGTGGGTCGTTGTTATTGCGTTTTATTTTTTATATAGCAGCGCGACTTGGTCCCAATATATATAAATTATTGCATAAAGTTTGGCGCTAAGTTGCAAAAAGTTTCCTTTTCATTGCTGCGGCTACCGCGACGACGTCGTTGGCGATGGCGATGGCGATGGCGAAACCGACATACTACAATAGTCTATAAATCTTTATGGTCAACAGAGATTACAAGGGGCAGAGACAGACCCAAAGCCAGACCCAGAAACATGCACAGAGAAGGAGAGGGTGAGAGAGTGAGAGACAGAGAGTTGGTCAACTCCATGATGTAGTTTATTGCCCCGTGTTGTTTGGCCTTAGCAGATTTTTAGGCGCTGTGTGCCCAGTTTTGATTTGTGTGTTCGTGTTGCTCTTTGTGTAGTGCAGCTGTTGTGGTATTGTCGATTGTGGTCTGGGGAAGTGGGTGTGGGCGAGTGGTTTAGTTAAGGACTGACCCAGCATATGGTCATAAAAATGTGCAGAGCTCGGCAGATGCGCTGATAAATCATATTAAACCGAGCAACTATGCAATACATTACATATGTATGTGAAAGTGAACTCAAACACATAACAATCTTTGCAGAGATCGCAACAGCTTAGCGAGCGATAAAGATGCAGTTGCGAATAACCTCAACTTGATACCCGACAGATCGCAAATACTCTATTCCCTGTAAACAAATCTGAACTATACTCAAAACCTATTTCGTCTTAGGTACTCCGTTGGAGTTAACTTCTATTTTGCTATTACATTTTTAGGCATATATATTTTTATCTGCTGCAACTGCTGTATGTGTAAAATGTAGTATTTTTTTAAGTGGGTGATATGAAATTTTATGTGCACAGTTTTCATGTACTGCAAGGGTTGTTTGTTTGTTTACAAAGCGTTTCTCGCTTTTCTGATTAGCATATTTATTGGATTTTATTTAAGACATGCTTTAAAAAATATGTTTTATTTGATTTGCCAAAAAGTTAGTCCCATTGAAAATCAAACAGCGATAAAGTAAAAAAAAAGAGAAAAGTATAAAACGGTAAAATTATCTCAGCTGTAATTCTTTATTGGGCCCACATCGAATCTACCTGCACTCTTACACACACTCACAAGCACACACATACACACACCCCACTCACACAGGCCTTTAAGTATGCCATAAAATTTATCCCCAAATGTCTTTAATTGCGTAAATTTGGTCATTGCGTGGGCGGCATTTCGATTTACGTATTACGCTCTGCCTCGTAAACAACTTTGCAGGAATGTCGCCCTTATAAGTAAAAAAAAAGAAGAAGCAGCGAAAAAACCCAAGCCGGCAGGAAGAGAAAAAGTATAGCATACCGCACGGCGCATTTTACATAAAAATGCAATAAATAGCTACAGAAAAGCGTTTGGAAGCGCACCAGAAATTTATGTGGTTGGTGGATCTCTACTCCAAACTCCACCACTTTGCCCTTGCCCTTACACCCCTCCCTTTTGTCCTAACTCGTGCACCTACTCAGCGTTGTCGCTGTCTCCGCCGCGGCGCACTCGTAAATGTCAAATGTCGGGGGAGGGGTGTAGGGGGTTGTGGGGTGTGTGGAAGGCGCCTCAAAGTATGCTTATAAATTGCTCTAAATAGCCATTTTTTTTTTTTTAGTTTGTAGAGCAACGTCTTCTGCTTGCTTATCGAGACCGGGTCCGGGTCTGGGGTCTGAGTCCGGCAACGTAGCCCGAGTGTCGTGTCATTTGTTCGTTTTCTTTATTAGTGTCATGTATTTTTATAGTTCAAAGGACATTTGAATGATTGAATGAACTATGTGTGTGTGTGTGTGTGTTTGTGTGTGTGTTTGTGTGTGTGTTTGTGTGTGTGTTTGTGTGTGTGCGTGTGTGTATGTTTGGCAGCCCTACGGCAGGGCAGTGCCCAAAAACGAGTTGCGCGCATGATTTCATCCCTTGCAGCGCGTCAGGATCGGACAACTGCCACCTCCCCACCTCCACCCATTCACCCGCCCAAACGTCCAAACGTCCAAACGTCCCCCATGTCCTTGCCCTTTGCGTGTGGTCGCACTGGTCAGCCGCCCAGGCACGTTTCATCATGGGTTGCTTGTTGGTTTCGACTATATCAAATAACGACTATTGACTACGCCTGTCTCTGCACCCGTCCTGACCCGGGTCCTGCCTGTGTATGTATGTGTGTATGTGTGTGCACGTTTAGGGTTACACAACACGCCCTTCTCAGAGCTGCTGCTTGCTGCTGCTGGTGGCTCTGTTGCTTTCGATGATGATGTTGTTGTCGTCGCCAGCGTTGACGCCGACGTTGTCGATGACGAATGAAAATCAATATTTATTAGATTACTTCGAAATTTTATACGAAAATAGAATTTTTATGACATTTTTTTTTAGCTTTCCCTCATCGCTCTCTCTCCTTCTCTCTTTTACGCAAACACATTCTTGCTCCTTCCTTCTTGCTGGTCTCAACAAACTTTGGCTAGTTGCTTCGAGGGTTTTTAATCAATTTTTTAAAGTGTGGTTCGCAGAGGAGAGTGTGAATTTAATAAAAGCGCTTCAAACAAGCTTTAAGGATACAAATTTAGTTAGCAAACAATTATTTTAAAATGTATATGTCAAATGCAATCTTTATTTATTTATTTCCTTTAATTAAGAATGTTTAGCCAAATAAATGAAAAATTGAATAGCTCAAATTAAGAGCAGACACAATTTGTCTATCAGAAAAAGATTCTGAATATTAAACTGGTTTCCATTACTGAATGCTTAAGAGTACACTTTGCAGAGCAATATGTTTCCTTGATTAATATATAATAAGCTTAATGACTTCGTTTTCCTGCAGGTATATCATTATCTCCAGTTAATTTTGAGTACAAATTCCACTTGAACTCACATTTCCTATCAGTGGACATCCCCTAATGACTCAACTAATAACATAAAGCAATTACCTCAATTCCTGTTCATTTTGTAGACATTTAATATTAATGTTTTCTCTTTCTATTTCTTTCAGGTAAGTTGCCATCATCCATTAATACCACCAGCCATCAAATTAGTAAGTACAGAAAACGAGCTGCTAACACTTTTATGTGCCTCTTTAAATGTATCTAAAGTGCCCTTCTTCTACCAGCAACTAGCATGGCTTTGTATATGTTGTACATGTAGAAGTTCTACACCTATCTAAAGAGGAGTTAAGCATACGTGTATATCCACTGAATTTTAGTGTCCTCCGTTGACCTCGTTTGGGGCTCGGTTTTTATGGCCAAGAGCCAAACCCAAAGTGATGATGCTTCTCACGTGGCTCAAAACTAAAAGCTCCCCCGAGTGCATGAGACAACAGTGCGAATAACAGCAACAACTTGAGCTAGTTGTTTGGACCGCTGCCAAGTCCCTTCACCCCTTCTCCTCAGCAGCACTTCCCTCTCCATACAGGAGCCACTTAATTATGAAGCTGCACATGAAGTAAAACGTCATAAAGCGTCGAGTTGAGTTTTTCCTTTATTTTTTGGCAGGGGCGAGTTGGGAGGAGCTGTGGCAATGGCTGCCTTGGGTAGCATCATCAGTCGTCTGACTGCCTCAGCGTTGTTATTGTAGTTCCTTTCTGTTGTTGTTGTTGTTGTTGTTGGTTGCTACATTTTGCAGTTAATTTTCCGTTGCTAAATAAACTGTTTATGGCATTTATGCCAAAAATTTTTGGCCAAGCCAAGCGGCGCAGAGGCACAAACTGGATGAAGGATGACGATGAATGAGGCGACTAATGGTTGGTGGAGCGTGAGAAGCATGTGTGTGTGTGTGTGTGTATGTGCCAAGCAGTATGTGAACATTTTTGCCTGGCCGACAAACACACCACACACACACACACAGCCAACGAAGAGGAGACGTGCAGCTCATCGTCGTTTTCCGTCTGCAGGCTTCACTTGCATTTTAATTGTAATTTTTTGCATGCCTAAGAGCATGCAATGCCTTTGACATTCCAGCAATAAAGCCAGTTGCGCATATAACCAAATTCTGTTAATTAAAATGTCAGACACTGAAAACAACATTTTAGACATTGTTTTAAGTCTACCAAAAGTCTCAGCTAGCCTTCTTGCCTTGCACACTTTATCACAAACATAGTTTTCAGTAAGTTTTTCTCCTTCCGAAACTAGCACAATTGTGTACGCAATAAGAAAATATCATCAGAGATTGAGGACTTATAGGGAAATGTATGGCATTTATCAAATCAAAAAATGTTTGAAAACATGTCTTACTTTAAGCCTTACAGATTTATTTTTGACTGAATGTTTAAGCATTTTACTCTTTCAACCGAATTCCACAATTTGTGAATCATCAAAATAACAAACTAAATCAATTCGAAACGAAGTCATTTTAAGCTCGCTTTTTTAAATTTGGTGTTTATGGTTGTTTCTTTTTTTGTTGGGAAAAACTTTACAATGCGGAAGCAACTGATTGTGTGTGTGTGTTCGCTGACCCGTACACACATACAGATACAGCACGCTTGCGTATGTTAATGAATATTTACATTTTATGCAGCCAGGCGAAAACACACTCGCAAAACACCCACGCACAACCACTGACAATTTGGCAGTCACCGCAATCATAAAAATTTCACCCCAGTCGAAAGACAGCCAAAAAAAAAAATGAAGAGAAATGTTTATATATATGTATGTATGTATGTGTGTGTGTGTGTATGTGTATAATATAACCAAACACGAACCTCGTCCGTCAGTCGCCTCTGCGCCTCATTTACATGCAAATTTTGACGAGCGGTTTTACCGTTCTTCACCGCATTCTGCTTCTTTAGCTCTTGAATGAAAACATTAAAATTAAAAAAAGAAATAAAAAAAAATGTACTGCGGCCTGCTTTTATGTGTGTGTGAGTGTTAGAGTGGGTGGATGAGGCAAGCGCTCGTGAGAATAATTCAAGGTGATAGCTTAATTGAAATATGCTTTTAGGCGCTTTGCTCTGTGCCTCGACTCATTTTGCATACTTCAACGTCAACGCCGTCGTCATCGTCGGCTTTCGCTTTGTTGTGAATTTTGCCAAGCGCCGGGTGCATATTTTATGGCGCTGCGGTCGACCGCAGAGAACCAAACCCCAAAACAAAAATAATATAAAAAACAAAAAAAACAACAAGAAAAAATAAAATTGAGGCTGCTTAATTTTATGCAAAGTGTTTGAGCCTGCGGCAAGCGGGAAAGCAGAAAACAGAAACCAGAAACCAAGAGACATCCGGAGTCAACTCGATTGCAGGCGGATGAGGACAGGAGGCGTCATCATCTTTAATTGCTAGCCATTTCAACTCTCATTTCAACTTCAATTGACTTTCAACGCTTGCCGAAATTAAAAACCCAAAAAACCAAAAAAAAAAATAAAAAAATAAGCAAAAAAGCACAATTTTATAATAGGATCTGTGTATTTAGCACAGTCGCAGAGTGCTTAAAAACTTATATCGCTAAGAACTGGAGTTTTGATGACGGAATCGAGCTCACTATCTTTATAGAGAACAACAAGAAATCAAATGAATTTTTGAGTTTGTGACTCTTTTATATGCTCGTGAAAATATGTTGCAATATTGCGTTTGTTTTGTTGTTGTTTTCAGATAATATTGCATTTAATATAACTTTATCTAAGTCATTAAACTTATCTGCAGCTTGAAAAAAGTTGAATTTTCTCCACCAGTGGCAAGTGGTAGATAATTTGTCTGCATTATCTAACTTAAAGTGCGGACAATGCCCAGCGGCCACTTAAATGCAATTAAACGTGTAATTTGTATTCGGGGGGCGTACACAAAAATAGACCGCTTTAAATGGCTTTGAGCAGTGCAAATACCAGAAATGCATCTAACACATGCAAATGACAGCAAGGAGCACTCGCACACACACACACACACACACACATACATGTGTATGCCTGTTTGCGTGCTCATAAACGAAGTCGATCTTTGTAATCTCGAAGGCTTAAGGCGTGCAAATATTCAATTTTAAATTTGCAGCACAGAAACATGGAAAACATAAAACAAAGTTAGAGCGAGAGAGAGAGAGGGAGAGAGAGACTGAGAGAGATGGAGAGTGGGGGCACAACGCACAACTGCCCGCATACCATCCCCTACCCCTCCCCTACCCCTCCCCTATCTCAGCGACTGTGTCATAAACACAATGTCATGACAACTTTTGAAATTTGAATTTCAAAGCAAAAATGTTCTCTCATTTATTCATTTGCTCAGTCATTCGTTGCCATTTATTTTATTGCTTGCTTCGAGCAATATGCGACTATTTATACGTTTCTATGTGAGCCAAATTGGTACATGTCCGTTTTCCTAGTGACAACAGACGAATCCCAACACATCACCAACCAGACCCCTAACCCCTTACCCCTTACCCCTTAACCCACACTGCCTCGCAGCCATACATATCTGCAGCATCTCTGGCGAAATTCCTTGCAAGCAAAGACATCTTTTGATCTGACAAAACTCCGACTGTCAATAAATGCGAGCCGGAGCGACCCAATGATTGTATTAATTTGGATTCGGTTATGCGATGTCTGTCTGCTTGTCTGCTTTGGGTCGATAGTTGAGGGGTCTCAACTAAAACTTGCATTTATACGGCAACATGATTTTATGATCAAAGTGTAGGCTTTTCTCTCTGTTTATCTTGGTTTGTGTATATTTTTTTCCTAATGTTGCTCTTTGTTTTTAAACTTTAAGACGCGCCGCTTTTATGAGGTCGTTAAATTTGACAAGTCCCCAGATTTTCATTGCACATGCCTCGAGTTTTGAGCCTTGAGTCTTGTATCCCATTGTGTCCTTTTAGGCTGTGCGCAAAAGCTGTGCAAATGTTTTCATTATCAGCTGAGAGTTTTTACATGTGGCAGGGTGGATTTGTAATCGCAGTTGTCTCAGTCTCTCACATACATGTAAATGTTGCCCGGGGTGAGTTCACTGCCTCCCCCGAGGGTAGCAATCTGATGTTTAATTTTTGGCCATATTATTATTTTAATAAGCAATTGGCTGTCGTTGCTCAAAATGCGAACACGTGTCGCAACAACACTACTCTCATTTAGGATGTGGACTTTATTCGTCCGTAATTGTTTGCCATCAGCATATTGCTCTTTGAGGGGTTGGGGGATGAGAGGGCATCGTGAGAAATGCAATGTGCTACGACACGCAACGGTGTATGAACCCAAACTATTGTTGTTTATCAGCGAACAAAGATATCTTATCATGCGAATGTCGAATGAGATGTCCGACATCAAATTAATGAATGTGGTCAAATGTGCTGCAGCACAAAATGACAAGGCGTGTTAATAAGATTATATTTGGGTACAAGCAGACCCTTAAATGTGGAGCACTATGATGAGTATTAATTGTAAAATTATAGAGTTCTGTGCTGCTGCCGTAATATCTGATGACGCAGCGAAAAGCTGTTTTCTATATACTCCAGCTGAATAGTATCTTAAAGATACATTTATTTAGTCCGTCTTCCGCAGATGCGACACCACTTTAACAGTGTGTGTGTGTGTGTGTGTGGTACAATCATTTAATCCTGATTGAAGCTACCCAACCAAGAAGTCCACTTAAAACGTCACTCTACAAAAGTTTATTAAATACAAATTTATAATACACACACACACATGTGGAGCGACCCTCTCTACTCAAAAGTCGACGAAAAGCAAACAAAAATCAAGTTTCTCTTTTGCTCTTTGCGCGCTAATGAAACAACAAGGCGGGTCGATTGTCGGCGGTCGGGAAATGGGGTATCAGCAGGTCGGATGGTAGGTTCACAGTGGGTTCACAAGCAGGGGTGGGGGGAGCTGCTCTTCGCTCTTGGCTCGAGTGTTTTGCTTCTGGTTACACACTTTGCTCTGTCTTCTCGGTATTTTGCCATAACTTAAATAAATACACACACCGAACGCCAACCCCTGCAACGTGCCCCCTCCCCGCTGTACGACTTTTAATTTAATCCCACTTAACACCTCATAAAACAGACTACGTTCCGACTGAATGACTAACTGACTGACTGAATGACTGACATTTCTGCCTGCGCCGCTGTCTACTTGCAGCTTTCAGCTGGAGTCTCAGTTTAATATAAATGATATACATTTTATACATTTTAATTTTTACATTTAACTGGCAGCGTAACAACTTCCATGCAATTAGGTCGAAAGGGTTGCCCCTCACACACACACTCACAGATATACACACTCACACACACAAACACACACCTACAAAAAATCAACCCTTAACCTAATGCCTTGTTGTTTTATACTGTATATATATATATACACACACAAATATACATACATACATACATATTTTTTGCCTGGCTTTTGCTTGATTGCTACTTTTGGCAAATTAAACTTGAAAGTTGTAAAATTTCCCTTGTCATTGGCAAGGACACGTGCGTGTTTTTGTAGGCATCCTCCCCCCTCACAGTACCTCGGCACAAATTTAACCCTCCACCCGAGTGTTTGTTAAGTGCTCTTCGAGTATTGAGTCAAGTTCTGCTTTTTTTACTCTTTTTTTTTTGTTGTTGTTGGTAATTCATAACTAAATTAAAGAGTGTTGCGCTCAATTGTATCGCTCTGTTGTCTCTGTTGAGTGACAGCTCGGGCTCTGGTTTACTTTGCCATTGATTTTGTGTGTGTCTCTTCAGCTGGTGCTTGGATAATCGGCGTAAAGAGTACCGAGTACCGAGCACCGAGAGAAGAGAAGCGAGTAACGAGCGTTACTCCAAGTAACGTGTTCCCATTCACAGCCCATAACAATTGCTGTTTATGCTGATTTTTATACGCAACCAACACAAACCTGACTATGAATAAGTAAGTGAGTGTCGGTAGCAACAACATTCAAATGTCCTGAGCGCTGCTTATTTGCCCTGTAATCTTAAGCGACAGGCATTTCTTTACTTATTTATGCACTCTCGCCTAAAAGCACACACCCATACACACTCAGAGAGAAGCAGGCACACACACACACACACACAACTTAAAAATCACAATGGGGTTTTCGACTTTGGGCTTAGATAAGCAGCCAACTCTGAAACCTGAGATTTGAGTCGCTCCTTTCATTGCTGGGGTTTTTGTTTTGGGTTTGTTTCGTTTTTTTTTTTTTTGGGAGGGCATCCTCTGGTTTATTTTTATGCGCTTCGTGTAAGATTTTTATTGTGTATGCTCGTCGTATATGTGGCCGCTATCTGGAGGCAGCTATCTGCCACGTTTGCTTTTATTATTTAATGGAGCACAAAATGCATTTTACTCGCCATTGCCGTCGCCTCCTTCCCCTAGCCTCCTGTCTCCTGGCTCCAGACTCCCACTCACCCCTGTGATGCTTATGTGTGTGGTTGGGCATACAAAATTAATAATTTATATATGAAAATGTGCGTTAAGAGCTGTGAGTCTCAGTCGAGTCGACTCGAGTGGAGTCTGTTTGCTAAATTGCTTAAGAGAATGCGCGTTAGGCTGTTTGCCAAGGTCATAAGTAGGACTTCAGGGGACGCCGTGTCGAGATTTGTTCGCATCTCGCTTCTCGTTTTGCGCATTTCTCGTAATTTGCTTAATAAAACGCGGTTGGCATATTGCATAAAATATAAGCAAATCTTGTCCTTTTGTTTTCGTTCCTTCTGCTTACTGTCTTCTGTCTTCTGTGTTTTGTTTTTGTTCTTTCTTTCTCGCAATTTATAAATTGCAAGGCAGGCGGCAACGATTCTTGCCTCTCAGCTCAGCTCTGAACGGCTCTGTCGGCTGTCGCTTTTCATTTGGCGCAACTTTGATATATGGGAGATGCAAAGAAAGGCGCCAGCCTAGAGGAGACTGCAATTGGGGTTGACTAAATGGCAAAGAGCTAAGGACTTTCGGGGTGTGCCATGAAATGGGGCCAGATGTGTGCATAAATTTAGAAAGGCTCGGGGGAAGAAAAAAAAGCGCTTAAAAAGCCTCTGGGTAACTGCCAAGTGGCAGAAGATGACAAACGACCGTAGCTCAATTTGTTTTTTTTTTTTTTTGTTTATGAGTGCAACATCTAAAATTTATGCGTATGCCCAGAAAGGAACAGGAGTGGACTGCCATAGACCAGATCAGTGTTACAATCGAAACAAAAATTGCAATAGGAATTATGGAAACATCGTTCAAAATGCATCAAAACCTTTCTATGAAGCAGTGATTATTATCAGGTATTTAAAAATGAAGAAACTGTTTCGGAACTTTCCACTAAATGTATCCAATGGATGTAAATATTTAATATTATGCTGGGAGTATGTAAATTATTGTATCTGCATGCATCCGCATATACACAACACACAGATGCTGTATCTTGAAGTGTGTACACACTGGCCTGACTCGCATTGCTCTGAGATGTGTGCTCGATGCTGTTTACAAAAACAACAACAGCAGCAGCAGTAGCAGCAGCAGTGCAACCAATGTATGCAGCACACGAATTTCCAATTGAGCTCACACGTGTGCTTACACACACACACACACAGAGAGATACACACACACACACACACACAAAAGGGAACACAGATAACGAGAGCAGTTGTGCTGTTTGATGCAGTCGTGCATTCAATCGCTGCGTCGTCACCTCCACGGCGGCCAGCCCGAAAATCATTTCAAGTTAATAATAAATGGAGCATCATCATCAGACATCAAATTCGCTCAGCAAATACATGAGTACACAAGTGTATCCATTTGCTTCCCCCTCTCTCTCCCTCTCTCTCTCTCTCTCTCTCTGTTTGTTTGTTTGTTTGCTTTGCCTGAAAGTCTGTTCAAAGTGATTCTTTTTGTACTCTTTTGGAGTGGGCATTTCAATTTTGTTTTCAAATCTGTAGCGCATTGCGTGAGACATTTCCGAATCCATGAACTATATAGAAGTATATAAATATAGGATGTATATAGAAGATCGACCGGATCGAATCTATATCATATCGCTGCCTAGGGAAAAATCAGTCAAAAGAAGAACTTTCAGTGACATTTACGATCAAGAACAAAACGTTTATCTTAGGCATGCCGAGGAAGACATACTCTTCCAGACTGGAGTTCATCTATATCATCTATTTAGATACGCTCGGCACTTATCAATTTGTATTGTGTTGCTAAGGCTGCCTCGGTCATGCAATGAGCTGCTTCTGAAGCGCGCACAAATCAATTAAAATACGTGCCGGGCATTAGAAAGGCGCCTACAACGCTGACTTGGCAAATATGCTGGGCCTACTTGTGGGTGTGGTGCTTATGCGCATTTCATATTGAACATAAGTCAAGAGGCTGCCAACATGCCATCTCAATTGACAGTTAAAGGCATGGCTACATATATGTGCAAATATATATATATACATACTGATATGTATATATATATAAATATATGTGTATGCATACATCTATGTCCATATACTATATGAACTGTCATCCTGGTGACAGGCAAGGTAGCCCCATATAGCATCCACATGAGTGGAGACCGTTCATGTGCGTGTGTGTGTGTGCGTGTGTGTGTTGGCCTTAACAGACATTTTCACAGTTGAGTGCTTTGTTGGCGGAGGCACAGCAGCCCGCTGTCTGTCTCTCTCTTGGCCAGCCTTTGCCTTATGTAATTTATAAGCATTTCTTGCGTGCGTCAGTTGGTATGCAACAAAAATGTTGTATTGGGCATTATGTAAGCGGCTTTGACTGAGCTTAGACTAGGCAAGGTATGCTTTAAATGTTACTTTGACTGGGCATACCAATCAATGATATGCCACACATCCATATTACCATGCCAACCCCCTAAGCATGCCATACATTTTTCTAGCTTAACAAAAATATTCCTAAAAATAATACTTAAATATTGCAATGCCAAAAACTGGATGTCAACCGGGCCGAAAATAATATTGCAAGTATTTTTAGAAGATCAATATTTATTTCGGAGCTTAATGCAAAATTGTGTTTAAAAAAAAAATTACAAATATGCTTTAAATTATTTGTTAGTCCTTAAATATTTTTGATTAGATTTGGTTAAATCACACAGTTTATTTATGATTTCATGTTTAAAGTTGAGCATGCTTTGTATTTCAATATTTCTGTATTTCTATTATATGTATGCCCTTCTTCTTAGGTTAAGCCATCTTTTATATAACTGATTGTATAACTGATTCCATTCAGCAATAAAACCATCTAAGCTCATTTTATTTGCTTCAGTTCTCTTTTGGCTCCTTTGTGCCTCACGCACGCCATTTTAAATCCATGTGAAACCTTTTCCGCTATTCAATTATACTCGCCTTCATCCAGGACACCTGTCCTGGCACAGAAACCTCGCACACACACCCATGGCGCTCTGCGTCTCTGGCCCAGTCCCCGTCCCCGTCCGTTGCTCACCCTGCTCAAAATTTATGTCTTCCGAAAACGACACTTGACTGACTTTTGTGCCCGGCCAAGTTGACACAAAAGACACAAGCAACTCAAATGCTAGCGGCAGGCAGGCAGCTCCACTGCCTCACTGCCAAGCCCTCCCTCTGTGTGTCCGTCCAACTGTTGGTTGCCTGCCTGATTGCCTGCTGCTGTTGCTGCTGCTGCTGTTGCTGTTGCTGCTGCCCCGCTCCCCAAAATATGCAAATAAATTACTAATAACCCCAGAATGTAACCCTAACACGAAAAAAATACATACATACAGATATCCAAAGCAACAAACAGTTTATGGGCTCGAGTATGAGTGTATTCCTATTCATAATTCAAATTTTACGCCACAATAAACAAAAATGCCTAAAATTATGCAACACGGCACAAGCCGCAAACGCACACACACACACACACGCACACACACATATCCACTCGGGCACACACATTTTGAGCTGAGTAAGTCATAAATTATGTAAATTTAATTTTACGCCCCGCATATACCAGCAATATATTGGATATATAAGTACTTCTATATGGGTCGGCCAAGTCGACCGCCAAATTGTAAAACACCAAAAGAGAAGGCAAACAAAAAAAAAAAAAAAATAAAGAAGCAAAATGTTATTATGTAAATAATTAATGGCATGTAATTATCTAAATTTTAGACAATTAGAAAAAATTAACAGAGCAGCAGCAGAAGGCCGGCCAAAATATTTATGACATTTTTATTATGCGAGGCAACAATAAACAAACCAAACAAAAATAAAAAAAAAACAAAAACAAGCCAAATAAAAAACACAAGAAAAGGCAAATTTATATGGCATGTCCTTGCGCCGAGTTTCCGTTACACATTTAACGGCATTTTAACGCATGCTAATGACCCTACCAGGACGAGGAGTCCGGTCCGAAAATATAGAGACTCTACTTGTGTTTATCCAAGGCGGAAAAACAAGGTGTAGCCCTTTGAAAGGTTTGCCATTAATTAGACGCCATTCGACACAACGACGTCTGGCAAAACATTAGTTTGCTTAATTTATTAGCCAGACATATACAGATACGTATGTACATGAATATGGGCCCGGAGCGAATCAATATTTTTGGTGGCACAGCCTAAAAGAAGGCAGCAAATTATAAATTAGCAAAACATGCCAGAGACACAGCCCTAGAATATAAACATACACAAGTAAATGACAAAATTTGGCCACATTTGACCTGGTATTTTGGACCAACATAAAATAATATTGATTTTGCTTGCGTAATATGCGTGGCTGTATGTGTGTGTGTGTGTGTGTATGTGTGTGTGTGCGCTTTAAAATACACTGCTCAATATGCACAGCACCCTTTTCAAAGCAATCTTGAAATGTGGCAGTATTTAAAGTTATTGCTCAAACGATAGACGGAAATTTACTTTACACAAATAGTGAAATTATTTTATATATTTATATTATATATTTATCTAACCGATAGCAATATAATCTGCTAGCAATGTTAGTTTAATAACGACAATTGTATCCTTGTCGGCATACTAACAATATTTGCCTGTTAAAACCAAATTTGCACAAAAATTAAATCTGAATTTCATTCATCTATTATCTGCTGCCATTCCACTTTCCCGTGTGCAGCTTGGTCAGGCAATTGTCTGTTCTTAAAATATGGCATTAATTAAGATTGCAGTTATGCCTTTGGCTGCTCATTGGCAATGGCTCAATGTGTCTTGGCTGGCTGGCAGCAAACTTTAATTGCCACTTGCTAATTGCAAACACGACCATAGAGCGGCCATTATATACAGTTGCCATATTTCATATATCAAAGATATATAAAGAGGAGAGAATACAAAAAGAAAATAACCGCAAAAAAAAAAAAAAGAAAAAAGGAGAACGTAAGCGCAGCAGCCGCAACAAACGTGCAACATGGGTGAGAACGGACATAAAAAGCAGCCTCGCATGAGGAGCACCACTGATTAGTATCAAAAGGATGCCGAGGATGTGGATGTGGATGATATAGTACAAGTATGTTGGTATTGCTGTTGTTGTTGTTGTTGCTGATGTTGGTGCTGTGCCTGTGTTAGTTGCGGTTGATAGTCGCCGTTTGCCCTGCAGCTAGCGCCCAAACAGCAGTGCAAAAACTTTTGATTAAGCCACAGTTATGGCAGGTTGTTACGAAAAGACAGCCAACGACAGAGATAGAGAGAGGGTGAGCGGTATAGACAGCGGGAGAGAGAGAGAGAGAGAATGGGAGTGGGAGTGGGAGAGGTAGTTGTAGCCTGCCCCTAAAAGCATGCTGCATGCTATTGTTTTGCTTGCTAGCTCGTTAGTTTGTTTTGCTGCTGCACGCTTGAGGCGCAACATTGTCTCTACTTTTAGAGGTGCTTCTTCCCCGCACCATCGCTTCCCCTCTAAACCCCATCCTTTGATGCCAGTGACAAATTTTGCAGAGCGCAACTCTTAACTCTATATCAGCAGCTGCACACAAAAAACTTTTGCGTAAAACTTTGATGATTTTTGATAAATATAAAAAAAAAATAAAAATACACACACACACACAGAAGTAAAGAAGCATATACATTATTTATATACATATATATAAAATAAAAGGGGACGAGCTGCGTTTTCAATAAGCAAACATTGCTTAGAGCAATAGCGATGAGTATTACATTTCTATCAACAGAAACTTGTGCTGCACTCAATTCGAAGCCAGTTTCCAAACTACGAACGTTGCTCAGCATCATCATCAGCAACATCATCGTCATCATCGTCAACATCATGATCGGTATCGTCGTGGTAGTTCGCGCTGTTGAAAGCATAATAAAAATCGCTTTTCATGTGGCGGATTTTTTCTCTCTTTAAGCGTTAGCTGCTGCTGCCATAACAAAGCCATAAAACGTAGTTTTAATTGCATTTTCGTTGTACCCATTTTATGTAGTTGAGTTGGTGAATGCATAAAAACAACAAAGCGCAACTGACCAGGGAGACACACTTGCACACACACACAGATACACTGAGGGATGTAAAGCGGGGTAGTTTCGGCAGCACTGACTTGGCTTAGTTCAATAGACGGCGCCGCATTCTAATTGCAGCGTTGGGGGGCATGCAGATGTAGGCACTTACGGCTTGACTGGCGACTGCTTCTCCCGCTACGCTTTGCATCATAAACTAACGCAGTTTATGTGGGGTTGATGCACCCAATGCACACACACACAGACACTTGGAGATGTTGGCAGTTTGGCAGTTGGCACTTTTGCCATTGCATACGCGTAGGCGGCGTCGCTTCGACTAGTCCGCTATGACATGCACGACTTACCCAGGCGCTAAAATTTGCGGTTTAACATTGCCAGTGGCGCCTGGATTGTAACCCCTACTCTCACCTCCCCTCCATCTATGCCCCAACTGCCGCAGTGCTCTTTGTCAACGGCTCAACACTTTGTCATAAGGCTAATTGTGTGCTGAGACATCTTTTCGGACCAAGTCAAAACATTTTGTCGGGTTTTTTGGTTTCTCTTCCTTTTGTATTTATACATACACATTTTCTATTATTTTTTGTTTGCCAGCAAAAGATTTAATTAACAATTTGACTCTCAAAGGCTTCACTGAGATGTGGGTTGCCACGCATTTTGGCTTTTGGCTACATTTAAATTTCAAATTATGTGCGCTAATTACGCAGTCACCCTCTCCCGTCTCTCTCTCTCTCTCTCTCTCTCTCTCTCTCTCTCACACACACACGCACGCAGGGAAACCTTTTTGCTACCCATAATTAGTAGGGCCTTTGTGCGAAGCGAGCGTCTGAAAACAGAATGAGGAGTCCAAGTTGTAGCAATGTGGGATTTCCGAGATGCCTTAGGAATGTTGGCTCAATCATGCTCTCCATTACCAGCGAGTTGGAGTGCCTTATGAGCTATGAATGGCAGCGTTTATTGTTCAATAGCTGTACACTAAGCAAATGTTGGCTTTCGTTTAATACCTTTAGATGTGCAAATTTGTATATTGAAATTTGGCTGAGGCACTTGAACATTTTCTTATTGAATTTTAAATGCCACCTGAAAAAGGCACAAAATTTACAGAGTTTTAATTGCGAATAACTTAACTTTTTGAAATTTAATTTAGACCGCAAATTAAACTACTTTCATGAGGAAGTAAATGGAATTAATATGAAAATGTATTTCGATTCAAAAAGTGTATTTAAACAGTATTTTAGTGATTAAGTTTTGGTGATAAGATTTTGGAATCAGCTGAGATAGTGTTATAGAAGAAAGAACTTTATTGACGAATAGATAGTTTCTGGTGATTGCTTACTATTAAAGACATTAGAAAATTGAGGTCAAATAGACCCTATGCAGTACAACGAGTTCATTATCCAACGACTGCAATCAAAAATGGCCAATATCATGGCACAAAAAAACTGAGCACAGAAGCCAGACAATTATGTTGCCTTAGACTCTGGACTCCATATGCCACAGCAACCTCATGTTTATTACATGTGTGTGTGTGTGTGCGTGTGTGCGTGTGTGTTTCTTGGGACGGTGTTGTTTTTGCATGCAGCAGCTACAACAGCTGCGGGTGCCGACGTTGATAAAGCATTCAGAAGCGGCAGGCAGCTGCCAGTCAGCTGCAAAAAGCGTTGCATACAACAATGCAACGAAGCTGATGATGTCGAGCTGAAGTCGATGCTGTTGCACGAACTGAGGTTGAGGCAGAAGCTATTTAACTGCTCGTTGTGGAGAAGATGCCAGTGTGTATGTGTGTGTGTGTCTGTGTATAGATTGCTTGAGCTGGAAAACGTTTTCCAATTTATTACCCCGGCCACATCAATCATTTATCCAGCCCACAGATGCTGAAACTGGCCCCTTGCCCCCTGCCACACAACAAACCAGACCGCAGCAGCGTAGCTGAACGTGCGACTAAATGAACATTTTTGGTTAAACATTGGTTTAAATTTTGCGGCGTCATCGCCAGTACCCGGACCCAGACACAGTACCCACAACCCACTACCCAGTACCCAGTCGCAGTCGCAGTGGCAGTCGACAACAACAATAATACTCCTGCATCCTGTCACTGTCAACAACATGGCGGTGTTGGCGTCGCCGCTGTATACAAAATCAACAAGGCTTCAGTTCATCGACCACTTAATTTATCCAGCTGAGCTTTGAGTAAAGGCAAAAGCGACGCCAATTGCGGTGTGTGGGATGTGTATGTGGATGTGGGCAATGAGGCGTGGCTGGCGCATGCCTTTGGCCAGACAGAGAAATGCACTTAATTGCCATCACCCAGTCGCCCAGTCGCCCAGTCGCCCAGTCGTTAGTTGACTGTTTAGCTCCCTCTCTCTCTCTCTCTCTCTCTCTCTCATGTATGTGTCTCTCTTTTCGTAGCATTGGCATTACAATTAAAAAATCAGTTGGCCAAAATAAAACGCAGCGTGCATTTAGGCGCACATGGACGCAGTCAGATTCAGAGTAACTGCTGTCGCGTAAGAGGTGGTGGAGGAGGATGAGGGGGAGGAGTGGAAGGCAGCCTCTTTTAGTCATTCATTATGCATTAATGTAAATACGGTAAATGTTGTCCAATCATTAACATAATTGAATTACAAACAAGCGGGCGCCCAAATTGGGGTCTTGTTCATGCGCATGCATAAATCGCAATTTTAATTACTTGCTCGACTAATGGATTGTGTGTTACGGGCCAGCAGAGTCGTATTACCAACCAGCCGGCCAACTAAAAACTGTTACTAGCCCCAAAAAATATAGTAGCAAGCAAGCAGCGTAGCGCAGTCCCGTCCTGTTGCTGCAACATTCGTCCATTAAATATTTTACGACACACTGAAAAACGTGCAGCACGGGCTCATGAAGCAATTGAATTTTGCAGTTAAAAGCTTCAATCATTTTCAATTGCCGCAAACTAATGGCTGATTATAAAATATGCATGCGAAAGGCGGGCAACGCCTCCGCCTCCGCTTCTGTCTGTGCTGTGCTGTGTCGAGTTTATATAACAGAACTAATGACAGGAACGAACGACTGCGACTGATGAGCCAATCTAAGGTCTAAGGTCGAGTTGAAACCAAAATGACACCTGGTCCTTTAATGTCATGCCTGCATAAAAAGCAATCATCAAATGCTGCTTGCGCTCTACTTTTATTGATTTGCTTGGGTTTTGCGGTGCCGGAACGGAGCCGAAAGCCTCCAATTAAGTTTTATTTTAATGTATTTCATTTGAACGTCTTTTAATGGCATTTTTCGTATGGCAGCCATATTACTCATTTGCCATAAACCAAAAGGTGACCACAACACGTAGCTCCCATCTCTCCACTCACTGACATCCTTTGTTGGGGCGAGGATGTGGCTGTGAATGTTGGGATGGTGTGGGGGATGGTTATGAGATTGGGGATGGGCGTTAAGTGTTGCCCGCCACTCGACGTTCAATGGTCGCAGAGTCGACATGGGTCGCATGGGTGAGATTTAAGCTTTAATGATGCATGAAGCGGCACAGGATGTGGCTACCCAGTCGTGGGTAAAAGGCAATGAGCGCAAATGTGCAGAAAGACAGAGACAGATACACATACATATAAATTTATATTTATATATAGAGAGAGAGAGAGGGAGAGAGAGAGGGAGAAACAGGGTGTTGCCGAAAGATGGGCTTGCATATTGAGTGGCATTAAAATGCTTGAAAATGCTGTGCTGAGTCGAATGTTTTGAAGGTGTTTATGAAGAGTGCTACATCATCAAAAGTTGATGGCGAATTTGTGAAATTGCGAAATTGAATTTGGCCAACGGTGCTTTTCAGTATCCGAATTTGAGTGTAGATAATTGACATGTCTTCAACGGAATGAGAAATGCAAACCTTCAACTTCATGTATATCAATAACATTAGTTTCTGGATTTGTTTGAAAACTAAGTGCTTATCTTACTTTAACTAATACATATTTTATTTATCTTGTCTTGTCTTTTGCAGATGAACCGTGCTTTACAGCTGAAGCCAGCTGAAAATGAAAGTCGCAGCGGTAAGTAAATCAAATCAAATTCAAAGTTATGACCCACCAACAAATACATAATTTAATTTTTCCATTTGGCAACTCAATTTGCCGCTTACCAATCAAGTCGCCATAGGTGCTCCCAAATATAATTACTTTACTGCCAAACACATTCACAGCTGCCCAAAACTTGACCCGTCGTCTTTGTGTAAGTTTTTTTTTTTTTTTGGCTGAACGGAAGGGGGTGCGGAGGGCTTTCTTAGAAAAAGTGCAGCGTCAACGAAACTTTTTATTCACACCTTACCTAAGTATTTGCCAAACTCGAACACGAACACGAACTCAAACCCCGAAAGTTTAATTTCGTCGTCCTCTTCTATTTTCAACACCTACAACACACGTCAGCTGAAATTACGAGCGCGCTTCGATAAACTGTCAAAACTGTCTGCAAAAATTTGACATTTAACAAAAAAACAAAAAATACAACACGCTCAGAGAAAAAAAAAATCAAATTTCTAGTATACCAATGCTCTCTGTGTGTGTAAAAATAAATGGGGGGAGTTATAAAAAAAGTTCTAGCAAAACAACGTTGAACTGTCAATAGCAGGGAAAAGCTGGCGGACAAGGGAGTTCTACTGTGCCCTGCCCTGGTCAGAGCGCCATATTGTTTTTACTGGGCTGTTGTCATGTTTCACGCTTGTTTCTGACAGCCTAGCCCCCAAGCCCTCTACTCCCTTACTCTCCCCGCAGCGGCCTGCTGAGTCTACGTAAGGGAAAAACAGATGGGCGAAGATTTGCATAATTTACGTAGCACTTGATTTTTTGATTTTTGGGTCATTTTTCGAGTAGTTCTTGCGTTGATAAACTTATTGACAAGCTCATTATGCATAAGACATGCAAATGGTTTTTGAGAGCATAAAAAACTTATTTACTTACAAAAAATTGCACTTAATGAGACTTCAAAGTATAACGCGAACGTAAGAAGATAAAAATTAATTTTATGTGAAAACTGTTCCCATCTATTCAATAACTTGTACTGAACACACAACTGATAACTACCTTAAATGCATTATTATGTTGTGTAAAACGTAATACATTTGTGAAGCTAGCAAATTATGATATTAATCAAAAATATCTCGTGGAGAATATGAGGCGTAAGCAACTCAATTGATGAAATCTGCCTTAATTTCATACCGGACTTTGCAAATTAGTTTTTCGAATACCACTATTAAATTCATCGCTTTTTTAAGAGAAGCGGCTTCAGACGATTCATACGATTTTTGTGGGCAAAAAAAGTACGCCACGGAATTTTCGTTGCCCTCTGGCTGGATGTGGGAAGGGCGCAGGTGGAAGCCACAAAAGTCAGTGCACTGCGCGCAATCTTTTAAGACATTTTGCAGCTGGCAGTGCTTATCAAAGCAGCGCAGCAGCACCCAAAATGTCCATTGCACAAATTGCTCGTGCACACACACACACACAGACACACACTCATACACCTACATACACAAAGCAAAAGGGAATGTGAAGCCATTGCTCATAATAGTCAACGTTGACGGTCGGTCGACGGTCGCTGTGGCAAAAACTTGACAAAGTTGATGTGTCAAATCAGCAGAAGGCAAGCTGAGTTGCGAGCAGCGAGCAGCGGAGGACTCGAAACTCGAAGGATGTGCCACCCGCTATACAAACGGATGACCTTTAAACTTTGCCAAAGGACATGAAAGCACTAATCGTTACGTTGCTCCCTTCTTTCATTCATCCATTCATTCAACGTTCATTTGCCAGTTGCTTCGATTTTACTTCACTGCTACTGCTGCTGCTGCTGCTGCTGCTGATGCTGCTGCTACTGCCACTGCTGTTGAGCTCTGAGAGCGCTTGGCGGCAACAATTTAAACTTTTCTAATCCGCTGGGGATTCAAACTTCAAGTTGCAGCAGTGGCAACTTGGCGGCAATCTGTCCGCACAATTGTGCTGCTCTTTACAACCATTTCTAGTCCAGAGCCAGGGACAGAAGCCAGTTCCAACTCCAGCACCCAGCACCAGTCCCATTAGGAACGCAATCATGTCGACATTTTTGTTTGTTGCTTTGTTTGTATTCGGTTCTCTTGCGCTGCGAGTATCTCTACTGATGCTTCTGCTCCGGCGTTTCTGGCCAACAAATTTCGAAGAAATTAAAGGGCTCAACTTTCTGGCCCGCTATCAGCAACGCACTTGGCAACTCAACAGCTAGCGACTTTTGACTTTGGCTTTTGTCCGGGCCCAAACGCCTAAACCTAAACGCAATTATCCAAGGACAAGTTTAATTGCTTCGTCGAAAGCTCACCAAAAAGTCTTCGGCTGCAACTTTGCCGCTGACATTTGCATTTTTCTTCTTAATTTTATTTTTTGTTTGCTATGCCGATGTGAGTTTTCATTTAACTTTAATTTATTTAAAATCAAATCAAGCATATGACATGTGTGCCTTAAAGACTTATTGGCTAAGACTTTTCTTCACAAACCTTAACTAAAACCCAACTTAAAGCTCAAAGCTTAGTAAAGAAAATACAAAAGATGACCGCCACTTTTGTTTTTCAATAAAGTAAGATTTGTTGCATTTTGCCTTTGTCTGTGTCGCATACGTAATTTTCTGTGTGCCATATCTAAGCTCTGATGACTTTCGTTTCATTTGCCATGACACACGCACACTCAGACTCTCACACACACAGACACACATACCGAGACACACGACTACACACACGTTTAGTTATTTATCTTGATATTCTCTCCGTCGCACACATATTCATGTTTCATCATTATCAAACTCATATTGTCGCCAGTTTCGTCTTCTTCATCGTCGTTGGCTTCTAGCTGGCGTCTCTCGCTTTTACGCGTAATTTGTACTTGTCTCACACGTAATGATGTCACGTAAATTGCATACGTTGTGACGTTACGTTGCGTTGCGTATTTTTAAACTGCACGCCCACGGACCCAGCAAATTGAGCAGAGCATGCGAACAAGCGAACAAGCGACTCAGCATGTGAGCGAGCGACTTAAAGTCAAATTAATATTACTCATACGCAGCGTACCTCGTACAGTATGCATTAGCATGTAGGTGTGTGTGAGTGTGTGGGTGTGTGTGTGTGGGTACGCTCTATCTCTTTCACGTTCAACCTCTATCTTTTTCGCTCTCACATTAATCAATTGTGGAATCCGTGCCATTTCCTCGAACGCAACACAGATTTATGTTTCTAAATGCGCATTAATTTCCTTACCTTCATCCTGAGCTGAGTCTGAGTCTGAGTCTGTATGTGTGTGTGGTGTCCTGTGTCATACGTCAGTAAATCAGGTGACTGCTGCCTGGCTGCCTGTTTCCCGTCTCGCCTCATTCATCATACTTATAAATATTCATTTCCTTTACCGCGCTGTGCCCAAAAATGATTGCAAAAGATTAAAAATCAACTCCATAAAAATATGCGCACACATTTCCAGCGTTGATAAATTACAAAGTAAATTAACAAAAGCGGACAGCCTGAGCGAGAAGGAGATGGAGAAAATTAAATACACAATTGCTCTGTCAGTCCATCCATCCATCCATCCATCAGTCAGTCAGTTGGAAAGCGTATGTGAAAATGGGCTTTTCTCTATACTTGTTCGCCATTTCTTCTTATCGATAACGAAACAAAAACTTTGAGCGCCTCATTTTCTGGCTGCTCAGGCAGCCTGATTATTATAGACAACGCCTCATCAAATTGAAAAGCAATGAACTATGAAACAGCCAGGGAAAAACTAACCCTAACAACAACATCAGCAACACTCCTAATAAGCAAGAGGCGCAAAAGTTTCTCTGGGCCAGCAACGTGGTGCTATAGGGATAGGAGGAGGAGGCGAAAAACTAATAATAATAATACGCAGCGTTGCCTGCAAAAACTTTTCTCATTTGTGCACAGTTCTTCTTCTCAACTCCACCCACTCACTCCGCCATCTGTCGATATCTCTATCTTAAGGTTGCTGCTGTTGCCAGTTCGCATGATTACGCATTTGAATTGTATTGGCGCCAATTTGTGCTGCCTACTTTTCGGCGACGTTGGCCAATTTCATTATCGACACTTTACCTGTACTGCCCCGTCGTGTCCCATCCCTCCTAATAAAACTTGGCTTATTAGCGCGCATCAAAACGGAATGTTTATAAGTTAGAGTGAATGCCAAGTATGATACACATTTTGATGTGAGCAATAAACTGAAGGGGCGACAAAATTCAATTGAATTTATATTGTGATATTTAGTACAACATCTACTTGAAAGTAGATTGGAACTCGCCTGCCGAATGATGATTGGCTTTGGTCTTCGGTTTGGCTCAAAGCAGGCGGCGCAAATTAAAAAATTCACCACTAAGCCCAATAACAAAGCCGCACACAGACAAAAGGCATAAATAAAGGCCAAAGAGGCTAAAGGCAGAGCCTAAAAGCAGACATCAATTTCTGCTTTTGCTGCTGCTGCGGCTGCTGCTGCTGCTGCTTTATTCTTTGCGTTTTCTTCTCATTCTCGTTCTCGTTCCCCGCAAATTCTTTAATCAGCTTAAATTCACACGTACAGAAAGCGACGTATAGCCATTGATTGGAGGCTTACACATACACCACATCCGCCCCCACACTGCTGTCCGACAATCTTTATATATTCCTCTGCTCTATCCTTCCCCTCCTCCATATCTATCAATCCTCTCACACTCTCTTTTCTTTTTGTGCTGCTTTTATCAAAGCCAGTTCAAAGGCGCGTATGTGTATTTAGGCTTTTATTGTTTTTGACCTTTTCTTATTTTTTTTGTGTTCGCTCGCATTTTTTGACAACAAAAAATCGATTTTGCACACATACACACTCACAGATAGACGCCTACGCACAGCCTAGCAGCAGCAGCAGCAGCAGCAGCAGCAGCAAAAAGAAATTGTGAAGGAAATGCTTTTCGCCCAAATAAAAGTAAATCATAAGCGGCAGGCTCAGCAGCAGCAACAGCAGCAGTAGTCGCCGCATTCACAAGTTCAAATAAGCGATAATAAGTATTTATATGCCCAAAAAAGTAGGCAGCACATTTTTTCTCTTTTGCTTTGGGTATGTGTATACTTAGTGGAAAACAGGCTGCTAAATGCGTTTTAATGTGTTCCAACAGAAGCGAATAAGAAAACAACTTTGGGTCTGGCAACGCCACCACGCAGCATCTTAAATATTTAAGCATTCTTTTAGGCAGTTTTATTTTGTATTTTCCTTGGTTGGTTTTGCTCTTTGTTTTGCTTTCGTTCGCTGCGTAGTTTGTCTGCGCATCATTTTTCTTGCGTTGCTGCTTGATTTTTCTTTACGAGCGAGTGAAGCCTGTCAATTGGCTGAATGCCTCGTAAAAATGCCAGAGGCCTAGACGGCGGTCGGAGGACGCACAGCACCAGAGCCAAGTGGCAGCCAAAAACGATTTGTAATGTTTTCTTGGCCGCGCCGGAAACGGAAAAGCACACAAACACAAACACACACACACAAAAGTTGCCAGTGCCTGTGATTGTCTGTGCGAGTCTGTGTGCTGCTTTTAGTTTGTTATTGTTTTCTTTTTTGGGGGAGTTGTGGGCGGGGTTTGCTGTTTAGGCCTGCCAAATGTCATCATTAGCGTTTCAATTGCCATTTTAGACCGTGACACTTCAAGCATTTGCATAAAATTCAAGTCAAGTTGTTGACATTGATGGCTGACGTTCTTTGATGTTTGCTTTTCGAAAAAAAAACCAACGAAGTTCAAATATCCTGCAGCTGGCTGGCTGATGGAAAAGCAGCTGCTAAGCCCAACATATAAAGGATTACAAAAATATAATATCGGCAGGTTTAAAAAAGGTTTATAAGCCAAGCTAAAAGTATTTATATGTAGTTTTGTTAGAATAAAGTTTTACTATTTAATATATATATTTGACCCATTAAAAAGTAGATGAAAAGCCATTACATTACACACCATTACTCAGCAAATATTTCAATTCCTAATTCATTCTTACTCTGAAGTACTTTAAAATGCAAATTAATGACTTGTATATTCAAATGCAGTGCATTAATGTCGCCTTTTATTCATTTTCGGTTCTTTTATTGAATAGAGTCGGCTCGGCTTAGCTGTGATTTACTTTACCACCCACCTGACCCGTTGGACACACAGACAGACAAAAAAAGAAAAACACTTTGTTGATCTTATCAGCGCGGCAATTGTCTGGCGCTTCTGCGTCTGCTTTTGTTTGCTTGCGGTGTCTTCATTTCACAAGGCAGGAAGTGGACTGGGGAGGGGTGGGGCAATATTGCACGATAAGCGACACGCGAAGCATGTTGCCAAAGGGCCTGAGCGGTTGGGGAGGACAGTAAAGCTGCGGCCGGCAATCAATAGTGTCAACTGGGCGACGGCTAGCGGGGCGTATGTGTAATATAAAAAGTAATTATTTCTTATGCAATATGACGACCACAGTGTAGATTAGTAGGTGGTGGAAGAGAGACGTCGGGGCCTGGGGGACGGTTGATAAGCATCTGGAGCAGCATTTTATTGCAAGCGGCGCAATGTTTTAATTGTTTGTCGTGCCAATGTTGCCATTCTGCAGCTGTGTTTTCAGTTGGTTTGTTTTCTTTTTTTTTTTTGTATTTGTATTTATATTTGTGCTGGGAAAGAGCTCAGCCATTAAAGATTGTAATCTTAATTGCATTTAGAGTGCCTTGCATTGTAGGTTAATAATCATAAATGTTATGGTAATAGTTACTACATACCTATGCGGATGTGTATTCGCCGTGTGAAGCATTTTGTTGTGGCTGCAACAATGTGTTTTGTCCATGTGGCTCAGGCTCTCGAAAATAAACTTTAAATTTAATGAACTGACATTTGCAACGCTGTTATTCAGGTGCATGTTTGCAATTAAAAGAAATTGATATTGCGATGCACTCAAAGTGAAAATGCCAAGGGAAAGTTGTAGAATAACTAATGTTTCCTAATGCAGTGTAATCAAAATTATCAGACCGTTGTTAATATCTTTGTATTAGCTTCTCTATTACATGTTTATTAGACTGGATATCAAGGTCGCTCTTGACATGATTGAATCAATAACGAAATGTTCTGTTCATTTGAAAATTATACATGCTGCTTTTGAGGAATGTTCATTCCATTTTATTACCTTGCAGAGTTATGGCCTTCTACCTTTTCACCTACTTTAAGAATATCTGAAAATTAAACTCAGCCAGTTTAGTACAGTTGGTTATCTTCTAAAATATATGTATATATGACATATATAAACTCGTAAACTTTGGTTTCCCACGGACATCGTTTGTGACTTGCCAACACGCCATCTAGCCATATCGTTGCCCTCCGCCTCCGCCTCCGCCTCTACCTTCGCCTCCGACTCAGCCCCCTCCTTCTTCTCCCAACAGCTATCCCTGACGTGTAAAAGAGATAGATAGCATTTTATGTGAATGTTTTGTCTGCCCCCGATCAGTCCCCTTCCCGACAAGAATACACTTGAGTAAGCGAGCACAAAGCGAAGCTCTTGCGTTTGTTTGGCTCATATACTTTACAAATCTTGATAGCTTAATAGCGAGTAAGACGAGGAGAAGTGGGGATCTAAAAAGCAAAGACATGTTTTGGCCAGCGGGCGAGCTAAAAGAATTCTGCCACATTAAAGAGCCACAGAGCCAAAAAGCTAAAATAATATAAAAAGTCATAAAAATAACAGCGGGACGACCGCAACACCAACATCTACAATTCGAAAAAAAAAAAAATAGAAAACAAAAGAAAACGAACAAGTAACGAGAACAAGTTTTGGATTCCAAGCATTTCATATGAGTGTTCTCTCTCCCCCCCAAATCTGTCAGAGTGTGAGTGTGTGTGCTAATTTAGCCAAAATCAATAGAACCCTTCGAAAGTGTCGAGCTAGTCGCTCTGCTAAAATTAATGAACGTAGGTGGCGACAACAGAGCAACGAGAATTTATGTTAAGTTGAGTCACCAGCAGCGACAAAAACTATAAAAATTAACGAGCTGCAAGTAATGGAGCATACTTTCTGGCGTTCTGCCCCCAGCGAATGGGCATAAAATGCGGTCCGCTGCCTGCCGCAGCGTCATTGTTGCTAACTATTCCCTTTGCCTCTCTCTCTCCCCCTGAGTATATATATATATATTTGCTCTCTTTTTGTGTAGTATTATAATGCCATTATCATTTTTATTATTGCATTTTAAATGCATTTTCATAAATAATATATTATTTTTCTTTTTTTTTTGTGGTTGTGCCTTTTATTCATAATTTTTAATGTTTGGCCAGCTCACAGCTCATTAGGCAGGCAACAACAATCGAGAGCAAATTGTAGAAAGTGTTTGCGCACAAGATGCAGGCGTAGACAAGATTAATGTTTTGTTACCACAAGCCACGTATCCTGCCAAACATATTCACACACACACAGACACACACACACAGTGTGCAGGCTGTCAGCCATGCAGCGGTTTTTATTTTTTGAAAGTCGCCTCAAAGTCATGTGCACGTTTCTGAGCGAGTGCTGTTAACTGCATTTAAAGTAGTTGCTGCTGCTTTTCGTTTCTTGCTTTTACTTCTACACTGAAAATGGCACAATAGTTGAACACTCGAATGCGAGTCGAGTTGGGTCAATCACACGAGCACAGACGCTGAGGAGGGTTATCAATGGAAATGGATTTCGGGATTCGGTTGCCAGATGCAGACGCCCCATAGGTCACAGCAGCAGCAACAGATTTGGCAATTGCTCGAGAAATGAAGATGAAGCTTACCAGATTACATGTTGTTAACACGATTGCATTCTCTTGGGATAAATAAATCAAACTTGCTGATAATGCAATCATTTCATGCAATGACGATCACAAGTTATGCTAAAATAAAATCGTGATATTTACAATAACAAATATTATTTTTTACTATAAGGCTGAATAAATTTTGAAGAGTGGCTCAGTAAAGAAATATATTCCAACTGTTTAACAAATTTGTGATTTTGTTAGTTGACACGAAATTCCAATATCTTTTCCTAGCACTCTGGCATGTGTGTGTCATCCATGACTTAACCCCAAGCACATGATTCCTGTTCTTATTTAAAACCAACTCAAAGCACTGTGAATGCATAGCCGCCTTATGCACTCCGCGCAGGCTCTGATTCGGGTTGTGCCTGGTTTATTTGTGTGATTGTGTATATGTTTGCTTACGACAACGTGACTGCAGCAAAACAAGCCGTACCCATGGTGCACAAATATATGTATAGATATACCCACTATATAGCGAGTCATCCAACTATCCATCCATCCATTTATCCAGCCATCCAGCCATCCATCTATCTATCTATCCATCCATCTCTCTATGCAATGCAGCAAGTCATGCAGCGCAGCTCGCTGACCCGCACGATGCCTTTGTCTGCCCCCTAACGTTGTCTCTGTTCAACTACACATCTCCCCCACTGCCTCGCTCTCTTTCTCTCTCTTCATCTGCCTTGCAGTCTGTCCAGCTTGCATGCATTTGGTTTTACAAACAATATTTGTTGTTGCTGTTGTCTTCACACAACAACTACATCAAGCTCGGGACTCCCATCGAGCTGTGTCTATTTTGAATCCTCTTTTTTGCTTTTAAACCCCCTCCCACCCAAGCAACGCCCACTCCGAAGACTAAACAAACTAATATGCTATGCTTAAAGCGTACATATTGGACTTATAGTTGTTGTGCTTGCTGTTGTTGTTGTTGTTGTTAGTTTGCTTGTTGTTATTTTTGATGTTGTTTGTATACAAGCAGTGCGAGAAAGCAGCAGCAGCAACAGCAGCAGCACCAGCAGCAGCTCCTCTACAGCTCCAGCTTCAGCTCCAATGCCAGCTCCAACCGGCTGGTACAAAAGGCCTCCCGCTGCTCTCCTGTGCTCTGTGTTCAGTTGCTCTGCCCGGTTGCTAGCTGTCATATTTTGTGCTCTCACGCTGCCTACATGACACGCCATTGTGCTGGCGCAAAGTTTTCTACAGCGACCCGCTGAGCTCTGGCCACATCTGAACTCCCGAGCAGAGCTCACGTTGACCACCCTTCGAACCCCTATACCACCCCCTTCCCAATTGCCTGTCGCACGCTTATCATATAAATTCTCTGGCTGTTGTTATTTTTTCTATTATTTCTTCGGTTTTTTTTTTTTTGTTTTTTGTTATTGTTGTTTTACCCTCTGATCCTGGCCTTAACAAAAAGGCTAAAAATGTTGGCTTGTTGTTCTGCCTGCTATTGAAGGCTTAAGCGCCAGTCAGTCAGCTAGTCGTTCAGTCAGTTAGTTAGTTGAAAGGCGCTTGGGTTATTCGTGCCTGTGACTGTGTGTGGCAAACAAACACACACACACACACAACCATTCACACACAAAATCAACGCCAGACAAAAACAACAACAAAACTGCCTATACCAGAAACTATAGTCGAACCGATTTCTCTGTCCCTCTGCCTGTCTATCTATGTCTATCTATGCAGCAGCTGCAAATGCATTTTACACTTGAATGCTGTGTCGACCATTGCTTAAAGCTGTTGCCCAAAAAGGTTTGACTAGTTTTTCCAAGAGTTCGGCAAAAAATTTTGCCTTAGGCATATTTAAGTCAATATACATAGAGAACAGAAGACATCTTTAATTTTATATCTCTTGACTGGTTTTGAACGTTATATGCAAGTTTACATTGAGATTACGCTTTCTTATTCATTTCCCTTGCAATTACATTTTTGTAGCTTCTGAGTCTAAAATTAAAGATTACTTCTTAAAATTAAAAATAAGCCTCTAAGCCGCACAGCAGCTAATCAAGAATTTATATTTTTTCCTGCGGTTCCAACAGTCATTAAAGCAAAATACCATTCACTTTAAGGGTGTACAAATACAAAAATACTCGTTATTATTAGCGGTTATAAAACACAACTGCTGTTGCTACTGTGGATTTGGACGCAGACAATTTGGCTACACTATAAACTCATCAGCGTAATGAAAATCACCCGAGTCAGTCTGGAAAAAGCAAAAACAACTGTCGCCCCTTGTCTTTAAAACTCTATCAAAACGCGCGCATGTGTTTAATTACTCATTTTGAGCAGTGAGAAGGACGTCACATTGTCGGATAGTTAAAAATGTACTAAGATAATTAAGAATTGCTCAAATAGCATAGAGAAATCTAATGAAAATTGACAGAAATGAAACGATGGCTCCGTGCTGTGTTATGCGCTTCATATAAATTTCCAAACGTAAATACGAGCTCTGGCTGGTAATTAATAACTAAAACGGGCAGAATGAGCAAGAGATACACAGGAGGAGTCGCAGTAGCCGCAGGACGACAGCTCAACGCTCAACGTTGAGCTGAACGCAGCACAGCCCGTAAAAGAATGCTACACAATTTTCAATGCTGAAAGCGCGATAAAAATGAAATTTTATGTTCTGCTTAAGAGCGTCGCTAAAGGTTATTAAATAGCCGGGGCTAGCAGTATGGGGTGGTGGGAATGTACTGTCAGGATTGTCAGGGCTCTTAAAGCTGTCTCGAACACATAGTTTAATTGCAAACTTTACTGTATGACTTTCAACTGACATTCAAATGTGAAGCCAGCAAATACATTTAAGAACACGATGAAAAAGTGCAGCACATGGTAATACAATTATGATGTACTGCTTGCTTCTGGATGGGCAGAGTACCGATTAGAGAAGGAGTAGCGAATAGCGAGTCGCATTAAGTGCCATTGTCTGGCTGTTAACATGCTCATTACTAGGCAAAGGCAAAAACAGAGAGCTGAAACTGAAACTCGTTCATGACTTCACTTCAATTATAATTACGTCAAACAGTGCAACAGAAAAAGTAAATGTGCAACTTGAGGCAAACAAACAGATAGAAACGAGACCACGCATCCCTTACCCAACCAATCCCAAACCCAACCAGACTCAGGACTCAGAACTCACTTAAACCAGACAGACTTGTCGACAACACAAACAACTTCCAAGTGAGCATTTCCTTTAATGCCTGCCACTGCGCTTTTGCCTTGTTTTTCTTATTTTTTTTTTTTTTTTTATATTACATTACATTTGCTCCCAAAGTGGTGCCTGGCTCCGGACGAGAACGACGATGATTGTCATTGTTTTTAATGCCAAAGAGTTTCTGGTCTCTGGCAACATAATACGAGCATCCCATTCAAAGAAGCATCGTACAAAAACTGTCTGAAGAAAACTCATAATTGCCCGCTGCACAAATTGCAAGTTATGGCCAAAGTTGCACAAGAAACAACCATACGATTCTGAACCATAAGCATTCATCATGTAACCCTAGCTGCTGAAGCCGGGGAAAGCTGGACAGGCGAGCAAGTTCACTGCTCCTGGCAGGTGGTCCAAAGTGCAAGTCCTTTTACTTTGATGCAATTTATAAAATAAATGCGTTAACGAGAGAGCATGGGAAATCACACTGGAGTCTGCAATTTAGTTTTTATATTATAAGCTTATAACTATCTTTAAACTGAATACGTTTTTTATGAGTGAGCTAAGGTTGCAGGCAAATAAATATATTTTGAATTTATTTTTTATAAAGATTAGTTAAATTGACTGCTTGAATGATTGGAATTTGTTATCTGAAAATATTTTGCAATTTATATTTATACTTTCAGTGCCAAATAATTTAAATTCTTTTTTCAACAATTTCTTACTAAGAAAAGTGTCAAAATTGAATTACTTTCAAAATAAATTCAGGTGAATTTTACCTCCGAATAAAGTTCAGCTTGAGTCTGGCAATTCGTCAACAATCCATCTGAGTAAAACAGCTCGGGCAACTGCAATTTAAATATCGCTTAAAGCCTTGTGTTTTTTTGTTTGCCTTGCCCGCCGTTTTATTGATGTCTTTTGACGCCGCACTTTGGCCCAGCACAGAAACGGAGAGGACTGGACGCTGTGCATCCAGGACACGCACACAAAACAGTTGGCAAACAGAGCAGCAGACAAGGTCCAGTGTCCGCCACAGCTGCCCGCAGTCCGAGGCAGTTTTCCATTGAAGTCAGCTGGGCGTTTGTCTGCTTCCTTCTCTGTCTCCGTCTCTATCTCTGTCTCCCATCGCGTCACTCACGCTGCCAGTTATGATGGTGCGGGACTTGAAGGCGACTCTGTGTTCTCTCCGACTCTAGTTGTAATTTATTTGGGTGCTCTGGCAACGTTTTCTTTATTGCTGCTGCTGCTGCTGCTGCTGCTGCGAACGGGCAAAACTTATTAATTTAGACTTTTTGTTCGCAAATTTGCGTCTGGGTCGTTGGCCAACTATGCAACAACATCAACAAAAAGCTGTTGGCTTGTTGTTGGTTTTGTGCTTTGCTTTGGCAACATTTATGCAAATTAGTTTTGATTGTCTCTCGCTCTGCGCTCGTTGGATGGGCAGAAGTTTGTAGAAGGGAGAAGGGATGCTGTTGGCAGGAAATTGAAAGTTAATTTGCATGCTGCATAGTTTAAGGCGCCACACACAGTTAAATACACAACAATAACTGTCGACTGGGCAAGCGCTTATTCTTATTCTTATATATTTGATTTCATTTCATTTTATTATTGCATTATCTTTGTACTGCACTCTCATATTTATTTATATATCTGTACATTCGGTCCTTTGAATTCGGTCACCCGTCGTCTTATTTAATTGCACGTGCATAATTCTTTTAAATTACAATTATTACAACGCCTGGAAAAATTTATGTTCATTTCGGTTCATTTCGGTTCATTTCTTATGCAGACTGCAGGCAGCTTAAAGAAACGCTTCATTCGCATTCTCATCCACTTTTGCGTATGTTGCGCTTTATTTTAACAAGTTTCCACTGCTGCCTCTGCCCCAGCCTGCGTTCCGGACAGTTTGGAGGAAGCGCCTTTAAGGCGCTTACTTGCATATTTATGTCACTGACAGGAATGTGTCGCCTCTGGTCACTCGCTCAGCGTTACATAAATATGAAGTACATACAGAGAAGAGGGGAGAGGAGAGGGAGGGAGCAGGGTTTGTTAACTTGGTTGGTTGGCTGAGCTGCCGTTGCTGCTCGCTCATGTGTGACAGTGGCCAGCTGGCTGAGAGACAGGACAATTGACAGTTTTGTTGCATAAATTTTGTGGGGGCTGCTGACAATATGGTTATCAGTGGTGGAGGTGGTGGATGGGTGGAGCTTGGAACTGAACTGAAACTGACAGGATTACAGCGATGGGCGCTGAAGCTGGGAAATGTGAGACGGGAGATGGAGATGGAGTGTGCAAGTGCCTGACAAAAATTTCATATGACATTTGGCTCATCTGTTATCGTTATTAACATAATGCGAAACTTTGTTTTCTCGATGATCCCGTGGCTTAATATTCTTTTATTTTTCTTTTTCGTAACACAGAGGATTATTATTGTTATTAGTAATACATATCCGTAAGCAAACCAGAATATTGTAAAAAGAAATCTTGAAAGAGGAATTAGAGTTATTGCTTTAGAATATGAATAAAAGAAGTTTGACATAAGCCCTGACACAAAATTGGTGTAAGTATAAATCTAGAGTATAAATCAAGTATGCAGATTGTGTTAAAAGAAGTAACTTCTTATTCTTTCTATTAAAAAGATATTCGGCAAATAATTCACTAACAGCTCAAACATGCACATTTTTCTTTTACTCCTTGGCTAAAACGTGTTGCAAATGTCCTTAAAATTTGCAAAAATAGACAACTATCATTCCCTAGTAATATATATATGGATGTGTGTGTGTGTGTGTGTGGATGTCACCCACAGCAAGCAGAGCAACTGCAGTCATCTCGTTTGTTGCAGCTCAGTGCACAGTGCTGGCGAAAAATTTCACAACTAATTGAATATTTAAAACTGCCAAACCGCAATTTCAAATTTATTACCCAGTGCAGAAAGTCCGCAACACACACAGAGTGATCCAGAGGGGGTGGGATGAATGGCAAAGTACAGGAGGCAACCAACCAGTGGAGCGTCCATTCAACGGCCATTACCTTTTCCATGTGTATGCCTCCCTATCTGTCGCTCTCTCATCTCTCTCCCTCTCTCTTTCTCTTTTGCTCGCGCTGTGTCTCTGGTATAAAATGTCACTTAATTGCAATTTAGTAAATTGTTTTCCATGTTGTATAACAACGGCGGCAACAAGCAACAACTGCCCCTGAGTACTGGCAACGTGAGTAGTGTGCAGTGTGTGTCCCTCCACATTCCCCTAACTCGAAGAATTTCATAGGGCACACACATATTAAAACCATAAATTTTGCGGTGATTTATCTTAATTTAAATGTTGCAACAATGCATGCGGCTGGTTGCTGCGACGTCTGCTGCCTGCCCCTTTGTTTAAATAACAAAGCAGCTAAAAGTATGCAACAATTTTTTATACCCACACATGAACATTCACATAAGAACGCATAATATGTAGCACATTTTATGGTGGTAAAGTGGCGTAGCTTTTGTGTTTTAATTTTTATTTTATTTTTTTTATTTTTGGATTTCATTTTTTGGACGACGACACGCTGTGCGCGAAAAATCAATTAAAAATTCATCAAATAATTAACAAAAGCACAGCGCAGCGTTGCCGGCAAGAAGGGGTTAAACAATAGCTGCCACTGCTGTTGCTGCTGCTGCTGCTGCTGCTGCTGCCGCTGGTGATGCTACTGCTGCTGCTGTTATGTCCTCGTCTCTCGTCTCTCTGGGGGGTGTTTAACAAGGCCCGCTCAGGGACGTAATTTCAATGCCTGCTGCCTCCATGTGTGTGAGCGACTGCGACGCGCAAAACAAATTAAATTCAATTTAGTCAACAGCAGCAGCAGCAACAGCAGCAGGAGTAGGCAGAGCGGGAAGGAATAGAGTAGGGGAAAGTGCCTTCTGCAAGAAGGTGCAATTTTGATGGATTGCTTTGTCAGTCTGCCTGCCAGTCGAGTGCTGGGTTCGAGGAGCTGGTTGCCTTGTTTGTTGCTTAGCTGCAAAGTTTACGAGTTCCTGCTGCTGATTTCGTATGCCTGTGTGCGCAAATTTACATATGTGCTGGTGTGTTTTCATCTGTGTGAGTGTGTGTATGTTGTATGTGTTATATGCTGGACTAAAGTTGCACCCAAGTTAACGCAGCTGCATTTAAACTTTGTTCACACTGCTGTAAGAATACAAAATAAAAGCAAAAATATAAAACGACTGCCTCACTCATACAAGAAATTAAAAACTTTTACAGCAAATGGCATTAAGCACGAACTTGAGGGCCCCAAGTAAAATGACAGCAAACTCGAGCCAAGTATTATACTTTAGTAAATATGTCTTGAAATACAACTAAATAAGCAAATCTAATCTATGAAATTAAATAAAATAAAAGTCGTTGAACGCCTGATTTGGATTTTAAATTTGGCCAGTTTGGGCGGCAACTGAAAAATATATGATGCTCATCTTAACAAATGTTAAATATGATGTATTATTCTAGACTTATGCGGTTTTGTGTTTCGTCACTTCAATTTGTGTGTGACGCTGTTAATTAATTTTAAAGCTCCTACTGGCATAGAGATAAATCATTCAAGCTAAGCACAAATTTATTGCATATTTTCTGAGCAAAAGTCATGCCCAACCTTCAGTCAAAGCGTTGGCTTAAAGCTATTTTTCTTGTCTGGCGCAACAGAAATGACAAAACCTTAAGCCTGCCACAAACCAAAAATCACAAATTTCCGCTTTTTAATGAATGCCAGTGACAGCGACTGGCTCTTTGGCACGCCCACAAGAAGGCGTGGGTCAAAACGATAACACGTCGGCTATAACTGTTACCAGTTTGAAAGTTGGCGGCGTGACATGTCAGATTTTTGGATACACCGACGTTTGTGTGGCAGGCTACTCCCAAAGAGCATGCAACTTCATTTATAAAACCCCTTTTTGGTGCCGCCAACTGACTTTTGGCTTTTGTAATTTATACGCGCTTAAAGGCGTCATGTTGAGCAACACCTACAAATTATTTTTTCCATTGTTTTTGCTTTATTTTATCTTTTTGTTATGTTTTTTTTTTCTTTTTTTTTTTTTTGCATAACGTCAACGTCTGACAAATGTGCCATAAGCAGCAACAGCAAAAAACATCAGCAGCTTTGAAACTTTTGCGTGCGGCTTTTGGTTTTGGTTTCATTTTTGTGGCCAGCGGTTAAAAAAGTTGTGGCCAAATAAATGGCAAAATGGTAGAAAATGACAAATGACCGTCAATCATGACAGGCCAGACGAGAGCGTCCAGCTGTGGACTGGAACTCTGCAACTCTTTGGGGGTGGGATGATAAGGCTAAGCTGTGTCTGCCACAGTTCCCAGCCATCTGCTGGGTGGGGAGTTGGTTAGGTGGAGCAATACGGGTTTAACCAAACACACCTGCTGGTCAATGGCAGTCAAAGCTCATCATTGGCTGTTTGGGGGGTGGTTTCTTTCTGACCATCTAAATGAGTGTTTTGCGCCAGATAAGTTGTACAGCTCATATTTTTGTGGATTGCTCTCGGCTGTGGGCATTAGCTGTGCGTAGCTTAAAGTAAAATATATATGAATAATCAGTTGAATATCACATAAATAAGTAAAATTTCTGTGTCCAGCTCTGAAGTTAGTTAAGCCTCTAGTTAAGCATAAAAAATAGTTTTACTTTAAGTTATAATTATTTGTCTCATGGGTAATGCTATATTCTCTTTATATGGCATCAGTGCTCATTATAAAAATTGTATTTAGTTTTGCTTGCAGCTAACATTCAAAGTGTGATTAATAAAAGTTGAAGCAAAGTTTTCAAAACTCTTTAAAATTAGCTATGCGCTACAAAATTAGACAATGAAAGTTTTAATATCCTTCTTTTTTTATATGACATAAGTTTACCTATTGAATGTTGTCTGATGTTCAACTGGAATTTAGGGTAAGCCACAAATATAAATATTAGATTTACAAATTCTTTTGGCAACTCCGCGTATGCGTAATAATCGTTCAGCGAACTTTGGCAAGCAAAAATATGCTTTTGGCCCAGTAGTGAGTAAACAAAATCGTTTGGTTCCAAGAATTTACAATTTTAGTTTGCAATCTGACAAAGAGGCCAAAAATTGCAAAGACGACCAGAAAAAATCTTATCAATTTTCCTTGTTTCCTTTTTTTTTATATATTTTCTGTGAGTTGGCAAAGTTTCAGAGTTGCTGGCCCCCGAAGTGCCACTGTAAAATATTTTATTGAATATAATAAGCAACGCAAACTTTGGCCAAAGGACACAAAGTTGTAGTAGACGCTGCGAGTGCTCTTCCTGTTTGCCATTTAATATGTGCGCGCACAAACAATTTTGCCGGCCGTCCTGCGTCCTTCAGTCCTTTTCCCTATTCTCTTTTCTTCCCTTGCGCTCTGCATTTATTGCAGTCGCCTTTGTACTGCTTAAGCAATATAATACCTGCGTGTGAAATAACGCAAAGTTTATGCAGCGCTGAAAAACTTTGCGCTTAAATGAAAACTACAAAACATTTAAGTTCCGGGTAACCTCGACAAAATTTAAATGCCATGCCCCTAAAATGGGTGGCCCTTCGGGCGATGCTGAAAATGAAATTTGAAATTTCAGCTTGTTCACTTTTTTTTTATGTATTATTCTTGCCAAAGTTGTAGACTTTGTAGTCGCGACTTTGATGCACACCGAAAAGAAAGTGTCAAATTAAATTTAAAAGTGATTTGCCGCGCTTTCTTTATTATATTGTATGTGTGTTTTTGTGTGTTTCGACTTCTTTTCAAATGCTGCCAGGCATGCCACTAAATGCCAAAGTGAAAATTCGCTATAATTTGCTTGCAAAACGAAAACGTCATTTTGGGACAACCTTCTTAGGAGATTTGAGTCTCTCGAAATTGAATTGACTCTGACTTGTGCGTAGCAGCTTTTAAAAAATCAGTTACTGTCTGAATTAGAACGACTATTATATAGTCATTTGACATTATTTCGCTTCTTATTATAAAGTTTTTGAAACTCTTCGTTCGAAAAGCAAAGCAATCTGTTGAACAACTAAATTCAATAAGCTTAAAATATTCGACTAAATGATAGAAAGAGAATGTGAATCACTGTAGAAAATCTATTTACAATGATGGCAAATAAAGGTTGCCAAGCTTTTAGTCTGAGCGCTCAATTAAAGCAGCTGCTTGAGATTTTTGCTATTCCGTTGCTGCCGCAAGTCAACAAATAATTTCCATGCAAATATTTTACACTAATTATTTCAAATATTTTCCATACGGCGGCGTCGAAAGCAACCAGCAAAAACAAACGCAAGTTTTTGGGCTCAACGACTGTCTATCTGTCTGTCTGGCTATGCCCCAAAAATAGTTATTTGCTCAAATTAAATATATACATTTGTGTATTTGTGCAGGGCAAATACTATGTCTCTCTGTCTGAGTGTGTGGGTGTGTGTGTGTGTGTGTATTTGGGTGTGTGTGGGGAAACAAAATTATTTTATGGCGTTTGCCGTGGGTAAACAAACAGTAAAACAGTACTATAGTCAACCAGAGCAACCAGGGCTAAGGACTCACAGTCGAGAAGCAACTTGGTGAGTCACTTGACACGAACGCCACAGTTTGTGCTATCAGTCAGTCAACAGTCTGCAGTCTGGAGTCTACAGTCGCCGACGCCTAAAACTATGCAGCGCACTTGATTTTTTGTGCCATTTTCCAGCCTTTAGGTGCGGCTTTAGTTTGGACACAGAGCCGCTGAAATTGATTAAGTTTGTTGCCTGCCAATGAAAAAGGCACTCAATCAAACGGAGACCTCTACGCAAAAACGAGAAAGAGTCAAATGTGCCATTGAAATCGCACACAAAAGTGCCTAACCAAATATAAATGAATGACTGAATGAATGAGAAGCGAATCGCATCGAATTGAAAAAAGGCCCTTTCCTGCTCTGTGCAGTTGTTGTATTCAAATCAAGTCAAACGTGAAAACGTTGACTTTACACTTACACACACTTGAGGTAAAAAAATAAAAAAAAACATCTATTGATGAAAATGGTGACTGCGATGACAAGAGTCGCTGGAAGCTGAGATTACTGCCCGTGAAAATGAAAAATGCTATGCGCACTATATGCATGCCATATGCATCCAATATGCAAAACTGCTTCCATTGAGGGAAGCTGCTTGAGTGGTTTCAAATGTGTCTGGGCGTAGTTTCGAGTTTAACCATTAATATAAAAAATTAACGCCTTTAAATTAGATATAATCTTTGAGCTAACAACTAGACGAGTGTAGAATTTCCAACACATTTTTGCCTATGGCTATAAAGGTTATATAAAACGAGTCTTTTACTTTTTTCTATAGTAATTGACGAAAATCGTGACTAATTTAAATGCCAGCAGTGTAGACACTGTGTCCATGACTGTCAAGACCTTTTAATTAAAAGCTATTTTGCTTGCATTTTTAGGGCCTGTGGCGTCGGGCGTATCCACAACCAACTCTCACTCTTCCCAATTCTCATATTCTCCTAATTTATCCCCTCTCTTTTTCTCTCTTTCTATCTCTCTCTCTCTCCGTGTTTTTTCTCTACCACAGCTTGAGTGGAAAATTTTAGCATTTTAATTTAAATTTAATGTGGGCGTGTCAGCGCGTTGCGTGCAACAGTTTCAACAACTTGCTCTCTTTCTCCTTTCGACTCGCAACCTCCCCCCTCGGCGTTCGTTGCATTAAGTCAAACGTAATCCGCACATGGCCCCGGCCACAAAAGGCAAACAGACGGAGAGAGACAAAGCAGTTAAAATGTCTCCCTAAATCTCATTCCCTTAGTCATTCTGTGTTCTGTTCCCCTTACTCTTTGACTTTATCGTTTGGTTTGCTGTTGCTGGCTGTTGGTTTTGGTGTTGGTTAGGTCTAGTCTACTCACTTGGCTTTGAGGTCTGGGTTCTGGGTTCTGGGTTTGCTTTGACTGGTTGCTTTGGCCAGCTGCTGCTGTTGCTGCTGCCAGCGTCAACGCCAACGCCAGCGTTTCATTAAGTTATACAATTTAACGCCCTTTCAGCTGGGCAACGTTGTTGGAGTTCTATTTACATTTGCTTTGGGTCAAATTACACAAAATTCTACGGGTGTTGTGGCGACAAAAGCCACTCCCAGCCAGCCGGCGACGTCTGCCTTCGGCTCTCGTTGTGGATCTGTATCTGGATCTGACTTTGACTTTGACTCTGACTCTAACTCTGAATCTGGAAACTGGCTTTAGCCTTAGCTAAATAAATTTTATACAAAATGTTTACAAGAGTGTCGCCAACCATTGTTGGGTAATTTAAAACTTTGTTTTAACGCCATTGCAAATATTATTGAACTCTGGTCATGATTTGCTTTTGCGTCTTCTTAATCTTAGTTTCCTGGCCATTTTCCAGTTTTAAGACTTTAAAATATTAAATTCTCTTATACATCCGCTTTGTCTGCAAGTTTCCTGGCTTTCCAATGCTGACCCAATTAGGTGCAATTGCAAAGATCTAACTCACCTGGCCCGTTGCCTGCTGGCTTTGTGTGACTTTCAAAATATGTGTTCCCACCCCAAAAAGTTTATGTCACAGAGGAAGAAGGAGTCGATGCGTTTTTTTTTCTCACCGTTTGCCATTATCAAATTGAATTTTGCATGCAAATTGTTTTTGGTTCTAAAAAGCTTTTAAGTTTTATGGCACGGAAATTGGCTCAGCAAGTTTTGCTTGGTCAGAATATTGTCTCCTTTTGCATACCCTAAGTCGACTCAAATTTATAAAAGAGGTAATGCATAGCTGAGCAAATTTTTGCATTGGCCTGCAGAATTCCAATCCGCCCACATATAAATTTACATAAATTCTGGTATATTTTGGTATGTTTATGAGGGAAATCGAACAGAAACCAAAATAAACACACAAGTGATAACAGCAATAGGAAAACAACATGTCAATTCAGAAATATAACGAATCTGTTGGCTTTTACAGGGTATTCTGTACGCACAATTTAACTTGTAGCTTATTTCTGGTAAGCCCTTCACGTTTCGGCACTTTTAGCCTGCCTTGGCTTGTATATCCAGCAAAAAGAAACACAACGCTGGGTTTTTTTGTTGGGCCGCCGCACTAATTTGAACGAACGGCTAATTATGATGTCTTTTACGTGCCAACAAACGTTCAAGTGACTTCCCCAGGCCCACTTCAATATTTATTTTACTGTAAACTCAACCTAAAAACTGACGTCGACTGCCGCAAACGACAGGAACCCATTCAAAATTCAAGTGGGCGTGTTTTGATGACATGCTTGCTGCCTGCCACCCTGCCACACTGCCACACTGCCAGGCAGCCTGACTTCCTCCCTTCCTGCCTGCCTGCCTGCCTGCTAGCCTGCCTGCTGCTTACCTACAGCACGTAATGCGCTAGGGATTCGTCAGTATTAGCTACCCGGTAAAAACAATATTAATAACAGTACCAGAGGCAGCAGTTGGCTATGAGGCCCGGGACCCGCGGCATGGCCATAATAATACATCAGCTGAGCCAATGCCCCCACAAGGGTTTCCACTTCCACACAGAGACACACACACACACACATACACACACACACACAAATAGACAGTACGACAGACAGAGAGACGGACAGACTGACTGACTGACATCCCCAGGCAGGCAGCTAATAGTCAACGGCTTCGTTCGACTGACGAACGCTTCATTGAAAAGTTTCCAGCGTAATGGCTTTTGTTTGGCGGCATCGTTGTCGTTCTTTGGACCACGTTTCTCGTTACTGGCGGAGGGCAACGTGGGCGGTCTGTAGCTTCTCTATAGCATTAAGTAATTGATTACATCTCAAGGGACTTTTAAGCAAGCCAGCAAGCGGACAAAGAGGAAGAGGCACCAACAACAACAACAAAATGAAATGGCACGCCACTATAAAGCTCATAAATTTCTATATAACTTGACTGCTGTGGAGCGGCTCGGCGCAATATAGCGTAAATAAATTTCGCTAAATAGTACACAAAAGCGCAGGAAAAAAAAGAGGTAGACAACAGTTACCCAGTGGAGTCCAAAAATATCTGGTCGGACAGTCGACCTTTGCCGTGTTTTTACCATAAACAATAACCATAATTTAACCCCAGCCAAATGTGTTTGTTAATGTGGTTTGGTCGCTGGCTCAGAAAGTTGTATGCTAAGTTTAGCAACGGAGTTGAGAAGAAATGTGTAACGGATGGACGGAGTTAAAGGTTGGGGTTGGTCTATTTGTTAACTGAATTTATGGTTGCAATATGCAGCACAGTCTTATTGCAAGAGTTGGGCACGAATCTTGGATTAAATGAAGGGCACATTCTGCACTACTTTAATCGAATCAAACTAATTCTTTTATTCCATGTCATTAATTGAATCGATTTAAGTAAGAAAGTTAGTCAACTTTTACCCTCATCTCATACTGAATATCAGGGGCAATAATATTCTGTTCAGCAGTTCTGCCACAGCCACATCCACATCCAAATGCAAATACCTTCAAATTAACCCACTCCTCTGCAATGACCGCAATTTTCACGCTCATCATTTTTATTTTTTGAGATATCTTACGTTTTTCGTTTCGTTGTGGATTTTAAATTAAAACACTGCAGTGTGCGGGTTGTGGGTCGACAGTAGCAAATATACAAAAACAATGAAAGACAAGAAGACAAACAATAACAAATAACAGTAGCATGACGCTGAGGCCCCTTTCGACTATAGCTACAAGACTGAACTGTGGCCAGGCCACGCCCATCTGGGGGCAAAACCAGCCATTTTTATGGTGCCTAATTGCGCAGCGTTCTCCCCCCAGACCAAACAGCACAGAACTGTGGAGAGAACCGACCCGATCCGCCCCGATCCCAAAAAAAAAAAAAAAAAACACATAATAACAACAAACGCAACAACACAAGTCCCGTGGTCTCGACCGGGCCTCGGCTGTTATAATCATAAAATTGCTTTTGTGGCATACAAACCGGTTATATTGCTCCCGTGTGATAGTCCGCCAATGTTTCCAGTTGGCTGTCTCGCTTACCGACTCTGGCTCAGGCGCCGGCTCCGGCTACGGCTCTGCCAGCTACTTCTTCATTTTGCACAAATGAAAAATGTTGCGGTTTATTTTCATTTACAGTTTTTCCACTGCGTCGGCGGTAGCGACGGCGACGGTCTAAACATAATTTGTTGCATTAATGTTTGCCACATGCACATGGAAATAGGAAATACACACACACACACATGGATACACACGCACATAGTTTTTGTTTAATTTCAATGTAAATTACTTGGGCAAGGAGGCGGGCAGTCAGGTTCGGGGTTTTAGCTGCGGGTCTAGCTGTTGCTTTGTGTGTGCTGTACTAATTGCTTAGAGCCCTTGAGCTAGAAATTTTGCGCATAATTAGTGGCAAATTGCATATGGCAAATGGTCGAGAACTGTCCAGAGCCGGCCATATTGCACACATGCATATGTATGTATGTGTGGTTGGTTGGTTAAGGGATATTAAGGGAATTATGGCAGCGAAATAGTTGAGCTATGTTTGAGGTCAAGGGAAGAATCAAAAACAATCTCAAAAGCGCACACATAAACAATGAATCTAACCCAGAAGAATCTTGCAAATTCCAACTGCATAATTTAAATAGCATTTAAATCATGAACAATAAACGATTTCCCTATTCTCCCCCTTCCAACATGTAAGCAATTTGCCTGTCATACCTACATTGAGAGCAAATGCTAAGTATGCCGTAAATATTACTGCCAAAAAGGTAGCCGACAAGGTGGCGACCAAGCCTGACACTGGGGCACATAAAAATGTGATATAATAATGCCATTGACAAATATAAAGCCATAAATTATAAATGTGAAATACTTACTTATAAACGAAATCTACTTTTCCACAAAGTAAGCAAACAGAAAGCAGCGAGCAATAACCTGTCAGGCAGGCCACACAGCAGAATTGGGGGAGAGGAGCGTCGGGCACAAACAGAAAACTGAAAACCAAGCACAAAACACAAACCGCAACTTGTTATAAAATTAGTAAAATTTTCTCAGCAAACATTTACATTAACTACAAGGCAAATCCCATGCCCAGACCCACAGACAGTCAGAGCCTGTGCCTGGCACTTCAAAAGACCCATAGAAGCATAGTCAAAGAAAAAAAAAAAAGTAACAAAATAATAATACAAAAAAAAAATAAAAAAAAATAAAAAAAAAACAGTAAAGGAAAGCAGAAGAATATTACAAAATGTGAGGCGAAGCGAGCCAGTCCCAAAAGTATTAAGAGAGCAAAGCAATTAAAATATGAAAATATACAATTTTCATCTTTCTGAGCTCATTGCATAAATCATTCCGAATGCCTGAGCCCACATTTTCGTTAGGGTAGCAGTGTAGCACATTCAAAATTTACTGTGACGCTTTTCACTAATCAGCATAAGTCCTTGACAGACACACACACACACACACACACACACACAGAGACACTGTCGCGCACATACCTTGTTGCTAGGGAGCAGAAAATGATTTATTTCGAATTCAACTTGTTACCTGTAGCTACTTTAATGCCGCTCTGGTTGCGAGCCGTTAGTGTGGAGGGGGTACCCTTGTTGTGGGGCAGTCCACTTACCAAGCCCACCAGATGACAATATAAAATATAATTATATTCATTGCGGCCATGGTCTTGATTGTAATTACAAGGCAAACTACGTGGAGGCTGAAATGGAAATGGGGGTATTGCCATCAACATTTTTGGGTAATGCCCGCGAGGCAACTCAAAAGTGTATTTTAAAATTTCCATACAACAACGCCCTTTGAGACATACGAGTGAGTAACTTAGCCCTGGGTGTGAGGTGGTGGTAACGATGTATACGTGTGCGAAAATAGACATTTGTCGTGTCGTCTTCAATTAAAACTTTGTACAAATTGTACTGCAGCGCAGCGGTAAATTGGCAGCCCAACTGAGCGGCATTTATCCGGGTTTGTTGTTGTGTGTCATAGCATAAGCCAACAGGTTTTTCGACATTATTTTCATTTTACCAATTTGAATTTGAGTGTTTGACAATTTGTAGATCTTAAACTCCAATTATTTTTAATAGTACCAATCATATTTTTAAAACGCCTTCCGCAACCTTTAGTTAAACTGTTAGTAAACAAACACTGCGTCATTGTGCCAACCAATTGTTTAATAAATAGTCTGTTATCACGTATTTCACTTACTTGAAATTTGCATATTGTGCGCCACAGAGATTAGTTCCACTTCTGCGATTTTGTTGTAAATTGACAACTTACAGCATGTCAATAATAAAATAAAAAAAAAGGAAAATAAATAAATTGACCTGCAAGTTTGGAGGAACTACACAAATAGAAAATACAAAAAATAAATAAGAACATTGAAAATATTCAAATAAAAGGTATATATTGAGGGTTTGAATATAGCCAGTGAGTTGTGCGTATATAAACACAAGTATAACCAATCAAAAATCCAATTAAAATTGAGGAAAATTCGATTTGCATGTAAAATATGGCACACAAAAAATAAACAACAACAACAAAAGAGAAACCGATATCAAGTGCAGTTTGTTGGGCAGGGGGCGACGAAAGCATAAAAAATATTTGCTGTATACGAAATTGAAAAGCCTGGAAAAAAGGCAGCCTGACAGGCGAGAGAACTCAACATGGGATTGATATTCCCGTCTGTTGGCAGCCGAGCACAAAAAAATATATAAGTAAAAAGTAAAAAAGCACGTGAAAACAAATAAAAAAAAAATAATTTGGTTACCTATAAGCGTGTGGCATTTACACACAGCAAATATTATTTTTTAGCATGGTGTTTACTGTGCGTCAACTCAACCAGCAACACGTTGCATAAATACAAATAGCGGCAACCATTTCAAATATCCAGCAGTAGCTGGTAGCGAGATGAAAGTGCTTAACCATAATCATATTCAGCTTAACAACTACTTAAAGCATTCTCACTAATTATCTTCCCTCTCTCTCTGTTTTCTCTTTTTAGGTAAGTGTCGATTATGCAGCTCAATTGCATAAAATATGTGCATATGTCTAGTAAATTAAGTTCACAGTAAGTTTTGTTAAATATTTACTAAACTTAGTTTAACCAGAACAATATGTGTACCAAAGTTAAGGTAACCTTTAAACATATATTTTGTATTTCAGAAAGTTAGGTAATCCAAGTGAATTGGAATATAATATTTTTCAATATTCGATATTCTTTTCGATTAGTTCTATTCAATTTGTTGCAATTTTTAAGCATTTTTCTGCCCGTTGCTGTTCTAATTCATATTAAATATTGGTGTTTCCCTTGTGAACCAAATCAAATTAAATTCTGAAAATATATTGTGCACATTTTCACGCATAAATAAAGACGATACAAATGACTTTATCGAATGACTGTTGATTTAATTAGTTTATTATTTAATTATTGTCGCAATTTCAGTGTGTATGTGTGTGTGGTGTTGTTAATATTCAAATTATTTTTGTTAATTTGCGTTAATAATTTGCATCGCGATTTTTAACGTGTCTGCAAATTTAATTGTTAACTTCTCTATACAAATACATAAAACAATAAAAAGCTCTGCGTGTGGCTATGCTGTGTGTGGTGTGTGTGTGTGTGTGTGTGTATCTCAGAGTGTTAATTAATTTTGCGCTTGAAACGATGTCAGTTGTATGCAATTGACTGCAGGCTTTGCTGTGTGTGTGCTGCTATCGCACACTTTTAATTAGACTTCAATTTCCAATTATATAAGCTTTTACATTAATTAAATTTCCATTTTTATTTTTGCCCGACTCGTCTGGGCTCTCCTCGTCTCTCATCTCTCCTTGCGCCTTCGGCGATGCCATGTAATTTGTACTGAATTAATTAGAAATGCCGACTTGGCAGTACTTCTTACCAGTCTCCTCCTTTTTGCTCAGCCTGCCATATCGAATTAAATAAACGCTGGCACGCAAAATCAGATCAGAAGAGTGCAGGAAAGGTAGGGCAGTGGCTAAAGAAATAACTCAAGGTAAATAAATAATTGAATTCATTAGGCAAATGAAAAATGCTGTCAATGCGCTTGCCAAGCGGCACACAGGGCACAGGGCACAGGGCTAAAGCCAATGAGTTTTCTATCTAGCCCAGTCGTAGAACATCCCAACGTGGTACGTACACATATTGACCCAAATCTGTGCAAACAATGCCTGGCAGTCTGTCAATGTCCGCATGTGTGTGAGTGTGCGTGTTGTGTGCGTGTGTTGTAAAGGATAATAGCAGCCTGTCAAAGCTGTTAAAAACGTAAACACAAATAAAATACAATGTTTACCCCAATAGCGCAAAAGTCCTTCAACTGGGCTGGCTGGCTAGCTGACTGGCTGGCCCGCTGGCTGGCTGGTTGTCTGGCTGGCTGGCTGGCTGGCAGGCTGGCAGGCTGGCTGGCTGGCTGGCTGACTGGCTGGCTGGCTGTCCACCTTTCGTCACGCCCTTCTCGAGTTCGCTGCGCTTTTAACGTTGCTCATTAGTGACCAAAATCGAAGAACAACAAAAGCGACAGCGACAGCGACAGCGAAGCTTAATCAAAAACGAAGAGACGTAGAAACGCTGTCAAAAAAAAAAAAAAGAAATGAGAAAAAAAAACGAAGGAGCGAGGGAAACATACAAACAACAACAATGGCGTCGACAAGCGGAAGGAGAAGCAAACAATGCGACAAAAATAATACTCGTATGTGTTCAGTGATGAGAGCAGGAAGAACAAATAACAACAACAACAATAATAATAATGAAGCATACACACACACACTCACACATACGTAGATAGGTACATTATGGTTACATTATAGGTGTGCTGTGGCTTCCAGGTTTTATATATATCTGTGGGGGTGTATAGATTTTTGTTAGTTTTCTGTGGCGTCATGTTAACAAAAGCAACAAGGAAACAGGTAGAATTGTGGCAGCAGCCGAGGAGATGAGTGGAGAGAACGATGGCTAGATGGAACTTTAAGTGCGTTACGTGTTCCGAGTTTTGTTGTCTTACCAATAAAGTGTAGGCTTTAACGAAATGTTCACCAACAATTTGGACAGAAGGTTGAGAAAATAATTTAAGTTGGCAGCTACTATAACAAGTAACAACAAAACAATTCCTATGCAACATATGCATTTAAAAAGTTTTATAAAGTATAAAGTATATATTTTTTTTTTTGTATTTTCAACACTTTTCGGTAAACATTGCTAAGTTTAGCAGAAAAAATCATCGCACTTAATTGCATTTTAAAGTTACGCCTGCTGCCCAAATTACCTAAACAAAACTTAGCAAAACTGGTGATAACGAAAAGAATTGCTGCACAGACGACTACTCGCTTAATTATGCAACAAATTAGGCCCAGGATGTTGGCAAGTTGAGTTAAGGAGTCGTCGACTCCGGCGATGATGAAACGAATTTATGTATTATGCATGAAAGTATGCAAAAGCTTGCCTCGGCATTATGCTTATAGTTTTCAGCTGCAACAGCAGCATGCTCCATTACACGCCAAGAAGACGACACCCACACACGCACACACACTCACACCCACATGCGCACATTAGGAGTAGCTTTAGAGGAGGCCCAAGTTTATTATGAAATCCCAAAACTTAAATGCATGTGCCCCCAAGGGCAGAGAGTGCACTCAGTGCCACACTCACGCACACACACACACACACGCATTCATGCAATCACAAGCATAGTGAGTTATTAACACGCCTTGCCACATTTGCTTCCGAGCTAATGTGGCTTTGGTTTAGTGGCTGGCATGTGGCAACCTCGGGAGAGGAAGTGGAAGTGGGGACGGTGGCACTTGCAGCCTGCATATTGGAGGCATACGTTCGTTCGTTACAGCTCCATGCCTGTCATTATGCTAAACTAAACGCAGCCAGTGCTAGAATTTGCACTCTCCGTTAAACCTATCTCTTTCTCTCACACACACACTCCCCCTCTCTCTCTCTCTCTCTCTCTCTCTCTTCCTCGCTCCCCTGGGTCTGCACGTGCTTTGCAGGTAACATTTCCGTTGCAGCTTCCGCAGCGAGCGCTTTATAATTATTTCGCCTGGCGGCCCTTCGTGCTTGGCATATGCTGCCTGTTGCCAGGATTGTCAGGACGTGTACGTGTTGCATGCATGGCCAAAAAGGAAGCGAGAGGAGCAGCTGGAGAGAGGGAGCGAAAGAGAGAGAGAAAGAGGGAAAGAGAGAGAGAGAGCGAGCAGTGAGACGTCGAGAGTTATAAGCTTCATTAAGCATATGTACAGCAAGTTGTAAGCTGTGTATGTGTGTGTGTGTGTCGAGTGTGTGTGTGTATGTTGCATTAAGCATATTTAGCATAAGGATTTGTCATTTACGCTAAAGCGCACACAGAGAGATAATTAAATGACGCTTGGCAAGTCAAGTGAGTTAATGAAATTTTTAAACGCTTTGGGGCTACAAATATTTAGCAGTTTGATAATGAGCATAGTTTTCTGAGGGTGCCTTAAGTGCAAGTTATGGACTAAGTTTAAATTGGAGAATGTCAGAGGAAAGTTTTCAGTACTTAAATCACAATACTTTGTGATTTAACAGTAAGTGCAAGAAGACCAAAACGATACTGAATGAAACGAAAGAATGTTTAGTGAATATTAAAGACTGCGTACTGTAAGCATACTTGAAACACAATATAGGTCTTTATTTTGCCACTTCTTTGAAACTTAAACTCAATAAGCACTTAAAGACAACTTTCTATATTCTTTGTTGACTTCACACGTACTTTTTAGATCTCTAATTTTAAAGCTGCCGACTCTCGTTCGCACCCAATTGTCTGACATTTCTATTAAAAGCCATTCGCCCCACGATGGGTGCCTTAAATTGCTTTGACCTTTGCACAACAGCTGCGACTCTCCATTACACTCCGTTCCCCTATATCTTTGCACCCCTGGCATCCCTGTACGCACCCGCACATAACTCTTATGGAGACGCAAAAAGGAATGAAACGAGAAAAAAACAAATTTTACACACGCACATTAAGTCACGTTTTCGCACCATTAACCCATAAAGAACGAGCGGAGCTATGAAGTGTGAGCAAAAGTGAGAGAAGACCATAGAGAAAGAGACAGAAAGAGAAGAGAGAGTAAGAGCAAAAGATTTACAAATATTGAACTTTTTGCTGGTTAGCCTAGCTTCTGGATTTGCTTTTAGCTTTGAGCTTTCAAGTCGTAAAGCAGTCATGAGCATATTTTATAGATTTTAATATGCGAGCAACATAACAGAGACCAGAGCAATCCCCCCTGTTCACACACACACACACCCTCTTGCCTTGCTTAGCAGCCTTTTTAAATTCACGCCAAAAAGTAGGCAATGCTTTTTGGCGCCACTCACCCTCATCAGAAAAGGTCTCTGCATTTCGTTTAGTGACTTTTTTTTTAGCCCTATGACAATGTGTCAACGTATCTCACAGTCTGCGTCTGCCTGTGTGTGTGTGTGTGTGTGTGTGAGTGAGTCAAAGCAAAAAAAAAACCCACTTGATAAGGGTTTATCAAAGCGACACAGTAACTTAGTGATTTACTCGTGTGTGCGTAGAATTTTTTTTTAATTTCGAAAATTGAAAAAGTGACTTTTGCTTTCTTGACTCCATTTACAATGGCACAACGGCATGTGACAAGCAGACAGCGACAAGGACAAGGGCAAGTAGAGGGGAAATTATTGCGTATCTACCAGACTGGGCCGGTGACAAGAGGCCTAAGTCTGTATGTCTTTGCATGTGCGAGTGAGTGTGTCAAGTGCGAGGACGTTATAAGGGGCCTTGACTCATCTCTCAAATACATATTGAAATATTTATTAAAGCAGAATTGAGTTACGTTTGGCATTGCAAATGATACATCCAATTTGAAGAACTCCTGCTAGAACTAGAAGTATTGCTACGTGAGGACTTAACCCAATTCAAACTATTTGTCCCATTGAGTCGAGGGTGGAATTTAAATTAAATTTGTGGCACTTCAAGGGTATGCATTATCAGCAAAGTTAATAATACAGAAAAGTATTCTGTTATAGAATATTCGCAAAAGAAAATCCACATTCTTCAAGTTGGTCGCATATTTAAGAATCTTTCACAAGCACAATAAAATAATGCTTTGGTATACTAAAAAAAAATGTATATTTTAACATTGCCAGTTTTTGTTACCTAAGTCTGGAAAGCCAATATTTTTGTATTCGATGTCTCACTCTTTCCACTCTATCTCTCTCTCTCCCTCTCTCTCTCTCTCTCTCTCTCTTTTTCTATCTTTCTCTCTTAGCCTAACACTTAGCATTTTCTTGCAATTTAATTTAATTGTCATCACCCTTGAATGCATTCAAAAGCCAAATTTGGCTTTCGTTGCACTCTTCCAACTCAGAAAGTTGCCAAAAAAAAAAATACTTGTGGCTTACACCTCTCCAGCAACCGCTCTCACTTCAGTCACCCACATCCGCACACATACACGCACACACTCTCATTCGTATGCCACAAAAATGTGTGCGAAAAATCGCTTTTCATCTTATGAAATCATTTCTGGCTTTCAAGGATTTCTGAGCTGGAGCTGCCTGTGCTGATCAAACAGGCTTACAAGCTACTGTTTAAAATAAATAACAACGTTTCACAAAAACACACTCGCACACACACACACACCTTGCACAAACCAAATAAATTGGTTTCGTAACCGCAAAAGCCAAAAACGAGCAGAGACAGTAGCAGCGGGCAGAATCAAGTCTGAATTGGAAGTTGGAGTCACGACAGGCACTCTCACATCAATCCAATTCAATCAGACATCAAGCATATATACGAATACAATATTTTCGCAAGCAACACACGAATTATATAATCAATGGATATAGCAGACTCTCAACCCCGCCCAAAGTGCACCATACTTTATCCTCTCACTCTATCTCTCCATCCCTCTCTCTCTCTCTCTGTCTCCCTCCTTCAGTCACCCTCTCTAGGCAGCCATTCGAAAAGGGAAATAACATGCGGCAGGCACGTTGCAACACTATTACTTATTTGGCATAGCATACAGACAGACGCACAGACAAAAGACATACAGACGCCGACAACGACGGCTGAAATGAACTACATTTGTATGTCATTGTGTGTGTGTGTGTGTGGCTCAGGTGTGCAGCGAGCTCAAGAAAGAGACAGCTGGACAGAAAGAATAAGATTTAGAGCGACAAAGAGAGAGAGGGAGAGAGAGAGAGAGAGACAGGTGAATGGGGGAACCTAACAGGCGGGCTCTAAAATGCAATAATCTTTCGGCGCCGACGTCGTCAGCGTTTAAACGTGACTTTTAAGCATGATGTTGTAATATTTTAACCTGACTAAGAATGGCTGCACAGAGCGCTAAACCAGCGGTGGGGAAACCGATGGGAGGCGGGAAGGAGTGCAGCCAGAACTGTTTCCATTGTTGTGTGTGCCTGAAAATTGTTACAAATGCCCCCAGCGTGCATTTTATGGCCAGTGCGATAAATAAAATGTTGCAACACAGGTCACACTCACACACACACACACACGTGAGTAGTGAAAAAAGAAGAAAAACATAATATATACATATATACATATCTATGTATTTGTGTGCACAAATAATATGGTAGTCCTTCGGCTGTAAAAGGTAGTCGTAGTCCAAGTCCTGGCACTGCCACACCGCTGCCAGACAAACAATAACATAAATTTTGTTAGCTATTTTGCTCTTTCTGTGTGTGTGTGTGTGTGAGTGAGTGTGTGCCATGTAATTGTGCAATATGTTTTAGATGCCAGGCAGCATTCCCAACTACTTAGTTCGTACTTGGATGGGTCTGAAGTAGCCTTGACCACAAAGTCGAAGATGTTAACAGTGGCTCTAAGGGCTAGAGGCGCTTTTAGTGGCAATTCAAAAAACATCCCTTTTCAATTTATATATTCTCGCATATACCAAATATTTTGACAGGTAATTTGGTAAGAATTTGTATGCTCTTTATTTTGAAAAGCATTCTTCTGGCTATAATATTCAGATGATTTGAGACTTGACTACATTTAACAAACTAAGATAGAATAAATATAATAGAATAATAACAGTAAAATAGGAACAATAATTTAATTGCATTCCTTTAATTTTTGGAAAGCATAGCTTTGTGCTTTTGTGCAATTGCTTAAATGTCCATTCAATTGCTAAATGTTTTGCCTACTTTGTCAGCCATTACAATTACTGTTGATACCATTCTACTTACCACTTCTACCACTTGTCTCTTGTTTCTCTTCTCTAGACTATTTCCGTTTGCTCTCTTCTCTATGCGTAATTGTAATTGCAAAAGCCCTGCAGTCTCTCGGCCCCCCCATCCTCACTCTACTTCAACGCTTGGCCCGAGCCGAGACAAGTTTGCTGCTAAGCCAATGTAAGACCCGCAAGCGTTTCTCATACAGCAACAGCAGCAGCAGCAGTAGCAGAAAAGAAAGGCCAACAAACTACACAACTTGTTAGTGTAGTTGTCGGCTTGTTGTTGCTGCTTGTGTTACTCTGTTGTTATCGTTGTGGTGTTTGTCTTAGTTAAATTCCGAAAAGCGTAACGGGCAAACGAGCAGAGCAACGTCAACTGTGGCTGCATTGAGTGCGGCTTAAGTGTTCATCGACTAAACCGCACACCAATACACGAACAGCACATAAAACCCCTTGTCAATAGTCTGCAACTGAAGCAGAGGCTGAGACTGTGGCAGAGTGTGTGAGGCAAGTGCTGTAAGTTCAATTAATTGCGCGCATCGAGCAAACAAAATAAACAACAGCGGGAACAACTGCCACCACAAAAATTAAATTAAAGTCGAACACTGGCTACGCTCTAAACTGTTGCAATGAGACTGGCTGAAATCGAGACATATTGCAACATGCTTGCCAATCCAAAATACCAAAATATACAAAAACACACAAGTTTTTATCTAAATGTTTTTATATTTTATTTTTAAAAGTGGCCAATAAACAGTAATGAATAAATAATGATTTCAATGTTGTTTTATAATATTCTCCGTTTTTAAATTATGATTTTTTGAACCATGCTGACTTCTTTGTGGCACGATGAATCGACAGTTTTTCAGCTAGTGTCATTGCTTCGCCCACACTTTCTTTATTTGCCCTTCTTGCCTACGTCTCCACTCCTTTCGTGTGTGCGTGTGAATGAGTGATGTGCATTGAGAGCGCTAAAACACTTTTGTTTACTTCGATGTGTTGGTGTGTGTGTGTGTGTGTGTGTTTGTGTGTGTGTGTGAGGACTAGACGAAGACGTATGGTTATTGTGATGACTCTTGTTTTTGCCACCCCACTCTGGAAAATTGATAAATATTGTGCACGCACACACATTCAGGCGCACATATGTGTGTGCACACATACATATATGAAATATAATTTAATTAAAATGTTTTATGTAAGACATGTTTATTGAAGCATTTTCTCAACTTGCCTTGCTATTTGATTGACGTCTGACTTGAGGTTGTCGTTATTGTTGTTGTTGTTGTTGTTATTGTTCTTCATCGGTTCATTTGTTTGTTTATGCCATTTGCCGTCAAGGTGTTGAGCTCCGTTCAACCCACGGCTTTTCAAACTCTTAGCTAGTTCTCTGCATTGATTTTGTTTGAGTTATTTGTTTAGCCAGACAATATATTTTCAATTAGTTGTGGGCCCAGCCATTGCCTCTAATTATTGTCTATTTGAAGATACATGTTTGGTATTGGGAAATATGTTGACAACATTTTCACATGCAATAAATTAGTTTTAGTTGCTCTTAAATTGAACAATTTTAAATTTAAGTCTATTAATTAAAGTCATATCTATTTAGGGCCGTCAATCATTACTCATATTTAAATTTATGTACACTTTTTATTTACCGTGTGTTGTTGTCGTGTATTTTTTATTTTAAATGCAATACATATTTCCTTATATACATACATATATCGTGCGTTCTCTGTGTACCCAACATACTATCAATCATACAACTTTGGCGCTTTCAGACATTTGTCATTCGAACCATTTTTTTAAACTAGCCGTTTGATTAACATCATCAATTTATTTTGTAAGTTTTTGTACGTTTTATGTTTAAAATTATAATAAAATTTTTATATCTCAGTGTTGTTGTTTCCTTGATGTTGTGCGTAAACAAATTACCAAGAAATAAATCAATTTATAAATAAAAATGTATACATTTATTAGAAGAACATGCAAGCTTATGCTAAATGTTGTGCTCTCTACTTATTTAAATCAATTAAGAGACTCAAAAAACAAGAATTAATTAAATAAATAATGTGCAATTTGTTATTGTTATTGACATGTAATCATTTCTCGATGTGCGTCATATTGTTGCTCCAATTTCTGTAGTACAAACAAAACTGTTTAAAGAAAACCCAAATCTTAATTATACATTTTAAATAGGCAACAACATGTACATCAACAAAAACCAAACAACAACAAACGGAGATTATAAAAATTTTATTTATTCCTTCTTTTCTCTTTCTTTTTTCTCTCTTTTTATGCAAACGTCAAAATAATAAAATTAAATAATGCAAAAACAAAAAAAAAAAAACAAAACAATCAAACCGACTTACAAAACCAACCGAAAATGTAAACAAAATTTTAGCACGTGGAATAGCAAACGGCAACAAATTGGTGGCATTGAACTAAAGGCTGCAGATGAGAAGCAATGAAATGGATGCTCTTGACGATATTGCTTGGAATACACGATCAAAACCTATTCAAACACCTAATTTATAATAATTAGAAATTATAGAAAAGATTCAAACGAACTTTTGATGTCACATTGATTGACAGCTTAACAGGAAACGTCCATGAAAATAATGCTTAGATTACAATTAGACTCGAAGCCCAAAATTACAAAAGATAAGACAAACTATACAAACTAGTTATTGTGGAGCAATTAAATTGATGATTATTACACGTACGCCGCATAGTGCAAAACTGTATTAAGCAGTGATAAATTAGAGCTTACAATTAAAAGCTTAGTTCGCAACTGTGTGAATAAATGTAGAAAGAGCATTTCGTAGCTTTACACTAACATTAACCTGAACCTTCTACAACTATTATCTCAATCGTGTTAAGGTCTTCTGTGACTTAAGAGTTTAAGACTACAGGAATATCAATTATGCCAGGTCATTAAATTAGCTATCCAAGCAAAGCATACAAATTCAAGAGCTACTCAGTGCCAATATAACACAGATTTAAAGCAGCCTCAAACACATTCCAACACAACCAAGTATTTAAGCTGCTTTCGAACTCACAGCCGAGCAGCAGTCTATAAATTTTCTAAACGTAAGCATACATATTATATAATATATCCAAAGTGTCGTTTGTGTACCATAAATGTTAGAAATTAATCTAGTGGTTAAGAATGCTCTACCGAAACATTAAATGATTAGATAATTTAATATGTATTATTATTGAGCTTGAGAAAATATTTTATTTCATCTAACTTACCTGTTGTCAAACATTTCTATGATTTCAATGGCATTATGACAGTTTGTAAAGAAAGATCATTTTCTCCTTGACTTAAAATGCGCACAACTTTTCATCTGTCATATAAAAAATGCTTATAACATTCCTGTGACCGTTTTCATTGCACAAATTTATGTGCTTGTCTATTGCCTATTACACGCTATCTGCAGCACCATCCCAAGCAAGTTTCATGGCTAAACTCCACCCACCCCTTGTCCCTGCAGCACACATAGCATTCGTTGAGTTATAAAAAAATGCCGGCCATATAATTATAAAGCATACGGAAAATGCGGTGAATACCCGTCGAATTTGGAGTGCTGCGAGTCCTTCTGTCTAGCTCATAAACTTTAAATTCCACTTTATCGTGAAATATATGCGTTCCCCTTATTATATATACATATATGTACAAAATATACATACTTATATAAATGGAAAATCTGCGCACATAAAGCGTCAGCCACAAAGAGCCACCCATTTCACAATTCTTCTGCACTGCAGCTCTCGTTCTCCTCGTTCTTTCTCTCTCTCTCTCCCCCCTCCCTCCCTCTCTCTCTTTCGTTCTCACACTGTCTCTCCATTTCATTTTTTTTCCAACATTTCCCGTGGACAGACATTGGACACTTTTATGCGTTTGAAATGAAAATGCTATGTACCATTAACATTATCCCTGACGCGTCACTACTTAAAATAAAAATTTCTATATTTTTTATAGAACGTCGACGGAGAGGTGTAGTCGGAGGGGGTGTGGAGGCGGAGAGAGTGACACGAGCACCTTTTGGTCGTCGTTTTTTGCTTTTATAGCCAATTTCTGGTTACCCACAGTGCAGCCAATTTCATGTCAAGCTGCAGCGCAAAATGATAATCCCGGGGTCATAAAAAAAATTTTACTTTATATTGACTTTTAGTGTGATAGTCAACGCCGGCTGTGACTCTGGCTGCAGCTGAAGCATCAGCATCCTCGTCCTCGTCCTCGTTCTCATTCTCGTTCTTGGCTGGCAAAAGACAACGCCAAGGTGCACATGAAATGTTAATGGCATGTCAAGATTGCCGCCTCTATCTGCCCACTCTCTGTCAATCTGCATTTGCTGCATATTTATTGCCAGGTCCTGTCCAAAAACTCAGACAGCAAAACCATTTTAAAGCCACTTGGAAAACCAACATAAGATCTCTGATGCAGTTACAGTCTTAATGTAATATATTTTACCTGAGATGGATTCAATTTAGAAAAATAGTTCATTCAAAGTATTTATGAATGGCATCTTAAAACAAATATCCTATACAATGCTTGCAGTCTAGACATTCCTTCCGTAAGCACTTTAAACTTGAGTCGAAAACTAATAGAAATTCATGAGTAACTGGAATTCGTATATATTCTTAACCCAATCTTTACATTTTGGTCGTCCTCTTCCTTCCTTTGGAGTCTCCATGGATTCCTTTTCAATTTTCATTTGCTTGGCGCACACAAAGCCAAAGTCACACAAAAGTTGATCCTTTTCAATATTAATTAACACTTCAATACCACAGAGGAGAAAGAGTCCAAAGACAAACTTTTGGCGCGTCTTTCTGGGGTCTCTGGCGTTGACTTTTGTACAATTTCCGTTGTGCTGGCAAAACAAAAACTTTGACTTTGCCATGCAAAATGCCTAAAAATGCGTCCATTGAAATGTTCTATTCTGTTCAGTGGCTCGACTGTCTCTCTCTTTCTATCTCTCTCTGTCTGTCTGTATGTCGGTCTATCTGTTTGTCCGTCTACAGCAAAGCTGTAAATACTAATTCACGCTGACACTAATTAACAATTAGGCGCATTTTAGCGCTCGTTTTCGGCATGCCAATGCCAATGCCAAAACTCTACAGAGAACTCTGCCTCAAAACTCTGGTAGAACTTTTGAACTACTTACAACGCTAATAACTAATTTACTTCTGAATTCAGCTGTAGCATCCGCCTCGCACCCCTGTTACGTTGCAGGAGCAGAAAAGATATTATATACCCATGCTCTCAACATGTCATTTGCACGCCATCGTTGTCATTGGTGTCCCCAGCCTATGCTCAACTTTGCGCTTATTACTGTAAATTTCAAACTGACAAATAAACTGAGCACTTTAAGGCCCCAAAGAGACCCAAAGGATTCCACGGCACCATAACAACAACAAAGCTCAAAATGAGACACGAAACAAGCATGAGAACTCTGCAAAGAACTCCAGCCGCATTTGCCAAGGATCCGACCCCACTTGCACTTGGTGTCAACGTCTTGGGTGACGCTGACTTATCACTAGTCATATATAAACGTCAGCGCAACTTGAAGCGAGTCTGGATGGAGGGGGAAGTGGGGATAGATGGCTGAAGGCAAGTTCTGTCGCTGGGCAGGGCAGACTTTTGACAATTGCCACACAATTGTCTGGCGACGTTAGTTGGCTGGCATTTGTATTCGCATTCGCATTCGCATTCATCCACCAACTGTTTTCCCGATTGTGGGAGTCATAAAGGAAAAATTTTGCTTATTTGCTGTATAAATACTGACACCTCGACGGCTGTGCAGCCCAGTGTCGAGAGAGAACGCCAGCTTGCTAGAATGACAGGATGCCACACAGACTGCGCTGACTGCTTGCCTGCCATTAAAAATGGTTTCAAAATGATTCGCCTGCAGCGACTGAACAATTGCCAAGTAGGTGTGGCAATATGATATTGATAGACAGCCGGCTGTATTCGACTCAAATTTCTTTTTAAACATAAGTTAGATTTCAAAGCAAATTTTGTGCAATTGATTTCAACTTCAAACATGCTTTAATGTAAAATTCGGCATTTATATAAAGAACACCATTAATTAATTAATGCAATTTTAGTCTTAGTATATTCATAACCGAATTCAATTACAACAATTACTATGCACATGTTTTATTTATACATCCAATCAATAATCGTTAGTTTGATCAGATTTTACGAATACAATTAAATTGGTATTAGCAAAAAAAGATACAGAGAACAACGAGAAAAATAGGCTGCCGAATATATTTCTTATTAAGCGACTTTGCTCATTTCCCCATTTCGTTGGCCTAAGTAATTACAATTTCAATAATTTATGGCAAAATAAACACTGACGACACACAAAATGCAGCATGCAGATAGATAAGCTACACCTACACAGATACATATTTACAAGTGTATGTGTGTGTATGGGGTAGGCTTTTGTGTTTGTGTTGTTCATACTCATATTTCAATCAATTTTTGCTAAACAAATGTTATTCCAGACGAGAAGTAGTCTTAACTTGTAATTAGAAAGCAGCTTTTGCTATTGAAAACACCAACAAAATAATTAATAACTTAAATATATTTACATAGCATTCTGAGTCCAGCACTGTTCTGTTAGCCGTCCATCATAATCTGATTAGGAGTTTTCAAATATGAATTGGTCGCATTAGAAGGAGATTGCTTGAAGCAGATCCTCGTTGCTTCTGTGCTAAGCTGTGAAAATTAATGGAGTATTTATTTGTTTGCTTAATGATTTATTAGCTACAATTTTGTAGTAAAGCTGTTTGCAATCCCAAGAGCTGCTCAAATGAAAAGACTGCCATCTTAGCTCGTAAGTAGCCAAAATCAATTATGATTTAACCCTAAAAGAGAGAACTAAACTCAAATTATTATGGGAAAGATAGTGGCACTGATATAAAACAAGAGCTTAAGCGAAAAAGTCATAGAAATAGACAGAGTAAGCAGTTTTGTTCGCAATATATATATATATATATATATAGTTAACCCAGAACAGCTACTCAGACTATAAGCCACATGCCCTAATACCCGCAGTTAGCTGAGTTGCTCAATTCCCCATGCTCTTTAGCACCTATGCAAATAACGGCGTCTTTCCAGTCGTCTGGCTGAAAGGAACTAATCCTCAGACGCTCATTAGCAACCATTAAATGTCAATTTACATGTCAATTGGTAAAAGTGCCCAGCTAAAAGGCAGCTGTAAAAACAAACGAACGAAAAAAAATATACGCAAGGAGTGAGGAAAACATGGGAACACATGAGTTTTGAGCTTTGTCAGCGACTTTGTTTTAGTATTTCTACAACAGTTTTATTTTTGCAGTTCCCTCTTTCTGTCTGTTTTTTTTTTTTTTTTGTGTTTGCCATTTCTTGTATAATTTATAGACGCGACATTGCTTGCTGGCTGGCTTTTTCACCTTTTGGGCTAACATTTAAAATACAATTACTTGTCTGGGGCACATTTCGAGCTGACTGCGCTTGAGGGCAGCCTCAAAGATAAGCAAAAACATAACATGCAACAATTAGTGGTGCCTCTCCATGTTGCTCCATCTACGTACACCCCAGCTCTCTGCTCTTTGTCGCCTGGCAGACAAAAGTTGCCATGTGGCCAACTAATTTAATTTGGTCTTCTTTTTCGCTTTGTTGCTGACTGCTGCTGCCTCTGCTCGAGCATGAGCATCAAAGACAACGACACGTTAATGACTTCTTTTGCCTTGGCAACAGCCGAGGCATAAAATAAAATCTAAAAAGTGCCAATACACTCACATGGCGCACATGACGACCAGAACAAAGAGTAGACCGAGCATAAGCTTGCAGAGGGGGGTGGGCATATGGGCGACACTAAAAAGAGCCACTTAACTTGTCTATATGAGCCTAATGGCCTTTAATATTATTTTCACTGCTTTTCCTTTTGCTCTTGCTTCTCCTTTGGCTTTCGCCCCATCCAAAATGGAATCACTGAAAATCGTGTGCATTTTATGCCGTCATGTTGCCATCATCCTGCGGCCGCCGCCCACCTGTGTGCCCTCCGTAATTGTAGAAAATTGCTGCAACGGCGACTAAACATTGTGCAAATCCTTTTTAGCCGGTTCTGTTTTCTGCCCTGCTTCAGCTGTGTCCTGTCGAGTGAGCGAGCGGTTTCTTTCGCTTTTCTTTTTCCTTTTCTTTTTTGCCCGTTTTCTTTTCACATTGTCTGCTTTTTGGCGCCGCAGCTGTTAAGAGCCAGTTGAACTATGCCATTTCATATGTATATATATACATATGGCCAGCATGCTGCACTATTTTTCGTGCACCTTTGGTCCTTGCTACCTTTTGGGGTATGCTCCACGTGCTTTACATTTTGATTAAGCGCACCCCTTGGACCTTATGTGGGCAACCCTTTTGGCCCCACATCGTCGTTCGCCACTGAGGCCCCCCCTTTTGTTGTTTAGCATGCCAGTGGCGTTGTTTGGCTTATTGCACGTGCTTAGCCCCAGTTGAGTAGGTGAAAGGGCAGAGGGGAGAGTGTGGAGAGATCAGTTCAGTTGAATTGAGTTGGGCACAAATGCCATTAGGCTTACGCCTCTTACGGCAAGACAATTGCCTGCAGGCCAGTTTGAGTCAGCACGGCCGGCTAACGTGTCGTATTAGTTATTTTCTACTTCGATTGCTTTTGCCACTTTAACGCGACAACAGCAGAGGCAGCTGCCTCTACTTTCTCTAACACTGCCTCGCTCTCTCTCTCTCTCTCTATATCTTTCTTTCTAATGTGTGTGTGTGTGTGTGCCAAGTGTTTTGGCAATAATTGAACGCTCAATTTTCGATATGAGATCCAGTTTGATGTGGGATTGGCTCTGCGAATAAGTGTGCTATGGGTATTTGGATTTCGATTTGCAACAGCCTGGCAGCATTTTGGCTTAAGGTCTGTTTGGTGTTGCTTTGCACTTGTGCGACTCATATTTACGTGTAAATACTAATAGAAATTTATTAAGAAATTCAAAATAAAAAAATAATATTGAATTAAAGGTCAACATACTATAATGGCCACTCCCCCTTTGATGATGGGTCCAATTACACGCTTTCCCAATTAGTTGCTAACACTTTCTCCCAATTAAAGCTATGAACTGTTGTTCTACCTACTTATGTATAAATCTAACTAAATATTTATTAAATAATTTTCCAAGTAGTGGCTAAAATGTTATTTACCTTTTAATGTCTATATAACTTGTAGCTCTGTTGTGCGTGGTATGTAAGTATGTATGAGTGTATGTATGAGTGTGTGTGTGTGTGTGTGTGTGTGTGTGTGTACGTATTGTGTTCTATATACATATATATTTAGCTAACTGTTATACTTATTGTCATAAGACATTTTCCATTTTGTAAGTTGTAAGTTACATAAAAACCAAAAAAAAAAAAACTTTGCGACAATTTTACTAAATATCACCCATTTTTATCTTCTTTTCTTTCCTTTTTATGTAACACTTGTTCGTGCTCTATATAAAAAAATATATATATATATTTACTTATATATAAATAATTGAAACAAAAAAAAATCATCAAAATTGGCAAAATTGGAATACTGACAATAATTTTCTTATACCAAAATTTAATTTTTTTGCTTTTAAAATTTTTTAAACCGAAATTCTTAATGCAACCCCCGCAACGAAAAAAAAATAATAATAACCCCCTTTGGCATATTGCAAATTGTTGCCGATTCCGAAATATCAAAATTTTCCCAATATTCCCCACATTAATAAATGTTGTAATTGTATTTGCTCCTTTGGTGTCGATATCCAAACCAACACCAATAAAAAATATATCAAATTTCGTTAAATAAATGTTGTTGCTTTTTTTTTTATTTCCGTTATATTTTTTCATTGTATTTTTGCGCTCGTTGAAATCTTTAAAACAAAAATAAAATTAAACTAAATTTTATTCAATGTGCCTGCTGCGTTTGTTACCCGTTACAAAAACTGTTGCGTAATGTGTAACTCTGTTGCATTTACATCTTTATATATGTCACATATATACTATAACGCTCATATGGCCTGATTTTTCGGTATTTAACTACATATTTGATTTTTCGTTTTCGTTTCTGTTTCCGTTTCCGTTACCGTTACCGTTACCGTTTCCGTTCGCGTTTCTGACATTTTTCGGTAACTTTCACTTGTTTTGCATTATTGGCCAACTTCTTTCTAATGCTATGGCTTTTACAATTTGATTTTCACACATGCCACTCTTCCATTTTGCTGCCTCTTTTGATACAACGACAAACAAAAATCAAAACAAAAAACGAAAAAAAAAACAAAAAAAAAAACAAAAACAAAAAACAAACAGAGCATTTAGATCGCAAGCTGTTCGTTGGCATGCTCAGCAAACAACAAACCGAAGATGATGTTAGACAAATATTTCATCCATTCGGCACTATAGAGGAGTGCACCATATTACGGGGCCCGGACGGTGCTAGCAAAGGTGAGTACGCCCAAACAGTATGTTTTTGCATACATCTATTTCCATATTACGTATACGTAACGTGTTGAGCTCGTTATTTGTTGTTTGCCAGTTTTCATTGTGTTGACGTTTTAAATAGTGTTTTTTATACGTAGTGCTACATTCATAAACATTCTTAAGCTACACACAGATGACATTGTAAGTTTATTTAATAATAAATATTTCTGTGACTGCTGCAATCATTCAGGCTCAAGCTTGGTCACATAAAACAGCTACACCAATGAATTATCGGGTGTCTCAACACAAATTTACATCAGAATATATATTTTAATTATTGTTTCAATAGTGTATTTTCAATAATGTTGAACATTTATAAAAATTTAAGTGTCACTAGCCCTAAAATGTGCTGCAAATGTTTTGTAAGCAGATTAGACACTTTCAATCGATCGGTGCCACACTAAGGGTACTCGAAACTGACCCCATATGCCAGTTGTTGTTTCGGTTGCCAACTGGCTGTCAACAGTGCTTGTTTATGCAGGCCACCCGATAAAGAGCAGCTGAATGGCTGGTTGTCTGCTCGTGAACGTTGTGCCAGCTGTGCAACGAGCCAAATAATCATCACAAGCATAACCGTAACAATTATACAGCTTGGCAAGCAGCGCTTTCTGAATTCGTGGCATATAAAATAAAAATCGGGTAAACAGTTCAATTAAAGTTGTTTGCTTTTCCAGAGCGCTGCTTGCAAGCTCACACGCTGCCCATTTACATTTATGTGAATGTTTCTGTATATTAGTATGCATATTTTTGTATACACACACATACACACACACACATACAGCAGAATAAACAAAAACAAAAAAATATGTTAGGAAAAAAGTTGCGTTTGTTTTAATATGCAAGTAACTTTTTTAACAATAACATTTCATTTTATTATGTCAAAAGTTTTGGTTTTGAGCGCACACACAAACACCCTCAGCGAATGTATGTGACTGTGAGTGTGCGTGTGTGTAACTCTGTGTGTGTGTGTTCGCATACATATTTATTTTGCTTACATTTGCAACATTTGACTGCCGCTGTCGACGTTGCCCATTGTTGTATGTTAATGTTTGTTATTGTTGTTCTTTTGTTGCCGTTTATTGTTGCCATTTTGATATGCATGAAAAGGCGTCAGAGCCGCCTGTGCGCAGTGGGCGTGGCGCCAAACAGCGACACTTCTCATAGTTTGTTTCTCTGCTTTCATTTTGTTTTCTGTTTTTATTTTTTATTTTGTCGCTTATTTGCCTTTTGGGCCACATTAGAATAACACCAAAGTCCAAACAAAGATTCAAAGCGACAGATGCGACTGCAAATGCGGGAAAAAAGAAAGAAATCTTATTAAACATGAGCTGTGGCTTAAAGCAAATAAATAAATCTTTACTTTTACGAATGAATGTCTGAATTCCTCAATGTATCCATTTCCGAAAAAATCTTTGAATCGACTAAGTAAATTATCATGTAGGCTTTTTCTAGGCTATGATTTATATCCGTATTAATCCAATCATCATCACAACAGCTAAATCAAATTTATGTCAAATTTTCTAAAGATGAGTCCATAAATTTATGCAAAAATATATTTTTATTCTTCACTTTTTTTTTGTACGTTCGTTGCCAATTCTTCAGCCTGCAAATATTTGAAGAAAATGATGCGAAAACGGCTATAAGAATAATTTGTCGATCTTGATTCGCCCTATATTTTTGTTGTTGTGCCCTTTTTGTTGTTGTCACTGAGAAGGACAAGAGGAAACTGGTCGATGTCGTCGTTCGACAGGGAAAAGTTCAAAACCGCGAAAACTGTCAGTTGATGTGGTCTTGTGGCCCGTGTGCTTGTGGCTGTTGTGTTCTGGTATGGGATCTGATGTCGTCTGATGGGGCCTGATGATGGTGTTGGTGATGGCAATGCCAACATATCATTCTTCATTAAAATGCGCTTCAAAGTCAGTCAGGCAGTCAGGCAACGAAGTTTTTGGCGTAGTGACAGGGCGCTAGTCTTCTGTGTAAGTGCCAAAATCCATCAACGTCAATTTTTTCTCACTGCCGCGAATTATATTCAAAGAAAATCGAGTCAAGCCACGCGGCTGTGGCCACGTTAGAGAGAGGGGACAATGGGCAGAGGGGTTGGCAAATCAAATGTGTAAACGGCGCAAGTAAGTAATGACGGCAAGCGACAGGGAAGAGTTGACTGACTCACTGACTGACTGACTGACTGACTGACTGACTGAATAACTCACGGATTGACTGACTGGGTGACTGGCGAACTGAAAATGTATGCAAATGATGATGCATGTGGCGGCAAATGTAAGAGGCAAACAAAAAAAAATAGAAGAATGTGGAAAGGGATGAAGTAGAGACAGAACGAGAACAACAATAACAGCTGGCAGGCTGGGTGGGTTGAGGGAGATTGAAGGTCTGTCTGACAGGCAACAGGAATAAGCGCAACCATCATGTTAAATTATGCAAATTCGATTTCAGTGAGTGAATGAAACGAAACGAAACGAAACGCAACGAATGAAGCGGGTCGAGAACTGGCTTTGAAACTTTTACACAAGCCAAAACACAAAGCATGTGGTTGGCTGACTAACTGACTAACTGACTGACTGCCTGACTTGGCTAGGAGTGCTTGGCTACAACAACAACAAAAACAACATCAGCACATGTGGTGCTAATGCAAAAATTGCACAGCTTGACAATGGCTCAGGCTCAGGCAGAGTCACAGGCTCAGGCTCGGGCTCAGTATGTTGCAGACGCAGGCCGTGTGCTGACGAGACTGTCAGACTGGCAGTCTGGCAGTCTGGCAGGCAGGCACCTCGTCTGTGTGTTGGCTCTCATTTGATTAGAATATTCATGCATGCACTTCATTGTCATCAAGGCAAGGAGATGCCTGCTTGCTGCCTGCTGCTGGCGTTGCGTCTTCTGCCAACTGCGCAATCAACACAATTGTGCAGCCCATGAGGAGAGTCAACCTCAAACCCCAATCCCAAAAGCCCGTTGCATCCCAGTCGTGTCTGCTGCACTCTTTAGATGCCTGGCAATCAAACTTTCTATACATGAGCAACAACGGCCATCAAGTGGCAAGTGGCAAGTGGCAACTGGCAGTCGTGCTGCTAAAGCATTTGCATAAGTAGCAGTAGCTGTAGCTCTGGCCCTGGCCCGAGTCCTGTTGCTGTCGCTGACAGGCAGCTGGCGTAAGTTGACGTCGGAACGGTTTTAGAGCCGTTGCTTGCTGCCAGATGCCCCGCTGCAGCTGCTTTATTGCAGCAGTCGCCGCATCGAGGCGGCAATTCAAACATTAAGCCTAACCACTTGGCGGTCGTGGCACTCAACCACCCACTCACTGCCTGTCTGCCCCACCATTGACCTGTCATTAAGTAATTGCATCACACGCACTTACACGAAAGGGCGTCAAGTGGCCAAATGATCGACAGCTGTGGGTCACTCGCCGGATAGGGGGAGGCACTGTTAATTACCGGCTATATATGCACAGATTTTACTTTTATATTTATAATAAACGGCCTAATAGTGACTGAAATAAATCAAATAGAAAACACTAAGCATTTGCAATTTTTGTATTTCTTATTATATTATTAAATTGTATTTTGTTCGGTTTAAAAATATCTTTATGTCTATATTACCATGAAATTTAATTTCAAAATATCTTTTATATCATGTCAAAATTTCATGTAACCACATCACACACTTCACAGACAATTTAAGATACATTTTGCAAAGAGCAAGGAGGTTTCTTTGAGCTAATTAGTTAAGACCGCATTCGATAAAGCGAAACTTTGCACACAAACACAGACACTTATAATGCATGTGTAACTTTTAGCTAGCCAAATATTACATTTATACAAATTGAGTTAAATTGCTGTTTATAACTAAATTAATTTAAAATGCCTTGCTTTGTCAAATTAACTTTTAATTGGCACGAAATTCAAACTGAAAAGATTCCCAGAAGCATCTTGTGCAGCTGACATGCAAGAACAAATTTCAATTAATACACAACAAACCCACACGCACACACACACACCCACACACACATACACATCTCTCGTACAATGGACATCATACACAGATGCCAATTGAAGTGACAACAACAACATAATAACAACAAATTGCCGCTGTGAAGTAGACTTAAGTTTCTCGTGAATTGTCACCCTTCTCCCGATCATGTTATATCAAAAGCCCCGAAAACCCCATAAATGCGAATAATTAATGTGACATATTCGGCATAATTGTGGCAGCTATGCAGCACACACCACACACACACACACACACACATTGTATGCTCTCAGAAGCATTCCTTAAACTAAATTGCATGCCAAGTGGCAACTGCTTGAACGCGTTCCATCCGTGCATGGGACAAGCTAATTGAATTTCGCAAATTGCCACCGAGTCGAAAATGCGTCACACAATCAGTCAGGCGAAAAGTGTGCAGCTAAATTTGGTTCGACACGGGTAGAGTCCACACACGGCACTTCAACTTAAAGCGAGCAGCGTAATTGCGGTGAGAGCTGTGCACAACAAAAAACTTTCTTAATACGTCGCAGCAGCAAACGATTTTTGCCAACTTTTCAATGACAGTTTAAGTTGTTTTGCAGTGCCCCAAAAACTGTACCGCATTTCTACTTCAGCTCTTCCGTTTGCTGATCCACTTCTTGTTTGGCCAACAACAACAACTACACACACCCACACACACACACACACACACACACACACACACACACTACACACACTCGTGAACTTCCGCTGTTGTCAACTCTGTCTCATACATATCATCATTTCATTTCAATTTCAATTTATATGAGCAAAGTTTTATGAAGTGAATGTCATGCTGCCTGTCACTGTCTCTCTCTCTCTTTCATTCTATCTCACTTTCTCTCTCTCTCCGCCTGCTCTTGCTGGGTGCATTTATTAAATTTCATTTCATTTTCATACGTACAAAATACAACTCATGTTTATTTTACAGCACTCGACTGCACTAAAAGTTCTAACAAGTGCTGATTGAGTGCTGAAAAACTGTCAAATAAATGTACACAACAAAAACGAAACGAAACGAATTGAAATGAAATGAAACAAGTGCAAATGTTGTTAAATTCAAATAGAATTTTACGCTTATGACATGGGCTTAATTGCAAATAAAATGTAAAAGAGTTGCGACCAAATTTCCATTTCATTTATTGCATTCGAAATAAAACTGATTCATTATTGACAGCGCAGCCGATAAATGTTTTATCATTAAAGAAGAAAAATAATGACAGACAGATAAAATAACGATAGGACTGCGATTTTATAGTTATTTTAAATGCCTTAAAGCACTTAAGGTCAATTACATTGATTCTATTTCGAAACAAACATTGCCAATAAAAGTTGTCAAAGTTTTAGTTGACACTAGTTGACAACAAAAAAATATATACACAGATGTGTAGAATTTGTAGCAGACATGTGTCTGCCGTCTTTACTCTGTCAATTTTAGTCTCACAGCATAGCAATATAAACTATGAAGCACATTAAGAACACCCAGACTCCTAATAATAATAGTCGCTAAATGCGCCTTAATTAAAACGAAACTCTCAACTCGCTGCTTTAACAGAAATTGTGGGGCTGAGGGTATGAGGGATGTGGGGGAAAGTGCAGTCAATACGCCAGCCACAAGAAATGCACATAACTATTTATGGTGAGGGCGAGGCTAGCAAAAATATTAAGAAAAATCGTGGTAATAATAATAATGTAAGTTGTGGCATAAGCTCATAAGTGCCATTTAAGCCAGTCGTCCTTGTTGTTGTTGCTGTGGCTGCTGCCAGAAGTCCTGGCCTGACTGCAAAATGGCCCACAAGCTGGAATTAAAATACATATCAAAAGGCGCAACGCGAACTTTTGCCATAGACCAGAAACGCCCGAAAACTTCGTCGTCCCGAGTTCTTTGTGCCTCTGTCCTTTTGGTGGCTTATGTGTATGTTGGTGTGTGATCATTTGGCTCAGCTGTTTAATGCAGCTTAAATTTAATTGCAATATAGCCAAAGTTTCATATACAAAATAGAAGCACAAGTAAGCATAGTAGCTAATAAATTTTTATAACACACTCGCACAAGTGACAGCCTTGACAAAGGCCTCGTCTTCTGCTTAATGCTAATTAACGTGCAACACGCCCGAAACTATGCAACACATTTCAAAGGTCAAAGCAATTAAACGTACCACACACGAGAAACTCGAGACGACAAAATCATAAAAGCCTCAATGCTTTCAACTTGTTCCGTCCCAACGCTACTGGGAATGTGTAGCGAAAATCTTCGAGAAGTCGAAGCTTGAATGCTTTCTCGGGACTATCCCTGTGGTCACAAAGTAAACAATATATTCGACATATAGTTGGAAAGATAGCTGACATTATGAAAGATGAAATTGTACAATTATTTGATTTCTTTCTTAATGTTTTTTCCTGAAATACAGTCTTAAGAATATCATAGCTTTTCTGTGGATATTTTAATAAATTTATATTACTCGACAAATATGAGAAGACAAAAGCATTGTTTCAATATTTCTTTATATAGAAAGCAATTTACTCTCTGCCGGCTTATATAGCGTTCGGAAACATTTACGACTAAATCCACTATGGCAGTAACACTCCCTTTTTAAAGGTATATAGTGCCTAGACGCCTCAGCACGTAGCTCCCTCAATTTCGTTTCATTATGTGGCCAAGTGGCAGCAAGTGTGCTTTATTAACACATTTCAACCGTATGAGTGTGTGTATGTGTGTGTGTGTGTGTGAATACATTTATTGGAATACATGTACATAACTTTTTTAATACCCGTCGCCTTGGCTGGCTGGCTGGCAATGTTCTTCGGCTTTTGCTGTAATAGTTTAATAAAGTAGTAAAGCTGCGGAAATTAGATTTGACCGCACACCGGCACAGGAGACCTCACCGACCCGACTGCCAACCCCACCTCCCCAACGCACGACTGTGGCATAAAACAGAAGTCTGTGGGCCCAGCTTATTTCCGCCACAGACAAACTTTCCACAGTACAAGAACAAGAGTACAGGAAAAGCAAAAGAACAAAAAAAAAACACAAGCAAATTATACGAGTACAAGGCGTGCATTGGAGGGAAACCCTTGTTTTGAGGTTTTTCCTGCCTTGTCAATAAAAATGTCCAAAAAGTTTGTGGCCTAAGCATTAAGTAAAAGTCCAAGCCCAAGCATGTTGAAAAGGGTTGTCCAAAAACTACCAATATATGTCCCATTACTCAAGTTATTGTGTATGTGTGTATTAAAGTCTGAGTTTGGCTAAGCTACTAGTTTGGCTAAATTTAATTAACTCAGTTGAGCGAATTTTCTGTTTAGAGCAGCGGCGGCATTAATAAAAGATTAGGGCGTGCCCCATCAGCCATGAAGTATGCCACTTTAGATATTTGTTTCACTTGGCAGGATTATTGAAAAATTAATGCAATAAGCGCCAGAAGGAATCTTCTATAACCCAAAACTCACACACTCAGCTGTATTGAGCGCAATTAGGCGAAAGTGAAATTGACAGCCGTGCTTTCTATAATGGATATTGATGTTCACACACACACACACAACCACACACACACACACTCGCGCACACATCCACGCTATAAATTGGGTATATAAACAGATGCCGCGCCAGAGAGGTAGGCTTTAATTTTTGCCTCTTATTTTTAATAAACGCCTGGCGCCTTATTAAATGTCAGGATAATAGCAAAGGCAGCCTTGCCACCTGTCAGCAGCACATATTTTGTTATTATCAGTTTCCCCAGCCCAAGTGTATGCCACACACACACAAAGCATATATGTATAAATATATATATATATATATGTTGTGAAGCTCATTTTCTAGCTCATTGCCAGGCCGAGTCGGGGTACGACATGCGCTAAATTAATTTATTCCACTTTTGTTGTTAGACAATATCCTTTTGACTTGCGCGTAACGGGATACGAGGCAGCAGGCAGCTAGAACAACTAGATAGCAGCAGCCCTCGCGCTGGCATTTAATGAAAATGAAAATGTCTGAAGGCATCAGCAGCCTGGGCCGTTATCCTTTTTCAAAGCCCCAACGCAAAAGGATACCGAATAATATAAAACCAACTGGTGGGCGGCTTGTTGTACTGAAGGGCAGCGGTTATTGCGGGCTGTGCTAGTCAGTGTCAAGTGACGACAGGATACTTACTTGCTGCCAACGTGTCTGTCTGGATTTCGCCATAAAACAACTATATTTGTATCTCATAAACATAGATACTTTTGAAAACAAGCTGCGGCTTTGGCAAAGATGTGCAAGCCTTTTAGGCATTTGAGTCTTTATAGTTTAGAATAGAAGTAATGTAATTATAATAAATGTTAAGTTAGTTAACCTAAAGTTTTTAATATATAGCTAAAAAAAATAAGCATTTCAAATTGTAAATGATTTTTTAATAATTCGTATGCATTTTTGTGTCTTTTTAGGTAAGTGCACAAGGCTTCATCCTTACAACAAGACACGTGCTCTGCGTGGCGGTAAGCAGTTGTCAACAATAAACACATTTTGTATCTAAATATTTTATTTTGTATACACAATCAGTTCATGTAAAATTATGATGTGTCCGATAATCCGATGAGATGATTGAGATTTAATATTATTCCCAAAATCCCAAAGAATCGAAAGGCAATTCAAAAACTTGGTCCACAAGTTTTAGATAAGCACAGCGTTGCTAGATACTTCAATTGATTTTGTTTATTTTCTGCCCCAAGCAAATTAACGTTATTCAAACAGAAATACTCCTCCACTGCCAAGACCCCAAAAAAACGCATAAGCGGAAAACCATATTAACGAGCAACACTGCATAATAATGAACCGGACACGTTGTTATGATAGCTTGAGTGCCACAGAGACACTCTCATTTAAAATTTCCCCTCTTTCGACCATAGACCTGTGATTTTTGCATAATATAATAACTGATGTTGGCTCAAAGAGCTCGTTTTAAACGACCACTGGAATTTCAATAAATTATATGCAATTTGTGATGCTTCTAAAAGGAGAAATACAGCGACGATGGTTATGAAGATCAATAAAACGCATTTCCACAAAGTTCGTCCAAAATTTATTCCGCAATATAAGTAGACAATTGACTAAGCCTAAAAGTGGCCTGATGGCCTTCTGCTTCTGTTGTCGTTTTCACTTCTGTTGTTGGGAACTCAATCGAAAATCACATTTCCGTGTTGTTGGCCAGCATTAAAAAATGGGTAGCTCACCCATGCACACATGCCCACGCACACTCATCGACAGCAGTCGCATGTGAAGCAAATGTAATTAAAATTCGATATACTTGTTTTCACCCAAAATGCCTACAGAGACCGAAAGAGATAGATGAAGAGGGCAAGAGCGTGAGATAACAGCGATGTCCACAGACAAAAACAGGAGTCGAGGTCTCATCGGGCTATGCAAACACCCCCATAACACACACACACACACACATACAGAGACACATGCAACCACAACACAGCCATGCATGTGCAGATTTCATACATCATCATCATCGTCATCATCCATTGGCAACAATATTTACCAGAATTTAAACTTCAATTTAAATTTTTGGTCAGATTTGCACGTTCTCAAGCTTGGTGTGTTTTTGTAATTACACGCACATACGCAGAACACATGCGCACACACAAACACTCTCGCACACACGCACACGCGCGCACACACACACACACACACACACACATATTTCATGCAAATTGATGTTGCTTTTAGCACACACAGGAGGGGACCTGGTCATATGGCTCAGAAAAATAGCTGCTGCTGCATTTTGGTTGTTGTCTGTGCTACTTTACAGCTGGCCCACAATGAAGATTTATAAATGCATCACACCCAAACTCCAACCACCCACAGCAAAAGGCAGCAACTGGATGGCAATTTAGTCTACTTTTGCATCTGTCAAGTACTATATATGCCATAAAAGCCATAAATTAGAGTAGAACAACGATTTGGCAACAACAATAGAAATGGGGGCAGTTATACTTATGAAGAGAGGTCGTTGATCATTGCATGATTATTGTTATCATCCTTTGTGTGGAAAACTAGAATACATCAGCATTCATTATGCATTCAGATTGAAGACTATATCCTTAATATTATGAGCTCGCCACATATTAACAGTTGATCAAATAAAGGAAGATAGAAAGCTTAAGCATGTTACTCCTATATTCAGACTGAATGATTGTTGTTATCATTGTGATAAAGTAAAGTGTCATCTATGTATTCAAAAGGACATTTTTATGGTACACAACAAAGTTTGATAAGAAATGGTCTGCCAGTGGTATTATTGAGACTAACTGCACGTTTGAACAAAGATAATCCTTTGAGGCACATGATGAAAATTAAAACTGTTTCCGCAAAACATGTTCGCAATTTTTTGCAAAATTATATGGATGTGTTTTATGTTTTAGTTGAGAGTTGCAAACTTCCATTTCCAAACTAACCATTTGCGGATTTGCAATTTCATAAATTTTGAGTTGTTTTGTATTGCATAACCTATGCCAATCACATAACGAAATATTTTGGCTTTTGCGCAAATTAAATAAACGCCACAGTGCAACAACGGCAACAAAAACTACACCAACAACAACAAAAACTATAAAATCGTATACTCGAGCGCATAGCGTAACAAAATTCAATATCGCTTTTAATTGCATGTTGCCCGGGCAACAGCAACAGCAGCAGCAGCAGCAGCGGCGACAGCAACAACAACAATTGACAGACATTGTAAGCCCCATTGCAAGCAGAGCTGCTGAGTTGAGGCTGGGGATTCGAACGGAATGGGGAGGGGAGGCTCAGTGTTGTGTTGGTTGAATGTTTGGTTGACTGGTTGGTTGGCAGGCGGGCCACTTATACAAGCCAGAGACTGTTGGGGCCAACCTGTAATTTAGCAAAATGTTATGTAAACTTTAAATCGAGTTATGCATTTTAATTGGTTGTTGTACAATTTGCAAGCGGCACGTTTTGTTTGCAGCATCCACATCCACAGGACACAACTAAAGCGCATATTATGCGTATGGATTCATGGATCCATGCTTAGAAATACGAGTGCACGTTACAATGCAACACAACAGCAACAACAACAACAATAACAACAACAACCACAGTAGTAAAATTACATTGTTTCACTTTTTTGCGCCATACAATTGAAATGTTGTAATAAAATGTTACTTAAAGGTTACTCACATCAGAGCAACTCTCAACGATGTTTATTAAATCAAGTGTAGATGGGAAACCGAATTTCTAAATGCTTTCAGCAATTTGAAGACTTACGAATATGAAGCTAGATGCAAATAGATGCTGAAAATCACTTGAAGACTTTTCATTAGCATTCAATAAACAATTTAAAATTTACAATTTATGCTTCAACTAACTGTTTTAAAGATGAATTTCTTTATTGATACTGTAAATATATATTGTAGCAGGCTGTAGCAATTTAAACTAAATTATATTTTCTTCAAAAACGCCTGCTTATTTGATAGATTGATAGATTTATAGCTATCGATTGACATGTACAGAAAATATATTGCAGACTTATTGCCACGTCACTAGTAGCCTGTTATCTACATTAAAAGTGGCTTGCTACAATATGATTAGGAATTTTAATGTCCAAACCCATAACTATATCTCTTTCTTGCCATGTAATTGGTCACTTCAATGTTCTTTTGTTCAATTTAAACCGAAAAAGAAGAAAAAAGTTACACTATTAATTATGAAACTCCCTGCGGACGTTGTTTTTTCTGTACACATTTACTGTTGTCCGCTAAATTTAGTATACAATGCAACGATTTGGGGACTTGCAACAAACATTGCAACTGAGACGAGGCAAGGCGGGGCAACCACAGGGAGCGCATCTACGCCGCAGCTTAAACTTAATCTACCTCTTGGCTTAATTGCTGCCACTACCTGCAAATTGCACCCAAAAGGCCAACTGGAGGCAACCAGACACCAGACACAACCAAACAGCGTTGTCGAGACGGAGTCCCTCTCCGGAGTCTCTTCTCTTCCGCTTCTTCTTGTGCTTTGCTTGTACTGTGCCCACAGCGCTAACTCATTTTAATGATGCTTCCCCTGCCCCCCTCAGCTGGTACAGCTTCAGCGTCTTAAGTGCAGCAGTGTCGTCTTGTCGTCTTGTCGTCCTGTCGTCTCGTTTCCGTACCTCTATCTTTCTCTGCGACTGTCTACCGTCTTTTGTACCTGGCAATTATGGCCAAGTAGCTGTGCTTACATGTGGCCAAATTGTTGTGGTCGCCTCACGGGCGCATTAAAAATGAATAATGTGCGCGACTCAGTCTCACAATTTATGCACTAGCTTCCAGCGGTTGCCAGCTGCTGCTGCTGCTGCTGCTGCTGCCAGCTCCTAGAGGCAGCTTTCCCAGTTTTCTTGTTGGCATTCCCTTTTGGGCCACTACAACTGCTTGCCCTTTTCAATCATACAAATCCATGCAATCAAATTCCGTTGCGCAATACAATTAGCTTCATCTCTACGTTCCGCAGCTTAAGTAAAACAAAACAAGCTGCATGCTTTTGGGGGGCGCACTTTATTAGGCTTAAAGTGTATCCTACTTACCTGTGCCAGTTTCCAGCCCCCAGCTCTTGCCCCAGCCCCAACCGGTGCCATTGACTTGCCCTTACGCTTTGATGTTCAAGTTAAGCCCAGCTAAATTGATTTTTCTTACTGTGGTCCTGCGTTCTGTGTCCTGCAGCCTTATTCCCTGGTCACACTCAGCAATAAACTTCAAATGAAGCGGGCCGCTATTAAGTTATGCGGCTTTATTTGCGGAGCTTTTGTGTTTTGTGCTAAATAAGTGCACAAATAAATCGACAAAGGATACAAGTGTAGAAGGACAGTAAAACAACAAGAACACTTAGCGCTCGGCGAGAAAAAAAAGTGTAGAAAATGTGAGGTACTTCAAAATAGCAATTTTATGGAACAAAACAAAAAGCCAGTTAATCCAATTGGGATCAGTACTGAAATAACTATTGGAAGCACTAATTTGCCACAATACAGTTATTATTTCGCATTGTTTTTTTTTTGTTTTTTTGCATTAACATAATAATCTACCAGTCCATCTACGGCAGATGGAATTCTCAGGACTGATTTTTTCTTATATATTTGTGCATTCTTAAAGCTTAAGTTCTTTGTTGTCTGAGTACCTACCCTTAAACTCTGCTAACCATTTCCAATTTCGCTAAGTCGCTTTAATAACACGCGTCCTTTTATAGCACACCTCCCAGGACCCAAACTGTGCTTTGCGGCTTTAGTTGCATTTGACTTTGCGGTTTGACGTTGTTGCGTTTGCTTGTTTTGTTGTTGTTGTTGTTGTTGTTGTTGTTGCTGTTGCTGTTTTCTGTGTTTATTCTGTTTTTTTTCATTTCATTTTTATTTTGTTGTTGTTTTGTTGTGTGTTGGTTGCAGCACACGCAACAGCTTTTTGTTCACACTTTCGCCTGGCAAAACAATTTCCCTGCTGGCCGGGGCACCAAATCAGAAAACCTGCAACCAGCCGAGAGTGTTGTTGTTGTCGTTGCTGCTGCTGCTGCTGCTGCTACTGTTGCTGCCCCGCATGCATTGCGGTTTCTGTTGCATAATTATTATGTTGCGGTTGCAGCCCCCCGAACAACAGTTGATTTTGTTGTTGATGTTGTTGGAAAAGCATTTACCTTGTTTGTGGTGCGTTGAGCCCTGGCAAAAACTGTTGCCTAGGCGGAGGGCTGAAATTACCCTGGTTTGAGCGGCTTTTAAATCTTTGCTGTGCAAGTTTATTTAGGCGGTTGATTTTTCGCTTTTTCACGACCCTTTCGGCCACCCGAATTTGATTTGCCTTAAAGCGAATTTGAAGTCAGCAAGAGCCCTGAGGCCTTTAAAGGAAGAAGTGAAGATCGTAATTTGACTTGTACATATTTTAAGGGAATGATTAATAAATACAGCGCAAGTCACATTTCACCAATATTATAATAAAGAACACAAAACTTTAACCTTATATAGCACTTTATTCATTTTCTTTGCTCAATCTCTCTTTCCCAATTGTTTACTTTAAAATAGATAAATTTTAATATATCTATCACTTTTCTAATGCATTACAAACATTTGCTTCAAATACGAACGCTCGAATGGCACATAAAAGGGTTAACAACCCATCAGTCAGTTAGAATTGTATCCCAAAACTCAAACTCCAAAAATCGAATGACCCCTCGGCCATCCTCCGGCCTATATGGCAAACAAAAAGGACACTTTTACGTATAAGTCAACGAAATAGTAAATAACAACAAAACAACATGAGAGACGGACAGCAACTGGCAACTGGCAACCAAACAAGAGCAACAAATTTTTCGGTTGCGCTTAACAAATGTTACACAAAGCGTCGCATCGACTGAGGCTGAGTCGGAGTCAGACTATTTGGCCAACTGACTGGTTGACTGCTTTGGCTGCTGCTGCTGCTGCTGCTGCTTCTGCTTCTGGTCTGTCTGTCCTTTGAGTCCTTCTTCTGTTGGTGTCATTTGTTAAAGAGGCTTGTCAACATGCCTTATAACAAGCCGGCTACGGTTCGGACTTCAACAGTATCTCTGCTCTCTGCGCCTGTAAAGTGGCCGGTTGACAAACGGGGTGGGGAGTGTAGACAGTGGGTGGATAGCCCAAAAAACCCGAAAGCAATAATATTTTAGCTTTTGTTATAGGGTTTTCAAGCTGCTAACAGCAGCAGCAGATCGTAGCCAACGCCTGTTTTGTTTGTATTTTTGTAGCATACTTTTGTGCATTATTTGCACAGCACTTGCAGAGAAAAGTCCAGTGAGAGAAAGTCTTGACTTGGCTTTTCAATTTGCCAGCCAGGGGAGACACATTTGTTGTTTGTCTATATACACAAAATATTATATTCTTAATTGGTGTTTATTGTGTGTCACAGACACACACACTCACACACACTCATTGCGATTGTAAGGGCCAAAGAGGTCACACACACACACACACACACACACGTACATTTTAGGCTGTCTTACGCACTCGAGAGTGCCATAAAAATGTCAACGCTGCATTCTGGCCAAGTATTAAATTGTTCGAGCTACAACAAAAGCCAAACAGACAACTTACCATCCCCTGACTCAAATGTAATTTGCAGTTTTCCTTTTTCGGAACACCCCTGCGGCCAGTAAATGCAATGACAAAACTCCGTTTCTGAATGCTTGTCCAGCTGCTCTTTTCATTTCCCACTACCTCTCTCTAAACTTAACTACTCTCTTTTCAGTGGCTCGCAGGCAAATTTCATTCAAACAAAAACTTTTGTGTGGATGCCTATGGGTGTACATGTGTGTGTGGTAAATTGCTTATGAAATTGCAATTTGAGCTCACTCTGTGTATCCTGGTCACTGATTTTTATTTAATTTCGCCTGCGGATGCCTCAGTTTATATATTTGTGTGTATGCAACAGTGGTAACGGGCAACAGTGAGTGCAAAATGTATCACATTACATGAGACACACGGCATAAATTTCAACTATTTTGCATATTCAGATCAAGTCGACAGCAGAGGCATTCAATCCGAGAGTCGGTCAGTTTGGCAGTTTGTCAGCTTGTCAGTTCGTTGGGCAATAAAATGTATTATGAAGTGAACTTGTACGGACAGTCATAGTCAAGGCTAAACTTTATTCTTTTTCTTTCTTGCCCAATATTATTAACTGTAGTTGTAAATCCTGGCCAAATCCATTGGCTCATGGTTGCTCTGTAGGCTTTCACAAAGTTTTTACCTTTTTGTTTATATGCTAGCCAAAGTTTTGCTGCCTTCTTTTTTGTTGTGTGTGGCTGTGTGTGACTCAAATCAAGAATAATGGTCCCATTGCAGATCGTAGATGCGTGTGTGTGTGGGTGTGTGTGTGTTTGTGTGCAAAACTCTCATATGTGTTGTCTTTTTGATTTGTATGCAAAGTGTTAAGGTTCATGCTTTGCAAAAGAAGAGTTCAATTTCAGTTTGGGTCAGACGACGGGGTGAAAGTAAAGGAAACGCAAAGAAAGAGAGATTGGTTTGTTTGTATTACGAGTTGAGTCTATTTGCAGTTGTACTAGTTGGCCATATCGATAAGCTTCCGTTTTTTGTCAGCCAACTTCATTAGAGGAAGGCGAGTAAAGTTTTTGAGTTCAACTTGAAGTCATCCATTGAGCTCCAAGTGATTTGTGGCAACTATCTGTTCTGATTGAAGTTTTTTTTTGGGAGAGTGGGTGTTGGTAAGACGGCTGCCATGTCATATGAAATTGTCCCTTACTTTTGCAATCGATTCAATGAAGTTATAGTAGCTTAAAATAAACGCGATTCTTAATAATATAATTTTGTTTGCAAATGATTCGAAATTGTCCAATTTTAAATAATTACTTAATTAGTACTATTCTGCATGATTTGTATATTCAGCAATATAAAATATTGCTTTATATTTAAATAAATTTTGCTTGAATTATATGTTCAACAACAGGCAGTTGCTTATGCAAACAACTAGTGCCTGATTGCGGACCTATACAAATAGGTGCATAAAATGATTTATCATTAGCAACAGTTGAAATAACTAATTCGGTTTTCCCAATCTCATTATTTTGGCATTTTGCTAACAAATTTGTTTGGCCATGTTTGGTTGAGTTTATTTGATTTTTGTTGCGAAGCTCGAAAAATGTGGTTCGCTTATGGCCAAAAACGCATTCAACTGTGAGTGTCATGAGGCAAATGCAATTTACTGAGATGCAATTGCAACAGTAGCAGCAACAGCAGCCACAGGAAAAACTAGTGACATCCTTCTCGTATGGCATTACCTTGTTTGTGTGCATATAGTTGATCTGGTTTAGTGTGTGTGTGTGCGTGGCAGGTCTCATCATTGGACCTGCGTCACATGCATCAAACAAATTCGATAGCGTTGCTCTCTGTCTACTGGCCAAGTCTGCTGCCGCATAATAAGCGTAAACGTTGGCTAACAAGATTCATGCAACGCTTTTGTGCCCGCAGGCAAACATGCAATGGCCATCAACGTGTCCTGTCCTATCCATTCTCAGTTCCACATATCCCTCGCTCAACTCCCACAATGACGACGCGACCGAATGCCAAATGGCGAACGGAGCGCGCTTAATGCAACTTTGTTGCTCGGGTTCCTGCTACTGCTGCTACTGCTGCTGCTGCTGATGTTGTCAGCTTGGCAGGGGCAGTAGGCAGCGATTGAAAAATCCCACTTGGGCGTTTTTAATTGGATTTTAAAATACTTGTCCCATGCAGGCAGTCAGGCTGGCAGGAAGGCAGTCCAGCAGTCCAGCAGTCAGGCAGAGGCCATAACACAAGCATCAGCCTCAGTTCTCTCTCTCTCTCTCTCTCTCTCTCTCCCTCTCAGCTGAATGCTGAACTGACCAGCCAACCAACCAACCCAACAACATATCGACCAGCAGACGATGGTCAGCAGTCAGGGGCTCAACACGCTCGTTATCCTTGTTTCCTGATGCTGCTGCTGCTGCTGCTGCTGCTGCTGCTGCTGCTACTGTTGCTGCTGCTGTTGTTGCTGCCGATGTTTTTGTTGCTGTTGTGCACAATTTGGTTACGTGTTTGACCTGCGGCGATTTTTCATTGCATGGCCGGTTTATTTTTTCAAGGGGGAGTCCATACATTAATGGCATTGCGAAATTTGTATTGCAAATGTCACTAAGGGTCTTCTGGCCGTTGAATCCCTGCCATAAATATAATCACATGTGTTTTTGTTGCCGAAATCCCATCGAGATTCGTTGTGGTGCTCCCCTGTGAGAAGTGGTTCAAGAGAAGCAAAGAAAATGTTTATCATATTTTGATGATTTTATAAAGAGAATGAAGCGTTGACTTTTATTAGAAGGCAAGCAAATCGGTAAAAAAAAAAAATATGTTTTCTTTCTTACATTTCCATAAATAATTTAGATAATTTATTAAGGGAGTAATATGTGTTATACCCAGCCGTGGATTTCCAAGTTTAACTAATGCTGATTGACTGGTTTGGTTACCTAAAATTATGTTTATATTAACAAGCACTGAGCAAGGGAGTCAACTTGCAAACCAAAGTAAAGCAACATAATTCTGTTGCCAAGTAAATCGAGACTGAGCTTGTAATTGGTCATTACTGCTCAGCAGAGTTTAATTTTAATGAGAGCCTGCAAGTCCTGCATTATCATTATCATTAGCATATTTGATTAAAAAGAGTCATTAGATGCGAGCTGGGTACTCACAGCTGAGACAGTTGGCTGCATCATTTCACGCTTCAACGGAAGTTGCATAAGAAAACCTGTCGCTAAGAAACTTGTCGGCAATGCACACATTTTAATTTCAACTAATTGCCAAGCCAAGGGAAACCAGTACCAGAAACAGCACCTACACCAGTGTCTGGTATAATCAAAGAACCATTTCAGTTTTAGCTGCAGAAACAACTTGTCGACGCTTAAGCAATTAAAGCGTGCACTTCGCAAGCTTAAAGGGCAAGTGTCCTGCGAAGTATGTCCTGCATCTGGCGCCCAGTCCTCACGCTGCCTAATTGTGACAAGTGTCCGACGCTGTACTTGATTTGTATGTAAATTGAATTCAATGTCTTTACATCAAAGAAAAGTGTACTATTTGCCTGTCTGCATTACCTCTTTGGCTGACTAATTTACTTTTAATCATTATAATGACTTGAAGTTCGACAAATTAGCCTTAATGCGAGAGTTAGTGCGTCAGCAAAGACAAATGACTTCCAGCCAAGGTAAACAATCAGAAATGTCTATAAAAAAGTCGAGCTAAATAAGTGAATGGCGTTGTTCTGGCAAGAACATTACCTGGTTTTATTCATGATGAATGGTTTAGTACTTAAGGTGATGGCTAATCAATTAAAAAGCTGAAGAACTATTTATGGATAGCCCTTACTTAAAGCTAACATTACGGGAAAAACACTTGGAAATTAAGGACTTACATTTAACATTCTCCAACTAATTGCAGTTGCTCTTAAAGACATATATTTTCTTACCGAAAAACACACAATTAAACAAGGTGTTTTAAGATTTCGTAACTCAAAAAGTCCACTGGCCCTAAAGCAAATATTTTTCTTGTTGCAAGTTATGACAAGAAAAATAAATTTCGCATAAACAAAAGCGACCAAAAAAAAAAACGGAAAAGAAAAGAAAGCAGCATCCCACACAAATTATAAACAAAAGTAACGAAAAACGGATAAAAAGTACACAAAATCAACTTTGATTTAAGTTTACAAAAATGTTTAGCAATTGCTTTGCTTTTTTAGCTTTTGTTGTTTTTGTGCTGTGCCTGGCATTCACAATTTTTTGTATATATTTTTTTCACTCTGTTGATCTCTTTCTCTACGTCGTACTGTTGTGGATTAACAGGCAACAAAATATTTTATTTTTTATTGTTTAGCAACGCTGATTTCCAACTCACCCTGGGCATTCCCGCACCATCGCGCCAGCTGCCAGCACCACCCTGTGGGTCTGTCCAACTGTTGTCTGTGTGGCGCGGGATTTTGTTGTCACTTCAACACACACACACACACACAAACATACAAATATACACAAAGTATAAAATAAAATAAAAAGTGGCTGCGTAACAAAAATCCACTTGAATTTTGTACACTTTATTTTTTGTACATTTGCAACACGAAGGAAAATAAATATAAAAATCCTGAGACTGTTTGCACGCGAAATTTGCGCTTGTCTGCCTTACGGCTTGTCAGCTCGCATGTTGCATGGTTTTAGGCGGGATTTGTTGCGCGCTCTCACTGCATACACCCTGGCCCAGCTCCAGCCCCTGCCCCTCACTAGGTCATTGGCAACTAGAAAGGGAGCAGCAACAGCCGGATTCGCAATTTAGATGCCGTTGCCAGTTGTTAGGCTGGCGGGGAGGCCACTGCCTGCTGCCAATGGGGGATGTATATTTTTGTTTTTGCTTTTATTTGTGATCCGGTTCCCTTCGCTTGAGGGTCTTAATTTTCCACATTGCTGTTGCCTAAGCCACAATAGTCGAGTAAAGGTTAAGCTTCACTTTGACGTCAACTCCAAAGTCCCTATTAATTCCTTAATATGCTGCAAGCTTACATTTTTAAATGCTACATGAATGCACTCATTTATAAAATGTACGAAACTATCATCACATTATTTAAAAATTTAAATTTTCGCATTCAATTAAACAGCATTCTATAAAACAAAAACCCTCATTTACCGCGCACATTTTTCTGTTATTTTTCACGGATTTTTTTTACATTTTTGTGGTTATTGCCTGTGTATTAAATTAGCATAAATGATTTTTAATAATTATGCTCATGAAGCACCGATGATGCGCCATGGCTCTGGCATGGCCACACCCATTTGGTCTCGCCCCCAAGCAGCTGGCACACAAATTACAAAATAATGAGCGCCAAGTGCAATGTATTTTCGGTTTGAATTTTACATTCACCGTCCGGCCGACTATTATTTTTATATAATGGGCCCTGGATGGGCGCTGATGTTGATACTTGGATGCTGGGGATGCTGGGGATGATGGGATGATGGGAAGTTTGGATGATGATGATTGTGCTCCATATTGGCTTTGCATGGCAGAGAGCACCGAGCGATTCTTGTGCGATGGCAAAAATGTTTTTTAATTGCACTTAAAATTTTATTTAAATGCGCTGCACATATGTCGAAATGGGGCAATGATTTCAAATGGCTCTTGCCATTCTTTGAACACTTACATTGTACAATAATGCAACTTTAGAGTTTTCACTCCACTTGACGGACTTACATTTTAAATTGTTGCAATTATTAAAATATATCAAAAATTTTACTTAAATATTGATAATAATGAAACGTTCGTTTTTTTTTTCAGGCTGCGCTTTCGTTAAATTTGGTTCCCAACAGGAGGCTCAATCAGCAATAACCAATTTACACGGAAGTCAAACAATGCCGGTAAGTGCTTTTAATTTATAAATACTTAATGATATACATATATGGGTCCCTGCCATCTTCGGATGCCTGAAATGCCTATTCAAATTATCGGCAAGTACAACTTCTTTAAGCCCCCACGTCAATTCAAACAAATTAATAGTATAGTTCACATTGAAGCTTGTCATATAATACCCGTATAATTCCAATTAAACTGACGTGTTTCCCTCGCAACAACAATTCAATTTGAATTGGAATTTGAGTTTGAGTTGGAAATTGAAGTTGACGTCAATGTTGAAGTTGTCGACTGTCGCTGTCAACTCTCACGCTGCTTTGTATGTTGTTGGCAAGTTGTCCAACTTACGGCGCTGCCTGTTTCTTATTCAGCTGTTTGTTGTTGGTGGCATTGTTGTTGTTGTTGTTCTGTGGAAAAGTACTTAGCGAACTTCATTTAAGCTTCAAGTGGCGAGAGGCCCAACCTGGCTCTGCCCTCGTTTTCAGAATGAATTCGAATAAAATTAAATAGCGAGCTGAAATTATTATTATTATTTTCATTATAATATTTCATATAATATTTCAATGGAAAATCAAGAACAGCACACTCTGCTCTAATTTTCTAAAAAAAAAAAAAAACCAAAAATAAAAAGAAATAAATATACAAATCACAGCATCAAATTGTTTGACAACAACCGAGAAGCTGGCTGAAGGTTTGCTTCTTACATTCTTTGTGCAACGATTTTGTTCCGACGACTGACTTCATTATACAGACATTTTGCAAGAAAATACCATATAACTACATATATATAAATGTATATATTTAAATGTGCATATATGTATGTGGATGTGCGCTCTATGACAACGTTCCTCCTCCTGCTGCTGCTGCTGCTGCTGCTGCTGCTGCTGCCTTGGCCTCATCGCGGTTCGGGAATTATTTTTTCTTGTGCGAAAATAAATGAAATTTGCATGACACTTGAGTTATTTTGCACGTAAATTGCTTCTTTTGACAAACAACACAAGCAAATACACAAAACCAGCCAACGAGTGGCGGAGAGCGCCGAGGCAGGGAGGATTAAAGCAAACTGAAATGGTTGCCATTGTTGTATTTTTGGTGTTTACATCAGTGCAGCGAACGGTTCGTTTCCAAGTCAACTCTCTGTGCGAGTGCAGAGTGAGTACTGTTCGAGTATCCTAGCCGCTGATGCTCCTCTTTCCCCTCCTCTTCCTCCTGCTGCAAGTTCTGACTGCCTGCCTGCCTGCCTGCCTGCTTTATTTACCACTCAGATTGTTGTTGGCTCTACGAAAGGCGAAGGCGAATTTTACATTTTCGGTTCGTGTGACTGTATGTGTGTGTGTGTGTTAGTGTATCTGTGTGTGTGTGTGTGTGCTTATATGTTTGCAGTCGCGTTGCCCAACTCGTTGTCGCATTTAAATTCAAATTCAAATATTGTTGATGAAATTTGTTGCTTAATTTGCAATTTAGATGCGTTTTTAAACAAACGCCCCCCAAAACCCTCTCCCTCCTCTCCTCTCTCTCTCTTTTTTGGCAAAACCATGTGTTTACTTAGGCGGAACTTCTTGACGATGCTGTTGTTGCTGCTGCTGATGCTGATGATGATGATGGCGCCGTTTCGTAATTACAGCTGCCTGACGCCATCGCCTCGCCTGGCTGAAAGGGGGAATAGCAAAATCAATGCAACAAAGCCTTAGGACAAACACATTTTTTACAATAACACAACTTTCAGTTAACAGGCAGCGCTCAACCCCACATCAAATGGGGACTTCAGGCAATACGATGAGCACTCGTCTCGTGGATGGGTATAAAACTTCAAAAACATAGCCGCAAGTGAGGCGCAACTACAACCCAAAACAAATAAAACCGGATACAAGCGGCAATACTCAAACACAAAACCCAAATATAAATCCAAATCCAATCCAAATCAGGCAAACAGTTGGCCCCGGCTTAAGTCAATTTTCCATTTTTAACGTGAATCGTCACATTTCACAGCTGATTGCAGTCAATGCTCAGAAAATCAAAGCAGAGCCCGAGGTGCTCTTTTGTGTGTATTTGGGCGTGTGCTGTGCAAGTTTAAAATCATTGAAAGCCCTAAGTAGGAAGCAAACCCACCTAAATATGTTTTTCTAATAAAATGCCAAATTTATGTGGACTTATGTCGTCTGTTTTCCAAACAAAGTGCTTTTAAGAACAACAACTGTAGTTATGTTTTCCATAGAACAAGGAATACATTATAAAAGTTTTCTTAGCTCTGGGTTGGTACCTAGATGTGTGTGCTTTAACCGAGCTTGGACTTTTCTAATGCATGACAAACTCTTCTCAATGTTGCCAAGCTATTTGGCGCTTTGCTCACCTTCTTTTTTAACAAATTCCAGTAGTGGTTAGTTTCAAGGCAATTTTCAAATACACTGCTTTCGCTTAAGAGGGTGCAGCACTTTTTTGTTATAAATGAGTCATGCACTGTTGCAGACCTACAATCAACTGCACTTCACTCTGAATGATGCCCGACAAGCAGCTACCCGAGGGCCAGCTCTGACAAGTCTGACCTGCCACGCCCTTCCGCCAGCCCATTCCCACGCCCTAGTTGACGCCCACGGGCCGTGCACCCTAATGTCAGAGCTAACAACGACAGCTGCAATTTTTCACCTGGGCAATTTTTAAGATGAGCAGCATCAGGAGCAGAAAGAACGCCCTCCAAAGACGACTACGGCAAGCTTCCACCTAGCGAAAAAAGAAATGCGAAGTGGTTGGAGGAGCAAGAAAATGAGTAGAGCAATTTCAGTGTTTTTTTTTGGTTTTTTTTTTAATTTTAAGAGCGCGAAATTTTTTTCTTGCCGTGTTCCTTTTTTTAAGCTGCCTGCGCATTAAGCATTTTAATGTCAGTTAGGCAGAGCTGGGAGGGTGATAGGGGCGGTGCGGCTTCCAAGTTGGCAGTTGTAATTGCAATTTGGCATTACGACTCTGGTCCGGGTAGCCAGGTAATTAGCGCAAAACGACGCGGCAGCTGTTGTATAAAAATTTTAGTAGCTTGCACAAAAGTATGCTATACTTCTGCTTCTGCATATATTAATTATACACCGTGCCGGAGCCAAATTGCTAAGTGCAACAACAGCAGCAGCAGCAGCAGCGGACGAACAAAAAATTGATTGCCTACCTGCAGGCGTCAAAGTTGCCACAGCAACGTCAACGGCAGCAGCAGCGGCAGACGAACCACAAGTTAATTTCAAGCTTAACAAAGTTTTTTCGGGTCTTCCCCGCTCTTCCGCCTCGCATCTATCTCATCTCATCAGTGCGCTGCCTGGCTCGGCTCTACCCTGCTCTGGCTTCGACGGACAGGCTTGGCTCCCTCATGTTGATGTACCACAAAAAGCTTTTAAAAAATTTTTGATTACGCCAAACCTTAAGCAGCTTACGGACGCCACGCCCCTGATGCCGCCCCCCGGCCGGACATTTGAAACCAGCACTCATTAAAAAGGAATTTACAGTCCGTCTACTATGACCAAAATCTCCTTTTTCAGTCGGCCAGACTGGACAGTTTCTATTTGGCACCACCCCAACATGGATTCGGTTTGCTGCTAATCCTCTGGCACTCAACATGTTATAAGTCGCTTTTAGTGCGGTTTGAAAGCGTTTTCTAAACAGAAGCCTCACATAAAAAACAGATACAAACGGTTCGCACTGTCGAAGCTTGCTTACCCTACGATTGAACTTACCACAAACTTAAATTTATTAGACTTTTAAATCGCTGATTAGCCAGTTGGGTCTAGTTTAGGAGTTATTTTTTCGATAATTATATAAGGTAATATCAATTTATATAGAAAGCAGTAGTTTTATTCATTTGTAGTGAGATATTAATTACAACATAAATAAGTTAAATAGCTCGTTATAGTCGCATATACCGTGCCACTCTGTAGGGTATTAAAAAGTTTACAGTTGTAAACAATAATTTCGTATTCACTCAACACAACATTCACTTTTTTCCACACATTTGCATAAGCCGCTAACGCGATTTTTTTCGCCCCCTAGGTGTGTGTATATGTATATATGTGTGTGTGTGTGTGTGTGTGTGAGAGTGTTGTTGTATGCTGTGTGTAAATGCGGCTTAGAAGAGCAGGCGTTGGGCGTGGTTGGGCTGCTTGTTAATGAAAGCGCGCGCATGCATTAAAGCTGTGCTCCAAACGCTTTTGATTGGCGAAGCGCAAAAGCGCCCAGCAAAAGTAAAAATGGCCAACAGCAGCTGCAAAGCAATCCAAGCAACCGACTGACCAGGAATGTGGAGTGCCAACTGCTAGCAAATACATAAATAAATATATTTTAAATTACAGTCAAAGTGACACAAAAACTTCGAGCGAAAACCCGCATATTGGCAACACGAACCAAACGCCGAATAAATTAGGTAATTAGCATTTTTTCGCCCCTTCCCCATTTTTGTTGTATAAATTTTATTTCATCTCTGCTGGGTAGTAATTGTTTGCGTTGCAAATGGGTTGACTTTTGCTTAGAAAATTTGCATTTGCCAGCTTTATTAAGAGTCAACCAACTAACTGTTTACTTGGCTAACGCAGCAAAATAAAAATAAAGCCCTCAAATTACTCAAAGGTGAAAGTAGCAGCAAAGTGCGCGGAAATGCGAGTCCACTAAGCTTCAAAGAACATCAAAAGCAATGCAAAACTTTGCCAAGATTATTCCAAATTAATAAGCTCGGATATGCGAGACAGGGCTAAGGGTTGGGGTAAAGTGCCTAATTAGGCATCCATTTACAAGGCAACAAAAACACGATACTTAAGTAGATATAAAGCAAATATTATTCAAGTCAGCAAAGTACTATGCAAATATACTCGTCAGCAATTCGCTATAATGGGAACTATTATAATAAAGCACACATTTTTCTGGATTCAAACGAATTCAGATGCTACATTTTCAATCAATAATACAAGTCCAAAAAAGGTTTGATCTGCAAATAGTTTACTGTCGACTAGAACACAAAAGCAACAACATTGGAAATTTACTTATGCAAATTTCGTCATTCTCAGCCAGATCTTTAGTGCTTAAAGAGATTTAAAAATAGCTTTAATGCGCACATAAGTATGCTTTAAAAAGCTTGAAGAGGACTCACGCAAGCACACACACACGCGAAATCTACACCCACACGACTAACAACAACAATAACGGCAACGATAAAACGACAGAAGCCGAAAACACAATCAGGCTGCCAGGCAACAACAACAACAACAGAAACAGCAACAGCAACAGCAACAGGGACGCGATGCGAGTTTTTCTCCTGTTTTTCTATTGTTCGCAGCTGCTGCACATTAGAAATTCAACTTCGTCTACTTTTAGGCGCTGAGCAGCAACAACAAACAACAACACATAACAAACAACAACAGCAGCAGCAACAGCAGCCAAACAATGGCGTGTGAATTAAAATAGAAGAAAACTGAGTCCGGGCGTCTGCTGGTCGTCATCTTAGCTTGCCAAGGTGCGAGTCCTTGCCGAGATGAGTGTCGATGTGTGTGTGTGTGTGTGTGGGTGTGTGTGGGTGTGGGTGTGGGTGTGCGTGTGTGTGCTTGTGAGCCGCTCAAGCGTTAACAGAGGCATGCCCATTTCCCACCCACTTGCGCCATATTGGACGCCATTTTTGTCAAGTCACATTAAGCGATGCGTCTGCCTGACGAAAATTGAACGCTTTGCGAGACGAAATTGTTGTATAAATAAAAGCATAATTGATGCGAGCTGAAAAACAAAAGCAGCACAAGCAGAAACTGTAACACAACATTCACCGCTTGGCATATGCTGCGCTCATTCAGCCATGAGCCGCAAAGCAAAACTATGGCATAAGCACGTTGATTGACTACAACATACCCTACAAAGTAAAGTCTATAAAATCTGAATGAAAGTTAATATTATTTTAATCAGAAAAATTAAAGATGTTTACTTTTAAGTATTGTCTACAGTAATTACAAACATTTCTAGAAAAATTGTCACATTTTGTTATACTCCTATTTTGAATTAAATCTCAATTATGTTATTACCAACGATGACGACAGATGTGACAGCGTACAATAAATTTCTCCCGCCTTTAGCACACCCTTATCTTATACCTATCCTATTTTGAGTACTGGGTATTAAAAAAAAAAAGAAAGAAAAACGAGATGCGCGCACAAAAATTTGTTTCTTTTGCATAATTTACGGTGCTGGCGCTGCTCGTTTCAGGCTCAGACTCCGCCGAGTAAAAATGACTGCGAAAACAGTTTGGAAGCGCGCATCTCATTTTTATACGGATCGACGCAGCGGACACTTCACGGCGTAGCGTATTTACGTGGCGCCATACGTTGGCATTGGTATTTTTCACTTCTTTTCCTTTAGCTGCTGCTTCTTTTATTGCCCTGCAAACGATGGCTCAGTCTCAGTGTCAGTCGCTCCCTCTCTATCGCAGTCACTCTCTATTTCTCTCGTTCTCTCTCACTCTGTGTTTGTTGTCAGCTTGGCAGATTTGCGTTTTTCTTTTTACACATGGCGATGGGAAATTAATTTGAAATTTAAATGCGCGTTTTGGCAGCTGGGAAATGTCTTTGATGATTGCTGTGCAGCATTCCGTTTGCGTTTCACGGCATGTGTTACACGTATTTGTATTTGTGTTAGTATCTGCATCTGTATTTGTGTAGCATAATGAGCGCTTCTTGTCAACATTTCTCGTTGCATTCTTTTAAGGTGTCTGGTGTCAGTAATATTTCGACAAAAGCTGTCCCATATTCGCCATTATTCCTTGGGCTTATCTCTTATTTTAGGCATCAATTAACTGCAATATTGCTCTGATTAGGAAGAAAACTCTTTAGGCCTGTTAATAACATATACATGTAAATGTAAACTGATTGATGTAATCCCGAACTTAGAACTGAGTGAGTAATTAATTTGAGTCTATTTGGTGTGAACTCATTTATTGTATAAATTGTAATAAAAAAGTGATGGTGAAAATTAAAAGCAGATCCTCGTTTTCTACATTGCTTTTTCAATTCTATTAAACTAATTCGGATTAACTTGGCACAAATCATTTTTGTAAATCACATCCCATTAATAACTTAAAGTACACGCCCAGATATTGTGCTCTGCAACTATAGAAACTCTGTAAATGTTATTAATCATGCAGTTAGCTAACGTTACTTGCATTTTCACAACTGATTTGTTTGGCTTCTTAACAGATTCGTCGGTTATTTTGGGCATATGCTGCACTGACACGATATACAGTACATAAATCTTGTGGCATTTCGGTTCAGGGGAAGGGGCAGTGCTGGGGCAACAACCGAAAACAGCCATTACCACCACTGAATCAGTGATGTTTAGCATATTAGACACATGCACAGGGGCCAATCTACTTCGTGCCACTCATCTCACACCCGCAAAAGCAGAATCCCCCTCTCGATATTGATTTGGCAGCGTTGAGATTCTCGTTCAGCCTGCCATCAATTTCAATTTTGCTCCAGCGGTGTGCAAATCTAAACAGCGCCTGCCACATACAATTTTCTGCCATTGCCTGCAGACAGGCGCCTTCGTTGCCCACCCCTGTCTGCCATCCCCACCATCCCCACCAGAAGCATGCCTAAAGCCACTTTTTCGGTAAACTAATTTTCTTGCTTCAATATCTTGACAGTGAAATTGGCACGACGCTGGCAAAACGCAATCAAACCAGCATACACACACACAAGGTGTGAGCAGTGCGTGTGTGTATTGGTGTATAAATAAGCAGAGTATACATTTTTGTGGCGATACCTGCGCTTGCTACCAATTTTGGGCCAACTGCTTGTTATTGACATCACGTTTCGCTTAAGCCAAAAACTGAACCACTGCACTGAACAGCTCTGCAGCTCTTCAATGATTTTTTAGTACTTTGCGGCGCAAAACTGAGCCATAAATTTGCTTGTTTAGTCACCGGAAATTTAAGCCAAGTCGCCAAGAAGTTGCTTATTAAAAACTTGTCGCACAACGGAGACGAAAGAAGTCGAAACGAATTTGTGGTGGAAAAGTGTCTTTTGCTCGAAATAAAGTTCTCACATTTCCTACGCACATAAAAGACACATCGTAATGGTGGCTGCCGCTGTCCGTTGTTGGACGCGGCTCATAAAAGTCGCATTGCAGCTAAAACAGCGCTAAACTTCCGGCTTTTTGTGTAAGAAACTCTACTGCGTGCATCATTAAAAGTGGCATGGCCAACACTCGCGTGCGCCAACCGAAAAAGTATGCAACATAAAAGATGTTGCAGCTGCACTACAATTTGTCGCCTTCTACTTGGCACAAACAGCACGTTATAAACAATTTTAATAGACTTGCTTAAGGCCAAACATTTGCCAAACAGGCAGTCCAAGTAGCTGGCGACTCCCACCCCTATCTGCGAAGACATCTCCTGCCTTTGACAACATTGTCGACTGTTTGCATCACCGGCTGCTGCTACGTTCATTGTCTTTTGCATATATATTTTTTTTTATAATTTTTTTTGCTGCAAGCTGCTGCTGGCCGTTGTCTACGTGCTTGAAGCTGCAAACTGCAAACTGCAAGTGGCGTCCAATGCGGCGGCTACTTAATTTAATGCACGTCTGTTTGCATAAGCCCAAACCTTATTGAATCGACGGTGGCAGCATCATCAATGTATGGGCACGTTCCACTGCCTCCAGCAGCTGCAACTGTAGCTGTAGCTGGAGCAGCAACCAGCAGCCAGGAGCAAATGATGAGCAAACTTCAATTCAGATGCGGATGCAGACAACGTCTGAGCATAAACTTTAATGAGGCACACGAACTGGCCAGAAATTGAATGCTGACGTGATTTTGCTGCTGACTTTCTTTGCCAAAAAGAAGCAACATTTGTGGTTTTTCGAAGAAAAACCAAACAGGCAATCTTTGCTTTTGGAAGAGTCTTTGATCGATAAAATATCTCAACCATTATAAAATTTCGCTTGTCATGAAAAATGAATATTTATTTAACTCATTTGCATTGTTAGTGTTTGGCAACACTTGGCAATGCTCACCAATGTTTTTTTTTATTTAATTTCCTTAAAATAAAAATGTAGTTCATCTTTCAGTCGACTGCATTTGGCAACGTGGCATTATTCATATTTTAAAAAATTAGTCAAATTTATTGCTCTTTCAATTTCTTATACGTATTTCATTTTTTCAGCAATAAACATTATTACAGGTATCGGTCTTATAAATCGAAAGAACTGAAATCTTTAAAATAATCAGAAAACAGCTTCAAGTAAGAACACAAACTCCTTCGATATCATTTCCGGTCTGAATATAAACATTTTACTTATAGTTGAAGTTGTCTACTTTCTGTACTGATTTAACTTCACTTTGCCAGGCCAACAAAAAAATGTTGTCAATTTTTGTTACTTTTTGTGTTGTTGCTGTTGCGTTTCTTTTTTGGTGACAAAAGTTTTGCTGCGTTGTCTCTGCGCGCTTGTCAAGTTCGTTGAGTTGTTTGTTATGCTGCTGCTGTTTCTATTTCAGCTGCTGCTGCTGCTGTTGCATACCTTGAGGCATTGTCAGCTGTGCCTGGCTTTTGTGGCATTGCTTTTAAGTTAATAGTGCTGCATATTTTGTGGCAGCAACTACTCCCGCAGGTATATCGAATGCTTTTAAAGCTGCCAACTATGCAGAAACTCCAACCCTTTTTGTTTGTTTCTGGCTTATTGTTGATGTTGTTGGTACGCCTCGAAGGCTGCTTTAGATTTTTATCGCACAGCAAAACACTTCAACTTTAAGAGCCAGCCTTTTTCCGGTCTTCCGCCTGCTTCCTCTAAAGTCTACATTTCACACCGACTCACCCTTCTTTTGGCCACGCTTACGTGCCAATGATGACAATTGGTTTTCTTTCTGGCCGTGCGCGGCTTCGATTTCGACTTGCGCTTTGCCTTTGCCTTTGCCTTTGGCCCGTTTCTTTCTTTGGCTCGTTTTGGGTATTCTCTGGGTTTTTTTGTTTTGCACGTCGTCGTCATCGTTTTCGTTGGTTTTTCGCCGCTTGTCTACAATTTCAATAAAATTTTATTAACGAATTCCGGCGACGGTCGGCAGCGATGACAAGGCAGCATTCGGCAGGACTTTTTCTTCGTCCATGCGAATTTTTATACCTTCAGTTAGAATGCCGAATCGATATTATTATTACAATAACAACAGCACGGCAACTGTAGCAATTGCCTGTCAGCATTGTACTTGTCGATTTTGCAGCTTACTTTGCTGGCATTGCATACTTTTAAGGCGCTTTGACAATTCTTTTTATCTGAGCCAGGACGACGACGACGACTGGGAGGACAACAACGAGGACGAAAGCAAAGACGTGGACTGGCAGGCAGAATGAGGACGCGGACGTTGCTTGTTTGTTTGTCATTTACGCCCTCCTCTCCCATCCCCCACCCCATAGTAGTGCTTCCCGAGCGGCAGCGTCGCTCCTTGTGAGCCAAGTTGAAAGCCCGCAGTTCAATTCTCAATGGCACAGCAGAATTCTTTCTTTCTAATGGCGGCATTTCCGCTTGGTAGTTGTCGCCAACGTCGTCGCCGTTTTCAATTTTTGGTTGATTTTCTTCTCTCGCTCTTCATTTATTTTATTATTTTCGTTTTTTTTTTCTGCTCACCGAAAGTTGACATCAATTTTCGCTCAATTTTATTATTTTCATCTTCATTTCCACAGCGCCCTCGCTTAAATCTATAATTGTATTTATGTCAACTTTTTAAATAGATGATGTGCTTAATGCTTCGCTCTATCTTTCTCACTCTCTCTCACTCTCTCTCGCTCTTTCACTCTCTTGCTCTCCTTCACACACACTGCCTTTTTCTAGAGGGATATTTGGCATTATAATAATGACTTTGCCATTGTGATAACGACTTACGGAAACGTTTGGGCATGTCATTAGCATTGGTCCTCCGACTAGAAATTTGTCCCGCAATGTTATTATTAATAGGGAGAAACACATCGAGCAAATTTATTGGGCGCCAGCGAGCAACTATGCAAAATAGCTGTGAAATTTATGTGCAAAGTTCTAAGTGCAATATAAATTAAATGTGTGTGTGCTGGCGCAGCATAAAGACAAAGCATGGCAGTACCAACCCTTCGTATGAGTAATGTCAACAACTTGAAGCTTCAAGTATGAAAAGAAATAAGTGGCAAATAGTCGAAAAAAAAAAATTTGAAAACGCTGCAACAAATCAAACCCAAATGACAAAGTTTTGATTGTTGGATTAATCGTCAGCTGCTAAGAGAATACAATTGTAGCCAGAAAGCAGATTAAAGCTAAGCTCATACGTTACTCTGCTTTCGCTCGACTCTAATGTTTTTCTACATTTCAAGTGCCAAACAATTTGCTACAAATTGAACTGCTTAAACACAGCATTAAGTTATAGGGCATACAAAGAGTAACTGACCACAGCCTTAATTTGCCAATATCAGATGCAATTAGAGGCTATGCCACTATCTTAGTAGAAAAGTTTTCCAAGCCATTTTTGACTTTCAACTTGCCCGAAAACAAAATAAAAACAAAAAAGGAAAAATAAAAATCAACAACTGCAAGCAGTCCCAAAACTATCAACTGTAATCAAGTTGCCTGGCCTAAAGCTTCAGCACACTAAAAGCAAAAGCTGCTAAAAAGCATTAGGGCGCTGCTGCCGCTGCAGGCAACACCAAAAAAAACTATAGTCGGAAGTCGGCAGACATTAGTGCCAAAAGTGCGTCACAAACAATATTTCCGTATCAACAACAACAACAATAGCAGAGGAATGCGCTGGGCATAGCCTAGACACTTTTTAAGAGATTAAATTTTGGGGGGGTTCAGTGTCTGCTCCCAAAACTATACAGCAACATTTACCGTAAGCACATCTACACACACACACACACACACACATGAGCCGCTTGCAAAGTTTTGCCAAACAACAATGGCTGACATCGGCAAGGGGTGGGGGAGGAGGAGGGGCTTAGGAGACTGCAACTAAAATAGCCAGCAGCATTTTTGCGTTTGCGTTGTTTAAACATGCGCAAAGTTCAGGGTTTGAACTTTTATCAAACATACGCCATACCAAACCAGGCACACATACTTTTAGGGTTATAGCAACAGCAACAACAATAACAATAACAACAACAACAACATCAACTCCATCATGAAGAACAACAAGAACAAGTAGAACAACAAGCCGACTATGGGGAGACCGTCCATGTAAAGCAACTATCAGCGCCTGGGGCTCAGCTTGTTATTTCAGCTTGGCTCACTTCCTTGTTATGCCAGTGCCGATGCATAGATACCAAAAGGACATTAAGGAAATTACCAAAAATTACTAATACCAGAGTATAAATTACCAGAAGGGTTAAGTTCAAAACCCGGCAAAATCATTTACTTGCGCCTCAAATCTTCAATGGTTCAAAATTAAATGAGATTATTCTTCCAAAAACTTAAGCAATATTATTTCAACTCTGCTTCATTTCACAAACAACAAACATTCACAAGTTTTTTAGAAATTATTTAACTGTAAGACGACTTGCAGTTGAAAATTAAATCTACAGTTTCCAGGGCGAACTGAATCAAAAGCGAAACAGCTCTGAAATTCGAAGAGAGAACAACGCGAAATGAAAATTAAAATAATTTGCCGTTTTGCGCATTTTTGCATGCCATAAATATTTCATGAGGCGCCAGCCACAAAAACTGACAGCTGTCAAAACGCGACTGTTTCCAAATGTAAAACGCTAGTGTGTATATAGCATTTAACAGCATGGCCCAGAATTTGAGGGATGGAATAGCGGCTAATACTTATTTACTTACAATATAGCCCAGCTTTCAATTTTCATTTGCCAACAACAGTGCGACAACAAACTTGATGACTGTCAAAAGTTATTGTTGCTGTTGTTTTGTTGTTGTTGTTGTTGTTTGTATTTGTCTCGGGCTGTGACTGTGACTGACTGTGTTTCAGGCGATTAGAGGTGGCGCCGCAAAGTATGCAACAAATAGCAAAATTTTAACACAAAATCTCTTAATCCCAATGAACTGTGGCTGTCCATTCGAGTGCCCCAAGTGTGCATCAAGTCGAGTCGACTCGACAGCATCTCGTGGATGTTGCCTCATGTTCAAAACAAACGTCGCAGGCATTTACTTAATCGACAAGGGATTAGCTTGCACCAGCCACCAGCTGCAGAGGGTGCAAGGGGATGGTTAGCTAAAATGGAGCGTTTGTAATGTTTTCATTTGTGTGCGCTACTCCGCAGTGGCTGGGCACTTTAAATTGAGAATTATTGTCGCAAACAACTGTTGTCTGGACACACAGACTGCGGAGGCACAAAGCGAAGGCACAAGCACTCGGACCACTGATAAGGATATATTGTGTCTCACGCAGTTAGACAGCTTTAATCTTGGGTCTACTACGCCCCTGGCTCCGGTTCTCTACAGTGTACGTGCTTAATTTTGTTTGCATTTTTAAGCCCAGCTTCGTTGCTCACTCGAACACACCCCACTCCCCCTTACTATATTCGCATGGCCAGCGAGCTTTGTGCTGCCTGCAGTTAGGCTACAAAAATCACGCAGCAGGCGTTCGCCAGGACGAAGGATACGATGCCAGTGGTCGCATGCGCTTGCCCAGGATTAACGCTGATTGAAATTGCAAATGAAAATTTATTTTTACTGCGTACTCACCACGACCGGGACAAATGTTAGTTTAGCTCAGCTCTGGGACAACCAATGAAGGCGGGGGACGGAGCTGGGTCGACACCGCTGGGTCAAAGCGCATTGTATTAAAATTTAATTGAGTAACTGACATTTTATTTTTGTATAATTAAATTAAGCCCGGGCTTAGCGTTTGATTTTAATTTGTGCGACATTTGTCTGCTGCAAGCGCTGTCACAGCAATTGACTGTGCCACAACCCCACCGACCTCCAACTCGAGCCCATGCATGGCTTTGGGGCTGGCAGTAGCTCCATTATTTCGCCATTAAATTTGTTTAAATAAATATTAATGAGGCGCTGGCAGTTGCCTGAAACTTGCCGCAGGATTAGTTGCAAAAATTATGTTAAGTTCTCATTTTTATTTATATTTGTTGTCGTGTTTAAAGCCTAGGCGCAGACGTTGCCACATAATTTATTGGCCCACCCATTCGGGCCCAATTGCGCAGCTGTGTTCATGTTCTAGGCATTATTGACCATCAATGGCTTAACAAACTGATTGGCCAACAGTAAGGGAAAGGAGCAAATGATTGGAGTGGGTGAATACTATGAAAATTAATTTGAATCGACGACAGCATCAAATCGAAAACAAAACCTAAACAAAGCATATACGAGTGGTTCGCATTAGCTATGCATCAGTGCTGTGAGAGAAAGTTAAATATCTGTCATTAGAATAAATACTAAAAAATAACATTTCAGTTTAAGCTCACTAAAAAATATAAAATTCAAAATGCATAGCTCTATTGCCATCGGCCGGAAACAGTTCAAGCTGACCAGCTTTTGAAAAATACTTTTTCATATTTATTAATTATTATGAAACGTTTTGCTGTAAACTCAATTACAGCCCAGAGCACAGAGTGCTGATTAAGTTGCTAATTCTTACATAGCAACGGCACACTCATTAACTCATTGGAGTGTTTAACCTATGGATAACATTACAAAACAATGTTGAGCATTTTTAGCCGGCTGGTCCCCTTGGCTAAGTAAATATTAGCAGCGCGCAGCCAGCCTTAGCATGAGCGTTGCCCTCTTTTTTGTTAATATTAAAAAATTTAATTATTTTAACAAAGAGAGTGCGCAAAAATTATTAGCACACGCGAAGGGGGAGCCGACTTACAATGTTTTTAATTAAAAAATCCTTTGGTCAAGCAATTACGAGCCACATTAAAACAAACACTACGCGCACACACACACACACACACCCCAAACTAAGCACGGAGAAGTCCGCATTATTAACAGCAATATGTACGAGCGAGTATTAAATTATTATATTACAAGCAGGAGCTTTCATCTCTCGCGTTTTGCCGGTCCGGACTCTGACCTAAGTAAATATTAATAAAACATATTAATAAAACGGAAACTGGGACGCCGAACCCAACGGCTATTTGCATGTAATCCCCGTAATGCACATAAAAATACCGTTTGCAGACTTTGAAGCAAGCTGGCTATCAATATATGCGAGCTTAAGACAATTTGAAATATTTGCATAGCTTTAAATGCGACTTAAGCTCAAGCGAGACACATGAGGGGGGCACATATCTCATGTGGCCATTATTTAAGTGCCCAGCAGCCACACCTTTAAATGCTTTTCGCATTAATTTATGGCATACTTTTAGGCGCGCCGTCATTACAATTAAGCCGAAGCACACACACACACACAGAGAGTTAGGGGGAGATGCTGAGCTACATCGTCCATTTCGCCGGCTTACTTAAAAATTACATAAATTGTGCTTTATTGTACGTCGGTAGGCGGAATGCATGGGCAAAAATCCTAAGCCTCAGATCAGATCTTTGGCCAAAAACCCCATACATAAAGTATGCAATTAAATTTTCACTTAAACGATTATCACATAAATCCAGAGGCCAAGCCAAACGTGTTTGCATTTAAATTAAAAGAGCCATTTTTCTTCGACACGGCACAGCCCTCCATGTGTGTGTGTGTGTGAGATGTGTGTGTGGAGTGTATGTGAAATTGGGGTGTAGGGTGTGCTTTTAACCACAAAGAACCCGCCCACCTTATGATAACGCCATTACAGCAGCAAGAACACGTATGCTTCATGTGGCTGGCAGTTATCTGCCTTGAACCGCAAACGCCTAGCACGTAGTCACATACACACACACACACACACATACACACACGCATACACACACCGATAGAGGCGAACCCGTTGTATATATTTGCTTATGTTAATTGCCGTTGAATCCATTTCCATTAAGATGCAAGTCCTGCCACTGACGATAATTCCACACCCACTCGCACACTCGCTTACACAACGGCATAATTGCCACGAAGGCAGGCAGGCAGGCAAGCAAGCAGGCTGGCTACGTAAGTGAACGGGTAGCCCTCCGCCCACTGTGGAAAGTATGCCTTGACCATGCCAACGTTAAGCTGCGTCCGATGCCTTCATCCCACTGTTGCTTTTCAATATGCACAGCAATATCCTTTGGTAAACACACACATACACACAAAGTCCTCAACCGGCGTAGGTCGTCAACAGAGAGAGCGAGAGCGAGTGCGAGCACTGGGCTAGTGTGCCTGGTCCACAGCCTTTATATTATACAATAACACAAAAAAAAAATAGAACCATAGCATACCAAGTAGGGTGCTAATACCAGGCGGGCTGCTGACCTCTCCTTCTCCTCTCTCGCTCTTCTGCTGGGAGTGGTACGTGCTCTTACATATTAGTAAACTTCATAATTTTTAATTGATACATTAAATTTCGTACAAATATTAGCACAGTAGCCCGAGTGGCACTTGCAAAGGCAGTTGTGGTCGTGGCGAGAGCGGAGGCGGAGACGGAGGCGGAGGCGGAGGCGAGGCTGTCGTCTTGAGTGACAGCTTAACGTTGTAAAGCTCAGTTTATTATGCATGGCAGGTCGCTATGGATTCGGCTGCGCCTTGGGATTATCAACAGGCCTCGTAAGCTTTTTTCTTTTCCATCATTTATTGGGGGGCAAAACTCAAAAGTGGGCAACGTTCTGTTTAATCTGCTGTCAAATTTCTGGCAAACTTTCCACTTTCCTGGAAAGTTGTGAGCATACTTCTTTTTGCCTATATATAGCGTAAGTCATCGATGTTGACTTGTGCTAGAAATAGAAAATATAGATATATATAAATAAATAGATAAATATATATATATATTTAATAAGAAAGACAACTTCCTAATGGGTAGCAGCTTGGAACATTTCTATCAGTTTCGCTAAGAAGTACTTTATTTATCTTAGCCAAAAGCTATTGACCTAATTTAAATACTTTTTTATAGATTTCACTATTTGATTAAGCTAGCGAAGATATTTCACAGAAATACTTGCAAGAAAAATTAATTATTTTATCTAAGAAAATCGAAAATGAAATTAATTAATTAACAATAAATAATAAGTAATTATAGCTCCAATGCCAAAGCAATTTTTAAAATCTAGCAGCTTTCTTCTGATTATATATTCAACAGCTCTGTTTTAGTTCTACCCGTGAGAGTGTCACTAAAATAGTCTTCAGTTTTATGCAGATTGCATACTGTTCACGCCACCTCCAAACTACATAGAAAGATTATACACTTTTACCAGGCTTGCAATTCAATATGCTTATGATCTGGCCAAAAAGTAGTAGGCAACACTTTAGACATTTTGACTGTTTGCTTACATTTAGCCCGTCTACTGGCAGGCACTTAAAAGTAATCTTTTTTGTTGGCTTGTACAACGACTTCAGTTTTCCTCATTTTTTAACATTTTCGGTATTTTTTGTCTTTTTTTTTTTTTGTTTTCGGCACTCAGGCAGCATCAGAAACGCTTGGCACTCAACCGCAAATGCATTTCAACGTAAAGTTTTTAAACAAATATTTGCACAACTTGCTGGCACGGACGGAGGAGGCGTAAGGGCGTGGCAGCGACTACACGGTTGATTCTTTTTGTTTTTGTTTTTTTTTTTTTACTGTGCACCGGCATTCAAACAATGCGCAGCCAGGCGAACTGTGCAAAGGCTCCAGGTCCAGGAGAAGCCCGGTAGCCAGCCATAAAATGAGCAACGGTGCGCCACGCGGTATGCAACAGCTCCTTCTTTTTTTGCCTGTGTCTGTTTCTGTGCCTTTCATATTTACGCCCAGCAGCAGAAGCAGCAGCAGCAGCAGCAGCAAGGCAAACAAATGGCACAAAAATGTATTTGCAACTGTTACGAAGTGGAGTTTGCCTAGAGCCCATCGCACCAGCGGCAGTAACTCTATAAATGAATGTCCTTTTGATTTTGTTCAACGAGCCTAGCGAGTGACTCAATTCAGCGGCGCAGTTCCGGTTCGCCTTTTGTTTTAGCCATGGCCATGCATTCTTTTTGAGCCAGTGTGTGGTGCACAACCATAAAGGGGGCGTCTTCTGCTTCTTGCCGTGGCGCCTTTTGTATATGCAATATGTATTTCCTGGACTTTTGTGTGTAACAGTGGGTGCATGTGTGTGTGTGTGTGTGTGTGTTCGTCTTGCAGTTGTGTGTTTTGTTGTTGAGCTCCTCGTAGGAATGTTTTAATTTGTTTTCCTATCCGCTTCGCTTGCTTCTTTTTTATTGCTTTGCCACAGGCTTCGTTTCGATTGTTTGTTGCCTGCCACTTGGTTCCGTCTCTTTTGTGGTTGTTGTTTTGTTTTTGCATTCATGACACGACACACGCCCTCAAGTATGCTATGGTTTCCGCTTGCCATTTGATATTTGTCGCTTGCCTGACATAAAATATGAGCACATTTTTATTATTGTTTGCTATGATGATTAATTGAAGTGTCATAATATTGTAAGAATTTTCATTGCTTTCGACAAATACGAGAACGAGTTTGCTACCCTTCCTATAAAAGCCATTTAATTAAAACATTTTACTCAGCCCACACTAAGCCATCTATTCTTGTTTTTTCTATCTGCTCTATTTGCAGGTAAGTGGAAGTCGCCCGTGCAATAATAAACAGTAAACCGTAAGTCCTTTGCCTAATGAACAAATCTACTTCAGCTAAGCCACAGTTCGGTTCGCTTTCGTTCTGCCATTCTGTGGTAGAGTCTCGTGTATTTAATTACAAAGCAACTATCTTTCAATTATTTACACCTGCTGCAACAACAAAAACCAACAAACAACAGCAACAGACACGTGCCCCAGCTGTGCGACTCCGCTGCCGTCTTTGTCTCTGCCTCTTTCGCTATTTCTGCTTCCGCCTGTCTGAGCCTGGATCTGACTGCGGGTCTAGCTGCACTTCTTGGCCAGCCAAAACAAAATATATATCCGCTCTTTACATTGATTGCCCCCGAAAATTCGCGCGGAGCCGCTCAGGAAACAGATAGATACTCTGGTCCCGAGTGAAGCAGTCACTTACTTTCGCCCACTTGACGACCGCGCCCACTTTCGATAATTAATTGCAGGCATCAGTTGCAGCAGCGAGCTCGGGTCTGAGCTGCTGCCTTGCGGCTCCTTCTGAGCAATGAGGCATGCCATCAATTTGTCTCACTCTTGTACCGTACTTTTAGGTGAGCTCGCAATTGTTTTGCCAGACAGCCAGACGAAGACCAACTGTGAACCAAGCTGAACTCAACTAAAGTGAAGTGAATTGAAGTAAAGTGCAATTACAAATGCAACTCAAGTGGTAGCCACAGAACAAGAAAAAAACAATTGAGCGATTCACCCACAAAATATAAGCGAAACTGTCGACGACTGAAGAAATGCATTTAGTTTTCGAGGGATGTTGGCCAAACGCAGTTTACTTTTGCAAAATACAATTGATTTATCTCTTTGAAATGACATGGAATACAATAAAAAAAAACTGTCAGAGGGAGCTCTGAAAAGTAAAAATGCTGAGATTAATTAGGCTAAATTCAAATTCTCTATTAACAACATAGCAATCGAATCAATTACCATTCTATATAGTTTTCTTGCTCAACCACAGCGATTACAACGACAGAGTGAAAATAAATATAAATTAATAATTCAATTCCATTTGAATGAAAACCCAAAGCAGCAGAGCATAGAGCATAGGGCAAAATGCACTTTCCATGTTAAGAATAAGTCAGAGTTGTGAAACCCCTTTTGTGAAACTGCCCTTTTCCCATAAATTCACTCAACTATTGCACGGCGTTTAGCGCGGTTTTTAAAAGCTGAAACGTGTTGAGGATAAGCAAACTAGTCAAAAACTACTCCTTGGTCTCAGTCTCACCCGCTTTTACTTTTCTACAGCTTGGAATTAAGTTGGAATTTGAAATTAACCACAAGCCCACACACAAGCTCACAAGTGAAACACACAAAAACGTAGTCTACTTTTGTGCACTCACGGAATTTAATTAAAAGAATTGTAAATGCTTTTCACTGTTGTCGCACTCTCTCTCTCTCTCCCTCTCTCTCTCTCTCTCTCTCTGTCTCTCTCTCTCTCTCTCTCCCTCTCGGGGCGCAGTCACACCGCTGGGTAATTAAAGTCAGCTGACAGTTGCAACAGCAAAGAGTAAATAAATGCAACTAGCTCATGAGCTAATGCGCTCAATGCCACCGCAGCCATGCCCCGTCTGGCCCAAAAGAAGCCGCTGACTAATTGCGTTTTATGAATATTGCACTTAGCGTGTGACGTGGCTAAAAAGATAAATCACCAGCAACGGCTCTTGCCAAGTGGCCAAATGACGGCCAAGCTGTCTGATTCTTGTCTCAAAAGTCGCTGAAATGCCCCGCTTTGATCCCAAGCGACCACTGCATTAAATTAATGAAATAATTGAAGGGGTGTGTATGTACTTTAATATATATCCGTATGTATGTGTGTGTGTGTGTGTGTTGAGCAAGTTGCGAAACCCTTTTTTCCAATAAATGCCAAATTAATTAAAAAATACAGCGCAAAGGCAAACGCCGGGACCAAAAGTAAAGAAAGCCAACTCAAGTAACCCAAAAAAAATTAAAACAAAAACTTGAGACACACAATGAGCAATTTTTTCTTATCTTTGCTGTTCTGTCTTTTCTTTATAACGCATCTATGTGCTGTTTTTATTTTATTTTACTTTCTTTTTTTTTTTGTGCTGAGCGCGCGCCCAACTTAAAAGTGTTAATTAAAAATTGTTTCACAGTTTAGCTGCGAAAATGAAAATTGAAAAAGGGCCCGGCCAGGCAGACCTTCATATTTTTTTCGCCATTCTTGTTGCTTTTTTTTCAATAGCCGCTTCTATTTCAGCCAGAGTCCAAGTGTATTTATCTTAGCCCCCAAACTTGTAGCTGTAATTGTAACTGCACAGAGCATAGCACCGGAAACTTGGCCATATCACGGCACTGGCCTGACCATGCTCCGTTGCCTCTCCTGCCACTAGCCTCCTGCCTCCCATCTCCTGCTTAAAGCAGCGGTTTTCGCAACCAGTTCGTGTCTTGGCCTTGGTCCTGTCCTGCTGCCCAGCAGTGCAGCTGCAATCGCCATGCAGCTTGTTAACGCAAGTCACCGTTCAATGTTGAGCTCTTTTTCTCGCTGCGGAGCTCTTTGAGAGCTCTCTGGTCTTCTGTGCATCTTCTCTATCTGCATCTACGTAGTAATTGCACACACTTAAACCGCTTCGCTAGTCGTTTGATGGCCAGCCCAAGCAATTGTTAGACAATTAGCCTGCTTCTTCTTATTCCTCTTCCATTTGTAGCGAAAAAAAAAACAGAAAATCGAAAAAATTGTGTGTCTGTTTGAAAAGAGAGTTGGGAGATGGAACAGATAATCTGCTTAGAATATACTATTAAATAAATATTTAAAAAAAAAACTAGAAAATCAGAGAAGAATGTGAGAGATAATCCTTGGCTACTTTTTCTTCTTATGAGTCCTCTAACTCATCCCTAACATATTTTTGCTCACATTCCCTGTAAGTTGCTATTTGAGTTTTTCATTAAAAAGCTGAGCCCGAAAAAATAATATATAGCAACTAGAGGCTAATGCCACAACTGCAGCTATAGCTCTATATGTAGTTGAAGCTAAGACTTGGCATCCACCAGCTTCAACTCGGGGTACTCTTTTCCACACTGGGTTTTGTTTGACTTGCACTGGTGCGTGTTTTTAATTTTGCGCGTTTCGCTTGTTCTAATTGAAAGCCGCGTTGTGTGTACTTTGTGTGTGTCTGTGTGTGTGTATGTGTGTGTGTTTGTGTGTGTGTGTGTGTGTCTGTCTTGTGTTTGTCTTAACATTTATACTCCCTTCCACCAACTGGCGCAGAGTGTGCCTTGTGCACTTCCAATTTCCTCTCGCTGTTATACATACTTGTAGATAAATAATTTACTTTTTGCGCACTAAGGCACAAACAAACAAGGTTGCGCAACGTTGCGGGGAGGGGCTGGGCAGGGGCAGGCAACTAAATGCGACGATGTCGGCATATCTCACAGAACAGCATAGCAAATATTTATAAGTATATGTACACATATACATAACTGTATATACATATTTATATATTTGTCAATATATATATGTACGCGTATATGTTTGTTTATAATGTATAGCAAACGAAGGCGAAGGAAACAACAAGCAACAAAAATAACAACAACAAATAACATTTTTTACATGTTGTGTTGTTTGTTGATTTTGCGCCAAACCAAACTTTGCACATGAACCCTTTTTGGGACAACTACCCTGCCCAACCCTTTAGCGGATGAGTTCGAGAGCTGAATTTGGTTCTCTGCCCCTTAGGGGACTTGCTACGCAGTTTTTCTTTGCTCTTACTTTGCTGTTAGGCGCTGCTAAAAATTAAAAAAAAAAAGAATCAAGTTTGCTTATCCCTGAAAAGTATGCAACAGAATTCTGCCCTCTGCGTTGAGCTGCCCTTGTGCTATGACCTTGTGGGCGTGGTCGTGGGCATGTTATTGCCCCCATAAACTATGCGACAGCCAAGTATGCAAATGTTGCAGGCCACATGCAACAACAAGAGAAGAAAAAAAACAGTCCACAGCATAATTTATGGCGCTTTTGCATAGTTTTTTGTCAGCCCTGACAATTTGGCACGTTGTAAAAGCGTGTGATTTGTCTTTGGCTGCAACTTTTGCGAGCATACAAAAACGTAGGATGTGGAGGGGGGGCAGAGGGAGCAGGCAGCAGCCAATGCCTGCGGTTGTTTTTGTCTGGCAAATGTCAACAACAGACGACGTCCAGGCTCAGAGGCCCAGGCTCCCAAAAACGCCTGTCGCAATTTTGACGAAATAGACAAATTTTCGTTTTGCTGCAACAAAACGCCCTGTAACGTTAGCAGGACCAAGAGTCCATGTCCTGGCAACGGCGCATGCATTTCCCTGCAATAAATCATATGCAGAGAGACACAGCAACAATAACAACGGCAACTACAATAATACCAGCAACAACCATCAACGCTTACACACACAAGCAAAAAACAATGTTGTGGCGAAAAAAATAAAAATAGCTTTGCTGTTGTTTTGCCTGCTCACTTATCCTTTATCATTTTCCTTGTATGATTTTTTATTTTTTTTTATTTTTTTTTTTTTGCCACATGCCTGACAAATACATAAATTTGCCAAAAATGTCGCCGCCTTTCAAAAAATTTGAGCTGGCAATTGGAATTCAGCGCTTTCCACATACAATTTTCACCTTAACTCACAAAGTTGAACAGCAAAAAAAAAAGAAATGGCTCCAGCGTTGCGTGCTGGTCATAAATCATACGAAAGAGGCGTTAAATTTTCTTACACCATACGTTTTACCTGGGCAGGGGCTCATCAATTTTGTAAGATTTAATCTACATGAAGCATTTGTGTAGTTTGCAATTGTTTGATTTATATGGGCTCTAAATATTATTAGTTATGTTCTTTGCCTATTGTGTGTAATATTTAATAATAAACATGTGCTATATTCCATTACCAACGACACTCTCAAGGAAATGTTTTCCAGCTTCTGGTTCTGAGTCATCACTTATGCGTTTATCGGATTAAGTATTGAAATTCTGATTTATTTTAAAGGGAATTTTTTTGTGCAATCGGATCGGATGGAAAACATAAATCATGCACGGAAACAGTTAACCCCCTATTTGCTTGCTTGCAGAACATTTCTCGGGTCACTGAATGCATTTTCATTGACTGCACTTTGTTTGCAACATGCTGCCAAGTTTCGCAGTTCATGTTTGGTGTTGTTTATCTACGCGTTATCTACTAAGTAGTCATGCAACGAATGTTGCAGCATTTGGCTGCACGCATTTCTTTTACTAGCAGCACCATTCCTCATGCTTGCGTTAAATTAAGCAAAAAAAAAATAATTTTTTGTGTCGTTCGTTGCACAACAGCAACAGCAACAGCAACAACAAGAAACAAAAAGCTGCAGTAAAAAACTGCTGATACATAATTCACATGGCAAAACAGCATGAAATGTTTTGCATGGCCGCCGCCCTAGCCGCGTGTATTGGGCGTGGCTGGAAGCGTGGTGGAGCATTATAGTCGTCAGCAGACGACAACAAAGTGGAAGCCATTAAATTTCATGCAAGCAACTAGTACAAAAAAAATAAAAATAAAAACAAAATAAGCAACATATCTGCCACGCCCACGCGCTTGCACCAAACAAAATGAGTTTGCACTTTGTTATGCAAAAAACGCAGCGCCAGCAGTGAACAGCGAATAGTTGAGCGGAGTGGTTGCACAGCTACACCTGCAATGTTGCACCTTAAGGAATGTCTGGCAGGGGAGTAAGAAATGTAAAGGGGGCATGGGAAGGGCGGAATAAGCTGGGAGGCATAAGAAATGATGGTGAGACAGCAACAGCAACAGCAGCAGCAGCAGCAGACGCAAACTTTGCATGTTTTTCATATTTATCCTGGCAGAAGAGTCAGCGCATTCCAGACATAAACAGAGCGACAGCAACGCAATCCTCCAATGTCCTATCTACAACCTGTCTACCATACTATTATATAGCATGCTGTCCTGTGCCTCCATCTCGGCCAGGCAAAGGGTTAAAGGATGCGTGTGTGTGCAAATTATTTAGAGGCCAGAGTGTCAGAATGCCAGTTACCTGGCAACAGTCGTGTCCTGAAATATTTGTGCTGCCTTATTTATGGCACGCACACCATCGCACACAGTATACACATAAATAAGTGTGCGTATGTGTGTGTGTGTGTGTGTCTGTCAGGTGTCAGTGGCGGAAGTTATGAAAATACTTTGTAAACATTTCCTATTTCTATTAGCGTCGCAGCATACTGAAATCCTAGCAATCCCCACCCGCTTTAATTCCTGTGCGCCATTTGCAACAATGTGCAATGTGGCCTTCAAAAACTATGCAACATTGTTTGTTAGACAGCAAACGTGAAACTTTCTGGGGCCATAAGTGTTTTGCGCACAACCTTAAAAAGTATCTTACGAATGTGGCCCTAAAAAACGTATCTTTTACCTTATCGACGCCGCGCGTTGAACCCGTGGCTATATGGATGGCCATAAATTATATTTTTTGAACTCTCAAAGTCTCAAAGTAAGGCGAAAGCAAAAAAAAAAACTTTTGGCAGTTATTACGAAGCGTTTGTCGGCGCAGTCTAGTGAGTCTCTCGAGTACCTTTCGCCCTCTCCACTCCCCGTCTCTGTCTTTCTCTCTTTGTCTCTGTCTCTGTCTCTCTGCTGTACTGAACTACACAACATATCAGTAAACATTTTTGCGAGTTTACAACGAGTTTGCAGCGCACCTGAAACAAAAGTTGTCAAACTTTAGCTGCGCTTTTTCAATGTACTTGGCTGCTGTTTGTTTTTTTGTTTGCTACCTCTTTAATTATTTTGTGATAAATGATGACATTTGAGTGGGCAAAAAAAAAGTTGCCAAGCATTTAGGGGATTTTGCTAGACATTGTCTGCACACTTCATTAGCACCTGGTGTGGCTGTGAGTGCGACTTACAACTTGAGCTGCTGCAGAAAGAAGTAGTTCTACAATTGGCCCAGGACAGTTAAGAATCCTTAAGCTTGACAGGCCGAACATGAAAATATTAGTACATGTCGCCAGCAAACAACAGCTGACAATGACAAGGCAATAGCAGCAGCATCAACAAACAAACAGGGCAAAAACAATAGCTCAAGTTTTGGGATCCCACCCAACCCCGAACTACTTAAAAGCGCTTTAAACTGGTAACAGGCTCAACGAGCGTCTTGGCAAACAAAGGAGCCTGTCCGAGCGACAATACTTGGACGCTGTCGCCCTTTGCATTGATGATTGATGATGGCATGTGACACTAATGGTGATTGCTGCTATTTTATCACACACTCGGCACACACAAAGTCAGGAAACAGAGCAGCTAGTGCAGCACCTGAGCGCATTTTGTTCGCATAAATTTTTAATAAATACTGTGCGCCCCCCTCTCAGTTGCGATTCGGTTGAGTTTGGTTCTGTTATGGTTTAATTTTACATTTTAATAGGGTTTTATGAGCGCGCCTAAAACTATGCAGCATGATTTATGATGTGCCAGGACATAACCCCGAACAATTACTCAAATTTCATATTCTGCACAGCGGCAAAATCAACAGGAGCAGTAGTAGGAGAAGGAGTAATGGTTGGAGTAGGAATGGGAGTAGGGGTTACAGGGGCCGTTACAGAAGGCTGTGTTTTCAGCTAGATTAAATATTTGCTAGGTGCGTCCCTATGGGCATTTGATTAATGTACCACATAGAGCCAAAGTGGTTTCAAGTTGTTCACTCAAGCAATACTAAAATTATTGCATAGCATGCTCGAGCAAGCGAATAAAACAGAAGCTTTGCAAAGATCATTGTTTCACTGTGTCTTTCAATCTATACAATATACAGCCAAGAATTAAGTGCATTCTTTTTTGGCATTTAGTCAAGCGTATCTTTAAAGTTGTAATGCAGAGTACTTTTTTAAATAAAACCCGGACTTAAATTCCCACTTAATTGTTAACCAAATATATCATATATGATTGCACAGCGTTAAAATGATTGTAAATTAACTTATTGTGAGGCATTTTACTCTATTGTTGCCAACTGGCTGAACACTGAAAATTCCAATAAGTACAGTACATACATATGTATAAAATACTCACAACAAACGGAAATTATATTTATGCATTAGCAACTGAAAACAACAAATGCGTTTAATGTAATTTGGCATTTATTTATGCATTTTCATTAAAACAAATAATCACGAAATTATAATAATAATGAGAATGCCAACGAAATGATTTTCAACAGCAATGTACACACCATATAAAACTGATGAGACGCTCATTTAATCATTCTGAAATGTATTTAATTTTTTTATTATTGTTATTATTTTCGGTTTATTTTGCAGTACATAATTGCGTTACTGATTAGTCGAGAGAACGGAAGTCCTTTCCTAATAATATTCATACTCGAATCTATTTAATTATTTATATTGGCGACTGATCCAATAAAAATTTAAAAATATATTTATACATATATTTGTATAAGGACAATTTTAATTTGTATCCCTCTTAAATGCATCTCGATTTGTTGCTGCGTTGCTCGCGGCCATTGCATTTTAATTAAAAATCAAAAATAATTAGCTATTTGTTTAATTACATGAAAATCATTTGCGCCATTAATATTTATTCGAAATATGTATATTGAGTTTTATCTGTAAGCCCCACACACTAGCCCCTCACGTCGCAATGGATTTGCATTATTTATTTACATTTCAAACATGTGTCAACATGCCCACTAGCCAGAATGCATTCAAATATACTTACATAAATGAGAGCTCGCACAAATTATATTGAAAATGACAGATATAAATACTTGTGTATCCATAGATATACAGAATACATATATTCACGGCAGCCAATAAATGCATATTTTATTACAAAATTAATTAACATGAAATATAAGTAAAGCAAAGGCAATGAAAATACAAGCAGAACAAAAAATATAATAAGCTATTTTAATAAAATTTAAACTGCTGCAAAGCATTAAGATATTAAAGACAAATGGATTGAATTTTCATTTTTGCCTTCGTACTTATAGTTATATTAAAAGCAAACAAAATATTAAATATTCAGCTTGCCATTAAAGTAGTTAGTTTTTATTAAATTAAATATTTATACTCTTCAGGTTTAGGAAACAAAATTTAATGAAATAATTATTAAATAAATAAAAACCTCCAATAAAAAACAGCTGCAAGATCGATCATGCTCAAAAATAATCCTTTTAATTTTCGGTTAACAGTCTTCACTAAGGTTACTTTTATCTAAGGTTCCTTTCATCTATGACCAAAAAAAGTCACTCAAGCGGCGATATTGCAACAAATTGGACCCATAAACATACAGTTGATATAATTTATCCATGTCTCCATCGTATGTCTATCAATGGTCAGAACTTGCCTGGGCCAAATGTGCTCCAATCAATTTTAATTTAATTAATTTTCTCAAACAACCCTCTGGAAGCAAGTCCACAGGCAAACACAGACACACAGAAATAAGCAGGCAACCACACACCTACAATGAAATGCTTAAGCGTCGAAAGTTTTTCCAGTAATTTGTGCCACAGCACGCACTTAAACCGAAATGAGTTAATATTTGGACTAGCATGTAAGTTGATGCTCCGCTCATTCCCCTCGCGTCCTCAACTTCAGCCGCAACTTAACCAAGTTGTATGCCTCGGGCAAATATCACTTACTTATGTTTAGTTGTTGCTAATAACTTTTGCAGGCCGAGAGCTGTGGCGCCTGCTGTTAATGACACAACCGCAAACAAAGTGCACACACAAACACACGCACACCAACAGACAGAGAAAAGCATATGGAGACATAGTGATCGAGCAGGAGGAACTGGGGTGGTGGTGGTGGTGGTGGTGTGGTGGTTTGTTGTGTAATGGCAAAGCTCATTAGCTTTGCACGCAAACAAGTTTTAAAGCATGCATTTAGGCGCGCTGTGGTTTGACAGCAACTGGCATACACATATAGAAAGAGCTACACTTTGCCTGCAGCCTCCTTCTGTGTGTTGGTGTATGTGTTGACAGAACAATTAAAAGCATTTAAAATAAAGCATTGCCTGGCAATAGGCGAACTCTGCCTACCAGCCAGCCAGCCTGCCAGCCACATGCGTTCTGCGGCCTCTGCGGCCTCAGCAAATGCATTAATTGTATAATCGTGTGTAGGTGGTGTGTGCGGGTGTGTGTTGTGTGTGTGTGTGTGTGTGTGTGTGTGCGTGCGTGTTTGCATATATGTATGTCTCACTAATTACCATGTCTTTAGCTTTGGCATGGCTTATGCCATCGGCACTCGCAGTTCTTGACGTTGTAGCAGTTAACGCCTTTTGTGTTGGGCATTATTGTTGAGGCATTGAGCTTAAACATTTAAACCACTCCAGATGAAATAAATATACAAAAAAATTGACAGTAATAAATATAATAAATATGATTATTTAAAACCGAAACAAATTAAAAATTTTTTTTTAATTTTTGTCAGCATTTCAGAGATTTACTGTTTCAGTAATTTATTATTTCTTTCTCAAATATGTCTGCTTACTTAACTTTTATTCTCCTTCTTCAAGTTGTTAATCACACAACTTATGTCGATATTCATAGATCGATATTAATATTATGCACAGCAGTTAATTTAGAGTCTTATTACTACTTCACCAGTAGCCGATTACCTGCATTACAAGTGGCCCGCCACACATCTGCAATATATGTATTCTTGCAATTAATCGTTTATCTTGAAAGTGTATGCAGAGTTCTGCGTTTCAATTTCTAGATTTGTAGCTATGGCTTATGCCATAACCAAATGTTGAATGGCCATAATTATAGCCTGTCGGTTGCCGCTCCCCCCAACACACATGGGTGACACAAAAGCTTAAATTGACCGCAAGGCGTTTGACATTTGTGAGTTTAACTAGTCGGATGCATTAAATGTCAGTGTAGCTCGCCTGACAAACAACAAATTTCTCTTCAAACAAAAGACAAATTGCTACAGGGGCCAGCAGTAACTCTTATGCCACTCACAGTAGAGTAGTCTCTGGGCGCGTGCTTATCGGGCGCCGACAATCTAACGTCCTGCGAGTCGCATTTAGCTCTGAACGCCAAGTGTTTGTCAAAGGAGCAGGCGGCAGCAAAGGAGCTGCTACAAAAAGTTTCCAGGTTGTAGAATTCAGCTGGCTGCTTGCTGACTGCTAAATTGCAAACACATGCTGCACACAAAGGTAGGAAGGACAATGGACAAACGCCAGCGACAATGGCCAAGTTAAATCAGGCGTGAAATCAAGCAGGTGTTTCAATTTTTACCAAATTGACTTGACTTTACCTGACGCTTGTCCCACAAAAATCCTGATTGTCTCCAGGTTCGCCTTTGTCAGTTGTTGTCTGATGCTGTTGATAAATCACTGTTGTTGCTGTTAGTGTCGTTTCCATTGTTGTTTGGTTGTCAGCTCGTCTCATTAAAACCTTCATTATGCATTGCATTTCTGATTATAAAACCAAATTAAAACTTATTTATGCAATGCCTCGCCCAATACATGATAAAATAATCATTACTGTTATTGCTATTGTGTGGCATATAATTTTTCATATTTCAAAATCAAATAAAAACATAAATATCTACATGAACAGAAGTAAAATTAATTACATATAAAAAAAAATAAATACATAATAAAGATATGCGTAATAACAATAACAATCATCTGGTTGGGCATATTGGGCCACGCATTGATTTCGATTACCAATGAATGTGCGACTATAATTAAATTATTTATAAAGAATTAAACTACATTTTTAAGGCATAAGCAAGTGAATAACTCAAAGCCTAATTATTGGAAAACACTTTTAAAGTTGCAAATTTAAGAGGCTTAGATAAAAATGTATTTTTTCTAATTTATGTCTATCTTATGCTGTTATTTAATGTAAGTTGCCTGAAAATGCATATCAAATGTTCCGTACGTTTCACTATTTAAAAACCCAATTAAAACCAACGAGAATTAAGCTGAACATATCAACAAAAAAAAAGGAGAATGAACACCTCTGTATGCTATATACATGCGTGCACGTACACGTCTGCCTATTTGCGCCTCTGCTCGCCCCAGTCAGGCAGTTTTTTATTTTTTTTATTTTGTATATTATATGTCAAGCATAAATTGGCATTTCAACTGGATTTGCATGTTAATTAAAATGCTGCACGCACGGACAGTTGAAAACAAATGCCGAGACAAGAGCATTAAAGCACCCAATAACTGAGTCACACTAGGCAGCCAGCCATATGTATATACGCATGTATGTATGTATATATACAGCGGATATGCAAGTAATGCAGTCTGGTACTACAACGCTTAACAGCTGACCGAACATTGTAAGCCTTTAGTGGCGCCTGTTGTCCTGGTTGTACTGACTGTTCTTGTTGCCTTGACCAGATCGATGTCAGACCAAGACCTGGCACAGCCAGGCACTTTACTCACTGCTCAATGCTTGATGCGGCTGGGCGCATTTCATTTTGAACTCTATTTACTTAAGTGTTCGCCGAGAAGCATAAAAATGGAGACGAAGCTCACTTCTCGAGCAACAACAATCAACTTGATGGCTTGTGGCAAAAGGGGAGGAGTGCAGTGGAGAGCGGCAAGAGAGAACTCAATGCGACCCGACCAACGACCTACACTTGACTTAACCAGCATTGTCGATTGCATTGCTGCTGGGAGCGGGGTTGGGGGATAGGTGGTGGGGTTTTGGGAAACGCCCACAGAAACTGCATGCCGTCGTCGTCAACGCCTACGCTCTTTTTGGAGGGCGAGACTTTAATGATGATTTGCTTGGCGCTTAAGTCGTTTAAACTGCGACCCGATGACGTCGTTGCACAAGACTGACGAGTGCCTTTTTTGTGTCTGACTAGAAGACGGAAGACGGAAGACGGCAGGCGGAGTTTGCTTTTTTATTGCTTCAGCTGCTTCGGCCTGCCCGCCCGGCTCTCCGCCTGTTCGACTAGACTAGAGTGACTGCGTCTGCTGCTGCTTCTTTCATGTGCATTATGAAGCACTCGTCTTCTGCTTTTGCTGCTTCGTTGTGCTCGTCGCTCTCTTGAGCTGCTTTAAGCACTTGACTTTGCCTAGAGTGCAGCCCATGGAAACAATCCTCCAGCCCCACATCAGTCAACCTAGCGCCATGTTGGCTTAAAGATTTTTCGCCGCTGATGGAATTATTACAAGTGCCACGGACGAGTGCCGTGCATAGTCGTAAAGTTCAATATTTTTATAGCATACTTTTGGCGCATTTCCGAAATAACAGTGATGCCTAAAAGCATGCAACTGCCAACTGCTGTTAGCACTTTCTTTTCAAGCAAATATAAATGTTCTTTGAAAATATTCTACATATTTGACTGCATTTTTACAGCATGTCAAATGTTGGCTATGTACAAAGTTGTGATTGCATTCAAATAATTGAAAGCGCAGCCGTCGCATCATCATGTACAGATCCATTTAAATACATTAATTCAAATATTTTTTAGTTTTAAATTAAAAGTTTCGTCTGTTTTGAACATATAAATATAATAATACTTTCTACTTCGGTGCATCCAAATCCAATAAACTCCGAAACATTTTTTGTGTCCCAACTCTAGTTAAACTTTTATCAACTGTGCAATATAATTTGTTGCATTTGTTTAATTTATGCCGCTGCAACATTTTATAATTTATTATAAACAGCAGCCGTCTGGGCGGGCTGTCAACGATTGTTTGGTTACGCCCCCAGCGCTCATGCCCAAAATGCCCATTTAATTGACATATTTAAAATATTAAATTGCATCCGTGTGCTGAAATTGGTTTGGCCGTTAGGCATTTGCTATATTTGTATTTTTATTTTTTATTATTATTATTATTTAGTTCCAGCTCCAGCGCTGTTTTGTATGCAATTATTAATTTTTAATCAAGTAAATAGCTGTGCACACACAAACGCCAAACAAACCTGGACACAGACATGCGAGCACACACACAAACACACACACACAAGTGTCGACAGGACTCTAACCGCAGTGTGCGTGATTTCCGCTTTGCGTTGCACAAAGCCAATGACAAAAAACAATAGAAAAAATTGCCACAGGCCATTGAAAATTGAGCAATACAGACACTCTAAGTCCCCTTTGCTCTACACATATTGAAGGAGTCAAAATAAAATTATATTTCTTCACAAACACGTCTGCTTAATTTACTTTCTTCTTAGAGATTGATCTCTTCTACTTTTTTAAGTTGGTGATCACACAATACATATCGATTTATTTCTGCTACAATATATAAACAACTCGTAGAAATTGTCCGAATTGTTTAAATTAACGCTTCAATCGATGAAGCACCTAATATTTTACAACAATTATTTAATGATTGTGCTTTAATATATTTGTAATTCTCATTAACATAACCAACTATTTTTCTGTCCAGCCTTTGGCACACCTTCTACATACATATATTAAAATATTACAAATATTTTTGTTAGGAATAAATAGAGTAAAGTAAGCAGACTGGTTTGAAAGAAATGTAATTTAGTTTAAAAATTTTTTTATTTTCCCCCTTATATTTTAAAATTTCAAGTAATGATTTTTAGCTGTGAATTAATTCACAACTTATCTAATAAAACAAATCTGAACATGTTTAGCACTTCAACAATTCCAGCCGCTGGGCATACTGGTGTTATTAATTAAATTACGCTTTAAGGTATGAAAACACACATTTACGTGCTGAGGCTAACTAAACACATATATGAATATTTTTACTGTTTTTTTTTTATTTTTATTTATTTTTTTTGGCATGTGCAAATTTATTATCAGTGACAGGGCAGACAAACAGTTGCCGGTCTGTGGGACAGGACTTGCTGACTCGCTGACAAAAATTAATAATATACTAAAAACCACAGGATATTTACACTGCACTCGATTGCCATGTGTGTGTGTGTGTGTGTGCGTGTATGCTTAACATTGCATTTCTGCTTTCGGGCATATTGTAAATTAGTTTGTCTCTATAAAATTTTGCTCCTCGCAGCTGTGATTTCTGATTTCTTTTTTTGACAAAATTAGTTGGCTGTTTATCGCGGAGTATTCAAATGTTTGTTCATGCGTAAAATGCGCTGATTTGTGTTGCATAATTTTGTGGACGCACGTTTCTACATATAGCTGTTTTTCGTTGATGCCCCTAAAGGTAAACACACACACACACACACACACACTCACTCACAAACAGAACGCTTTGATCTATTGTGGAAGATTCATGACAAGCCGCAGGCAACCACAAAAGTGCTTTAAAATTCAATATTTACATTGCTTTCAAGTTTAACTTGTACTTCCCATCTAATCCTGAGTTGCGTTAGCTGCAAAGTGCTTCTATGAATATACATCGTGCTCATTGGCTTCGATATAGCCAACTGCAATATTTAATGAAAATAAAAAGAATTTAAAAACGTATTTCGAATTCATTCTGGTTATCACTTTGTCTGTTGAACTCAAGTTCATTTCATTTTCACACTTGCCCCCAAAAGGAACTGCAACGATTTCACACGTTTTATGCAAAGCTGACACAAATTCCATTTCGAATTGTCTAAAAGCCTGCTTTAAATTGCAAAATGCCCCAATTGCTTAAAGTTGTGCTTGCAAATTAGGATATGCTTCATTGCCAGCCAAAAGGTACATCAAGTACAAATTGGTGTGTGTGTGGGTATGTGTGTGTGTGTGTGTGTGTGTGTGTGAGCGTGCGTGTATCTGATTTGGCCTTAACCGTTGTAAAGGCTCTCTTCTCTCTCACTCTATCCCTTTCTTTCCTGAGCATTCCCTGCCATATAAATGCTTGCTTTGTCATTCGTTCCGAGTCATTTCATTTTCACTTTGTTGTTGCCTCAGTTACAAGCCCTTTGCAACGCCATTTGCTGCCACTGCCGCTGCTGCTGCTTCTGCTTCTGCTCCATAGTTCCAGCTCACTAGTTACCCATGGCACTGCCTTAAAATGACAAACAACATTTGGCAGTTCCCTTTGCTCCAAACCTGCCCAACTTCTTGAAAGCGAAAAATGCTTTTCGAGAGAGACACAGAGAGAGAGGTTGGAGGGAGGTTGAGGGGATGCTGCGCGCACATGCCATTGCACAATCATTGGATTCCGAAACATTTCTAGAATATTTAATAAGAAAACTGAAAATCGTTGAAATGCCAGCAACACTCATAATATCATCGCACAGTCGCACACGCCTCCCATTTTAGCCAGGCATCGGCTTCAGTTCCCAGCTACCAGCTAACAGCTAACAGCTCCCAGTGCTTAGTCAAAGTCTAGGTCGTCTGTCCGCTGTCTGAGTTTTTCTCTATGTGTGTGTGTGTGTGTGTGTGTGTGCGTGCCGTGTCACCGCCCCTACAATTTCTGCCAATGCATTTTCTAGATAAAAGGCTAAGGTCAAAGACAATATTGAAATGCCAATTGAACTTTTTGCTATTATTAAAATTTTATTGCCATCCAATTCCGTTGCCCAAGTTATCAGTTTATAAATACTTTTGCCAGTGGTACAACAGTTTTGGCAGCTCTTAATATACAAATACATTTAGGCCGACTAAATAGGGGCTTGCACAAATAGTTGGCGTAATTGATTTTGTTGGTTTTGGCAAAGCAAAATGAACAGTTATTCAAACTTGACTGACAATGTGATTTTTGTAAATTAAACTGAGTAATTAAATTTTAGAGCTTAAAAACTTTTAAAATAGTTACTTTTTAGACAACGTTTATTGCTTAGGAGGCACTAAACCAATTATAATATTGGAAAATTAGTTAATGTAAGGAATTACTCATAACCTAAATATAAAGTGTACTTGAGCTGAGTGGCTTATGAGTAATCTTATGGAGAAACCTTGCAACCCATCGGGTTTAATCAATAATTGAATCAACTCGCTACTGTTTAACTTATAGCTCAACCTCATCCTTATCCCAAAGTCCTTAATCATAAATTTTGACATCTCTTACAAAAGCCACTTTAATGCCAACGTACTCATATCTATGTTTTCCTTTCTTTTCTTTATCTTTGCAGGTATGTACTACTACAAATTTGCATAACACTAGCAAATCATAATAATAATAAAAAGAAAACCCTTTTGGGCATCCTTTGTGTAAGTGCAGTGCCCCAGACCAATTGTGGCAATCCTTGCAATCTATGCACTAGACACTGAAAAATTTGTATAGCTTATTATTAATAACTTTGGGGTGGCGGAGATCAAGTAGCTAAATCTTGAGAAGCATTTAAGCAGCATGTCAGAAACAAAACACGAACCAAAAAAAAAATAAACAAAAAAAAATAAAAATAAAAATCAGGGTAAAAAAATGGTCGACATTGACAGTGATTACAAGCTAAAAGTATGAAAAACAGTAAAAACTACTTAAGCACAAGAAATAACAAAAGACGACCAACCAATGCCATAGACAGTAGACAAATTTTTTGCATAAACAGAGACGACAAAGCCAACTAGGGGCTGCACTTAAAACAAGAGCCACAGCCACAACCAAAGCCAGACCAAGCAAGACCCATACCCAGAATAGCACGGAGCACAGGACATGGCAGGACAGGCCAAGCAAATCGAAGCCAAGCGAAAGTCATCGAAGCTCAGATGCCCAAAGAATTTTCCTCATTTCCATCTTACATTTTTTTTTTTTGCTCTTGGCTCTGTTGTCTTGATGTGAGATGCGAATTTTTCAATAAGTGCGACGGGACGCGAACAGAGCAGAAGTATAATAATTTTGTGTGGTGTGGAATGGGGCGGGGGAGCGGGGACGACGTCGTTTAAAAATGCCGGATTGTTGGGTCTCTTGGCTTGTAGCGTCAGGAAGCATACAAGTAGAACGGCTCAAAATGCAAAGTAGACGACATCCGCTTTGAGATTGGATGACGTTCGTCGTAGTCCTAGCCGTAGCCATAGCCGTCGTCATCGTCAAGTATTAAAAGCAAATAAGTAATAAAAATAATAATGGAGCATTTTTACCATTTTTGCTCCTACGAAAGAGCAAAGTAAAAAAAAAAAACGAAAAAAAGGATAAGCATCTTAGCGCAATTTCTTGCTGCCTTCTCAATATAACAAAAGGTCCTTGGGTTGGGCCAAATGTGCCGAAAATGAAGAGGGGGTTGAGTATGCGAGTTGGGCAGCGGGCGGTGGAGATGGACGAAGCTCAGCTGCTGGACCTGGTCTGGTACGGGCAACGCTGCTGTTTTGTCCTTTATTTCCATTTATTTCTTCCTTTTTTTTCGTTGTTGTTGCTGTTGCCTCTCTCATATTTCTGGCCGAGTCCCCAAAGGACAACAACATAAATGCAGGAAATTTGAATGGACGAGCGCAGTGAATGAAATTTGCAAATATTTTTCAAAAATTGAACTTCTCTGGCAAATTTTTTGCGTCCTCCGGCTGCCCAGAATGGAATGGGTGGGAAAGGTGTGAGGAGTGCCGGCTGGCGGTTTATGAAAATAAGTGAAGAAAATTGATTTGAAGTACTTTGAAGTGCAAAAACGCGTAGCGCCGAATCAGTGAAGAATGCTTTGGCATATTATTTCGTTTTGACGTACCCGGACAGTTTTTTATTCCTCTTTTCTTTTCAGTTATTCTTTTTGTGAGTTTTTTTTCTCTTGCTAGGCAACTTTTGTTATGATAAGCAAGTCAAGCAGAAGCACAAGTGATGCATGGAAGAAAAATGCATATCTGTGCATGTTTAAATAAAGTTACAAGCTGAAACTGGACAAAACTAAAATGCATTGCAAATCCATAAATTATGATAACTTAAATAAGCCAAAGTGAAGATCTGAGGAAAAATGATTTAAACTTAAATAAATATCCAGCACTTTACAGCTCAAAAATATTAGTATAAGGATCAGCAGCAAAAGCAGCAAAATATGAATATGTAGAATATAAGAAGATAATACTTAAGTAACAAATGATTAGCTAAAAGATGAAGAAATGTCGAATTGACTGGTTGCTAGGCTTATGCAGCCAAATAGCCCAGTTTCAGTTTAAGACTCTGCGACTCTCGGAATCAGACAACAAAAGAATATGTGACCGTATAAATTACCTAGAAAACTATGTACTACCGACTGCCGTCTATCATTTCCGCTGGCAATTTGTGAAGTAGAAACTTCATCTTTCCGTTTTTTTTTTTTGTTAAAGTGGAAAAATTGTCAAAATATAAACCGTCATGGAGACGACTGTTTGTGCGTCTGGCAGGTAAGTGAGCTTGCGCCTCGACGACACTCGTTTATCAAGAAGGCAGCCAGAAAGAGTTTGCCCAAGTAAAACGTTTCACGCCAAACGCCTAGAAGCATGCCAGTAATGCCAGGCAGCCACCCAGCCAGTCAGGCAGTCATGCAATCGTTTTGGCCAAATATATTCATTGCAAGATTTGTTGCAAGTGGGTGGAGCCAGAGCTAACTGGCAGCTGCCGCCAGTTTATGCATATGAAACTGCAGCCTGACAGGATGTGTGTGTGTGCATCTGTTCCGCTTCCCGAGAGACTCAACCCTTACTTATGCTTGAATTGCAAATAGTTAGAAAAGATTTGCCATGATTTGGAAGTAACTTCCTTCTTGCACACAAAAATGCATTTTTCTCAATTTCAGCTTGTGCCTTCCTACCAATTGCCAAGGCATGCCAAAGCGATTTGTGCTTACTGCATTTGGGCGTTTGCAGATTTCGCATGATTAAATTAAGGCCGAAAATGATGCTGCATGTTGCCAACTCGACTTTGGCATCTTTACTTTCTCGATTCCCATTTTCTTCTATTTTTATTTGAATTTTTTTGGTATTTTTGAAGGGCTTAAACTGGGCATTAAATGAAATGTTATATAACAATCAGAAATCAACGCACATGCTGCAAATAAAAAAAAAAAATTTATATATATATACATAAATATATACGTATAAAACATTTGCGGCCATTTGCCATTGGCAATTTGCTGGCACATACAAGCACACACACATTAGTGCGCAATTTGGCCAAATGTCGCCAACGTGGCAGCCTGTCCCCGTCACTGTCGGACTCCGGACACCGGGTCTACCCTATCCTGCCCCGCTTCGCCGGACTGTCGAACTGTTGCCCCCAAAAAACTTTCACAATATTTCCGCAAAACAAATTGCGCGTAAAAATGGCAATGCAATTTTTGGTCGTTTGTTGCGGCGGCCGTGCCCAAATGGACGCCATGTTGCATCCACATATGTTCCTGCTGAACCTGCCCCACAGTCCCCTCTCACTCTCTCTCTCTCTCTATTTGTGTGTGCGTGCCAGAGCCATGTTTCTGTAATGTTTGCCCAATTGAATTTAATAATATTTTCATTTGGATTTTAGTTTTTAGTTTTTCCTAGAATATATTTGTACAATTTGCACCAGACCAGAAAACTGCAACTGTAGCTGCAGCTGCAACTGCGTCTGACGTGTCCTTTGAAATGTTTTGCTGTTTGCGGCTAAAAACTGGCACGGAACTGGTCAGCACATTGGGCACCACATGGCAAAATAACCAAAAAAAGAGCCAACCAGCCTTACACACGACCCATTGGTTCATATATCGAGCTAATTAGCTCTAAAGGCACGCGTGTTGTTGTGTAGCCAATTTCGTTGATGATGTTCTTTCATTATACTCGGCAGTTGGCTGTGTAGCACCATTTCATTAAAATAATGAGCAGCATGAATTGAGAGCCCAATTGGAATTGGCGGAGACATCTTGGGCTTTTTAAGTCTATTCTATGCTCAGCTCTATAAATAAATACAACAAAAATGGAGTGTTTCTAATCAAATATAAAAAGCAAGTACATAGCCGAAAAATAACTATTCTTACTTGTTCATAGATTAAATAGGTGGTTGCATCCATAAACCTCTTTAATAGATTCATTTTCATTCACACTACTCGAACGTGACTCGTAACTCGTTTAAAGAGTTGTTTTTTATGTGAATCACACTGATTATCGCCCAAACGAATAGCTGACGATCCAGCACAACAAGTATACAAATAGTCGACTATAGTAGTAGAGTGGAAGGGAACCCTTTAAGGGCCACTAAATGTTCTGCTTATCCATAGCAGGCAAAAACAACTATAGCATCAACAGCTCGTAAAACCAAAGCAGCAAATTAAACCGGCAGCAACATAAAAAGCCAACGAGGGTGGCAAGTGGTCGGTGGTGAGTGCAGAGAGTGTTATGCTGACCGCTGACCATAATACTGACCATAAATATAATATTTGATAATTTTATTAACAATTTCGACTGTAAATTGTTTACGGCTGCACTCTTGCCAGCTTTTTAGGCGTCTGCCGTCTGCCGTCTGCCTGGCATTAACTGTGCGCTTTTTATGCGAGCCCAACTGCAAATGAAATATTCATATAGCCCAGTCTTAACAGATCCCTCCTTTTCTTTTTGTACCCATCTATCTCACTCTATCGCCCTATATAAGAGTCGTAAATTAAATTTGGCTCTGGCAACATTCTGTTCAATCAAGCACAAAAAACGCAGCAGACAGTCGGAGGCAAGCATCCTTTGGTATCCTTCGCCTTAGTTTAGTTACTTTTTTTACTTGTCTTTTATTCTCTGTTGCTGTGTGAACTGTGTGAACGCACTTTGATTTTAAGTGCATTAGAGAGGCCCAGTCCTTGCCACTGCTAAATTCAATTTGTTGCAATCCTATGCTAAAATCAGATCCCAAAAACTTTTTGCACAGTTTTCCGACATTAAATTTATGAAATTGTGCGCTTCCTCTTTTTGCTGGGCTGGTCTTGTTTTGGTCTGGGTCTGGGTCTGGGTCTGGGTCTAGATGTGGGTGTGGACTTATGTACGAATGCAAGGAGTACTTGAAACTCAATCATGCTTGCATGTAATATCCTGCCTGCTTAGTTGGCCCCGTGTCCTTTGCTGCCGTGTTGAGCCAGCCATTTGCTTGAGTAAACTGTGCGGTCCTGGCGACATTTATACCCACAGCAACAACAACTATAACAACAAGAAGAACAACAACAATGATAACAAAATGCCAAGCTCATGGCATGTGCTTAGCTCCCAGTTGGAGTCCTACAAGCTCTCTGGCCTCGCTCCAAACTATGCAAGACATGTGCAACAAGGCATGCGAAGGACAGATACTAGTAAGACCAAAATGGGGCGTTCTCAAGGCGTTATTTAGGAATTGTCCTGTCAAAGCCGGCAAGTCTTCCAAGTGCAACTACAATTTGCTTTTGCTTTAAAAACTTTTCTGTCACATTCTTCGCATATCTTTGTGTGTGTGGCAACATTTTTACAGCCTGTTGATTGCCTATTAAAATGCTTCGTAAAGCCTATTTGCAAGAGAAAAAAAATTAAGTTTTTGAATAAAAACAAAATGTTTTACAAAGCTTAAGTTCCCAAAAACTTAACAATCTGTATACAGATTCATATTCTCCGCTGGGCTTTCGCATATTGTTGCTTCATACAACATTATTACTACTAATTTAAGTCATTATTTAAAGCTTTAAGAGGATTTCGTAATAAAAGATCTTTTCGTGTTATTTAATTTTATTCAGAATGTAAATTTAATGTCTGTCGATTTGGAACAACACATAAAATGTTTTATAATATTCAACATTTTTAAACCAAAAAAAAAAAAAAAAAATTTTGCAAGCTTGGCTAGCTTTTCAGCCTTTTCTCTGACATTGCTCGGACAAATTTGATTGTTTATTAGGCCGATGCTTTTGGAGCCATCGCCAGCAAGGAGAAGTCTCAGCGCTTAATTGAATTAAATGGCTGGCTGTGGCAAAAAGCAAAGTAAATTAAATAAGTTTTTCATTTTGGCCACGTTGCCAAGAGTTGCATTGTCAACGCCGTCGTCGACGACGCGCTTTTTTGCTTGCCCGCATTTTCCGCTTCGCCTGCGGCTCCATTTGGTTGCCTTTTGATGCCGACCCGGCCAAGCCGGGCAGACGCGGATTGAGGCCAAATGCAATGAGCCAAAAGTTGTTTAATGTATGCAACGCCTGTCTGCCCCTCTGTCTGTCTGGCCAGCCCTTCGCTGCGGTTAACAGCGCGTCGCAACTTTGGCCCAAAGTAAGTAACTTTTCGCATAGTACGTAAAATTTTTTGTCGTCGCCGAGTAATGCATAGCATACTTTTAGGAAGCTTAGTGGCATTTTACACTAATTTGACTCGGAGTCACAGTTCTTTATTACTACTTATTTTATTTTTCTATATATTTTTTAATGTACTTTTTTTGCCGATGGTGTGATTTATTTGGCGGAAAAGATTACTTACTCGGCTTGCGGTTTCTGTGGCGCTTTTGAGTTTGCTTCCAGCCCAAACAGTTGACTGAGTTTGGTCGAGTGGTTTGGACTGCTGGCTGATTGCTGCTGACTGCTCGACTGTTTGTTAGCTCGACTGCAGCTGACAGCAAAATTAAAATCTGAAAATGAATTTGTAATTAGTTTTACTGCTACTTTTCCCCACTTTATCGTAAGTTGTACGAGCAACTGCTACTGCGAGCTTGGGCTGTGTCCCCTACTTGTTTTTCTTTAAATAAGTATAAATTAATTGAAAAGTCGCTGCCAGGCTCTAAGCATTTGTCGATTCGTCGCGAATAATGCAAGTATTGTAACTAAAAGTTTTTTTATTCGGAAAGGAAAAAATATATAAAATAACTTTAAAATTTTGTTTAATTTCTTAGTTTATTTCCTTAGTAATTCTGCAATTATCATAAGCCATTAATGCCATTAAACATTAGCTACTATTAGTAATAGTTATACCTGTCGGCCAATTATTTACTCACAATAATTTAATATTTTTAAATACCACTTCACGTTAAGCTGATCGGTAATATTTTGAGCCCATGAATTTCACCACTCTCAAATCCATTTGGCTCTAAATTAATGCGAGTACATTTTTATGTTAAATAAATAAATGCAAAAAATATATTTTATTGTAGCAGCTTTAATTGATATATAAAAATGGCTGACCATTAAACAAATGCGCGCCTGGCCAATTCATTTAGCAATTAAAATAAGCTGCAACCGCCGACTGCTTGAAAAAATATATATCATTTTATAGTAAACAAAAAAGAAACAAAATAAAATCAAAATAAACTATGATATGCAAATGATGTACATACATACATACGGCCATACACATCTATATTAGCATACATACATATATAATTCATTTGTTAAAACCATTTGCTGCCCATTTGCTTGCTAGTTTTTTATTATTTATTATACTTTTTTGCCTTGCACCTATTTGTTTGCATTTTTTGCAACTGTGCTGCAAATTGAGAGAGAAATATGCTGTCCTTTTAGGCGTTGACAAATCGACGCTGGCAGTCCTCGCACACACACAAAAAGCGGCGTCGAGACGGGAATAATAATTTTTTGGCACGACTGCCATGTTAACATGTCCCCAGACACGTAAAGGACTCCGACTCCAGTCAGGCCAGGGCCACAGGAGCACGTTGCACACTCGCACAACAGCGTCAGTTTATTATGTGTGTGCGATGTGTGTGCATTTCAGTGCCCCTGTAAGCGTTACGCCAGCGGTCTGAAAGGGGGAAGGGGTTCGGGTTGGAGTTCGGTGCTTGCGGCTTGTAGCCACCATTAGTGAACACGGCAGGAACACAACTGCCGGCGGGGTAACTGTGATTACAGCCATGCCTGGAGCCCCATAGAGCCCCAACAGCCAACAGGTTTATCATGTGCACTCCTCATCCAAAGCCCCCCCTTGCATCAGTGTTATGGGTTTTGGTTGCATTTGCATTTAAATATAAATACGTGCACGGCTTTAGGGAGAGCGGCTGGCAGACAAATTACTTTTTAAATGCACTGTAAGCCTTCAATTGTAATTGGCCAACAACGTCGTCGTCATCGGCATCGTCGTTGGGTACCACTTTGCCACGAGTATTGGCCCGTTGCGGTTTGAAACTTTGCCAAAAAATGGCCAAAAACGGGCGTAAAACTTTGAGCGACGCGCATTAAAAAACAATAAAGTGAACAAAAAAAATAATATATATATATATATATATATATATATTTATAGATATCGCCAAGTGCCAAAATGGTAAAGCCTCAGTCCCGCACGACGCTTTGGCTGTGTTTGCTAGAGAGGCCCAGGCTAATGGCGTCACGTTTGCAGGACCGTGCCGCAAGGCAAGTGGCATGCAACATGCGATTGCTGCCAAAAGTGCCGCCTGGCACAATTCCAGGACCTCCACTGACGACGGCCGCCTGTTAGTAGTTTGGCTTGTTAGTTGCCAGTTACCAGTTGGCAGTTGGAAGTTGGCAGCCTGTTGCCTGTTGCATTCGTCCTGGGTCTGGGTCTGGGTCTGTGTCTCGGTCTCGGTCTGGCTCTGTTCGAATAAGGCGTGCTGCCTGCTCGAGAGTCGTGTTGAATTTTTCATTTCATTTGGCGCAGCAATTCACTTGAATGGGAATTTCGTGTCGTCGTCTTCAGGAAACGGAAGTGCCAGCCAAACAACTGCACACACATACACATTGCATATAATAAATGTTTATATATTGACTCTCTCCCACTTTCTCTCCTCTGCCGACTTACACAAACCGAAGGCAGGCATAATTTCTCAAGGATCCACATTCTGGGTTTTTTAGTTTTGCCCCAAACTGTGGCTCACCGACAAATTGGCAAGCGCCCACCGCAGGACATGCGGTGCTGGATTATTAAGGATATCAAATTGACGTTAATGAATTAATTTATGAGCTTTTGTGGTTCAATGCGTGCCTGTTGCACTCTGGTTTAGCCGTCATATTGAAGGACAACGCTAATTAATAAAGTCCTTGGTTGGAGAATAATTGGAAATCGAGCAAAAACGCAAGTTGAGTAAATTGATTGCTTGTGATTGGATATGAAATGTCAGAAGTACAATTGCAAATAATGTGATGATTTGCTCAAAGAATATGTGGAGTAATCAAACACGTTATTAAAGAGTGATCTTATTAACTCTGTTATATACACGTCTATATCGACTTATGATCATAACTGTTTAGAATTGGAGGGTATGTTTTTAAATCTGAATCGAATACAACAGCGCAATAATCCCCATTGTTAAGGACTGCATTCACATTTGTATGGAAATCACACATTCTGTGGATGTGGGCTGAAAGTGTAAAGCTATGCAAAATGCTCGGCACTTCTGCATTCTACCTATAACAACTGCCTCATACACTGATTCTTTGTAGTTATTACGTAGATTTGAGTACTCCACGTCCGCCTTGTTGCACTACTTGTTCCCCGTGCAGTGACTGTAATTTGTCCACTGCAATTTTCGTGCACATGTCGAAAGATTTACAAGGGCCATGACGACGGCGTCAGCGACATTGTCGTTCAACACATAGACACACACACACTCAGATGAAATGGGGCACGTTCTGTAGCCTGCCACTAAAACGCCTAATGACGTTTACACGGCCAACATAATTACAGTAATAATGTGGCTGACTCTCGACATGGTGTGCAACACAGCAAATGGTGATGACATTAGCGAGGTGTCAGGCGACAATTTAACGAGACGTTGTCGAGACATACGCGTTGCATATGTGCCTATTTATGTGTGCTTGTGTATGTATATGCGCGAAAAGGATTCGCCTTTTGTGTGCCACATGCAACAGTAGTCAACTGCTATAAAGCACATTCGTCACGAAATGAGGCACCAGCAACAGCAACTACAGCGACAACAGCAAAGCAACTCGTGCGTGTGTGTTGGCCACCATTTTGTATGCTTTTAAATTAGCAAAAGTGTGAAAGTGTCATGTTTCGAAATATGAAATTAACAGGCAGCAGGGATAAGAGCGCACAGGACGCGACAAGCGTTCATTGTAGCCGCGCCACACCGCTGAGTGTGTCTGAGTATGTGTGTGCGTGTGTGTATGTGCCTGGCATGCTGCTGTTGCTGTTGTTGATATGCTATAATTTGTTGGCGAAAATTGAAAGAAAGTGCACTTCAATTAATGTGTGTTGCTGCTGCTGCTGTTGCTCTGCTTCGTTTTTAAAATTGTAAACCAAAAAATTCACGAAAGGCATCAGAAAATTGCTTAAAGCTGGCAAAGTTGAATTTTTCTGGCTCCCAGCAGAACGGTTAAACTGAAGACAACATTAAATTGGGCCTGATACTTTAATATACTTTATCGTTGCGTGACCATCTCTCATCCTTACCATAAATTCCATGGGAATCAGTTCATTTTAATATAATTTAATTTAACTGACTTCACTTCGATTGCGATGTGCTCCACCATCATCAGTTTATCGACTTGAATATTTTAGCCTCTATCTGAAATACCCAAATGATACCCAAGCCTTCGCTGCTTAAGGATTACACAGTCCACATTTGCCAAACAGTTTCTCATGCTACATAATCGTATATTATGCCTGAAGTCTAGTGTTCAGTGGTTGCTCATTAAAACGCATTACAAGACTATCCGAGTTGCTCCGAGATGGGGAATATAGTTTTACATGACCGTAAGTCGACCTCTACCTCTGTCCGCACCCTCTCCATTTTTGTTTTGCACTTGGCAATTGGCTGTTCCTTGGATGCTGTCTGGCTGCCGCTTCGTATCGTGGCCTAAAGACAAACTGAAGTTTCACATTTCGTTAATTAAAATTGTGTGCAAGGCGGATAAGTATGTACATAGAGCACCTGTTTGGAGGTAGTCTCATTAGCGACACACTTACACACTTACACACTTACACACCCAGAAGCAGTGAGAGGGTGGGCCTAAAATTATGCAATACAATATCATTGTTACATTGATTAATGATTTGCCAAATCATAAAAGCTGCTGCTGTCCCCCACAGCAAATGGTTTCCTATTACAAAAACAGGCAGCCACTCATCTCAGAGCGAAAACGTCTTAATTATAACAAAACAAAATGCCGAGGCACATGAAATGTTGTCGTCGCTTCGATTGTCACACAACACAAGTTTCGCACAGCGGCCAGTGGCGAAGGGGTAGTTAGGAAGTGCGAAATGCGAAGCGTCCATTATTATGCTAATTAATTGACATCAAAGTAGGCAACAAAGGCGACAGGGCAACGAAACAGCGAGGTGGAGACAAGGTGCCGGGTGGCAAGTGGCGGGGAGCCTTGGCGCTGTCTTTGTTTTTGCCAGTGCCCAATGTTTCAAAATCAATGACAACCAACAATAGATAACATCATGATAGGGATGTATAGATAGAAAGCTAGGCTGATGGGAGCACTTCTATTATATTATTATTGTGGGGGGGGAGAGAGAGAGAGAGAAGAGCGCTCTCGGCCTCTAAGCCGATTTCAATGGAAATGCAAATTGAAGTGTGTTGCCAATTATTTTGTTATTTACGAGTATTTTTGCCATTTGCCTGTTGTTGTTTATCACAAAAGCATATAAAATATAATATGATAATAATGAGCAGTCCGCTACGCATAACAAAAGCAAAGCGCCCAAGTGCACAGTGACGAGTGGGAAGCCGGGCGGGGGATGGTGCACAGGTAAAAATACGATGGCAACGTTGACAACGTTAACGCCCAACAGCGCCCACATCAACGTCAAATGACAAGGCACAAAATAATGGCCTGTAATAGGAATTCCCGCTCAATGGGCCTGCCTCCACGGCGGGAAGCGGAAAAGCCGCCTATAAATATGCAATGCCACTCACCCACTACACCTACGCACTCACCGACTCACCCTTTTGTTTATTCCAATTATTTTTGCAGGGTGCATCTTCCAGCCTGGTTGTCAAATACGCCGACACGGAGAAGGAGCGACAAATAAGGCGTATGCAACAAATGGCCGGTCATATGAACCTATTGAATCCGTTTGTCTTTAATCAATTTGGACCATACGGCGCCTACGCGCAGGTAAATAGCCCACCTTCTATTTACCCTGCCCCGCATAGTAATCAGCAATCATCACATTTTTTCCATCGCTTTTTACAGCAACAACAGCAAGCGGCTCTGATGGCTGCCGCAGCAACGGCACCAGGCTCGGCAGCTGCCTATATGAATCCAATGGCTGCATTGGCAACGCAAATACCTCATGGCCTCAATGGCACCGGTCAGCCACCGTCGCTGCCATCGCCAACGATGCCCAATTTCAATATGGGCGCCAATACGCCCAATGGCCAGCCGGGTGGCGCTGCAGCTGCCGCTGCTGCTGCTTCAGTGGCGGATGGTGTCTTCACGAACGGCATTCCACAAACGGCATTCCCACGTAAGCAGCTAACTAGACGATATCTCAATCTGTCGTTGACATTTAATTTTGATTAGAATGTTTAAAAATGAAAAGAGTTCACAATTCAGAAAAGTAGTAGTAATAAATTATTAAAATTGTTTAGTGACAATCTTAGACTTAACTCGAAAAATCAATTATTTGTATTCAATTAACCAAATCATTTTTGTGTGCTTCATTGTACGATTTAGATCCGCTGCATCTGACCATACCACCACAAGGTTTGCCAAATGGCGATGCTGCTGCACTGCAACATGCCTTCCCTGGTTTGCCACCATTTCCAGGAGTTGGTAAGTTCCTATGCTCGGGCTAGCCTTAGTCTATATATAAATATATATATATACCCTATTGCCTAAATGAACTACGTATGTAATTGTGCCCAAAATACAATGAAATAGTAAATAGTTAGTGTGGAAGCGTCCTAGGCACAATATATGAGAATCTATAATTTAAAAAATAAAAAAATAAATTATTATGTCATCCATTAGCACAGAAAATATACTCAATTCTCAATCTCAAATCATGCATCATGTTCTCTCATCAATTTTCATGACAGACACTCTCATAATTAGCCCCAAGATATAATAATATCATGATCATAATGATAAGGTTGCTAAATCGCAGGCAATTCACATTTAAGCAAAATGAGAAATCAAACATCAACAACAGACAGAAAAAACAGCTCAATCATTCATAATTGTTTTTATTGAAATAATTAATATTTGTTGTGTCATGCCATAAATATATATTGTTAGTAAAGTGTTATGTATAACTCTAACTTCTATATATATATATACATAATTTGATTTATTAAAACAAAACAAAAAAGGAATTCGCTTGAAAGTGTGGCAGAAATTTCTTCAAATTGCCATAAATCCAAAAGATGGCAATATTTCTGCCATACTTGGAACGGTTCTTTTTTCCTTTAGATGGCTTTTTGGTTGACATATTTGCTCTTAGTTGGTTCTAATTATGTGTTGAATACGTTCGTCTTATATTCGAAAATTTGTTGTTCAATGTTAAGCCTTTAACATTTGTTTGCGAAAGCACAATAAACTCGTCGTTATGTTTTCCTAGTTTCATTCATAATTCTTATTCAATTCGTATTAACATAAAGTGAGTATGAAACTTTATGTGCTTTGCTCTAAAAATCCAGTTGCTCACTCTGGCTGGTATAACTAAATTTTCTAAAATGTTTTTCTGACTAAAAGATATTTAAATCTTTGTAAGCCTATTATGATTTTATTTTTGTTTATAAATAGTTGAACTAAAAACCAAAGAGAACTTACTTAATTTAACATAAAATATATAAATATATATACGTATACTTAATTGTTGTGTTGTCTTTATAAATGTTTCGGATTTTGTGTAAAAACCAAAAACAAAAATTATTTATATATAACGCAGCCTTTCCCGCCGTCTATGGACAGTTTCCACAAGCTTTACCACCTCCCCTAGCGGCGGTTGCACCCACTCAGCGTGAAGGTAAGCTTTTCATTATTATTTTGTCGGTTGTACTCTTTAGTTTGTTTTCGACTCTTTGTTAGTTATTTCGTAACTTAATATCGTCTTTGGTTTTTGGATGTGGATGGAATAGCTCATGCCAAACTGGGGATTTCTTGTATTAGTCATTGTTTAAATGTCATGAATACATAAATGTTTTATTTTATGGCAACGTAAACATTTATCTATATTTAACACTCAGTCGTACTCACACACAAACACACACAAACACACACAAACACACACACACACACATAATATTTCGGTGGGTCGATCAAGCAATTTTAATGAAATAATTAATTTTTCTTTTAGCGCAAGTATTAAGCTAAAAGACCATAAAAATTAATTACCTGTGTTCTTTTTATTTGTAACTCTCATTCTTATCTTTTGGCGCACTGTGAATAGGGGCAAAAACGCGACCCACTTTCGAAAGGGTTGCAAAAAGCAAAGCAAGCGTAAATCGTTTTTAATGGCTGCATTTAAAGGCATTTTATGTGAGATCGTAAAAATTGCATATAAACTGCTTAAAATCACATAAAAACCGTCGACGTATTTTTCAGATATTTGCTTGAAAAATCATAAAATTGTATGTTACTTTGTGTCGCTTGTTCTGTTTTTGTTTTTATTATTCAGCTCTCTTTTGTCTTTCTGAAACGTTGACTGAACACAAAATACAAGCGCACCATTAATAAGGCGTATATATATACATATCTCGATATTTTATGGTCAGCTACATAAATGTACCTTTGTGTATACGTCTTCCTCCTTGGCTATCTCTTTCTCTCTCTCTCTCTCTCTCTCTCTCTCTCCCTCTCTCTCCCACTGAGTGTGTGACTAAGTGTGCGTGTGTGTGTACCACATTGCTAAATGTGTATACTGTCTAAATGTATCTAACCCTAATACTGACTTGAATGTGTAACGTGTTTTTCATTTTCAATATCTGTTGACCGTAGTTAATTGTAAATTGTGTTTTATTATTATAATGGACTTACTTAGTACATATCCTGCATGACAAATACACATGAAACTCGGCAATGCTGAACTCATATCATACGATTATAGTATTCGCATATAATTCGCAAATGGGGCTGTTGGAAAAAATGCTTCGAAAGGAACAATTAGAATCCAATATCATAAGTCTAAGTATAATATACTGCTAGAGTTATAGAACTATTAGCTCTCATTAAACATTTTAAAATACGACGATGTCTATCTTAACTTTTAGTCTGTGCAAGCGCATTTTGTTACTGTTCGGTTCCTTTTTTTTTTGTAAATATATTTATATTTTGATTGTAATTTAGTTTGAAGTAATTCTAAACGCATTAGCTTTAGTCTACAAGATCGGCCAAGAAACACGAGACACAACAAAAAAAAAGAAAGAAAAAACAAGAAAGAAAAAAAAACATATTTAAAGTTATACTCATACTCGAAACCAGCCAAATACAGCAGACAAACTCATAAAGTTCTAAGTTATGATTTTGCTCATCGTTTAATTTCTTTTCTCTACTTTGTTTCTTTTCTTGTAATGTTCTCTTTTAAGATTTTCTGATGTTCCCAGGATGCTCTATATCCGGCCCGGAGGGCTGCAATCTGTTCATCTATCATTTGCCGCAAGAATTTGGTGATGCAGAATTAATGCAAATGTTCCTGCCATTTGGCAATGTGATCAGCTCTAAGGTCTTCATCGATCGTGCTACAAACCAGAGCAAATGTTTTGGTAAATCAAATATCAATTTTTATCAATAATTTTCACTTGGATCGGTTGGCTAACGAATCGAATTATGGTATTTTATAGGTTTTGTTTCATTTGATAACCCCACCAGCGCTCAAGCGGCTATTCAGGCAATGAATGGCTTCCAGATTGGCATGAAAAGACTGAAAGTTCAATTGAAGCGGCCAAAGGATGCCAGTCGACCTTATTAACAATCGGAGTTCCTTAATCGCAACTTACATCACCAGCAACAACAACAACAACAACAACCACAAATGCAAAAACCACATAATGCGACAACATGTAGAACAACTACAACAGCAGCTAGAGCAACAGCAACAGCTGCAGCAGCAGCAACAACTACAACTACAATAACAAATAGCCCTAACAACAGTTTTAGGTCACAATTAACCAATGATCATAATACAAATCGTAATACAATGCCCTACACCTTTGCCAGCTGGCGCAGCGGTACCTATTGTTATCGCAACAGCAGCAATAATACTAACAACAGCAGCAACAACAATAACAATGGCAACAGCAACAACAACAATATCAACCACAACGGCAGCAGCAGCGAGAACACTTCGACCTCTAGTGAAACTAATAACTATTCCAAAGTTGAACTGGTCGAAAAACTGTTCATGTGGCAACAACAAAAGCGAAAATCTTAGAAGCCAACTAAGGTAAGCTTAAAGCAGGCGACCTTATTGCATACTTGCCACAAGCATACATTCAAAATCAAGTTAAATGTTATGCTAGAATTTGTATTAAATTTATTTTTGATTTTTCAAAAAAAACAAAAAAATATTGGCATAATATTTAACTCTCAGTCAAGCAATTAAATTTAACTAACATTTCGAAACTCCCCATTTTAGATGGACTTCAGCGAGGAATTTCGACACGCTTAGTGGATCTAAGCTCCAGCGTAGAAATACTAAAAAGATATACAAACATGCATATGAAAAATAAAAAATTAAAAAAAAAAATACTAAAAAATAGTAAACAGAAAATGTAAAAAAAAAATTCAGATCTGAAATTTGAATAAAAAAAAAGATATAAATATAAACATATGTATATATATATATATACATATATGTATATATATATGTATATATACATATGTACTTATACAGGCAGCTGAAAGCAGAAATAGAAAAGGAAAAAGTTAAAATATATAGAAACCTAAAAAAATTTTTTGCCAAAGTGACGATTATGTATGTACATAAATATATAAATATACATATATATATATATATTTATAAAGCAAGCAACAAACATTGATATTGATAGTTTTGTTAACAAATGAGCAAAGAACAACTGCACACACACACACACACACACACTCACACTTTCACATACAAATAACAAACTTGAGACAAAAACTGACTGGTAAGAGACCAAAATTATCTGGGTTTTCAAAAAAAAAAATGGAATAATAATAATCTAAAAAAATAAAAACAAAAAAAACCAAAAACTGCAGTAACCATTTTTTATACACTATATAAAAATTGGTCACGGGAATTTACTAAAGTATAAACAAAAAATGAGAGGAAATAAATCACTCGCTGCTAAGAAAATGGAATAAGCCACAAAAAAATAAAAAAAAAATATTAAAAAATAAAAAAAAACACACACACACACCATAAGAGAAAAACTATCAAAACTGAATCTGTTAATTGGAGATGACAAAATATAACATATGCATATGAGTTGGCAGTTAGAAGAGAAGTTAATGATCGAGCATAGTACGATGATGGTACACAGCTCTGCAACTTTTTAGCATTTAGTACTAAGCAAAATGGCAAAGGATTATATTATACATAAACTTATATATACATACATAGCATATGTATATGCATATACATATGTATATGAATAAAAATTAACACAAAAATTCGAATTTAATTAATTTTAAGGAGATACATGAGCAGTTAGCACTAGGTGAAAGCAGCAAGCAAATAAATATGCGATATGCTTTGAGAAGTACACTTAAGTCCAAATTAGAGAACCACACAAGGTTTTTGAGTAGCCTGCAACAAACAAGCAAAAAAATATCATTTTTTATATATGTAAATGAACAAAAAAATAATAATAATTTAATTATATTATAATGAATTTGTTAGAGCATACATAGTAAAAGAAAATACAAAACAATGATGAGCATATTAAATGCTGTAAATTTTGTTGCCTCCAAAAAATATGCATGCGGGCAAATAATAATTTTCATTTCCAAACGAAACACCTTCAGTTAGGCAAAAGCACGATTTACCCTTTGTTTAAAACTAGACAACAAAAATCGTAAACGATTTTATAGAATTAAAATATATTACAAAAAAAATCAAACAACCAACTTTACACTTAAACTTAGCTGCTTGCAACCAAAACAAATACAGGTACTTACAAATATATACATATATATATATGAAACAAAAATAAAATTGAAATAAATATGTATATATACGCATATATATGTACATATATATATATATATATACATGTATATATATATATATATGTATATATACGAGCAAAGGTATAAAAGGTACGAAAGAAAATTTTGCTAAGAAAATATATATATCAACATTTATGTATATATATACATATATATGCATATGTATATGTATATATATATATATATATATATATATATATATAGTGTGTATGTGGCTGACAACTGAACATTTTGGCGACTTATTTCCACAAGTTCCCATACACCCCGAAACGACAGAACTAAAAACTTAATATTCTTGTTAAAGAAGAATGATGTTGACCATAGCGCGCCCTAGCCCTATTAAGCTAAAACACAAGAAAACCAACTACAAAATTTACACATATTATAACGACAATTAACAGATAACTTTAAAATGCATAAATTATTATTGATGATAAATACATACATACAATTACATACATATATATATATAAACTAAATTTAGCATTTTTTTATATAAAGGCAAACGATTTTTAGCGAAACTAGAAAATGAAACACTGAAATTTTTATATTTCATAATTTTTTGCCTTTTATTTAACACACACATACACAACATATACACACATATGCAAGCATATTTAACTTATAAATGAAGCAAACAAAAAATCCAACATTACTCAACTAAAATCTGTTGAATCCACTCATTAAACAATTTGACATTGTCTTTAAAAGTTAGCAGAAAATTAATATATATATATATATTTATATATATATATATATATCTCTGTACAAAATAAAGTGAAAGATTGTCAAATCTACAGCTAAATATGCCAAAAATGAACATAAGGGAACGATGGAGAAGGAAAAGGAAGAAAAACCTAAAGTGTAACAATTATTTAGAGTTTGTATAGTGAAAAAAAACTACGTTTAGCGCCTAGTCTGTGTGTTTGCAACACAACTTGCGACACATATTTGATACTAATGATAAAAACAATTAATTATTAAATAATAAATATATATATTGAAATATGTAAGAATATTTAAGCATAACAAATTGTTATAAAAGTTAAAGTTAGTTTTGTTACCAGTGCAATATATACTTTTGTGCAAATACTTGAATACTTGAATTGGTTGCAATAATTTTTTGGTCGTCTCACTTCCTTATTGCTACCTTACTCCCTCAAAAATGAAATAACATTGCCAGTCAGCCAGAGATATATAGGCCTAGTGCTTTGGCCAAGGAAGTACAACTGAGTAACCCCTTATTGCAGTAGTTGCTTTTGGTGCCCAGCCTACAACTATAACTCTCGAACGCATTTCGTTTTATTTTGGCAACTTACTATCTTTATTTGAAGTACTGCAACTTCTACAGTCAAGATTTTTGTCACTTACTTTCCAATCACTTTATTTGTTGTATCGAATGTTAAGCCTAATATCTTGTAAATATAAAGGAAACTGAAAGGCGGATGAAAGTCCCCCCTAAAATGCAAAAAAAAAAGCAAGAAAAAAGAAAAGAACGCAAGGAATGCAACAGCAAAAAATGCATTATATACACAAAAAAATACTTACATATAACTATATACATACATAAATTTATATGCAAAATTATCAATTGATTTTAGCGACTATTCCGTAGTTACACAAGTTGAATAACTACATTGCCCCACACTTTTGACAGCTTCAAAATGCTAATCTAGATTTTTACTAGAGCAACACACACACACACACACACACACACATACAAACACCCACACACACACTCTCACTATATGTATTTACGATCTTGTATGAATCGATCTAGTCAAATTCAAGTTAATTATTGCATAAAAACAAAAACCAACTTTAAACAAAGTCAAACTATTGAGATAATAATAAATTATTATTATGTATTATGAATTATTATGATTGCATTTTGATTTTTTGTATTGCAAATACGAACAAGTACTTAAACTAAATATATAAAAACAAATTATTATTATTATTATTATTATTCTATGCTATTATACAAAAAGTTTTAGACTATATACACAATATTTAAATAAAATACAAAAACAAAGAGAAGAACTTAGTGCAAAAAACTGATTTTGGCAAAATTATGCAAATTATACTATATCAAAAAATTAATAAAAACAAAAGGAAGAAAACGAAAACATAAACAAATATACTAAAAACTTAAATTATCATACATATTATTATTTCTAATGCGTAACACAATAAACTAAACCAAGAAGAAGCAGAACAAATAAAAGCGATAAACAAATTGATAAATACAAAATACAAAAAAAAAACTTGTTTTATTTTTATTAATTATTTTTCATGTGTGAAGATGTGGCTTGTGAATTGGCAGAGCTTTGAGCAACTCAGAACGGACCTACAGATTTACGGACAGAGAATTTGGCACACACACCCATATCATTTTCTATATCTAAATTTATTATGATTTCTTCGCATTATAAAACAAAAGAAACAAAACAAAACAAAAAACACATTAAAAAGGCTGTGACTTGAACGTTAAAGAAAATAACTGTGTAACAAAAATCAAATAAATTGTTTAACTTTCTTATTTTTGTGTTCATAAATCAGCTGGTGTTTTGCTTTAAAAAAAATATGAATAAAATAACATCAAATTTTTTTAAAAAGCGGTGATAACATGCAACCAAGAAGCCAAATCAAAATTAATGCATACAAGATACATAACAAAAATAACTAAATAATCAATAAAAAGCAAAAACTAAATAATTATGCTTGCATTAAGCGGTTATTTTAAATTCGAAATGAAAAATGTGATGAAAAACGTTAATAAAAAACATATGTCGAATTGAAATTATTGAAACTAAACGAATGAATGAAAAAAAAAACAAAAAACAATTGTACCTTGAGCATAGAGCATTAAAATTGGAACTAGTACAGAAACCAAGAAATGCTAGGCAAATACCTATATAAAGATTCGCCCGGTTTCGCCCAATTTAATGTTATGTAATGACGGCAGCCACAAGATTTCAAATTGGCACTTGCATTTGCAAATTTTGCCAAAATACAGTTTAGTGCTCAATTTTCCAAATGATTTTGTAACGAAAATCTTCAACGCGTTCTCACATACATAAATAAACTTTAAATACAAAGCACATCATATCAAAAAAAAAAAAAAACAAACAAAAAAAACAATGAACAACGCGTATAATGTAGAACTTTAAATATGTATGATTTTTTTTAAATGGTTTAAGGGAAGGATCATATTCACACTCAAAGTTCAGTTAGCTTTCTTCTGGACGATTCTGAAAGAGATTCTACTCGTAGAGCAGAAGCTGTAGCGAAACTTTGAGATAAGATAAGAATACAGAATAATCCTTTGTATCTTTAAAACCAAAAAAATATATATATTGAGTTCTACGAAATTATTTCGCATATCGTATTATTTAATTTGATTCGCTTACTTTAAGTTAATTTTGCCACTTAAACAACAAATTTACTAAAATGAAAATTATCCCTAATATTAAGCATTGTATATTTACTAAAAGAAAATGAAGTCTCTTATCGATGATCGTTCCTTAAACTTAAATCATAAGATTTACATGAATACTTACTTATAGTGGCTATGCAATGAAACATACATTTAGTCCTATACATAAAGTATTTTTATTATGAGGGCATTCTTATAGAATGTTTATTATTTATAGAAAATAACTAAAAATCAACTAACTAACTTATTAATAAATTACTCTACGCTAGTTATTGACAAGGCTAGACAAAGTAGTGAATGAAGCTTACAACACTAATACAACAACAAAACAACAAGAACAAACAACAACAGCAACAACAACCAAAAACACATGAGTCCAAGTTTAGAACTTAATAATCAAAAATATATTTAGATACACTTTTCTGCAGGTATTTAAATAAAAAAAAATAATTAAAAAATTATACAAAAAACTACAGTATGATAAATGATAAACGATAAACGATAAACGATAGAAATAGAGCAAGGCACATTTAATGACCCCACCATAACCATGGACTACTAAATTTCATACACTAGTTTTTTATACACAAGAACCACTAACAACCAATACAACAACAACAACAACATCCAATACACTTAGACACATACTCACACACACACACACACATACATACATAGTTAAACGGGCCCAATTAGAAGGGAGGACGCATATCTTTTTTGCTAGGCCTAGAACATTTTGCCTTGATAGCATTTGGGTTTTGTTTTAATCGAGACACACGAATAACTTATAGGATACAGGGTAAAACATGCAATTACAAGTAATAATAATCTTTACTTATAAAACATAATAACAAAAAAATGAAACTAATATTAATTTAAAGTAAACATTATTATTATCTTCTGTTATATTTTTCTTAAGCCTTTGCACTAAGTACGTTTATTTCGAAATTCTTTAGCTTGATAACATTAAAGCTTTGCATAAATGTAGAATTTGCTTAAATATATATATGAATATATAGTTCTTTAGAGCAACAAATGGGCATAGTTGGGACAGGAGTGCAGTAGTAAGAAAGTATATATATATTTAAATATATATACACTGGTACATACATATATAGTATAACATATACATATTAGTGTTTAGGAACTGGAGAACAACAAAACAAGTTGATAAAAAACAAACAGCAACAATAATTGGCGGCGCTTGTAAGAAAGCTCAGAAAGTGCATTTAATAAATATGAATAAATATAAATGAAAACCAAACCAAGAAAAAGTTTTTAAACAAAAAAGAAAACAATATATATAATTATAAAATGGAAAAGAAATTAAATCTAGTCATATTTATATAGGCGATGAATTATATATATAAATATTATTATGACAATTATTATTATTACTATAAACCAAAGCAAAGATTTATTAGCGAGCTAAGGTCAACAAGCATTATAAACCAATTTTGCAATTATACAAGCGAGAATACAACAAATGAAAATGCAGTGAAATGATATGAAAATGAAAAGGCCCCAAGTTATTTTTTGTAGATAAGAAATGTTATCTTTTAGAACTTAGCCAAATATTAGACACTGATACAGATACAGATGCAGATTCTAAATGCACAGTTGAGAGCAGGCTAAGTGTAATAAGCAAAAGGTCAAAGCGAATTTATATTGTATATAGGTAAACAACAAAAACAAAAACAAAAACAAAAGCAAAACAAAACAAACACACAAAGCCCAATGCAACTTACCTAAGAGGGTTTAATAATTACAAATTATTAATTATTTAATGATAGTTGCTAGTCTAGGATTTAGCATACGCATATGCATACACACAACAAAAAAACACCCAAACATACAAAAAATTGCCACATTTTGAGTGCAGTTCCAGTTGCGTTTAATAATTATATCCCAATACAGCAGCTTATTCTAATACTCTTTACTTTCTGTTTAGAAATCCGTCCGTATTTAGCATTATGCACTATTAACACACACATACATTAGCACACACACACACTCACACACACACACAGAAAGACAATGTAAGCAATTTGGGTTACTTGAATTTTACAAACGGGTCTACAAAACTAACTTACACATAGCAAATTAAGAATTTTGAGGTGGATCCTTGAAATACTGTGCTTTGAATATAATTTGCACTTTGCATAGGATAATGTCCAACTAACATACTCAACACGCAAACAAATTACACTTTACTAATATTAAATAACCGCAGATAAGATATAATTTGACATTTTTGAAGAGCACCTTAAAAGAAAACAATAAGAAAATTAGCAGCAAAAAAAAAACATAAAATTAAAACTAACTAATAAATGCAGTAAAATGCCATATAAAAATAAGAAAAGAAAGCCCAAAACTTGCACAAAGAATTTGTTGCAAAAAAAAAATGTAAAGTCAACCAATTTGATTTAACAATATTCATTCCTTTTTAAATTACCAGCCTAACATTAAAAAAAAGCTTGCTCTTGTGACAAACACAAATGTTTTATAAGTTTTCAACATTGTCTAGTAATATTCTAAAACAAACAAATATTTAAAATGACAAAAATTAAATATTAAATGTAAAATGGTTTCAAAATCAAAAGAAAAAAATAAATAAATAAATGAAATAGATCATAAACAAACTAAAAAAAAAAAACAAATGGGTAGTAAAGAAAATAACATCAACAAAAACATGTATATCAAATTTTAAACATTTTAAAGAGTTTGGCAAGAGTCTGTTTAAGCAATTTTTTAAGCACAATCTTTTATCTTTGCTCTATATCACAAATTAATTGTTGTTTTTTTTTTCAATTTGGCTAATTCAATAATGTAATTGATTGTGCACACTTTGGAATACTATTTTCCTAAGTTTGATATTTAAAAAATTAATTAATTCGAGATTTTCACAGCACAGGTACACAAATTGCAGCACTTATTCAATCGGAGCCCACAAAAGCAAATATTTGTCACTTCAATTTTTGAGACACATCCATTAAACAGTCGATATTCTAACTTAAACATGCACACAACTACATACATATACATACATACTTATATTACTAATTTATATTTATACATACATACATACATGCATACTACATGGATACATATAAAGCGCAGAAAATAAACTAAAAAAAATAGGCAATGTAGTTGGAAAAGAATGGAAGAAAGAATACATACGAGTACATAGAGAAAACAAAAAGGCAAGCAGACATAATGAACAATTAAATAAAAATAATTTAAAATAGCAAAGAAAAGGTCTTTATATTAACTATATATATACATATATATATACTACATATATACTATACATATGTGTAAATTGAATACAATTTATAAATAATAACAAACCCAATGGCGAAGTGTGTAAAATTTGTGCATTCGTTCATGAAAACAAAAGGATGAAAGTAAACACCGAAAAAACATTACAAATATATCTATATATATATACTATTTATATATATATATGTGTATATGTATATATATATATATATTTATAATATATATATATTTATATTCAACTTAATTTTTCGCTCAATGTTGCGAAAAATCGTTGAAGTCACACATTTAAAGCTATCGAAAGAAACTATTAATTAATTATGAAAACACACAAATAAAAACAAACAAGCTATGCAAATATTTTAATACTTAACAGGCGTAAAAAATGCATTACCAACTCTAGTTTAAAAATTATTTATGGCCATACAAGAACATACATAAATAAACCTTACATATGTATTTATAAGTACTCTATTCTACCAAGCAAAAACAATAACAATGATTAGAGCCAGAGCAAGAACTACTTACATACATATAAACATTATTTGCGCCTTTTTCTGAAACTGTTGTTTTTTATTTTTTTTAAGCAGCCTACGAACGACAAGATAAAGCTGTTGGGCCAAGAGCGCGGCAGAAGCTAACAATAATATAAATAAAAGAAAACATAATATATGAAATAAATATCAAGGAAAAGTTTAGGATACATTTTGACAGTTTTCAAATGGCAAACATGTAAATTTTGTTTCGTTTGCCAAACTGGGCGTCGTTTATGGGCGACATATGAAATATGAATAATATGGTAGATGTGGAGCAGAAAATCGAAGGAAAAATATGGGCAAAAGAGAAATTATAAATGAACAAGTAAACCAAGTTATAATTATAACAATTAAATTATTATTAATAAATAATTATTATACATGAGAACTTATGCAAATGTATTAAGTGAAGAATAAAACAAATGAAAACTAACAGACAGAAAAACTGGCAAGTTAAATAAAAAAAAAAGAAAACAAAAAAAAACAAAAGGTAAAATTACAAAAATGCAGAAAAATATATATTATATATACTTTATAGACATTTAAACATGAAACAAAAGGCAAAGAACAAACTAAAAAATAAAGTTACAAATAATAAACTTTTACCATACAAACTGCTGTTATTAATCAATTTAAGCGGATTTCAGATTCAGAGAACATCTATCCTCAACATGTCCTTCCAGGCCGAAGTTCAACGGACGTGTGTTAATAATAAACACAATAAATATCAACAATTCCTTAAGTTGTACACGAACCCACAAATCTAGCAACTTCTTTGTTGCAAAGATTTTGTGTACTAAACAGCAAAAGATTTCTCTTTAAAATAGTATGTGCACGTACCAATGGTGCAAAATAGGTTGCTGCATTAGCTAAATTTCCCTCAAAATGCTCCAGGTTTTCAAGGTACCGCAGAAAGAAACATTTGTCATGGGAACTAACAGCCCAAAATATGAATACATTTGTTGAATATTAAGCAGATTATTTCAAATAAATTGCAAATAACGACTTTTGCAAATGGAGGAACTTCTACGGTTTGAAATCTTCAACGAACTTGAACCATTTTCACAAGTCCGGCAACACCAACACTTTTTCCGTCGCCTAGTAACAGCCCTCTACCAAGTTTATTGTTATTTCAAAATAAAACGCCAAGTTAGCTGGCTACTTTTGCCCATCATGACTGACCAACTGGACCAATTGGCCACCGCAGAGTTGCAGCGATTGCAGCGCCAGCATCGCTCCCTTCAGCTGGACCTGCGTGGTCTGCTCGAGGAGAAGGCGAAGCGACTGAAGAAGCAGAATCACATGATTAATGTGCTGCAGTTGGAGTTCGAAAAACTAAAGGCCGAAATCAAGACCCTGGAAGGTGGCCAACATGCACGTCGAAATGTGAACAAAGAAAAGCGATTGGGCAACTTGCAGCAAACACAGACGGAACTGCAGCGGGTTTTCCAAGGTGAACGCACCAATTTGTGGGAGCTCGAAGGACACATTCGAAAAATGGAAAAAGAAATAGATGCACTGCGTCGCAATGAGGTGCCCGACAGTTGCTACAAGGATACCATTTGCAAGGTGCAGAAAAGCGTTGTCAAACTGGAGAATCGCCTCGACGTGGTCAACAAAAAGTGTAGCGATGTTCTCACAGAGAATGGCAAAATGCGAGATGCCATCAATCATATGCTTCAGGATCGGTGAGACAAGTCGATTAGTCATTACTCTCTTCTTGGAAGATTACCCTCTTCTTGTCAATTTTGAATTCAACTTTCCGCTTGATTTAGGGCGAACTTTAACGACATGTGGCAATCGATGGTCACACAATTCAATGATGGCAAGAAGCTCATCATGGATTTAATTGATCAATCAACATTGGCCTTTGATCAACGCCAGGAGTTGTGTACGAAGTTATCGGTGCTCAAGGACCGCAACGAGAACGACAAGGTTATGCATATCCAGGAAATGCGAGAAATGCAACGTCGCCTGGAGCACGACGCCAAGTTGCAAAAGTTCTTTGACATCAAGGGCCAGAAGAGGCTTAATCCCGAGCTGGAGCAGCGTGAGCTGGACAAGAAGCAGATCCAGAAGGAGAACTATGAACGCCAGATCTTCGAATACAAGGAGATCATTGAAAGGATTAAGCAGTTATATGGCGAGGATGACACTGAACGCTTGGTGGCCCAATTCAAACGCCAGGAAGATGAAAACTTTGCACTCTTCAACTACGTTAACGAGCTAAGTCACGAGGTGGAGGTGCTGAATGATACCACCCAGGAGTTAACCGATGAAATAGGTAAGATAAATGCCCAATTTGCTGGCATACATATACATATATATATATATATATATAGAGCGTCAAAAATCGGAACAAACCGAGAAGGAACTTAAGCTCAAAACGGAAGCCTTGGACTACTTAAATGATGAACTGGCTCGCATTGAGCAACTGGCCAAGGAGACCAGCGAAAAGAAGCAAAACCTGAGCGTCCGTTTGCAGCAGTTACTCAAGGGCATCGAGGATATATTCAAGTAAATTTGTTAAACTCCGCCGGGTGTCAACAAATATAAAACCGTTAACAATTCACAGATTACTGGCCTGCGATGATGCACCCATTCTGAATGTGCTCAGCTCCAGGACCTTCCTCACCGTGCACAATGTGAAACTCTTTATCGGCGTCATTGAACGACGAGTGAATCTAATTATTAGCAGCATAAACATTGAGGATAATTCCAATCGGATATTGGCCCGAAAGGATCGTGTGCCCAAATTTAATATTCGCGAATCGGCTAAAATAAAGCATTAGCCAAAAAGTCACATAATCCGCAATAAAACTATCATTCTATCACTATTTATTGATTTAACTCGAAAGAAATAAACAGAAGTAAAAAAACAATTCAGAACAATTGTGGTTAATCTCATGTTTTAAGTGTGCTTAAGAATATTTATTGCATTGGACATCCGGGTTTCAGGAATTACAAGACAAAATTAAAAATTTAAAAACAACATGTTACACATACATATAAATTACAGTTTAAAAACGAAAAACATATAAACTTAAAGCTTTGGATTTCATTGTCCATTCGGTAAATACTACACAAAATGATGTTGTCAATTAATGATAAGGTTCAACAATTCATTAAATTACTCTTAAAATTAATTATTACGAAATATTCCATTCAATATTTTAAACAGGCTTCATTTAAATATCAACAAAAATATATAGAGATATATGTGTATACGTATATAATGTAGCCTAAAGTTAAAAGCAGCCAACGGCCAGTTAGATTCCACATAGGTGTCTCGCGCACCATCTCATGAATCGAATGTTACGGTTCGGTTGCAACCGGATCGTTGGGCAAAGATGCCGGTACCGGCGTCATCACATCCCGACTTTCGCCATTGAGCAAATACACAGGTACATTACTGGAGGCCACAACGATCTCGTGTGCGGCTACAACGCTACACGGTTCCGCCATTGCATCATCGTCGGTGCAGCATTCACCATTGTTTGCCAACGTTACATAGGCGGCAATGCAGTCCAACTCAGCCGGGGAATTAGCACCTGCAGATTCTGTGGCAGGAACAGGAGCTGAAACAGGGTTAGAAATAGGGTCACTAACGGGGTCAGGAACAGTAGCACGAACGGTGGTAGAAACAGTGGCAGGAACAGGAATAGGAGCAAGTTCGGCAGCAGGAACAGGACTTAGGGCTAAAGTTGCAGTTGCAGATGCGGACATTGAAGTTGCCACCATAGCCAGCTGCGTCTCCTTATTCGTGCATTTCTTTCGCGTCCATGGCTTGTGACGCCGTCTTCTGGTCACCTTTTCCTTCTTGGGCCGAACAAGTTGCGTTGTTACCTGCCATAAAAACGAGCATGAGCATTCAAGGAAGCATCAAAAATGTTTAACTACTACCACTGACCTCATTTCTGTCCTCCTCCACGTTGCTACGCGGCATTGTAAAGTCTTCAATGTGGCAACGCTTTAATCTTACAACAGCCTTCGACATCGCTGCAATCATATTTGCTCGCGTCTGCACCGCATGCCTCTTTATTAACTCCACTTCACCCTCAAGCCTCTCCATATCCTCGCGTAGCTTATTGTTTGCCACAATCAGTTGCTTCTTGAGCTTCAGTTCGGACTTTGGAGGCGGCACTTTGGCATTGGATTGCCGCTTCGCCAGCAGCTTGCTGCGCTGTAATTTGAGAAGACTATTGTAGAACTCCACATTTTCCGGGGAGCTATCAGTGAACTTGCGACGGTCGAATTTATATTTCCTGCCCAAGGCTTGCACCTGCTGAAAGTCAGCTGAGTGCTGCAGGTGCTCAGACGATTTCGGATGTCGCAGACATGTGTCAATCGAACTGTGCGTGGATGCAGGCGGTGTGGGCAGTGAACGTTGTGGTCCTCGCGCCTGAATCCTGTTCAGTTTCGGTGTCGGCGTGCCACTCGAGGCATTGCTTGTCGTCGGCGTAAACTGAATAGTGGGTATCGGTGTGCGCGTGGACGTGGTCGTGAATGTGGGTGTGGGCCTGGCTATTGAGATTGTTGAGCATGTCTGCTTCTTGATTGGTGCTTTTCGCGCATGGCGGCCGCTGGAAGGCATCGAATTGATAGTCCCTTTATCACAGATATTCTTCGATTCCAGTTTGCTAAACATACGCTGGCCGGCAAGCAAATGCTCTGCAAAGCACACAGAAAGTAGAAATTGAAAGTGACTTTTGCAAATGCAAATAATTGATTGAATTTACCTTTGCGGCCCATCAATTTGAGGGTTTCTATGTAATCCATAGATGAGCTTGGTGATGTATTATTTACATTTTTGTAACGCTTAATTGACGGCTTCATAGTTGTAAAGCATTGCCTTAACTGGGATCTGCTAGAAGCGGGCAAATGCTGTGCACTAAATGTGACCTGTTTCTTTTGCAGCGACGCATCGCTGCTATGGCTATTACGACTAGATGGCTGATGGCAGTGTAGATGATTGTCATTCAATTCAATTTGTGTGCTGTCCTGGCTGCTTGGTCTGCTGGTGAAGCTGTCTTCATAGATCAGTTCGGTGGCTGTTGTGCTGTCAGACGGTCTCGTTTCGGAGTAAGGCATACAGCTGGATATGGCATCATTGTTTTCAATGCTCAGCATCTGCTGCTGCTGCTCCCGCTCCTGCTGCTGCTGCTGCTCCAGCTGCTGCTCTTGCTGCTGCTGCTCCTCTTCCTCCTCCTCCTCTGCCGTCTGGACGCACTGATCGACAAGATATGGCAGGACCTGAGTTGTTGACACAATATGCAGACTATCCCGACGACAACTGTAGCTGTTAACAATGCGCGGCATTGTGTAGATCGCTACATCAGAGGCAGGGGAAGCAATGGTTGTGGCGCTGCTTGTCACACGCTGATATGTGCGCAAATTGCTGGGATAGATGCGTGTTATGGGCACATAGTCATCGTCTCCCTCCGCTTCACCATCGCTATCCACATTGGCCGGCACACTAAAGTCGAGCGAGAACATTTCCTCTTCCTCGTCCGACTGACAGAGATTCACAACTTCGCACGTGTTGTCGAAGCCTCGATGCAAGGCCGTCGCACGTTTCTCTGGCTCCAGGCGACGCGCATTGCAGCAGAGACGCTTCAAGAAGTCAGGCGGATCTGGCACTGGCGGTGGCACTGATTGCTGCTGCTGCTGTTGCTGCTGTTGCTGTTGTTGCTGCTGTTGTTGTCTTGAAGTCAAAACGCTGACAAACAATAAATTGTTTTCAGAAGCGGCATCCTCCTCATCGGAGTCAACAATCTGTGTGCAATTCAAACGTATTAATAACAATTTCTACTTGACGGTATTTTGAAATAAAAAATGGTTAATGCTTTTTGCTCAGCTTAATTCTTTAGTCATTTTGTGGCCAGCAGAGACGCATTCGCCTTAACCTGACACGCGACTAACTGCGTGGGTGAAGATCCCAGTGTACTCCGCTTGACCACATCAGACCTTTTACTTAAACATCATTGTAGTTAGGCAAAGGATTCATTTGATTCATTCGCCATTGATTGGTGACTTACAAGTTCATTTGGTTGCAGAGATCGATTGTCCAGCCGACTGGCAGAATGTAATCCACGGCAGCACTGTTTAACGCTTAGATATTCCAAAATGCAACGAGTCGCCGTGCTGGCATCGGAATACTTGGGCAAATGCTCGATGTAGGCGGGATTGTAAGGAAGCGTGCATCGTGGTCGCATAAATTTGATTGCAAATTCGAAAATACGCTGCTTGATCGCCTCATTGCGCTCCAAACGTTGCCAGTAATAAAATATGATAATGTATTCGATGTATATTTTATCTGGTAGCTCTGCCTGACTAAGCTCGCTGGAAGCTGCGCACCATTGTGGAAAGAGCCGGCTGAAGGAGTAAGTGAGAATCAATACTATATAAGCAATATGTAAATATTCAGAATATTAGACAACTTAGCTCTTAGGTATGAAATGAGAAACACGAATTGAATGAGACGCGAATAAAGAGTACTTTAATCTTATCAAAGAGATGTGTTTTCCTTTTTCGTATATTATTTTAAGTACAGAAAGAGTCTGTTTCTACAAAAAAAAAGTATGATCTCTATTCTCAAAATGACTTCATTGTTTAATCTAATTAGATAAATACTGATTTAGATCAAATATACAAATCACTAAAGTAAACATAATTTCAATGGTTTTCCTTGTTGCACTTGAATAACACACATATTTAATACCTCACCTGTAGAAGACGGTAATGATGTTCGCCTGGCCAAACAGCTTTGGCACCGCAATCAGTGTGCGCAGTGTGTTCTTGTTGTAGACAGCAGAGCCCACATCCGAGCGCTCAATATATAAGCTGAGCATACTGCTAATTCGCTCGATGACTGACTGCTCGTTCTCGACACGATCCTGAGCGGCGCACAGTTCGCAGGCAATGTAGTTGGCCACAATGAAGCACCAGCGCTCACAGATCGAGGGACACGCGGTACTCTTAGGCGCACGGCGTACCAGTAGCGTGTGTATTAAGTGTGTGAGGCCAATTATGCTGCGGGCCAATTTACGACACAATAGCAGTGAGTTCTGAGCGCTTTCCAGCTCCTCCCGTATGGCACTGGATGGCAGAGGCGGAGAGAGCAAGAGATTAATTGAGAGCATTGAGAGGGCGGCATATCGGCATATGCTGACTGATAAATATACACTTTATACACCTACCACTCGAACTGCCTGAGCAGGCGATTAATAAGGCGGCTGAAGCTCTCATCGTCGATGGCGGCAATCGCTCTATAAATACAACGACGCGTCTCAGTCAGGTGCACGAATTCAGGCTGCGCTGGCGTTGCGTCGCTATTGACGCTGACCGCAACTGAGACGGTTTCATCAGAGACGTTGATGCAATCGTTCATCATGCTGCAAGTGGCAACGAGAAGGTCGCGAATCAACAAACAATTTATTTTGCATTGCTTGAAGTGAAAGTTCCGTTAGCATACCAGACTCTACTACATACACGCACACACATGCATATATGTATACATACACACACACACATATATACAAATACATATACACACACTGACATACCGCAAAAAATTGTTAACTGTAATGTCGAAGCGGCGCGCTCGCAATGCACGCTACACGGCAATTGTGGCTGGTGCGCACTCTCCAGTTATGAATTCACAAGGCATTTGTTGTACGCTGCACATGTTTAGCTTTCTTTTAAACTAGATGCACATTGCAATTTATAGGTTTTCAGACTGTTTGGGTTGTAGCAACAGAATGTTGACTACTAAAATACACACGAAAATGCATTTAATCGGTCACACTTGGCCTCAAAACCTTGTGCAGTATGGCCGTATATTGATAACGTCAGAATACCAACTATTGCACATAGTTCTCAGCTTACAAGCAGTGTTGGTAATCGTCAAATGGGGTGGCAAAATATGCTATTTTAACTGTGGTGGGGCGCCCGATTCAAATACTTGGCAGACGTATGCTGTTTTTAATAAATATGTTTGAAAGAAAATAAATAAATAAATATATAGACGGTATATTGAGAAATGCTGTGTGCCAAACACCATAGCTATGGAAATAAATACCGTTTAAATAATATAATACTCAACAATTATAATTTAAATTTGTATGCATTGCCCAATGCAAGTCAAATTAAATAAATAAAGCAGTCATTTTGATTTTAATGTTGTTACCAACTTTATTTGTTAAGTCCTTAATCAGTTCTTTCTCAATGCTTCTACAAATTCCAAATAGAAAACTTAGAAGATTACATGTTAAAAATTTATCGATTTGAATTTTTTCGGTTGCCTCTCACCTTCAATAAAACTGAATTCTAAGCTACGCAAAAATACAACATTAAAACGCGGCCAAGGCGCTGCCAAATGAACCGCGTTTCCAATGTGAAATTGCGTGGAATTTTCTGTTGCAAAACGCAACAAAATTGTGTTTGTAATTTATTATTAGGCAAACATTTTGGGAATCAAGTTGAGCAACGGCCAGGGACGGGGAAACAATGACAAAAACTCATTGCAATTGAATGAATCCACGACCGAAACCAAGAATAAACTACAGAATGTACGTTGTTGTTGTTGCTATTTGTTGTTGCTGTATGTGTGTGTGCTTAGGTGTGTGTATGTGTGTGTGTGGGTGGTTAGTGTGTTGTTGTATTGTTAAATTGTTTGTATTGAGTGCGTGGTGTTGTTGTTGTTGTTGGTTTACAACTCGTCCTTCTTGGGCGCCGCTTCCTCCTCCTCGTCGCTCTCCTCAGCTGGCTCGGCCTCAGCAACCTCACCATTGGCATCGAGGAACTTGACAAAGTCATCCAGAGTCCTGTCCAGATTGAAATCGATCACCTTGTTGTCATCCTTGCGGAAATATTTGATGGTTGGGAACGATGAAATCTTAATGTTCTCCAGCTCGTTGGCAGTGGAGTCCATCTTGGCAATGACAATATCGGCATTATCCTTGTACTTCTCGGCCAGCTGCTCGTAGATGGGAGCCAGCTGTTTGCAGTGTCCGCACCATGGTGCATAGAACTCAACCAGGACAGACTTGCTCTTGTCCAGAGCAACGCTCTCGAAATTGGTCGACACGAGCACCTTGACGGGCTGTTTGTCCCAATCCTCGGGCACTTCCTGCGACAACAGATGCTGCTTCAGTTTGCCATCGAGGAACTTCTTGAGGAAGGCCTCAATCGATTCAGCGGACAGATCGTTCGTTTCGGGCTTGTACTTGGCCATATCCTCCTCCAGCTTAATCAAACGGATGGTGGGCACCTCCTCCTTGTTCATGCCGAAGAACTCAAAGATGCGGGTGTGATCCTCTTCATCCGAAGAGATGGTGACGAACAGAATTTCTTCGCGGTGCTTCTTGGCAATCTCCTTCAATGGATCCACATAGGTCTCAATGTGGCCAGCCTCCTTGGACACGAAGAACAACAGATGCGACTTGATCGAACCGCCAAAGATCTTGGCAGCCGATTCATGATTGAAGTCAACAATCAATGGCAGCGATTGCACCTGAGCGAATTTCTTGAGGTTCTCCTCGGTCAGCTCACCCTCGAACACCGATTTCTTCTCATCGAAGGGCTTGAACAGAATGACTCCGTTGTCGTTGGCTTCGTACTTGGCAATCACATCGGCATTGCTGCTGATACCAAAGATGAACGAGTCCAATGCGTTGGCGGCCTTGGTGAAGGTCTTTGCCTCCTCCGACTCGGCATCCTTGAAGAAGCCAATAATGGCGATTTCATTGTCCTTCACAAACTGCTCGGCCTCAGCGACGCTGGTCAGATCCTTGGCAGGTGGTCCAGTCTTCTTGGTCACCCACGCAACAATATCGGCAGCTTGACGACCACCATTATACTCCACGGGCGCGCCGCTGCGGAAGAACTTCAGTGTGGGATAGCCACGGACCGCATACTGCTCGGCGAGATCGCCTTCAACGGTTGCATCGACCTTGGCCAGCTTAATCGGGGACTCGCTTTCCGCTAGCTGTTGGGCAGCCTTGGCATACTCGGGCGCCAGTGCCTTGCAGTGACCACACCATGGTGCATCTGAAACGGACACAAATCATTGGGGTCAAATTTTGAAATTGACAACATATGCTGAAAATATACTAAAAGAGGCGAGTGCGTTGCTGCTCTTATAAAATAGAAATGGAGCAGATACTAAGAAATATTTCAATATGCATCATAAATTATAATCATAATACGAAAATCACTATTAAAATATCATCATTATATCAAAAATCTTTTAAAAAAAAAAGTAGAAAATTATTTACCATAACGGCATAATGAAAATGTGATTGTCGATCAAAATAATTATTTTAAAGTAAACCGACTGTGAATTTCTGATTACTAAATATGAATATTAAATGCTTGATTTAAAAAGCGAATATAATTAAAATGTTTGACGCTGATAGGCTAAAACATGGAAGAAGACAGCAAATGTTTATGCATGTAAAATTATTATTCCAAATTCACTAATTACACATGCAATTAATGTTTTAAGCCGGACGTGAAAACATAAAAATTATTTACTGCAAACGAGGGAAGCGGGCGATAAAGAAAATTATTCACAGCCGCAGCAGCTGTTGGCGTCAATATGCAAATTCCACGTGTTGTTTTCTTAAAGAGCTGCAAAACGCAAACTATAAGAAATACATACATACACACCAAGAGAGAGAGAAAGAATCGGAGAAAGAGAGTGACACTGATAGCTAGAGATGACATAATGCGAGTTGACAACATCTTGCATTCTTATCGCCGGCTCAAGCTGACGTGGCCTTGATTCGTGGTCAATTTGACACTAATCGTGAAAACAGATAAGATTCGCCAGGTGGTGCGAGATGGGAGGGGTGATTAGTTGCTGCTGACGTTACCACATTCGAATTGGATACGTAGCGTAAATAGCAGCAGAGAGCTGTCGGCCATAAACAAAGCAATGCCAGGGCCGCCATATTGACGCATAACACCGTTAAACACGCATTTAAAAGAACAACAACAACAAAAAGAGGAACAGAAGTACCAGAAGAGTTGAATGAACTTCTGCTGCGCAGGCGCGAGCGCATCAAGCGACGGGCAGTGTAAAAGAAAGGGCAAGCAAGAAGAGAAAGCGGAAGATAGAAAGAGAGAGGGACAGATGAAGAATTCTCGTACAAAGGCAAAAAGTTGTTTAGCTAACCCAGTTTCAAAGCAACAGTTGCTCGGCAACTTTTCGTTTATTCTTCTTTGTGTATTTTTTTTTTGTTCTAAAACGAATTTGATGAGGCGGATGTAGGAAACTGGAAGCAAGTAAAGTCAGCAACATAAAGCCACGCCCGGAACGACAATTGCGATGCACAAATACGTATATTTTGATAAAATTGAGACACATTTAGAAACTGTTGTGGCCTTATCTCGCTTTGAGGACGCCGTGCGGCACTCCAGCAACTATAAAAAAGATAAGGACAGGAACAGAGCGACAGCTTTAGCTGTTAAGACCAGTATTGACCCGTGTTGGTAAATGTGCCGATGTATTTATTATCTTCACTGATGTTTTTGATGACGCGCCACTTTTGCTTAGCACTTTAACATTTAAAAACGTACGCGCAACAAATGTCCACACACTTACACACACATTTGTCTGCTCGCTTGCACACAGGTGCAAGCATAGTAAGTGCAAGTGAGATGGTCACACGCAAAAAGAGAGTCAATAAAGAAAAGAGACAGAGATGGAGAAAAGCAGAGGCAGAGCGCAAGCCAATACCGACAGAAACTCATCGATATGCGATAAACGATAAAATAAAAAAAAAAAACAAAAAAATATTGCACAAATGACTTTTTCTCTCGCTGCTCGCAGCTCTCTTCCCGCCTACCCCAGCCGCAGGAAGCATCTTGGCTGGCTGACTGGCAACAACAATCCGACTGTTGGCTAAACTGCCACGCAGACAAATTTTGTTCCAAAGCATCATGCCTTTGACTTGCTCAGAAAAGACCACGTAGCCTTAGCGCAATTTTTTTTCGTGAATCACCCCAAAAGCGGCCGGCGCGGTATTTAGCTATTTTTTTTTTTCGATTTATGTTAATTATGTTTGCAAAAAGAGCAGTGGTACTCACAGAATTCAACAAGCACAAATTCGTTGTCAGCAATCACTTGTTTGAAGTTATCCACAGTAGCAACGATGACACCCTCCTCCAGTTTAATATCAGCGGCCGCCACGTAGGACGCCGCAAGTAGTACACAGATTAAGAATTTCATCGCGGGCACTAATATGTGTAGTATTAGTATATATATATATATATAAATGCGTATTTGTAGGTAGATGTATATCACACAGACACACACTTATGCAACTCTAAAACCAAAAGCTGTCCACCGCACAAGTTGCGAGCTAAAATCCAAATGAAATCGTCTACGTCCAAGCGACAGAACATTGCCTCTATATATATGTATCGAATCGTTCATTACAGGTTCGATTATACGAGCCATTCGCTAACTAAAACGAACTAGTTCATAAGGGCTCCTTATTTGCTTAGCATTGTTAACAATAGCGATGTAAACATAACATATCTTAAAAATAAATGTATTATAAGCAAATAATAAAACTTCCTAAATATCTTTTGTTTAAAATATACATGCACATGATCCCTGGTAATAATTGAGCAAATACAGCTGCGTTTCATTTCACATGTGGCACGTGGGAAGTTGTTTAAATATAAAGAGCGTTTCATTGGTAAATTTTCTTAAATTTACTAAGCAGTTATTTCCTTAAATTATTGTAAACAATTGCAGTTGATTGGCCTGAGACAGAAAGCTGCAATATTTAAACAGTATGTTAACAGATTGTATGATAACACTAAAAATATAAACGCCTTATTTCGTTATTTGAATGACGCAGACTGCGTTATTTTCGCAAAATTGTCGAACACTGAATCCAAACCTTAGTTCTGTTCGTGTAACTAGAATCATGATAGAAGTGTAAATGAACCGCTTAATACTGGTTCACAATCATATTTTTCTTTAAACGATATTTCATTCTTATGCAAATAATATTTTAAAATATACAAATTGGAATATCATACATTGGGATTAATTTTTAAATTCAACACATGATTTTTATAGCACCAAGCAGCCGTGCTTGGTCGATAAATTGTTTTCGGCATTTCAAGCAGCAGAATTATTGATGTTAATTACATTTAAAGTAGGCGCCATAAAATATGTCTAAGACTGATTGAAAAAAGGAAACAATGGATAAAGACAATTGTTTAAGTTTTAAAGACAATTGTTTGATTCTATCAAAAGCTATTTCACACCTTTTGTCTTACATATACATGGGAGAGATATTTTTAATAATTATGCCCGCAGTTCATTGGGCCAAAATACCTGAAATTTAGTTTAGGCATGCAAAAGTTGGGGGACAACGATTTCGACCGATGTGCCACGTATGTAAATTATTTCTATGAGCTCGAACCAAATATGTTCAAGGCAAACACCAACTGATCATTTTTTGTGGCCGTCTTGGTGTTGTTTTGAGTGCATTCTGTACAAGTTTCCTTTGGTTTTCACTAGCCAGATTTATGGTAGCTGCTGCGATGCACTCTTAATATTGGGTGAGAATTCAACTCATTTAATATTTACAACTTATTTCTTATGTTTAGTTTTGCTTAAGTACTCCAATATGTTGGCCCCCAAAACCGTTCTTTTGTCCGATTTCAAATTTCAATATGTTGGGTGCCTACTTTTTGGCCTGGATCGCATATTGGTGCCATTGTTTGCAATTATTGACCTTGGTTATCTCCACACCGATCATAATTACGCACTCCTTATACGTTGTACACTCGAAATCAGTCACGTCTGTTGGCATTAAAGATCTATTATCTTTGTGAAAATAATTCATTTTAAATGGCTCATATCTGTGGGTCAAATAGATAAAGCTAATAAGATTGTGAAATATGTTGGCAACGCGAGTGACAAAACTGTGTCAGACAATGAGATCATGTTCTTTCAAAAGAGTTGCGAATAATTATACAGAAGGGAAAAAGAGTATTACCAAGAATCATGCATTCGTAGATCTGTTCAACAGGAGGCGATTGTGTCGCATAACGAGTTTGATCATCGTTTGGAAAATTACGACGCTGGTCTACGATGCTCATGTACGGACTATTATTTCCATTGGACCCTATATCCTTATTACCCTTTCGTTGGCGGTTTGGTGTTCTATTTGGATATTACAAATCGCCGGTGGAAGGCTTTTTGTGTATTTGTGACATATCCAATTGAAAGCTTATTTTTGGCAGTGTTAAACCATAAATTGCATAGGGCAATAGCGTCAATTTTTAGTCGAATTGCTATCAGTCGATTGCTATCGCCTATAAAATTGGCTTGCAGAGGGCGGCTGAAATACTACCCACAGTGGTGCGTGGCCCGGGCGTGGCTCTGTTGCACATTATGGTACTTGTTTCTGCGTTGCTCTTACCGTTTGTTGTGTATACCGATAACTATCATTTGTCGATGCCAATTTTGATGTTAGGACTTTTGTCAATTTTAGCAGCAATATCGGTTTTATTTTTACACGAAACCAATAATGAATATATGCCACAGAGATTTATTAAGCCCATAACTATTCAAATTTTCGCGGCACGTTCCAGCGCTTTGCAGCACTGGTCAATGTGTTGTGTCGGTTTATTTAAAAACAACGTAGGGCGCGCGCTGTTAATTACATATGAGCAAATGTTAAGGTTTTTTGAGTGGCAAAATCTATTTGGTTCCGTTCAGTGAACCATTGCTACTGCTGGGTTTCTATTAACCAACACTAGGCAAACAGCACGTGTATAAATATTAAAGAAATTGAATCGCTGTTTATTTCAATTATTTCACACAAAATGGATGTGGTTAAAGCCGTTTTAGAGAAACACCAAAAGGAATTAGATAAATATAAGCCAATAACAGTAGAAAAGCATCTCGAATGCCGCATAGATGTGGGCACACTCCTCATCACAGATCCCAACGATTTGGAGGACCGGCAGATCGCGTAAGTAAAATTTGCTTTGGTTATATTTAAAATTAAATTAAAAAATATCTATATATGTATTCATTCATATGTGTAGCAACAACAGAGAAGAATATCTGGCCGAGCTAACGCGTGACAACACACAGCTGCTGGTCAACGCAATCTGGGAACTGCCCACCGAACGCGTAGATGAAAGTATTGTGGCCAAGTTGCCGGAGCCAACAACAGTTTTGCCGCGTCTTCGCAAGCCACCTGGTGTCCGTCCTATGACGAAGTGGGAGAAGTTCGCCAAGGAGAAGGGCATCACCAAGAAGAAGAAGGACAAAAAAACCTACGATGATGTCCTGGACGTAAGTAATCGAAACAAATTAAAGCGAGAACACAACTAACCCTAAACAACTCCATAGAAATGGGTCCCAACGTATGGTTTTAAGCGCGCCGAGGCTGAGAAGGACAAGGAGTGGGTCCTGGAGGTGCCACAGAATGCGGATCCCAACACAGACATGTTCCAGAAGAAGATGGATCTGCGCAACGAAAAGGTCGCCAAGAACGAGATTCAACGCATGAAGAACATAGTGCGCGCCAAGAAGGTGGAGATGCCACGCAGCGGATATCTGGGCCCTGAAGCCGCATCGTCAAATCAACTGCTTACCGCTGTCACTGTGGCCAAAGCATCAACTGCATCGGTGGGTAAATTCCAAAATAAACTGCCCAAAGAGAAGGAGGCACGCGGTCTGGGCGTGAAGGAGCTGATACCCGGCGGCAAACGCAAGGCATCGCATATCTCAGTACAGCCGGAGAGGGAGGCCAACTTGGAGCTGATCAAGAGCGTGCTGAACAAGAAGCCCAAACTGAATGTGGACAAAGCGATATCGCTGCAAAAGCAAGACGAGCGATTAGAGTAAGTTCAGTCCGAGAAGATAATAAATTTTTAACATTTGTATTGATTTCCAATATTTTTACAGACGTGAGGCTGAAGCCGGCAACAAGCCAGCGAAAAAGAAGGGCAAGGGCAGTCGCAAAGCGGTGGGCAAGAAACCCAAGGGTCATCAGGGTCAGCGTGCGCCAGGCAAGAAGGGTCAGGCCGGTCGAAAGCGTCGCTGAACATCAAAACTGCTTCTTCAACTAGGACACTTTTTTAATAACAAAACAGAAAACACAATTTACATGATAAATACAATAATAATATTTTAAGACACACGAACTCCCATATATATATACATATTCTCTCTATTTCCGATGGAAACGCAAATCCACTGGAGCACTGTGCCGTTTCAGGTACTCGTAGACAAAGTGGCGGAAGATGCGATTAAAGTTTCGTATTGATGGCCAATGCAGATTTTCAGCATTATCTCGGGGCGTATGCCATGTGTCCGGAAAGGGAGTCGCAATCAAATGCAAGATGGGCACATTCTCCTCCAGAAACGGACGATGATCGTCATCGACAAATCCGCCGGCTGGACTATTTAGAAACATTTTACTATTGCCCGTCAGGTGGCCAGCAGTTCGCAACATTTGCTCAATCTGCACCAGGCTGGCATGCAGTCCATCCGTATTTTCATAGAAGCTAGCAAATCTCGGATTGCGCGCCCCAATCAAATCCAACAAAACAAGCACCTCCTAAAAGCCAAAAAGGGAATTCAACTTAAGATTCCGACAAGCTGTCAGATCGGCAAACTTACAATGCGATCAATGTGACGTGGAGCCATTGTTCCCTGACCAGCCATTGGGGTTCCAGTGCGCGTGCGCGCCAGTTTGTTGGCCAAGTGGCGTGAACCATAAACGGAGTCAGTGTTGGTCCACTCCTTGAACGCTTCCTCGCCGTCAAAGAAGACCAGCTATGGAATAAGCAGTGTTAAATATTGATTTAATAGCTGTATTATAGTTTATACCAACCATCAAGCCGAGATCGCTGCGATTATGAAACTGCTGCTGCAGATAGCTGCTCAGCGTCTTGGCCGTGTTTAAGAGGATGGCGCAGGGCACTGCCGAATCGGTGGCGCCCAGAAATCCGGGATCATTTGGGAAATACTTGCTGTCGTAATGGCAGGCGAGTGCCAAAAAGTTCTGCGCCTGAGGATTAATGTAGCCCACAACATTGCCAAACGTCAGCTCCCCAAAGACGGGCACGCGTTGCTTAAACTCATCCACTTCCGTGTGGAAGCCAAGGCCGTTTAGTGAGTTGACCAGATAATTGCGCACCTGCTGATGCCCTGGGCTGCCAACGACGCGTGGCACCAGAATCGCCTTCAAACTGCTGTTGAAATGCACCTCATCGTCGGCCCAATGAGTAAACTGCAACTAAAATCCGTAAACAATTCTCAGTCATTTGTTTTTTGCTGTGACTCCACGTCGCTTTCTAAACTTACATTGGCCTTTTGTTGTGCGTGTGCGTAATCAGCTGCCAGCAGCCAGATCGAAACCGAAGCAGTAACCACCAACAACGACAACGATCGCAACATTTTAAAAATCACTGTCTGGACACGCTGATGTGAGACGACACACTGAAACTGAAATGGCGCTTTGTGTGTTAAAATACAAATTACCGTTGTTGTTGCTGCTTGCCGTTAACAATTTTTGCGGCTGGTTTTTGCTGTTCTTGTTGTTGTTGCCAAGCCTCTCATGGCGCGCAAGCTTAATGCTGTATTTATATACTTATGTATTCTTATGTGCTCTTTATGTACATAGACAAAAAGCTCACCATGTCCGCATTTCAAACTAAGAAGAGCTTTCGTTAGCTTGCAAAGAGAGTACCGGTTCACCAGCTTAATGGAACTCAAGCTTGCTCATAAGCTTCTTTTTCTACGTTGTAAAGCTTAAACCAGTGCTTCTACTGCCCATAAATTATTTGAAAACACATCAAGTTTATAGTTAATGTATTAGAAAACTGTATTTCAGTCGAGCCTTAAGCTATATAAGCTATATTATTGACAAAGTTAACTTCAATAATATTCAATTTTGGTATTGTCACGATCATGGTTTACCAAGTAGTCATAAACAAAATGGGTAAGAATCGTGTTCATATTACAAATTGTTGGAAAGTGCAGATTGTCCAGATTGTCAGCAACTGTATGCCATACTTCTGGATAAGCATGGGGCACTATATGCATCACCGGCACGTCTAAAAATTATGATTAACATTGTGCAAGTTCCATCAATACGAATACGAACCCTCCTCGAGAAACGGATAGTGATCGTCTTCAATATCGCTATCGTGATCCTTGAGGTCGTGGAATAACTGATGACAATCGGTAAGTTGACCTGCTTTTTTCAGCTGCTGTTCAATTTTAGCCAGGAGCTTGTGCAATAAATATGTATTATCATAGTGGCTCATGTAGATATGATTGGGTGCACCAATTAAATTTAGAGTGATAATCAACTCCTATGGATCGAAATCGGATAAGCATAAGTTGAAATATTATCATTGCAACTTACAATACTCTTCAGTGGTATGGTTTCTTGGACTGCAAACCGTCGAGATCCATTCAATGAATTTGTATCTTGGTTCTCATCCTCAAATGACTCGTGTCCGTCAAAGAAAACCAGCTAAGAGAATAAGTAAGTCTGCTTATGCATAAGAAAGTGTGATTGAAATGAATAAATATCTACCACCAAGCCAAAATCTTTGCGTTTTGAAAACTCTCCGCTCAGAAAAGTTTTCAAGGATTTGGCAATACTCAGAAGAATGGCACAGGAAACGGCTCCATCGGTGGCACCAACATAAAGTGCATTCGATTTTATAAACTTCGAGTCGTAATGACAAGAAAGCAATATGAAATCCGACGCCTCCATATTTATAACACCCAGAACATTGGTAAATGGGATCTGATCGAACAACTCATCGCGCACCGCAGCAAAACCCAATTCCTGCAGCTCTTCGATAAGAAATTTCAATACTTCTGAATGTCCAAAGCTGCCAGGCCAACGAGGTCTTAAAATCTTGGCTAGCGTTGTATTAAAATACTTCTCATCACTGATCAAAATCGGTGTAGATTCATTCCAAAACCAAATATAAATTCCATAGTTGATGAGCAGCAAAATAATGCTGGCTGCAAATACAATCAGAATTATTCGTGGTGACATTGATTGGGGTGATACACGTCGTAAATTTGATTGTAAACTAACATTCAACGTCATGTTTGACTGGCTAATGCACTCAAAATGTGTGTGGAACAAGAGCATTCGACACAGTCTAAAAAATATAACTTGTTTACAATTGTTTGCAGCTATTTAGGAACAGATTTAATATATACTCATAGTAATTTTTAAAAGTTTTTCTGTGACGGATGAATTTCCAAAAATGCGACAATTGCTATTTATTTTTGTGGATTTTATAATATAAATAGAATGGCTTGTAAAGGTTACATTTAATGAATATTCAACCAAAAAATACAAAATAATTATAATTATTAGCAACTAACTAGTTCGTCTCCATCTATCACTGATTGTTAAATTTTGTACCCTTTCCAAAACTTCTGTGCCATCGCTGGCCACAGAATGCACTTGACCAGTTAATACGGTTGCATAACTCGACCGTGCCAAGTTACGAGTCTTAACCACTGCCACGCGATGCAGTTTCTTTGATCGGAACTCATCCCGTGAAATGGTGCGCAGGCTGGAGCCTTCGTGCCATAGTCGTTTGGTTCGCGACTGACTCTTTGCGCCCGGTCCGCAGCATGGAAAGTGCCAGATGCGTTGATCCTTGCCAAAGTGATCGCCTTCGCTGAGCGTTTGCGGCAAATCATGGTGCAGAGTCTCTGGTAGAAACAGGGCCAGAATACCACCTATAATGCCCAGGCCGCCCAGCGTGTTAAGCATCAACGAGAGGGATAGGTTAGATAGATAGATAACCGGCGGAGACAGTAGCATGGCCACAAAACCCATTGTGTGTATGAAGGCCACACCCTGCGCCCGCACCACCGTCGGCAGCACCTCGGCCGCCCACTGCAGTCCAATGTTATAGCACACATTGGCAAAGAAGCGTCCGGAGAGGGCAGCTGTTAAAATGTAACGAGAGTTGCTCAGATTGGCTGCCAACAAACTGAATATTCCACTCAACATGGTGGTGGTAAAGGCGCACCAGCGACGTCCAAAGCGATCCAGTGTCAGAATGACCAACAGATCTCCCGGCAGCTCTGTGGCACACGCGATCGTAAACACAACGAACACATTCTCCTTATCAAGTACCGATGCGGCTCGAACATGTCCATCGTATATCAGCGAAATGCTCATCCAAATGAAGATCATGAGCAGCATATAGCGGGCCAGACGAATACGCTTGAATATCGATAAGACCGTAAAGTTGCGACCCTCAAACTCCTCCTTGTAGAACTGCTCGCAACCCTCGCGAAATTTCTTCCACAGTGCATTGGACACATTCCGCTTATTCCGCTGTGCAACATTTTGAAGTAACACAATTGCCTGATCGATCTTGCCCACAGAGACCAGCCAGCGCGCCGACTCGGGCAGAAAACAATAGGCACAAAGAGCAATTCCAATGGGCAAGGCGCCCACATAGGAAAAGGTTCGCCAATCGCCCAAGTACAAGGCCATCCAGGGTATCAGCATGGTGCAAGGTGAGTAGAATAGCGCCAGCGACATGTTGCCAACAAATGTGCGATACGTGGGACCCACATACTCGAGAACTGTGGATTAAAAATTGAGACACCGACTAACCGACAGTTCTTCCACCTGCAACAGCATGCATGGCGCAGAGCAATCGCGCTTACCCAGTATATAGATCATTGTGAAGCAAGTGTCGAAGGAGGCACCCACAAGAAAGCGTGTAATGGCAAAGGTCAGAAAGCTGTTGCTGAACGCTGTGAATAGGCTGCCGAACAGGGCCAAGGAACAGCTACTGACCAGGGCGGCTAAGCGACCGCAATGATCTGCATAGTGTCCATAGAACAAGCAGCCCACAACGGATCCCAGAAAGAAGATAACTTGGGCATAGGTGGCATAGTAATCGTTATCGCAGACCCAGCCAAACTCCATCGATGCCGTGCGAAAGGGTTCATCGGGGCTAAAAACATAACCCTCCCGGCAGGGTATTTTGGGCAGCGAGCTGTTTATGAGCTCGCTGCGATTTTCAGCCTTAAATACAGCCGTGTAGTTGACATCATACATCTGGCAGCGACTGTAGCTGCCATCCGACTCCCTGGGTATGGAGAGACTCTTGCGTTCCTCCTCGCTCTGAATGAGCGTCAGCCCATGGACGAAGCAATAATAGTTTTGTGGCGGCAACGTCATAAAGATCTGGCTGAGATACACAAAGGCGGCAATAAAGCAAAATGCTATCATTAGCGCAAACAGTAATTTCTGAAAGCATCCAAATTCGCCAATTTCCGGCAAAACATCATCAAAGTCAACAAATGGTTCGCTGTCGCTAATGAATAACTTCGGCTTGGGCGGTGATCTCGCCTCTTCCACAGAGGAAGTGCTGCTTCGTTCATAAGGGCTCCTAAAATAGGGTACATCTGTCGCATAGTGGCTGGTTTGCTGACTCCTATCTATTGTGCTCTTCCCTTTTTGTGTTGCCTGCCGACTTTGTGCTGAATATAGTTTCAGTGATCCGATACCAAATATTTCTTATTTCAATACTCACTCAACGTCAGCCTTTGGATCAACTTCCATGGCGGTCTGGCAAACAGGGTCTGGCTAAACAATAACGTTTAAGAGTGACAACAAGGCCTATTGTGTTTTGAAAGATTCATTCTTCTTGTGATTCATCAGTTTTCTAAGCAATGTGGAACTATCTGATTTAATTTTTAGCAAAAGTCATTACTTCTGTTCTAATGGGAAAAGAGAATTTATTAGATATTTAATGAACTAAAATATCTAGAAAATCTGTTTATTCAATTCAACGATTTGTCAAATTTTGATTGGAGTCTCTTAGGCATTTCTATTACAATTGGTTCTCTAATATTCGCTTACTTGATAAGTGAGGTGCCACTGTGCAATACTCACTGTCATTAGCAGCGCCTTATCGGCGCCACTGATTAATCATTAGTCACAATTGGAGCCAACATCAAAAAATCAACGAGTCATTAACCTTACAATGTAAAATCGTTTTCCAACTGCCTCTCTCTCAGTCTCTCTTTCATTCTCTGCTGGCCTAAAGCCCAGTAAATGGTTACAGTGAACACTTAGTGTTTGTGGTTTATCATTTAATTAAATCAACGCACAGTTGGTGGCACTTGCAGCCGAGCAATTGACCAAGTGCAGATATTGCGTATACGCGGCATGGAAGGCGACCACCCACAGTGTCACTTTTGCATATCAATCTCTTCACTGTCAATGCCAAAAGCCGCCTGTTGCTATTTGGCCAAGAGTATGTTTGTTGGTCTGCGCATGCGTTCTGCAGGAGCGTCGTATGCCATTTCGAAATTCATTCATAAAATGCCGCCTGTTGTTCGAAATGTTGACCATTTTCTGGGTTCACAAACACAATTCGAATTAGTTGTGGCGCGACTTTCAAAGACAACGGTTGAACGGCTCCGACAGTTAGCGGTTTCAGCGCTTTCAACGGCTTCAGTCGCGCATAAATATGCGGGCGATTACTCGACATAAATCAGCGTCATAAATCTGCGTGCGTTGTATATGAAATTAAGTGTCAGTGTCCAAAGATAAGCACTAAATGACGGTTCACAAAATATCCTGGGAAAAAAAAACTCAGCAAGAAATAAAACAATAAATAAATAGCTGGCAGCTCTGGCGGCTCTGAGACAAACCAAACCAAGCAAAAAAACTAAAAGGGACAAAAAGTAATGTGAAAGTGGCGGCTGCCGTTACACAAACTTCTACAATTTCCTCCAACGCTTTCATATATTTGCTCAAACTGATGCAGCATGTTAATGCCTAAGGAGTTGCTGAAATAGCATCCCTCAAAAAAACGAGAAAAAAAGAAGAAGAAAAAAATGGCCATACTCGAGTCGTGCTGCTTTTGGAAGACCGTGCGCAAAGGCAGCTATGCCTGTGCATTTTATACGCTGGTGGGTAATCAATTAAGAGACAGTTGACTTTTGGGTCCCATACTTAGCGAAGATAAACAAAACGCTTAAGTAAAGCAAGAAGAATACGAAAATATCATAAGAGCGCGATAACAACGCATAAGCCGAAAGCAGAAGCATCGCATGCAATCCAGCGATAAGCCAAGGGAAGCCAAGCGAGAACCTTAACAAAAAAATATGTATAAAAAAATATAGAAAAAAACGGTGCAAATCGTCGTATAAAACGAGCTGGGGAACTGTGAGGAGAAGTTTATCAAGAAATACGCAACACGTGCAGTTAGGCGAGACTTGCAACAGAATAACAAAGAATGGATCTCTGCGATTGATTTTTGCGATACAAATGCATAATCAAGGAAATTTAATTAATTTAAATAGTAATTGGAAAAAATACAGAATCTACTCAAGCGCATATCAAAAAAAAAAAAAAATAAAATAAACAAAATTAATAGAGGATAAAGCAAGGGTATTATAAATTAGAACCGCCAAGAAACCAATTAAAAGTTGGGCACTTCAGTTTCTGTTCAACCTCTCGCTTGGTCTTCAGTCAGCCAAAATAAGCCTTCAAGTGCCAAGTTTAAATTTGAGTTTAAGACAATTGTTAGTTTACTTAATTGAAATATTGATTCGAATGAAAGTACTCATCCGTGGCATTCAAATTTAAACTTCAAAAATAAACTGCTACACTTAATGGATTATTTTTCTTATTACTCTTATTATTATCATTACAAGACTGTGAGCTCAACAATTATTTAAATACGCAAAAAGGTAGCTGGTCGATGTAATCTTTTAATTTGCATTGCTGTTTCTCCTGTTACAGATCTACTTTGGCTTGTCCACGCTTATGTTTACGGTCTATCTGAAGGAGGAGCAGGCATTTCTGCTTGGCCAGCGCAAACAGCCTGTGGGTGAGAGCATATTGGAGAAGGGTGATGTAACTATTGGTGAGGGAGACGTCGTGGCATTAAGTAAGCCACACCAAACTCAACTCACTTGATTGACATTTGCTTATTGCAGTAACTGTGATATTCAACGTATTGTTTTTGTTTTGCTCAACGCTGATGGTTTTGTCGTCCGTGCTGTTGATTGTGGGACTGCGAAATGTGAGTGGTGCACACTTAGCTGGTTTCCCAACTTCAAAAGAGTGTACTATTTATAGTAACTTTACCATTTGTTTTGCAAACTTGCAGAACAAACGTCAATTGCTATTGCCCTGGATAGGTTTAATGCTCTTCGATTTACTGATTGAAATTGCCCATCTTGTCCACCTGTCACTCTCGGGTCGTGTGATTTTCGATCCAATAGTCGGTTTCATATTCACCATAGACTTCTTTATCCTCTGCTTGAATGTGAGTACACTTCGCATTCACGTTTCACTCATTTCCGTCAGCTAATTTGCTTAAAATGTATCCATTTCAAGCTTTACTGTTTGCTCTGCGTCATATCGCAATATCAGGCCTATCGCCTCGAGCGTGCCGAGCAGCGACAACATCCGGCTCTAACGGTGAGTTCCTGTTCTGAGTTAACACAATCTGACTATCACAGACAAACTCTATTACATTCAACCAAAGGCAACGGTCGTCTACACAGCGCCAACAAAGCTGAGCAAATCGAAGCGACAGTTGCTGGCAGCTGAAAGTGCGAGCGGTAAAGGTAAGCGACAACCACATCGAATGCTCGCAGCAAGTCCTTTGATTACGTCACAAAGACCGACAAACTTTTCAACCATCACCGAGGAGGAGGAGCAACTGCAGCAGTGCTGCAAGGCTGCAGCCTCTGGTAAGTACAAAATCAAAGGACAAACAGCCTGTCACTGAGCTCTACACTTTGCAGCTGCCAATGGCAATGTCGACTGCGGTCAAATCTCACAGAAGCCCACCTCCAACTCCCTTAATGCGGATGCCTCGATGGGGGGCAACCTACCAATTATTACGTTAGACCCCGACACACTGGAGTGATGCGGCTGCTTTGCGCTCCAGTGACAGTCCTCTATGTGCCACTAACAGTTGCACAACACACAATGTATTGGATACACTTGAAATTGACATATTTTTACATGCCCTGTCAGAAGTAAAATTCACAGAATACTCACTCCAAGTTTTTTATTCCCTTACAATGGCAAGATACATAAAATCATTTGCAGCTTGATTTCCTGCTAACAGCAGAGGCAACGAAGTGGGACAGACAACGATTTTATGAGATTTCGAAGAAGTTCTAATCAATATTTTTGGATATTTCAATGAAAATTGTAGACTACAAACGTGTACAAAGGAATATTGAATAATAAAGTTTGTCCCTAGAAACCATTTAGAGAAACCATTTTTTCCCTTGGCTTGCTTTTGTTGAAATTTACCAAAATCTTTTAAAGTATTGAATGAATTGTAAATAATTGAAAAATGACAATTTCATTTAATTTTAATAAAATTTGTATTTGATATTCATCAATTTCTTTATTCCTTTGTTAATTTATGTATTCAAGCAGATTTCTTAGATTATTCCTTGTTAGCCTAAGAACTTAGGGACTTAACTAAGCATTTTTAATTAACTTATATTTATTTTTCTTTAGTAACAGTGGAATTACTTAACAATCTCGCAAACAGCTCGATGTGCCAAAGAGTCCACAAGCTATAGAAACAAATGCTAATGCAAACTTAGAGACTTAATTAACTTTCCTCGACTTCAATGTATTCCGTATAGCACTGAATTAACTTGAACCAAATTTAAGGCACAGCAATTTGCAGCAATTAATTAAAAGCATTAACTTAAATCGAGTAAAAAAAGTGAATGAAACGCAGCTTGACAAATTACAGTAAAGGTTGAGACTAAATAGAGTCCTTCCATTCAAAGGATTTACTCTTTCCCAGCCCGTAGAAAAGCTTGCTTATCGCGTTGACAAGCAGAGTCATTAAATTAAATTTAATCACTGTGTTTGATCTCTTTCCATCCATTATTAGGAACCTTAACAGCTACAGGATAGTGGGAGGCTGATTCCAAAGAGAACAGAATGCGAGGGGATGGTGGCTAAGAGCGGAAGATGTCGGTGTACATATCACATGTGCATGGCATAACTGTGCAGAGAGATAAAGAAGAAGAATCAACTGTATTTGCTGTAGCAAAGGCAGTGTTTGCACAAGTTTCAAGCAAGACACTTAAACACTGGGAAACCCAAACAACAGTCACATTCGCCACTTAGCCAACATCTTATTAGCTAGTAAAAATCGAAAATTGTGTGCAAATATCAACACAGCTGTCATTTAATCTGAACGAAGAGCTAAGTTACCAGGATGTGGCAATCCCATCGAAAATTGCCACTTAATTGATTTTTAAGTGCAAAAACAAACATGTTCGTCGTACTTTTGTTACATGTGCAAAAAATGGACATGAGTTAAATTGAATTAAAAATGCAAAATTGCACGAACCTTCATTGCTGCATTTTTATTTCATGAAAAACAATATGTGAAATGTGTTAAAATAATGCCTTTGTTCTCTTAACAAGCACAAAAAATGCATTTGATTTGACTTGCTGACAAACTTGTTTTTTTTTTTCAAAAACAAGAGTTTCCAATTTACAATATACTCTTGAATATATTCTCATTGAGATTATGAGAGGTAGTTGCGATTGAGTTTGTAGCCATGTTTTATCTTATTCTTATTCAATTAAACTATTTATTAATATTAATATTTTTGTGCATTTTTACTTTTAATATACTTTGACAGGTATTTTCAATTCGAATATGATTGCTAGCTGGGCTTTGTCAAAATTTCCCGGTGGACAATTGAAGCCATATTTTTGTTTGCTCTTACATTCTTAATACTATTAAATATTTGGCAAAATAACTACACAGTAAATATTTCGCAGATTGCAGTGGTTTGTTTTTTCCGCCAATATCCAATTAAAGTGGAAAATAGTATGGGCTGGGAGTATATCCGCAAGGCTAATCTTTATGCATAGCTCCACAACAACAAATGTTTGATGCGTGCAATAAATTTGCATGTAAATTTCATTGCGCGATTCGTATGTAATATGAATTTTAAATGCAATCGACCTTACACACACTGACTACCTTTTTACTGGAATTCTATGCCAATTTCCATTTTTTTTGCAGCACCTTTGGTCCAGCAACAGTTTAAAGTCGAGCCGCTGGCTGTCAAGGCGCTTAGTAATTGCATTTAATAATTGATACTAAGCACAGTTATGGTTTCTGCTAAGTAAAGTGTAGAAATGTTGTCTAATTGCTGTAATGACAGCCACTTCCATGGGTATAATGAGTTTTCCATTAGTGCTCACAATATTTCACTCTGCTAGCCGGGATATCAACGGCCGCATAAGTGAAAATCCAATTACAACACAAGTGAATTTAAGTATATCCACACACACTCACACCCCCATTCGCAGACAACTGCCAACTGCCATTGTCCTTGAGTAAAGTTTGAAAAAAAAGTCGAGAATAATATGTGCCTTGTAGTTTGTGGTGCGGCATTGTCCGCATTTCGAGATACAGCAAAGTATTTTAGCAAAAGTAGCAGCCCATCAAGCATAAGCACTTACATAAGTGGATAGAGCTTGGCATCATATCATGTTCGGTTAAATTATTTTGGCCAATCGTGTACATAATGTCATACAGCTTATGAAGAGCTTCTTTAAATTTGCTCACGTATTACAATGTTGACAAATTTAAGGCCGACGAGCCTCGCTTTGGTTGCTCTTAAGTGCGGCCAGAACTTTGGCTGCCTACAGCTTGATTTATTGCATATGACAACTGAGCTTAGTTATATTTGAAGCCATTGCAGAGAGGCAAATATGCTCTACCCTTCACTTGCCGCTTGGCCCCCTGCAATATGCACATATTCACAATGGCTGTTTGTCACTTGCTTTATTGCGTTTACGCAGCGGGTGGCGTGCGGCGAGCAGCTTCAGGAAAATCGACTTGAGTTTATAGTACTCAACCGTTTACGAGCTTGTTGATTTACGAGCCTGCACGTTTTGAGCACATGCTAATAAAGCGGTGTTTAAGTAATGACATACATGCCAGGCACTCAATAGGAAAATTAGCAAATAAAATGAGATGGATTAAAACAATATGGCAAGAATAGATTAAGGTTTGAAATGAATTCAGATTGGGCTCTGAATGGGTATTAAATGTAGATGCAGAGTGGCATTACGAATATAACTTATTATTTTCCAGCAGTTCATGCTTAATATCCATTTTTACATTACATAAGCTTAGTGGGGAGCTCTTTAATTTCGTAAGCCAGTTTGTAAACATTAATTTGCATGAGTGTTTTTCCAGTATTCTCCGAAATTCATAAAAATGTTTTATGTGTTTGCTCTGGATAATTATGGATTTAAATTTAAGTTATTATTTAGCATTTTGCATATTTAAATTTAAAATATATTTTAGGTGTGTTATAACAAATGTGTTGTTAAGATTAACAGAGCAACGACTCAATATGAAACAGGGTATTTCGGAGACTGGCATTATTGAATTTCATAAGCTTCTTTGTAAATATTCATTTGCATAAGTATTTTTGGAGAATTTGCAGTAATTCATAAATATTTATCATGTGTTTGTTCTGAAAACAAGACGATGTAACTTGCAGTCACATCTTATGCCAGGAAATTCGCTTAAAATTTATAATCTGACTGACAAAAAACAATTTTGAGTGAGAAAAAAACCTGTGCCATATATTGGCACATAAATAATAAAAGCACATTAAATACTTGCTTGCAGGCTTGGCTGTTAAATGCTATTAGACAGATTAAAATTGCTGGCATTTGACGGACTGGGAGTGGCACTAAAAACCTGTTATTAAATAATAATTAATAATAAGCACAAACTAAAGGAGCCTACAGAAATTGCCATCTGATAAGTCTCGAGCGAAAGAGAAGCTCAATTGAAATGTTGATGCATTCGCAGAAAAATTCATGAGACGCCACAAATGAGAGAATAATTGGACCTAATTTACATAATTCAAAAGCCGGACTAATTAGGCTACAGTCGCCGCAGCATTAGCATTAGCGTTTAATCAGCATTTCGTAAGGAGTCCTTTCCCATTTGTCAGCAACAAACCCTAGACGGCATTTCTGTGGCTAAAAGGAAAACATCAATCAGCCAGGTTTGTCAAATGCTGTGTGAAAACACAATTTCGAGTGTCGAATGTTGAATGTGGAAGATACTCGATTGCCATGGAAATCGTGTGTACTAAATAAGCCTGATTGTATGGAGTAATTCACTGAGTTCAAAAGGAGTGAAGACAAAAATAATGACATATTCCCTTTAGGCATTTCGAAAAGGGTTAAAAAACATTCCGGTAAACAAATAGAGGACCCTTTCTGCGTTAAGTATTCAATTTAATTCTCATTATTAAAATAATAATAATAGCTTTCTTTCATTTGGTTTGTAAACAGCATTCGAGTGCCAGAACAACCATGGCATGTGTTTTACATCGCAATTAGAGCTAAATGACAATGTTTAACTGCATTGTTTGTTTAATTGAAGCTCGTATTTGATTCGAATGTTACAAAATTGTATGTAGTGCGTTTCCAGGACTACAGCTGCCATCCTCATGGTGCTCGGAGCTCGTCCATGAAGATGGAACACTAAATAAATTAATGGAATTTCACAAACATATTCAGAGAACTGTGTGCAACTAGCAAAATAGAGGAAAATGCCACTTATTTTAAATTAAAAACTCACTTGAAGCAGATCAATTCTTATTGTGGAACATTTGAATTATTCTGAAATCATTTTCTCAAATGTTCGCCAGAGTTCTGCAACTGGAAAATAGCGCTTATGTCGTACAAGCAATACAGCTTGCTATTTGCATTTGAAGGAAATGCAGACACACTGAAATGATACACGGCATCCACAGGAGAACAGTCCATTTGCTCGACTCCTCTGCAAGCACATCCAGCTTGTTGATGTTTCATCACAATGTCTTTATTGACATTTTCATTGTTCTTGATTTTAATTCGCTGTCAAAATTTGTATTGTCTGAAGCTACACTTGATAGCTGTTTTCAGAAGTAGATACACACTCACACACACTCACACACTTACACACACCCACTTATACACATTTAAAATACAAGCCGAGTTAGTATTGAGTTCTCGCCTCGGCTGGCAATCGTTTTGTATTGCTCAAAATTACTTGCTTTAATATTTTAAATGATAAATCGGGTTTTCGCGTCTCTTTTACATAAAGAGCCCTGACAATTGATGGGCTTATTCATGAATATTCATACTGTTGACAGAAAATAAAACATCCTGTCAATCGAATCCGCGGAAATGTTTATCTTTTGTGCGTGTTCGTAGAATCTCTTCGCCAAAATCCATGTTGCATGCACAAATATTTTGGATAAAAATGTTAAATAGCCGCATTTAGCTCAGTATCATGTGACACAGCATTTTCCTTTCAAACATTCTGCGGAAACGAATCTGTGCTGGGAATACAATTGATTTAGAGACTTTCTCATCATTTATAACCCTGGCGCATGTCTAATGCGCTTTACACGTCCATTGGGTCACATTTGATGGCCCACTTTTGGGAATCCATTAGTTTAAGTCAAGTTCCATAAGCAAACAAGCATAACCAATATACTAACTTGTTGGCATTTGGTGTGCATGGTAAATAACAAACATACGACTACTACAAATAGCATCACGCACAGCCTCTGCCATCAATCAATGCGAAATAAGGTTAAATATAGGCTACTCCATTGATTTCCGGCTGGGAGTAGCCAGCAAAATGCACAGGCAAATTTGTTGTGTCAAGGCAACAAGCCGATTGAGCCCCAACTGTAAATAACAATTAAAGATCTTCATAAAAGACCATCCTCACGCTCTATTCAAAAGTATGAAAACCATAATCACGTTGTGCAATTTCCCACATCTCGTTCTGCCCGCCTGTCAAAATGTTTTCGTGCTTAATTAAAAGCCTATTTGATTTTCATATTAACCACGAGCAGTCGAAAAAGAGTCAGGGGTGTCTTTTTGGTCCATGGTGGACCAGTGTCAGAGGCTTTAACAGAATTAATTATGTAAGTGTTTGCTATTGTTGTTCACTGAAGAGCTGATGTCCTTTCCGCAGTCGCAACTTTCGCAATTTACATTACATTTCTTTGACTTGTGGCTTGTTACCTGCATTACAAGTGGTCTGCTACATTGTGGAAAACTCCTGGTGCGGCAACAGTTTTCGGCAAGTTTATTCACACTTGCCCATGGCACTTGATGCTTATCCAATTTACTATTTGTAGAAAATTAATTAGAAAATTGTATTCTCATATTCAAATATCCTTACATCATATTCAAATTGTTCTTATGACATACATATTTAAACAATGCTGCCTTTTGATTCGCAAACACAATACTCGGTCAATATATTTGGCAAAATTCTAATTTTATTTACTAACAATTGCAATTTTACTGTTGCCATAGAAATGGCATTGATAATTGTAATACACTTTGGCTTATTAATGCCCATATTTTCCTATTTGTATGTATTTGTCATGCTCATGCCGGGTTACATTTGCCATATTCGTTCGTTTGACTTGCTCTTGTAAAGATCCGGTAATCAAAGGAATCGAATTACATACCTAGTGAAATAATTATTATAATTGCAACACTGTGTTAATTACATTTTATTAACATGAAATTGAGACAACGAACATTCCTATCGAGCTTAACCGACTGCGAGATACTTTGATATCATAAGTAATATCAGCTGCTGATAACAGGTTGCTGGTAACAGGGTGGGTGTGGCCAAGAAATACCGTAAAATTTTTCCTATCAAATTGCGGTTAATGTAGGGCTGTGGAAATTTTAGGGCGTAGTCAAAAAGATGCTGGAGGAATATCTTAGTAATCTACCTTCCAAGCTTCGTAACGATAGCACTTAAAGTGCTGTATAAAGTTGCCTATTATCGCTTTTGGACGGGAGTGGGCTTGGTTCAAATTGGTTTTTTGAATTATCGAAGAATGCTACTAGCAAAATTCCTTTCAAATTTTGTGACTGTAGCGTTGAGATATATGGTTTCATTAACGACTAACAGTTGTTTTTTATATTAATCTGTTGGGGGAGTTGCCAGTAACAAACTTTCAAAATTTGATGACTCCAGCTTACAAGCTGTTGAAGAAGTTTACCGAAGCTCGCCCCCAGGGCATGGTCTGAAAATGTATTACACACTGCCCACAATCTACCACTCAAATTTGGTGACTGTAGCCTTAAAATTGTGGGAGTGGGAGATATGTGGCCTTATCGATTCGCAATTATCGATTTTATCGATTTCAAATTTTTACACTTTGTCTGAAGCAGGCACAGATCTAGATCTAGGTCTCTATCTATTGGTACCTCTGATGTCAAGGTATAAAATGACAAATTCGGCAAAATCTTTCCACATTAAATTGAAAACACAATTGCATACACGAAGCGCGAAAAAACTAATGAAAATATGCAACATTGTTTCTATGGCAAAATTTGAAACACATTGTGCAAAGGTGTTAATCAGTATATTTGCATTGGCATTGACATATCCAATGGGTTTTCCTGCCATTGGCATTGATTGCACATTCGACACAAAAACTTTTTTGCACACAAAATACACAGAACGGCACATGTACTCAGCCCGTTATTGTTGTTGTGGCTGTTGTAAATGTTGCTTAGTTACAGAGATACAACCGAACAAGAAAACATTACTGTAATGCCAGAGCCATTATGTGTTTTCAAAGATTCCTTGTTTTGTGTACACATCACAAGCTCGAAATTCTGTGCACACACATGTAACAAATCCTTAGGCTGTGTGTATGTGTGTGGCTGTGTGGCTGTGTGTATGTGTGCGTCTGTCAAATCAATGAAATCCCGGTGAGGCTACAGCAGAGCAGCAACAAAGAATATGTCAAAACTTTATGTCAAGCATCACACTGAACTGTAAGCACCCAGAAGGCAATTGGAAGCTTGATTTGTGCCTGTCTAAAAGTGCTAAAAAGTTATTATACCCTGTACTTATTGTAAATTGTCTTAACAGGCAGTCAAAACATTTACCAAGCTTTAAGGTAAATATGAATTTATGCTTTAATCTAGTTGAGCCTGATCATCTCTCAAACTATCTGTCAGATCTCAAAAGCTGGAAAAACAACACTTTGCAGTTTGTTATTCAAGTTTGACATTCATATTTTTGTTTTTGGATTATCCTATCAAGGCAAGACGACATATTTTTTTATTTTAAGACTTAAACATTTGTTGTTGCCCCAGATTGGAAAAAACAGTTGCCGAAAGCAAAAATACAAACAATACGCTTTAACCCAAGAATTAAAGTCATGGCAACCCTTTATCAACACCCACTGCGGGTGCTTATCAGTGTGCCACATCTTACTGCCTGCCAGCTGAGTTATAAATACTGTTAAATGTTGAAACAGCTTTATACGTGCATATAGCCCAAAGACACTCACACGTATGAAATCTAATAAAAAACCTTTAAAAATGGCTTCTTATCTAATTTTATGGTTTTGAGTGAACGCCAAGGGACATAGGACAGAAGCGCTTGGATTAAGCTGGTTTCCATCAATGCAAATATTTGTTAAGGCCCATCTGGGCAAAAACGTAAACAGAAAAATGAAAAAACCACAACCAAAACAGGCAATCGTTTTGTTTTGGTTACCCAGCAACGTGCTGCAAAAATATGTTGACTAAGAAAAATGATTACATTCTGGTGGTTTAATTGTGAGTACTTCAAATTCAGTACAATTTCGTGAGCCAAAATTCACAAAGTAAATAATAATTTCATTTGCTTTAATTTTTTTTTATTGATATGCTCTTTCAATTTTATCTGCAGCCCAATTTATGAAACTTTAATGTTCCATTTATTTTTGTGAAATATGCTGCATTTATTCAAGCTAAACCATATTAAGTGTACTGTGTCCAAAGCCGCTTAATAGAAAATGTGGTATGTAATCATTTGGGCCACATTTAAAATCAATTTGAAATGCCATTTAATATGTTTATTTGTCGCAGCTTATAACTGTAATGGGCTCGCTCTGAAGAATAATGGCTGCCATTAAATTGTCCATAACTCAATAACAAATCAATCATACGCCACGTGGTGCGAGAATAGCAATTTCTTATTGTTGAGTTCTTTGTACACTTTTAAATCGCATTAAAGAATCCACATAGTTGCAATTTAAACTACTAGATGATGACGGAACAATAAAACTTTGCAACATTACTAAATACTACAAAGCAATGTTTTCAGTCGTGCAACCAGTTTACCTAAAGAAATTCGCTCCGTTTGACGCTTAAACTCTACTTAATCGGCAATCAACATTTCTCAATGATTACGCATCTTTTCACCTTTAATTGAATTGAACGCAGGCTTAAACGCTGTCAAGCGAGCGAATACAATGCGGCTATTCAAACGTTTGCAAATAAATCATTCCTGAATGCAGTTGAACATGCTGTTAATAATGTGTTTAATTTGGACGATTATTGCGAAATGTTCAGCGAAGACGAAAAAGAAACAGAAATAGAAGCGCAAACGAAAACAAAACAGCAACAAATTCATCAATCAACATCAGATTAAAGCAGCTGTGACCAGGCTTAAAGAAGCCACTGCAAATTGGTACCAATTCCCAAAGTAGCTTTGCAAGATTTCTAAAATAAATATAAAAATATAAAAAAGGTAAGGATTCCCTTTGATGAATGAATTGATGAATTTCGCTTTGTGGTCCCAAATTGCACAAAAAACGTCAAATATTTAAAACTATTGTGCATAAATACATCAAAATAAAACCGCCAAAGATTAAAAGAACTTTGAAGAGAATTGGTATTGAATTCAGTAGGGGGGATCTTATCAGTGGCACACTGCAATGGACTTTGCATGCACAATCAAGTTTGTTCAAAATGATAAATATATTTTTACTTTCTACTGATTAAAAATCAAAAATAGAGCCAATATACACAGTAGATTGCACAGTGGCAAATTGTTTAAGTAAAAATCAAACTTTCGTAGTTCACAAACTGGTCAAAAATCTAGGCATGAATTTCATTAGCGATTTATCCTCGTTGCTTGTAATTTTATTTACAGTCTGTCAATTTTATTTGAAAGCGAAAAAACACTTTGTAGAACATTTTCATTGGTGTATAAATAATATGATGAATATAAATATGTCAAACTGGTCACGGATACCGTAAAAACATATTTCAATTATACAAAGAGGTAAATATTAATGTATGTATGTATTTATAATTATATATATATATTTATATATATTTATATATCCATATATTGCCAATCAACATTTTGTTCCACTTTGTCAAACGTATTTAACAGTTTTACCACACATTAGATGTATTTATGAGTCGATTTAGTATCACAAAGATTTGCAGCAGCAAAGACAAACTACAAACTAGTTTGTAATACTGCATTTGCATATTAAATTTTGGGTAATCAATAGGTCAGATACCACTTTGTGTTTAATATACCATTGAAAAACCCTCGGGCGTAATTGACAATTAAATATTGCAGTTCGAACAGTGACAACTAAAGTAACAAAAGGTGCGTAAAATAACTTTGACGATGTAATTTCGTGTGGCACGTGACGGATTCGCTACGAATGTACGAATGTGTACAGAAATAGTGTCATTGGCACGTCCTGCTCATCGGGGTAGTTGATTCACACGCATTGAGTTTTTGACAATTCACATTGATGGCAATTCAATTGAAGGCGGCTTACGTGCAGCCCCCAAACCCCCTGCTGATCCACAAATTAAATACAATTTTTCTGATATTTGTTTTTTATTCACGTATACTTAATATTTGTGCACATCGAGAAGAGTAACGGAGAAGAGTGCGCACTAAGCGCACAGATCCTCAACGGATTCACCTTGAAGGAGTAAGCGTTGTTGTTCGTGTTTGTTCTTCTTATTGACAGCTTTGCCGCCAGCGGCCTTGCCACGCCTACGATTTATCACGCCATCCACGTCATCCATCATGCGCAATATTGTGGTCTGTTACATAAATATTTACTTAGTACCAATCAATATCCGCATATGTATTTGTATATGTTTGTTTATGTGTACCTGATCTGAGCAATCCATGGGCGCCACTGATATATCACGCACAGCTCGAAACTTGCCCACATTGTTGAGATGCTCGTTCTCCAGCCGAAAATAGTTCCAGATAAAGCGTCTGAATACCTCGAGTGGACTGAGTATGGTCATCATAACATCACCCTCAATGTAGCCAGCCTGGATGAGGCTCATCGAAAGCGTCCAACTGAAACGCAATATTAAATCCTCAATTATGCCAAAGTAATAGAACCACTGCAAGAAACAAGAGACGCAAGACAAAAGAGAAAAAGAGTAATGGATGCATTCAAAGATTGTTTTTCAAGCCCAAATATTTATCGCCACCATTAGCTCCTCCCAAATGGTGAGCGGGTGTGTGGGTGGAGGTGCCCAAACTTACCGTCGATGAATAAACGATTTCCTCACGCAGGAATCGATTGTCGCCCGCCTTCGCATCGAAGAGGCCCCAGTCCATTTTGATGTCCCATGTGTAGGCATAGCAGGACGAGAACAGCGCTGCTGTTATCCAACAGTAGAACCAAGGATTTTCCTTGGACAACGAATATGTATCTGCAATTGCGTAAAAATTATGCTGTCTGTGTGTGTGTGTGTGTGTTCTAATGCATAAATATGAAATGAAAACGAATTCCCGGCTTGCCATTAAAGCAACGCTAATTGGCTTCACAACACAAACAACACACACATATTTATAATAAAACGTGTACGTTTCTTCGCCACTCACCCGTAGTCGTGTGGAACTTATGCGCAAATATAACCACAAAGAAGGACGTTGCGTATTTGGCCGCATTTACCAGATGGGGAAATGCCTCTTTGGTATCGCGGTAGCGACGAATGCATTGAGCAAAGCGAAAATATGCTGGCAGAATGGCCACAATCGGATGCAGTATGGATACGTACTGTACACAGTGATTGCCAGCTAAAATAAACATATATGATGTATATATATATATATATCTATATATAAAATTGAAATGCTCAACGGCACTTCACTTAATACTCAAGACACTAAAAGAGCATTGTTAACTTTTGTGTGAGTTGAAATAATAATTTATAATAAACTTTAACATACTTAAATTTTGGCCACACAAGGACTTGGCTCGAATAGTTCACATATATGTTGCTTAAATAAATACGCATTTTCCCCCTGTCAAAGTCTTTATAAATTAACATCATGCATTAACTTTAGCTTTGAATTTAATATAAATTACATAAAGTTTGCTGTAAAGTTAATTTTTGTCTGAACTTTCAAACTGCATAAATTAACACAACAAAAAAAACTGTATTGTATCAGAAGAGGCACATAAATTTCATTGTGTGCGGAAACTTTTGATTAAGAAAAAAAATCTTGAAAATTTATGTAAGTCGATTTAATTTGTAAAATGATAACAACATACAAACATTCTTTATGAATTGAATGCGTACAATTTCTTTAGAGTTCAAGTCCGATTCTAGTTATATTTTTAAAAATTTAATTTTAGCAGTAAAATTATCATCGAAAGGGTTCTTGAAAGTTCAAGTAGGATTATTATTGGAATTTTTTTAAAATTCAATTGAAGCACTAAAATCATATTTTTTCGATAAAATTTGAAATTGAAAAATTAGGCCAATTACTCACCTTGGCCGGCTTTGTGCCAAGTGGGATTGCGACCAAAGAAGCACATCAGAAAGGGTATGTCCAGAAATGCGGGCACCATACTATTCAATTGATCGGCCAACCAGAAGTCCGCAAAGGTAACAAAGCAGAAGGGTGCCATGATGACGCGACCGAGAACCCGCAGCGCCCAATAGCGGGCCTCGTGATGAAATGTCCTGGTGGGATTCAGCAGAAAGGCGACCATCAACGTGTAGAGAAACAGCGGAGCTGCATACTGCGGAATGCCCAAGGGGTCACAGAATATATAGCATAGGACACAGCAGGCCCAAATCACTCCAAACACGGAAGCAATCTCCATAATATTCTGCTCGGAAAGATGATTTCGGGGATCTAGTTCAAAGATGAGCACATGATTGACCCCAGACGAGCGCCAGCCATAAACATTTACGCCCCAAAGGAAGAGGCACTCCGTGATGAGAAGTGGAGCGCGGAACATGCGCAATCCCACTCGCCAATTCTCGCCAAAGCCATAGAACATGGCCGATATGATAACGGTGACGAAGAGCACCACAAATGCGCCCGAAAATAGGCCAACCTTGAAGGTGGTCCAAGGACTCTGCTGCTCGCCGAGCGGCGGAACTCTCAGTCGCTTCATGGCACCTAGAAAATGTCAATGAGGAAGCCTCGATAAGTTCTCCAGAGAATAATTAAAAATTAATGATTATAATTCATCAAGTAATTCCAATACTAACGCTGTCTATCGCCGCCTTCGATGTCCTGGGTGACCGCCTGTTCAGTTTCCTGAATAAGCCGATCTATGTCCTTGTTTGTGTAGAAATGGGCCGCCTCCACGTGATCCGTGCGCCAACGTGCTCCATATTCCACACTGAGCAATTTGTCGTGCTTCTTGAGAATCTTGCGAAAGCCAGTAAAATTGAGATTTTGATAGTTCTGCAATAGGATTAGTCCCAAATAGAACTCGCTAAATGCCAACTTGAGATCCTGTATCTTGCGGGCGGGCACATTCTTCTTGCCCAGCGGTGTGCGTCGCTTCCATGCCGGCTGCTTCTTCACATGCCCCATTTCGATGGCCTCAGTCAATTCGCTGCGCAGACTGCCATATTTGCGTGTTGCCTCCGCCATCTTTTCCGAGTAGAACGTATTGATCTTGGCCAGCTCCTTGTCGCAGTAAAGAAAGAAGTCCTCGTCGAATTTGGCAAAATATCGTGTAAGCATCTCGCGATCCACCAGCTCAGCGGATGGCGCCTGTTCGATGGCTGCATACAGCATGGCCTTCATTTCCTATCGACAAATAATAAATCGATATTTATATAACTGCGCTATCGATTGGTATTATCGAATCACTCTGTTCGATTTACATCGGAACTGAGGCACGTTCACTAACAGGTGTCCCTCTACTTTTCTCAGACACTGTGCGACCTTTGTGTTTGTTTACGTTTGAGGCGAGCACAACAAACGGCGCGCTTGAGAGAAGCATGTTGGAAGCGCATGCGCTAATAAAGCTTTTCGCTAATTTTTTGACAGCTGGAGAGTCGTTTTTCTCGCTGACGTCATTGGCACACTGACAGCTGGGAAAAGCACTCGCTCACCTATCTCAATGGGATACACATTTTCTTCTCTTCTTTTTTTTTCTTGTGATTCGCCCACATTTTGTTTTACCTCATAGTTAATATATTGCTTGCGCCACTCTGGCGTTATATGCGCCCCCAAATGCTCGGCAAACTTCATGTTCAGCCGCTTAGCTCACTCCAGCTGCACTGCATCCGCATTGGACCACAACAGAAGACGGACAACGCAGGCGTTCCACGCGCACGTTTTCACGTAAACAACACAACTGGGCCAAACGCCAGCGAAAGTTTTTGATGATGGTCCGAATGCCAGGCAATAGTTAACGGATGCCAGAGGGGGCGACTGGCGAAGGATGAGGGCGGGGGGTGGAGATCTAGGGGTGCCAACGATGGAGCTTTCAATATGTAAAAGTTGCTATTGCCCTCTGCTGTCATCCGTCGCAGCGTTCGCTGACCAATGTCAACAAAAAACCAATTGCCAAAATAGAAAACGATTGCGTTTTGAAAAAGGGAAATCTTGGCTACTACTTGAAGCATAGCTTTAAGCAATTAAGAATTAACCTTGTCAGAATTGAAACGATTTTTAAAAGCAAAGCAGCAAAAATTATTTACTGCATTTAAAGTGAGAAGCACAAAATTTTCTCACACTTCTACGCCTCGAAACTGCATTGAGGATAAAACAGAAACCAATCAACTTTCTACAATTGGAACTTTGACACAACTAAACCGATTTTAAAAAGCAAGACAGCTTGGAAAAACAATTTTCAGATTAGCCAATCTATTGAAATATGTGAGAAGTCATTAAGATACCCAAACTTTTTTGTATTCTGAATAGTCATACAAAAATATCATTAACCTAAAAAACCTAAGCGCAGATGCAAATAGGTATTTTTATCAAAATTATTATCAGTTGCATAATTTCTTTTTGATAAGGAAATCCTCAAGCCCCCCATGAGGGAAAGGTTTTCAAAGTTTTACACATGACCATTCTTCTTGCAAGTGTTTCCAATGGGTTCTATCTACACACAAACATTTACACATAAAAATACACGTACAAATACACGTACATATACACATACACACACACAGCCATCCACATGTATTTATATTATAATTTCTAATTACGGTAGCAATAAAAAAAATCAATTTTCGGGTAGAATAAAACTCAAATCGATCCTCTCGCTCGCTTGCTCGCTCTCTTTGTTGCTATCTTGCCCGCTTGCTCTCTCGCCTGCTTCGTCTTATCGCAATTGTGGGCTTACCCCGAGCTCTTCTTGTGTCGGCTATTTGCTCGTGCATTTTACTTAATTTCTTTATTTAGATAAATTAAAGAACAGTCTACTTCGGCTGCCTCCCGTATAGATTGTCGGCTCGCCTGCATGATCGGGTCAGAGAGCATGGAACAGCGAGCGAAAGGGAAAGAAAGAGAAGGGCAAAGTGTCGTAAATGTCTCTTGCTCCAGTTGTTGCTGTTAGTTCTTGATTGGCCTGCGTACCGACGAGTCATTCACGAAGAGAGAACAACATGAAACCCCACCCACCCCTGCCTCTCCTTCTCTAAGTATAACTTATCAACGATTAGTGGATCGAGCACAGTTGCACTGGGATAATTGTCGAGAGCTTTGTTTGATATAAATTCAACGCAGGGCATTGCGTTGAATCAGTCCAACGCAGTTCAAGATGCCGGAAGGAGTGCAGCCGAGCGCAGAGCAGGTCAACGAGGTGAAGACCCGTTTTCTTGTCAAAATGGAAGCGGAGCCACCAGCAGGTAATTAAACTAAATGTAATTATAAGATTAGCACTTTTTATTTTTAACTTTCTCCACCCCCCCCCCCCCCTTCTCTGTTCCAGTTCCGTTTCATCCCAGCGATCTTGCGCGTATCAAGGATAACGATGTCTGGATAACCCGTCTCCTGGTGGCATACAAACTGGACGTGGAGAAGGCAATTGTACGTCTCTATCAGAATTGTGAATGGCGTCAGAGTTATGGCACCAACGACATCAACGAGTCCAATGTGAATCAGGAGTATCTGAAAGATGGCGAAATCTTTGTGCATAACCACGATAAGGATGGTCATCCGCTACTCATTGTGGACATGTCCAAACACTCGAAGAGCAAGAATCATGACGATTTGTTGCGTGTCATTGTCTACTGGTTGGAGCGGGTGCAGCGCGAAGTTTACCTCCAGAAGGTGACACTGTTCATGGACATGACCAATGCGGGCCTGGGCAACTTGGATCTGGACTATATCAAGCAGATTATCCATCTGTTCGAAACCAAGTATCCCAATGCGCCCAACTACATTGTGGTCCATGAGCTGCCCTTCCTCCTCAATGGTGAGTTTTCAGATGGAAATTAAGGTTCGTTTTTCTTATTTTAATTTATAAAAATTACCCTTTTAGCGGCATTTAAAATTGTGAAGGGTTTTATGCCCGCGGAGGCATTGGAAATTCTGCGCGTGACAACCAAAAAGGATATTAATGAGTATGTGGATAAGGATAACTGTTTAAAGGCCTGGGGCGGCAACGATGACTACACGTTTAGGTTTGCAACAAACTAAGTCCAAAGTGTACATATTTTAAACAGAATGTAAATAATACGATATTTATTATATCAGTTCATTTAACAATAACGAAAGCTTTTTTATACCAAGTGCAGCTCAAACTGCAAAATCATTGAGTGCATTGAGTAAAGCATGCGCTCAACAAGTGGAAGCTTTGGTGGGATGGCGAAAGCTTAAAACTCATTTAAATGCAGCCGGGGCTCGGGACAGCGATCACGTTCTATTGCAGCAGCAGCGGACAGCGACGACTGCCCATTTCAAGGCATCCCATTGGCGTATGCGTGGGTGCTCCACATCGCGCATAGCACGCAGACCGACTGTCAACGACGATCGCTTCGTCTGCAAGCACCGTTAGTTAGTTAGTTACCAAAGCTCGTGCGAAGCACTTGCAATCGTTTAATTGTCGCTTGTCGAATTATCGACAACGAAAATCTAATCGCATTTATTGCTTGTTTGAGAAAGTGGATTATCGATTAGAAGTGCGCGCGATAAGCAAAGAAACATAAGAAACGGTAACAACAGTAACTTTACTGTTGCTCCATGTTCCATGTTCAGTCTGTGTTGAATTGTCGTCGGCATCGAGTGCTAAAGCAATGGCCCCCAAAACTAAAATTCCCAGCAGTTCGCAAATCGAGGAATTGCGTCAAAAGTTCAACAACAAATATGCCGCGTCGCAGCTGACAGGTGTGTACAGGTTGCCCTTGTGGCAAGGGGCAATGGGCAAGGCTGTAGCCAGTAAACCAGTATCACTAATAAGTGCTGTATCCATTAGCTTTACCGTATTTACAAAATAAATAAAGTAAATATGTGCCACAACAGCAAACAATGATAATGATAAATATTATATATTATATGTATTAACAAATAATACATTTTTTTCAAAGCACACATAATATCTGTGTTGGTATTTAATCTTTAGGGCACCAAAGATACGGTTTATTTCTAATTTGATTGGTATTCAACATAAATATAGACGAAGAACTGATTACAGTTTGTTCTTCTATATTAGTGAATTGTAAACAACTAAAATAATAATTAATAACACCTTCTCTGTATTTATCACGGGTCTACATTAATAATTTTCAAATTAAATAAAATAATTGAATTAATTTAGAGCCGTTTCATCCCGTTGACATTGATCGGATACGCAATGATCATCTGTGGCTGCAACGCTTTCTGGAGCAATACGATCTGGATGTGGAGACGTCTCTTTCCAAACTCTGGGAAACGTGCCAGTGGCGTCAGTCATATGGTACCAATGATCTAACCGAGGCAGATCTCAACCAGGAGTACTTGAGAGAGGGTTGCATCTATGTGCACAGCCAGGATGTGGATGGGAAGCCGCTGCTCATCTTTCGTGTCAAGCTGCATAGCAAAACCAAGAATCTGGATGAGCTCATTCGCATCGTCATCTATTGGATTGAGCGGCAGCAGCGCGAAAACCATTTGACCCAACTAACTCTGGTCTTTGACATGGCTGGCACAGGACTGGCCACTATGGATGTGGACTTTGTGCGACGTGTTGTGGAGACCTTTAAGCTCTATTATCCCAATTCGCTCAACTATATCCTGGTATTCGAGCTCGCCTGGATACTCAATGGTGAGCTCATCGACAGCAAAGCTTTTAAGCGGAGCTTTTTTTATTGTTTCATTTTCTAGCCGCCTTTCGAGTCATCAAAGCTCTGCTGCCGCCAAAAGCTGTTGAGATTTTAAAAATGATATCGAAAAAGGACGTCAATCAGTATGTGCCTCCAGATAAATGTCCTGTCATGTGGGGTGGCCATGACGATTACGAGTTTCAATTTGTGCCAGAGTCCAAACGTGTGCCTCCCAAATCGATAGCAGCCAATGCCGGTGACGATGACCACCCCCATCATCAGCATCAGGATATGGATTTCGATAAAAAGGTGAGCGAAAGCCGTTACACACACACACGCGTTATGTGTTTTGGGTGTGTGTTGAGGTGAGCTCTATTAGCCGGAAGTCTGCTCAATTAATTGTTTTTCCTGACGCAGGCAACATTTGCCTCTCCTTTAATTGATTTACATTAGAAGCGTATGTGTATTGATTTAGGGTGCCGCAAGTTGCTTGGCAAGTTGCGTGTCCTTCGCACGGAGGATAATAGAGCCATTGGCAAACAGAGTTACGGCTATTTATAGCGCTACCCATTTGACATATTGCGCAAAGAAAAATAAAATTCGGCCTTCCTTTGCCAGAATTCTGAATGGTCAGTGAAGCGTTGCGAGGCGTTGACCTGCAAACACAAAAGGCAAAAAAACAAAAACAAAAAAAATTAGAACACTTATGGCATACATTAAAACGAATTCCCAGAGGCAGGTGGTCGACGTCATTGTCTGAGTAACTAAATTAAACATTCGCTCTTTTTATTGCCTCGAGTTTCTCTCGCCCGCATTTTGTTTACCTACATCATTAAATTAACTTGAGTTCAATTTATTCATTTTGATTGCAGTTAAGTTAACAGCTAACAGCTGTTGATCGCAGTGCAAGAGCTTTTGGCTGTGCCAGAGAGCTTTTCGGCTTGTGTTGTGTTGTTGCTTTTGCTGTGCCTTCAGTTTTGGTTCCACATTTGTATCGGAAACGTCGCCGTTAGAAATATCAATGCATTTGCTAGACATCCGATATTAAAAAATTGTGTTGTGGCATTGTGCGTACTTAACAAGTAGCTAGTAATATATTTGTGAACAACTAAAAAAAGTAAAAGAAACCAGCAGACATGACTAGGGTAGGTGACGTTTAGCTATATATATATATACATACATACATGTGTATGTGTGTGTGTGTGCGTGCGTGGTGATCATAGGTGTGGCGCTGCTGCGGCCACTACATTGCTGGCTGCTATGTCACGTAGACGTTATCGATATATTTTTATCAAGATGGTTGCACAAAATTCAAACGAAAAATGCATGAATGCAATTTTCCATTGCATTGTTAGATCCATTTTGCATTGTTTTAAAAAAATCAAAGAATCAACAAATCATCGATGTTTTCCAAATTTATTTTACTCAACAAAAACTTTATTCCAAAAAACGGTGTCCATTAAAAAGGCCATTGCTAAGACATTTCAGCCAAGCGACATATTTAAATAGTTATCTAAAGCATAAAATAAGCTATTTATGCATTCCAGTTGTATTTACAGTTTCTTAAAGGACTTTTAGCATAGTGGAAATGTGAGAAGTAAATGGAAAAATCGAAAACATTTCTCCAGCAGCCAGTTTTAATGTATCGATAACAGTTGCTTAACATAGCATTCCATTTAGCATTAAATTAACAATTTACTTAACAGCAATAACAACATCTAAAGTTCTTCTATTACTGTTGTCAAAGTGTCGACCATTATTACTAAGGTGCGCTATTAATTAAAAACAAATTAATAATATATGTGCAGTTGGTTCTAGCTGCTTCGCGTGTATGTATTGTTTCAAAGTAAATCAGTGCAATTGGCAAAAAACCGCTCGGCCTCCAGCTGTGTGCTCAAGTGCTGCTGAAAGTGTGAGAAGAACACTTGCGGCGAAAGTGCCGAGCTCAGCATGAATCGATTCACATTTAATCTTGGCATAAGCAATAGAAGGACTGCCACCCCCGCCCTCCTCCCATCCCTCACCCCGTTTTAACAGCTCGAACCAAAATTTAATCTATCTTTCATTTGTGTGTATCTCGCTTTTTGTCAGGTTCATTTCGCCAAGAGCGTTACACGGACGACACGCATTCCGAGCGATTCCGATATGGGTAAGTCTAAATCATAATATAAAAATAGATATATTTATATGTATATAGACTCACACCCCAGCATCATATCAAACATTGCTTTAAAAATCAGTCGAATTGAACACACTGAAATTTTATTGAGAATTTGTTGTTTGGTTCAAGTAAAGAAATTTTTACAAAAAATTGTATAGTTTATTAATCATTCATATATATATAAATAAATATTGCATATTTCATCTGCTGCATAGGTATGTTGCAATTGGAGCCCAACGAGTACGTCAACATTTGCCCGCAGAGTGGCGAGGCAACGCTGAAGCTTACAAACATTTCCAGAGAAGCGGTCGCCTATAAGGTAAGAACCCAATCAGTTTCACTAACGTAATTCTGTCCAGAACTGATAAAAATCTCCCATTTCAGATCCAAACCACATCACCGGATAAATTCCGAGTACGTCCGCGCTGCGGTGTTTTGCTAGTCAATGATACCGCCGAGGTGAGCATCTTGCTGAAACCGGAGCATCAGCTCAGCACCGACACGAAAGACAAATTTCTAATCTTGGCAGTGACTGCGCCCTCCATCGATAGCAGCGCCACGGAAATAACTGAATTGTGGCGACAAAAGGACACCACGGATCCAGATGTAGAGAGTCATCGTCTCGTCTGTCGTCTGGATGAAAAGAAAAAGGGCGACGACCAGTTACGACGAGCGAACGAAAAGGTGTGTGAATGAAATGAAAACCGATCCATACTGATGACAATTTCATTTCCTTTAATTTGTTTTTATTAGGAACATGGCCTCAAGAAGCGTGCCGATCAAATCGAAGCTAAGCTGAACTTTACCACAAATTTACAATACGCAACATTAGCATTATTAGTGCTGCTGTTTGCCGGCTTCTGCTTTCTGATGTACAATCAGATGCAGGGCATGGGCGGCGGTAGCTGTGAGCATAAGGCGAGCTCGAAGGCATTTTCGTGTCCCAAGAATAAATAATGTTTACTGTCTCAATGCAATCTGACCATGCAAGACGAAGCCACTGCAAGCGATAAAAACCAACCCAGCAACAGCAATAAAAATAAGAACGACGACAACAACTGCCTTTGTGAGCTAAGCCTTGGGCTGGAGTACACTGATGATGATATTGATTGCTTGGAAGCGTTACTCCTCGCACATCTACAATTGTCGCTGCGTACCAGTGGCCAAGATGTTGGCGTCCAAATGGTTGGCGGCGGGGTTGCCAATGGCGGTCATCTGCTTGGTCTTATTGCATTCGCACGTAAAATTGCACGCGTGCTCCTCTCGCTCTCGTTGCTTTGTGGCATTCTCCTACTAAGCGTCTATCTGAGCAGTCACAGTAACGATGGCGCCGATGTTAATCCATATTCAATCACAACCACAAACGATGACGGGTCCCTCGTTACGACCAGCATTATCAGCATCAGCAACTCTGCGCCAATCACAGCATTCTCACAGAACAATCATCATCCAACAGAATCAAATCCAATCTAGTTGTTATATATACACTTGATATATATATATATATATATTCATCTGTGTAAATACGTATGCAGAGTTATTATTTAGATGAGCAAACATAAAAATCTTGCATGTGTATTGAAATTTGAGTAAATCAGTAGTAATGACCCTCCCCCGCTGTCTGCACACAACATCCGAAAGCCTTTTGCATTTATGTGAAGCAGAATTTGTATAACTTTTGTTAGCCGCCGCTTGAACGGAATAATTGATATATATATATATATATATATACTAACTTCATGTATGATAAATGTATGTGTAAATTATTAACGACTATTATTGATAATGAATTAAAAGTTGATTAGTTTGTAAATAAATGTTTTAGTCTCGTTTTTAATTATTGTTTTCACATTTATAATAGCCTTGTGGGCCATTCGGCGAATTTATTTTAAATTTATTACAATTAGATATGAAACAAAATCAATTAAATCAACTTAAACAGTTGGCGAAGCGTAGCTGCGCATAATATTCCGATGCGGCTAAAAACAAATATTGAAACGTCCATTAACGTTCCACAAAAATAATTAATTTTTCTTGCCACGTCCTCGCTTGGCTGCCGTCTTCTTGGCCGGCTTAGTGGCACCACTCGGCGTTGGGTTATTTTGGTCATCGTTGTCATTGTCTACGGCGACTGTGTCCTCATTTTGCGTCTCACCTTTATCGTCTCCGGCGGCGGCACCAACTGCAGCAGCAGCAGCTGGTTTCGCTTCAGTCTTCTTGGTGGCTGGTACATTCTCCTTTTGTGCCTCCTGAACTGCGGCTTCTACCAGAAAAACACTGTGCTGTCCCCCGCCATCGGCGAGCAGCATTCGTTTGTTTTGCGTATTCTTGCTGACCACTTCGACCGGCTCCATTTCATCGTCACCATCGCCAACGCCCAGCTGTAGATTGGTGCCCATGCCCCAGGAATATAGTTTACCATCGTTGGTAATCGTAAAGGAGACAGTTTCGCCACAGCCAACAAATGCTGCCTTTCCGTTAAGCTGTTTGATTGGCGTTGGCTCGGACACAACATCCTTAACGTCGCCCAATCCCAAGCGACCATAGTTGTGACGGCCAACTGCTAGGCAGCGCAGGGCATTGTCCAGGATAAGGGTGTGATGTTGACCACCAGCGATCTGCTTGACATCCTTTAAATCCGTCTTTATCGGGGTGAGGACGCGTTCTATGTCCTTGACGTGGGCCAGCTGCTTGTAGTTGTTCAGGCCCACGGCCCAAATAATGCTAGTCTGCGATTCGCGCACAAAAGTGCAATAGTTTGTGGCCCAAATCGATTCAAAAGGCTTGGTGCGCTTAATGATTAGCTCGTCGGGCCGCAATAAATCTTGCTTGCCGCGACGACCTGTAAAATAAAGAAAACTGCATTCAATCTGCTTCGTCCGCATGTGATATTTAATGACTTACCTTCACCATTAACGGATCGCTCACTAATCCGTCCCAACTGGCCCTGCTCGGCACAGCCTACGGTGAACACTTTTCCCGCCGTTGTCAATATAACCAAATGATCGGCACCCGACGCAATGCTGCAACAGACGCTGCCCTCCAGCAGATTGATGGGTGTGCGCTTATTACCATCAATTGTGAGTCCCATGTTGCCATGCGAGTCACGGAATGAGCCCCACGCAAAGACTCGACCATCCTCCAGCAAGCAAGCCGAATGCGAATCACCCGCCGAAATGGCGAGCGCTTTGCCAGGCAACTCGATTATTGCCGGCCGCGATTCGCTGCCCTTCTCTTTGGTGTCGCGACCCAAGGCGCCCTCGTCGTTGCAGCCAAATGAATAAATATCGCCACTATTGGTCAAGACCAAAGAATGCATGCCGCCGGCACAAACATCCACAGCCCTTGGTATGCCCTCAACCAGAGCCAGACGCTTGCGTTCGAACACATCTTCGCCGAGCCCCAGCTGTCCAGTGTCGCCAGCGCCGCACACTAAAACATCGCCAACTGTTTGGCGACGATGCGGCAATTCGAGATTGAATACGGTTCGCGCCCTTTTTGCTCGTGTTGGCTGCATCGCCTTATCCGCGGCGGCATCATTGTTGGTGTTGGCCAGTGCTTTGCGTCGTGGCATCTTTCTTTTCAGAAACTTATTTCAGCAAAAACTAGAATTAAATACAACGAACACAAACCAATATGCACATAAATAAATGTATACAACTGACAGACATTATATTGTATGTAAGGTTAGGAATTGGCATTTGGTTTACCCCCCGGGCGCAATGATGATGCGTGTGCGATGCTTTTTTACTCACATAGAAGTTGAAAGAGCGGCAGCTTAGCTTGACTTCTGGCTGGGGTGGTGCGTGTGGCTGCTACAATGGTTTTAAGACGAGTGAAAAACCAAATAGCCGCAATTTTTGGTGGTTGAGCATATGTGCAGACAAATCGCAATTAATCCAGCATGAAAAGCGCGGGAATGCGCTTAACGCACTTTGTAGCAGCTGGCTTAAATAAATAAAGCGTTGCATTCACCAGCTATCGACATCATCGATGACTATTTTAGTCAGATGATATATCGATGTTATACAATTTATTGGGCGAAATTGATGTAATGTTTCTTATTAATTTGCATTTAAATCCGAGCCATTATTATTCTTGAAGTATTCATAAACGAAACGTGTAATGATCGCGTTCATATTGCGAACTGTTGGCCAATGTAAATTCTCAAAATTATCATGTTCGGGGATCCGCAATTCGGGATAAATGTGAGGCACCACATGCATCACTGGCACACCTATCGAAATTTAAATGTAAGCCAGTTTGCCGCCGCTTAAATAGTAGTTCACAATGATTACAAACCCGCTTCAAGGAACGAATTGTGATCGTCATCGATATCGCTGTCATGATCCTTTAGCTTGTAAAACAGCTGGTGGCACTCGCTCAGTAGACCCAATTGGCGCAACTCCAACTCAATTTCGGCCATTCGCTCGTGCATGCCGAAAGTTTGTTCATATCTGCTCATGTATATGTGATTGGAGCCGCCAATCAAATTGAGTGAGATGAGCAATGTCTGCGACAGAAATAAAGAATACACTGAGCGAGTATTGAATAAATACAGACTTACGATCTGTTTTAACGGTATGGTTTCCGATTGCACAAAGCCGCTGGATCCAAGCAGTGGATATGTCATATTCGTAACACCATTCTCGGAGGCGTGACCATCAAAGAAAACCATCTTAACTTACAATATAAGTATAGTCCAATCAAATAAATTACTTTTAGCCAGCTACTCACCAACAAACCGATATCTTTACGCTGCGAAAACTCACTTAGGAAAAAATATTTCAATCTTTTGGCCATATTCAGCAGAATGGCGCAGGAGACAGCTCCATCGGTAGCCGCCACAGATTCTTCGGCTGATTCCAAGAACTTGGAGTCGTAGTGGCAACTGAGCATTAGGAAATGCGTGGCATTCGGATTCATGATACCCAGCACATTGGTGACCGGAATCGGGTCTGTGAACTCATTTTGAACGGCATTGAAGCCAAGATGATGCAGTTCGTCGACAAGGAAATTACACACATCCGTATGGCCAATTGAGCCGAGCCAACGTGGAACCAATAATCTTAAAAGAGTGTCATTGAAATGAGCCTCATCGCTGGAAATCATCCGCTTCGATGCACTGCCTCGAATCCAATCATCACCAGTCAACCAAAAGTCGACAATTAGAAAAATTAAACACAATCCCAACGCAAACCAAACTAACTGCAACATTAGAAGATGTTTAACCAGCGATGCAGCACCTAAAACAAAGAGTAAAAACTATTAACGTAAAAGTTTTTGGGCCAAATTAAACGTCTCGGATGGATTGGTTACACAACTAAACAATAATAATCAACCATGAATTATACATTTTACAAGTAGCTTCTTTGCAGTTTGAACTAATACAAAGGAGCTTAAAATCACAAGCACAAAATATATAATCGTTACACTTTTATTGACATACATTTATAGTTATAGTTAAAGTTATCGTATTTGTTATAGCTATAGTAGTTGAGCCAGTTTTCGCTGGAACTTATAAGATGTCTATTCAAAAAATATGCACAATTGTCCAGTAAACAAATTTAATAACAACTAAACCTATAAGCTACGTCATCGTTCTTCTAAAACGAGAATAGGTTACAAAAAATGACTTTGGGGAATGTGGCAACTCAAAAAGCAATTATAATTATTAGAAAAATGTTCGGCACACCGAACTGGAAATACCCTTGTAGATAATTCAACTATTGTCTCAAAACTTTTGTTCTTATGGCAACGCATTTGAGGTTTTAGTTTGGTTTAGATAAGGAATCAGAAATGTATATCAAATTACGTTAATGCAACTTTCGTGTAAAACAAAGGCAAACGGACAAATCGATTATGGATAAGATAAATCTGATAAAATATGTACAAAATTATTTGAACTACAAGGGCATTTCAAAGCAATCCAATGCCAAAAGCTAACTGACTTGTTGATTAATTTACATATGCATATAGAACAGTAATGAATTGGATAAAATGCTGAATGCTTCAGAATATACAACATTTACAGGAGGGTCGAACAGTCGATCCTGATCACAATTGTCCGGCTATTCCCCAGGATAAACAGAAATTAACTCGAATTCGTGCTGAAACTAAACATTGTCCAAACTTCATCGCTGCATGTCGCGTCGCTTGAGCACATCAAAAATGACATCCGAAGCGTTCTCTTTGCTTGCGGCACTGTTGGACAATTCGTCCTCCGAGTCGGTCTGTTCCAGCAGCGGCACAGTCAGTGTGGCATGCGAGCCAGTTGAATTGCCAGCAGTCGCATTGGTCTTGTTATTGAAGTCATACTCGGTGTCCATGTCCTCACCACCACCCTCCATTTGCATTGCCAACTGTTGCTTGCTCATCTTCTCCATGCTCGAGTATTTGTGCACTAAGTGGAAGCCAATGCCGACCAGACACACTGCCAAGCCGACCACATTGATAGATGAGAGCTGGTCGCCTTTGAGTTCTACCGCTAGTGCCACCTGGCAAATGTCCTTAAAGATGCCCGCTATGGACAGCGTTAAGCTGGACGTCTTGCACAGCACCATAAATTCGCTGACCTCCATTAAGAAGGCAATATATGCGCCCAGTGTAATGCGGGCCATAACCCAAGCGATATGAGCGATGGGAATGCTACTCAAAGTCCCCATTAATGTGTACAGTTTGGAACCTTAAGGAAAAAAAGTGGGATTATTGCTGTATAAATAAATGTATAAAAAAAAATGATCCACAACTGCTCACCTTCGTTGAAATACACTAGTGGCAGAAGGGCTGCAATCATCCAGGGCTGCATGTGATAGATCATATCAATGGGATTGTCGAGACCCAGCTTGTATTTCTGCATAATCAACTGGGCAAAACTCCAGCGCAATCCGCTGCACAGCGAGGCAAGCAGTATAAAAAAGAATCCGAGCGATTTAAACTGTGTCGACTTGTATGTGAACATGAACAGCCCCAAAACAATCAAACCCACAATAAGAACCAGTGACCAGCTCTGCAAATTTTTAACTCAATTATTAATTGCATGGTGTGCTTGATTACCACTCACCTTTCGCTCCAGTCCCAGAATGAAGGCGAAAAGCAGTATAAAGACAATGGTCGATGATTTTGTCATTGTGTACAATGAAATGGGCACCAAGGCGAGGCCCCAATTGGAGAAACCGATATCAATGCCGCTGCTAATGCCAGCTGGCGCCATTTTACGCAATGCCACCCGCCACTCAAGCTGGACGCGCGCCTTGCCCCAGCGCATCCTAAAGATGTTTCGCACGAGGGCAGCAAGCATAAACTTCCAGACCAGATGATAGACGACAATCGACAGTGGAAACCTGTAATCCCGAATGATGTCCGTCTGATAGAAGGTGAGCGCTATGGACAGCACCAGATAGATTAGCACAATGACCAATGAACAAATGGCCATTTGCTTAAATCTTGCATCCGCTTGCCTCGTCATACCCACGTGTGGCTGCTGCTCTTGCTGCTGCTGTGTGGATGTGGAGTCCGTTGGGTATTTGAAGTTCGCTTGCGACGACGAGTGACGACGCTCTTGACTGGCGGTGCTAGTGGCATTTTGGTGCGTCAAGTGTTGGCTCAGCTCTAACTCTTCAATGTTGCTATCGCCATCATTCACGCTGCCAACGTCGCCGTTGCTGAGACGCTGATATTTTGGTGCAACCATTATCTGCAAGGCACACTCAACATATACGCCCGGTGTGTGGGGGGCGCCGGATATAATTATGGGAATGTAAATGCTACATGTACACGACTCGGCCGTTTGTAGAATATTTTATCTACGACTTTGATGGTGTTTGTTTTCGTCGTACCATATGCCATAAGCTCTCCCCCAATTTGAGTATTGCGCTGTTCGTTATTGTTGTTGCGGCTTTTGCTCTTTGTGTTTGGTTATCTGCACACAAACGCAGAGAAGCAGACTAATGGATTGCTTTGGCCTTTGCCTGAGTCAGCAGCAAGCGAGCGTGGCTGACTTTACGTTTTCATTATGACCTGCTGGCCACTCTTTTTGCTGACAACTGTTTATACAGTATTTGTTGTTTCGTTCCGACCAAGTTGACGTTTTAGGCCAGTACTGGAAAGTGTCGCATCTTCTTTGCGATATATAGATATCGATATATTCGCAACTGTGTTAACTTATTAAAAAATAAATATTTGCGTTTTTATGGCATTTATTTGAAACGATTTATTTACATTACAAGCGCAATAATAAGCATAAATCAGTAACGTCTGTGCATTAATAAATGTAATCCTGTTACGAATCGAGAGCCGTAAATTGTGCACGTGAGCTTGAATAAATGCATCTGAATCAATTTTTGTTGCACTTAAAATTGTATCGCCATCCTTCTAGTTCCACTTATACATATTACTGCTACGCGGTTTTCAAATGTTGCAGAACAATGGGCGCTGTTTAATTTACAAAATATTAAATTTTATCAAAACGACTTTAATTTACATAAGCTTCGCACGTTTTCTTTGCTTACCTAGGCGAATGGCCAGGCAAAGGGCTCCAAACATGAAGAAATTCATTCGCACCTCGGACGCAACTCGCTTCTGCTCTTCCGCTGGATCTGGCTGTGATTGTTGAAGGCGAAACATTGTTGCAAGTTTAATTTATTTGCTAAATTCACAGAGCGTTCGCTTGTTTTCAGCAAAATTCTGTTCAGGGCTGCTCAACGATCAAAGTTCTGTGCAAACTATCGCATAAGGATGAACAATTATGTGACCAAAGCATAAGATTTGCTATCGATTTCATGCCAATTCAACGGAAATTTAAAATAACCAACCAACTCCAATAAGAATTCATTAAATATTTTTCTTTCATACTTTTGTATTTTTTGTATGTCTTGTGGCATTTGTTTTTCTTTTGCAAATATATATATGTTCATATATATTTATGTTTTTAACTAAATACACAATTACATACACATTTACATATAAATACAGCTACTGCACATACATACATATACGCATGTATGGAAATATATACATATACATATAAGTATATAGCTTTTGTGTATAATTATACAATATTATCGAGTCGGTTTTTTTATTTTTAAATATATATATATATATATTTTTGTTTTTAAGCATTTTGCTTTGTCTCTGTATTGTTTTTGCCTACTAAGTTTCTCCTGGATTCTTCTCGGTTCTTTGTTCATTTTATGTCTAAATTCTTTGCTGCTGTTTTACATTCAAATTGTACACACAACTATTTAAATTAGGCGCTTAAGTGCTAATCTCACTACAACTCCTATTCTCATTTAAAATATACATATACAATTGTTGCGGGTGGAGCGAGGGATGCCGGAACAGGAACAGGAATCTGAGCACAATCTGATTACAAAATGGGGCAGGTATTTATTTTGATTCAAATGCAAAATGAGTGAAAAAAATTAGATTCTATACAAATAGTGCCAACAAAAACTATTTACGGGTCTAATCAAACCTATACATTAAATTGAACAATCTTTTGATAATGCACTCGACTTGCATCTTTCAAGGTAAACAATCTTTTACTCAGTTCACCATATTCTAAATATATAATTGTCAAAAATTCAATACCTATAGTCTTCCACATTGCTTTCATCGGTTTTCCTTTATTCGTTTTTTTTTTTAGCCTATACAAAACAGCAGTGAAAAAAGCAATGCAAAGCATCCTGTTTTTGCTGCATATGAAAATATGGAATCCGGCAAATTTTGTTTGTTTTCCTTTCTGGTTTCTCTCTCTTTTCTTTTTGTTGTTTGCAAATCGTTCTTTAAGCGTTATTTAGAATATTTAGCTTGTTGCACTTATACATTTAGTTGCTACAATTGTTTTTTGTTGGTTTTTCTTATATTTTCGTTTTTGTTTGTATTCACTTGTTAACACTACACATTTATCAACATTTATTATTTATGTATATGCATTTATGTACTAATTTTGTGTTTGTTTTCTCTTTAATGTTTTATTTGTTCTTCGTTTTCTTACCGAGTCGTTTATTGAAATTATCTTCTCGTATACATTTTAATTTTTTTTTTCTTGCGCACTGAAATTGTTTGTTAAAAAGTCTTTAGGAACTTTATGCAAAAATTGACAATTCTCACTGCGCTTGTCCAAAATTCACTGTAGAGTATCTTAAACACAAAAAATGTGAAGAGTATTCAGTCGGCTGTGTGGTGGGGGGAGAACTTAAAGTGTGTCTTGGGTAACCAACAAAAAACATACAAAATAAAATAGGCAGAATTTATATTTTTAGAAAATAGTATTTTCGTATTTGTTGTTCTCCGTCTGTCACTTTTTACATACAAAATTGGAGTTGGGCTTTGTACAGAACTTGTTGCTCGCTATCGCACAATATTTTATGATTAATATTAGCATTAGTAATAATTTGTGTGTGTGTGTGTGTTTTTTTGTTTGTTTGTTTGTTTACTCCATTAACTAGCATAAAAAACGAAACGGCTATCAGCAGAATGGTTTTTGTTTTTTTTTATAATTGTTTTTTTTTTTTCAAATTGCGCCAATTTGTAGAATAAAACTATAACGACTAAAATTATATATTTAAAATTAACAAAACTCACTTTTATGGGCGCCAAAAGGTGCCCGCCAAAATATACAAACTAAGGATCAACTAATACCTATAGTATAGTTTATATCTGTAGACTACGTTATTATGTTGCTTCTGCTGCCTTTTAAGGTAATTCAAATTTCGTTTAGATGTGTGTGTAATGCGTGTGTATAATGGGTGTTAAAAAGGGGGCTTAAAACACAATTTAAATAATTAGGCTAGGTATTTAAAAAACAAATTGAATTTGTTTACTTTAGATACAAATCGAATTGCTTTCGAAATGGCGGCATTTACAATGATCTACAATTACTATTGTAAAAAAGGGGATTTGTTTTTATATTTTTAAAAATGTTATTAAAAAATGTAAAAAACAATGGGCAACGTTGACTATGTCAAGTGTCTCAGCGAATGCAGCAGAATTCTCGCACTAAACAATTTACAACAATCTCTAAAACTTTAAATGCTAAAGAACAATTTGAAATTGAAAAATCAGTTTTCTTTTCATATAGTATTATATATAACAAATCTTTAAAAACATTTCTAGTGTTTCATATTTTGTTTTGTTTTGTTTTTTCTCTGCACTTTGTGAAGCATATTTATACTTTCAACTTAAACGAAATGACTTTTTGCTTAATCAATGATTTTTTGTTTTTAGTACTTAGGAGTTTTGCGCTATCAGTAATTACAGTAATTTAATTATGTGAATAGGTAGAAGATTAAGGGGGAGCTTGCTGTAAATCTATTGCCTCGTATATATGTGTTTCTGGCTATTGACGACTCTGTGTGTGTGTGTGTGTGTATGCGTGTGTGTAAATATATATCTGATCTTCCGACTTATTAGACCTTGGAGCGCTAGATGCTGTTGGTGACGTTTTTCTTTCCTCTTTTCTTAGCTACGTTTTGAAGCGTCTTGATATACAATCCATGCTTTTTTTTGGGTTTTAAAACTGATTTCAAATTCGCTAAATTTCATTGCTTTCGAAAAAAATACTTTTTAATTACAATTGCATAAGTATTATGACTCGCATTGCATAACTTTAACTCTCTTTCAGTGTGCTATGTGAAATATTGCGAATTGGAAATGAGCCGACAACCGCAGGAAAGCCTGATAATTCATCTTGGTAAGTTCTTAGTCAGTTTTAAACCTTAACAACAACAATGTTTCGCTACTACTAAACAACTAACAACAACATAAGCGTATACACCAACAACAACAACAACAGCAGCAACAACGACAGCAGCAAACAAGCAGCAACAACATCGCAGCAACGATTCAAGTTTTGTGGCAACGTCGCCGTCGCCGTAACTGCTGTTGCTGGTTCTGCTGCTGGTGATGCTGCTCCAGCGCCACACACGCAATATCATTCTCCAGATCATTCTTCTTGAGCATTAGCTCGAAGAGCAGCCTATCGACTCATCCATCGCGTTGAGAGCCCGTCACTGAGCCGCTGATGACATTCGTTGGCGATTCCACCTTGATGACGCCCAGATGCTGCAGCTCCTCGCTCCTTGGATGTTGTATGCGTCCCACAACAACACCGCCCATGGTCACAAAATTGCCATCGGCCGTCACAGCGCCCAATTGCATGGCACTGGACAAATCACCCAATGCGGCCACATTGAAATGATGATGCGGTGAGCTGCCATTGCCAAGCGAGGGCTGCAGATGCGATTGCTGTTGCTGCTGCTGTTGTTGATGCTGTGCGACTGTCGTTGTGGATGGAAGTGTTGTAATAGTAACTCCACGCTGATGTTCGATGTGGTGTTGTTGTTGCTGTTGCTGTTGCTGCTGTTGATGCGTTGGCGTTGACGACTGTTGATGATGCTGCTGCTGCTGCTGTTGTTGTTGCTGCTGCTGCTGCTGGTGTTGATGATGGAGATGTTGATGTTGCGCCAACGCCATGCGTCCTAGTCACCCCTCGTCCTCCTCCGTTTTGATCTTGACAGGAACGTAGACCTTGTCCATGACATGGATCTTTATGTGATTGTTGAGCGTGCTCGATTGCCGGAATTGTTTCTTGCATATGACGCATTCGAACGGCTTTTCACCTGCAAAGGAGGCTAGGATTAGCTGCGAACACAAGTGTTACAAAAATAATATACGCTCACCCGTATGAATCTTGACATGATTGGCCAATGTGCTCAGCTGACGGAAATGCTTGGGACAGTAGTTGCAATTGTACGGCTTTTCGCCAGTATGAATTTTCAAATGATTCGTCAGCGTTGACGATTGACGGAAAGTCTTATCACACACGTTGCATTTGTAGGGCTTCTCGCCGGTATGGATCTTCACATGATTGGTCAGTGTGCTCAGCTGACGAAATCGCCTGTCGCACACAGTGCAATGAAACGGCTTCTCCTGATCCCGTCCGCCGCCACTGCCGCCGTTGCCAGCGCTCGAACCGTTGCCCTCGCCCGAATGCTCATTGCCCGAATGCCCATTGCTGACGTAGTGCGATTCGCCCGCCAGCGTTGTCGGACTATGTGTGGCATTTGCAACCAGGTGTGCCAGCGTATGCGATGATGATGCCGATGGAGGCGCTGCCGCCGGCTGCTGTTGATCCGCGGCGGCGGCTTGCGCTGCCGCGGCCTGCGCAGCTGCCATTGCGGCCGCCTGTGCGGCACTGTGTGCCTCCGCTGAAATTCCGCTCAAATGCATATTAAAGGGTAAGGCGATTTCTGTCGGCGCGGGCGGCTGTTGTTGTTGCTGTTGATTGTGTTGCTGCTGTTGTTGTTGTTGTTGTTGTTGTTGTTGTTGCTGCTGCTGCTGCTGTTGTTGTTGCTGCTGCTGTTGTTGTTGCTGCTGTTGTTGTTGTTGCTGCTGATGCTGTTGTTGTTGTTGTTGTTGTTGGAGCTGGGCATGGGCTACAGCTGCCACATGGCTGGCATGGCTCGCCTGTGTAACAGTATCATTGTTGTTGTTGGCGCTAGTTGTTTGCGGCTGCGCGGCAACGATGACAATGTCACAATTGCTCATTGCCGCGGCGGCCTGATGTGCGTGCGGCAGACTCTTGATATGCATCATAAGCTGCCTCGAACTTTGCCACAACTAGGACTGGACGTGATTTGAACTGGGCGGGTATTGGTTGAGGACTTTTTTTTTTTTTTTTTTTAGAGTGCGGAGGGGAAGGCGTTGTGGAGAGGAGACGAGGCGAGGCGGGTTTGGGTCGGGTGCGTAGCTCTTAAGCGCGGGAGCGTACGTCAATAACAAGATACTTCGTGACAAGTTTTTTGGCGCGCTGCTCACAAATGCCACGACATGCTGGCTGGCCTGGTTGTGGTTTCTGCTGCTGCTGCGGCTCTGTTTTTTTTTGTTGTATTAGTAGTGCCTGCACAAGAGAGAGAGAGAGAGAGAGAGAGAGAGCGTGAGATTAGAGATGAGCGATGTTGTGGTCAGTGACAGTTCACTGAATAGTGACTTGTACTTTCTATTTACTTAGTTCTTACCATTTTTTTGCTACTTATTAAAAAAAATATGATAAAACAAATAATAAATTATTGAAAATAATGATCAATAAACAAACAAAATGTATATATGTATATATATAATAGCATTTTAATACATGCTGATCGAACTTATTTAGAAACATTATTATTTTATTCCTCTCTTTATGACTTTGCACCAGATAACTGCCTGAGCTGTTATTTTATTGTGTCTGTGCTGTTCCCAGTCACAGTGACCGTTCATTTTGTGATATTGGGCAACACTGATGTGAGCGCGAGAGAGCGAGTGAATAGTTTGGCGGCATCTTTACATGTTCACTTTTTATTTATATATTGGTTTTTTTCTTCTGGTATGCAAAAATATTTGAGGAATTCCCAAACTAACTGCGAAATGTTAAGAAATTATAATACCATTTAAATTATTCATTTGAGGTTCATTTTGCTGGCTGCTTTTGTTATGGCAAAAGTTCTGCGCGTTCTCCCTCTCCCTCCCTCTCTCACACTCTCTCTGTCGCACTGTGGCGCGCTCGCGTTAACGAGTGTTTAGCATAAATTATAAAAGTGATGGCGATTATGCATTTGAAAACGCGCCCAATGCATGTAATTTGAATTTTTGGCTCTGGTTTTTACGTGCGCCGACAGGTTCCACGTTCCAATTGCTGCTGCCGCTGCTGTTGTCTCCGTTTCCCCCACTCACACACACACACACATACGCAGATAGCACACAATCGCACTCACAACACACACTCTCACACACACACACACTCACACGCATTGTGGAGCGAACTGACAGCGTGTTACTTTCTCGCGAATTACATGTGTTTTTCTATCATTGTTTTTTTGTTTTTATATTTGGTTGCGAAAGTTTACTTTAGCACTTGCTGCTCCTTACTGCCTTGGGACGTCCTTTTTGGCGGCGCTTGTGTAGAACAGGATTTGTATGTGTTCCTTTTTTTTTGTGAAGTGCACACTTCAAAGTAGTTTTTCCACATTTGATCTTGTTGTTCGCGCTTCTCACCTTGTCGCTGCGGCCCCCCTCCTTTCACCCACAAGCGACAACCACTTTCAGTCGTCGTCGACGTCTTCACAACGCGCCACTCGGACACACACACACAAGCACACAGGCATACACATACACATACACGCGCGCACATACTCGCATATACGCATACAATCACACATATCTACATAAGCACTCACATTATAACAGCAGCAGCAGCGAAAACCAAAAGAAAAAAACTCTTTTGAGGTTATGGGCCAACTGAAATTTTCACTATTTTTCACATGTTTAATAACACTAATAGTCACTGGTTGGATGTGCGCTTTTTTATTTTCGGGGATTGTACACTCTGTGTGTGTGCGCTGGGCGCGCTCACTCTTTGACCTACCTTTCCATTTTGTGCTGGCGCTGGCCTTTTTCGTTTTCTGATTGGATTTTTCGCGGGCCAGGCAAGTGTGCACCTAGCACGGTTTTCGGTATGAATTTAGTTAAAACTATGCTTTAAAGCATTATTTGTTGTTGTGTGTTCATTTATAAAAACGTAGAAAAATAGTAAAAATTGTTTTTTTTTATGCTTTTACTGTTTGCGTACCAAATAGACGCGAAAGAACTGGTACAAAAGATCAATTGAACTGGTGCAAAATAGAGATGGCACAATTGTATACCTGCGACTTGTCACAGGTGCGCACCTACCTAAGATTGTGGCCAAAACCACTTAATTTTGCACGTGCACGTGCCTAAAATAGTGCAAGCTGAGCATTTCAACCAAAATATTGACAATTTACGAGAATAATGTCAAATATATATATAGAGGTCTATGTGACTTGCCACCATATTTCATTAAAAATTAAATCAACAGCACTGATTGCCATTCGCGTGCCAACGTTCGACCCGTATCATATTCTATCGATAGTTGCTATCAATTATCGATGGATGCGTGGATTAAAACAAGTTGTTTTATTGCGAAATTGAAACTGCAAGTTTATTTTAAATGAAATGCAATTGCTTATAAAAGTGCACGGTTGCTTTTTGTTGATCTCGTTGACGGCATTGCATATTTTATAAAATAGTGCAAACACGCGACGACTGCTGCTGTGCGGCATTTTGGCCATTCTGCAAACTCAGCTCGCTGTCCACTTTGTTTTTGCTGTAATGCGGCGGCTGCGGCTCATCTGAAATCGAAGAAAAATAATCCAAATAGGTAAGCAATTTGATTTGAATTTGTTGTATTGCTCACCTTCGATTTGTACGGCCTTCTCGTTGCGGCAAGACAAACGCATGCCATCTAAAAACTGCTGGACGATCCCCTTGCTGTCTGTGCTCTGGCGGCGCTGCTGGTTCGACGGTTTGTTGTTGGTGCTGCCTTGGGCCTGATTGCGCTGCTCCTCCAAGGCGCGCAGCTCCTCCTGCATTGCCTTCTTGCCACGCTCTACGACCGCATCGAGTGGATCGTCATCAAAGGCATGACTGTTGCTGTTCATTGGCTCGAAGATGTTGCCATTTCCATTGCGTCCGGCGGAATTGTGATTAGAGTTCACCGATGCTGTAGTGCGCTCATCTTCCTCTCCCTCGCCCTCGCCATCGCCCTCATCGGAGGCTGCTGTCGTCTCATTAGTGCGCTTCTGGACCGCTGCCGTCTCCTCACGCGCCGGTGTCGTTGTGGGCGTCGTTGTACTCTGCTTCTGCTCCTTGGCAGCCTTGATCTGAAATAGCGATGATAGGTTCTCTTTGGCGCCATGCATTTCGCTGGATATCTTGCTGGTCATCGAGTCCATTGCTTTGCCCATGGATTCCTTAGTGCTGGCGGCCGCCTTGGCAACACTCCTGCCCGCTCCATCGACAGTATCGCGGACGCCATCTGCCATGCGCAGCATTCCCTTGCCCGCCCCATCGACGGTATCCCGGACGCCATCCGCCATGCGAAACAAACCCTGACCCGCCCCATCGACGGTATCCCGGACGCCATCCGCCATGCGAAACAACCCCTGACCCGCCCCATCGACGGTATCACGGACGCCATCCGCCATGCGAAACATACCCTTGCCCGCCCCATCAACGGTATCCCGGACGCTATCCGCCATGCGAGACATACCCGTGCCGGCAGCATCGACAGCGTCGCTAGCTCCGGCCGCCATTCGGTCGCCGGCAGCTTCGACGGCGTCGCGTGCACCTGTGGCCGCTTTCTGCATGGTTGTCTGCACGGAGTCGCGTGTCTCCAGCAGTTTGGATTCGATGGCATTGCCAACGCTTTCGGCTTCTGTCTTCTGTGCACTGACCACCTTGTCCACATGCTGCTCCAGTTCTTGCAGCATCTGCTCACCCTCCGACTCCAGGTCCTCAACGGCATCGGCCAGTGTTTCAGGCGGTGTATTGGGCATTTGCTCCTCCACCTTGGCTGTCACATCGATGCCATTGTTGATGAAACGTATCTCATTCACCACCTTGCTGCTGTCCAGTGCATCCTCGGTGGTTGTTATTTCCACCGCCAACTGCTCATCCTCTTCGGTTGGTGGCGTCGGCGTTGAGATGTGTATCTCCTGGCGATGCACACTCTCCGCCAACGGATTCTCCTCGACTGTGTCCAGACTATCCACTAGTTCGGGTGAGGTGCGTTCGATCTCATCATGTCGCATTGCCGCCTCGTAGGAGAAGTTGCGAATGGGCGTTCTCTTAATCGTGCGCGGCGTGCTCGCATCGCTGCTCTCCGGATATGGTGTGTGTGGACGCAGCAGCTTCTCTTGGCTGCCCTGCGACGGCAGCTTCTCTTCCGATGGAAATTTGCTCGACCCCAGCGATTCTGTCGGGGATTTTTGAGGCGATGGCGTTTCCGCTGGTGGCGTTGGCAACCGTGCCATGTTGGTGTCGGTGTCGACTGTTGCTTGCTGCCGACTCTCCGGACTCTCTGGTGGTGCCGAGGGTTCCACGTGCGCCGTAGCATCTGGCTCAATCTTAGCTTCGCTTGTTGCCGCTGCAATTGGAAGCGATTCCTTGACTATTTCCGGCTCCACTTTGCTGTTTTTGAGCTGTTCCATTTCTGTGTTCCCATTTACATCTTCCACCGCTTCCTCCATTGTCTTAATACCTTCGATCTCTGTTTCCTCCACATTGTTATTGATATTTTCAGTTTGTAACTTTTCCTCCTGCTCTGATGGTGGCTTGTTCTCCGGCTCCGGCTCTGGGTCCGTCTTCTGTTCCTTGGACATATGCTTCACTGCCTCCAGTGTGGCCACGCCTGCGGTTGCAGCTGCAACGCCAGCGCCCATTGCATTGAGTTCTTTCTCCGTCTCCGGCTTCGGTTCCGGCTGCCCCTCCGGTTCCGGTTCCGGCTCCGTTTCCGGCTCCTTTAAGGCCTTCTGTTTGGTGAGACTTTTGCCGCTGGCACCACGCAACTCTGTGTTGCCATTGAGGTCCTTCGGCTGCAGCACAAAGCTGCGACTCATGTAGCTGTGCGGCTCCATGGGTGTACCGACTGTTGCCGACATATTGGAGGATCTGGGCAGGCCATGCACCAAAATGTGTTGATCGCCGACGGCAATATCGAGCAGTCGGAGATTCTTGAATTTGGAGATCTCGCGAAACGTTTTCAGATGATGGCCACTCTCCGAGAAGGTGGTAAAGAACTTGTTGGCCTTGCTGAGCACCGCATAGAAGGAGAAGCCCTTGACCAGCTTCCAAATGGGACCGTTCTCCTCGCTGTCATAGTCATAGAATCGCTGAAAGACCAAGCTCTTATTTCGCAGCGATTCGAAGCTGCGATAAATGTTGCCCACATTGGTCACTATGAAGATCTCGCTGGCCTTCGATATGTGCATGAAGATGATCTGCTCGCTTTGGGAGAGATTCTTCTGCAGTTCCGTAAACTTGGGAAAGACAAACTCATTGAGGCGACCAGTGAGAAACAAATTCCCGGTGGCCGTCAGCACCAATGTGGACTGGGGGCCACAGGCAAACTGTTGCACCAGTGCGTCCAGCCGTATCTCCACGGGATGTCCATCGTAATCCTCCTCCAGATCACCCAGTTGCTGTTGTGAATTCGATCCGCAGCCAATTAAGCGACCCTTAGCTGCAACAAGTTTGGAATTTGATTTGGGATACCTTCTCCACTTGGATACTTTCCGCTTTTGGATACTCACTGGTTAAGACCACAAAATGCTCGTTGCCCGCCTGCACGGCAATAAAATTGTCCGTCTCCTCGTTCTTTGATAGATAATCATCGAACTCCTCGAGGCGAAAGGGTTTTCGAATAATCGCACATGGCTGCTGCTCCACCATCGCATCCACAAAATGCTGCGCCACATGGGTGTCCGTGGGGAAAATGTTGCGACCCGTAAAAAATATCTCGTTTGAAACTGCAAAGGTTAAATATAATATAAACGGGTACTGCAAGAAGCGAAGCTATTTCTTTTATAGTCCCCATAAAACTCGATTCGATTTGAGCGTGTTTTGCAGATCTTATTTTGCCTTACTGATATGTTCAACAAAAAGGACATTTTAGGCACGCCCTTACATGCCCTTTTAGACCGTAGTCAAATTGTCGTCATCTTAATTTTATTATAAACTTAAAGCATTTTCCAATTGTGCCTAGGAAAGCTATTTGATATAGTTGTCCGAAATTGAATGAATTTTTCGCATTATAAAATGCATAACTGGTGAATTTGGTTTGGATAACTTGATCAATAAAAAAGTTGTTCATATAACTCATCAAACTATCGCTCATATTACACTTATAAGAAATAGTAGTCCGATGTTGACGATTTTTTATCCAAATGTGAAAAAAATTGATTAAGTTTGCCTTGAAAATCTATATCAACTCGACTAAAGATGCTTTAGTCTGTTACACAATTTGTAGTCTGTATTAATTAGTTATTATTAATTAGAATTTCATGAACAAGTTGTACAAGTTTCAAGGTTTCTTGAAATAGTTATATCTATGTGTAAAAGTAAAAAAAATTGCAGAAATGAAAATGAAATCAAATCAAAAACAATATAAGAATCAAAACAAAAAAACACCAGTTTTAAATTGTACTCAGCGCGTTTGATTATTATTTCATTTTGCAGTTGTTCAATAACCATTTTATTTTCAATTAAATTTTATTATCATTTAGCTATTAATTTGGTATATGGTATTGGACTTGTTTTGTGCACGTGGCACTCTGATGACTTATGACTTTCTACTTTTATCTGGCTGCACTTTGTAGCCCTTTGGCCTGTAAAAACTTACGTGTCATTATCACTGCCCAATTGTTCCCAAAGGCGGCATCACTTATCTTCAAGCCCAAAGTTTTAAGCGATTTGACGCAAGTCGGTTTATTGACTATATCGCCATTGTTATTACTGTTGTTGTTGTTGCTGTTGTTGCTGTTGTTTTTGTTGCCATGTCCGCCAATGCCCAGCTGACCATAGTGATTCTCGCCCCAAACAAAAAGACGTCCTGATTCTGTAATTGATAAGAACATTTTGACATTAACTTTTACCAATTTTTGGCTGGCTCTGTTGCTTTCTGTGTTTTCCAACAACTTGTGACTTTTATTGATTCTGTGCGTGTTTGTCAAAGTATTAAACTTTCTAAATGTGTGTGTGTGTGAGTGTGAGTGTGTGCGTGTGTGTGAGTGTGTGTGTGTGTGAGTGTGTAGCACTGCCAATCCCCAAAATTGTACAACTGTCCAAGTCGCCAACTGGATTCATTTGTGCTTTTTCTTCTTGTTTTTTACCTGACCCGCTTTACGTTTCAATTACGAACTCAGTTGGATTTTAGTTTTACTATTTTGGCTTTTGGCTTTGGTTCTGTTTCCCATTTGCTCCGAAGCTATTTATTTATTTTACATGCTTCGTGAGTGTGGCCCATATATCGAGTGGAGCAGCCCCGTCTGACCTCATTAGGCTGCCACATATTGTTCGGATTGCGTTCTGATTTGAAGTGCTTATTCAAAGCCAGCTTTAATACGTCGCAATATGGTCAACACGGTTACTTATGTAAGTCAGCAAGCGGCTGTACAAATATATGTACGTGAAATCAAGCGAATTGGCCAACATGGGCCTATTATGGTGTAAGAAGCGTCTTGGGTGCTTCTGGGCCAGACCCAGTCTCGAGTTGTTGGGTTAACATAAAAGTGAAAGTGCGCTGCGTGATGATTATTTAAAGAAAATTGCAGCGAACATGCAACGGAAGGCGACGGCATGCCACAGACACCATAAAAGACAGTCGACAGGCGATTTGACCACATTGATATATGCAGAAGGCTCTGCGTTTAGGCATTTGCATTGAAGGATTGCATGACAGACAGCCAGCCAGACAGACGCCCAAAGGGACAGGCAGTTGGTGGTTAGACTGACAGTTGGTGGCTAACTGAAACGTGTTCGCTTGTCCGTGGAATGGGGTCATTTGTGTTGTGTTTGCTGTTTTTTTTTTTCTGTTTTTTTTTGTTGTTTCTGATTTAGCTATTTACCGCATATAACCGCACTCTGATGCGGACCGGATATCAAACGCTTGACCGGATCGTTTTTTATATAGAAATAGCTTTGCGTATTCTCCGCCAAATGGGACTTGCCCAGCGTAAATATGGCACCGCTGCTGGGTATATCCATCTTGTTGTCCACACTATATATATATATTCTCTATATATATTTTGATTCCTGTTAGTTTTGTATTTATTCAAGTTTCTCTGCTGGTTTTATTGATTTTGGCATTAGGCATTTGCATATTGTGCCGGCTGCATTTAAGCTGGTTACTCATTGGAAATATTTAACACCAACTATCTACTATATTCACACACATTAATATACAAAGAAACACAACAATGTCATTGGTGAGTTGCGTGCTAGAAAGTTTTAGATATTCGCGACAAATTGTTGGAGCAATTATTACTCGACAGAAATTCCTATCGGCACTTGTGGTCAGTTGAACGTTTCGACGAGTACTGGTCAAGCTAGCCAAAGAGCTGCCCATTTCTAGCCAGGACATCGACTATGACTACACACACACATATACATTAATACACACACACACACACACGCCCCCTCTCTGTAAGCCCTTTTTAGTTAGCTGACTGACTGACTTGCCCCCCATAAATATGCTATGAAATTGTTTTGTGCTGTTCGCCTGGTTGCTTAGGCGTCTTTTGTTGCCCCATCGGTGTACTACTCCTCCCTCTCTCTCTCTCTCTTTCTCTCAATAGTGAGTCACCCTACCATCGATGGTTCTGTTCTGTTCACAATTAGAGCTACTCGTGCAGGTTAAGTTATTCCACTTTGCGAACGTTTTGTTGGGGTTGTGGTCTCAGACTTGATGTAGTCGTATTATTAATGGCATTTGTGAGTAATGTGCGCAAATCTACAACTTCAGCTCAAATGTTAAAAATAACATAAAACAGTATTTAAATCTACACATTGGGAGTGTAACGCTTACCTTCTGCTGACCTGTTGACATTTGCATAACCAGCTTGGCAACTTTTTCGCCAGAAGCCACGTTTGCCAGAATTTCACCGATTTCTCCACTAAAACTTAATTAATTCCTTTACTTTGTATGCAAAGTAGTAGGCCCAAAAAAAAGGGGAACAAAAAAAAATTGGGTTTAGGTCGCCTGATTTGTTTATTCGTTTTATGGTCTTAAAGGCGCCTCCAAAGGCAATTAATTCTTACTAACCGACTTGAAATAACTCTCACCACTTGCACTGTTCGCAGACAATTTGCGTCAATTAATTGATTTCTTGGGCTGCATATGAGAACTTCCCACTTAAGTCTTATGCAATCGCATTGCGTCGTCTCTCAACTTGCCCCTGAAATGTCAAGAGCAATTTGCTGCGTGTATCATTAATACTGTTATTATATGGACATTAAAAAGTGATACAATTTTGCTGCACCTACCAATCTATAGGTAATATTTTTTTTATAGGTCATTAGTTGTGGCAAATACTAAGATTGCTTTTGAATATTATGTGATATTTGCATAGAGAACAGGGTATCTCCAAGTTGGCAGAAAACTCTTCTTTAGCATATCTTCTATTTTTGAAAACCATTTAAAATTAGGCTTTAGTAATCAAAGAATTAAATAATTAATTAATTAATCTCATAAAGCATTTTATATTTTAAAAACCAGATCGTAATAATAAAGAAGAATGGAGAAAAAGTGAAGTGAATTCAGGACATATAAAACCGGTTCGTTGCGAGTTGTTTTAAGGCATAACAAGTCAATATTGATTTGATCTGTGACAATAATTCAGACACATGCGCCGCTTATCTACTGGTTGCAGTTATGATCTACAATCCAATACAAAAACTGACTATATCATATGACAACGGGGTTTGCCCACAGTTTGCGCTGCACGAAGGTGCAACGTGGTCTACTCATATATACACACACATACACATGCATTCGTATAATGACTATATATATCCACTCTATCCACAAAGACTGTCTGTGTAATTTATGAGTATCGTCCAAAGGACTTTATGTATTCAGCTGGCTGCAGTTATTGCCACAGCCAGAGGAGGTGGTGTCAGCTTAATGGTTCGGCGCGAAGGCCTGCTTCTGTTTCTGCTGTTGCATGCCGCCATTTTCGATATGTGTGCCGACTGTCGGCCAATGTGCCAGTTACTGCCCCTCACTCCCCAACTCCAACCACATCTTAGGCGAATGCAAATTTGCTCAAGAATCGCGTTACGTTGAACTCGAACAGAGGTCGATTCTACGACTTCTACAACGTATTTTTAGTTGAAGTATCTAAAGAAAAAATAGTATTGTATATGCGGGCATCAAATTCTTATAATTAACGACAAGTGCATTGAACTCTATTGAACGTCTTCCGCTGCTGCTGACGTAAACTACAACGGAAACAGCTGTAGGAACTCTCAAGTGTCTCACTCCTGGAATGCCTAGTGACAAATCAATCGGCATTTTGGGGGCACCCAAGTCAACTCAAGTCAAGTCAGCAACTGTTGTTTTTGACCGGTTGATTGAACTTGCTATTCGCTGTGGTTCAAAACAATCGATTCAACGCAAGTTGTAAGTGGCAAATGAAAAGCTGTTGGGGTAAGCTGGTAGCCGAAAATAATAGAATTGTTTGCTTGACCTTCAGCAGCTGTCAAGTATGGATTGTATACCCTGTAAACTGCTTTATTCGTTGTACAAAGTGTGAAGAAAACAGCAGAAGGCAGCTCTTGAATAATTATTGGCCATGTCTACAAACGTACAGGTTAAAAATGATACTTTCAGGAGTTATTGCCGCTAACAAAGTATGTAGATTCAAAGCAGTAGTAGATGATTAAAGTGAAAGCCTATTTATATACACATATAATGTGTAATATTTGCTATGCATATAGGAAAGTTTAAAATCTGTTCAAAAATCTATATCGTGTTTTGAGAAAATTGAGAATTCATTAATATAAAAATGTTGTATAGGGTTTTTGATGTGGGATGATTAATTTGACTTATTAATTTTTAATATTTGTGTTTTATTAATATAAAGATTTTTTTTTATGATTTTTCATGATTTTTTTTAAATGAAATGATTAATTTAATTTATAAATTTGTAATATTTGTAAAGGGTATTTTTTGATTACCAGAATTCGAACAAAGGAAACACGTAGCTGATCCGCCTAAGGAGTATCTAAAAGTTACGCTTTAGTGCATTTTTACCTACTTTTGTTGACAGAATTATATTCGTCTTTCACAGGAATCTGTTGTTTTTGGTATATTTTTTTTTTTGTGAGTTTTCGTGTGCTTTTCATTTTGTTTGCATTTTATTGGCTAACCCTCAGAGCTTGACCCACATGAACACACACTCGAACAAAGGCAAGCTGTGTGTGTTTACAAATACCCAAAGGAAAAAGGTGCAAAAAATGAAAACGCGCAATGTATTTGGGTGTTTTGATTGTTGTGCTTCCCGTTGGCACTGGCAGGGTCCACATTGTCAACGTCATGAGCACGTTTCTCCAATTTATTTTGCCGACTCGCGTGGCCTTTACGATTATGTGGGCAGGAAATTCAGAACAGCAAAAAATATGAAATTAGCTTGAAATTAGCTGCAAAAGAACTAAAACGTAGTCTGCTTTTATGCGCTATAATTACAGGAGCACAAAATGAGCGACAAGAGTGAAAGTCCAAAGAGGGAGGAACCCAACGAAAGTGAAACTGTTTCAATGGAAGCCGCCAAGGCAAACGAAACAGCCTCCAACTCTCCAGCAGAGGAGCAGCAATCTGAGCCTGCAGGCGAAAGTAAAAATGAAAACGAAAAGGAAAATCCAATAACAACAGGAGGTGCCACAAAAGGTGAAACTAAAAGCCAAATGAATGCCCCCACAACCAAAGACGCAGCAGGCGATACAGTCCATGGTCAGGACGAGTTGCAGGCCTCGCCGCAGGACTTTGCGGGCTACGAACAGCATGTGAGCTATGCGGCCGATGGGGCCGCGATTTACACGGATCCGAGCACAAAGCAAAAATATAAATGGTGCAACACGCAAAACAATTGGCAACTCAGTGGGGATGAGGCGTCCTCAGCTGGCAATCCATATGAGAATGAGCACTACAAGTGGTGCCAGAAGACGCAGCAATGGCTGCCCAAGAAACAGTCCACAAATACCGCAACAGAAACGGAACACTACAAATGGGATGCAGAGCAGCAAAAGTGGCTGCCCAAGCAGCCGCCAACACAGGCGTCACCTGGCCAGGATGTGGTCTATGGCGTCGATGAGAACGGTGATCGCACCTATACGGACAAAGATGGTGTCATCTTCTTTTGGGATGCGAGCAAATCCGCTTGGTTCCCCAAGATCGATGATGACTTTATGGCACGCTATCAAATGAACTATGGTTTCATTGATAACACCAGTGCCGGGGAGCGCGAGAAGGCGGAACGCGAAGCAGCTGAGGCTAAACGCAAGGAGGACGAACTGAAACGCATGACAGCCGAAGCGCAGGCGGCCATGAATGCTCCACTGATGGGCAAGGATGGTGATCCAACAGCAACGACAGCTCTTGGCAAGCGAAAGGCACAGGATCCGCCAAGTGAGTGCAATTGAATTTTATGTATAATTCCAGCTTAACATACAAATCTTATGCTTTTAGAGTGGTTCGAGATGGATCCGTTGCAGAACACCAAGGTCTACGTATCCAATTTGCCACTGGACATCACCATCGACGAGTTTGCCGAGCTGATGGGCAAATGTGGTTTGGTCATGCGAGATCCGCAAACGCAGAAATACAAACTTAAATTGTATACCGAAGCGGATGGACAAATCAAAGGCGATGGTTTATGTGATTATATCAAGGTGAGTTTTAAGTCAGGATAAAGTGTTTCATTTGTATCGATCTATATATATTTTTGAGTTGGCATAGAGATACACTAATATATATATATATATCCACGTGCTCCAGATATTGTATAAAATATTGAGAAACATAGGAAAAAAAACTCCATTGATTTGCTGTTTGTTTTTTTTTTTCAGTGTTTTGTTTAAAACTTTATTTGTTTGTTTAACTAAATTAAATCTGCTTGCATTAATATTAAAGATATTTTAATATGTATTATCAATATTATTATTATTATCATTGATATTATTATTTTAAGATGCTCATAATATTCAGTTGTTGTGTTCTTGTATCTTGTATCTTTGCTTTATATTCATTTGATAAATATTCACCTTAGTTACGCTGACTATTTTTGATCTCTGTGTTGTTTATAGTAATGTAATAATAATAATGATATATATGTAGTTTAAAATTGGTTAGTATTTGTTTACTTGGTAATTTTAAAATGCATTTACTTGGCTGCTAAAAATTGCTTTTCACGTCTCAACTTCCATTCATTAAACATAAAAAAAAAAACAAAACACAATCTGAAACGAAATCATATTGCGAGAGAGACTTTCTTAATGTTATACGGCCAACATTTCTTTTTGTTTTTATTTGTTTGTTTTTCCGTTTCGCATTTGAGGTACATATTAAAAAATACAATAATTTTACATTTAAGCATACAATAATTATTAAATATAAAATATATATTTATATAACCTAGTTTGTTAGAACAATAGTTTCGCTTAGCCTTTGCAATGGCTTTCCTCCTTGTATTTTGTTATTTAATCTTTTAGGCGTGTTACAGATAAGTTGTTATCAAAAAAGCTCTCCTATCATATTTTTCTTTTGTTTCTTTCTTAAAATTATTGCTTCCTGGCCAGTAGGAGAATCTTGTGGGATAGATTAGATGATTGGCCTTCTAAGTAGATTTTAGACAAAATGAGGTGAGCAGGAAACCGCTGCCTGCCGCTTGAGATTAAGCCAACATTAAATCCTTGCTCCAAATAAGTTTTTATTGTTCTGTGCGATATAATTTTTTTTTTAAAAATTGTGTTGCTAAATTTGTTTTTTATTCTTTCTTTTGTTTCGATTTATTTAAAATGCTTTTGCTAATTGCTATTTTGGTTATTAAGGAAACACTGTGTATGTGTGTGTGTGCGTGTGTATATTTGAGTGTATTGCTATGCTAGTTTATCATGTATATATATATATATATATATATATATTTATGTATATTATATATATATTAGCTGTACATTACTATATATAGTCAACTTTTGCCTGACAAATATTTCACGATTCGAATATTTTCAAAAAAGTGTGCGACTATTGCAAATGCTATTGTTGTTTGAATTATAAACTTTTACTTTCGTTTGTCTAATGTAAATAATACTTGTGTGTGTGAAAGCAATAAAACGACAACAAAACAAATTAAAAAAGAATCTAAGAAGAAGGAATGAAAACAAATTTGCTTCCAATAATTTTTACGATATGTTTTCTTAACTGTTGGTTAGTGTTTGTGTGTGTGGGGTGGTTGTGGGTGTGGGATTGTCTGTGTTTGTCTGGGTGTCTGTATAGGGAGTGTGCACGGGATTTACTGTATACTGTGTAGGCGAATAGCCTCCTGTATCCGCTTAAGCTTCGTTTGCTCCCTTGCCTTTAGCTGCTTCTCGCGCATCTGCTTGCGCTTCTTGCGCATCTCAATGAACTTCTCCTGATCCTCGGGACTCAGTGCAGCGATACGTTCTGCATACTTGCGACGCTTTTCCTCCAACTGTTGAGCTACATCATCGTTGGCATTCTTTAGGGCTTGCTGTAGACTTTCGCTCTGTGGCGCCTTGGCGGCTTCGGCTGCTTTTTCCGCTTCCTCCCGCTGCTGGCGTTCCCGTTCAGCGAGCTCGATTTCGTACTCCTGTTGACGCTTGCGCGCCTTCTCCGCCTCCACCAGCTCTTGGCGCACTCGCTCCTCTTCTTCGGCTAACCTGCGCTCCTCCGCCTCCCGCTGCTCAATCTCCGCTTGACGCTGTCGCTTCAGCTCCTCACGACGTGCTTCTTCCTCTCGCAGGCGTTGGATTTCGCGCTGCTCGAAGAGACGCTCCTTCTCGAGACGCTCCAGTTCCTGGCGTTCCTCCTCCTCCTTCTGCGCGCGACGTATTTGCTCCTGTCGTTGGCGCTCCTTTTCCGCCAGCGCCTCCTCTACAGCCTTTTCTTCGCGTCGCTTCGCCTCGCGCGCCTCCTGCAATTTCCGCTCCTGCTCCGACTTGGCCTCGAGCAGTCGCTTCTCATGCTCCTCGCGCAGACGCTTTTCATTGGCTAGACGCTGCTCCGCATTGCGTCGATCAATTTCATCTTGTTCGGCCTTCTGCTTGCGCAGCTGCTCCTCGCGTACTTTTCTCTCCTCCGCCTCGCGTTCACGCTGCTTCCTCAGCCTCTCCTCCCGCAGCTGACGGGATTCGTCGTCGATGGCACGTTGACGTTCATCTTCGACCTGCTTCCGCTTTTGTCGCTCCTGTTCGCGTTCTTGTTCCTGCTGGCGTTGCTCCTTCTCCTGTTCGCGTAGTTGTTCTCGTTCCTGCTTGCGTCGCTGCTTCTCCACTTGTAATTGCTGTTCGCGCTGCTCGCGCTCCCGTCTCTGCTGCTCCTCCATGGTGCGCTGACGCAATGCGTCGGGCTCACTTTGCTGCTGATGCTGCTGCAGTTGCTCACGATGCTCTTCCTCGGCTGTCTTGCTTAGCAGCCTCTTCTCCTGCATCTTGCGACGTTTCTCCATTCGCTCCTGCCTACGCAACTGCCTGCGTAGCTCCCTCTCCCGCTGACGCTGCAGCTTGCGATCGAATTGTGTCAAATGTGGGTGAGTTGTGGGTCTGCGGGGCTGGGTATCAGCTGTAGATGGCATACCATTTCTGTAGATCGGGAGAGTTGGCGGCGTAGTTGTGCTCACGTCTGGTCGCTTGTGTGGATGGTTCTTAGGCCGATGTGGATAGTTAACATCATTGGGATGCTTCGCCGGGTGGCGTGGTGGAGTGCGACGAGTGCCAGCACGCCTGCGACCGGGAATAGTCATTTGTTCGGCGCTGCCTTCGGCTACAACGAGTCGTTGATATCTACAAGCAAACAATATTATTTAGTTTATATTCTGAAATTTATCCTTATCTAAAAGCTTTGTTTGTAAGAATGTAAAGAGTCAATTTTATTGTTAAGCGCTTATTTAATATTTAATTTCCATATTTTCCTCTTTGAACTCTACTCTTGCAGGTGGAGTCTGTTAATTTGGCCCTGGAAATTCTAGATGAGTATGATTTGAGGGGCCACAAGATTCGAGTGCAGCGTGCACAGTTTCAAATGCGCGGCGAATACAATCCGGCCCTGAAACCCAAGCGCAAAAAGAAGGACAAGCAGAAGTTGCAGAAAATCAAGGAAAAGTAAGTAAAACAAACAAAATGATGTCGAAGAAAACTAATTAAATATTATTTGTAATGCACAGATTGTTTGACTGGCGACCCGACAAAATGCGTGGTGAGCGCTCAAAGAATGAGAAAACGGTTATCATCAAAAATCTGTTTGTGCCCGAGCTCTTTGAGAATGAAGTGGAGCTTATTCTGGAGTATCAAAATAACTTGCGCGACGAGTGCGGCAAATGCGGCATGGTGCGCAAAGTGGTCATCTATGATGTAAGTTCAAATGTGTATAGACTTAATTACATTGATATCTAATTTGTTGTATATTACTTTTGCAGCGTCATCCAGAAGGCATAGCACAGATTAACATGTCTACGCCAGAGGAGGCGGATGTGGTCATACAAATGATGCAAGGACGCTACTTTGGACAACGTCAGCTAAGCGCTGAACACTGGGATGGCAAGACGAAATACAAGTGAGTTGCACTTACGAAATACACCAACTTGAAAACTTAAACATTATGTGTACTCTCTTGCAGAATTGACGAATCAGCGGCCGAGGCAAGCGAGCGTCTAAACAAATGGGATGAGTATCTGGCAGCAGAGGATGCGACCAAGCAGGAGGTGGAAGAGGCGCCCAGCGAAAGTCCAGAAGCTTCAGAAGCCACTGCATAAGGTGTGTGTTGTGTTCGTCGTACTCAGTATTTAGCTAACAATTTTTGATCTTGTCTTGCAGCTTTCCTATGTTTATTTTGCATACCTGCCATCCTTGCCACGTCCACCTACGACCTCCAGTACGACCTCATTAGCCAATGCATTGGGATATGTGACATTCCAGCGATCGTAGATCTTATAGCGATTTGCTTCGCTCACTTTTGGCATCTTGTGCTGGCATATGAAACGCAGTTTGTCCGGACAGGAGCGTGCCGACCAACGATATTTCAAATTTGGATCGTAGACACCGCAATTTTTGTCCAATGGCTTGCTGTCGGAAAAAAGTTGCACATAGCTAAAATGTTGCTTAAAATTAAATGAACCACAAAAACAAAGTGCAAAATTTAATTTAAAGTGCATTTATACGTACGTTGGATCCATTTGACTAAATGCATCGTAGGTCAAATTGCGACCACTGACGCTCCATTGCCAGTAATTGTTGTGATGGTCATAGGTGGCACCAATCCAAATGGGGTCATGCTCTACAACGGTTGAAAGATTATAAATATCGTTAAATTTCGAAAATTATTTGTCAATCGTCGATTTGGCTTTTTATTCGCTTCAGCTCTTTGAATATAATCTGTTCTACATATTGCTAGCTGTAATATTTTTTTATGATTATGAAAACAATAAAAATACCTCATAAATTACAAAAAAAAAAATGGCGTTTTTCGTTCCTTGAAGATTTTTTTCCTCGAAATGTTTCACAATGATTTTAGAGTATATTTTTTAATTTTATAGTCGTTCGAGTCTTCTGTTAGTTAATGGGTTTTTACAAACAAGCTCTGTTGTTCTGGCAGCGAGATTAGCTTACATTACTCTTCATCTGTCTTTCGGACACGGACCTTGTTTGCCAGCTTGATGTTTTAACTTACCGCCCGTCTGTGAATCCTGTCGCTGTAGATAGGATCTCAGCTTGCGGTCCGCTTTCTTTGTGGGCTCGGCCAGATTGGCGTTCTTGTCCTTGCAGAAGAAGTGCGCCTCCAGCCAGTTGCTGGGCTGCTGCACCAGCGAGTAGCAATCGGTGCCGACGCGCTGAAATTGCGGCGGGCACATGCCGTACATGCGATGACTGTGCACCTTTCTCGGTGGCTCTGACACGCCTGCATCCTGCGGTGCAAAGTTGACACCGGCGCTGGAAGCGCTCGAATGTAATTGTGCCTGGCTTGTGCAAGCCACTGCAGAGAAGGGAGTTAATATGATATTAGTATTAATAAGCTGGATGCACAATGCGGATTTTACTTACATAAACCTAAGGAAATTACTAGGCAGCTCAACATCATTTGGCAGCGGCTGTTGCTCATCTTAAAAATTCCTTGATGCAGCTTTTGTTTTTGTCTTTTCTTTTGGTTGCTTGTTATTTATTTTCCTTGCTCTCTTCTGTGTCCCGTTGGCAACTGTTTACATTGCTATTTGTGTGCTGAAGTGCTGAAAACGTGAATTAAATATTGGTAAATTTATTATTTGCATAATTCGCAACTGGGAAGTAACTTCTGCTGTTTATCATAACCTTTACATTATGTGGAAATGTTAATTTTATGCAAGAAAAAGAAAAAACAAAAAACATAGCTTTATGTTTCCGCTGATGAATGATGGCGACGCCAACGCAGAAAGATAAATTGAGCTTGCTAGAAATTTTTCAATGGATTTGTTTGATTTATTAACGATTCATTCATAAACAAATCTGACGCTCGCTTAACTAGCTGACCATAAAAACATTCACAAACTGACCAAACAACGAGAACAGCACGAGCCCATGTCTTACTTGACCAACTCGGCTTGTTGTCTGTCAGCACATTTGGCTCACTTAACTCATTTTGTTAGTGTGTGTCGAGGTGTTTTGTGTGGAATACCACTTAACACTTTTAGCAATTGGCTGGCTACTATTGGTAGTTGATGTTGTTGCTGTTGTTGTTGCTACTGCATTTTATTTACAAAATGCTTATTTGCATTTTGTAATTTACCTTGGCCCATTGGGCACCACAAATAGACAGCTTAGCCTGTGCGTGAGCATTGTCAAATATCATTTGAGCTCTGCATTAATGTACCACATAAAATTTGCTTATTGTCATTGTTAATTGATAATAAAGTGGATTGTGCATAGATATTAACATACATTTTTTTTGTGTAGTTTATTGATATTTTGGAAGCCCCAATGAAATCAACTTGGCAGCTTGATTAATCCAAGCATCATTATGCAAGTCACATAACATTCAAAACCATTGATGAAAAACGATAATATTTTTAAACGCTTCTGATTTGCTTCAATTTGCTTGTCTAGTAAAAAATGCAGCTGCAATTGTGTTGTTTTTAATTTAATTGAACGAAATTTGTTATTTTACATATCATACATAAAACATGACTATTTGTTTTTCTTGTTTTTATTATTTGAATAAAAACTTGATTTTTGAATATGCCAATAATTTTGCTAAGAGCCAAACTAAATTGAGGACCGCATTTAGGTTTGGCTGTATCTTTTTAATCTGGTTTGGTTCAAATAGTCCAAATAGAATACAAATAATTGCAACATTCTCAAACTGGTTCGCTTTCAAACCTTTTGACAGACTGCTAACCAAAGTTAGGCGACGCATTGCGGCGTCTCTTTCGCTGTTCATATTCATAGCACAGTCGCTGCCAAATGGCTTCGCACATGTGCAGCAGACGCCGATCGTGTTGCTTGTGTTTGTTGTCCTTTCCACATGCGAATCGGTATTGGGAGCGTATCAGATGCTTAGCCTGCCGCAGTTGGCCACGCTGAATGAGCGATATGCTGTAGAAGAGTTTGCAGCGCGCCTGTAGAAAAGTATTGCCCACCCGCAGACCGATTGCCAGCTGCTGCAGCGAGATTTCACCAGCTGTCTGAGCGCAGTGTTCAAATTGGTCGCCCAACGCAGAATAGCCGCCGCCGAGCGTGGACAGCCAGCACATCAGTTGCTCCATTGCGATGTGCTGCCAGATGGTATGGGACAGCATGTTCGCCCACTTGTAGTCGATGGCATCAGAGCGCTGGGGTGGACGCAATGTCAGCCACAGCAGCTCCACTCCAAGTTCGTGCAGCAACAAGTGACGCAGCACCTGCTGCTGCAACAGTTCCCGCAGCACATAGTTGGCACTTACAGCATCCATCTCCAATAGCAAACGGCGTACAATCTTGCTATTTCCCTGCCTGTTTCCCTCTCCGGATTGAGGTGGGATAGGGCGATTATAGTAGTGGTAGCACCTCCAATAATCACAGATGCACACAATCAATTCCATGCTGAGTGTGCCGAGCTATTTATGATCCTATTAAATGGTTTAATTTCTTGCATACTTTTTAGCGGCAGCAAAAATTCTTATTTCCTTTTTTGTTTTGGCCGTTTCGTCGAAATTTCTTTACTCTACAAATGACATTGAAATGCTAGCTTTGTTTGAAATTCTGAAATTGGACAATTCAGTTATCTAAAGTTTGCCAGTCTCGTAACTGGAGATGGCATGTAAATAAAACTGGTCATATAATTGTAATTTCCAGAAAATATGACTAATAACCTTTTTTTTATCGGTTAACACACATCATGTGAGTTAGTCACATGAGTACAGAGAGCTTCTGGGTAATGCAAATGAGGAAATAAAATTGGCAGCTGTTCAGCTGTAAATATTAATCACAAAATAAATATATGATTAAGAAACAATTTTATTAGGTAGAAGATTTAATGGTTAGTCCTGTGTTAAAATACAAGTCGCTTTTACAGTGATTTTCCGAATCCCTCGGAAACATAACTACAACTTTCTCTCTATGATTATCCAAGCGCCGCACTCGATACATGTTTGTATCATATAATTGAGACAGTTGCGCATCCATCGCGAATCTGCTGCCCATTTGAATTGTTATTATAAGCGCGTCATTTCTACGACTAATCATATATAATTTTGCTGTTTTTGCTGTAAAATAATTCATGCTTGTGAACAGCACATAAGCAAATTAAAAGTGCCGCCATGCCTAGGTCTAAGTCCCAAGTCAATTGGCACGCACAACCCGCTTGACGGCTTTAGCAGACACTGCGACTGTCGCTGGTCGGTTGGGAAGCCCATGGGGCCGTTTGGAGCCACACAGACGAATTCCTCAACGATGACGTCGGAGACAACGCCTGACATTGGCAAGAGGCCTCCGTCACCGTCTCAGGTTCAGCTGCTGATGTAATTGTTGTCTGTTTGTTTACTCGGTTTAGCTTTACTTTATGTACATTCTGCCTTGATACGCGCTGCACATTTGTTTGAATAGCCAATATAAGTACTCGAGCGCCGGGGCAACCTAGCACCCACAACTAGTTGTAAAGCCACTCATAAAATTGTTGTCTCTCTTGCAAGTGGGCGACATTTGAGTGATTTACGGCCGCCTTTGAATTGCAGCTCAGAGTGGGTAACAACATTCAAATGGCATTCGATGACAATTTACATCATATTCATATATACACATATATATGTGCTATACACATCTGCGCCCAACTGAAAATGAACGTCTGGCTGACCTTGATCTTGAACTTGATGGGCGTGTGTCTGGGTCTGGGTCTGGGTCTGGTTCATTATGTATGAATTTATGTATATGGCAGCATGTATATATTACAGCATCGACGCATTTATCGCAACATCCATCAGACATGCAACTGCGATGAAGTCATTGTTGCCTTGGTTTTAGGATAGCCCCAATCGAAAATGTGTTTTTAATTTGTTTTTTAATATATACAACAAGTTCTCGGAAACTCAAATCGTAAGCAGACCCAGTAAATGACAAGAACTCGCACGAAACAAATCAATCAACGGGCCCAAAAAGGCTTATGGAACTTCAAATTTTTACGAGCTCCCCAAATAAATGCGCCGTATTCGGGAGTGCACGACGGCCAGATACCCAGCATAAATAATTATTGTCACTATGCAAGTGATGATAATGAAAATGGAAAGAATAGAAATTGATTCTATAATAATACCAACAATATCTAAATATCCAACAGAATCGATACTCTTCAGGGAATTGCAGAAGCAACATAACTCTCTACACTTTAGCTAAATATTCCAGGGTATTCATGGTAGCCTCTACTCCACAGTCTGCCACGCTGTTCTCCCTTTATATTTTTATAGCCTTTTGCGCCGAAAACTTAAGATCAAAATTAAAATCTCTCAAAAGCAGCGACATGTGAAGAACGCAGAACTTTTTGGGGTTTTATGCTGCAAATCCGGGCATTTATTTTAAAATTGAAAAATTGGTTTTGATGTGTGATAAATGAGTTAAGGGCGTGTTAAGACCAAAACTAAATGATTGGGTATTATTTGAGAATGGTGAGCGTTGAACTGAATTTAAATAAACCTTGAAATAACACACTTAATATTTATGCAAAGCATAGTTCAAAAAACTCAAAAAAATCTAACCAATCTTTACTCAGCTCATATATACAAATTAATAATGAATGCAAACAAATTTTGAGCGGATCATTCAATCAGCACTTCACAGCATTAGGAAGCTAGATGAGTGAGTTCTTAATTGAGATAAGCACCCACACATCAATCCTCACTCACTCGTCCAGTCAGTCAATCAATCAATCAGTCAGCCAATCAATTGAAAGCGAAAAGCAGCAGCATCTTTTCGTCTTAACCTCTTGATGCGGGTTCAATGCGAACAGCTGCCTCATAAATCTTGAAAATGCTTTCGGATTATTAGGTTTTATTTTGGTAGCTTGCAAACCGGTTGGGATAGCAAAACAAATTGTCGACATTATTCTTACAAAGTCGCAACAACGGAACGCAAAACAAAAAACGTAAGCAAACCAAAACAGCAAAATAAAAACTCGCTTCCCATATTTTAGATTTGGCAACTGTTGCTCCCACGACACACACACATTCTAATTGATGCCGATCGACTGAACTTAACCCGTTCTAGGCATAGTTAATTTAGTTGTAAACAACTAATTTAAGTAAATAATTAGCATAAGTTCCGGAAAAATTAAGCAAAACTCTAAGAAATGTTGAAATGAATTCCAGTTTGTTGTTTCATTAAAACAATCGTGTACGCAATGTATTAACTTCATAAATATTCAGATATTCTCGAATAAATATTGCTTTTGTGCTTCTTGATCACATGCGTTGCCTATCGAAAAAAGCCAAAGAAATAACGTGTTTGAGTCTGAATTATATCGTAAAATATTTATTAAATTATAGATTTGACACATATAATTGGTATTCATTTGGAAGAATGCGTTTCATTCAATTTAATATTGCCGTAATTTGCTTTGAAATTGTGACATAAACTAAGCTCAATTGTGCCACAGCTATTTAGTTAAAGCCAAAAGATTGAGCTGTCTTTTCAAAGCGCTTCAGGGCGCAGTCGACCTGCAAAAAGGAAAAAAAAATCCTATTTCCATTTCTTTTGGCAGCTTTAGACGCATTTCTGCCACAGTTGCAGCTGCAACGGTGTCTTGATAGCTTCAGCTTTTCAGTGATTTTTTTCTCATCCATTTGCTGCCACTCCCATGCTTCAGCTGCTGCTCTCAGTTATCAGCGCGGAGAAGCTGCACGTATTTCTTACATGGCTGATACAGTATCGCATCTGATATGCCGTTTTGACTGTGGCAGTTGAGTTTGTCCCGTTTTGCCAGGTTTTCAACTTTTTTTTTTGCTTAATAATTGCATTCCGTCCGGAGCCTCGTCATGCCACTGACTTTTGACTCTGTCAGTTGCGTTCGCTATCCACATAGTCGACGTTCTGTTCGCATTTTGTTCGGCAATAGTTACACGAAAAAAAAAGTGAAAGTCATTTTGTTAATGCTGAACATTCCAGTTGCTTGGCTGTTGCGCTGCCAGCAGCGGTAACATTGTCTGCACACACAATCCTTTGACAGTTTATCTTATAACTAATATCAGATCGCAGTGAGGCCCTTTGGGTCGCATGCGCAATATCACGCATACGCACAGTTAGCATGAGGCTGCACTTTTAATTGAATTTGAGCGAATCTAAAGTTTTGCTTACTTGCTTACTTGCTTACTTGCTTGCTGATTGTTATTGTTGTTTTCAGTTGCTGTTGCTGCAGGACACAAGTTTAAATGAATTTCCAGTTAAGTTTTGAAAAAGTTGTTTAATGAGTTTAGTTGAGTTGAATTTGTGCAATCACTCACTCATTCAGTCAAGTGAAAGAAATGCCCTCTAGTTTAGTTATATAGGCTATGTTAGTTAGGTAAACATCTTTTAATTGCTAAGTGAATCATGTATATTTGTTCGATATCTGACTCATCTGTTTGCATAAGGCCCAAACCGTTTTGTGGTAAGTCCACATATTGTTCATAAAATCAACGCATTGCATGACAATTGGCTCTGTGTTTTTGGGTCATTTCATGCGTGCATCATCACCTTTTTGAGTTATCAATCATTTCCGTTCCACAAATAAAAAGTCACCTACCTGTTCCACATTATTCGCATCCCGAGTCAAGCTATATTATAATTTTTTATAAGCTCGCGCTCGCGCTCGACTCAATATCAGGCTGCATCAATCACGTTAGGACTGACATTGACTCGCAACACGTACTCAGCGCCCAAGTATGCGCTCTGACTGAGTGATATTTCCCAAATCACCTACACCCCTTCTCCAAAGCAGTTGTGTGCATTACAAATTGTTAGCTTGGCGTCATCGAGCAAATAAATAGATTTGCGTTTGTGGCGCAGGCGCCAGTGACAACAACAACGACAACGACGGCGAAGTCAGCCTCTATTTTTCACGCGAATACCACTTGAACTACAACTACACTAACTACAATAACAGACACCAACAACAACAACGGCAACAAACATTTGCTCTGAAGTGATGTCATGCATTTGAATTTTTGCCCAACTGTCGTCTGAGTCTCAATAATCTCCATTCGTTTGGTGTACATTTTTTTTTTTTGTTTTTGCTTCGATCTTCGCTTCAATTACAATTTTAGTTTCTGTTTATGGATTTTTTTTATGGATTTTCTGTTAACGTTGCCATCAAAATGTGACTTGAAGTTTGTTGAATTATTTTCGATTAATTATTTGCAACGCTGCGGCAAAGTGTACACACACAAAAACAGTTTTTAATTTATGCCAAATATTTGCACAAATTAATGACAGGCAAACACGCACAAATTCTCCGAGTTCCACGACACAAAAGTTGACTTTCACATTTTCTCTGGTGAGGAAAATTCGCTTAGCTGGAGTAGCTACATATTTGGCCACAGAGCAGCGTTCAGTTCCCGACAACAAAGAAAAAAGAATGTTTGTTTGCCAGTTTTTGGAGCGTGTTTGTGACACAGTTGACACTTTTCACGTTTGCTGACCAGGCTTCCCAGCTCTAAGCCCTGAAATTGGGCAATTTGCCTAAAATGCTGCATCTTTCCAGCTTTTGCTCCAGCGGCTCCCGCTCCTCCCCATTTGAGTAGGTGGACGCACGCATTTGTGTAGTTCGTTTTGCCTGCTGCTGCTGTTGCCCGACAGGCTCGGGCCTTGCTCCATTGTTTGTGTCTGTTGTTCATGTCAACAATAAATCAAAAGTTTTATCTTGTTTGTAAGACCCGGAGCCGTAGACAGAGTCGTAGCTGTATCCAGCAAATGGCCAGACATATTACAAGCGTCCGTACTCATCCCATCATGTGCAGCCTCAACAATTTTGCTGCCCTGTGTACAATTTATCTGGCTGCGCGTTCGCTACTATCATAATGACAGGAACATTATGCCAGCCTTATAACTGGATGAGTCATTGGTAAGGATTTGCTTCAATCCTTGAGGCTGCACTCTATGCTCAATCATGGTATCAAATTGTTTGCCAACATGTTGAAAATACGCTTTCCAGACGCAAACACAAACATTTTTCACTTTGATTTCCATTTGCATTGCCCAGTTTTTTTTTATTTTATTTATTTTTTTTTTTTGCTTTTTGCATTGAAAATTATTTCCGTTTAGCTGTAATTTATAGTCCTGGCACTGTTTATCCTGCATAGCGTCAGCTGCCTCGCGTTGCGACTGCCACACATTTGTTGACTTAACGGCTATGTAAAGTCTGCGTCAATTTATTGACCGACTGACATGTGTGTGTGAGTGTGTGTGTGTGGGCGTGATTAATAAGAGTTCGTTCCCATGCTCAATTTTGGGCATTCATGCCAATTTGTATGCAATACATATTTAAATTTGTTGATTTAAATGTCAAGGCAAGCATCAAATTGGTTGCGCGTCATATCAAACAACAACAAATTCAACGCAGATCATAAAATTCTAAATCCAAATCCAAAGCAATCAAATTGACGCTTCAGGCGACAAATTTGGCAAAACATAAAATCAAAAAATTTAACTTGACAGCAAATTATTTGATTGCCAGCAACATTAAAAAGCTGACTAAGACAATCTGCCTTAGAGTAGTATTTAATGGGTGGGGTCTTCAACTGACTCATCTGAAGTTCAATTAGCTGAGCTCTTATCAATCTATCGGAGAATTGAGGTCACAGCCGACGGCTATTCACAATAGTCAATTTGTGGAAGTTTTGAAAATCCGTTGAGCTTCGATGAAGTTTCGACCTGTGCCGAGATTTTGCCTAGAATTTTTATATGACGCCTGAAATCATGTTTTCAATTTAAAATGTTTGATTGATCTCGAGGCCAAACTACGATCAAAGCGACTTAGCTCTTAAAAATATGTTGAGATTTGACAAAAGTTATGGCAAAGTTAAGGGAAGTTTAATGTCATTAAACATGTCGAGTTTCTGACTTGTATTTTTACTTATATACAAACATGAAAAGTGCAACTTTCGCATGCCAACAAATTGTATAAATATTTGGTGACTACTCGTTTTACATCAATATTTGTGTGGCATTCGAACAAATTGTTGAATGCGGTTTTCAGTTGTTGAAATTGAAAAGCTGAATGCATTTATTACGCATACGCCACGTGCACCGCATTATAACGACAACCGATAAATATTATTGTCATACGAATGTTATTTTGCAAACCCAGCAACCAGAAAAGGTGTCAAGTGGGTGTGTTGAACTACGCAGCAGGCATGACAAACTTAATAAGTGTGATACAAAATATTTCAGATCAGTCGGACCGATAAAAACCTATAAATAGTTCGAAAAATGAATGTTTTCTAATGATGGGAATATTAGATATTCACATGTTTGTATATAAATGTTTGTTGTATCATTTCACACAGTCGAGCACTTTATTTAATTAAAAGCTGGGCCATCCCACCCACTTTGCTAAAGTGGCGGGGGCACCTTTATCACTATCCTCCACGCCGCTTACACTTTTCAGTTATTTCAGTTATTTATTATATTTATTGTCGTTGGTTCTTCGAAAGGCAAATGCCATTTTTGTCAGCGCCAGCTTAAAACATGCACGTGACGATAGTGCTGAAAATATACATAAATAAATGTGTCGCTGCCGCCAGGCATAAAAGCCGTTGGAAATAAATACAAATAAGTGCAACTGAAAATGGAATACTGCAAAACAAAAAAAAAAAAACGAGAGATGAAAACATAAATCGCCGCTTGGAATACGGCGCTAAATGTGCTCGGTAAATATTTATCGGGCAGGCCAGACCAACGCAAAGCAAACCAAAGATGCAGGTTCTTGTAGAAACTTTGTGTCGTGGTGGGAAATGGAAGGGATGGGATGGGGGGGAGGGGGGGGGGGGGTACTTTGCATCGGTTTGATGGCGAACTTTGCATACAGCAACTCAATGCAGCTCGTGTGGGTTTCCACAAATATTTATTTGAAATAACGAAAGCTGTCGAAATTATGCGCATGCATTTTGAAGCACTTTATAAAATGAGATTTCACAATCAATAAAATAAAGTTAAAGTTCACTTTAAGGTTGACTGTAAGCTGCACGATTAGCTTTTAATATATTTGATGTTTGAGGGGAATTACCTTTTGCATCGAATTTTTTTAAATCCAGTTGATAATTTCAGAAGTGGTTTGGCTGTAATAGAAGAAAAGTTGTTATTAAAATATGTCGTGGATTTTATTAAGTCTCAGTTAGTTGTAAATAAGTTATTGTTATTGTAAATAAGTCTTTGTTGAGTCTCAGCCAATGCTTTGCTTCTTTAAATATCTCATTAAGCACTTTTCACCGGTGCTGACCTAAGTAAGTTGGCCCATTTCCAACGTCAATTACCCAATCCAATTCGGAAAATCAGCGCCAACTGACACATTGAACACTGCACGACTTTTTGCAAGCCGATCGCTTAATGGTAAATGACAATTGTGACCAACGACAACATTAACAACTTTTAAATCGTCGAAATTGAGTAATAAATGCTGCTACCAATCAGAGATGCCAGCGGACAGTTAGCAGCCCACTTAGCAGCGGTTGGCCAATGAAACTTTAAAAAGCCGTTGACCACTGTAGCCGCCGCTGTTAATGCTGTAAATGACCACTGTAACCGCGGAAGCCATGTCCAATTGGACAACAAAAGCGCACACTGTCAAGTTGTCAAATTGTGCAAATGACAACAAAAGCCATATCGACGGCAACGGCACAAACTTGAATAATAATAATAATGGTTATTGTTAGTTGTGAACCGCAATGTGTTAAACAAACAAGTTTATTTGTACAGCTCAGACATTTCAGTTTTCAGCCAGGTCGAACAGGCGAGCTGAGTTTGTAGCCAAACAATTGGCTTAAAATATTCATTTAATTGCTAATAAAACTTTAAAAATGTAATCGAAAGAACAAGCATGGCACAAACTCAAGCGTCAGCTGGAAAATATACTTTTAAGCCGACAAGAATTATTTAACTGATATTTTGTTTGTGCACATTGTGATGTAAGTTCAGGTATAATTTGCTAAAAGCATTTTAATTTGAATCCTTTTAATAATAAAACATGAATATATTAAAGTTGTTATTACATATAAAATAAAATTGTACAGATCAAAGGCAATAAGAGTTCCAAAGTCAGTCAAATGTTGTGTTGCACTTGTTGGTGGATTCAGCTTCTTCTATTTTCATTTACTTGACGCACTGGCTCTTTCTGCGTTACTGTTGCAAGTTGCAACATCTCAAACAAAGTTTCCAGCAATTTGTGCCACAGACATTTGACTAGAGTAAAGTTGCTGCTTAGCTATTTATTATTGTTGTTGAGCTCCTTTGGTACTACACTTATGCAAATGGAATTGAAGACATTGTGAGCGGAAACTTTGTCTCATTTATGGGGCAGACTGGCGCCGCAGTTGGCAACAATTGTCATAAGAGTGCCACTTTCCATTTCATGCTAAATATGTCTCGAGTCTCGTGAATTGGCCACGCCCAACTAAATGGCTCAGGTGGCAACGCCCACAGTTTTGATTAGTTTTAATTGCTTGAAATTGGGAGTGCTGCTCTTTTTGGGGTCCTAATTGAAATTTCTAGCCCCAAAACAGCCTCAACAAGCAATTATGTCAAATAAAATGGAAAAATGTATCAATTGAGTTTCGTTTTTTATTTTTTTTATTAACCATAGTATTTTTTAATATGTATGCAAAATGGCAATTAAAATCGAGGACACACAATATTAAACGAAATTCTGAATATTTGGTGAAATGTGAAGAGAACAGGAGAAAAAGAGAGCGACAAAGCACTGATTGACTTCAGATCACATTTATTAATTCAATTTCGTTGCCTGGCCTAAAATTGAATACAAATCCACAAAAAAAAAAAAAAAAATGAATGCGAATGTCGAGCAAAATATTCGATTGAAATTTAAATTCAAATCAACTTTCGAAGCTGCCCCTAAATTTATGCACAGATGTTTATTTTATTTATTTTTTATCTTTCAAAGCTCATTCCTTCAAAGACTCGACTTATGCGGCCAACGATGGTCCTAAGAACGTCAACACAATAGTGAAAAAAAAATTCGGAATGAATATGCAAAATGTGTGCTCAAAACCTTTTCCAGCATAATTACAAATTTTACTTGCATAAGCAAAAAATAAAGAATATAAAATATTCTGCACAAGCATAAAACAGAGAAAGAAGCCGAATAACAACCATGTGGGAAACTGAAGCTAAAATATCCCCTATTTCATATGCTAACATCTACAAGCGTATCGCATATCGCATATCACATAACAAATAAACACACACACACACACACACACACATGTAAACAAATTTAACATCACAATGTGTAGATACAACAAGAGGCTGAGGTTTGGCAAAGAGAAGAAGCGCAGGGCCAGCAGCAAAGGCAAACAAGCAGTGGCAACTAAAACAACAGTGAGAAAATGCAGAAGCAAATTACGAAAGAAATTTCCGATGCTTCGAGTACGACAAAATGGGGCTGGGGGGCCTGTGGGGGCCATGTCAAGCACAGTGACATTTTCAAGTGGCCGACGTTGCGCTTGTCCCTGCGTCCGCGTGCCAGCTCCCCATTCCAGTCAAATTTGGACTTTGTATCGTTGCCTAGTTGTTGCTGTTGTTATTTTGGGGCAGCACCTCGGTTGCGGCAGCAACAGAACTGCAATAATTGCAATTTCAGTTGTTGCCTTCAATAGACAAAAATGGCTATTTGCATCTCCACAAGTGTTCAGAAGTATAAAAAGAGATTATTTTGTGTAGAATTTATGGAGCAAAGATGTCAAAAATGATTTACGGATTTTCCTATTTGGTTTGTAAATGCATCCAATTTATGTTCTTAGCAAAAACTTGGTCAGCAATAAATGCGTTTAGTTTTGAGCAGGACGGAATTCTAAGTGGAGAATATAGCATGAATTTGTGATTTACAACTAATTTTTTTCGTCTTTTGACATACATTTTGATAATAAACACATCAGAAGCGTTTAATAATTTGACGTGCATAATTGATGAAAATTTGAATCGATTATATTTGATCAAATTTATTAAAGTTGGCAATAAAATTCATCAGATAAATTGTGCAAGCTAAAAGCTTTTCAAAATTCTTGGCAAGGCATATTGATTTTGTTGTAGTTTGAGGCACGTTGTCGACACCTGCTTTAGAAAGAAAGAAAGACCTGCTCGAGCACCATTCCAAGTCAATTGCAAATGACTTGTGGCAACTCAAACTGCCTGCAAATCCGGTATTAGCCTGTCATAGCCAAGCCAAAGGAATTGACCTACCCTTCTCCAGACTGAAGTTAAGAGATCGTGCCACAGTTGTTACTTAGCTGCCAGACCCAAATGCGTGGGCCTAACGGTTCCAATAGACAGAGCAGACAACTTGGTAAGTATCTCAATAGATTTATCAGTGAACAGGAACAAATCTGGAACAATTTGTTGGGGCAATTTGCACCAGAGTCGACCGCATCGACAGCGAACTGGAGTCAAACAACTTTCAGAGTAATCTGGCGCTCAATCAATTTGGTGCAGGTTTGTTAGCAGTTGCGACTGTCTGCCGACTTAAGCTGCCACAGCTAATCAAATTAATCGTTTGAATTAGCCAGTTTCGCTCTAAGCACTGAGCACACTGGACAAACTTGACAGAGACAGCTCAGTTTGTGTGGCTGCAACACAAATTGTGGCAATTACTTTGTTTGTCAGCTCTAAAACAAACTACTTGCAACTCAACATGCCCATCTTGTTAATTATGAATGAAATTTATGCAACAATGGGTGCAGTAGCCACTCACAGACACAAACACGCGCAGAACATTTGTATGCAGCAAAATGATTTAATTTTCTTTTTTTTATCCCAGATTCAAGATACAACGCGATGACTGCGGGGCAGTTGCGCCTGCGCTGCCGCAAATCGGGGCAGATTCAAAGTTAAACATCGCTGATAGGCAGGCAGGCAGGCAGGCAGGCAGTCAGGGGAGTTGGGGAGTAGTCGGGCGGGCACAAATGTCAGCTGTGCACGCCTACAACACACGACGAGATCGAATGATGGGCATGAGCAGGGTGGTGGGGACAATTTGTTCAATTGCGGCAGCCCGTTGGGCGTTACTAATGCGAATCTCGCATCTCGCCGTCTGCATCTAAAAGGCTTTGCGGTCGCACTTCTTCCCGCCAACACCGCACACCAACTAAATGCCCCTGTGGAGCTGCTGGAGTTCAATTGACACAGTAACCTCGTCGCTGCTGTTTTTTTTTGTATGCCTTATGAATGATTGCCGCCTCCAGTTTCTACACCAAGCAACAACAACAAAAACAACGGCAAAGATGATGCATTGAGTCTGTCTGCCCGAGTGCTTTTGAATGTATCTTGTGTGTGCTGCTTGTGAAAATTTGTCATTAGGCACAATACTTGCACATTCTCTTTGCCTGGCATGGAATTAACAAGCTGACTTGTTTGCTGTATGTCACCACCTACTCTACCCATGGGTATCAGCTGTATGTCATCATGCTTGCCACAAGAAAAGCTACTACACGTTTTTTTTTAAATGGTTTTCCACTAAAAGTTTTATAAAAAACTACATTTTCGAATAATCAAAAAAAACTGATGTGTTCATTTGTTTGTAAACACAATTTTTTGAACTGTTCATCCTATAATTCCCAAATAGATTTGGCATAGGTAACTTTAACTAAGTTGCTCACAGAACCTTAAGGAAAGTTTCACTTTCTAAGTTACTCAAGTAATTGCTCTTATTTTGAATTACTAAAATTTTCATAATTTTGTGTGGTGCCAAACATTTCTTTGCATTATTTCTTTCACAATAGAAAATTAATTGCTTGTGTGTCAAAAGTGTGTTTGAAAAGTGTAAAGTTTGTCGGATAGTAGCATACTTTTATAGTCTGTTTTTGTGATAATGCTTAAACTTTTAAAATTCGTTAAAATTCAAAATTAATCATATGAATTTCAATGAATAAATATTTTAGGATTCAAGAGTATTTTCGGTGCGCCTTCAGCATGATTATAGTCTATTGTCTCTTGCTTTTTCTACCATGATGCTTAGTGGCAGCAGTTGTTGTGCTCGGTTCTGTGAAATTGATTCAGCTAAAAATATTTGCATAACTCATTAACCGATGCGAGATAAAGTAAACGAATACGTAAACAAAGTTGTTGTGTGTGTGTTAAACATTTTGCAGTTTGTCGCGATCGTCAAGCGAAAATATTTTAATTAGTTTTTGGGGCGGAGACGCGTCTCGAATCGCTGGCTAATTGTTGGCATTGGCTCAAGATGCGAGACGAGCCGTGTGTTCAGCATTATGGAAAGATTATGCAAACAAGTTAAGGGGTTAAACAAACTACATACAAACACTGGTTACCTTAAGGGGGCTATGGAAATTGGAAAATGGAAAATGAATGCAGATAGTTAATGAAATTTGTACAACATTGTTAGGTGACAGCAGTTCAAAATGTTAAGACGGCCTTTCAAACAAATTGAATTGTTCACATTTGTTTTTTAGCCACTACGCAAAATGAATCCCTACGAGCAGGCACTCCACCAACTGGTAGACCACATTTTAGCTGAAAAGAACTGCAAAGCGGTGAATCAGTCAGTGTCTGATAAACTCGTCGAACTGCTGCAAAACAGTGAGTAACTGCATCTGTTCTCTGTGCGGTTTATCATTGTACACATTGCAGAACTGCGTGAGATAGCGGTAACCACCTCGATTGGAGCCAATCTTGCTAGTCGAGCAACGCCCTGCTACTTTGATGTGGAGCGTACGTTTCGGCTGCAGGGTATTGAAGCTGCTGACCTGTGGAATGTGCGTAACACCAAGTCTGAGAGACCAATGCGGTCAGTAGTCCAAAATCTATGGCCACTGGAGACGGCCGACGATGACATACACCGCATGCCACTTGTGCACATGGGTCAGTTGCGAAATATGCGCAATGAACGCCACATACCCAAATATATGGTGCCTTTTCCCGGCCTGCATGCCTACAGGCAGACGCCATTTGACATCTGCAAGGACAACAGCTATGCCATGAAGCGGGACCGTCGAGCCAAGCTTCATTTGGAAGCTCAAAATGCGCTTTATGGATTGCCGATGCGCAGACAGCAAAACATTTCGCTGTTGATCGAGTCCACGCAGGACACGACATTTTTATGTGAGCTAAATTTATATAGATAGATAGAGAGCAAAATACTTTGTTAAAGATATTGATTGCTCTTTGATTTACGTACATGCAGTGCCCGCTGCGAAGGTGCCAGATATGCCAGCCTTTTTGGACGCACTAATGCCACGCGATCAAGGCCACGATGGGAATGTCTTTAAGTACACTGAACCAACAAATGAGAATGGTATGTTGAACTAGACTCTTCTTTGCCTGAAGAAAATATTATTTACTCCTTACGCATATGTAGCACTTAGCAATCCTTTTCTAAGAGCGCCACAAGTTCAACAAAATCTTGAAGAAAATCCTTTGAATAATGATTTTGAGTTGAATACAAATGATACTGAAGCAACAGAATATAAGAAAAGGCAGATCGAAGAGGTAGTTAAAGAAGACAAAGTTGCCGAAAAGGAATCTGGCGGAGAAGAATTAAAGCAGAAACAAGTTGAAGAGGCTATTGAAGAAGAGTCTATTGAAGAAGAGGAAGTTGAAGAACAGGAAGCTGAAGAAGAGGAAGTTGGAGAAGAGAAAGTTGAAGAAGAAGAAGAAGTTGAAGAAGAGGATCATGAAGGTGAAGATGAAGATGAAGAAGAAAATGAAGAAGAGGAAATGCAGAATAATGGAGATATGGAAGTTGAAGAAGAGGAAGATTCAGGCTATTGGCCTGATTATGAGTACAACGATGATTCCTCATAATATAAGCAGCTATGCTTATAAATGGAAATTGAACTATTATAATAATAAATGAGATATTTAATATTACTTTTCAAGTCTTAAATGTTGTCGTGAAAATATAGATGAGGAAACTTTCTATTGAAATAATATGTGCAATAATCACTCCAATTATATTTACATGCTTGTTAGTCAATTTGAAACGATGTCCAGTTCATTTAACTTAACTCTGCTGTGGGTAGAGGGTGCAGTGCAAGCAATTAAGTTCATTTCAATTACAATTCATTAAAAACTGACACACGATTTTCAAGGGGATTCGACTTGGCTCATCCGCCCCGACGTTGTCGTCCTCCAGAAAGAAATGAGGTAAAAGGGCGACGAGTGCTAAAGTTCAAAGTGCTTCACTGTGGCAAGCGCAGCAGTCGCCTAATTCCTGCAGCTCTGGTTGCGAGTCCTGCTGCTAACGGTAACGATTCCAAAGTATTAAATAACTTTGTAATTTAATTAACTTTGACGTCGGCATCGCCGTCGTCGCAGTCGTCGCAGTCGTCGTGCCGCTTAACTTTGATTAACGTTCTGCAATTTTTCAACAAGTTTCCGTTGAACTTTGGTGTACGGCGGGGCAAACAGAGGGCAAAGCTAAAGGATTCCCGTCTATGTTTAAACTGTAGAGTTTGGATTACGCGCGACTTTTGCAAGTGCCCCGTCTGCAGTTATTTGTGTCTTTCAAGTTATCTGAGCCAAGTATTTTGGAGATTTGAGCACTCGAGCACTCGAGCAGTTGCTGCTGGCTACAAACTCAGACATGATGCTTTTAAAGTTTGTTAAGGATTTCTGCTAACTAATGAATAAAAGAAAGCACAAAAAGTCACATAAAAGAAAAGTTTAACAATTATACACGCTGCTCATCTTGCGAGTGACTAATATTCTGTCCAAATTGTTGAAAAATTTGTATCTTTATTTTGATACACGTGTTGACGTTTCAGTTTATGCTTCTCTCATTGTTGAATTTAACACATTTTCGTTGATTATTTGATTTGGCAACATCGGAAAACAATTCACACACAGTTTGACTTTGATATTGTGCCAGGGCATAAGTTGCAGCTGCACATGCAGATGATGATGATGATGACGATGATGATGATGATGACGATAATGATGTAAATGGAGGCAGCTGCCAAGCGCCGCCTCTTCTTGTTTGGCTTGCCAAAAAGTGTTCAATGCTCACGATTTTGTTTCTGTAGCTGTATAGAAACATTAAAATGCATAAACATAAACAATAAACAACGAGAAATACAATTTGTACATGGGTCGTAAAGAGCACATAAAATACCGATGCTAGCGCCAAAATTTAAATATGCAATAATGACGCAAATGAAAAGAGCAACAACAAATGAATTTAGAAATTGTTTAGACGCATCTGCAGTTCGTTGCGTTGATTTCTTGCTCCAAATTAGAAATTCTTTTATTTTTTTTTTATTTCGTCTTTGAAATTTGATTTTGTGCCCATTACGTTTGTCATTTTAACCCATTTTTATTAGCCATGCTCGCCTCCCGCAACATTTTTGTTTATTTGTGGTCAAGTTTTGCGACGCACAGAGATAAATTGAAAATTATGACAGCTCCGATTGTATTTTTTTGTGGCAAGGCCACAGACTGTGGTCTAAAACTGGACGCAAAATTGTTGTTTCAACTAGTTATTTTAGTTGTGTGTTTTTAGGCACAAGCCTTAAATAAAAAACAAATATACAAACGAAGGAAGTGGAAACATGCAACAGCGCATAAAAAACATAAATAACTGAAATGGTTTCCCATTCTGTCGAGCGGGGCAGTCATCGAGATGCCCTGCAATTAGTTTTAGCAGCAGCTTAGTAATATGCAATTAAAAGCCAATCAACTCGATTGGTCTGATCTGTTCCGATACTTTATTTTTACTTAATTATCCATTGATTTGAAAATCCATCAAAATAATGATGATTTTATTTTAATGCTTCTAATTTTTATGTGGCTTAAAAATCGCTTGAAATTTGAATTTGATTTGGATGGATATTGAAATGAATTTAAGGGTAAGCCTTATGTATGCAAAACTCGACTCTGTCATAAACTTTACATTTTCATTTAGGCTCAGAAGTACATACACATTCAGAACATCCATGCATGTGTGTATGTTATCTTGTTTGCTTGTGACCCGCTTGGCCAAACAAAAGCCAATTTTTCATAAATCTTTTCCGACCCGCAATTTCCCTGCCACATTGCCGCCCCTTATCACAATTCCCCTGTCAACTCACAGCTCACTCCTCTTACTCCCGCCACCCCTTTCAGTACCACCCTCTCCGTGTAACATGCTTGCCATTTTACGATTGCATTTAACCTTTTTCTCTCGAAATACACTTTAAAATTTACCGCTCTGTTGTTTGGCTATAAAAATGTTGTTTGTCGCTTTGGTTGCTCATACGCCCCGTTTGTCAGTGGTGGAGCATTACAAATTGTTGGCTCGTTATAATTATGACGTCGTTTTTACTGTTGTCAGCATAACATGAATGTTAAAATATGTATGCAAGTTTGGGTGTGCGTGTGTGTGTGTGTATTAAAAAGAATCTAAGCAAATCAATTCAAGTTCACGCGCCTTTCAATGGCTTAAGAATTGTGCGACGCGTGTGCGAATTTTTATTTTGCTTTGCCTCGTTTTACTTTCCTTTTGTGACTGGCTTTTTTTGTTAGCGGTCTCTTTCCACACGTTGACTTTGACGAGCGAAAAGAAATGCTAAACCGATCCTAAAGTTGCTTCAGCTGTTTGTTTGTTGCCCTTTTTTTTTTTTTGCTTCTTTTGATTTTTATTTTGCTTGTGTTTGGTTTGTTTGCCTCTTTTTTGCTCTTCAACTGCCTCGTGTTATTTATGTGCATGTATTTTTATTATTTTGTATGCTTTTGAATGCATACGGCCAGCATGTTAAAGTAGAAGCAGCTCCAGCAACAGAAAAACTCCAGCAAATCGCTCGTCAGACACGCGCGTGTTTAGCATAAGAATTTGCCATTGACTTTCTGCCTTTCGCTTGGGAATTACAAATTTTTTTTGGCGCTGTTTCCCAAAACACCAAGCAAACAGCTTCACTCAACTAATGAAGCGAGTTGAGTGGAAACTGTTTCGCCGGCATTTCGTTAACGAGAAAAGACAGAATTAAATCTGAGGATTAAAACACATTTTAGATATTAAAGTAAAAGTAAAAGATGTGCCTAACTATGCCTTAAGGCATCTCGACTTTCCCAGAGGAAAAGAGTTTATGCAAAACTTTTTGCCCCGAAAATCGCGAAATTGATGGAGAAATACAAAATGTATAGTGCTTAAGAGAATAAAATTGCAGAAAGGCAGAAAGACTGTTTGGCTAGAAAGTATTAGGAAAATGGCGAAATGAAGGCGAATTTGATTTGGAACACAGCATTCATAGTTGGCAACAATCAACTAGCCCAGCCCAGCTTCGGTGTATTTTGTCCCAACAACTGTTCATTTGTACGTGTTATTCGCACGTTTTGTTGCTGCTTTATGGCTGCTTTATTATGTAGTCCAAACTCAGACCCAGACCCAGTTCTGCTCACAAGCACAACATGAATACTACTAGCAAAGTTCTCTGCTCCAGCAGCGCGTGTGTATCAAATATCTATGCGTGTTTAAGTGTATGTTTCCTTTGTGTGTGTGTGTGTCAGTGTGTGCGTGTGTGTGTGTGTGTGATGGCGGCATTTGTTACTCGATATTATGGCTGCGATATAAAAGTTCATTTAGTGTATACATATGTTGTATACATGTATACATACGTACATGATGAGTATTTTTAGCATCGCTTTTGCGTTTTACGTGCGTAACGTGTTAAAATTAACACAACACGCCAAAAGCAGATGCCACATTGCGTATACGCTGCGTGTGGCTCACACACACCTGTGCGTAAGCTTGATTAAATTGATTGAATTTGATTGTTGCGCGTGTGTGCGTATAAGAGTGCTGCCAGTGTTGGTAAATGTTGTGCACTTTGCCTTGCAACCCTGTTGCATATTTCATGGGCGATGGTAAAAGCAATTAGGTACGCGTTGAGAGGAGCTAACTTTGTTTCTGTGGCAGATACTCGTTGAGTGCACTCAACCTCAGCTCAACCTCAGCTCAACGTGTCCTGTCTGCCCACCAATTCACTCAACTGTTATGCAAATGTGGCCACGTCGAGACACACAGACGGCAATTTCCACGAAAGTGCAATGCAATTGAATTAATGAGCTTCTACAGAACAGCAAGTGAAAGACAGAGAGACAGAGAGAGAGAGAGAGAGAGAGAGAGGGGAAAAAATGTTGAGCGAGAGACGGTGACGGAGCCTGTATGTAAAAGAAAATGTTTTGAATATCTAATGTCTTTATAATGCCTAAGCGTGCAGTGTGCAGACTCAGATGCATCTGACTGCAACAACAAGTTGAGCTTTGCCAATCAGAATTCACTTGAGGATTGGCTCCCTCCCATCTCTATCATCTCTATCATCTTCGTCTCCAGTTTCAATAGGCAGCAACTCTACAATGCTTCCGTCAGCGGGCTGTCTCATTAGTCCCAATGCACAATTGTATGCATTCTAAACAGTTTGTTATCTTTTGTCAAAGCAAACACAAAAGCAATAGACAACAATAATAAATATGTTCATGCAATGTTGATTATGATGATACACAGATCATGTTGCATTAAGCAAACTTGGCCATGCCAAGTTTCGCATAATCATGGCAAGTGCATAAAGCCAGCAACAAAAAGAAAACACAGCAACAACTGCACAACAGCTTTTGGCCCAGTAAGTTGCCCATTTGCGTCAAGCAGTCTGAACAATGCCAATGCCCAAGTCGTGGTAGGAAGTCAGTTGAGCTGCTAGACAACCTTGGCAGGCAAGGCTGAGTGAGGTGTGTGTGTAGCACAGAGGAATGTTGCATATTGTAAACGGCGCCTAAAAATACAAATGCATGAGGCTGTTGTAAGAACAGATCGAGTCGACTTGTGGAAACTCTTTGAAAGGAGGAAGGAAAAGCAGATCTAATATTAGGAATCACTTTTTGCTCGCAATTGGTTCTGTTTTGTAATAAAAATGGTTGAATTAAATGTTCATGAAATCCGTTTTATTTATTATTTTTTAAGTTCCAAAATTCTTAAAATAAATACACCACTTATACTCAGTAATTCACGTAATAAATAAAATTTATTTTAAATATAATTAAAGTGATTGTTAATTGGACTTTTAGCTCTTTACTCAACGCTGCAGCTCCTATATACCCTAAAGCTACATTTCATCTTAGAATGTAATCTTGGGCAGCTGATATCAAAAACAAGGGCAGCGCATGCGCAACATAAGACATGAGGAAGCGTTACTCCAGCTGCTGCTGCTGGAGAGATCTCTAATGTCGCTGATAGGCATCGTGGAACAGCAGCTGGCAGCAGCTCGAGTTGCAACGCTTAAGGCAAGCAAATGTTAACTACGACTACTACTCCACTTGAAAATGGCGCTGATTTCCGCAATGCACTTTTCGGGTTGCTTCTCTTGCCGTTTATTGTGTGTATGTTTGTTTGTTGGCGTTCATTTTTCTGAAAGCTGAGGGGAACACACGGAATTAGATGCTAATCTGTGCCGGGTAGGTGATGGGGTAAGCAGTTGAAGGAGAAGTAGGTTGCTGTAATGTGCTGTGACGCTATCGCAGCGCTTATCTCCAGTCGCTCATAATGCGCTGCCCCTCTCCAAACGCTCCTCATCTGTAGACTCATTGCGCGACGCTCTAATCAATTTCAAATGGCAGTCGCTGATCTTTTTTTTTCGAGTCGTGCGCCGCTTTTAGCTAATCAGCATTTGGCAATCTCTTTGAAAACATTTTCCATATGGCCAATTCTTCATTTTGCTGTTGTTTGGAGCAGCCGGAGTCTGTCGTCAGTAGACACGACAAATCGCTTTCATGTTGCAGCAGCATTTGATGAAAGCGCTCTGGCAACATGTTGCCAACTGGCTTTTTGCATCTTGTATAAATCACAAGTGCGCCCAGCCCATTCAAAGGCGCAGGCATCCATAAATATTTATTGCCACAGGTCATGAGCAGCCAATAAAATCACAAACTATTTTCGAGTGCATTTTCCTCAATATATGAGTTTATTTATGGGCTAGTATACAGTTTTCTTATATCGAATATATGGTATATCATTTTGTTTAATAATTTGTTGAACACTGAAAGTGTACTCATTAAACAAGGGTATAAGAAAGTTTGACAAGCGTGGTGGCAACTAAGACGAGTGTGAGTTTAATTTTCTTTTTTGTGAAAAACTCTTACAATACTGAGATTAGAAGAGCCTACAAGAGAAAGAAAGTTTCGTAGAGAAATCAGTTTTAATGTATTCAGTGCGGATCGAGGGAGAAGAAGTTATAGTTTTGACATGTATATATGTTTTTTTTCTTATTCTGATTCACGAACAGGGTATTTCTAAGTGGTGCTTTTGCCTAGAGCACTCTTCGTTTGCTTTTCTTTTTCATTTCGATGACCTATGCCCAGTTCCATGCCCAACCCACTGCCCAGTGCAGTTCATTGGCAATGCGAATTATATCATTGGCATCATCAACATCAGCATCATCATTAAAACGTCGAGTGCTGGGTAAATGCTGAATTTATTGAGTGAGTGGGCTGTCTATTGGTTTACCCGTATATTAGTCTTTCTCTATCCATATTTTGTTGGCGCTGTGTGTCGTCTGCTGTTGTCCCTCCGTCTGTCTCTTTGCCTGTTCTCATGTTGCCATTGCATTGTGACAGGAAATAAGTTGATGCTTTTTGTATTTTTTTTTCGAATTGTTTTGCCGCATTGCAACTGAGACATTTTGTGCTGCAGAATCACAGTTTCGTACAGCTTTCACCCACGTAGTAAATTCTGCTTTAGTTGGCTTGGATTTTTAGTCTCTCAACTGCTTACCACACAAGACTCACGTTCACGAATTTGAATTCAATTTCAGTAGTTCTTTGGGCACTCATGCCCACACACACACACACACATTCTCACACACAGACACACTTATGTTGACATGGAGACTTCCACACTCGCAGCTGTAATGCCACCCCTCCACTGACCTTATCAGCTTTTCTATTTTTAAATGGATTTTGTAAATAGAATGAACTTGAAACTATTTTATGTGCCATGTTTTATTGTCAGCAGTGTTTGTATCTGGGCAATCTGTTATTTATTAAATGACCTGCCAAATTTTCCAACTGAATGTGCAAGCTGAATTTTTAAAGTCTTGTAAATTGCTTTTGTGTTAAAATAATAACTTTTCATGACATTATCTTTTAATCGGATAAATTTGGGACATATTTTATTATCGGATAATTTCTGTGCGCGATTTTATAAATGCCATTTCATTGCGCTAAATGCTTGCAAACAATTTGCAACAACTATTTAATTATTTACTTATTATTATTAGTGTTCATTAGTTTTACTAATTTATAGTATAGCCTGTAGTAAAATTGAAACATGTAAAACCTAAATTGACGCTTATGTTTGAGTGGCTTATGCATTAAATGGCTATCAGCAAATAATGTCACAATGTTTCATCGTTTTATGCGACACCATTTGAGGTGTGGCGCATGTACGAGTACATGTGATATATTGGATAACATTGAAGTGACTTTGTCAAGCAACTTTAAAGTCAGCTATAAATTTTCAAAAAGGCATAATTTTGTATGAAATAGAAAAATTGTTCTTTACATCAAGAATAGTCACTTTGTTGATTATTTCAGACAGCGCATCAATCATTTCGACCACGCCAGCAAGTTGTCCAATTTGTGAATGGACCTCTTTCTGCCACATGAGCGCGACAATATTCTGACAGATATTGCAACGTCTGTCACAAAGTTTTAATGCATTTTCCCACGCATTTCTCCCAACAGGTGTCAAGAAATTCTCATATTAAAAATGTACATTCAATTGTTATGGGATAATTATTAAAATGAATTTTCGCAAGCTAATTTACGTAAATAAATTGCATATGACATTTGTGAGGCCCAAAAACAAAGTGAGCGTAAATTTTAACAGCTCGTCAGTCAATCGTTAAATAGGACTGCTTTAACCCGTCAGCATATGACATAAAAAATTATATAAATAAAAAGATATAAGAAATATATATGCTGATATAAATTGCTTGAGCGCTTAACCTAAATGTAGCTAATTAAATGATCTGACGTACAGCGTCACATAAATCAACAGCAAAGTAAATAGTTGTGACAAAAATGCTACACGGATGCCGACATTCAAATAAATTAGCTCATGGACATAAAGAGATATTTATAATAATATGCCTTCAATTTACTTATTTATACATATGTTCTGTGACAAGATTTACTGTCACCTTTTAACATACTATTCAACCGCTTAGCGCAAAAATTGTGCCGGTTCTGTTGGACTGAAAAATAAAAACAATTAGTAAAAATGAATATAAAGCAATGCCCGATTTCTGAGTATCGCAACAAGTGGTTGCTCTTTTAGACTAAATTGAAATTCAATGGAAAATATACACAAAAATCTCATATTGCATTTGTGTGCCAGCAGATGACTAATTTCGTGTTAAAAATAAAGCAAGCAAAACAGGAAAATTGCCAAGAAAATTGGCACGCTTCTTATTTCACTCACGCGCAAGATTCGAAAAAATAAACTAAAAAGTTTCCCTAGCTGCCACGCCAAGAATAAAAGAGGCAAGTCAAAGACTTTGAGAGTGCGAGCCAATTAACCAACTGAATTATGGTGAAAATGCCACGAGCATATCTGCTAGTTTATAAACTAGTCAGATATACGGACTGTATGCGGTTTAGTAGGCTCTCGAAACATTTTCCTTGTTAGGTTGCCAAAAATTCAAATCTTAAACCAAAACAAAAAAATAAATAAAATAAATAAGTAAACATATTGCGCAAAGTGTTTGGCAATTGGTTGGAGCATTTAATATAAATTCAAAATAGAAAGTGACGAAATTGCGTGAAATTAAATTCATAAAAGTTTATATCGCGAAATTTGAGTAACTCAAAGCACTGGCTAATTTTCGAGAAATCTCCTCGTTTGGTTTCAGATAAAAAGAATTGAAATGATAAATTTCCCATTTTTATTGTCAACATTAACATTTTACTTATTTATGTGTTTTCTTTGATTATAGTTGTATAAACAATGTTGATATCATCCGCCAACAACTATTTTTGATAAATTTAGACATTTTACGACAAGACAAAAACATTGATTGACGTAGTCATCACATGAGAACAACTGGTATGAGCTGATCTGAGCATTCAAATAAAAAACAAAACGACGCACTTAATGAGACCCCTATGATGAGAAAAACGTTTGATAATCATCTCAAAGCAATGCCAACAAGAGAAAGAAAGAAACCTTTAATAACACTGGCAGTCTTTGCTAACTCTGGCCTCCAACGACTTGGCTAAATGTGAACGGTGGCAATAAAATAAATAACTCTGGCTGATTTAATGACGGCGCCCTTCCCTCCCAAATAATCTCTGCCTGTCTCTCTGCTGGCTGACTGAGATCTAAACTTCCGTAGCAAGCAGGAAATGCAAATAAACAAAAAGTACGTCAGTGTCGGAGACGGAGTGGAGAGGAGTGCTGCGGTCACAACCTCTCTCATCAACTACCAGCAAAATGTTGTAGCGCACTTTATCCAACAGCAGCATGTTGGCCACTTTGAATTGATTTTTATGGCATAGCTCGTAAGTATTTGATATTTATGCACGCCCGCAATTTGTATACGCATTATAATCTATACAAATAGCGTCGAGTACATGACAGGCCCCTCTGGCAAAATTAGGGGTTGGAGGGCCCTTTGCAAAGGGGCCACAGGATCTGCATGTTTATGTAAATAGATAGTCGAGAAAACCGAGTCACACACAAGCCAAAAACCGAATCCCAGATACGTTCTTCACATTTCAACTGTTAAGCGGATGCGCCTTTAATTGCTGGCATTTTAGACAACCTTTGAAAATAAACATTAAGACTTAAGAAGCAACGTCGTGTTGGGTCTCTTTACGCTTATTTAGCTTATGCTGGCAGCGTCCTCTTTGCTGCAACTTGATTATGCTTTATGGTCAGGCTAAAAAAGCTACTGGACCGTTGCCCAAGGGGCGCCCACATACCCAGTTGTGGTTAACGCCCCCGTGAACAAATTTTTATGCTGTCCCAATTTATGAATTCATTTTTTACATTTTACATCTCTGCGTCTTTTGGGCTCCTACTGTATGTGTCTGTATGTTCTTCGGGACGACGGGATTTTTATTTTAATGTGTAAATATTAACAGCCAAGAGTTTTTGCTTTATTGCTGCTCATTTGCCCAGCCGCGTCATGAACACCAGGAGTTAATTCCAACATTTTGTATGTTTTAAATTTAAGTGCACTTTAAAAAGGTTAAAAAACTAATGAAACAAGCCTTTAAACCCACAATTAATGAGCTAAAAGATTAAATTATTTAGTGAGGTATTTAAAACCCAAACAATGCAATTTGTAAATAAGTTTTAACTCCTTGAAAGCAACACATATGAAATAAAGTACTGTTCTGTAAGAATGAATTTTTCTTAAAATAAACGGCAAAAAATCATTTAAACATAACTTTTTCCATTAGCATTTAAGATTAAGCTAATATTTGCTATGTGACTTGATTCACATTTTAGTTTTTCTCTCTTGTTTTGGGAAACTTCTGTTCCTTTTTGTGCAGATTCATTAAAATTCAATAAGTTTTTTCTTTCAGCCAAATGAATATGGCTTTTAAGTCATACACTTCTTTAACACAGTTCTTTTGGCGCATCGCCAATTTTTTTTAACGCTCGTTTCTTTTTCGCTTTGTGTTCCGTTAATGTTGGGCTTCATAAGTTTTAATTAGCCGCATTTTATGCGAGTCCATTTAAATCAACAGCAGGAACAAAAAACAAGATTGAAACAAAAGCATCAGCGTTAAGCCATTAAAATTGCAAAAGGAAAATCCGACTTGCAGAGCTATTCATATACATTTTTTTTGCGCAGAGTTTGAGAAAATCAATTAGCTTAAGCCAGCGCCTATGTATGGCATACAAATCAATTCATAACTGGTTGTACGCTGCGCTTCCGCTTTCCGTTCGTTTCCGTTTCCTGTCTGTACTCAGGACTTGGACATTGCTGTGTTGCTGCATGTCCCGAGCCTTGAACAAATATTGAAACAACTGATTAGTTTGAGTGAGCTGCAATTGTTGTATGCTGCTGGTTGCGGCTGTCTGCATGCATGTATTTGCTTATATGCAAGGGTGAACTGGCATTAAACAATAGCCATATTTGTCGTTGTTACACACCAAAAATATTCAATGGCCATTGCAAAAGCATATTGCGAAATTGAAATATTCATAGCTTTAAATTGATTTAATAGGCCAGGCATAAAATCGATATCATTCAATTCAATTGAAATTGCAATATTCATATGGCTTCTCAGGCGTGAGTGTGTAAATGTGTGCGTGTGTTTGTGTGTGCGTAAGCAGCTTGTCCAAAGGCGACTCCCTATAATAGATTTGAGCCTAATTAAATACATTATATTCTACTTCTTATGCTATAATCGTAGCTTTAAGTTCCACTGCATACTTTACAAATCATTATTCAATGTGAAGTTAATGTTGCTTCAAATTAATTTTCGAATATAAAATGGTCAATTGTGTATTGAAAAGTAATTATCTAGTGAGTACTTCCATTTATTAGAAAATGGGTTCCTGCAAAGGAAAATGCATTGTGTTGAGCAACCAGAGTTGCTACCATACTTGATCAAAATTGAATTTCCATTTGCAATTTGTATTTGCTGGCAGTTCTACTCACTACAATTATATTGTAAATGCAAATAAGCTTGTTTCGTTACTGCTGCAGTGTGTTTGACACGCCTCACCCATAGAATTTGGGTTCTCATACCAAATACATACAAACTTACATGCGGGACTAAATAAATGTCACCCGAACTTAAATGGCATTCGAGACGCAGACGTTTTCCTAATGGAATCACAATTTCTACCACGCAGTCAAAGTTAAACCAACATTTCTGTTCTTTTTATTTATTTTTGTTCTGTTGTCGTTGTTGTTCGGATTTTGTTGTTCGAGCTAACTGCGAAAGTTGAGTGAAAATAAAGCGACTTCCACTCTAGGCAGTGGGCGTGGCAACAGAAAGTTGCCCAAATTGAACTTAATCAAATTGAAAGAACGTCGACAACGTTGAGCATTTTGCACGCTTCGTTTTGTTTTCGGTTTGCGTCGCCAAGTTGGACAAACATTTTGGACCTAATGGCCAGGAGACTTTTGGTAAGACGGCGTGGGAGAGGGAGGGTTGGCATGTGAGAGCAGTTGGGCAAGTGAGCATGAAAATTGAAATGAGGAATTGTTGTGTCTCTGTGCTTCTTAGTAAGTTAAGTGTATACCCTGCTGTGAAGTTGCCAAAGGGTGTGCTGAATTGTTAGCAGCTTAAGCTAAGTATTAAGTTGCTGCAGGATATTATTAAGAAATTACACATGTGTTGCACGAACAGTTTATTTTAATGGATAATGAATGGTAGCAATTCAACATTCTTAAGCCAATTTAAATACCTGCATATCTTGGGCGTTAGCCAAGTGCTGACTATGCTAATATCGAAAATAAACAAAACTCTATTCTAATTGCATTTGAAAGCAATTTATTGTTTAGAACACACTCTGTCTCTGACAGACCTACAAATTATGCAGTGCGAGACGTATCTGCAAAGCTACATGCCTTTGGCTCCCTTTTGCTGCTTGCAAACTAATTGAGTTGTTGCACGTTGCAGGTGCAGTTAAAACTACAATAACACTAACAACAACGACTGCAACAAAAACAGTAGCAGTTGAAGTCAATTAAGTGGCTTAAGGCGTATCTGGCGCCATAGCCGTTGGCAACATCTTTTAGCAATTTGAATAAGCGCTTTAATGCTCTCCAGGTGACCTAATTACCTAGCGAGGTGGCTGGTGGGCGGCAGGAGGCCGGTGTGACAGCTGTGGCAGCAACGATGTGGCCAACAAACACAACAAAAGTCGCATTAAGCGTTTTAATTACAAAGTGCCATTCAAAAAACAACAGCAACAACAATGTTAAGAATTGTCTTCACTTTGCCACTTCCGCTGCTAACAAGCATATCCTTGTTTTCTTTTGCTTTGCTTTTCGTTGTTTTTTTTTTTCATTTTCATTTTATATTTCTTGCTGCGGCCAGCCCACATCCTGCGACACGTCCTTACCCCAGCCTGTACTTGGCTCACTACCATTGGTTGGCATAAAGCAACTTCAAGCCGACAACCTGTTTGGCCATTTCTACAGTTTTCCGTACACTCTACAAATACATGTATTTTTTTGTGATTCAAACATATTTTTGTTGTGCTTTGTTTTTGTTTTGAGTGTGCGTCGGCGGCTCGCACTGTTTGTGTATTGAGTGGCAGCATTGTTGACCCCTCCACACACACACAAACACACATACGCACACACCAGTCAGCACAGTTGATGATGACCAGCAACAGCACTTACGCTAACTGGGTCAGCCCCACAACACACTCATACAGACTGTGTGTGAATATGAATATGGCATACGCATACGTGATATCTGTGCCATCCATTAGCAATTGCGTAGATCATCTTCTAAGACTATTAATACTTAGCATGATGCATGAGAGCTGTGCTATCAACGAGGTGGCTGCCAAACTGTGAGATAGTCAAGTGTTTATACCAACATTATACGTGCATTACCTTTCAGTTAAGCTGGGGTGTCTTGAAATATTAAGTGTAGCTTGGGAATAGCAACTATTTTATTACCTTTGATTATTTTAATATCATTGTTATAAAGTAAATAATATACGTTGTCCCTAGATAAATTTGATTTTATGTTATGTAATTGAATATTGTTTGTAAATAAAGATGTAAATGTTATTGAAAATATTGGTCAGATATATGTGCCGCACAAGCTAAACTGAAGCCAACTTATTTAAATGGGGCAATGTGGCACTCGGTTAACCAGCGTTGAGTTAACTCCAAAAAGGCGTATTTCGGTTGCATAAATTGTTTGCACAGCTTGTTCTATGTGCACATATGCATTCACATATATGCACATACATATGTTTCTCGAGTTTATTTATGCTTATTTGCAACGGAGCGAACAGTGTTCCAAATTGTCCGTGCGACATGTGGCTTGTATCTGAGCTAAACACACGAGCCAAATCGATGCGCCTAATTGCCTTTGACCAATTCTGGCTAACCGCATGTGCCTGCAATTTCAACTGTATGCCAAATTGTGTGGGTGTGTGTGTGTGTGTGCAACAATTGCAACAATTGCAACATTTATTAAAATGCGTGGGCTGAAGCCGCACGACAAATAAACGCAACAACTTCATTAGCGATACGCTCGCCGCGTTCTCGTTTGCCCGCTGATTGACTGATTATGGTCAAGTGTTTGATTTTACTTTTATAGGCCTCCAACGCCTGCCGCCGTGCACACGCCCCTTGCTGCACAGTGCATTTTAGTGCTGTTGTTAATTAATTATCGGACAACTTTAAAATGAATTTATTATGCACACGCCGTCGTCGAAGCTGGCGAATTAAATGCTGATTTTATTTTTGGCTTGTTTTTGGGAATTTTTTTTTTTTGGTGTGAAGCTCCACGCTTGCATTTTGTTTTGCTTAATTGCGCGTGCTGCACGCGGCGTATGTACGTTTTTGCCATGCATTACACATACGCACAGTTGTGCATGCAGCCAACGTTGACTCAAAAATCAAAAAGCAAATATTTTCTTAGACCCGACACTGCACACATTTCTGTTCGAATCAAATGTTGGAATTTTCTTTTACTATGCATATGTATGTATGTATGTATGTATGTATACATACATACATATATCTCCTTTTTTTGCGAACCGACAAAAATGCTGGCCATTTTTCATGTTGCTACTTTCTGCTTATTTTATTTGTAATTGTTGTTGTTGTTGTTGCTTTCTACTGAAAATTGTGCCATTTGTCTGTAATTTTTTTTTGGGTTTGCTTGTTATGCACACAGATAAATTTGAGTTGAGTTGGGTTCTTGTGAATTTTGTCCGTCCCTCAATTCCAAAAGATAAAAAGATATGCCAGCTTACCTAGAAAGAGAATAAAAAGATAGCAATTGATTAGGCCAGTTTTCCGGATGAATTTGGTTACTGTATAGACTATGTTGCAGACATACTCTTAATTTGATGACGAATCGTATGCATTTTATTTCAATTAGATTTTATTTTGAACTAGAGTTCACTGTCAACTGCAACTTGAATACTGAAATAAATGTGCATTAATTTTACTACTTTGTTGGCTGTCACCTTGCGAAACAAATTCAAATTAAGCGCTGCCACTCTGGGGATTCTATTTCTTTGCATTCTATATGTATCCATTCCCAGTTTTCACTGCAACATACAACAAATGACACTCCGAAAATCTGTGACAAGTCAACGTACAATTCGAAAATGTCACGACTTTCGCACAGGATTAGCTTATTGTCATGGCCAGCACAGCACTATGGGGAGGGATAGTAAAGTGGCAGTGAGCGGCGCTAGACAAAGGCAAGAAAACTATCGCAGCTGCACAAAGTGAATAAAACTAACAAAAATAAACTCAAAAATGGAAGAATAAAAAAGCAACGCCAAGCAGTTGCAAGAAACAAATTTTGCATGGTGTAAAAATTCATCCGATAATACCCTGTGCAACAAATAAAAAAACATCCATAAGAATGTGAATTAAAAGTTATTAAATAAATATTTATATTTAATTTAGGACCAACTTTATGCTTAGAGCTTTGTATATTTTATTCGACACATAAACAACAGCCTCACACTTGCGCACAGGGTATGGCGAAATAAGTGAAATTCTCTCTTACATTTTTCAGTTTTTTAAACATTTTATTTTCTATTGTTTTTTTTTTGCTTGTGGCATACCCTGCAGCCCTTGTGACTTCTCCTCTCTGAAGTTTTGTGTCATCTAAGAAATTGCATTAAAAATGCAAAGCTTCCCCTTTGGTTTAAAGCATGGCATAGTTTTCTTTTTCACCAAACTAATTTGCAAATGTATTTCAATTAAATTAACTTGTTATTTTGTTTATAATAAATAATTCAAAAGAATGTTAATGTAATAATCGAGCCAAATGTGTTTGACATCAAAATATGTAAAAACTACAAAAAAAAAAAAAAAATGGTAATACCAAATGGCAATAACCGCGGATATATATAAATGGAATTTTCAATTTGATTTTGGTTTTTGGTAAAGCTTATAAAACCATTTCACAATTTGCTATCCGCATAGGCCAAAAGATTTATGGCATTTAAACGGCGCCGAAATGTGCCGGAAATTTGTGTTTTATTTGGTATTGTCTGATACAAATTTTAAATATATTAAATGCACATTAATTTCGTATGCCAGCACAAATAGCTCTTCCCCCATTCTAACAACTCCCTGACAAAGTCCTCATCCTGAGAGCTTAAAGCTGACAGCAGCTGTTGACATATTTATAGAATAAATGTTAAAATGGTTTTGCTTGAGAATTACTTCGATTTAATCGATTTTGCCGATGAAGAAACATATTTTTTAAGACGTTTAAACATAGAGCTTTGAATAGAAATAAAATTAAGCGGATTTCCCCTTTGCGAATCACAGTTTCAAGAATACTCTATAATCTTTAATCACAATTCATAATCCCAATAATAATAACAATTACTGAGTCACAACATCCTTTTATACATTACTTATTTATATCAATAAAATAATTATTGCTTTACAGTCAACTCTTGAATTTGATGATTTGTGTTTGGGCAGTTTTTAAATTTGAAAGCTATTAATATTCAGAGGCTTCACTTGTTCAGCAAATTATTCATTAATATCCACATTTTTATACGCATGCTTAACATTTATAATTTCGCAATAGCACACCTTGAATTATCCACAACATGTATGCTTCAATGACCGTTAGCTAGCCTAGGAAGGCATGAAGGCTATATACTTGCGGGTATAAAACATTAAATGAAAGCTGCCAAAAAAATTAGAATTCTTTTGAACCATAAAACGCAGTCACATAAAAAGATATTATGGGTGTGCTTAAAACAAAAAACTAGTGACAGCCAAGAAAGAACGTAGATAGAGAGAGATTGAGACAGAAAGAGAAAATTATAGATAGAGAGAGAGCGAGAGCGAGATAGAGTAGGTGACTGGAGCGATAAAAAAGCGCGCAAAATCTGAAGAAACAAAATGAAAAAACCTAAACTCCAATAAAATATTCAAATCGTGAAAGAAAAAACCATAAATGCAAAAAAGGAAACCAGTAAACAATTTTACGGCATCAACAGTTCGAATATCGAAAAGCTATACAAAATATACAACTGAACAAAAATTTATGCGCCTGGCATGCGAAATTCAAGATCATGTCCACAAATCAAAAAAAAAAAACAAAAAACAAAACAAACATACTCAACTATTTGGCAAGAGACACAACTTTTGGAAACCAGAATTGAAGAAAACCAATAAAGGCATGAAACTGTCTCACCATTGTGATAAGCGATCACGCATGAAAGTTTGAACCAAAAAAAAATAAAATACTTTACAAATACCCTAAAAGGTTCCAAGTCGAATTTTGAATACAGAACAATACTTCGCTGATGGCAAATTTAATTAGCAACTTCTGAAATGAAAGCTTTATGCTATATGTGAACTATTTAAAAATATAAGTTAATTGACTGAGCCCAGTACATATTTTTATTGCCAATCGAAAGACAAGCATCGCTTTTAATTTCTCCACCTGAGGGCGTCGCAAACTTTGTGATAAAGTAATAATACTCTTGCGCTTTCTCTAAAACCTTTGTTGGTTTCTTAAGAACTTGTGAACGTCGCTTGACTGGTTTCTGCAGCTACCCAATTTATGTATGTATAATCAACTCGACCAAATGCTCGCACTGATGTCAGATGACTGTAAATCTGTTTTTTAATACCCTTATTTAAACTAAGCTCGAGTAGTTATTTTTTTCCATTTAAAGCAGCTTGTAATAAATGCCAAACACGTTCTAGTTCATGAGGCGTCAATGAATTTTTTTAATTAATCCATAGAAGTGGCCATAAAATCGTCCAAAAAAGTTTAACGCAAATTAATCAAAGGCAGAGACCGATGAGGTCTTCTGTTCTTCAACTGTCAGCGTGGGGCCACTTGATGAGTTTGGTTTATTGAATTAATGATGTAATACTACGAGTACATTACAAAAAACGAATGACAGATGAAAAAGGAGAGTGTTTTTTAGCATTATAAATTCCATGGGGAGTCGGTCTGGGTGTTAAAAAAATAATAAATATGCAAAATGTTGGGAATTGTTATGCTAATAATGATGGCGATGATGATGCTTATGGTGATGCTTCCGTTACTGCTGCTGTATTTATTGCACTGACTAACTTGGTCAACAATCATACTCCATTATATGTAGGAGGTATGAGTAACTTTCTGTAAAGAATAGTTGCTATCTGTGCGTTTATCTTATCTGCCTGGCAAGGCATGAGATTGCCAGCAGACTCACTAGCTTGTCATGTAGCGAAACGTTAGCAGCTACGACAACTAGTACAAAATACTCGTAACCGAGCAACAATGACCCAAAAAGATTTACGAGAGTATTCAAGTGTATCACTTAATTAGGTGTTGCAAAAAGAAAAAGAGCACGAAAAATAAATCAATTAATTAGCTGATAATGTTATTGCCGAGAAAAATAACTTTAGATTTGCGATAAGCTGCAGAAGTATGGCAAAGTACACTGTTCGGTTATCCCAAATAATTATTTGATTCTTATTCAATTTATTAGTAAAGAATACATGAACTATTCAATTATTCACGTTCCCATTTTTACGGTATGGTATGAATATATAATATAAACTAGAAACATCCAATATAATCTTTTACCAGTTGAGAAAAGTGTATTATTTCAATGAAATTTCTCAAGAATTATGCTTAAGAATTAGAGCCTTTTGTAATCCCCATATCAATAATATACTTTGTCCAAAGCTTACTGAAATATTTGTATCCTTTAACAAGCTTTGTCCATTATACCAAGCATTTCATTTTTTTGTTTAGTGTAATATCCAATTTGTTTGCTTCGGTAATTCTGAAGAAAAAATCGCAAATCATGCACAGCTTTCTGATTTGTTATTACAAAACATACCTTTGAGCTTGAACTTTGGTTCGTTAATAAAATGTGTAAGAATGAAAACAAAGAAAAAAGAAGAAAAAAAAGAGTACTTCAGTTTAATGAACTCGCAATATGCGACATTATTATGGCCAGACACCACTCTAAACCGAAATTGTCAAAGTCAGCCGTAAACAAGAATACGCCACAAATAAGCAAAAATGAAAACCTTTGGAGGGCACGGCCCCATAAAGTAGCTCAGTATGGTTCTGTCTGACATATAATTAAGGGCCACAAACAAAAAAAGAATACAATAACCGCAAAAATATTGCATTTTGATCGAAATAGACGAAATAGAGGTGTTGCGGTTGATTGATTAGAGTACTTCTGAACCTGAAATGCCAGCCAACATTTTTCTGGCATGCATATGTCAAATGTGTGTGCAATGTTTGGTTAGCGGTTTTGGCTGCTCCCAATTGCTGGCTAACGAATTGTATGGGATTGCAGTTGCATGTTACAAACCTAACTCTAATATAAAGTCTTACAAAGTCTTAATTAAGAACTTTTGAACTCAAACACGAAAGAAATGTAACCAAAGTCAAGTTCAACTTTACAGACAAGCAACGAGTCGTATGTGCAATGTGGAGTCGGCAAGAAACAGAAAAATATCGCGAACTACAAAGCTTAATTAAAAAACTGCCATATATTTTTCTTGTCTTTAATCTAACCTTTCGACCTTAAACGCTAGCGTATGGAATGGAAACAGTTAATCCACTGGCCTCGGCTTTTTCAACTGCTTCTGTTTCAGTGTGATTTATTTGAATGGCGCGTGGGTCGCAGGCGAAGCAGCCACAAGAGGTCAAGGTCACACCGACGAACTGACGAAGTGACTGGCCGGCTTAGCATTCAGGAAATGCCTTAGCTGACGCTTCACGCTTATCAAACGGCATCGAGTGCTAAGGGAATCGATTAAAATTCAGCTATTTTTAAAAAGCGCATCACTTTCGTTGTGATTTATGATGTTGTTGTTTTGTCTGGCGTCACGTCTCACCGGCCGCTCAATCAAACGCAATTGAACATTAACAAACCTCGACATCCGTATCGCCATTTCCCATATATATTAATGTCAGCCTTAATGTTAACAATTTGCAATGCATCAAGCGCCGGCAGCGGTGTTCAATTTTGACGCATCGAACGATTCCCAGCAGCTGTTGCAAATGGCAGCTCGTCTCATTTTTCGTGTTTCAATCTCTTAACGACAAGCACTTTGTTTGAAATTAATTTGAATGACATTATTTGAAGTGATTTACTGCAATATGAGGCATATAAATTGCACATTCTCAACCAACATAAAGTAAAAGGTAATTGTAAGGGAATATTATGGAGTGTTAATTATGAAACGCACCTGTTATTTGAGCTATAAAATCTGGCAACATTTAAAAATCATTCGCTGATTTCCTACTTTATGCAGAATAAATAATGTTTTACCCTATTAAATTTGTTCACAATGATCTAAATTGTAGTAGAATCCGTCAATATTTTTTGAATATGTTTAATTAAAAGATTTTGTTTTGCTTATGCAAATAAATTTCCATTGTTTAAAGCTTCTATTCTATATTGTATATGCATAGTTTGTTCTATTCATAAAATTTTGTTTACTAATCTGATTAATTTAAGAAATCAGATGAAAGCATAGAATCCAAAAAATTAGCTGGCTCAATTCAAGTGGAAGCATAAAGTATAAAATTCCAAAATGCTTTGGCGATTAGCTCATTTCCACATGTTTTATTTTAGCCACAACAAAGGCAATACATTCATGCTTATGCTGTTGGTTATCTAATCTTATTCTACTTATCTTTATCTAAACATTTGCGCAATAACTGTACACTAGCTGAATACGCTATGCGAAAGATGAAAACGTAGATGACACAAAGGTCGCACAAATGTAGCCGTCGGGTGAAAAGGAAATATGAATTGTCGTGCAATTAGTAACGCAATTGCAAATTAATAATCGTGCAGTGTCTCGTGCGGCACTTTCAAGGACAACAAGGACACACACACACACACACACACACATACACGCATTAAATTACGCGACACCCACGCAACGTTGACACGGGGCACACTTAATAGAAAATGAGCCACTCAGCGGAGAGGGTTGAACGGTTGGGCGCGGTTGAGCAGGTAGCAAAAAAAAAAAACAAAAAAAAACAAAAAAGGAAAAGGAAAGACCCCATTACAATTTGCAAGAGGATGAAAATGTATGTGCGGCAAACTTTAAATTCATTACACACACGCAAACTCAGCGAGTGAGTGAGATGGCAAATGCTGGTGACAGCTTCGCATAGACATGGGCGGGACGACAGCGTCAGGTGAGATTGGTTTAAGCTGCGGTCACTCAGCAGGATGAACACGGACGTTGAGAGCCCACGCAAACACCCAGTTGAACTTTTGCGTAATGAGTTTACGAAACGAGTGAGTTATCAAACTTGCTTCATCTATGTGGAGAATTAAAGGCATTCCAATTTTGAGTTGTCATGACTTTATTGCTTCTGTAAGAAGTGTTTTGGCATGCTACACAAAATTGTAACGGAAGAGAAAATCGTAATTTTTCTTTAAATATATTATAGATTTGTTGAGTAAGAAGACCTTTTGATTTCATTTTGCCCTTGCAGTCGGTTCCTGCTAGGACTATCTATATGTTATCTATATTACTGTGCGCGTGTTCGTAAGTTGACCTGCCTATTTCCGTGCACATTCACACTTGTCAATACAAACACACACAAACACACACAAACACACTGACACACTAATGCACACACCTCTCTCAAAGGACAGCTCAAGCCTGGCAATCTAAAATAAAACGAAAATTTCGTGTCTCGCTTCTATTTACGCTTTTATCTCAATAGCGACCCTGCCTCTTCCCGTTGCACGGTTCGAGCCGCTTTTTTATACAATTTGTATTTCGCCATTTCTTCTATTTACTGGCTCTGCTTCTACCCAACTTTACGTCTGCTTCGTGTTAACCTTGGCCCAAAGCATTAAAAGCGTGCCAAGTGCCAACAAATGGAGAAGCATGACGGCACATGCCTGGTACCAATCGTCCGAGAACTGGACATGGACGCCACAATGAAAGCGACAACAAACATTACGATCTGATGACTGGTACATTTAAAATTCGACAACTGGCAACTAAAGTGCGAGGCGCATCCCAATTCGTGCGAGGCTCCTTTGGCACTTCCCTCGTCTCTTTAATTTTGGCCATGTGCAAATTCCTGGGGCTCAGCTTTGCTTATCGCTACTCTCCCATTTCCTGTTGCTTCACGGAGCTGTTGCATTTTTCATGCCACTTCTTATTTAATTTTTATTTTTATGCTCTCTGCAAAAAGTTATTTGTGTTCTTGTTGTTTTCTTTTTTTATTTTTCTCTTTTTTTTTTGTATGCTGGCCCTCTCCTCACATTTCCACTCACATTCGCACAGGTTTATCACATTGCCTTCTTGTTACACTACCTTTTCTTATTGCCTTGCCTAATGCCTAGTTTGAATTGTTTGGTTGCCTTATACTCTTCATTTGCTTATGTATTAGAAATGGTACGCAGGGGCAAAAGGGACCTTGCGACCACACCAGAAAAATGATCGAGTCTTTTGAAAAAGTTAGCAAAAAAGCTAGAAAGACTGTTTGCCCGGTAAAACACAGAAATTGTGTGGGAATTGTTTATTGCGCATCTTAAAGCTTAAAATATTAAAGAAGCCGACATATTTTTTAGCTTAGCTTAAGAATTTTGACTCAGTAAAAATTGATATGACTGAACAAAACAACGTGTGAGTCAATGAAATATATATTCCACAGTGTGCAACGCATTCGAGTGTATTTAAAATTCGTTTTATTTATTTATTTTGATTTTTGGTGTGTTTCTTGTTTTTGTGCATGTGGCATTCTTTGTGATATCCCAAGTTGAAACAAAATTTGCCGGCGAATGTTTTCTGTGTTTCAGGCTGCTTCGCGTGCCTCCAACAGTTGTGCAGGGCTTTATTTTCCTGTTTGCCGAAAAAAAACCGCAAAAAAAAAAAAAAATATATATAAAATATATATATATACATATAAAACACACTCAAATGTATTTTTAGTGCGCTGCTAAATATATAAATATATGCGCGTTGGGGAGAGCACCTGAACGCAGAGCCTGGCAAGAAATGTTCCATCTACTTTTTTATTTATGAGCCACCGAGCGATGACGTGTTCGCCATTTGGTTATGCCTTCAAAATGCGCCACATGCCAGTGGAGCAGCGGTCGGAGGAGTTCCTGCTGATGGTGCTGAAGGTCACTTCGAGTTTTGGAACTGCTGATGCTGCTCTCCTTCACCACTCACCGCTACCACCATCAGCAGCCTCGCTTGAATCGATTTTAACGATTTCCTTTTCTACCTGCGAGAGGCGAAGCAAGCCGCCAACTTTGGACACTCTCTGTCGACTTATAAATATGAAATGCATTTGCAGCGCCTGACAATGGCAACCGCAGTAGCTTTAAATGTGCTTTTGATTGACAAAATTGTGACAAGGACACAAGCTCATTGTAGGCGCCCATTGTGGCCCGCGACATTAATTGATGAGCCAAGGATTTAGGCATAATGCGAGCGAGTCCACTGGAAACCACTGAAACTTAATTTCAACTGTGCTGTTGTGTCGTCATCATTGTAGCGCCTTGTGCCTACAACTGACAGCTCATTAATAAACGGATTTTTGTCTGTTCAGTGGGTTGGGGGGAACAGGGAATAAGCAGGAAGTATCTACAACTACACTGCTATTCAGGAGTAATACGCAATTTCCCATCGCTCGGCTTTTGTTGACGCTGCTAATCTAGTACATAAATCTACCGTTTTATTAACTCCACGCCAAGGCGATCAAAGCATGGAGCTAGCGAAATGTTGGGGGAGTGGACGATAGGTGGTTGTTGGGAGGCGCGTAGGTGTCGTAAATGTGGTTGGCGAGTGGACGGTCACACAATGGGTGCACAGTTCACACCTTTAATTAGAGCATGCTTGATAGTTAGTTTATGGCCAGAAAGGTAGGAAAAGCTTACTAAAATTTGAAAAACGTGTGTGATAATCAAGTTGAAATCACTGAAAATCGCAAAGTTTTCTGTCTGCAAAATCATTTAAATAATTAAAATTTTTAATTATTGTTAACAATTTCACTTTACTTTGCATGGTATTCAGCTAAAATGTGATTTACTTGGTTCACATATATTGAAAACTATTCTTTTCACTCGAAATGGTACAAAATTAACAGAAATTATATAAAAAACACAGCCAGTTGTAATTATTATGTTAATCAATTTTATGCAGGAATATTAATGAATAATTAATTTATATAATTTGTATTTGTTACGACCCACGTGTAAACGACTCATCACATTTTAAATATTCATGAACTGTTCATTTTTGCATGTATTCATTTTCGGATATGCCTTTTTATTATTAAATAAATAGTTTCACTTCAAGTCGCCTTACAATTCTTTTTTATAAATCATGTTTGCCAATTTTTAAATTTGACAACTTTATATTTTATGACATTCTGCGACAGTTTTTACTATGCTAATGCTATTAGAAAAGGCTTAAATTATACCTGATTTATTGGCACTAACCTTTTACGATTTCCAATTCTATTATCGCTTAAGTCAACAACAGTTTTCAAAACAGTCAACAAAAAACAGTTGTTTCTTTTATTTTGCACCTCACAAAACTATATTCGACTTATTATTTTTGCCGGTAATTGAGAATTGACCTTTGGCGGATGGGTGAAATGGAGCCAAATATAGTTCTCAATTTTCGCGCATACAGCAAATATTGAAACTTGATATTTATTTTGGCCAAATGCACAGATTTTGCCAATTAGCGTTGACTCGACGCGAATTAGCAAATAAGCCACATAAGACACAAACTTGAGTTAGTAGTGGGAGGTGGAGATATTATGGCCTCAGATACCGCCGGCACAACAGAGGCGCCGAAAATTTCTCCTGCACTTGTGAAGTGCACTTGTCACTCGTGCGTTTTTCTCTTTTTTTTTTTTTTGTTAGTAGAATTTATCGTTGTCAACGGCTCGTTTGAAGTTCGGTCTTTTTGTGTGATTGACTCGTTTGGCCGCGCGCACGTCCGGCCACTGCGACTGTAAAATTGCGACTGTGCGCCCAGCAAACGTAAACGCAAACGCAAAGCCAGCACGAAAATTGAGTCCAAATCGGCATGCCGCACGTGAAATACCCTAACAAAGGTATGAAATTGTGTGACATGTGTGCAGAAAGTGATTAGGATTCAAAGTAATTTAATTAATAGGCTCAAAGTGAGGAATACCAAAAACAGATTAAAGCTTAGACTAATCAAACAAGTTTATAAATAACTTGCGATCATTTGTGAAGCATTAAGCTTGGGCAATTATATAACCGAAAAAGCAGAGCTTTCTTTATCTAATCTATTTCCCTAATTCTGACAGGTATAAAACTTGTTGGCAGGCATACCAACTTTTTCGCATTTCTTTCAAAGTTTTCATTATAAAGTTTGCGACAAATGGTTAATACCCCACGCAAGGGCACAAAAAGCAAAAGCCGAGCAAAGTCAGCCGGCTCCAATGTCGACGTTAGCAGCGCTGTTGCTGTTGCTACTGATGCTGTACTCTCTCTCTATCTCTATCTCTATCTCTCGCTCTCTCTCTTTCTCTCTCGCTTGCTTCTCTCTCACTGTGTGTGTCTGAGTTTGTTTTTGACTAAAAATTCGCCGGCTCCATGCTTATCAACATGTTGCAGCGTTTCTTGTATCTTGCTTTTGGCGCGCACTTTGAAACAAAGTTGCGCACTTTGAAACAAAGTTGCAGGGCTCAAAGCGCAACCAAGAATTTTTATTTATTTTTATTTATTTTTATTTTTTATGCGTATTCGCTTTAATTAATTGGGACTGCGTGATTTATAATTTATACAGATTGTTTTTTTAGCTGGCGTTTGCCGCTTATTTATAAACAGATCAAAATTTATAGTTGGCGATCCATTTGCAAAAAAATGTTTGCATGAGATCAGCATCCACTAATTTATGATGTTGCACAGGCAACACTGTTTTCGTTGCTTATATTAATTTCTGCCAAAAAATATAATATTTTTGCAACTTTCTGCTTCAGAACACAATTGTGTCTTCTGTTTTCACAAGATTCGTTTGTTTATATGGGTTAATTAGTTGGCAAACATCATTAAAATCATACATTTTTCGTAGAGTTTCGTATTCAAGTGTAATGATGCAATAGCCTGTTGATATTCTCTCTTCTTATTTATAAATATTGGCGAATACGCCACGAGGTCTGCGAATGAGTTTTCTATTAAATTAACAGCAGGCAATATATACTTAATTTAATAAATATTGTTTTCTTTACTGCTTCAAATGAACTTAATTTTATATTATTATTACCGTCAATATAATAAATCTCCCGCTGTTGATCTCAGCATTTAGCAAATTATATTTAATTTATTAATAAATATATAAATATAATTTAAATAGTAGATTACTTAAAAAAAAAACATTGCCATGCTTATAAAACTTTCGAGAGCATAAAGAGTCTTTATATGCTGAAATGTCACATACACAATTTGGATTATTTGAGCCTGACCCATTTAGCTTTATTGACAGAGACATTTAAGTGCCCGCTGCACGGATAAGTGGATATTGGATAGGAGGCAAACTGGACTACTGGAAAAGATTTGTTTATCTTTTGCACTTGTGGAACGATAAACAAATGGCACTTTAGATTGTGTGGTTTCGGCATTGGCAACATTGTTGCATGAATACATGCTGCAAATGGCAAAGGCCGTTGGAAAACACCATAATGAATTTTCGTACGTAATGTAAACAGAACGTTATTATTAATGAAGCGTGGACAATTTGTGAGTCAAACCAATCCAATAGTTGGAAGTAAACAGCTTTTTAATCGAGCGAAATTGAGAACGGAAAATAAAAAATACAAATATTAATTTATGAAACAGTGGATGGGCAGCGTACAGGGTGCTTGTGCCTGAATGAATGGCAATGCTATAAATAAATATGACAAGAAATAAACGTCAACGACGACGTCATCGTAGTAAAACACAGAAATAGAAGTGGTCAATCCACCAGTTGTTGCCCACGCGGGGGAGATGGGTGGCCACATAAAGCACAGCGCCACCATCTGGGGCGTGGGCTGGCATTAAACCAGCGGCGCCAACTTTAGCATAAACAAGCAGCATTACACGTGGCTAAAAAATATGTATATACAACCGAAATCAACGCTAGCAAAATTAATTACAATTTGATAGTTTTCTTAGTTTCTGATAACGAGGTCAGAATTTTTGTTTCTTCTGAAGTGATCTAATCTAATTGCCATGGAGTGAGCATCACCGTAGAAAAGGTCAATCCAATTATTGTCTAGCAGCGCGATGCTTCAAAGGAATTTTTTAACAGATTGTTTCTTTGGCACTCTGCTCTTGAACTTGCGCAACTCATGCGTTTTCTGGCGAATTGTGTTGGTTTTGTAGACTGAACCCACACGTGTTTTCATTCGTCAGTGTCGATCAACTGTCTAGCCATATGAATTATATTATTAAATTGGATGTAAGATAGACTGTAATTGCACGTGTCATCAAGCTGATTTAAATGCTTGACTTAAGTTGACTTAACTTGTTCAAAGTAGAATACAAAAAAAATAGGTCAATCCACTCTGCCATCAGTTTTCAACTTAATAAAAAATTGTATGCTATTAAATGTTCTTCTAATAATAGTTCGATTGCATTATAGTTTTTGCGTGTGTTTGCCAGATGTGCCAAATGTTTTCGCACATTCCAAAGGAAAACAAAAAAAGAAAAGAAACTTCAACATCTGAATTTATGCGAAACAATGTGTTGCTTTGCTTAAATGAGAAACAATCTGTATTTATACAGCACCCATCCCCCCAATTGAGTCTAATTAAGCGCTAAATTGTTCGAGCAGTAATCAAAAATATAAAAAAAACAACAAGTAAGAATTGACTTGTACACAGATCTCGACTAAGAGATATCCTGATCAAGGCTGCTTAATTTACTAAATCGATTAGAACCTCATTTCTTATAAAAATGTTTGTATTCACAAGCCAGACCTGAAATCACTGGGTGTATGTAGAAACGGGGGCAAAATACACGCAATTATATTTATTTTTATTATTATTTTATATTTATTATTTATGGTAGTTTCTATCCGTTCTTGAAGAAATATGATAATTTTATTGGTACATTAATTGTGGCTTTTGTTGCTGTCGGAAAGGGATCTGTATCGATATGAGCAGAACGAGGAAAATTGTTGGTAGAATTTAAAAAACTTGATCTGCCCTTGCTATATGAGAATTTATATTTGCAGTTTCTCGCTCTTCTTACTAAGATGATCTTGCTCATGCAGATAGCCGGTTTTCCTGAGACACATTTTTACACAACTTTATTACACCATTTTCTACACATTTAGGGTATACACAAATAAAGTCAACAATTAACACAAAATGGAATGTCCTATAAATAAGCATTGAATGAATTCTTATACCGAATTTAATGGGATACGCAAACTTGCACTTGTTGCTAAAATGCCAAGTTATGCGTTCAACTATATGTGTAAAAAAACACCCACGACGAGCACCTACTGAGCAAACTGACCAATACAAAAGAAAAATCATCGCAGTGCATGTCCAGTCGGTTGAAATAATCTCTGGCCTCGTCCATTTCCCTGTCTGTGCGTGCCATATTCGCCAAAATGCGTGCCAGACAAAAACTGGCGCATATAAAATATGGTTTAGCTTAGTTCAGGAACGGGATTTAATAGTATTTTTTTGTTTTTTTTTTATTTTTTGCTGAAGGTCGCGAAATGCATGCAGCATTCTAAATTCATCGTTTGTTTTTATGATTCAGTGAGTTCACACATATAGCGCTAGTGACTAATACAACTTTATGGCTATGCAAATGGAAAATTCGCAAATCAAAGACGATGATTAATACCGAATACAAATAACCGGTGTGGCATGTTGCCAATTATGCCACACTGTGTATAAACGAAATTGAAACTGGCATATTTTAATATATTGCAATTAAATGTATTAAATGTATTTATTTGATAAGAGATGGCAGAGAATGCGTATATCTTTGGAACTGCTTGGGAACACACACAGACAACAGGCAGCTGCAGATGCCGTTGTAGACGCATCTAAACGTCACTTAATTGGTTTTCGTTGTTAATCGCCGATTGGCGCTAATTGAAGGCAACTCGTTCAGCGACTAACTGGCCAGCACAAGACACAAGACACAAGACTGTCGACTAAGTCCTCAAAACACGGCTAAATACAGTGGCAGTAAACAAACTTTGTCATTCGTTGCAAGTGGCTGCGCTGTGTTGCGCCTTCAAGGCCTATGCGTTCAGCACAGAGAGAGAGAGAGAGAGAGGGGCTTACACTAAGGAGCGAGAGGTGAGATAGAAACATTTCAACATGGGAAGGGGAAGCCTTGGTGTCTGTTGCCTCTGTCAGTGGGCCGCATTGCACTAATTGATTTTCAATATCTTAACGGCATTCACTTATGTATATGCTGCCTGCGGCTTGAATACTTTTCAAATATACTGCATCAACCGGTGGAATAAATGATCGCCAAACGGTTTGTCATATTTAACCAATGTGTAGCTAGAATAAATTAACAATATTTACAATTCGGTGCAAGCATTTAACTCTCAAAGAACTTAAATTTTTTTTTTTTTTTGTGACCCAAATTTTGAAATGTAATGAAAACATCAAATTCAATTGTCAATTAACATTGGGTTCAAGTTCAATTGGACAGCATCGTTTTACGCAAAAAGATTAAAGCTGAATAACTAATTAGCGAAGCAATAAGAAGAATTACAATCTATGAGCCAACCCGAGCTTCTGGTGAGTCAACCTTATTTAAATTTAAATTCCGATCTAGATATATTTCCGATTCTGATACAGCAGGAAATACCAAATGTTTACTATTAATCTATTTACAAATCTATGAATGATATTAACATTAAATTACAAATAAACTATGAATAATTCTTATTCATGGTCTTGATGATGCATGATGTGTTGTCAACAATTTCAGTCAACGAGAAACGATGACAATTCTCAGCCAACTAAATCAGCTCAGAGTAAGTGTGATTCATACGTTTGTAAAGTTATTTAGATGCGTAAGCATGATTGAAATTACTATTACTAAATATTTATCAATTAAAATCAATCAACCAATAAATTATTTGTACACTATCTGGATAACTGTTCAGTATGCAATATTTAAATGATTGATAATTCGTTTGATTAGATAGTTAATCAATTATTTTGTAAATTAGCAGTAGACAGACAGACAGACACATGTGTGTATCGACAGGTATTCAAATGGAAATTGACCGCAAACTGGCAATAACACGTATACGTCACGTCGAACGAGCCCCCTTTTCACTCCATGACTAATCAGACAGCTGAGTGAAATTTAATTTGTCAAGCAGAAAGCGAAAATTTGCTGCACTGTGCACTAACTAATTGCGTTTTGCCGTTCCGCACTTTGGCTGATTTTGGCGGCTTTAAATGTGTGCAGAACGCATTAAAGATGCAAACGAAGTCGCGGCCGCAGCGACGGAATCGTGTCAATTACACTTGGCCCATTTGACACAATAACGGCAGCAACTGCACCACCAAAATACCACCGCAAGCCGCACTGTAATCGTGGCCAAAACGGAACCATAACTGTGCCTAGTCTCTTCACTCGACTGCCTGCCTGCCTGACTTTTGACCATATTTGGCTGTGCCTTCTTCCCAATCGCTTTCCCCCTTTCCCCAATTCCCTCATCAACTGCATTGGCACTGCCATTTGGCTTGATGACTTGCCAATTCCTATGCATATTTAATTTTATGCTTATGCTCATGTTTGCTTTATGGAAATCTGAGATTTTGCCAAAAATTGAAAATGAACATTTTTACGCAAGAGGCGAATTGAGCCGCACAGTGGTTAACGTGTAAATTATAACATTTCAAATGTATACAATTTACCAAGCTCTTAATAACTGTTATTTCAAATTGAATAATTATATGGCAAATTTTTGAATTTAAAAATAATTAACAATTTATGAAAATCATAAACAGATATTTACACAGATTAATAATTATCTTATTGTGAATAAGGAAAGTTTTATAAAAGTGAATTTCTTGTTTTTTTTTTTTTGGAAACATACATTCAATTTTTCTTACCACAGTGCAAAATATTTATAATTTTCTGTTTTTTTCTTTTAAACATGTGTAAGACATATTTTGGGTGCACTTTGGACCTTGGTGCTGTTAAGCAAATGTTTAAAATGTTGAAATTGAAAACAAGCATTTTGTGCAGCCTGGAACTGGAGCTCTGGGAACCAGTGAAATAAGAGAGTCCAATAAAAAGCATATAAAATGTATAAAAAGTTCAATTGTATCAATTTGGGCGGCAGCATTTTTAGTGCGAAAATAAATTAAAAGTGCAGAGACCGCTGAGATGTTTGTGAGCTTGCCATACTCTCTAATGTGGACGAATACTCGAACAGATGCGGTCAGCGTGTAGATCTCATCAATCATAGCCATCAATCAGACGTGCAGAATATGCGAAAAGAAAAAAAAAACTATGTTGGCATCTTTGAAGTTGGCGGCGTACGCCATAAAATGCAAAAATTGCGAAGACCAATTTTGTGGTCCATTTCAATTGCGAGTCGAGCTAAGATATATGCAATACACTATGTCTGTATCTATCGAAAAGTCGTAAGAAATAATAAAAGTGGATTGTTTGCACGGCATTTTTGTTAGCTCAGTCTGAGAAGATTAATTAAAAATCCTATGTCTTATAATAATTAGCTCAGCCCATGAAACAATTTTACACAAATTGTGGTGATCTCATTCTACTTAGAAATTTTCAATTGTTTCACATGTTTCTTACACATTTCTAATTTTTTGCACTGATTCATTGCCCCTTTACAATTCAAAATCCCAGCAGTTTTCATGTTCATTTTGGGAAGTGGGCTAGTGCCAATAGAATGTGCCGGAAACGACAAAATATTGTGGGGCTAATAAAGATTATAGTGTGGATTAGTTTTGCCAAAATCTATTTTCTATTTTTCTTCTTTAGAAGTGTAATTTACAAAAATTCGTTATAATTAAAATTATATAGAATTCCAAATGCAGTTCTTCTTCTTTCTTTGCCAAGATTCCATTTACGTAGCATTCAAAACTAAATACTTCTTTCAAATGCTTGTCTGCTCACTTTACTTTATTAACAACAATTGATTTCCTCTTCTTCTTCAAGTTGGTGATATTGATTCACAATTGATATTGATCGATGTGGATATTACCTACACTACAAGTGGCGTGCCACATGTGTACATATTTTTATTGGCCATGATTTTACCTTTTGATTATCAGTCTTCGATCTAGAACCATTCAGTCAATTCGAGTATTCTACAGGCAACCCAGTGGCATTCTAGTCCATATAGACTCTGCGTCATCAGCTCACCACGCGTACAATTAGCACGTCCCCATTTTCGATGTCTGGGGGCTGTCTGTTACCTCATTAATTAAAGCATTGTGCGCTTCTATCTGTCTGTTTGTGTGATTTTATATATACTGCTGAGCTTTTGTATATTTTAAATACAATGAAAATGGGTAGAGTGGGTATGATAAAAGTGTGCAATAGTATGTAACGAGCAAAAGTTATAGCCGTTATAGCAATGATTAAGCTGATCTCAGAGACAATAAGAGATCGAGATCACAGTTTGCAGTAGTTGTACACCTTACGCATTATCATGTTTATTTAATTTGATCGATAACTTTCTCCGTATGACGTATTTCGATAGTTCTCAGCCTTCAATAAAATTAGATTACTTGCATTAGCTTAACTACATGTTACATTTCAGTATTCAACGCCATTCATTGAAAAAAGTTGCAGTACAACTAGAACCTCTGTGTTAATCGATTCAACAAATTTAATAGCTGGGTTCGGGGCATCTCCTAGTCGGGGTCCCACGACTACAAATTTCAGACTTGTTTGGTGTGCAATTATGTACTTAAAAGCTGCTTTTTGAGTGTTTACAGCGAAAGGTCTTTAACAGTGTGAAAAAGCACAAAACGACTGCTAATTACAAAATAGTTAACGATAAACAAAACACACTTTCTGGCATTCGATGCGACAGAAAAAGCCATCACCATTTTTGACATCTAATATGTATACATTAAAATTGGAAATAAAATTCCATGACAAGCAATTTGCAGCTGTTTGACAAACTCAACTTAACATTTTAAGCATAATAATTGATTAATTAAATACAATTTTTTAAAGACTAATCCCGAGTACCGGCAGCTACATTAAAGACGTCAAATTTTCAAAATTGATTGAACAATATGATGATCGTTATTGTCTCATGTGTGTGTCAGTTTCTCGGCAAATTCGCACGTATTTCAAAACATGTCAAGTATCAAGTAAGACACATCATTTGTATCATTAAGCCATTATTTCCGCCTATTCCAGATACCCGCTCGTACATAGTTTCACTTGTCACTTGTCGAAAGCTGTTGCTGGCTGTTCTTTGGCGACAGAAGACGCGCGCTATATGGCGTATCAAGTGCCATTCAATGATACTGAGTCTTTCATTTGCAAATGACATCATGAAACGGTTCGTGGTCGTGCATATTTAGCGCCTGATCGCATTCAATGATGCTGTCGCCATTAATCACAATCGTTGTCTACGAGACGAGAGTCGGGGGTAAACCTAAACGTCAATTGCAATTGGCTGTGAATGCTATCGGGAAAATACCACCCACACATGCTTCAATAGTGGGAGAAGACTTGAAAAATGATATATCTACTATGCACTGGCACGAGTAAGAGAATTTGTATATTATAGCATTGGGTGAGACTGAACGATGTGGATGCGTACAAGTCAATCACAATTAATATAAGGTGGTTAAATTAGGACTCTAGAGGCAACAGGAACGTTTGTCTGCTATTCAAAGTTATCATCCTTCTTGGCGCCGACATACAACACTGACCAGGCCTTGTCCGGCATCTCAGTATCCTTTCTATTTGCAGAGACACTAAGCAAGCTTGCATTGATTATGTTTGCTTTACTCATCTATCAAGTGTAATGAAATTACCACATTTCCGAGCTGGCCACCCGATGGCGTTGATGCGGGGGTATGCATATCTGCTTGGGAGACGATTTCAGTTCCAGCTTCATAGATATTTCACTGGAGAATGAATTCATGTATGCCGTGGCTCCAGCACCGGTCGCCTCAGAGCCCTTTCCTCCGCACATTTCAGCTTTAATCTGCGAGGACATAATTCTGTAACATAAGTATTTGAAACTATCTAAAGTGTTGTATGAATTTCTTTTAATAATGGCCAAAAATTGTTTTCATAAAAATTTTATTGCTTCAAAAATAAAACGAAGGATGAAACTTGCTTTCCTAAAATGGTTTCTGACTTATTCTGTTGTGTTTTTTAAATCATTAAAGCAAAGCCTGCTTAAATAACAAAATAATTAATCACATCAAATACAGGGGTGCTACAAAAACCCAAGCGCTTGCCAGTTCGCTCCAGAAATCATTTCCATTTCCTTAGAGGCTCTCCTATCTGTGCCTATGAATCCCTGAAAGTATGCCGCTTTTCATAGCTTTAGCGCAGCTTAGCCAATGCCGCAACCTAATTTGTGTCACTACTGTGTATCCGCTATTACACTATCCGAAACAGTAGCCTATTTTCCTTCGAAGAAAATGTTGTTTAATATAAACGTCTTGAGTAATTGCATAGTTATTAGGTACTTATTGTACTGTATTGTATAATTGTATAATATTGTATAATTATGAACTCTTGGTAAGCAAAGACTGCACTAAAATATATATCAATAAATGTGATCAATATAATGATTACCCATTGTAAAAGTTGGACGAAGGAGGATGAAAGCTTATATCCACCATAAATATCAAGCTTTGTTAAAAGACGTTAAAAGCTCATCCATGGCAAATACCTACCCAACTATACATAGCTTAATTACGATATGTACAGAAACGATATAGATTTAAGCTTTACTCACATCGGCAACAAGTAGGCCAGGGATTTGGAAGAACTTACCGATTTTATGTATGTAACAATTAAAATTAGATTTCAGCATATTTTATATTTGAGATGCATTGTGGTTGATGTATATAAAGAATTTTCATTAACGTTTTTTTTTAAAGCTTGTTTAGCTTGTCGGCAGCAAGCACTCTTTTTTACTTTTAAAATATTGCACTGCTTCAGACTGTCCAGTGAGAAAAAAATAATACTGATAAAACTAATTTCAAACCCATCCCGGAATTATTTTAATTGCCCACCATTTCCTTCCGAATCATAAAACAGTTTGTTATTTGAAATTATTACTTAACGTATAATTCTTTATTTATACTCTTTGCTAAATTGAGCAATTATTTTTACTTAATTCTTCAATTTAATTTCAATAAGTTTTTCTTGCTTTTAAGTGTTTTTAGAGTTTTCATCATTTTTTTTTTATATTTTTGTTTTTGCTAAAAATAATTTAAATTCATAATTATATACCTAAGTTCAAGTTTATTGTTGTATATCATTATATTAATTATTATTTTTCATTGCAATTTTTGTTGTAACTAACGCAAACTCATTTTCGCACTAATACATTGTGTGTGTGTGTGTGTGTTATGTGTGTGTTTTTGTGTGGTTGTACGAGTTTGTATGTGTGCCTGTGTAATTGTGTCTAATATTCACCTTTATATGTATGTATTTATATACTTAAGATAACTGTTCTGTTAATGCATAATTTTAACTAGTTATGTACACAACTATATATTGTTATGACAAATGCTAGAACATATTTTTTACCGACTGTTTATTTTACGTGTGTTTTATTTGTTTTGAATCATTAAATAAATATAACAAATATAAAAGAAATGTAAAAAAAGCAAACCACTTTGAATGGGGTAATATTTTGTATTTGACTAATTTGTCTGTCGATCAATTGTAATTGTATTAATTCTGCTATATAATTCAAACGGTTCTCACATTTTTATTACGCTTTTGTCTAATTGTTGCTGTTAGTTTTCGGTTTACGGATTTTTGTTTTTTTTTTTTTTTACTTGCATTCAACTTTGTGTATGATTATCATTAATTGTTTGGTTTTTAAATTATTTCTTTTTATTAACGCGTACTTCAGTGTGTATTATTTTTGAATTTTGTGAACATTAAAATTGTATGCATCAGTAATTTGTTGCTTTTATTGTTTTATGAACTAATTTCGTTAAATTGCATAGTTAATTCATTGCGTGTGTATATTTACTGTATGGGCAATAATTAACTTATTTGGTTTTTGCTTTTTTATTTTATTTATTTACATTTAGAATAATGCAGACAACATTTGACTAGTTCGGCTCAAGTGATATGCACCTAAGATACTTTGCCAATAGAAAGTATCTCAGCTGTTTATCAAATCAAACTCACAACCAGTTAACATCGTTTCGTAGTCGTTTTGCGTTTCTATTGTTTCTTTTTCTTTTTAATACTTGGTTTTTTTTAATTTTATTTTTTAATTTAAACTTTATGCAATGTTAACATTTTCTCTTTTGATTTTGTTACAAAATCGCTGCCACGTGGCTTTATATTTTTGTTGGTTTGATGAATTTATATTCAACTCATTATTGTTTTTACTTAGTTATTTAAAATAATGTAAAAAATCTGCAAATTGCATGCTCCTCGTTAATTAATGTGCCATTAAAAAATGTCTATGATTTTCTATATGTATTCATTCTTATATTTACAGCAGTTTTTGTTTTTCGTTTGTATTTTTTTCATTTGTTTTTTGTTTTGCGTTTGTTTTACTTATATTCATCATCTTAGGTTTGTTCAATCTATTTTGTTGTTGTTTTTCATTTATTTTTTTTTCATAAAACCTTTTTGGCAGTGCATTTATATTTATTATTCCGGTTTACTATTTTTAATGATTTCAGCTAATAACTACAAATTATATTAATTATTTTAATGTAATTTATCTGTAAATTAATTTTATGATTAACTAACAGCAATTATTTACAGTTGTTCATCTTTTGCTTACTATTATTTATTTTATTTATTTTTTGTCACGCAAGGTACGTTTGATTTAATTAATTTATTGAAATTATATAAGTATGTGTTTGTGATTCATATATTTCATAATTTGTTTATATTTAAGGAAATTCAAACTAGAAACTTACTATAAAATACAATTGGAAGACAGTTGTTGGGATCCATGCACTAAAAATGAATTTGCAAAACTAAAAACGAAACTATGGGAGAAATATTTTTTTAAAAAATGTCCTCAAAATGAAAAGAGAATAAAGTAAATTTGTTTTCGGAATTAACTAAATTGTTTTCTATGAGCAAAACGGCTTATTGCTTATACATAAATTGCAAGCAGTCCCTGAAGAAACTTGTTCAACTTTAACCATAAAAATTCGCATATAAAATAGTAAATAAATAAAAAAAATCACCTTTCTATATGCCATATTTAAGTTTAACTTACCGATTTAGTGAAATGCTCAATAACATTGCATTTTTTTATGTGTCAGCTACAGTTATTCTTCTTGCATATGTTTAATTAGCTTTATTTTATTTTATTTTTTTTTTTTGTTTTTGTTTTTTCATTTTAATTTAATTGTTAATATTTTCATCTTATTTGCTTTTTGTTTTGGTTTTTGCTGTTACCGCAGTTGCTGAAACTCTAAATCTTGTAGCGCTGCTTTGATCTCTCACCTCTTACAAATAAGTATTTAAAGTTATTGTTTAATTTTATAACTATGCTTGGGTAGTTGTGCATTATTATTTGCATTTGCCTTTCGGTTTGTTGTTTTTGTTTTTTGTTTGTTTAATTTGTAAGTTAAATATGCAAATTCAAAACCTGTTCTTAATGCTTAAATTGAATATACAAATGTTCATACTTATTATGTATACGCACTGTTAGCTTAGGTATTTTTAAAATAGTCGTTGTTGTGGTTGTTCTTCTTGTTGTTCTCCTTGTTAATTCATAGCCGACTGCCGTATGTGAATGTGATAATGTGTGTGCTGTCTATATGTGTTTGAGTGAGTGTACATAGGTGTCTGTCCATCGCACATTACAATTTGGCTTACCACAAATAAATATTAATTTTAATCGTCTTCATCATTTGGCAGTGTAAAAATTTAAGTTAATCATTAATTTCGCGATTTGTGTGAGTGTATGAAAAATGTTTCATTTATTGCTTGTCGAAAAGTGTGTTCTAAAAATGCAGTTTGATCGTCCATCTACAGCTAATCCTCGTCCAGGCTCTGCGAGCGTCGCGGCTGCGACTGCGACTTCGAGACGACCACATACTTGCGCCCAAAGTATGGCGAATCTAGAGATGGGGAGGGGGAGGAATTTAAGGCTAATCAGCAAGAGTGTGGCTCACAATCTTAGCTCATTTCTTGCGCAGGAAGTCAGTGTATTTGCGTGCACGCTTGCGCACCTTCTTGAGGGCATTGCCCAGCCGGAATTGCTCCTCGGCCAGGTCGTGTGTGCCATAACGATGCGTGGTGCTCGTGTTGGTGCTGGTGCTATGATGATGGCCATGGCTGTGCGGATGAGAATGCGAGTGCGGGTGCGAGTTGTGCGCCTGTGTATACTGGCCGTGATAATGCTGCTGCTGCTGCTGCTGGTGATCTTGATGGTCAAAGTGTGAGTGGTGCAGGTGCATATAGGCATCGCCAGCGGGATTCACCGAGGCTGAGGCTGGTGAGCCGGGTGACATGGGCTGTGACAACAAATTGTGCTCCGAGGCGGCATCGAAGGAGTCAAAGTGCAACGATGATGAATGCTCGCTGGTTGTTGATCCGCCACCATCCAATCCATGCATGCCAGCAAACTCCTTGGGCAGTTCATCGATGCCCAGCGGCTTCTCAAAGTGCGAATTGCCTGACATGTTGGTATAATCATAGCTGGGATACGTGTACGGCAGATAACCCGCATGATGCGCCTCTGAGCTGACCAGTTGATTGTCGGCATCTCTTTCCCCGGAGCGATTATTAATGAACTTCACCTCGTTGGCATTGCGCTCCTGGCTGCTGCTGCCAAAAACAATGTTGATATTGTTGCTGCTGCTCGATAGATTTATGTTGCTGGGGGACAATGGCTCGGGTGGTGCCTGCACTCCACCAGGATTCTGATTTAAATTCGTTTCCTTGCTGGCGTGATAGCTACGCTCGTATCGCTGGAAACATTCGCCCGCATCACTGGAGGCTGTGTTGGTGGTGTTGGTGTTGTTGTTGGTGGTGTTGTTATTGTTGTTGCCCTGCTGGAAGTTGTTTTTGTATTGAAACTCGAGCGCATTGCTAGGCTGAAACGGGTAGTTCTTGGAATTGTTGAGCACATCACCAACAGTTGGATTGCCCTTGGACAGATACTGATGGATATCCTCGCTGGTAATTTGCAGATCCTGATCCAGATACGTGTTGCATTGTATGTAGTTGTTGCAGCAATTGTTATACGCCTCACCCTCCTGATCTTGATGGAATAGGACTGTGGTCGACTCCTCAAATTCACAGTGATAGTTGCTGCCACGTCTCTTGCGTGCCGCTGCTGAGGTGCTGGGTTGATCATCATACAGGGTGCTCTTCCAGCTGCTATTGTCCGTGCTGCTGGTCATTTTCCGGCATGGCTTCATGTCCGGCTCGGGCACATGCCAGGCATCTACTTTATTTTCTGTCGTTGCCGTTGCCGCGTGTGCGACTGTTGTTGCTATTACCTCATCGGTGCCACCTACTGCGCCCTCGAGCTCAAAGTCAGTGGGCGACTTGCCATCGGCGAGGAAACTCCAGCGAATCGGCGATGGCGAGCATGCATACTCCGGCAGATCATTACTCAGCGCTCCCTTCGAGCTGTGGCGCTCCAACGTGGAGCCCCGAGAGGGTGTTGCCGTTGCCTGTCGCTGCTCCCGCTGCTCGATGTATTTGCTTTCATTGGCAATCTGCTTGGCACGATCGAAAATGGATGTCAGCGAGCCGAGCTGACTATTTGGCCGACTGGCATTTAGGCCCCGCAACGATATTGATGTGTAGCTGGGTTGGCGTGCCTGGAGGCGTTGCTGCTTACGCATCGCAGCCGAAGCGGATTTGATGGAGTTGTTGCGGCTTAAAGAGGATCGTGAGCCATACAAGCTGGTGGAGTCCGTTTGATAGCAGTAGTCCGAGCTGGTGCAGCAGGAGCTTGGTCGTCGCGACGATGAGCCATACAGATCCTCAGCAAAGTACTGAGCCAGCTCAGTGCGTGATGAACTGCAGCAGGTCTTACGCACCATTATCTCTTGGACCTCACGGTCGGCACACGCTGCTTCCTGGCAGGCATTGATCGACTGGCAGGAGACATCGGTGACGGAGCGATGGCGTCGACTGTTGCACACATGACGCGAACTGTGGTGGCCACCGCTGGCAGAGTAAGGCGTGTGGGCGCCCGGCAGACTGCCGCTGCCACCAACAGCAGCGACGCTGTGCTGCCGACGTCGACGACGATAATGGTGATGATGTGAGTGCGATTGCGGCTGACCCGATCCCGTACCTGGACCCGTACCCTGACTGTGACTCTGATTCTGACTGTGACTCGGACCTTGACCCAGATGTGAGTGATGGCTGTGTGGTGATGTGTGGCGACTATGATGCGGACTGTGACTGTGGCTGTGCTTGCGCTGCGACGATGGCGGCTGTGTCTGATGGCAGTGTGAGATTATGGCAACCGCCTCCTGTTGCTGGAGCGGCTCATGCTTGTGTTGACCATGCGATGACTGCGTCTGTGGCGCTTGATCACATACAATGTCCTTCTCAAAGCTGCAATGCACATATTCGTGTGTGGTGGTATAACAGGGCTGATGCTGATGCTGATTGTGTGGCTGTGTGGCGGCTAAGGTGGAGGAGGACTGCTGCTGCTGCTGTTGCTGTTGCTGTTGTTGCTCCTCAGTGCGGCTCGTTGAATGTACACTGGCAGTTTCAGGAGGTGAGGCGTTCCTCAGTCAAGGCCCGCTGTTCGGGCAGACAGGTGCTTGCTGACGAAGGTGATGGGGCGCAGAGGCAGCGCTCCGGCCCTGGTGTGTACTTCGGCCGCCGTCTAAAAATCGCTCGGATGCAGCTACAAAAAGCGTAAAAGCCACAAAAAAAAATAATAAAAAAAAACGAAAAAAAAAATATTCCAATTAATAGAGCCACCAAATCAGCTACTTTTGCACTTTTAATTCGGTTCTTTCTTTTAATTCAGTTAGTTAGTTTGCTGGCTGGATTTAGTTGTAGTAGTATGTGGTTTTAGTGGTAAACGCTAAACAGTGCATGCAAAAAGTACATGCCAATAATCCACATGCGCATTAATTTTATAGTATTGTAAAACAAGTTTCGAGCAATCGTCATGCAGCTTAAAATAACTGAAGCAACTGAATGACTTATGAAATGAAATGACTTTAGATGCATTCTCAACAACTGCAAATATTCAGATGTGTTTTCTTAAGTTGATAAAACACATGCGAAGATTTGAGGAATTGCTGAGCAAGTGAGAATCTTTGATCTTCTCTGTAAAAATTCAGATGATTGCATGTTTGACAGTTCAGTGTAATCTTTGTCGCATTATTGGCACTCTTTGTGTAGTGTGTTTTGTATCTTTGTATTTTTGGAGTCTTTGCTGAAATCATGTTTACTTAGCCAATTCATTTAGTTTGTTACTTTTAGTTGATCCCAAGTTCGCTTTCACTTGCGTACTATAAATACAAAAAAATGAATAAAAATGATATGTAAATGTTTAAAGCAATTGATAAGCTAAAGTTGTCAGCATTAGATGAAACTGCAGTCTGCAGTTCGTTGCGACTTAGCCTAGGTAGATTGTGACTTAGATACGAGCAGATATATTTTATGGTGGCTAGTTTATTGACGAGCTTGGTGCAATTGTGTTTACGGTCTTCCAAGCGGCACGCGCGGCATTTTTATGTAAATGCTTTGTGGCTTTTTTGCCCCACCCACATTTTGAGTGGTTTGTGGGGCAGTGAATGTGGTTTAGTGGCACTTAGGAGTAGTGATTATAACCTACATGACATTCTTCCGTGCGCCGAGTGCCTGCGAAAGCTATCGTCTCGCCCATAGTCAGACTCATTGTAGTAACATTTGCGATTAGGAACTGGCGTTTGTATATTTGTACCGTAGTTTGTATAGCAAGACGAGGAGCCGGCGACACCGACTCCGCCACTCGCGTAACTCGTTGATGTTGGACCCAAGAGATTGGTGCTATCGCTTAACGGATAGGGACCCATGCCTTCAACCGTCAACGAGAACGAAGTCGTACCAAAGACTTTAGTATATATTTTGTAAAAATATGGTTTTCGTATGGTTTTTTTTTTTTTGTCATGCATTTTTCAGATTTTTGCCAATATTTTGCATTCATTTCTCAATTGGTCACATACAGCAGTAATATTATTTTTGGTGTAATTGTTGTATTAGATGTTGTTGTTGTGTACAGATCCAGGTGATGTTTTGATCGGTTTCCAATATTGTTATTCGCCAATGTTAATAATTTATTGATGTTTTTGTTTCATATTGGTTTTTGTTTAATGCGACACCATTCATAGTTGCCAAGGGAATTATGAATGTATGCGGTGGAAAGTAAAGAATATGATAATTAAATTTATATTGATTTTAAAAGTTCTTATAGATGTAGTAGCTAACATTAAATGGCTATGATTTAATATATTAAAACAAGCAGCTTAAAAGAATGTCAACAACAACAAAGTTCTATTTCTGTAAATAATCGAGGTAAACGCAACTGTTTATTTAATTTTAAGTATTGAGAAATTTTATCTCAACTGATTTGTGTTAGATCGAATATAAATTTAACTTTAAAATGTACAATTACATTTCACTCTCAGTTTTATTAAAGCAAAATTCTACAATTTATTCGTATATATAAAATAATAACATATTATTGCATTAGGTAATTTGGAATACTAATAAATATTTTGAAATATATGTATGTGATACTTTACATGCAATGCAAATACACAGAAGTCAGACATATACTAAAAATGACTTGACATGGTTGGATGTTTGTAAAAAGATTATATTGCAAATGAAAAGTAAATATACATGGCAATGTTTGCTAATTACTCATAAAAATATATGATTATGCGTAATTTTGTGTATTATTTTTGTTAATTCCATCATGTATCTGTGTATCTGTGTGTGTGTTGGTTTGTTTGGTAGTGAAATTGTATAAACATATTGCACACTAAAAAAATAATTCGACATGTTCAACATGTGTACAAAATAACTGCAACAGAAGTGTATATATATATATATATACCGTGTGTGTGTATGTGTGTATTATATACTTGAATGTGGGTGTCTGTGGGAGTGTGTGTACTTTTTGGCAGTTTTACAAGTATATTTTAGTTTATTTTTAGTTATTTTTAGTTTCTGGGCCAAGCTAAACGTCTGCTTTGTTTACCTAAAAGTCATTTTGTATGCAGTATTATGTTGGATATGTGTAATTGTGTTTTTTTTTTTTTTTTTTGTATTACAACATGAATGAGTAAATATTGTATTTGTTATTTGTATCGTATTGTTTTGTTAAGTGTGTGTTTTATTTTCGATTGAACGAGAAATTTGCACAACAAATAATAATTTAAAATTAAGAACGTAAGTTGGGATTTTGTTTGTAGTAATTGCAATTTTTGACGATTTTGTTTTTGGTTTTTTTTTTTTATTTATTCTTACGTGAGTCATGTTGGGTCTTCTCCTCAGATACCATCAATGCGGCATGCTCGATGCCAGAATTCATACTTTGTGGCTCCAAGCTATTTGTGCAGTTTAGCATACTCCTGAAATTCGCACACTCTACGATTATGTTTTAAGTGTAAACGTATTTTATATTTAATTTTTGCAAACTAATGACAGCAATTTGGAGACTTTGGACATAAACACAAATACGCGCACGCACACAAAGGGGGTGGCTAGGAGGGCAATCAATAATCGGGAACGGTGTGTGTTTGTCTGTCTGTCGGTGTGTGTCTGTGTGTGGAAGTGCTTGTGTGTGTGTGTGTGTGTGTGTGAATACCTGAGCTGAAAAATCTTAGATCCTAAGTTTAACTGGCTTGGAAGTTATTAAGCGCGGCTGTCATATGATACAAATAAAAAACAGAAACAAATACAAATAATATCAAACAATATTTATTTAAAGAAAAAAAGAGTATGGAATGCAAATTAAAGTAAAAATATATATGTAAAATAAATTAAAAGTAAATAATAATAATCGCAAGTGCAGTCGAAATCAAACTTTTCCAATCAATTTCACTTCGAAGCTCAAGCGAAGTTGAGAAAAACACGATTTTCGACTGTTGAGAATGCGACTGTTTCCGTGTGCACACATTGGAATGTCAATTAAATTTGTTACGACATTGCAACAGGGTGGCAAAGTACTGGGCAGAGTCGGCAGCTGCCCCACATTACTGTACTTTGGCTCGTGTTGCGTTAGAGTCACGTTGCGATATCTCAATGTCCGCCTCAAAGCCACTGTTGACACTGTCGTTGACACTGGCCCCACTAAATGGACAAGCAACATAATCAAAATGTGTTGTATATTTATATTTATACATATATAAATATATATTTATATGTATATATATATATGTATATATGTATGTTATGCTGGTGTGTGTGGTGTGCGTGAGTATGCGTGTTGTTTGCTGTTGTCGTTGTGCAATGTGAGTTTTTGACTTAACACTGAACATTTTTGGTGCTTTAAACTAACCAATTTATTTAGAATGAACAATGAGCAGAGAGGACAAAGACTCAGGGCGGGATTTTGAGATGTAAGGGCGCTGCATGAATTAGAAATTGAAATTGGATTGTTTTTTTTTTTTTGTTTTTTTTTTTTTTGGGAAGGGTGACATGAGAAATATATATAGAAAGAGAGTTACAAAACGTTTGATAATGAAACATGGCATTTAAATAGAAGAGTACAGAGTATTTAAATTCATATTAAATATTTGAGTAATTTATATTTAAATTGCTAAGTATGAACTTGTATTAATTAAGTAGTTGTCAACTGTTTCCAGCTGTTTATTGATTGTTTGTAGTAGTATTTTTAATTGTAATTGTAACAAAGTAACGAGTAGTACAGGCAAAGTTAAGCAGACATGCCGAAAAAGTATGAAACTTTGAGCGCAAGTTTTCATAGAATTTTATTTAGTTTGTTTTTTGTTTTTTATTTTTTTTGGTGTTTTTGTTTTTGGTTTTATTGATTAAAATTTACAATAAAGTTGCTTTAGAGTGAACTAATAAAGTACAGCAAACGAGCTACGTTTTAATAGAGCGAAACGCTTCAGATTGAAGTTTTTGTTTATAGTTGTTTAACTTGAGTTTATCGAGCTGTTTACTGGTTTGGTTTTTGTTTTTTGTTTTTTGGTTTTTGTTTTTGTTTTTCAGTTTCTCTTAGTTCATGCAACTTACCCGTACAGTCTACTATCTCGAAATGTCCTTTAGTTTTTTGGGCATACATAGAATGGACATTGGTATTATTTTCAAAACAGTCGATAAAACACAATGTGCAACAAAATAAACAAGAGATAAATTTCAAAAATTAACAAATTAGGCGCTAGAGTTTTGCATTGCATAGCTATCTGACTATGCAATACAAACAGAATATCAAATACGACACTTAATATATGCAAACCGCATAATAAACTTCCAAGTAGATAATTGATCATAATAAGAAGAGACAACTATTGACATTTGGTTTCTTTTGGGGATTCGTTTTAGAATTTGTTGAATTTTTTCTTTATTGTTACGGTCAACAAGTTATGAGTTTTCTGGCAATGTTGAGTTGAGCTGCTCTGAGGGGTTGTGGGTTATAACTTATTTTGTTATTGTTATGAATTCAGAGCTAGTTATCAAATTGCAATGAGCTGTGTGCAGAGCCTAATGCTTTAAAATGGATCTAACCAACATACCTGCCGTTGTTGTGACGGAAGAGTGCCAAGATTTCCTCAAAGGTTTTGTTTTTGGTCTCAGGAACCTTCTTGTAGGTGAATATCCAAAATATGGCTAAGAACACGCTAAATGGCAAGAAAGTGTAGTTCTCCAGAGCGGTCTGAAATCGAGAAAGTAAAAATCAATTTAGGAAGATTTGAATTATAGAATTAGAGGGCGAGTGACCCACCTTCATGCTGGGGAAACCAATGCCGACCACAAAATTGGCCATCCAATTGACCAGCACCGCAATGGCCATGGCACTGGGCCTGGGACCCTGCGAGAACAGTTCCGCTGTGATCATCCAGGGTATGGAGCCGGGTCCCACGGCAAAGAATACAACAAAGCCGAGCGTGGCCACCACAGATAGATATGACATCCAGTCGATCATTTCCTGCACATAACCAAAAAACTCCTATACAAAATGCATAGTAATCGCATTCTCGATGATTTGTAGGCTTTTCATTTTTCTTCTTGTTTTCTTCGTTTTTCATTCTCATTTAACGTTTAAACCAAAACAAATCAAAGAGGTTGTCATCATATTTATAAGAAAGTAAAGTAAAATTTGTAAATTTAAGCCCCCTAAAGAACTAATCACTTTTATGCATGAGTTGACCTTTTTCACTGGGATATACTTAGTAGATAGAAGTCAATTAGGTAATTAATTTCTTGGTTCTCAAAGAGTTGAATGGTTACCATTTGCTCTCATCGCTGCACTTTTCACAAAACAAACTGTCACTTGAGTTTTTATTCTTTTGCTGTAACCTTTTGGGAGAGTTCTTAAAGTACAAATAGTAGAAAATACTAGTATATCTTAAATAAATAATACTATATTATATTATATCAAGTCTATTTAATAAATGAAGCGGCGTGTTACACAATTGACAGTGTGTGAGTTTTGTGTGTTAAAAGTGGCCTTCTAAAGCGTTTTATCAGCGCGTGTTCTGCTCTAGTTTTCAATTTAGCGACAGCTTTGTACAATTTCCAACACTGGCTTGTGTTTGCTGTGTGTGAACTGTTTGCATTTGGTGCCCGGAAAACTTTTGCAAATTCGTGTAATTTGTATTTGCACTTGAAACCGTGTCGTTGTTTTTTCTTTTTTTTTTTTTTGTTTGGATTATCCCAATTAAGTTAATAAATTAAATTAAAATATAAGTTGTAAAATATAAATAGTTTTTGCACATTCGTTAAATGGATTGTGTTTAAATGGGGCAAAAGCCTGCCAAGTCGAGAATAGCTTTTAAATGAGGGGCGAGACTATTGCCTAAATGAGCTGCCAACCACTTAAACGCGATCAGTTGAAACGAAGTCTTTTCACTAAGAAATGACAGCCTCAAATGACGGTGAGGCATGCTAAATTTTCACAGAGTCCAGCCCATGACTGAATGTGCAGCTCATTTAGGCAACAACTTAACCTAGGCACAACACAAACTTAAAGCCAACAAATACTCTATAAGCAGCAAGCAGTTCGTATTTAGGTGCAAAAACGATCAGCAAGGATTATCATTTACAAATAAATAAGTATTTATGTGCATAATCGTATCTAATAATATAGTAAATAATCGAAAACTACATTTTGTAATTAATTATATACTTTAACGACCATTTAAGCTCTTTAAAAGCGGCAATTAAGTGCATTGCATGCATAAATATTAATTTAACGGATGTGTTCCATTAAAAACTTATTTTAAAATTTGGTGTAAAAAAATTAATAAATGGCTTAACATAATACATTACACGTCCTAATTTAAACATACATGTATATCTACAAATGGCATACTGTACTGAATGCAATACGATAGAAAGGAATGATAAATTGATTGCCGGGCAACATATTATAAATTCAAATGTACATTTCTCACATCAATAATTTATAGAAATACGCACGGGACAACTGTCATGCCATGTTTTTGTTTATCATTTTTTTATGTTTACCCGCCCTTTTTTTTTTGTATTTTGTATTTTTTTTTTTTTTTTGCTTCGCATTTACTTAGAGAGCTACACAACTTCATGCATAAAATATGTATGTCAATATTCAAATATTTATAAACACACACATAAATGTGTGTATTTCATGATTTAGATGCATGTGGCATTAGTTTTAAAATATTTTGACAGCATCTAAAAATCATTATCAAAATCAAATGCATTCTGCCTATAATTGATGTATGCAAAAACTCAAAAAAGTTCAGGCAATTACTTGACGCACTTTAAGATATATTGAAATATCTAGAGAGTATATTGTATATAGAATATTGGTAACCCCTGTACTTGCCTTGATCAAAAATGAAATCGTTATGAATATGGAGAAAATGAACATGCCGCCCAGTCCATACAAATGCAACGTACGGCGGCCTGTGCGATCCATTAGCGGTATTGACACCAAAGTCATTACAACCTATATGATAAAAACAGAGAGTATTTGTAGAAATGAAAGAGATTAAGGGACTGATTGGTTGCTGGTTACCATAATGGCGCCAATGCCTATCGTGGCAAATTTGGCGCTCTCCTCAGTCAGTCCGGAGCTCATGAAGAGCGATGTGGAATAGTAGAAGACGGCATTGATGCCGCTAAACTGCTGGCTCAGCTGCATCACAATGCCAATGATTAGTGGCGGACGCAATGTGGGCGAACAGATGAGCTCCATGGTCGATATATGGCTCTCGGCCTGTTGTGCGCGCTCCTCGGCGCGCATCTCCTCAATGTCCTCATCCACAGAACCGGAGGCGCGCAGTCGACGCAGTGCTGCAAATAGAATCAAATCAATATAATTGTATTGATTTATATTTATAAGTGAGAATTGATACCTTTACGCGCCTCCTCCTCCCATTGTTTGGTAATGAGCAAATATCTGGGCGATTCGGGACAAACTGGCAGTAATATTAATTGCAATATTGCTGGACATATGGCCAGACCCAGGAGTATGGGCCAGCCGTCATTAGTGCCTAAGATTTGTTCAATTCCCAGCACCTGGGATAATAATAAACCTACAGTCACAGCCAATTGATTAACAGTACCTAAACCACCGCGCAGATTCAGTGGTGCTATCTCAGAGATGTACATTGGCACCAACGATGTATTGAGACCTGCAAGAACAAGATGACGGTGTAATCGAGTGCACATTGCATTATTGGCAACTGTAGAGCAACTTACCGCAATTTACACCAATTATAAATCGGCCAAGGAATAACATTTCATAGGAATGACTAACTTTGGTAAAACCCATCAAACAGGCGCCCGATATACCAAGCACATTGTTCAACAATAGACCTCCTTTTCTGTATGTTTAAAGGTTGAAAGATAAAGATTTTGAATTAGAGTTCCTCGTGCTGGCTGCCGATTACCAACCTGCCAAAGCGATTGGCCATCCAGCCACCACTGAAACCACCGAGCATGCCGCCAATGGCGAATATGGAGACAGCCACCGAATAGAGCTGTTGTATGAACTCCTCGCTGATGTCCTCACCATAGCGATCCTTGTACACATCCTTCATGAAATTCTCAATATTCTTTTCGGGCGCATTGATGACTCCAGTGTTGTAGCCAAATTGGAGCATGCCCAGCACCGCCGAGAATATGGAATAGGTGAGGAAGAACGTAAGACCCTACAAAATGGATACAATAAATAGAAAGACCAATTAAATTAGTATAGCACGTTATCAGCAATTGAAGGGCGGGATTTGGGATGATTGGTTGGGTTTGTGCGGGTTCTTCAAACGCTTTGCAAACGAGTGTGCACCAGAAATTAAATACTAGAGTATGCTTTTGAGAGATGAGGCCAATTTGCTACTTGTTTAACTTGAGCTGATTTAAATAAAAATAAAGTTGTCTGTCGGTAAACGAAAAGTTGGCAAATGTTGCGCTGTAAAACGATAATAATAAAACTAGGCAAAATAATACAAATAAAGTATCTACATTGTTTTTGAATATTCATATCAAATTTTTATTAAGATAAAATATACAACAAATAAAATATAATCGAAACTTAATCAAATAAAATGTGTAATTTTCAAAGCCGTCTGTGTATGTAGGGTATTTGAAAGTTGCGCCCGCGTTGCTCATATATCACATATATATATACATAAATATACACATGTGGTGTATGTAACAAATGCAATTTTAAATAAATTCCATCAGGAGCACAACTTTTCAGTGTCGTATTGTTCGGTTGTGTGTTTTGTGTTCTGTATTGGGTGTTTGGTATTGGTATTTGTGGTATTGGTTTGGTTTGTACATGAATAGAAATGAAATTCAAGTATTTAATTACACAACATGGCAAATAATTTAAGCTACAAACTTGTTCTAAAAGTCTTAGCTTCCGTCTGTGCGTGTGCTCCTCCAGTCTGTCCACATATTCGCGGAGCTCCTCAATTTCCTCCTTCACCTGCTGCACGGTGTCCAGTTCGTGTTTGATTGCCACCATGTCGCGCTTGACCTACACACACACACACAGAACAGATAAGAGGAAAACCCAAATTTCAAGCCTCAGTGCGGTTTTAATTTTGTGTAGTGTACTTACCTCAGATACCTCACTCTGGCAGCTCTCCACGGACTTGGTCAGCTCCTGCAGCTGTGTGCGGATTTCGCACAAGGCGACTGTCGTCTCCAGGTGTCGATCGCCTCGCTGCAGTTCATCGAGTTTCGCTGATAGATTCATGCTCATCACGCTAACTTGCTTTTGCAAACTGCGGTAACGTTGCAGTCGCAATTACGAATGCCCCACAAAAGTGGGCGTTTCCGCAGTGGTAGTGGTAGTGGTTATGGGCGTGGCAGTGGCCGAGTGCGGGTCATATGCGTGCAGTGCATACAATTCAATTGACGATGTTGCGTGACGTCACGTGCCCCAACGCCAAGTCACGCAAAGTGCCCCCAAGACATTACGAGTTGTTGTTGTTGATGTTGTTGTTGTTGTTGTAGAAGTTGTATTTGTTACAGTTAAAGAAAATATCAAGCGAAAAATGCACTTTAGTTGTACGATAGCTGGAAAATGCCTTTGTGGCTTTTATTACGCTACAGACTACGTAGTTATTTAGCGTATCAACGTTGTGCGAGTCGAGCAAACGAATCCACAAAACAAAATTATTTATGACCGCTTGCATTAAAATTTACCGAGCTATGCAATTATTGAAGAATGAAGCAACATAAATTTTATGGCTTTTGGGCTGCAGTAACTAAAATTCAAAATACAAAAATACAAAAGCACAGAACACAGAACGTAGGAAAACGAAAACTTAAGATTCAACTCAGGGCAGGCAGACAGGCAAAAACAATGTAAGACCGGCAGAGCACCAACTAAACGGAAGGATTTGTGTGTTGCTGCGGTTCCAGAGAGAGAGAGAGAGAGAGATACAGAGAAGCAGCAACAACAACACAAGCACTGCAAATGTCATGCCACTAAGTACATAAAAAAAAGTAAGTCAAACTAAATTGTTGGCATTTTTCGTTAAGGTTAAGACAAGAATAATGCAGCAGCAGCCCCAAAACGAAAAGGACAAATAACAATTCGTTAAATACCGCAACCGTAATACTCTTGCAGATGCTGGGATGTGATTTAAATCAAATGCCCACAAAAATGTTTTCTATAATATCTTTTCAAAATTGAAAAAGAAGCTGCCTAATTGCAATTTGCATATGCTTTAAATTGATAGTCAATATTCAGCTATTGATTGTTTTAAGTATGGCTATAATATAGCTACTAATTGTAGAAAAGCACTTGGAGCTTTTCAAAATTTATGCACTTTCGAAAATGGGAAAGAAATCTATTAATTCAGATTCGTACTATGGTGTCCTTCCTCGAGTTAGTGTATTCCAAGGGTAGTAATCACTTCTGTTGCTCGGCTTAGATTCGACTGCATAAAATTTACATTTTCATCAACAACATGCAGCGGCGTCCAAACAAATAAACGCCCACGTTCTACGTGAGTGCATGTGTGTGTGTGGGGGGGGGGGGGGAGTGTGTGTGTGTGTTTACATTTGCCTTGGCAGGACATTGGGGGCAGCGAGAGTTGGGTGTAGAGCTTGCTTGCCAAAAGCACTATATGTACATAGAGCACATAGTATCTATGACTGAAAGTGAGAAGTGCTTTTTGTTGGTTGAGCAAACAAAACGCGCGAGTGGCGCCCAAAATCAAACAGCAACAACAAACAAAACAAGACAAAAGTTATAGGCGACAACTGACGCACACAATGCCCCATATTTATGCGACATGTAGAACGCACGCAGGTCCCTATACCCCCCCACCCCCTTCTGCCCAACCCGCCTCTTGCAATGTCATGCACTTGAGTTGGCTGCGCATTATGTTAATACGCCTATGTAGCAGGCAGCCAGCGAGAGTTATTCGCAACATGTTGTTATTGTTTTTATTGTTGTTGTTATTGTTGTTATTGTTATTATTGTTATTGTTTTGCATTTCACGGACATTGTTGTGCTGAGCATAAAAGGATTATTTTATGCATACATCAGCAACGAGCTGCTGCAGAGCAACAGAGCAGCAGAGCAGCAACCAGCAACCAGCAAGCATCAACCAGCAGCAACGAGCAGCAGAATCTAGGACCAGAACGAGCCGCATCCTGTGTAAGTTATTGTTCTCCATGAAAACAATTGTTGTTTGTGCATATGTATTGGCATGCATATCACTATCCTATATCTCACAACGGCTATAGCTGAATCTCGGAATTTGCTGCCGTATTCGCATAGCCCATCTGCAATCGTGTATTCTGCTGTGCTCTGTGTGTGTGTGTGTGTGTGTGTGTGTGTGTGAGTGTGTTTGTGTGTACTTCTGTCAGTTGCAGAAATTTTTGGTTATATGTAACGGATTTGTATACGTGAGCATTTAATAAAATTTTTGCCAATTTCAGTCAGCACAATACGCAGCTACTTGCATCCTCAGCTGCGAGTGCTGCTCTTGCAACAGCTCTTGCTACTGCTACCTTTTGTATACATTAAATGCTGTCGCGTATATGCTCCTGACGCTTTTCACTGTGTTGTCCTTTGTCAGGACTGGGCCTGCATGTATAAAATATTATTATATATTTGAGTATTTTGTGCATTTTAACAAGGGTTTTCCGGCGGGAGGCGGTGGCGGTTAAAATGCCACTTAATATCGGCAACATGGCAACTGTAACTCAAAGGGGATTAAGCAGACAGGAACTCGCCGGAAAAACGCAGTGCCACCTAAGTAACTGTACAGTTTCAGCTGCAAGAGTATTACATTTGACGGCATATTTAATTGAAAGTCTTATTGGAAATCAGGCTGGCCACTTACAACACAATATTTTCAAGATTAAAAACAAAAAATTGTAGCAATTAAGTATGTTTCTCAATAAGTATAATACACATTTGTACAGATTAAAGTTGTTAAAACCAATTGGCATATGGGACATTCACCAAATGTACGCAATTTGATGTTATTATTACATTTATACATATTATTTGTTTTTGCGCCAGGTTTCGGTTAATGGCCTTATAAATTTGAATTTGTATTTTACTCGAGTTCACGTTGAATTTGTTACTTTTCGGTTTTATTTATGTTTTTGTCTTTTTTGATTACTTTTTGCCTATTTGGTTTTTGGATGGTTTTCATGAATAAACATTTATTTGTAATAGTTTGAAAATTTGATTTGTTTATTTTATGTTATTTTTCTTATTTTTTTTTTTTTGCGGTTTGTTTCGTATGCCAAGCAAATCGTAAAAATCGTAAAAATGAGACAATACATGAGATACAAAATATAATGCATCAATTTATAAATGGCATTTGCAATGAAGTGACAGATAAACCAACTAATAGCAACAGACTCTCAGTTATAAATACGAGTTTTTCGTTTTCATGTGGTTTTAGTTGTGAACATTTTTTTTTCTTGTTTGTTTTTTTTTCTTGGGTCTTTTGGTGATAGGACCATTCCGCCAATTAGTTAAACAGTTTTTGGTGAAATTAAAAAATATCTAAAATTAGCTAAAAATGGTACACAAAAACCAAAAAAAAAGGTGATAGGCCTGAAAATATTGTGTGACTTTTGACAGGCTTACTAGATTAACAGATGGATGAAGCTAACTAGCGACTCTACTGGGTGATGGGTTGATTTTGTGACTGGTATGATCCAACTATAGTTTTGATTGCATGCAAAGTGAGGGTCGATAACTGAATGAGTTAAGATAAGTGCCCAATGCTGATTGATTCTGCCTGGACGATAATGTTGCTGTTCTTGTTGATGACTGAATGGGTGTAGCTGTGGAAGTGCAAATGTTTGTGCGTGTGCGTGTGGGTGTGTGTGTGTGCTTTGAAGTGTGTATAGCGACTTAATGGTACTTGAACACTTTTCGGCATGTCATAAAGAACATTACACACACACACACACACACACACACACAAACAGGCTGTCATCCTATAAGTGTAGCATAGGATTCAGTTAACAGATTGTTGTGGCTGCTCTCAAGTGTCCTGCAGAACGCATCAAGTGTATGGTGCAGTGTGTGTGCCGCCAAACCACTGTGCCACCGCACCACATACCTTCAACTATTGGCATTATGTGACTGACTGCAGCCGCAATAATTACAATTAAATTACTAAATTAATTTTAGACATATTAATTGAAATTTAATTGTCTGACATGCAATTTTCGGTAGCAGGAGTTTTTGGAATTTGGTGTTTGCGCAAAATATTTGAAATAATTAACAAATCAATTTGATGGTCTATGAAGTGCCATATACGCAAGTGCAGAGTGGTATAAGGTTAAAAGAGTTACTGATAGCATATATAGTATGTGGTTAGATATGTTTAAAAGTATTTATGTATTGATATTAAATAGTTGGTTTGTAGTAGTAGCATATGGAAATTGCATACTCATTGAGTGGCGTAAATACCAGACCGCTTTGGGTTTGGCTTCTATAGTTAGTTGTTGTAGTTGTAGTTGTAGTTGTAGTTGTAGTTATGGTTATAGTTGTAGTTGCAGTTATTGTTGTTGTTGTTGTGATGGTGAAGGCAGTTGTGATTGTTGTTGTTGTTGTGGGCAGGGGTGGAAGGGAGTAGATGACAAGAACATACTTAGTTGAAATGTTTTGCAATTGAAATTGTGTGTTCAACAGTTCCATAATTCAATGTTTCACAATAACTCGATTTTCGATCTAATGCGCAGAAACTTGAAATGGAGCTGTCAATGCGAGTATTTTGGTTAAAGCATACGACTTGGTGCTGGCAATAAATCAAAACAAAATTAATTAATATTCCATTCAATTTAATGAGATGTGGCTCACATTTACATATGTACATTTTTACATTTTTGTGCTCAATGGATTGAATTTGATGCACTGATGCATGATAATGTGAGCAAGTTTTTGTCAATTCATTAATTTGCATTATGAAATCAAAGTGATAATTTTATACAGCGCATATCAAAGCAACAAAACGAATAACGCTAATTAACCATTTTCAATTAAACTTATACAAATTAAAACGCCTAGCCAATGGCAAGAAGATAACACACATACACCAACGTACAGCACACGGACACGCACACACACGCACACACACACACGCACACACTTAAATATAATTTAATGGAAAAGAGGCTGAAGTAACAATGAGAGCGTTTATGTAATATGTTTGCATTAATTTAAAATATTTGCACGGTGAAAAATAAACATATTATACAACAGAATAATGAATACATGGCGTATGCGTAATGTTCGAGCTGTTAATTATTACTATGCTTTGTTATTATTATTAAAATTAATTTTAATAGTTTGGAATGCTTTGTATATGTACCTGGGTGGCATTGTGCCCATCATTTTGTCGGCTCTTTTTTTGTGTTCACACTCCGCCGTTTATCTGATTTACAATTTCTCTTTCTCTTTTTCACTCTTTATTCTTTTTATTCTTTTCTTTTTTTTTTGTGTTATGCGTCAAAAAACGTTTGGCTTAATTAATATATTTTCATGTTTGTCTTTTGTTTGCTTTGTTGTGGCATTTTTTTGTATTTTTTTTTTTTTTGGGTTTTGTTTTTGTTTTCTTGCAGCAAATTTCTTAACCCGACTTTTGGTGAATGTCGCATGTGCTCGTTGTTGTTGTTGTTGTTAATATTTGGGGTTAATGTTGTATTTTATTTACATTATTTTGTGATTCTTTTGTGTGGAAGTTGCGCAACAAAAACAACACAACACAAATGCCCTCAATGAATAATTGACATTTTAAGGACTCGCGCTGGACACTTAAATGAACATAATTTGCGCAAATCTGTGTGGGGGGGAGTAAAATTGTTAAATATTTGCACATAAATATTGCCAAAAAAACCATAAAAAGAAGGGATGAAACTGAAAACAGTAGCTCTAAAGCGGAATCTGTTTAAATAACGCTGTTTGCACTATCAATTAGAGGACAAAACAAACTCACAAAAATGTTGCTGGTTTGGTGATTTGGTAATTTAAGCATTGGCCCTAAAGCGAGCATAGTCAAGTACATAAATTAAAATCGAATTATTTGTGCGTGCTATCGAATGTATAAATTAAAAACTACGAGTTTTCATTGTGTTGTAAATTAAGTATGTGTTTTGTAAAATAATTGCTGTTTATTTGTCGAGTTAAATGCTAATACTTTATAGCGGACATTTTGTGGCTTGCAAATTGAATGACGCATAATGGGGGCAACACGCAAAAAAACATGTTATTGCGGCTGTTGCAGTGGCAGCTTTGCAGTAGCTGCCACCGTTGCATGTTCATTATGTGTTCATTTCATTTGCATGTTAAATAAAACAGAAGAAGAAGAAGAAGAAAAGACTTGATGCTTGATTGCCATTCTACATACTCGAGCAGCAATTGGCGCAGTGTTGCCTCATCCTCGCCATGACATCTCAATCTAGACTCGCGGTCACGATCATCACGGCTCGAGTGGCGCTGGCGCTTCGGGGCATAGCTGAAGGAATGACGATAGAAACGGCCGTTGTTTATATTCTCACCTCGATAGGCGTCTGTTGATGGCAATTAAGTAGGTTGTGTAGCATTGATTAGGTTAGGTTCTAGTTGATCTTATAGATAGGATACGCACCTTCGGGTCGCAGGCGCACTGGCGGCGAGGTCAGCTTGAGTTGTGTTGACGTTGTTGTGGGCGGAGTCTTACGTCGACCACCAAAAACATAATCGTAAGAATCTTCGCTCAAATTGGACACTGAACATTGTATGCACGACAAGAAGAATAACGAGCAGGCTCATAAGGCATTATGTTTGAAACAAAACCGTTTAACGATTACGCTTAACACTGGTTCAAAACCCAAAAACAAAATCAGAAAAAATCACTCAAGAAAACACAAAATATACATAAATTTATGTATGTATTTATAAGGATATGTATAAAGCAATAGCAGTGCGCCAGAATGTTGCGCATTAATTTGAAAGCAACAAATATTTCGACAACATATAGTATTGTAAAATATATATATAGAAAAATAATAAATATTATTTCATAAAAATAAGCAATTGTTGGTCCTACTCGGTTCTTGTCGTAGTTTTATACTCACTCTACATTAAAATGAACACATAAGGGCATATTATTCAATATATGTAATTTGTAAATAATTTGTCAAGATTGATTAGCATTTTCATTTGGTTGTTATTGTCCGTTGTATAAAAATGAAAGAAGAGAGCACAAAATTGTTGTAGTTTGTTAGCAGTTTGTTACTTTCGATTTGTTTTCGGTTTTATTTATTTGACAGTTATGGGACAGCACAAAGGTAGTAAGTGAAGTGGGAGGAGCAACGGCTGCCAAAACGTTTAAAAAATGTTTACAAAGCAGCTGCGAAATACGTTTTTATTTTTTGTTTATTATACTCTGATACCGACGTCGGCTAAGTACATGTATTGGTTTTAGGTTTGTCTGGCTGTCAGTCATGTTTACAACATTGTTAACAGCGTATTGTAGCAGTCCAGTTGTAACATAGGTAATACAGGTGACGTAGTAATAAGACTGTTAATAACATTCGTACATAACATTTATATCGATATAGATCGATATCAATTGTGTGAACACCAACTTGAGCAATCGTTGTGCATAAACTAAAGCAGACGTGTTTAAAAAAACACATGCAATTTAGTTTTGACTGCTACAGTATTTATTTAGGAAATCAGATATATGTCTGATTTACACAGTTCACATTTATTCCACAGTTGTACAAATATCGTCTCAAAATTTGTTTGTCTTCTGACAATCTTCTGTAAGTGTCGAGTCAAGAATATTCCCGTTGGCATCAAAGTATTACACAGTCGGTTATGTCCGACTGCAGTGTTCTAAACAAAATTACATTTTGAAAAAAAGAAAACACATGGCAGCATCAACACAGAGCACAGCTACTTGAAAAAGTTCTGTTTTTGAGGATTTTACAAATAAAAATTGTTTTTTTTTTTGGTTTTTTAGTCAAAAAGTTGCAAATACAAAGAGCAAGCACAGATAGAGGGCAGAGAAAGAGCGACATTTAATTAATGGACGACTGTTGGTGGACTTTTTTTTTGTATTTGGAAGGGAATTCGATTGATTGATTGATTGATTGTCTGAATGAGTGCGGCGGGCGCAGCTGAAAAATGCTAAACAAAGTTCACAAAAATGTGTGTAACTGTAACGAACAGCGGTCTAGCTGTGTCTGTGTGTGTAAGTGTGTCTGTGTGTGTGTGTGTGTGTGTGTGTGTGTATGTGAATAAAAAACAAAACGTGTAGTCTCGTGTGCAATGGCAGGTATTTCAGTGATGGAGTCCAAATGAAAATGTACAGATACGAATATAAAATACAGCGGCAATTATGTTAGCAAACAAATCAAAATTCCAATCTACACATCAATTTAAGTGGCAATAAAATACTTCAAAAAGCAAATGCTTTTTTTTTTTTTTGTGTTTGCAAAATGTGCAGTCGAATAAATGCCATAGATAAAACATACAGAAACCAAATAATAAAAAAATAGAACGAATAGAAGAGCTCGAGCAAACAAACAACGAACAATCAAAGAGAAAAATTGAGCTTGAATAGTTTGGTTCTTTGTGCACCTGGAAATACGCTCAATGGCTGAAGCACTTGGGTGGAACGCAACGGCGGTGGTAGCGGTGGCAGCTGTCCAAACGGATCTTGATCGTTTGAAATGGAAGACGTTGGCGGCGAGATCATCGATATATCACCATTGGTCGCCATTTCATTACTGTGGCCAGCTGTAAAAGATTTCAAGCATGCGTTAAATGCGTAACACGGCAAACATTTCAATATTTGCGCCACAAACACACAAAAGACGCCCAGAGGTAAAAATGTGTTGTGGCGCCATATTTCGCACATTGTACATAAATTGTGTGGCTAGTCCAAGAGGTAGTGGCAGTGGCAGTGGCATCTGCACGGCACGCATGCATGAGTGCATAGGCAAAGCTTTTAGTCCGCCAACCACTGGCTGGGCAAACATACACACACACACACACACACACACACACACACACACACACACACACAACTACACTTAGCACACGGTAACGGTAAAGGATTGAAAGCAACGGGCGCAGCGAAGCAGACAGCCGCATATGCGACTCCATCTTACATTTGGCATACCCCTGCTTCTAGGTCGGGGTCTGGGTTGGGGTCTGGGTCTGGGTCCGGGGTACGTTGCGTGCCTTTGCATAAAATAGATTCCATTTTGATTCGCTTGAGCAGCAACACAAGCAAAAATTTAGTAAGCGAAAGAAAATATTGCAAGACGCAGCTTCAATGCCCTAAGATTTGCTATGGCCGATATAATTTGATGGAAATGCTCTTCTTTCTTGGACAAGTTAAGGCTATAACTTTCTTACATTTCTAAAATTCAGTTAGTGGTAGAATTGGCTCGAACATCTTTAATTAGAAACTTATATTTTAAAACTTACTAAAACTCACTGGAAAACACGAGCCATGAAACCATTGAAACCATTTCTGTAATCTATAAACTAGACCCAAGTCTGCCGCAAAACGGATGTTTTAAGCAATTATGCATATATATCAAAAAACGTATATTTTTTTTAAAAGTTTGCCAAATCCAATCACATCAGAACTTTAGCATGCCCTGTCGCCATAGAGCAAAATTTGCATTTATTTTTTATATTTTTGGCACAACACATGAGTTGTAGGTGGGCTTAAAAAATGCCTCGGTGGCTGCGATAAATGTGCTCGTAGTCAGCTTCTTGTTGTGGTTTGCTATGGATTCCGTAGGCCATCACTTGAGCCGGCACACACACAACCAACCACACACACTACACACAACAAGAGCAACAGCAACACGTGCAGCTTTCTGTACGGTTCGGTATTTTGAATTTTTATTACTTGCAATTTGCGTTAATGTTGTGGAAAAAAGCATGTGGCTGTTATGGCTGCTGGCTTTAGCTATAAGCATCATATATCTATGTGTGTGTGTGTACGTGTGTGCGTGTGTGAGTCGTTCTATGGCATATTGAATGGCCATTTGTGCCACAGTCCCACATATGCACGCACACTGACGCACACTAATGACCTTTTCATGGCCGTGTGTCGATGAATGTAAGAAATGTGGGCAAATTATGGAAGGATCTGGCGTGTACGTAATATACATATATACATACATACACACTAACATACATACGCACATATATCCCTTGGCAGTTGTCGTTATTGACAAAATGATTTGTAAACATTTTGCGCGTCATTAGCTGCAGTCATTGCCATCAATGGATGAAAACTCTCCAATGCCATTTATGCATTTTCGCATTTAACAGATTAAAATCATGCATGCATCAACATATCGCCTCCACCCACAGAGTGGGAGTGATGGGCGATCGGATGGCAGAATGCAGTCACCTGGTTAAGTTCTTTGCTGACACTGCGAAGTGCTTCCGGCTTCAATTGTAACAACAGCAATGGACTGCAGCCGCCCAAGGAGACACAAGACGAACGAGCCATGCTGGCCAAATAGGAGTCAAGTTTCCGACCCAGCAAGACTGTCACATAGTGGACGTGAAGAGTTGCCTCAATCTCCACATGTGGCATACAAATATTTGCTTAAATTTGTGCTGAGGTTAAGTTTTTTGTTTGTTTTGCAGAAACAGAAGCAGAAGCAGAAGCAGAAGCAGAGGCAGCAGCAAGTTGATGTCAGACATTCAATGGCCTGTGTGCTGCCTCAGTCTGGCCAGTTGCATCCATTTGCATGCTTGACTGGACCATCTATCTCTCGCTCTCTGTCTAATCACCCATCCCCCCCTTATCCACTGATGCCCTGCTCTACTCCCTATGTCATCTTACACACTGGTTGGCTGACATAGAAAATAGTTGTGGAAAATGGCAGAGCTGCGTTTTGACTGCATGCCAAGGCCTCAACAGCAGAAACAGCTTCAAAACTCTGACGATGCTGACGCTGATGACGCAAGCAGCAAGTAAGTGTGTTTGCACGTGTATGTGTGTGACTGCATTGAGCAGTAAGTCATTTATGAGCATGTGTGTGTGTGGTTGTGTATGCGGGTGGGTGGGTGTGTGTGGGTGGGTGTGTGTGTGAAAGCATAGCTTCACTGACTTTGAGGTTTGGCCATTGACAAAAGTCCTCGGTATGCGCCGTCTGCCTTGGCAGTTATGAAAAGTGGCCTCACACAGGCAGCAGCTGGAGCCCCTCGCCTGCCCCTTTGTTAGTTTTTAATAATTGGATGTTATGCAATCAATGTGTGTGTGTGTGTGTGTGTGTGGCGGCCAGAGTGCTTGTGTTGACTGGTGCGCATATTTCATTGCATAGTTTTAGGCATTGCAATGTGCTTATTGCTATTACTTATAAGAGATTTATGCGCTCGCAAGAAATTGATTGTGTGTGTGTGTGTGTGTGTGTGTGTGCCTATATTGACCCGTGCCTGACTCTACTCAATATTGGCATGCTGTGCAGAACTGAATGCTATTATAGCTCACCCTTGCAACGCGGAATTTCAATAGCCAACATTCAACAACAACATTGAAAATTACAACAAATAGTCTTAGGCAGCGAAAGAAGAAGAAGTCAATCGCTTAACTTAAAAAAATGTCAATTTGCTGTAAATACTTTCATATTTTATTTTCCATTAACTGCGACTGGTTACTGGACAGATTAGAGTGTTGCTGGCTTCGTCGTCTTGGCCACTTTAGCTCTTTTCCAGCTTATGAAATTCTTGGCAAGCTTTCAGCAGAATTCAGCCGTGGCATAAATATGATGCTAAACTACTCTACAAATTGCAATGAATAGATTCTCAGAGTTTCTTAACTTTGGCCGCGGCATTGTTTGACTCCTGCAGTTGCTGACAGTTCATTTTATTAGCTTAATTTTTGATTTGTCTAAAAACTTCAGCAATGCGCTAACACAATTCACTTCCCTCTCTCGCTTTCGGTCTCCCTCTGCCTGTCTGCCTGCGGCATTCCTATTCGCCGGCAGTCTCCAGTCAAATTAGCAAGTAAAATTGAATACTGATTTATTCATGAGTGCAACTAACTATTTTTTGGAGATAGGAATAATTTAAAATTCAATTAACCAACAATCACCCAACGCCAACGCCAACCCGCCCACACCCCACCACACACAATCGAAAGTTTCCATTTTGTTGTAGCTTAAATAGTTTGTATTGTCCTGGCACAGCATTTACATTGTACATTTGTAGCACAATGTATCAATGTGAATGGTTGTTGTTGCTTGAAAATGAAATGCATGAATGCGTTGAGCTCATAAGGCTTTTGTCTTGAGCGTTTGCCAACTAAACACCGTTGATTAAATGAAACAAAGCCGCACACAGACAACCGCACAACAACATATCTGCACACCAGTACACCTGAGTGCAACCACAACTCTATTAGTTATTGTTGTTGTCTGTGGGTTCATTAATAGGCTTTTGTATTTGTTAACCACAAAAATGATTGCCGCTCAAATGCACTTGAATGTGCCATTGTTGCTGTTCTGTTCATGCATACTCATATAGTATATATGGATGGGGCACAAACCGCAAAGTCCTTTATTATTGCGTATGCTTAAGCCAGAAAGCGCACGCTGTATAAAATTTAATACTCAGTTAACAGTTCAATTCGTTGGCCCAAACAAGCATGGACTGCATGCAGCAGCAGCAAGGACGCTAAAGCAGTCAGCAAATATAAGCACGTGTCTGTGTGCAACACTTGACAATCAACACTCAAAACACACACACAGAGTGAGGGATAAACAGTGCAAGGGGAAGGCGGAAGAGAGAAACTGGCCAGACAGGACAACTTTGAAGATGAAAGCTTGGTTGGTGCTGGTCAAAAGTGAATTGCTTTTCGACATCGAAGCCATCATTGTCAACCTATTGGTTTTGGTTCTGCTGGTGCAGCTCGAGCAGGCAATTGTGTTGCTGTCCTGCCGTTCTCCACTATATGATGTACGGACAGCTCTTAATATTGTATATACACACACACACACACACACACACACTCTTACAGCTGTCCTCTTGGCTGATTTTATTTTTCTCCCTCATTCGGGCCAAAGTTGACACGTTTTATCAGCGCTGTTTTTGTCAACACACGTTCTTAAAGCTTATAGCATATAAATCCGTATTTTTAAAATCGCATTCGTTAAGCTGCAACACTTGCGGCATATGATTAATATTATGCTTTCGCCCGAACATGGTCAACACTGCAGCAGCCCTCGTGCATTCCAATCAAAACATATTGAAGCTATCGCTTCAGTGCTTCATCTCTGGCACTCTGCGTCAGGGCAACAGAGAGAACGAGCGGACATTTAGCACATTATTAAAATTACACAAGTGCTTGCTTGTCAAGGCTGTCAACGGCGCCGAGAGACACAAATGCGCATATATAGATTTATATATATACATACATATATATATACATATATCACGCACACGACACGTTTGACGATAAAATGAAAACATGGACGAGTATAACTTTTCGCATAAGCACATCGTATAAAGTTAAAATGAATTTCTGCACTTATATGACTCTTGCAGTTTATTAAAAAGAATCAAATTGATAATACTCCCTTACGAGATTCGCTTTTAATGGAAAATCAATCAGGAGCAAAAACAGACCAATTCATATGAATATGGCTGCTGAAAGTACACCAAATTTTTTGCAGCAATCTTGACAAGACCAATTTTGGAATCAGACCAGAGTCTTAAATTTGGGAAAAACTTTAAGCAACCGGCATTTTAAATCGCTAAAGTAATGGAAAAGTTAATAGTTAAACGCTTGATCCAAGACCAAGATCCAATCACCCACATGTTGAGTAACAACTTTTGACTTTCTTTCCGAGTCTTCACGAGTATTTATTTTGCAGGAATAATCTGTACTTACTTTTATGTATGGAAAAGCCATTTCGTTGCCAGTCCAGGGCCGAAGCAGTGAATTATCATGCGTTGGTTCTGCTGCGGCTGCGGCTGCTGCTGCTGCTGCTGTTCCTGACGATGATGACGATGCGAGAGACGGGCGGGTGGAGAAAGGACGTTAACGATAGCGTTGCGAGAAAACAGCTAAAGCAGCGGGCCGGTAGAAGAAATGTTCAGACTCTGTTGCCCCCCGAATGCTGCTTTGTGCCAGTCGAATCCAATTTTAGCTGCATGAGCTGCGCGCAGATCACATAAACTTTTTTCACAAAAAAAAAAATAAAAATCATATAGGCGAAGTCACACACACAATCGCACACACTCAGTCACACAATCACACACTCGCACACACATACACACACACACACACACACAGACACAGACGCACAGCTTTCGGGTGCTGCAGCTGCTGCTGCTTGGCGCACGCCTTTTGCACTTGGCAAATGATAAAAACTGGCAACGCACTGCTAGAAAATATGCATTTTTAATGCCATAAATTAGTTTTGCAGTTTGTCGTTGCCGTTGCCGTTGCCGTTGCTGTTACCGTGCACCAGAAAGCTGCAACGAGATAGAAAGAGGAAGATAAGTACATATTTAGAGTGAGTTAAAATGCGCTCATAAAAACCACCCAGTTGAGTGTCTAAAGCTGTTTAACGTTATGCATAAAAGCAGAAAAGTGAAAAATATTCTCTGTCTCTGCCTGTCTCTCTATCTCTCTCTTTCTCCCATTCTCTCTCTCTCTCTCTCTCGCTCTGCGTTGGTCTCTAAATGCGTTTTTAAATTTGAGGAAGCTGCAGGAAAATGTTTATGTAATTCATAAACTAATAGCCAGCTGCCATTAGCCCAGCCAGCTGCTGCTAAGGTGATGCAAATTGTACTAATTACAATTATTTTTGTATGCGCAATACCCGGGCAACCATATTTCGCAATAACTAATTGAAATTCAGTTTTTATGTAAAAACCAGCTCTGAAAGTTGGCGCAACTATTGTTAAGTTGTAACTGGTTATTTGTAAAGAATGCGCTTCACGACAATGGTTTGTTATAACGTTAAAAATACACCGTAATAAAGGAAATACTCGGTTAGTATTATCTTAAAAAGTATACGGATATCGAATTAACTAATCAAAATTCAAAGCATCGCCTCAAAGGTATTTCAATCGGCCAATTTTCGAAAATGACACAAGCAATGTCAATAATATTCATTCCATATTGCAGGTACCAATGAGATTTGGGCCTGCCAAATATCTCAGTGCTGCTCATTTCGAATGCAACGTGAATTCGCTTTGCCATGCCACCTGGCAATGCAACTCCCAAATCTAATCATAAAAATTGCATTCACAAATATTTCCACTTGCTGAAAATAGACCGAAATGCAACGCAGCAGTCTTGGTCCGGAACTCGGTGTTAGTAACTGAAAACTGCAAAATGTCGCTTAAAAATGCATGAGTGTGAAAAGCCGCAAAGAGTGCGTTGGGAAACAGACAGGCAAGCGCAGTGGAGGGACAGACACAGATAGATAGAGAGAGAAAGAGAGAAAGAGAGAGAGAGAGAGGGAGAGAGGAAGAGATAATGTCTGTTGAAGAGTTGAAGCTGCAAGAATAGCAAAACAAACAAAAACAAAAGCTGTGCAGTCAAACTAAAACCATAACTGGCTCCTGCCGCAGAAACAGAAGGAGGAGTCTTGAGTGGAAGTTGGGTGAATCAATGTTTATTGAAAGACAACGTCAGGCAACCGAAAACCCGGCAAATGAAAGCTGCTCATATGCATAGGCAAAAATATGGAACTCGCACGGCACAGCGGAGCCTCAGCCTCCTGCAAGAATGTGGACGCAGAGAGTAACGGAAGAGACAAAGACACAAAAATGGCAGGATGGCCCGCTGTATTGTGGCCGTAGCAGAGACTTTTGCTTTTCATTCATACGAAATTACCTGCGGCCAGAAGGCTTAATGCCAGTTGGACTGCAAAATCCACTTAGGAAGTTGATACAATCAGTTGCTCCTCTGACGAGGCTCTTTGCCCGGCACGGCATGGCCTGGCCTGGGCTGGGCTGGCCCGGACTGGCCTGGCCTGGACTCGACTCGCCTTCGTCTGCATGTGGATGGATTCATTAAAACGAATTGCTCTGAGCAGACCTCAACAACTACGCCAAAATAGTCCTGGGAATGGGCTACAACTGAATCTGCCATTTACATGTATGTGTGTATAAATGCTGTTTTTTGGTTTTTGTTTTGATCTTTTTCTTTTTTTTTTTGTTTTTGTTTTGGGGAGGTGTGGTGGGGTAGATGAGCTCATCGACGTGCGGGGCTCCACATACGAATGGTGGATGCTGACTGCGACTGCGACTGCAACTGTGACTGTAACTGTGGCTGTGATTGTGTGACTGCCTTCGGTGGCTTGGTTTTTGTTTGCGCCGCAAAGTATGCAACGGCTGCTGGTTTTGTGCACGGAAGCCAACAAATGAATTAGCCTCCGCTTTTTGCCAATGCCCATCTGTCCGTACCGACCGTCCGACCGTCCGCCCGTCCGTGCGTCAGCCCATCAACATCCCTCTGTCTCTTTATTGTGCTTATTCGCTTGTTTGTTTGCCATTTGTGCCCGACTTGTTTAGCATGACTCGGAAACTACTTTTCCCCAGAACACTGGTCCACAAGTCGAAAACGCATTAAAACTGTAAATTAACTGGAGATCGGTTGCCACCCCCCAGACTCCAACCCTCCCTTACTGTTCCACGACTATGTCCCCATTGATTAGCCACACGACTGCACTTACAGTGCGCCTAATTAGAGAAGACTGCACTGCAGCGTGGGGAGTGGCTAGATGGAGGAAGGGTCGCGAAGGTGACAAGGTGGCAAGGGGCGGCAGTTTTAACGAGAGAGCTGCTAACCGCAGAGGTTTTGTTTTTGCTTTTGTTCGTCAGCCCCGTTTTCAGCGTCTCAGTATACTGTTAATAATTTATATTTTACATTTAATACGCAGCTTAGGCCACACACACACATACACACATACATAAACACACTCATACACACACACAGACATGCTCTTAAGCATCCGAGTGTATTCATATATACATTCGTTTTCATATTCATATGGTGGCTATATCTAAAGCTTTGAGCTTTGAGTCGCTCTAGTTGTTTGAAGTGGGCGCCCGGGCAACACTTCCGCATCAGCGTCGAGCGTTTCAGTGGGCGTTGGGCGCATATTAAAAGGCATAAAGCATACATTCCACGCACATCGACTAAGAGGGGGAGAGAGAGTAAGAGAGAACCAGAGAGAGAGAGAGAGAGAGAGAGAGGGGGGGAGAGAGAGAGAGAGAGATAGAGACTTACATGCATATTGTGCTTACGCATACATTTGCACAAACAAACAAACCCCAAAGAGGCTCGTCTAAAGTAGAGCGGAGTCGCTTCGAACTAAACTCGACTCCAACTCTGAATCCTCCACTTCTGACTATACATGACTCCTGCCTGGTTGTCCGTGTCCATGTAACATGTTAATGAACTGCGCCAACTGTGTTTGCACAGAACTTAGTGTAATGTAATCCAAAGGCAACCAGGCAGGCTGGCTAACAGGCTGGCAGACGATATGATGAGGCACTAGGCAGGAGATGGGCAGCAGGTAGGCAGGCATCCATTACACACACACACATTATACACACTCACATTACTCACACACACATTTCACACACACACCCACACACACACGTAGGCACACACACCTCAACACGCCCCAATGTGTCGAATGTTACGCCAAGGAGTAACTTTGACATTTAGCATTCAAGGCTTATGAGTGCCACAAACACTGAAACACTGGGCGTAGAGCCTGGGGAGACCACCAGCAGCAGCAGCAGCAGCAGCAACAGCTAGGGTGGGCGGGGGAGTGGCCCTCACTCTGACGGAGGCTGGAAACCGCCTGGGCAATTGCCTTATGGTTATTTTCATAGCCCTGGCCTGGCCACAAAACTGCGAGCCAAGTGTGACATGTGCTGCAGCAAAAACGAGCGAAAAACGAAAAAAAAAAATAGAAATAGAAATAAAAAGAAAAACAAAAGCAAAAAAAAAGAAAGAAAAAAAAACAGGGAGACAAGCTGCAAACAGTTGGGATTTTTAGTAGTGACATTCCCGCTTATGGGCCTGCCAACAAAGCTGTCGTGAGCGTTAACTAGCAGCCATTAGCACATGAAATAGTGGTATGCCCTTGCACAGTTTGAGAAACACAGATTTGTATATTAATGCAAATGTATGGTCTTACTTTTGAGGATACAAATTGACTTATTAACATTGGGAAAGGTTTGCCAATTGAAATGTTAACAGTGACCAGGATTATTTTATTGTGTTGGATAAACAACATGTAGCAGGGCACTTGTGATGAAGGTAACAGGCTACTTCTGACGTAGAAATAATTCTGTAATTTAACATCTGTACATAACATTGATATCGATATCGATGTCGACCGATATCAAGTGAAAAACTTAAAAAAGAAGAAGAGAAGTGAGCAGGTTTTGTTTTGAGTTTTACAAGCATTTATTCACTTAAATAGCAATGCGTATTTATTTGCTTGGTTAACTAAAATAAAAGATTCATATTGCTCAAAAGTGCTATCAAAATTTCTTGGCATATGTCAAATTATCTAAATCACTTAACTGCCAAGCAACGTAATTGCTTCAATTGTGGCCAATTCAATTTGAACACACATCTTGAGCAAAAGACGCACTTCCGCAAATTAGATATTCGAAACACTTTGAAAATATTTAAGCAACTGTCAATGTTTCAATTTTCCAGAGAATTGTGGACTTTTGCTTATTGACAGCAAGTTTGAAAGTCTTTGGCCACTCACCACAAAGCTGAATTAAGGAGCATGCAAATCAACTGACAGTTTGACGTCATAATTATTCATATTGTTAGCCAAAAGGCGATAAGGAGTGCTACGAGGGTGGAGGGTGATGGGTTAAGCAAAGACAAGTGCTGAGCAGCACTTGCTGCAGTGTCATATTAATTTAGTCAAGTGGCCACTTAAATTTTACCACCGCAACAACAAAAACAACGACGATGACGTTGACGTTGATGGCTAGAAAAAGAGGCATGGGGCATGGGGCAAGCAGCAGCGACAGCAGAATGCGGAAGGAAGCTTGGACGTGCAAATGGCAGTCGTAGCTCGTTGTCTCTGTGTGTGTGAAAGCGTGTGTGTTTGTGTGATTTGCATAACTGCAAGGATGTTTTAGTTGGCTTAAATGTCAGCGACTTTTGTCAGCCTGTGCGCTGAACACGCCCAAATGTGTACCAAAGCCAAAGGCAAGCAGATGTGACGTTAAATTCCCATTCAGAACCACTACCCCCTAACCCCGAACACCCCCACCACCCTTGATCACCCTGATGCCACCCGACGCCGACCATGTCTAATGATTACAAATTGCTTGCGGCATTTTTGTAAGCGCACAACCGCAAAACAATAAATAAAAATCCCACAATAAACAGAAAGCGCTGTAAAATGAAAAAGAGCCTTCGCTGGCTGGAATGAAGCTGGCAAATCGGCTAAATGCGGCTTAAATGCATTGCCACGATTAATATTAATTTCATGCAGTGCAGCACAGCAAGTCGTCCAACTTGTGCCTTGTCGCATGTGCAACAAAGTCGACAAGCAAACGCCGCTGGGTTGCTGCCACTGATGAAGATGAAGTTAACGTTCCGGCTGCTACTGCTGCTGCCACATGCAGCATCATGATTATGATGCTGCTGACAATGAAGCAAATCATGCGCATCATTAGCCAGTACCAGAGGCAAGTCGTAGACTCCATGTTGCTCACCCCCCATAGAGGCAGATAGCGCGCGGCATTGTCACGTCACTCAATCTGACAATAATGTTAACCTACCTCCCCCATCACACTACACTAGGACGTGTGTATTTGCCGCATCGGCATTTGCAACAATTTCATAAAGATTAAAATTTGAGGCCACAGTTTATTTGTTTTGCTGTTTGGCACAATTTCCATTTCCATTTCGCAATTTGCACTTCGAAGTTCAGTTACGAGAGTTCCGGTTGCTAATTGGTGTCTATAAACTGTTAACCTGAGCGAAGGCATCACAAATTAATAGTTATGCGAATGATTCTAAAATAAGGTTGATACGACAGCGGTACCATTATTAATTTGTGGTATTTCGACTGGAATGCAAACAACAATAACACACACATATATATATATATATATGTATATATAAACATACATACATACACGACGAGATACATTTCCACATTTCCACTTTTACACATTTGCATATTGAAGTTCATTTAAATTTTCATCAGCAGCGTGTGTTACCTTTTGATGAAAACTATCAAATTCATGGCGGATAATTAACAAAAGCAGCAACAACCAACTCGAACTCGTAGAAGCCCTGCCAACCTGACCCTTCGCCTCTCCCTGAAACTTGCTACGTACATTTTTGTACATGTTGCTCCAAAAATAGATATTTAATTTGACTTTTAGCGACTGACACAAGGGGGAATCGAGCTTGTGATGGGGTTCAGTTACACTATGGCTTAAAGTTTTGATCTAGGAGAGCTTTACAGGTACAGAAATATGATGGTTGGCCATAAATTAAAAGGCTGGTTAATGTGTTGATGGTTTTGAACTCGTGAGTTTTGAGTTCTAAGCCAATTGTGTTCCGTTGATTGACAGGGTTAGATTGTTGATGTGTGTCTGTCTCAAATTGCGTGACAAGTGGAAAAGTGTTCGAATGGAAATCCACGCGATGTGTCATTCATAGTCGCTTTTCAAAGACAGGTCTGATTACTTTTTAAAGATAATCATAAATGGGCGACATGTAAGTTACTGTAATTAGTAAATAAACCACACCTAATCAATAAATTATGTCTTCACATGCCTCTATAGCTAATTTAATTTGGGACACGGTCTAATTAAAACAAAATAAACACCACATGGCCTATTGACTCTTACTTCCTCAATCTCCTGCTAACCACACATAAATCGTAAATAGGAATTCTAAAATTTGAGTTTTCTTGATCGCCATACGATAATTGCATAAAAATGTCTAAATCATCAGATTATATCAATCTCTGGGGAGCCAGTGGAAGTTTATTATTCATTTGTGGTTTCCCACACGTAAATGTTGATCAAATTCAATTTAGGAGCAATTGGATTTATGGAGAAAAACTTAAATATGCAATTTCATTCTGTTTCTTGTCGAGCATCTGAGACGTGCCATTAAAAGTAGTTTAATATGAATGAAAAATAGAAGAGTAACGCATTGGGATAGCTTTATTATAGCAAATTTACGTTTATATTTTATGTAATTTGTTTAGTCGCGTGGAAGTGCAATAAAATTCATAAACAGTTCATTTTCGCAAAACAAAAAGTGCATTGAAGCATGGCAAAAAAAATATTAAAATAAATAAAGCTATCCAAATGAATGAGAGCCGCCATTAACAAAAAAAAAAACAGCTTAGGTTAATAAATAACAATATAATCACAGTAAATAAATTGTGAGAGTTGTGAAGGCAAAAAATGTGGAAAATATTTATGGAAAGGTAAGCAACAAAATTGTTGTTGCTGTTCATTCTTGAGTTGTTGTTTTATTTAAATACATGTGTATTTTCCATTTTTTATTTTTGCCATTCATCGAAGGTTTTAATTGAGTTGAGGTTGTTGCTGCAGTTGCAGTTGTACGTGCGTCATGTCGATTTCATTTTATTCAAAATTAATTTTAAATCGAATTGTTTTAAAGCGCTGAGCTGCGCCGAACTGCCTCCGACTGGGCAGGCGAGAACTTGTTGCAATTTTCGCTTATTGCTTTATCAACATGCACATTATTGCTGTTCGTCTTGTTGATGTTGTTGCTCTCCATGTCTCGGGCATTGTACCTTGACGGAGAGCAAAAGTGAGAGAGACAGATAGCGAGCGACAGACGCAACGGCAAGAGACAGTAGAAACAGTGAGAAGAATAATTGGAATGAAAGAAAAGATAAATCTTATCGAAATATATTAACAACGAACCTTTTATTAATTTGTTTTTTTTTTTAAGCAACAAAAAAAAAAGACAACAACACAGTGATGGCAATAAAGAAACCGCTGCGGCAATTTTTGGTATTGATTTAAATGGGTTAAGTTGAATGCGAATGTCGGTTTGGAACAGCCATAAAGCTCACACACGTACTTAATTATAGTTTATAACACACTCGAGACACGGTATTGGTGCTGTAAAAGCTTTTATTTGTGCTGATAACAACAAACATTAAACAAATCTCAATTAGGCGTTTTCGGGTCGTGGTATGGAAAGAGCCAAGTCACAACTAAACCAGTACGTAAAAGACGCTCAAAAGACGACAACCGAACTAACATCAGCGAAATTCACGATCGCACTGAACGTTAGCGTGGCAGATCACACGTCAAAAGGGAATGTCAGCAGCTGAGAAACAATGCAACCGGATGGAGAGAGATGTGAGAGAAGCACATTAAAGAGAGAGAGAGAGAGAGAGCGAGAGAGAGTAGGAAATCAACTGCGTAGTCGGTGCACAGTTAGGTGTGGGAAACGACATTGAATAAGAGTATCAACAAAAAACCTGCTAGACCAGAGCTGTTGTTATTCTTGATTTAAACGGCAACGAAATTCGAGAAACAAAACAGAAACAAACAATCAACAACGTAAAAACAGAAATTGAGACGAGTCGCAAATGCACTGCAAAATTAAAAGGGGTTGCTTCACAAAATGTTGATGTAAAATAATTGTGTGTGTGGCTTACAATAAATCTATGTACAATTCTTGCTTGCTAAAAGCATTTTGAGAAATACTCTTTTAGCTCAACACAATTTCTGATAAATCGCATTTTAATTCATTTCCAGGCATGTTCAAGTGGTATCGTTTGAGTTATCTAAACGATTTGTTTCGTCATGCTGAAGTGTCTAAAAATGTGTCGACATACATATTATTAATCTTTGTGAAAGTGTCGTTACAATGTAGGACAACCTTTCTAAATGCCACCCCACACCCCAGCGGCAAGGTCAGTGCTATAGAAGAAAAAAACACTTTAGTTTTGGGTTCCATTTGAACCTTCAAATTTACATAGAGACATCTTTTGGCTTTCACAGCTCAGCGAATATAATTTGAATGCCGAAAGCCGTGCTGAGTGCTGCGTGCTGAGTGCTGCTTGCTGAATGCTGCTGACGTCGACTCATTGAATGCTAACTGCCGAGGTGTTGAGTGCTTCTTTGAAGTGGCCACCGAGTAGCATTCTCGCATTTGCTCACTTACTTGCTGCTTACTGAGTTTGTTTGTTATCGACAAATTTGGAGTTACTTAGTAGTTGTGAATGGCTGAGGTTGACAACGTACTTAATGTAATCGCATTTGTATCAACAAATACGTATATACAATAAATTCGTGTTATCAGCCAAAGTGCAAACAACAAATTATCAGCAGCAGCAGCGGCAGCGGCAGCAGCGGCAACAACAACAACAGCTCGAGGTGGATGAGTAGATCGTTGAGGCAGCTTAGTGCCTGTTGAGCGTGTTGCAGCAATTAGCTGAGTGATTCGAGTGGCGTTGGGGTGCCCTCGTTGAGGAGGCGAGTGTGGCGAGCTTATGGATTGCAACAAATAAGTAATTAGGTGCAGCCACGTTGTTACTGTTATTGCTGTGATGGTGTAATTGCTTCTGGTGTTGCTGCGGTGGATGCCACAGATGGGAATCTTGCATTGGCAGCTGACTTTGAATAGCTTACAGTCCACTGGCCATTAATCTTGCTTCGAAATGGAGGCAGGCAAAGCTCAAGCTGAAGCTCAACAGATTTGATGGCGCGTGCAGCGCCTTTAAGTATGCAGCAAACGCTGCGATTTACCCCACTTTGCATACGTGTGCGATTATGTGTGTGTGTGTGTGTGTGTGTGTGTGTGTAAGAGCGTGTGTGCTTTTGCAATTATTTATGTTGTTCATTTGTTTAACGGCGGCAAGCAGGCAGCTTCAACAAAAGGCGAGCAATAAAAGCGACGTCGCCGCTGCTGACGTGAGCAACAACGACAAGGACATGACTATAATATATATATATATATATAACATATATATATATATGCATGTATGTCCATAGTTGCGGGTGTGTTTGTGTGTGTATGTGACTGTGGACGTGGCCAGAAGGAACGATATCATTTACATACCATGCAGGCGCGCAGAGGCCAAAGCCACAATGACGCCCACATGGCCGCATACTACAATGGCCAACAGGACACACACACACACACACACACACACACAAGGCTCAGCACCCGCAGCCAGAACCAGAAGCAAAAGCAGAACGAGTCCGTCCACGGCCAAATATGAGATGTAAAGTTTAACACACAAACTCAAGACAATTTGTACGCGTGTGTGTGTGTGTGTGTAGCGAATATAAGGCAAAACGCAAATAATTTACAAGTTCTGAAAAGAAAAGCCAGTTCGCGAAAGCGAGACAGAGACAGAGTCAGGGACAGAGACTAAGAGAGAGAGAGAGAGGGGGAGAGGGAGGCCAAAGGCACAGCGTATAAGACTGAGACAAGGCAAACATGTGCTTGGTCTTCGGCTTCTTCGTCTTGTTTTTGTTGTTGTTGTTGTTGTTGGCGTAGGCCGAATAGGCCTGCATACCATTGCCTGTCAAGTGTATTAAACAACACCGCATACACGCACAGAAACACACACACACTTACACACGCACACAGCTTAAAATGTGTTACTGCAAAGTGTAAAAATAAATAATTTAAAGTGTGTGTAAGGACATGCTGCAAACGGTTGCCGTCGCCGCCATAAAGCGCCAAAGGAGTCGGCAGCGAAGGCAGCGTAAATAGTACAAGTCACACACACACACACACACACACATCCATACATATTCAGACACATGCATGCACATGTCCTTATGGCCATCGCCAGTGTGTGCGTAATATTTTTTCATTTTTTTAATTTTTGTTTTTTTTTTTTACTTTGCTGCTGCGTTCAGTAAACTTTTGCGCTCAATACCGCAGCAGCAGCACCAGCAGCAGGAACAACAACAACTGTAAGTACAACAAACAGCAGCTGCAGGTTGCCCTTTGAAAGTGTTTCCCGCAACACAAAGAACAACAACAACAAAAGACCAGTAAGTATGAGCGAGAGAGAGAGCAAGAGAGGAAGAGAGAGATGGGAAAACTTATTATTATGTTGTCAGTAAAGAAAAGAGCAAGAAAGGCTATTGCAGCAGCACCGAGACTTTAATGCCCCTTAGTGTAGCAGGGAAACAAAAGTTATGTGATCAATACAAAATACATTGTTGCATTGTATAAACTCAATTTGTCGTTTTTATCTTTCCAATAGCAGCTAAACAACATTCAAAATTAGAACTGATACAAATTGTATTGATTTGAGCATCGAAAAGCTGAAAGAGGAAACTGTTTTAAAAGAAAAAAGTGTTTTGTATGAAATTGGAATAAGTTCAATGGGGCCTTTGCTTAAGTTGATCAATCTGATTTGATACACTAAATAACTCAAATTGGTTTTTTTTTAAGCACTAAAACATTTAAGTTTTTATGAGATACTTTGCATTATAAGACTTTTCTTGTCACACATTTAAGATGCTCTCAGTAAGGGTATCACAACAGCAGCAGAAAGACCAACAGCAAAGAGGCTGCCAGGAACACAAGAAGAAAAAAGTTGGCAGTGCTGGAGATCTAACTGAGGGAGAAAAGTGAGATAAGAGTCTGTGTCTGTAAGTGGTCTGAGAATTGGCATTGGATAGCTGAGGAATTTGCATATCTTGCAAAAAGTAAAATGCCACAGAAAGTGAAAATTGTTGCAAAACAAAGAAACTGAAATTGGAAGAGCTTATAGCAAAAATAGGCCGCGATACCAAAAACTCATTTGGAATTTGTTTTTGCTGATCCTTGACAAGCAAATTAACATACGAACTTCATATCTTTAAAAGGTCAAGTTTGATAAAAACAACACATTTAAATAGTTGAGCATACAAAAGTATCAATCGAACTTGCAAAGAAGTCTGAATATTAAATCAGCATTAAAAATTGTCTACTCTTATATTTTATTTAAAATTGCTCCGTTTGTTTTTCATAAGGAGCTTAAATCATCGAAAGAACTATTTATTACTTTTCGAGGACTTCTCATGTTCTTATATTAAAATCAATTCTCTTTTTTTTGAGTGTGCGTTGCTCTTTTTTTTAATGCACGCCACTGACTTCCTTCCTGAAACGCCCTTCCTCCTGAACCCACTCCCGCTGTGCCGTTGTGCAAGCGAACTCATAATTCATACAAAAGAAAATTCCTCGACAATATTTGTGCGTTGGCTCCTTTTATTTTCTCTTTCTCCCGTTTCCCGTTTCCCTTTTCCATTTGGCTCCACAGTAAGGTGCGGAAAGTGCAGCACATTTTTCATCATTTACCAATATTCCATTTACTGTTTATCAATATGGTGGCCATCATCAATTCACCCTTCTTGCCCCACCCCCGACACCCCACATGCGGCATGCGACATGCGACACACTCAAGCTGAGCGCATTTTCGCAATATTGACAATTTCATAAAATTGTTTTCTATATTACTTTATTTGTTTTTCGTTGATGTTGAAATAATTATTTAATTACTGTCACACACAAAACCAAAGGGGACAGAAATATGCAGCGAATTATCTTGCCCATGGCCAAAGACCAGAAGCAGAGCTGCGTCAAAAGGGAATGCAAATAATAACAATAAGACTTAATTAAATTTTTAACATGCCACTGAATGTCGCCGCAGGAGTTGCCTGGACATGCTCTCCATCTCTTTTTCTCTCTCTCGCTCTCTCTCTCTCGCTCTGTCAGGCATTGTATCGAGGTAATTATTATTGAATTGTCTGCGTAAAATTTCAATTATGAAAACCAAATAGTTCAATTATGTGAAAGCTTCTCCGAATTTCATTAATTGTTAAATGAGTGAAACTGGCACGAAAGAAAGAAATTCTCTGCTCATTTCAAAAGCGACTTAATTATAAAGGGATTTGGCAAAGGCGTCATAATTAAGCACGCAAAAATTAAATTAATAGTTCATTTTGTTCTACACACACACACACACATCCGTACATACACACACCACACACACACACACACACACACACAGAGATAGGTAGATAACAAATGCAACAGCAGCCCGCTTAAAATCCAAATCCAAACTAATCAAATCAAATTTCAATTATTGTGTATAGGGCAAGTGTGGGCATCTGGGCGTGGCAAAGTTAGCAGCTAGGGGATACAGGGAGTTTTAGCATGCCAATGCAATGTTGCCCCTTTTGCCCCGACCGATTGCCATTGCCCCTACCCAAACGAACATTGCCATTTCGCTTGATTACATGCATTTTATATGCACCCGCCCGAAAGTAGGCTACACTTTTCAATCACAATCAAATTTTATGCCCCACACAGATACACAGGTAGACAGGTAAATGTGTGGTTGTGTGTGTGTGTGTGTGTGTATGTATGTGTGTGTGTATGCACTATATCCGATTTGCCCATAGAAAGCGCACAATCAGATTCATTTACATTTCCGCCGCCCAGCAACACAGCAATAACAACTAGCAACTCCATTTGCCATTGTTTTGCAGTCTTGGCTGCTTGTGAGAGCGTATCTGAAATGGAATTTTAGATAACTACGAGTATCCTGCTGCTCAGATCGAATTGAGAACCGAACCATTGTAAAATAGCATTCAATTGAATCAAAGCATGCCAAACGAGTTAAATGAAAACAATAAGAGTCGAATGTGGCCACAACCTGAATATTTACTTATCAACGCACTTTCGAAAGTACTTCAACTGCATTTACCAATAATTTATTTGCCTGGGTTTACACAATTTTGCCTTTTCTTGCAATTGAACTCTTTGATCACATAAAGTTTAAAGTTCAAGTCCAGATTATTTCCAAATATTTATTTACTTGCAACGTTTTTAAAATGCCATAATAATAATTAATAAATATAACTAGGTCAATACCAAGTTTCCGAGATAAACCAAAGTTCAAATAAATTTGATATCATCTTCAACTGCAAATAAATTTAATTTATAATCGAAGTCAGCGCTACGTAAATCAATAAAGGCAAAATTGAGATAAAACCATGCAAAGGTTGCACTATGACTTGTTTTAAAAGTAGCTGAGGAGTCTGAATATAGTTTTCAATAAAATACTGCTACCCAAGTATAGTAATTGCCATTCAGCGCGACAAGCTTGTTGTATAGTGCATAATGGCAATAGCAACAACAACAACAAAGCATGCAACCAAATTGACAGTTTGCTAGGCGCGCTTGACGACTCTGGACTGCCATTGAATTTACTCGAGAGCCAAACTCCAGGTGATTTTTGTGTACAACACGTCGTATATGTAACACACTAAGTAACTATTTCAATGCAACTGCGCCGCGTCGGCTGTCGATTGAGCAGCAAATTGAAGGAGCGACGAGCAGCAGGCGACTCATTCTCATTTACATAACAGCCAAACCAGTGAGTATGTGTGTGTGCGTGTGTATTGTGTATGTGTGAGTGTAGTCAATTCGGCGTTAAAAAGCGTTAAATGTAACAAGCCTGTCGGGAAGCCAGGCAGGCAGGCAGGCAGGCAGGCAGGCTGTCAAGCAGGCAGCGCAGGTAAGGAGTCGTTCTGCCAACTACCACAAGCAACAACAATAAAAACTAAATTTAAAATTGGCAGCCCGCACACTACACACACACACACACACACATACAATTTAATAGCAATTTTGCTTGTTATTCGCACGAGTTTCATTTCGCTGGTTGGCGTATAATTTACATTTTGCTTCGCTTCATAAGGTGCCATAATCATAAATTGACAAGTCGAAATTTGCACATGACTGTGACTGGGTGCCTGGCTGCCAGCGGCTGTATCTGCATTTTTAATGCATTTGCCTGTGGGTGGGGCACCACCCCCCTCGAACCAATGTCCGTTAAAGTGTAAAGTGTTTCAGTAGCTGCTTATTGTTTGCGCAAATTTCAACATGTTTTTCTTTTTTAAATAAACTGGATTCTTTTCGCCTTTTTTAGTTGGGTTGAAGCAGTGGCTTGTTTACACGATTGCCAAAATATATGCAGAATAATGAAAATTCATTGAGTTCAGCCCGAACAGAAAGTCGATCGAAAAGTTTACGAAACTTTTTTTTGCATTTGGCGTTGCAAGTTTCATTTTCCCGCAGCGACGGCAAAGTTAATTGAATGGCTTGTTCTTCATTTAGGCGAAAGTTTTGGGCAGAATTGGCAGACAGCTACAGAATAAGCCACTCATTCTGCATATTATAATCCCATCAGATTTTGGTCAACCAGGGCAGCAATGCGGCTGCCTGCTAATGAATCAAAAAGACACAACGTCTCCATGTGCTCCACAATCAAAATGCAATCGAGTTTCGGAAACGCAAACACGACAAGAGCGATGGACAGAGAGACAAGGAGGGGGAAGTGCTGGAGGTGAGCTTAAATAAAAACCGCAAAGCACAAACAGAACACGTTACAAATGCGACCGTGTCTGTGGCAGTGTCATCTGTACTTGTGTGAAAATTAACACGCAATTCCAGGCTGTCCGAAAGCCAGTATAAAAATCAAAATAAAAAACGAGTTAAGTTGCCGCCGAAACGTTTAAAAGCTGAAAATCAAACAGACAAAACGACAAACCACAACAAAAACACGCAAAACGATCGATGGAAAAAAAGCGATAAGAGAAACAGAAACAGAAAGAGTCAACAGCAGCAGCTACTTAGACTCGGACTTTGAGTCAGAGTTGTTAGCTTTAGCTAAATTCGACTCATCTCTTGTCTTGTCTCGTCTGGTCTGGTCTGGTCTGGTCTGGTCTGGAATTGAGTTGGCTTGGGTCTTGTCGTTGGCTGGCACACTTTAAAGCATTAGTTGGACATTTTTATGGCCGTGGTATTAGGCGCTTAAGACATTCAAGCCAAAAGGATAACAACAACAACAACAACAACAAGAAAAACAGGGACAACGGACTGCAGACAGTAGACAACAGCGGGCCACATAAAAGCAAAGAGGCTAAGTGACAACTAAACTTAATGGCACTTCAACAGCAACATGGGAAGCAATGGACGCACAAGAGCCCCAAGACCAGAACAGAACAGAACAGAACAGAACAGAGCAGACCAGACAGGCAATAACAACAACAACAACAACAACAACAGCAGCAGCAGCAACAATCTGAACTGGGTATATCTTCAGCTGTAGGTGCGGTGCAGAACTCAACGGACATTAGCCTCATTGAATTGAATGACAAAACAAACGACGAGCGGAAAGGCAGCGCAATGGCAATGGCAAAGGCAAAGGCGAAAGGCAAAGACGATGACGATGACAACGACAACGGCAACAGCAACAGCAACAGCAACAGCAATAATAACAACAGCAACAACAACAGCAACAACAACAACATCAACGAAAGACGACAACGTTGTGGATAAGGATAAGCAGTGTGCGACAACAACAGCAATAAGCTTTTGTACAACAACACAGCTCAGCACCCTGACCAATATGTACAACGGGGCAGCAGCGACGAAAATTTTGTATCTAGACAGCATTAAGATAAAGCTGGCAAATGCATGCATAAACAACGTTCAAGCTAAAGTTCACTTTACGAACTACCAAATACACTCACTACAAACTTAATGAGAGGGCAAACTTTACTGACATTCTCTGAGCAGTTTTTCACTGCGTATACGAAACGTAGAACGTACTTTATGCAACACAATGTGTTAGCTTAACCAATTGCGAATCTACTACTGCTATATATATATATAAATATATTTATATATTATATATATATATATATATATGTAAAGAGCTTGTATTAAAGTTTAATATACTCATTTGCATAATCATGAACATTTTTTGGTTGCAAGCTAAGTGGTAAAGTTGATGATGCCATCGGCAAAACACTATCAACGGCGAAATAGCGATAGCTGTGGGAGAAAGAGATGGCCGAAGGTTGACCCAAAATAATAGCCACCAATCTTCGCTTTCCAGCCCCCCACCCACCCCTCAAATGGCCATACAAATGTGTGAAAATAGTGGACAATATGTGTGGAAATGCGAGTTCTTGTCTCCCATTTGTTTGCGTGTGTGTATGTGTGTGAGTGTGTGTTAGTTGTGTTTACGTGTGTGTCTGTGGCTCTGTAAAGGTGCTGTTAACGCCATTTTTTCGTTGGCCTCGATGCTATTTTGCTGTCCATTGTTGTTGTACAATTTCCGCATCCGGCGCGTAAGCGCTGCCGCTTGGCCTAGCAGCGCGTATTGGTTTATGCATGAGGATTTTGCCACGCCCACCGCCCCACAGTCGAACGAACACTTCATTTGTCAGGCTCTGGCTCAACGGGAGAGATCCTGTCATGCATTTAAATGAAATGCCAAGCGATTTGAGGCTACAGCTACAAAACTAAAGAACCCAAAGATTTTAAGCACTAAAGAAGTAAGGAACATTGCTAAAAGAGAAAGAGAGAGAGAAAGGGGGAGAGAAAGGGAGAGATGGGGAGACATAGACTCTGTCAAAATGCACTTACCAAAACTGCATCAATTATTCAGCAGCCCATGGCCGGGCCTGGCCTGGTCAGGGATTGAGCCAAGTCGCCAAGTCGCAACGAGTTGAGCAGTTGAACGCTTCGAGTTTGATGCATGCCTGCAAAGTACACAAAGGCAAAGAACTCTGATTACGAGAAAGTATGAGAGAGAGAGAGAGAGAGAGAGAGGAAGAGAGACACACATACATATATAAAGCATAAATATTAAATGCAAAATAGAAAATAGAAAAAGTGCTGAGAAATCTTCAACTGGCAGCTGCCAGCAGTTCAGTGAGAATCTCTTATGCGAATTCTCAAAGTAGGCAAATTGACCGAAATTATGCATTTTTTCTGAACATTCTTTTACTTTTTTTTTGTATAAATAAATCAAGTAAAATATGCGCGCGCGTTGGCGCTGAAAGTTGAGGCCAAGAAAAACGATAACAACAGTCGGGAGGATTGAGCTGGCTGTGGAGCTGGGCTGGATGGGTTGTAATGGAGTGGGGTGTAGTGGAAAGTCCTTTGTGACCTGGTTTTTGGTCATAACAATATTGCCAACCGAAGCGTGGTGCAGTGTACACAATTACCGTGCCAACGTTTGCCGGGCGATTGCGAATGGTGTGGGCGTGGCATTGTGCGAATGACGTCATTGCTGCACTCGCACTCGCACTCGCACTCGCACAATTACCATTACGCCCAGAGACGATAACGATGCCAGCGACGACGACGACGACGACGACGACTACGCCGTGACCTGGTGACGGTCACTTGGGCTATGGCTTAAAGACTGTCCATTGCACACTTGCAGGCGTTGCCCATGGCTAACAAACATCCACATAAATATATTTATTTATGTTTGTAACAAGGTTAATCAGCTCGCTGTCTGCTCATTTTAATTGGCTTTGAACTGGGCGCCTTAATTGAGTTATAAAAATGCGAAACTATTTTGCGAACAACGAAATTTAATGCTCAAGCCCTTGATGAGCTTTAAACTGGAGAGCTGTCGCCTCGTAAATAACAAAATGGAATAGAAGATGAGGCGAAAAGCGTTGAACAGAAAAGGGGGAGTAAAAAAGAAGCTTATACTAAAAAATAGAGTGATTATTCTAAAGAAGATTAAGCGATAAGCTCTTAACTACAGTTGATAAAATTAAACTAAAAAAAAAATGTAAAAAAAAGTAAAAATAAATAAATAAAATAAAAGTTATAAACTGACATTTGAATTGGCTTTATAAAGGAAAGAACTAACAGCTTTTAGTCTTATGCAAATTTTCATATCCTAAATAAAATCATCTTTAGTTCTTTACAATTTAATACGTTTCTGAACATTACTATTAAAATCTGATTTTTTTATTGTTATGATAACTAATGATAATGACTTCTCCTCAGATTTTTTTTTTATGACAAAAGGTTGTTTAATGGATTACTTTCTCTTAGTTTTCTCAGCAGTTGCAGTTTTTCCTACATTTATGAATGCAAGCTTGATGACCCGCTGTGAACAAATTTTTTTTGTTTCTGCTTTTCTAATACAATTAAAATTTTTTCAATATTTTCGCACCTCTTCCTCTGAGTGTATCGCATCTTTTTGTGTTATTTAAATCTTTTATAAACTGCAAAGCAACAGAAATAAGAGGACCGAATGCCAGCAGCAAAAATAAATAAGCGAATGTGTTGCTAGCGTTAGTTTTGGGCCATGGACAGAGGCAGTGGCAGGCTGGAGGGCATGTTCACGGTTGGGTGGATGGGTGGATGGGTTGATAGTTCAGAGTTCAGGTTGTTTGGGTCGCATCACGATAACGCTTTGTAAATACTTTTGCTGCACTTTGGCTGCTGTTGGTTTTAGTTTCTGTATTTTACTTATATTTTTTTTTGTCGTTTCCTTTAGCTTGGCATGGCAAATTTTTATCTCTATTTGCGCGTTGCGCTTTTTTTTTGGAGCTTAACTGTAAAAAATCACGACCAGGAAAAACACAGCGAGAGCAGGACAGCATGCTGCATTGGCGTTAGATGTTGCTGTTGCTGCTGCTGCTACTGCTGCTGCCGCTGCTGCTGATGCGCTTTTGTTTTTCGGCGTTAGGAAACGGCAAAAGGATATTATTAAGCGTGGATGTCAACGTTATCGCCCCAGAGTTGGACAAAAGCAAGCGCTAAGTGCACAACGGCGGAACAGCAAATAGGACTAAGAGTCGAGCGGTGCAGGGCAGAAGCGAGGAAACGAAAGGAGACTATTGGGAAGCTCCCTGGTGCTGTTTGGAAAGCTCTTTGCCAAATTAAATATTAAAACCATGTGCACTTATGCAACTTTAATGCAATTTTGGCCAAGTAAACGAGCTAAAATGTTTGGTGGCATCAAATAAGACAATTTCGCGAGCATATACCACGTATACTTAATTTTTTGTGTATCTTTCTGTGTGTGTGTGTGAGTGTGTGTATTTGGCAGCTGAACTTCGACTGTGTCTGCGGTTTTGTGCGCATATAAAAAAGGATTAATACACTTAAAAGGCACCGTGAAGGGAAACTGAATGGCTGGCAAGCGAAGGGTGGATAAGGATGGAGGAGGGAAAGGTTACCAATTACATGGCATCGCTAAGCGCACATTTACGTGAAAGCCAAATGAAGCCGCAGGAAAACAGGCGCAACTACAACAACAATGGCAACAGAAACAGTGGGAGTAACAACAACAGCAGCAGCAGCAGCGGCAGCAGCAGCAGCAGCAGGCTGGCCAATAAAGCGAAACCGCCTTTATTTAGAGGCAGGCCAAGTTTATGTCGCGCAATGGGCATGAAATATTCAACAGCAGCAGCAAACGCTGACAACAATCCCAGGAACAGGAAGGAAAGAGGACGTAGTTGTCGAATAGGTAGGCAGAACTGGCAGGAGAGGCAGGCACAGGCAGCCGCAGGAGTTGCTGCTGCTTGGTTAAAATGCCAAAATGTCACAGCCGCTGTTCGAGTTGTTGTTTTTGCAACTGGAATCACATCCTTCCCGTACAACTTAACATGTGATTTTCGGTCAGACAATGCACAAGCAACAGCAACAGCAGCAGCAACAGCAGCAGCAGGAGCAGGAGCAGCACATATGTACATGTATTTAACATATATATACTACTACAGCTACAACTGCTACTATAACTACCACTACCATGCATACGTATGGGCTTAGAGCTGTGGAACAAATGGAGCACCACTTGCACTTTGCTGCTATCTTGGCATGTTACGTGCGCCCCTTTATGTATCCAACAGTTGCACTCTTGTTGCAGTTGTTGCAGTTGTTGCCCTTGTTATTTGTGTTTTTTCTTCTGTTTTTAGTTTTGTTCTGCTGTTTTTTGTTGTCGCGTTATTCCGCTGAAACAAAGTCGCGTTCCCTGCCTGTCCCCTGCAGCTGGTTTTCACTCTTTGGTCGTTTTTTTTTTGCAGCACCACACAAAACTACATTTTACTGCATGACAATTTATTGAGTTCTTTTTTGGGAGCCTCCACTCTACTGCTCCACTCTCCTCTGCTCTTCACTGCGCATTTGCCGCTTCGTGTGGTTCCTGGCTTTGGTTTTTGTGGGCATGGGTTTTGTTTGCCACTCGTATTCGGTTGTAGGTTAGTTTTGGTTGCTCGAACATTTTTATTGTTCGTCTTGCGCTATGGCAAAAATGCCTCACGATTTCTTGTATTTCCACCCGATAGAATGTATTTTATTTGCCCACGCTAACTGGAGAATGCAAAGGATCAAGGGTGGTGCAGATGCCCTAACTAAAATATCGAGCAGAGAACACAGCTCATACAAAGTTGACTGCAACCAGCCAGAGATAGCCTTAAAGCCAATGAAGCAGCTCAGTTTACAGTTTATGGCCATTACCTGACTGTTTATTGCAGTTACTTTTGCTCAGATGACTTATGATGCATCAACTGCACTTTGATTGTACAAGCGAGTCTAGACCGATTGTAAAAAAGTTCATCTTGTGAATGTTTTGCGAAACATTTCACAATTGTCTTTGTTATAAAAAAGCATATAAATTTTTTTATGTTAACTCCGTCTGTAAAAAAGATTGAGTTTCAAAACTATTTTATATAAATCCAACTAAACATTTGTTTTCAAAATATCCACTACCAAAGGTGCCCACAATTTCATTAGAGCATTTATTATTCGTTGCAGTCCTAATACATTTTTTTATTTCAATTGCCTTTATTCTTTTTATTTACATTTTTGTTGTTACTGTTGTTGCTGTTGTTGTTGCTATATTTTATTATTTTTGGCTGTTGTTTTATTTATGCAAAGTGTAGTAAATAGCGCACTTGCTGCTGCTTGCTTTAGTTTTATGTCTGTGCGCTTATATTTGTTGCTGCCTCTGTTTGTTTTTACTGCTGCTGCTGCTGCTGCTGCTGCTTTTGGTGTGTGTTCGTATCTTTGTGGCCAGCTACGTGGACACACACGCACACACACACACACATACGGTTACTACACACATACGATTTATTTACATTTTCCATATATTTTCATTGAATTGCCGCAGTTTGAGCGCAAATATCAGAGACATCAAAACACACACACACACACACAGACACACACACACACACAGAAAACTAACACAGTCAATCTGTTTAGCATGCGAAATTAACTTGAGACTCTGATTGTGCGAATAACACTTTGGCATATTTATGAGCTGGCCACAGCTCAACTGCCAACTAAACTCTATTCATAACTCGGCAGCAAAGGCAATCAAAGCCACAAAAATTGTTCATGGCTCGACACCTGCAACGCACACACTCGCACACACACACACACATACACACACACACATACACGTACACAAATTGGGCCATGGCTGTCAGCTGTGGGCGCATAAAAAATGCAAAACTCTGCTCCCCTTGCCAGGCAACCAGTAAGCCGTGCAGTGGCGCAGCTGCCCAGGCGTTGACCAGCCACACACATTAAATATGACCAACATGACCGCCGTCTGTCGTCTGTCAGGGCTGACTTTATATCCGGGGCGGGACACACAACAGCTGTGTGTGAATTTACACACATTGCAATTTGCAGTCAGTTGCTTCAACTGCCGATGCTGGGCGCCGCTACTTCTCCTGGCTGCTTCTGTTGCTGCGGTCATTTGGCGGTTAGCCGCCTTGTTCGCGTCCCTGGCGAGCACATCTTCGATTTCGTAGGCTCCACTTGCCCTTGAGTGCTGTTCCGGGCCTGGCCCTTCCGTCTCTCGACTATTAAAACAATAAAAAAAAACTTCATAAAGCAAACTTTATGCCCATATGCACACGATGTTGACCAGCGCCTGGCCACAGCAACAAAACCAACAAGTGTTGTTGCTACTGCTTCTGCTTTTGTAGTGTCAGGGTTGATGCTGCTGGTGCTGCTGTTGCTGCTGGTGCTGCTACACCTGGCTGCACTTGCGGACAACATGTGGTATGCGTTATATTTTATATGGCGCATGCCTTTAATATTTATGAAAGAAACAAAATAAAAATGTGTTTTGTTCGCATTTCGGCGCTGGCCACGATGCTGTGGCATTACTTTCGCCCCATTTCGTGGCCATGGGCGTGGCTAATGTGTCCGTGTGCGTGTGCTTAAGTGTTACCATTGGCTCGTTCAACTAATTTGAAATTAATGAAATTCCTTGAATAATTGAATTTGAATCGTTGGCATCTGTGCAATTAGTCGCTGCTGTCAAAACGCCAACACACACACATACACACACAGGCGCGCGCGCGCGCGACACACACACACACACACACACACATAGGCAGACCCAGATAGCTATAATAAGCGGCGACGTTAACTGCGCACCTCATTATATGTCATGTGATCTCATTATGTTCCGGCAGGACAGCACAGACCAGACCAGGCAAGCCAAAATACCGACGCTGGCTTCAACTTGTAACAGTCTCTATATATGCACATCTATACATATATACATATATATATTAGATATGCACTATGTACAGCCAAAAGCTCTATATTTGTGTGTGCGTGCGTGTGCGTGATTATGGCATGTGGATTTACACTGACGTTATTTAGTGCATGACAGTTAAATGAGTTGTGGCCAGCACTTCGTATCTGTAGCTAGATTTTGGGCGCATTTAATCAAATAAGTTTGCTTTGGGCCATGCTGCAATCAAAATTTAAGCGACCGTTTCTAACATATTTAAATAACAGTTACCTAAATAACCAGAAGGGCTAAGCCTATTAGGCAAAGTGAGACTTTCGTAAATTTCATTTTACATCTACAGCAAAATGCAGTATTTAAGGATTGACAAAACAACCAAGCTGCGCTTGCAGCTAAATGTAAACCAATTAAAATTGCAGCCAATCTTAATATTCATAAAGTTGCTTAAGCTGATTTCATTTTAAATTAACTTTAAATTATCGAGTCGAATGCCTGCCGAGTAAAATTCATATTTACAGCTTGTAAAGAAAATGTTTGAAAGTAATTCACAAGTATGCCGCATAATCCATTGCATATTTTTGCCGACTATTAAATTGCATTCATTTTGCAAAATTCTTACTACAACTCGTATTCATAATAGAAAGCAGTCAGCCTCATTGCGTGGCAAGCTTCTTTTGCTCCGATTAGTGCCACACATTATGCATTCCCATAGCTGATGGGGGCAATAAGGGTGCAGTGTGCACGGCACATAAATCTATAGGTTTGCTACCCCAAGGCACACATAATGCGGCGCGTTTGCCCCATAGCGTTGCACATATTACGCACTCGTCCCCATTCGCCCATTTTGCCCCAGACGTTTGCTATCTGCCAGAGCAATCAACATTTCTCATATTTAAAACTGCAAGTGCTACACACCAACACACACACACACACACACACAGACGAGTACACGCACATACACAAGTAAAGGCAGGCAGACATGCACGCAACTCATATACACCTTTAATCGACTTCATTTGCTCATTAGGTAGATAGTTTTGCGTGTAGCTTTGGTGTCCTTGCGGCTGTCTCTGCATTGCAACATTTCTAATGCGATTTTGCAGCGCTTCCATTGGCAGCGACAGCTGCAACGCGTAATTGTTTCCTTGTTAGTTACATTTGCGGCACGTTCACCTGGTCTGCCACCATCGGGCCACAAGAGCGACACGTTAAATGCATTTATGAATGGGCTGCGACTCCGACCACGCTGCCATCGTCAATTGTAATTACTTGCAAGTACTCTTGCATTCTCACTGCCACTACCCGAATGTGCGTGCTTGTGTGTGTGTTTATGTGTGTGTTGCTGCGTTTAGGCATTCGAGAGCATGGTCCGGTATCCATTTGCCAGACACAAGGACAGCGCATTAATGCCGCTTTTGTTGCGGTTGCAAGGCTCGACCCCAACTCAGCTGCTCCCATTACGCATATGCCGCATGGAACACTGGACGCAATACACTGTTCGCTATCCGCTGATGGCTTGCTATTAATTTAGTGGCTCAGTTCGGGGGATGTAATTGCATTTATTTTGGCAGTAGCTGTTGCTGTTGGTGTTGCTGTTGCTGCTGGTGTTGCTGATGTGCGTTGCTTTGGCTGTTGTTGTTATTTTGGTTTAATTGGTTTTTGTGTGTTTTAAGCGCTGGAATCTATTGGCCTTAATTAAAACGCAACAGTGCGTATGTGCAATGCAACAAAAAGTCACTGAGCACACACACACACACAAGCACAACTGGAAAGGGCCTAAATAAAAGGCAAAAGCAAAACAACAACAACAAAAATAAATACCAGGCAATCCAAAATGTTTGTCGTGCACCTGAGTTGCACTTTTATGACATTGTCACTGGGCACAGAGAAGTAAAATAACTGCAAAATGTTGACAGTCAACGTTTCCAGGACTGAGCAACTTTTTATTGACAGCAGAATGGCATGATTGCTGCTGACCCGAAAAAACCAGATAGCTAATAAAAAAAAAACAATCTACGGAAAGCAGTGCGAAAAAGGGTAACAGGGGCTGCCTGTCAACACTTCAAAATACAAAAAAAAAAAATTTATGTATAAAAAAAACTGCAAAACGAAGTAAAAAAACAATAAACGTTGGTCAACTGTTCAACTGCCTTCGTTTTGCTTTTATAATTTACATTGTTTGTGGTGGCAACGCTGGCGGTTATTCAGTCGTGTGGAAAGGGAAACAATATTCGTAGCTTCGAAGCTGGTTTATTCTTGAAAATGCCAAATGAATGTGTGTACTAAAAAATGTTGAAAAAAGGTCTCTCTGCACACTTTCATATGTGCAAACACGTCCAATCGTAACACACAAAGTTCAATATTACTTTTCTTGCCTGATGCGTTTGAGTTCTGAGTTGGATTTTTTTGTAGAACAAATTGTTTAAAGAAATGAAACTTTGTTGTCTCAAAATGCGGAATATTTCAGTTGCCTTCAGATATAAAATTTCCTCACATTCCATATTAAGTAAATAAGCTGCAAACTAATTTGGGTTAGTCAGAATCAAGTAAATAGTAGATATCAAATTCCAACAAAGGAACAAAACTAGTTGCAAAAGTTGATTTTAAATTTAGCCAATTATCGTTTAAATTTCAATCCACTCATGCATTCCATTTGCAATGGTATATCTAAATCGGAAAATGCTTACACCCTCTAGCAGTCGATGCACGTATATCAACTGTGCTGCTTGCCCACAGCCCGTGTCCGCTGATTGCAGTGACAACTGCTGGGACGTATCAGCAGGCAGGACGATGGCCGGATGGCGGCGGGTGGGTCAGTTTGAAGTGATTGATGGTTCATGGGCATGTCAATTGCTTGACCGTTTGTTGTACACACTCTATGCTACCGAAACCACTCTGCATTCTCTTTGCCTCTGCTGTTGCTGCTATTGCAGTTTAAACAGATTAGAGCCACTTTTCTGCTGCCATTTTGTAGCGTGGCGAGCGCGTTTTTTGCCGCTTGTTGTGCACGTTGTTCAATTTGAAGCGACACCTGGCAAAGCACAATCAGCAGCTGCAGCGGCGGCCGTGGCAATAACAAGGTAAAAATAACAACATGGGCAACAACAATTGTTAACTGGCAAATGCTTTACATGCTGTCCACAATGTTTCTTTATTTTTATTTGCCCTGCAATTTAAAATCCAACTCATGTTGTTTAATTAAAACGAAAAAATAATACAAAAAAAAAAACATGTATTTCATATTTCTGTTAAATGTGGCTTGGAAAACTTTGCTGTATATCACAATGCAATTGAATTAACGAGCGTAAAAAATCATGCGACAGCACATTGCAAAATATATTTATATTTGTGCTCCGTCATTGCAAAAGAACTCGTCGTAGTTCACATTTGGAGTTACAATTTAATTCAATTTTATTAAATTGCCAATTTAAAAGTAGAAATATTTCTACAAAATACACGACTTGTTTAATTCAATTTCAATTTACGAAAAATATAGCTATACCGTTATAAGAAAATAAAGAGAACATGCAGCTGCATTTACAGCTGAAAGGTAATTGAAAATATAATGGATTGAATTGCAGGACAAGGGAAGCCTTTGCTGTAATTGGGACTACTGAAGAAAGAAATTAGAAAAAAGAACGCAATTTAATCAAAAACTAGTTTGTAGATGTTCTTAAGTTTCTTGGAGTTTTTACCAAATTTCGGTTTTGTCTACTATGATATCAATTTTTTTAGATATAGCTCCAATGAAAGATTATTTGGTTTCTCGACCAAAAGATCTACCATAATTCATGGTTATTCGGCAAGAGCCCCTGCTGAACATTAAGCAAACTTTTGCCTATAATCATTACCCATATCAAAATAAAAACCTCAAACCGCAGACAAACTTTTCGCATATGACGCCAAGTTTTCCTTCTGCCTTTATCTTTTTCTTTTTCCTCCATTCCTCCTTTTTTTATTTTTGTTTGCCTGTGAGTTTGGCTACTTAACTGCAGCTGCAAACTGCAAAGCTGCTAAAGCAACAACAAACGTGACGAGTGCAGCAAATGCCAAATGATAAAATTGAAGAAAAAAAGATTCACACATACATAGAGAAGAGAAAGAACTGGTAAAATAAAATGGCAGTCGAGGCTGGCAAAAAGGAAGAAAAATTTCTAATGAAGTTTTCAACTCAGATGAGAGGAGCACAAAAGTAAATTGATTGCAATTGGAATCAGTAGCAGAAACTCGTAACGTCAATCAAATTGAATTCACACAGACGCCACCAGATGCTCTACAGCTGCTCTGCGTAGGAGTATTAAGCTAAATAGGAAGAGCAGGAGGAGAAGGCGGGCATGGGCGGGGCGTGCCAAATGATACGCACAGGCATCGCAAAGGCAGCAAAAGGCATATATCATCACATATGAAACTTTGTTAATGAAATAGGTGTGGGAGTGAGTATGAGGATGTGTTTCTGTGTGTGTGTGTGTGTGTTGAGCAATGCAATAATACTTGAATGAGCTCAACTCAAGTAAAACTGCTTGCCGCTGCTGATATCGGAGAGCTGCAACTGCTGCTGATTAAAAACGTCAATAAAATTCGACTGCACAGCAGAATTGAAGTTGAATGCAAACGTTCATCGAATGACAAATGAGTGCATCTAATGTGAAATGAAATGCGATGCATTATCTAATGAATTGTGAAGATACGTACAAAATGTGCGGCAAGGGTTCAGCTTCAGTAACTCAATGCTCATAATCAACGCCAGCAGTTCTGCAAATACTATTTAATTTGTAAGGATTGTTGGAAAGGTGGGTAAAGTTTGCCTTAACCGCAATCGACTCACAGTTCAGAACGAAGCTACCGCAAATTGTGAAGTTATGGAACTCTTTCTGGGAAATTCACTCAAAGTTCAAGTGACGCCCACTTACCACACCTTCATTTTGATAATGTCATTGAAATGTAAAAGTTTTAACGCTTGCAAAAAAAAAAAGAAAAAATAAAATGAGCCCAGAGACCCAGCCAGTTGAAGACCAAAACGCAAAGAGCTGCCACACGATGACGTTTGGATTAAAACAAATGTCAGTTTGGGGGCGTTGGCGGCGCTTATCACTCACAGTCATGAGTAGCAGCATTAAAAACTGTAGCATGCTTTTCAGCGCAACTAAAACTGTAACGGCGACGTCAACGCCAACTGCGACTGCGACGGAAACAGCGTCAGCGACAGCGACAGCGTGGGCGAGAGCGACGTCGAGGTCAACGTCAGGTTGCTGCTGCTCATTTTGGCGTCGACTGCAACATTTGTCAACATGCCAAGCATTTAAGGCTGCCGCACGTGTCGCTCACTTTCTCGCTCTTACTATGTGTGTGCGAGTGTGAGGGTCTATGTGTGTGTGTGTGTGTGTGTGTGTGTGTGTGTGTGCGCTGCACGCTTGACCTGGCGCTGTTTTAACTGTGGTTAACATATTTTTCAAGCGCTTTTGCGGCTACCAGTGAGCAGCGGCAACAACTTCATTCTTGCTTTTGTGTGGTTTTTATGGCTGCGGTCTGCCAGCAGTTGCACTTGTTGTTTTTGCAGCAAAAAATAGTCTTTATTGTTATTGTTGTTATTGTTGTTATTGTCGTTGTTGCAGTTGCTGTTTGCCACAAAACTAAAACCAGAAGCTGCGTGTTAATTTTACATTTTTACGCTTTCATGGCCATCACTTGCGTGCGCCTCGCATCGGAATGCGTTCCTCCACCACGTCCCCTTTCTCTTTCCCATGCTGTGACCATCACTCGATATCTTCCTCCGTTTCTCTAGCTGTCTCACTTTCTCTCGCTCTCTCTCCGTCTGTCCCTTTTGCGCACTATGAGTTTTAGCGTATTGTTTCGTTAAAATTTAAGCAGTTTAGCCATTTGTTGGTTTTGTAGTTTTTCTGATTTTTTTGTTTTTTTATTTTGTTTTGTGCTTTGCTTTGTTGCCAGTGTTAACCTTTATGGCCGCAACAGTTTAAGCTGATGGCTTTTTTATGGCTGACTTTTCGCATGCTAAGCGCAGATTACGCATACGTCGCGTTGAACGCAGTCAGCAGTAAACATCACACGCACCACACACACAGTGACACCCATACACACACAGACACAATCACATCCACGCCTTAATCCTTCAGCTGGTTTGGAAATTTATAAAATCAACAACGATATCAGATTTGTCGCCTGTCTCTCTTTGGGGTGTGGTATTCTATATTTCAGCCTGCGCTTCAACGCTGCAGTTCTTTTTTTTTTGGTTTTATTTTTGAAATTTTCCCACACAGCATGTGGTGGCTTTTGAGGAGGGGGGAGGCATGGCACTCTTGGACTCTTTTGGTTTTGCCTGCTCTCCTCGCAATTTTTGGGCCATTTAAACGAATTTGAGTGGCATAATCTGCCATTAATTTGAATTACAGCCAAGCCAATCATTTTAGCTTTGCCATTCAACTGGCGATGCAATTTAATTTATATACGCGTTTATTCTCCCAAAAAAGTAGTACGATAGCCAAATGCACACACTGATAATGCTGATAAATGTATGTGGTAAAGCAAATGTGCCTGCGGCATGACACACTCTAAAGATTTATTCACCAAAGTGTGCATATGTATATACATCCGAGAGTCTCCAAGGTTCGGACAGCAAGACAGCCACAGCTTATTGTCCTTTATTATTGCTGTGCCTTCATTGGCCATAATTGATAATTGACAATGCATATAAGCTAGTTAAACTCTGTAATATTCGCAGAGTCATGAAATATACTTATTGGATTACAAATTGTAAGATTCTCTTGTAAATGCAGCGAATTTATTTGGCCTTCTGCAGCTGCCAACACATTTAAAATGCCAATAAATGCATTTCTGATATTTTTGGTTGCATTTCATTCAACGGCTACAGCCGGTAAACCAACTACCCGCGTTCACTGGCCTGGCAGTAAAGGCAAAATACTTTGATCGCCTTACAGCGCACGAACATTGCAAATCAAATGATTTCCGTGCTGGCCGACAACAACAATAACAACAACAACAGCAGCAACAATAACAACTATAGCGCAATGAGAGCAACAAAAGCAACTAAACGTAGGCAATGCAGCGACATGGCAGCGGAAGTGTTGCTGCTTTCCTTATAGCAATATTTGCTGCATTTGTTGCTGTTGTTGCTGTTGCTGTTGTTGCTGTTGCTGTTGTTGCTGTTGTTGCTGTTGCTATGGCAAGCACTTACCTTTCAGCTATTAAACGTTCGTGGTAAATGCACAAAGCGAAATCAAAGTGGCATGAAAGCGCAACGAAGACATTGAAAAACAAGCAAAGGAAGAAACGGAGGCACTCGGGCGATAGCTTAAACCTTTTGCAACACGACTAATGCTATTAAAGAGCATTACACACAGCTAGACAAACACACTCCCACACACAAGGAGCAGAGAAACACAAAGTTGAGAGCCACACGAAATTAGAAAAAAATATTATTGTATGCATTGTATTGAGTGGATACGATTCGCAAAGGTGTTGGCACTGTATGTTAAAAGGAAATGCCAATGAAAGAAGTTCAGGTGCGGAAGGGAAAGGGTTCAATTTCTGTACGTTTATCTGGACCACTACTGCTGCTACTGCTACTGCTACAGCTACTGCTACATCCACTGCTACAGCATTATCTGTCCAGATATGCATGGACTTTTTGGCACTTGGATGCTTAACAAGCATTTTGTTTGCTGGGAATGTGGAAATTCACAGACAAAGGTGGCTTTTCTTCTTTTTCTTTTTGGTGTGGATGATAGTATAAACCAATAGAAAAGCACTAAGTAGACTGCAAGTCCACTTCAGGAATTGAATCTAATTTTCTTCACCCCTTTTTTTTTTTGAGTTTCGTGTAAAGCTTGTTAAAATCGAATTTCAATTGAAAAATGCAAAACGTACCACAGACGATAGCTTAAAACTAGCGAATAGATTAAAGCAAGAAAAGGTAAAATGCACAGACAGAAACACAGAGACAGTTTGACAGGTCGAAGAACTACAAATTACTGGAATGTTTTTAATTGGATGCCATACGGAAAGCAGAGAAATGCTTAAGTTTGATAACGAGTTGAAAACTATAAGCAAACATTTTAGTAACTGCTATTTACTACTATAAATAAATGTAAACTCTGCAAGGTTTGTGAATAATTCAACCACATCTTAGATCTCTGCTGTCAATCAATAAAACCTATAAAATCTTTTGGTACATTTGTTTATAATTATATTTGAACCAATCGCATTGCAATCTTATAAGGCTAATTGTTTATTTAGTTAAAATTAGGGTAGATTAACAACAGATTCCACCTCTTCGTAAGCCAAACTATTTTGCTGATAATCATTTATTTGCAATTAAATAGCTGTTCTATGCGTAATAACACAAATTGATTTTTCCTGTCACCCATCCCACTTTTTCATTTTGCATTAGCACTTTTAATTAAACACCTCGCTGAGGTGAGAACTGCTGGTAGCAACTACCGAGCACCTATCCGATCCTCTGCACTCGGCAATCATTGTAATTAAATCAATGAATGATTCATGTGAGTGCGCGATGTCTCCGTTGGTCGTCTGCCAACTGCCAACTGGTGTTGGTGTTCCTGTTGCTGCATTAATGCAAAATCCGTGTACTTAGCGCAAATGGAAAAACGCAGCAGGCGGCCAAGTGGATAAAAGAGGGTAAAAGCAAAAAACAAAAAGTTGCAACTAAATCAGCTAAAGTAGTTAACCAGCCAGCCAACAGCAGCAGTTTCGAGCTAATTTTAGTGCCAATTAATTTGATAGCAAACACTTGCAGTCCACTGCCAATTGCAGGCAGCATTACACTTGCAACTGCCACGCAGCCACCCGTCCACCCATTCACCCTGGATCCCCCTTTAAGTCTGCTACACTCTTAGTCGGGCTTTAATTTTTATAAAAGGCTTTTAGCATTAACCATGGCGCCAACAAACATGTTGACAGCTCTTTTTGTTGCTATTGTTATATGTTTGTTGTTTTTTTTTTTCTTGTTTCTGTTATTGTTTCTGTTGACTGAGCTCAATGGCGCCTTTTGGCTGGCCGATTGTATGAAAATTAAAATAAATTTGCCATGTTTATTGCAGTAGCGTTGGGTAATTGCTTATTCAATTTAATATGAAATTAAAAGCCACTTTTTTTTGCATTTAACATTTAAATAGGCTTTTAATTTAAATGAAACGGAAATGCCAAAGGCTACAATCCCCATCCGCATTGTCTCTGTATGTGTGTGTGTAAGCGTGTGTTGCAGCGTAAGAGCCTTTGGCATAATTAGCTTGCGGGCATAAATTGCAAGTCGAGTAAATGTTAATGTGGTAAAATTAATTAGGCATGCCTGAAAATCGTTTCACGTGAATTTCACGTTTCAATATAAATGTATACATAATGCGTTAAGTTGTCCGCAAATCGAAGCCATAGCTAAATTAACATTAACTGAAAACATTTTTGTTCACTGACATTTATTGCGCACACAGTTGAAGCTCCACGTATACCTTGAAATGTTGATAAGATTATGAATTTGAAATATCAACAGCATTTTCTGAGGTCTTCATTTAAATGCATTGTCCTGAGCAGCCATCAAAAATATTTCCCGTTTTCTCAGTGGAGATTTGCTAAAGCTCAGCCATCATCGCCATAATCAGATGCAGCAAAAGTGTTGCTGCTATTCAGTCACTAACGGTACACATTACTCGCAAACTTTCATATCTATGTAATTTCTTCAAAACATTTCTCTAATCCTCACCTTGCATTTGAAAGCAATTTACGTGGCCACGCAGCTGCGTATCTTTGTGTTTGGCTGTCTGTCTGTCTGTCTGTCGGTTTCCGACTCTGACTCCGACTCCGACTACGTCGCTAACACGGAATATGTATTCTTACTGCTGTCATTCAAGTGGCGTCGTCTGCTCGTTAGCACACCTTCCACTTCGTCTCAATCTTCGTAGCCATCTGCATCTTCATCTCGTGTTGGCCACCGCACAGTGAGCCAAGACCAGCCAAGCGTCTTCATTTCTAGCTTGTCAACGAAGAGACACATCGCTGTCTATGTCTTTATCTTTATCGTTGTCGTTGTCGTTGTCGCTCCCAGTATGAATGTGTGTGTGTGTGTGTGTGTGTGTGCGTGTTTGTGTATTTGTATCTTTGCGCTCCTTGATGCGGTTTCTAGCTCCTTCAGGAGCAGCTGCAGTTGCTGCAGCCATCATGTCTGTCATTTCTATAACTACTTCTGTTACTTACTAGTTAAATGCGTACCAGGCACAACCATCCCATACCCGTTACAATTTGCACATACGCAGCTTATGCATCCATTTACATCTATGCACACCAGCATTTGCATACCCTTCCCGTCCCTCTCCCGCCCTCAAACGCTTCTCTGCAACACTTTTGCACAATTACATACATTTATAAGTGCATTTGTGAATGCACCTCTGCAGCTTGTATTCATAACTACTTTAGGACACGCCCACACAAAATCTGTGAAAGGGAGGAAGGGCGGGAGGCACATGTAGAGAGAGAGCCTTTATTAAAGTTTTATCGCATTAAAAATTTCTTTGCCACTTGCAAACATCTTTCGTGCAAAAACACCAACAAAAAGCGTGCCAAATACTCAGCCAGGCAAGGACTAAAGATTGGGCCAGAGATTGGCGGGGAGACGTGCGGATTGGGACAGAGACAATGATGTCGTTTCATGTACACCTGCTTCAAGTTGTTTTTATTATTGTTCTTGTTGTTGCTTATGCTGCTGCTGTTGTCTCTGCTGTGCATATTTGAATACACTTTTCGTTGGCCGCTTAACTTAAATCTCCACTCGGCTGCAGAAACCTTCCCTTCGCCCATCCCTGGCCCAATGCAAGTTTAAGTGAGGATTTTACCTTTGGCAAGTTTGATGCTGTTTTTATTGTTGTTGCTGTTTTTGTTGGACAGGTAATGACAGTTATGTCAATAAGTTTTTCAACACAACTTAAGCAGTTCGGGCAAAAAGAAAATATGTTTAAAACAAATCAAATCAGCAAGTTTACGGAAAATCGACAGATGTGAACTTTAAAATATCCTATAAGTACACAAGAATTATGCCTAAAGTGTTAATGGATAAATCAGAATTATATTGACACATATTCCGAACAATTTAGGAGCGGAACTCTCATTAAAACACATTGCTTTGATATCCATTTGCATTTGAAAGCTTTGCCACTAAGTGGAAACTTTTATCAAACTAACAAAAATGCTAGAAATAAAAAAATTTAATTTCTATATATGCGAGCATATAAATTAAATGAAAAGGGGCTTTGAGCTTTGTTAACTCAGCATAGCACAGCACAGCACAGCATGCAGGCAACCCATTTACGCCGTTTGCTGGCAACCCTGCACAATTCATAAATTTTTCGCAGCAAGAGCAGCAATATGAGACACATGAAAGGGGAGCTAAAAAGTGATGAAGTTTTTTCTGTTTGAATATGTAAATTTTGTAGCCAGCATTCATTAAATTCAGTTTGCCAGCTGCTTTCACTTGATGGCACTCAACTTTTTCACTTATTTAAGTAGCAAATTTTTATGCTTTTTCAAATATTTGTGCAACGCTTCAGCTTGCCCATGAACAGCAGCCCGGCCCCAATCCAACTGCCAGTTTGTCAGTGAGACAGTCAGTCAGCTAGTCAGTGAGCTGCTCAACTCAATCCATCAGACAGTTTGTCAGTTTGACTGTCATTCAGGTAGAGCGGCTCGATAAGAAGCAAACGAGCTTGTTTGTTGCCCAACAAATTTGCATCTGTCTTGTTGCCACTGACTTTGCTCTTATCTGACCAGCAAGCCATACCACGCCCACCTCTGTAACGAAATTTCAATTTCAAGTGCACTCGCCTAACAATTTCACAAAATTTTCCAGACCTGCACAGATATATGTATATGCAGATAAATATATATTTATATATATTATTCATATTTATATTACTGAAGATTTCTGTAAATTGTATGCATTTTGCCAACTAAATTTATGGTACTTTTGCCTCAGTGTTGTTTCTGGGCTCATTGTTGCTGCTGCTGTTGTTGTTGTTGTTGTTTTTGGCCTCCTTACACTCGGTCTATTCACAAAAATTCGTATACAAAAAGCGCAACATTTATGCAATTAAAGCCAAATTAGCAATGAATGCAGCTCGAGTGCTTTTGGCCCAAGCTACAAAAGTTGCCATCAAACTTTTGGCCTTTGTAAAGTTTTTGCTTTTGCTGCCTCAACGAAAGCTACCCTAAGCTAAAACTATCCCCTCACATTCAACCAACCAAGCAACCCACCACACCCCCCCTCCCCCTCCCTATCCATTCATCACCTCCCCCACCTCAGTGAACCCTAACCGCTTGTTATGGGCAACTGTGCAACTTGCTGCCTCTTGCAGGGTGCATAGTTTGCAGTTAGAACTGCGCAGCTTCCAATTAATTTAATGCCTGCCAGTGTAATGAGCGTTTAAGCTTTTCAATGGCGTCATCGTTGCTTGTAGAAAGCGACAAGACCAGCTGCTGTCGTCGTTGTTACTTCTGTTGTTGCTGTTGTTGCTGTTGCAACTGTGAACGTCATTTTATGGCGCTCATAAGCAGGCAATCTCGTTTTTCGCTTGCGTCCTTTTATTTATGAATTGTAAGCTTAAAAGCCGGACCAAGTATGAAAGAACCATATGGAATTACTGAGCCAACTGTTATTGGATGTGAACAGTTTAGAAAATCTCTCATATCTGTGGCACGATTATAACGCCTCACAGCAATCTGCATGACATGGTTATGTTGCCACATGATCATGGACACGGAGTCTTGGAATATCATGAAGTTCAAGCTGATTTTGCTGTTGAGTTGTTATCAAATTATTTACATTGTGCTACTATTTAAGGAAGTAAGCTAAAGGCAAAGATTGCAGAGAGAGTGGAAATAAATAATATACACTTTGTATATCTTGCCACATTGCTTTCTCAAAACAATTTCCCCCACTTTTAGCCTCTCTCTCTCTCTTTGTCTCTCTTTGCATCTCTTTCCCATGCTCAACTATCGATATCTGATATCCCTGAGAATGCCTTTAGCTTGGCAGCAGTATTATGAGCTTAATAAAGCATTTTTCACCTCGTTTTTGCACAGCGTACAGATTGTCTCATCACGATAGTTGAAGAAGCCCACAATACAGCAGCCGTTCACCTTGCTGCTTAGTCATGGGCTATATGTAAGTACTGCTTATCAGATTAAGCCTTCTGTTCTTTGTGCCCCTTTACCTTTCAACTGCTGGCTATCGTGTGGCTTGCTCTTTGAGCGGAGCTCTTGAAGCACTTAGCCTGCAATATAATCAGCAAAAGCGATTAAAGCACTTGGCCCATTGTTTATTATTACAATATTAGCTGAGCTTTTGTTGTTGTTGCTAAGTTTAGGTTTGGGGTGCCTCAGAGGCCTCAGTTTGCACTCTAAGCAAGCGCTCTATCAACTTAACTTGATGGCTGTTTGGATTTACTTGGCTTTGGCAGCATTGTTTGCACTCCTGGGTGGCCAGAACATCAAAGGCAGACCCCTCTCTTTCTCCCCCCTCTCTGTTGGAGGCGCTGCAGTTGAAGGCACGCGCCAGCATTTAGCAGCAGGCAGATCATTCATCAATAATTACATGCTGAAAGGCTAAAAGCGATGCCACAAAAATGTTGTAACTCTTGTAACTCCCCATCCCTCTGCAGCCGCCCAACTAATTTATGCCAAAATGCTTGCCAGACTAATGACACTTTGCAGCGAAAGACGACAGCGGAGCGGATGGTGATGCAGTGGGTTAAGGGTTGGGGTTAGGACTGGGAGCTGGGAGGGGTCTGGAACTGAAACAGAGGCTGTTCCATGGTGGCACGCAAAAGTTTTTGGCATACCGTTAGTTTGTTGGTTCGCTGTTCAATGGATGTTGGTTGGTTGGCAGGTTGGTTGGGCTGGTTGGCTTGCCTGTCATGGCAAGAAATGTAAAACTTGCGCTAAAAATGATAAATACGCTTAGACCTAATTAACTTGCGACTTTAATTAATTTTTAATGAAAAAGTTAATGAGCCGCAAACTAACTGGGCCAATCAGTGGTGCATGTGCTTGGCCAATCGATTCATTCGATCGCGTAGCACAACAAACTTTAAGTGCGGCAAATATGTATCAAATTCGAAGGTGGGACAAAGTTTTCAATTATTTAACTCATTTTACTGAAAGTTGTCGATTTCTTTCTATCTACCCTAAAAACTTTCTTAATTTTATTTGACTGGCGAGAGGAGGAGGATTACGCGTAATGAACACAATAGAAATGAAACACTTTGGAGAAAGACACCATCGAATATTGTTAGAATACAAGTTCAATATAAAAATACAAAGATCATTTTGACCGCGAACTTTGAAATCGAGTATATATCACTTTATACTAATATTGCATCAGACATATTACAAGAGAATTTCAAAATTGTTCTAAGGCCAAAGATAGGTTGATTAATTATTATGATGCAAGAAATACTCACAGCACTAAGCACAAACTAAATGTTTTTTCTTTCAGATTAACTGAGAAGCTAAATTAAAAACAAAGTAATTTCCAAATGATGAGTTTGCGATATGCTCAGCAGCTTTAAATATTCTAATGTTTGCTTTAAATTTCGGATCGATTCGTTTCAATACCGGTTCGCAGACCTATTTGCAAGTTTGTGAAATGAAACAAAAGGCATTTCTGAACAACAATCTCCGCTAAACAATCTCGACTTTATGACACATGTATGTACATAAATTGTCTGACATTCAATCAGCGCCAACTCACTCCCACTCGAGCTACCCGACCATGCCATTCAGTCTTGCCCATCTGCCGCAGTCGCTGCCACGCCCACACAATGACAGCAGCTTTAATTGGATTTTCGCTGCTGCGGCCGCAACAAAAATATCAAAAAAAAAAACCAAAAAAAAAGAGAGAAATGCAATTTTCGACAGGCGGCTGTCGCTTGGTTTCATTTTACGTTACTTTGCTCCGTCTTTGCTGAGCTTTAGCTGCCTTTTCCTGGTTTTAATTTTTTTTATCTTTTTTTTTTTTTTTGGGTGTGTGGATGTAGTTGTTGCTGGCCGGCTTTTCTTCTTTGCAATTGGCGCTCAGCTTTTGGCGCTGTTATTTCTCCGTAACAAAGTTTACATTTCACACATTCATCACTTTTGGCAGCTGCAACTAATAGTGTGCAATGTCGAGCAAATGGACGGCCCCGTTTAGCAGCAGTCTGCCTGCCTGCCGACAGCATTCAATGTTGTAGTCGAATAGTAGCCTCTGGCCCCTTCTCTGTCGTTCTAGTAATGTTCTTCTTCTTTTTGTTGGTCTGGTCATGGGCACACATTTTATTGCACTTCTCGGCAGAGAAGACTTTTGTTGCCAAGAGCTTGTGCCCAGTTGGCTTGCCAAGAACAAATTACGGATTGTCTGCGCGCAGCGAGTCAGAGTCTTATAAATCAATGCTTAAAGATTAAAGGGACTGTGGAGCATTGATGACCCTTCTTGAGACCGGAGGCGTGGCATAATTTTTTCCTCACTTTGCACATTGTTTGTAATGCCTGCCATGCCACAAATGCCATCAAGTGGCAGCTCATGGCTTTATTCCAGCAACGTTACCCCGTTCACAAGACCCTGCCCCTGCCCCTGCCCCTGCCCCTGCTCCTGTCCCTTCTGATGCCGCTTGCTCTGCAACGGCACAATGATGAAGCTGTTGGCTGTTGGCTGTTGGCTTAACACTTTGTGCCCGTGACTCTTGCACGTTGACGTCATAAAGCATCACAATGTGAGTTGATACGTGCCTTCAATCCAACTGTAACAGCAGCAGCAGCAGCAGCAGCATCGGCAGCAACACCAGAGTCATTGATCACTGCGCTGCCTGATACTGATTTATGGAATTCGCATCAATTTTGAATTTGCGCTCGCAGCCATTTCCCAGCTGAACTGAAAGCTGGAGTTGATAGTCTGTCTCCTGGCTTGTGACAGCGTCTCGAGACGTTTCATAATTCATCTTAATTTTAATTTGCAAGTGATGGAGTGGCTGCCAGCCGAACAGTCAACCGAGCAACCAAACAGTCAGCCTTTCAGCTGGATAGCCTTTGGTATTCGGGCATTCAGGCATTCTGGCATTCAGGCATTCAGGCACTCAGGCGGCTCTAAACTGCAGCTTCATTATCTTAATCTACTCCTTTTCTATTAAGCGCAAACTTTGCTGCAGTAAGACCGCACACAAATTTGCGCCCAATTGCACTTTGGTGCAGTTTAATCTGCAAAATTGCCGGCCAGGCCAGCAATTTTCACAAATTGCTTACATTACGTAAATGAAGAGACAGCCAGGCAGTTTCTGCAACCCATCTTCCATATCCATCTCCGTTTCTATCTACATTGTCATCGTTCAGATCACGATACTGCTCCTGCTACTGCTGCTGCTGCTGCTGCTACTGCTGCTGCTGGCTGTCCGTTTGTCCTTGTTCGTTGTCCTTTGTCGCTTGTCGCCTTATCGCGGGCCGTCATCAAGGCGCTGCCACATTGCTTATACGCAACGTTTGACGATGTTCAAGTGATTGTGTCTAATTGAGCGCACATTTCACGCTCGCACACAAATTGCAAATACAATTAATTTATGGCATATTCGCATTGCAATGCATTTGCAGCACGTTTCAGTCACACAACATTATGAGGAAAATTTTAATTAAGAACCAAATATTAGATTAATGCCGCATCCAAATTAGTTGCTAGTTTTTGGTTGTTAGTTGTTAGTTGTTCGCGAACACAGCAGGCGCATTATTCATTTTCCACAGAAGACCAACGACAAAGTCGCTTAATTACCAACGCTGCCAGCGTCGCATTAACCCATTAATTAAGGTGACGTCAAAGGCAGCGCAAAAAACGATAAAACCATAAAACGATAAAAACAAGCAAAACCAAAACGCCCCGCACAAAATGTGGGCCACACCAGGATCTAAACCGAATTCATTGAGAGAAGGCCACACAAAAATTTCAAATACCAGAATTCCCATATTTATGGCCATCTCGGTGAACTGTGTGAAATTGCAAAGAATGCAACCAAAATGAGGCAACCAATCAACAGACACCAACGGAGCAGGCTGTGATATGCATTCCCACATTCACCACATGCTAACTTTCCCTTTGTCATTATAGTTCTCTAGGGTGGCAATGGGACCCAACAGAACTTTTAATCTGTTCATGTCAACGAGTAGTTCAACTATGATGTTCAACTATGATGCACTTTTTAAAATTACAGAAGTTATTTTAAACTTTTGGCAACAAAAGACAACAAAATAATGTGAACAAAAATTGTATCCCAAATATTAAATAAAATTCAATTTATAAACACTATAAAATGAGCATTAAAAATTATTCGAGTTTTGTGTTGCTTTTCCTAATTAGTTATCTAACAGAGCTAAAAAGGCTTTAAAACAATTATTGCAATAAGAAAACGCATGTTCTTCAAATATTTCGCATGATTCTTTTCAATATTTGCACAGCGTAATTAATTTTGTGCGTTATTTGCTTGTTTGAAAGAAATGGATGAAATTTATTTTTAAGAGTGACAAAGTGCTTGCCATTCGATTGATAAAGTGCCAGCCCAACGATAATTATTTCCCTTACGAATTTATAATAAAAAACTTATCGATTTGTGATCAAATCGTCGAGCTGTGCTTTAATCCACCCCGAATAACCCAGACGTCGTTTCGATAAGGGCACTCATTTGTCTAACAGGAAAAGTTTTGACCACTTAATAGCCCTCTCTCCACCCTGACCCGAACCGCACCGTCTCCTTCGTCTGCTCATTGCTAAATGATATAAAATTAGTTTAGCCTTGCGTTTCAAAATTAAAAGAGTTAAAACTCATTGGTTCTCTTGGCCAGTTCCCCGTCAACATTGTTGTTGCTGTGGTCGTTGCTCGATCGATTTTCGATGGCATTTGGTGTATGTCAGCTCCAAACTGGCAGTTCAATAATGAATAATAACGCGGCCGAGCTAAAAACTTATTGCTCTCTCCCTCTGGCAACAGGATTTGCCTATTGCTGTTGTCCTGTCTACTACACTACACGCTGTGCTGTCACAACAGCAAAGGCAACAAAAACAACAACGATGGTGTTACAAAAACTTTGGCAATATATTTGCAACGCATTACGTGGCATGTCAAGCGTTTTATCGCGCGTATTTTTCAATTTCTGCGAGGGGAACTATGGGAAAGGGTATGGTTGGGCTAAGAGGGGGGGTCACGAGTGCATTCAGTCAGTGGGCAAGGCGTAGGAGGGAGTCCTTTACTGGCAATGACATGGCCATACACCAGCGCAATATGCTTGGCAGCAAAAATTAAAAAACAGCCAGTGTGCAATCGCCTCTTTCTCCAAATGCTCGCTCATGTGGCGCTCTTGGTCATATATATTTTTCTTGGTCGCCTCCAAAAAGATAACGGGGGGTACAGCCTTTGCCCGGCCCGCTCCATATGCCAGTCAACTAAGTGTGTGTGCTCCCATATATGTATCTAAGTGTGTGTGGACAGCGGTGCAACCTCTTCAAATACTTGCAAGAAAGAAAAAAAAAAAGAAGAAATAATAATAAAGGCGATGTTGAAGCACGGTGGATAGAAGGCAAGTGAACGCCCATTGAAACACATTTCCGGGGAGGGGTGATGGGGATGGGTTTGCGCTCATATCCGCTATTTGAGCGTTGAGCACAAACAGGAAACACATTATAGCAGCTGGTAGACAGACTTATGTGTAGCACTGTTGAAAAATTGTTACTGTCACTGCCAGACGAACATACATACTCCAAACGTCTCCTTCTACTTTTACTCTGCTTGTTGATGTTTTCCTACGTGTTCGTTTTTCTTGTTGTTGTTGTTGTTGCACACAGTTTTTTTTACATTTGGTAAATAAACTGCAATGTGAGTTATGTCAAGTACCACACACACACACTCTCGTACAGATTGCATAATGGCCGCAATGGCTCATCTATCAAAATACGCAAGCAACGAAAAAAAAAGTGCACCATACTTTGCAGCGGACCGTAATGACGACGAACGGAAAAAAGTGTTGCCTGCTTAGCTGGGAAAGGAAACAAAAGAAAATGGAGTGTGTCGACGACTTACACACATTTGTCAATTCGAGATGCTGTCTCAAGCAAAAAAAAAAAAAATTGAAGAAGAAAATTACATCAAAAAACCGTCGCTTGCTTATGCGGGCAGCTCATTTGGCAGGCTAAACGAGCAAGGAACTAAGTATTATAGAGTCCTTCATATCCGCTTAAAAGTATGCTACAAATTTGAGCTGTTAAGTTATTAGAATCTGTATCTTAACACTGAGCCCGACAGTTAAATTGGCTAGTGAATAACGAGCTTAAGGCCATCGAAGTTTCGGCTATTTATAAATTATGTCGATAGCTATCAAACTATAGTTTCTGTAACTATAGCCTAAACCAACCTTGCCTTGCGGAATTTACTGCACAAGCAATAAAATTTGAAACTTGAGCTGTGGCAACTAGCCGAGCTTGGCACACATAAATGGCCCATAAAATTAATTTTTGCAGAGCACTTAGACAAACCATTGCCCCGTTTTGGAGCTCAGCTCAGTTTCTAATGCATTTTTAGCCAGCGTTTGTAAAATGCGAACATCGAATTTTAGTGTTCATTCACTTGGCAAGTTACTGGCTTCTAAATTTAGCACAAAGAGCATAGAAAAACGAACATGCCCAGCAAATTGCTCATTTATTTGCAACTGTCAATATCAATAACAAATTGGTTGTTGTTATGCCTCACATACACACACAAACAAATACAAACACACACACACACTCAGATATATCCATACGAAGCATGGAAATGTGCCTCACTATCAACATTTGTTTGAGTGTGTGTGTGTGTGTTTTTTCTTTTTTTTTTTGTGTGTGTTTGGTTTCTCTTTGGTAACTTTAGCCGGCCCAGCAAAACTGACAGGCAGTAATAAAATAAATGAGCCGCCATTCTTTTAAATTGAGTTTAATAAACGTCACACTTCATCGACAAAAGCACTAACGCCTAACAAGCTGAGCCCCAAAAACCTGAAACCGTAACTGAAACTGTACCACGCTTGGATGACTGGCTTTCGGTTCTTGGTTGTCGGTTCCCGGTCCCTGGTCACATGAACTGGCCCATAGACCTATACAAATGAACTATGAAATGGCCGGGACAACATGCATATTTTGGCACACACACAATCATACTCGCACTCACACACACACAATGGTTTGAGCACACTTATTTATTATTCCCCAAGCGTTTGACCAACGGCTAAACCCAAAAAAAAAAAAAAAAATGGAGAGTGGACCGCATTCAAATGATGTCTTATTTGGTTGCCTGCATTGTGGAATGAATACCCATAGTTATACGAGCCCCAGTACATTTTGTATATGTATTTATCTAGCCAGACTGGCTGCTGCTATATTTTTTTTTTTTTTCTTCCATATTTATGTATATGGCCTCAAAGTTGTGCAACAGCATCGCGAAATCGCTTACATGAGATTGTAATTACGATAAACGGGCCAGCGCCATAGCCTTTAAATATAAACATGAATGAGTATGGGTTGGACGAAGGGTAACGCGAACGGCAGGGCAACAACGCGAACGACGCCTTGTTGGCCATAAACCGCCAAATGAGCCAAATAAATGTTATTTATATAAAAACGTATAAAGCAGACGGCAAAAATTGCAAGTGCTCGAGCTGTGTTTTTTTTTCCAGACTTGTGTGCAAGCCAATTGCGATTTATTTATATAAAATTCATGCGATATGAAATCATATAGGTAACTAAATATGCCACACAGACAAACAGACAGCGATGGAGACAAACAGACAGACAGACAGGCAGACGGCCTGAAACAGACACAGGCACACAAACAGGGAAACAGACTGAGCGCCAGACTGAGCAATTCAGCAATTGGCTTTTGTGCCAGGGCGTTATGTAAACATTCGACAAACGAAATCGCATCACAGAACTTAGAAACGGCAAACGCCTCCACTGTGATTTAGATATATTTGTTAAGCGCCAAAAAAAATATATATATTAATAATAATTGACATAAAGTCGATTCGATAAAATATTCACAGATTTGTTGTTAAGCTTGAGGTACACTCAAAGTAAAATTAAATAACAAATAATAAGCAGTATTTCAGACTTGACTTAATTATTTACGTTAAAGTCGCGTTTATTGGCAAGTGTTGTGAGAAGCTAAAAATGCAGAAATGCTATCTGTTGGCAGCACCAGTAAACTTTAAATTGATTTAGTTATTTATAAATTTGAATTTTGCGCGTTGCGATGCATAATGTAAACAGTTATAATTACACCGATCGTGTAATTATGGATCGTTACAACTTTAACTCTTGTTGTAAGAAAGTTTTGCGGTGGCTTCAAGGCTTTGTACCAGCGAACCATGAGTGTTGTTAAGAAAACGCTAAGCGTTGGCTTTAAGCATTAATATCTAATGTTATTAAACTTCAAACCGCTGCTAAAATAAATTTGTGCTTTTAATTTAAGAATAAAGCTATCAAAAAGCTGATAACATCAGCACTATCGATTGTTTAATAATTAACAAAATATAATTAAAACAATATAAAATTTGCATACGAACTGAAGTGATATCAATTTAAATCGTCTACTCTCAGAATTTCAGTAAATTTAGTGGAATTTAAGCTTAATGCAGCAAAATACTCAACATTTAATGAGAGTTGCTTATGTGATAAATTAAAAATGAATTCATTTTCTTATATCGGTAATGTGTGAACTTACATTTAAATGAAAGCAGATAATAATAATAATTCAACACACATCTGATGTGCTTGAAAAGTCCCAAAAGTGCATTAAGTAATTGCTTGCAAAAAGTGAAAAAATATCTATGAAAAATGTATGCTTTTAAATCCACTTCAAGCTTTTTGCTTAAAAATGAAAAAAGAGAAACAAACCGAAAAACATATCATACGAAAATGGAATCAATCGTTGTTCGCAGCAAAGCTTCCAATGAAATAACCCCAGGCAAGACAATACCAAATATGCTGCTCGATATGTATTCTGGGTACCGAGTTTGTTCTGTACGTGTGTGTGTGTGTGTGTGTGTGTGTGTGTGTGTGTGTGTGGCATATGTAAGCAAATACAAACATACTGATATACCTATGGCAAAATAAACGCGCACATAAATAAAAAAGACATTGTCAGAAAAACGCGATGTGCTCGAATGTTTATTTATGGGCCTCGTTCTCGTTGTCGATCTGAGCGAACCCTGAAGTTATAGCCAACAAACACAATAAAAACAACTACAACAACAGCAGCAGCAGCAACAAAAAAAGCCAGAATATAATAGAAAAAAGGGGGCTTACAGGGCAGCGCATTTTTAGTTGTTTGATTGCTAATTAAAATGGCAAATCAAAGCGGCTCCAAGCGTTCCAATGTTGACAGTCTACAATAGAGACGATAAGCTCACACACACACACACACACACACACACTTATATATATATATATATTCACACACCCACATATACATGCCATTAATAGAGCGTGAATTTTAGCGCAAACACACCGAGGAGGCAGTGGCGTTTTGTGGTGTGCACATTTGTAGCCCGCAATGTTTTGCCAATCAAACCCCAAAGTCATTTCATTATTGGCTTTGCGTAATCGACGTCAAAGCGTCCCGGGCAAAAGTCAACAAAGCGACGCGACAGCAATCGCGAAGTAAGAACAAGAAGAATCGGATGAAGCCAGGGACAGGGACAGGAGAAGCTGTACCAGTGGCAGAAGAGGAGACAGAGGCTGCCCTGCAGTCAACGTCAAAACGTGCATGCAGTCAAGCGGATTGAGGCAAATATTTTCACATTGACACGGCAAAAGGATCAGCAGCAGACACGCTGACGAACGGATGGACGGAGAGACGGACGGATAGAGGACAGAGGACAAGGCGTTGAGTTGAGCTGAGTTGAGTTGAGTCGAGTCGAATTCGAGATTGGAAGCCGACGAGACTTGACAATAAAGTCAAAAGTGTAAATGACACAGTTCGTTAGGCGCCGCAGAGCATGCAATACATACACACAAATACGCATACATATACATAAGCAAATATATGTATATATATGTATATAAAGATACACACATATGTTTATATAGAAATACATATACATATCAAAATGGAGCCATAGATACGTTTGTTATGCAAGCTGGGGCGTGGCCCCAAAAAAGGATTGCGGACCAAACATTAATGGGGGCCACAAAACAGCCGCATTGAATGTACCAACACAACACAGTCAGCCAGTCAGTCAGTCAGTCAGGCAGTCAGTCAGTCAGCGCACAAAATTCAATACTGAGCTGCCAGCAGATTTTGGTGTATGACAAATATTTTATGCGCACATCATAAAAGAGCCTCGAGACTGCAGCAAGCACACACACACACACACAACCACACACGCACGTACCACAAAGAGATACACAACAAACGCGGTGGCAGACAACAGATAGCAGATACAATCGCCAGCCGTGAGATACGCAAAGAAAATGTTGTGTGGCAGGACAACGCATAAAAAGCAACACCAAGGCACTAAATAACAAGCAAGGAGTCAGGAGAGGACAAAGCTTTGAAGTTGCAGCAGCATGGTAGCCATGCGAAGCTGCCGCCAAAAAGGAACACACAAAACAAGCAACCAGCAACCAAAAAAAAAAAAAAAAAAGAAAGCAGCACATAAAGAAAGCTAAGAATGCTAAACAACAAAAGGTCCGCCACAAGGAATGGCAAGGTGCAAATAATGTTAAAAGCGCCCCAAAATGTATGCTACACATTTTCGGCAGCAGCCTAAGTACGTTAGTGTGTGTATCTGCAGCTGTCGATGTGTATTCGCTGTGTGTTTGAGTGTGGTTTGTGTTTTGTGTTTTGTGTGTGTGCCTTGCCTGTTGACGTGAAAATTTGCACGTCTTTTGTTGTGCATGCGTGTAAATGTTTCGTGGATTTGATTTCGTTTCGCAAAATTGAAAAACTAAGCATTGAAAACAACAGCAGCAAACAAGCCAAAAGCAAATGTTTTATTTGTCTACCAAACACACACACATCACACACACACACAACGAGTGCCTAGTGCACTGCGTTTTCTGTGCCAAATTCGTTTTGACGGCATCCAAACAAGAGAAAAGGGTTTTTCTTTATTTTACTTTGCGGCCTCTTTTAGTTGTTGTTTTTATAATACAAATAACGAGAATCCCTTCAATATATCTGTGTGTATGTGTGTGTCTGTGTGTGTGTGTGTGAGTGTGTGTGTATGTATGTGTGTCTATGTGTATTTGAGGTCGGGTTGATTGCTTAAGTAAACGCACTCGGGGCAAGCCGCGACGAGCTGATGCCTTCAACTTTACTTGCTCAACATTATTTGGCTTCATATTTTCTTTTTATTTCCTTTTTATTTTATTCGCTTTTAGTTTTTTGATTTTTTTTTTTCTTTCTTCTTCTTGTTTTGCCTTTATTTTTTATTTTTCGGCATTTGGCGCTTTCAATGCTGAGCTGGGTTAATTCTTTTGGGTTGGGCACTGATTTTTTGCTTATATATTTTTTTTTTCTTTTTATTAATAGTCTTTTTGTAAAATGCCAAACAATATTTTACTCAACGACCGGCCGACGGGAAGTGTGCGCTTAAAATTATGTTACACTTTTCAATCAAAAGGGTTCTCAGTGTGGAAGTTTGTGTAAGTGTGTGCATGGCTATGTGTGTGGGTGTCGGTGAGTCCAGCGGCTGTTTATAAAGGATAAGTTGCTATGAAATTTCGTGTATGCTTAATGCGTAAATGGATACGTTGTTATGACGTCTACACAACATAACACAACAAAAAAGAAAATACAAAAAAAAAAGAACAAGAAAACGAAGGAATACTGAATTTCATGTTTCTTATTACTTGGGAGAGGTAAATATTGTTGAAATCATCGTTGTGGAATGGACCTGAACAATATATTTTATAATTCTGTAAATCTCAGCTTAAGGTCAAAGTCTAAGCCAGTCCTATACAAATTAACTTCCAAATCATTATGTAAGCAAAAAATCTTTCATTGTTTCCATAACTAAAATACTCAGTGAAGTCCAAATTGAATACTTTGATAAGACGCAATTTTATCAAAATTCCGTTGGCAGAATAATGGGAAAAAATTCAGACAAATCGTAATATATTATTTAAGTCAGCCAAATTCTCCAAGACCCCCAATATATAAAATACTATATTTATAGAATATGTTGAATAATATAGTTTGATTTAGTACTGTGAATGTAAAATTGTAGCTTACCTTTTTCCACGCCCAGAATAATGACCAAGTTCTTTGGAAAATCGGATTTACAAGTCAACAAGTTTTACTGTTTCGTTTGTCTCTGCTCACAACTTAAAAAGGCACAATTGCAGCAGGTCATGCACTGTTTGGCATAGTTGTTAGAATTATGATAGGTTTGTTTATTTATTTATTTTTTTTGTTTAGTATTTTTTTTTTTTATTTTTCTGCTCTGTTTAGTTTTGCTTAATGATAATATTGTGATATTCGTAGTCTGGGACGCGCACGCGAACACTTTGCACGATTTTACAATAGAATTTAGCACACGGCTGGCCAATTAATGAAAACCTGCTGGAAATTAAAGGGAAGCTCAAACAATTTGTATCACCAAAAGAACTGCTGGCATTTGTCCTGTTCCGGTCGCAAGGACCGTAAAGTGCATGACAGAAATGCCGATGCAAATGCCAAGAGCAGAAACAAAGCAAATCAAAATGTATGAAATACTTCCACAAAATACAAGCATAAACATCTATGTGTGTGTGTGTGTGTGTGTGTTCGTGTGCGAGTACAACCGCACATGTGGCATGCCTGACTATGTGTGTATGTCTGTTTGCACTTGAAAAGCATTTAACGTAGCAGGTCCGAGCACGAAGACAAAACGGTTCGAGATAAATGTCAAAGGTTATGGTGTTAATGTCGCATTTATTCAAAACGGATATCAGTCCAAAGCACAGAGAACAAAGGCGAGCAATGTAATAAAAAAATAAATTAAATGGAAAATGCGAAGGGAAAAGCCAACCAGTGACACAGTGACGGACAAAGGACAGCAGACAGCGGACAACAGAGTGAAAGAGACACAAGAGAAGCGCGAATGTGTCACGGATTTCATTGCTCATTGAATACGCATTCATTTCATGGGCGCAAGACACAAAAGGCACAAAACTGTGCGAAGGACCTGCCAGGCATTCGGGGCAGCCGCATCGAGTCAGTCAGTCTGCGTACGTAAGCAGCAGAAGGACACACACACAAAAACACCAACACCAACTTATACACACACACACACGCACACACACAGAGACACTGACACACACACACACACACACGCACGCACACAGAAAGCAAGTCAAAGGCGCTACGAAAATCAGTGTGTAAAGTAAGCCACAGAGCCACACAGAGAAAATCAAAACTACGCGCACACCAAAAAGGCGCTGCCTTCTGTAGAGTCCTCTGTGTGTCAGTATGTCCAGTCATTTGCATGCGCTTGTGTGTGTGTCTTTGTGTGTGTGTGTGTAAGCTCGCGCGCTTGTGTGTTTGTTGTGTGGCTTTCTATTTCTTGTTGTAATTGCCATTTGGCAATTGCAATTTTCGCATTTTATTGAATTTTACACACACTCACAACCAACACACACAAAAGCTTGTCTAACAGATGCGCAAGCACCAACACACACACACACGCACACACTCACATGTGCTCCGACACAATAACAACATTCTTTCCGTTTTTTTTCTCGTCATAATATTTTCATGTGCTCGAATTCGCTTTACACGCGCTCACAACTGAATTGATTGTTGCCTTTTTGGCTCATTTCATCTTTTGGCAAACAGTCACGGAATTTGCTGGCGTGTTTCTTCTGTTGTCGTTAAGTATTTTGTGAATTTATTTTTGATTTGCAACAAATTTTCATACACAGTCACACAAACGCACACTCACACACACTCACACACACACGCACACACACACGCACGCACACACACGCAGGCACACACACACACACATAGAGACTTTGGCACACACTTAGTAAAAGGCACATACGTTGAGAGAGTAGAGTATTTGGGAGACGCGTCCAAGTTGTGTGCTATGCTGGCTGAGTAGCTGGCCTCTGCCTTGCGGAACCGCCCTAAAACAGTCGGGAGAAAAACTGAAAATGAAAATTTGTGAAAAATTTATCCAAAGCACGCAAACGTATGCCAGGCGAAAGGCAAACGCAAAGCGCAAAGCCAGAAGCTTTTCAAATCTCAGGAAATGTCCCGTTATTATTCATATTTCTTCAACAACAAGTGAGAGAGAACATGGGAGAGCAAGGACAATTGAGCGTAAGGACGCACAATCAATAAGTCCGCAGACTTTCAAAGCTTTCGCACAGAGCAAAGTGAGAGAGCACCGAGAGCGTCAGAGTGCAAAAGCACACACAGCAGCCCTTTGCACCGCACCCCCGCCAGGCCCCATTGCTGTTGCCGTTGCCATTGCCGTTGCCGTCGCCGTCGCTTTCCCAGCGTCATTGCCAGAGGCAGCACATGCTGCCAGCTCGTCTTGTTTTCGGGCTTTGGGCTTTTTCGTGCAATTAACAAGTTGGCAGCAGCCGAATGTGATATGTAAACAGTGCTTGGATAATTAGCGAGCGCCTTCATTTTTTGTTTAGCTTAACACAGCCGTTTTACCGTTTCAACGCGTCTTTGCCAGCGGGGATAAACTTTACAAATTGTTCTCAAACTTTGCACTCAGATTTTTGATTTCTGTTTTTTTTTTTTCATTTGCTGCCTTGCGCTCAACACGTCTGACTTTCAGCGTCGCCACAACACGAATGTCAGGTGTGCGTGGATTCCGGCTCCATTTTGTCTGCTCCTTGGCTTCTTGTGCCATATCAGACTGCTTGACTGAGCGTATTCTCATTATCTCTCTCGCTCTCTCTCTTTCTCTGAGAGAGTGCGAAAACGAAAGCGCCTGAGCATAAAGTACCATTAACCGTTATTATTTTTGCGACACTGAGTGCTGCCAACTTGCTTGGGGCAACATGCAGAGTTGCTTGCCGCCAGCTGCCAGGACTTTTGCAGAGTTGCAAACACTGGCGTTTACACTGCGCAAAATCCGCAAGAGCTTTTTGGTTACCAAAAATGTAACGGTTGTAATGACGATAGCGGGCTCAAAAAGCCGGCATAAGGATAACGATGATGGCAATCATAAATGCTTCTCAAGTGGCCACACTCATCCTCATCCCCACCCCAAGCCAATCAGGCTCGTCAATCTGTCAACTCCTTGCATAGAAAACGAGCATATGGCCACTTAGAATCTGAACAAAGCGCCTGCATGTCGACCAAGACACTCAACTGCGATACAATTGTTCGAGCAGGCTCCTTAAAGGTGAGCAAATTACCGCCGCAGGTCTCCGAGTCCTAAACTCATAATTAGACATTATGGGTTAGCCAACAACGAGGGCAGCTGTTGCCGCCAGCGATGCCCGCAGAAAAGCCAAACTCGTTTTGCTGCTGCGAGTGCCGCTATTTGGTCGTCCTATGCGGGCTTGCCAGCAAAGGTATGCATATATCCATGTCCCTGTTCGTGTCCCGTGCCAAAAGGTGCAAATGCAAGTTGCACGAACCGAGATATCAGTTTACATGCCGCGTTTGTATTATTATACTTTTTTGGGAAACCCAATCGCCACAAATTTTTTAATGACTTTGCCCGGCCCCGGCTGACTTTTTGGGCACGCCCGCGTTCCAGTATTCAATAACCCAGCATTGAGGATGATGATGATGCTGCACCCTCTCGGTTTGGGCTGTCCATCACATTAAGGTAAGGGTAGTTTTTTGCTTCGGCATGATTTTACATAATTCCAACACCCTTCTTGCTGGCCGTGTGTGCATTGAACTTTCGCTCCGTGCAGGACATCTACTAAATACTATATGGCTCTTTTGACGCTTTAAATTGATTCACACCGCTCACGAACACATAGGCCTGTGCATCCTGTCGGGGTTTACCCAATTCGGAACTGCGCCAATACCCTATAATATTTGCAGCAAGCAATTGAAAAGGGTTGCTTGATCTTAAAACCAAATTCAAGATTATTTACCTAATAACTTAACTACTATATTCAAAATTCTGGTTTAATTTCTTAAAATTTGTGTCATAATTTCGTTTTTTTACGTTATTTTGGTTTCAAATTATAGAAGATGTTTCATTGTGACAGAATTTTAGACAGCTACATCTTGTTGATCATGACTTAACCTCTATATAAATATAACATTCAAAGTTCAAAGAAATTTCTATCAAAATATATATTTAATTTAAACTTGCTTCTAACTTTTACAGGATATATTCGAATCTCAAGTCCTCAACTCCATCGTTCCATGCTGTTTTCCGTGCTGTCATGCATTTGTATTTGATTAAACATTTTTTACACACTTCCGTTGAGTTCATCATTAGTTGGCGTGTTCGCCTTTTTTCGGTCCAGCAGCAGCACACCACACCACCCCCGCCTCCAGCCGCACGCACAGCCCCACCCCCCAGCGAATACGCACCCCTTACTGCCACATTTCCTTCTCGTAGTTTCTGGTGTGTTGTGTGCTTAGGCGCAACTTGCATCTGTCCATTTCCGCTATCGAAGTTTTGTGTGCGTTTGTTTGGTTATTTGTTTTAGCTGCTTTTAAGTGCTGCGCCCTGGATAGATCGATGGCCCATGTCAATGTCCTTTAGTGGCATTTCATTACATCTGCACTGTTATTTATATGCTGCTGCTGCCGCTGCCGCTGCCGCTGCCGCTGCGGTTTTGTTTACCCATCAGTTGCACTTACTTTACGAGCCATCAAAAACGGCTATTGAACATGATGAGAAAATTGCCAAGACACAAACATTCAACATAGTTAAAACGCCTCCACCATCACCATGAATGGACAGAAAACCAATTCCAGCTATCTAGTGGGGGGATTCCATCAATTCAACCCTCTGAGCAGCCCATTGTCAGACATGTGCATGAGCTGGCTTTATGGTTATGGCCACTTCATATGGGAAGTGTTTACTAGCGCCACAATTATAAAGTGATTACCCACCAGTTTTAAGTGCCGCAAACGGGGCGAAATGTTTGCCTAGCAACCCATATTCAATTTTATAGCATTATAAACTACGCATTAACATGCATATCATAAAGGAAATAAATAAAAATCTCACATATCAGTTTTGTTTTTTTGGTTTTTGGTGTTTCGCATTTTATTCAAAAAGTTTGATATAATCAAATTTACAATTTCTTATAATTTCTTAATTTTCTATGTGTAGTATAAAAATACAAATATTACGTATAAAAATATAAATTTGTTTATATTCATTTTGTATGTAATCTAATTCGTTTTTTATTGTAAATGCACTCTGCGCAGACAAAAAACATCGAGCACAAAACGTTGTAAACTTTAGGCTTAACATTTTAGTATCACAAAATCTCACTTAATAGTTAGATATGCTTATCAGTGATGTATTATGTATAAATATAAATAAATATATGTATATATATATATATATATATATATATATATATGTATATATAGTTAAATCTATAGATTGAGCGAAGTTTTCCCATTTTCGTTGTACTCTGCGGTTACAACCAATTGCATTGCATTCTACATTCTACAGACTAAGGAACAATAGCGCTGTGATATTGCTCGGATATTTGCTTATTAGCTAAGAGTTGACTTTTAAGTACACAACCGCCGGTTCTGTTGTTGCCTCTGGCCAAGACTGCTTATATACATATTTGGTGTCTAGAAGTTAAGTTGTACTCTTCAAATACTTTTACTGGTAGTGAAACGCTGGTTGAATGTCCGTTTTTTTTTAAGCCTAACTAACTGCCTAAACTAAACTAACTAAACTAAATTAAACTGATACTGATACTGATACTGAGCTATCGCCTCAAAACTTAGGATTCTACGAAATGACTAGAGTTCACACTCGACTTTTGGAACCAGCACGGGAACTGGCTTTCATTGCTTAGTTTAGGTTTTTTGGTTTTTGTTTTGGTTTTAGTTTTGGTTTGAATGAACTTAAAACTAGTACTGCACAATTTCGCCTGAATTTCGATTTTCGGGGTTTTGAAATTTGAAAAATGATAGTTCGAAATTTGAAATAATTGTTTGCCTAAAAGCTAAACTCAAAATGTATATAAAAATGTATAAAATGAGATTCAAGATTAAGTTGACTAGCTTCTTAGTTATGACTAGATGAATACATAAATTAGTGACTAGAATGTTTGGGATAAATGTAAATTGATGGTAAAAGAATGGGAAAATATGCATCTAATGAGAAATGTAATTGAGGTGGATAATTGATGATGATGGAAAGACAGTTCCAGATGAGAATGAATTGTGATGCGAAAATTTGTATAGAAGTATTAGTTGCCAAATAGATGCGATGATTGAGTTATAGAAAAAAGTATGGAAAATACATTAGAAAGTTTATGGATCTATGGTGATTTTATATTAAATATATAGAAGTGAATTTAACTGAGACTAGAATTTCTTAATTTAAGCATTATTTGGTTAATTATTTGGTGTATCTTGATGCTTTGGTGTAATTTATTGCCATTTTGTTTAAACTTAATCTGACCCTAGCTAAATGACTAGAATTTTACTGACTATACGAATAATGCCTGGCCTGGTACGAAAGTCCTTTTAGCTTTAGCAAAATTTCACTGAGATCGTATTGAAGCTGACTAGTGCCAAATACTTGGTTGATTGACTGAATACAAATAAATACTAAGCTAGTTGACTAGACTGATTGCCGTCTTTGGTTGCTAATTAGTAAATACTGCTAACTGCTAATACAATAATGGAATGTTGGTTGAAGTACAGAGTTGACTAGAATTGAACTCATTTATATAAGAACTAAATGACTAGAAACTTGAGAAATTAACTAGTAACTAAATGTGTACAACTAAAATTCAATCAAGGTCGAATTATGATAAAAACTAATTTTCTTTGGTCTGTTTCAGCTGCAGTTCTCCTCAAAACAAGAGTGAGATGTGTAAATTATATACTAAACTTAACAATACGCGACTATAAACAATAAATGATACAAGTTCGCCAAGTTACCTAAATCCCACACACATCGAACACAATTAATGCGCCATCGTCGTATGTTGAATGACGGAGGCACAGTTCCGTAGATTCGTCAAGGCTGCTGCCGCAATGCTCTCCTCCTCTGTCAGGCCGTGTTCAACAATTTGCAGGCGACCATAGCCAGCGGAGGAGGTGGATGAGCTGCAATCGGACAAGTAGTCCGCTTCGTAATCGTAGTGGCTGCTGCTCGCCGCGCCCGCCACATAGACGCCCTCATCCTCATGGGTGCCGGCATAGGAATGCGAACTGCTGCCCGAACTTGAGCTATTTGAATTGTAGACAGCTGTCTGGAAGCTGCCAGTTATCGTTGTTGTCGCCACTGGCTGCTCCTGTTCTGACTCCGGCTCGATGGTTGCTTGCGCCTTCTTCGCATGCGTCTGCTGATGCTTGCGGAGATAAGCCGCCCGTTTGAATTTCTTGCCACATTCGTTGCACTCGAAAGCCAAGTCATCGGCAGGTTTTTTGGAACTGGTTGGCTGCTCCTGTTGATGACTGATATTGCGATTCTCTTTTTTCGCAGCCGCCTCCTTCTTGGGCTTGTGCCAGCGGCGATGGGAGGCCAAATTTGCGGGGCAATTGAACTGCTTGCCACACTCGGGGCAGCGATACTCAAGCAAGACAATGCAAGCACAACGATGCCGGGCCAAACCGAAGGCATCGTCAAACTTGATGCGGCACAGGCGACAGACATAGTCCCCAATTACGTTCTTAATGGCCGCTAATTCCGCTTTCGTCTCCTCGGTAATTTCGACAATGTTGTACTTGGGATCTATGTCACCATTGCTGTACTGCATATTGCCATCGGTGATGTCCTCCAGTGGTCGAATAATGGTGCCCGAAACTGGTGAGCTCGTCTCCTCGTCAAACTTTAATTTGCGCGTCGCTTTATTCCGTGTCGATTTGGCACTCGATGTGGTGGCTTTGGTCGTGCGCGGTGCCGTCTCGGCAACTTTAATGGGTTTGGCCGGTGTAGCATCAACGGGTGGTTTGGTATCGATGGATGTGGAGGTGGAGGAGGTACAACTCACGTCTGATTTGACCAATTTGGCAGCTGGCTGTGCAACGCTTTGTTCGCTTGCTTTACGCTTGAGTGGAATATCAATGGGAGCAGCAACTGCAATTGGACTCTGTGGTGGTGTTATGGGTTTCTCGGTAATGACAACCACCTCCTGTGCCACCTCCTGCGGCAGTTCCACAACTGCCGCTGCTACTACGGATGCTACTGCTGCTGGTACTGCTGCTGATACTGCTGGCTCGCTGAGAACCTCAGCAAATGCGGTCGCAATTGGCACATCGCTGCGTGGCACTGGCGATGGCGGTTTCACGGACAGATCCAATGGAATTTCACACTTGGTTTTTATGTTCAGATAGCGGCTGCGATACTTTGGCGGCAGCGAAGCAACTGTGGTCAGCAGCCCCAAGCCATGGGGCAACCCGCCAGCCGTTGCATTGTGCAGCAGCTGAATGCTGTGGGTGTGTGGGTGTGGGTGTGGGTGTGGCTGTGGGTGATGGCTGTGGTTGGATGCTGTCGACTGTGGTGGGCTGGCAACGCTGGCCATTGCACTAGTTCGCGTATCAACGAAATGATGATCAACTAAAACTTGAACGCGCTTTAAGAACTTGTATATCGGAAACGGAATTAAAACGGAAACGGGAGAAAACAAAAAACGGCGAACGATAAATTAATGTGAACTGAGATTGGTGTTGAACGGTGAACGGTGAACGGTGAACGGTGAATGTTGAACGATGAACGATGAACGATGAACGGTGAATGGTGAATGGTGAACGGGAGGAACAAAGAGTTTGAAGAACTAAGCGAAAAACTTAACAACAAATTTGAAACGTTGGCAACGTTGAGCGCTCCTTGTTGGGCTGCTTCCTGTCGGCTCGACGTATTTGCTGCGAATGACTAACATCATATCCTGCCGCCTCTATTTATGTGTGCCAAAGGAAAGCGAAATTAAAATCATTGTTGTTTTGTGTGTGTGTATATACTATTCTTGTTGTTGTTGTTATTGTTGTTGTTGTTGTGACGGCGTCGCTCTTGGAAATTTCATCCCCCAATTCGAGTCGTTGTCCTTTTAGCCCTCGCTGTTGCTGCAACAGTCGCTGCTGACGTTGACGTTGGCAGCGACGCGTTGCCGCCAAAGCCGGAATCTTTTGTTAGCAATCACACACATTAGTCACCCTTTTTCCATACACACACACACACACAGACACACACACACACAAGCGGAGCCTGGCAAAGGGGGAGCAGCAGACAGCAGGCTCGCCGTCAGTGAAAGTCCTTTGCACCATGACTGCCTGCACTTGGAGAAATCATTGTGCAGCAATGCGTTGTTGCAGCTGTGCCTCAGGTTGCCATTGCCACGCACCCAAAATAAAAAGAAAAGAACACGCGACAGGAACTGGAACACATGTTTGGGTCTTTGGGCTTGCAAATTCTCTGATTCATGGAAATTTTGCCAGAATATAAAGACCTCAGACCGCTTGCCTGAGTTTCTTGTTAGGCTCCTGCCTTGTAGATCCTGGCAAACAGCTGATAGCCATGATGCCGTTAATTGTCCGTGTAACCAAAAGGTAAATGCGAAATGTGCACACAAAACAGAAACTCAATGGGCCATGAAGACCTGAAGTAGAACCCAAATGATGTTCCCTTCATGTGCAGGCTCTTAAGCAGCTGTACCAGACACTTTTAGATAATGAAAATATTAAATAGGTAATGAAACTTGGAATGAGTTGGAATAGAATGTGATACTTATAATCTTGTACTGGCTAGTAAAACCAGTATTCTTTGACTTTATTTTAAACTCCTTAAAATGCTAAGCACCACCTTTGAAAATTGTCTGAAAGCACCTGTCCATCCATGTCCGTGATAAAAACATAAACAAAAAACACTTTTCAGAAGCAAAATAATATGACTGCTTTTTAATTTAGATATATATGAAGACCACACCCCAAAGACACAGAGCCAAGAATGTTGGACGTTAAAATTACTGTGAAACATTTAATTTTCTGTATTATCTGCCAAAACCATGCATATGTTTATATTATTGACTTTAAGTTAATGTCATTATAGATTCCTTGCCAAAGTAATGTTATCTAACCTTTCAACAGCTTGATTAATGTTTAAATTATAAATGCTACATAAAAAAATTATGACAGAAGATATAAATGAATCGCATTATTGTTGAACGTTTTTTTTGTCATTTTAACTTTACAATGTAAAACAGATTTTAATCGTTTTACATAATTTAATTGATTCAAATATATTTTATTTTTGAGCTCTCGCATAACTTTAATGATTCACATATGTTCATATACCTTTAATATAAATTTAAATTATTTATTTTTTCTTTTACATCTTTTTGCATATTTTATAGGTGATGTTTAGTTTCTCTGCGTGTAGCTTTTGGTGTTGCATTTTCAGGTTTTCGTTTGTCTACTGTCGACGACTCCGGCTCCGACTTCGTTCTCTCAACGCACAGACGCCGCACACAGATACAGATACAAATACAGCCGTGCTATAAGCTTGTCAAGTTTGCTTTTGGTGGGGTAGGTACATAGCGCACAAATACACACACCAACACACACACACACACACACAGCTCGGTCTGCTCAGCCACCACAAAGCGATTGTCAAAATGCTTGCCAAGTGTGTATGCGACTGTGTGTGTGTGTGTGTGTGTGTGTGAGAGTGCTTTGCATTAATATAATCGAAATGCGACGCCGTTGCTGTTGCCATCGCTGTCCTCATGGTTGCCATGAAAGGGAATGCACTTTCGATTGGCAGTGAAGGGCTTTTTGGTCGTACCGCTCGCACCAAACACAAATATATATGGCATATTATGTTCGATATGAAGCCATTGTTGTTGTTTTAGCCACTGTTGTTGTATTACGGTAGGCACGTGCGTGGCAACGACGCCAACGACGCTGTCGCCACCCCAATTGGGTTGCCAAAGTATTCCCAGAGCGAGGAACAGCGCTCGCCGTTGCTGCAGCTTTTGCGCCGATCATCGCCGATTGGGGTGGTGACCCCTTCGAAACCATGGAATCAGTGTTTGCCATGCAGCTTAGAATTAATAGCGCACGCACTGAGAGCCGAGAGAAAACCAAGTCACAGAAGTGCGCTAGGCACGCGAGCAACAACCCAGCATCAGCTCAGCAGCCCAGCAGCCGCCCAGCAAGGACGAAAATTCCAACCCTGTTTGGCAAAGAAATCCCCCCACTCTGACCGAGAACAGCTCATCAGTCAGTCAGTTGGGCTGTCAGCTACAAATGCTGCGTTATTTCCACATCGGGCTCGCACTTTGATTCGGCAAATATACCTTTGACTGCTCGGATTTCAGCGCTTGAAGGCGCGCTTAGCTTAAATTTGCACTCAACAACACCCAGGACACGACCAGAGATGACAGTCGCTTCCATTTCTCCACCTACACGCTACGCATTCTGTTTGTTGTTTGTTGCTTGCTGTTTGCTGCTCATTGCTAACCCTTAAGTGCATCTTTTTATGGTAATTTCAAGTGCAGGCTCACCCAAGTCGGTCCCATCACTGTCCTTGCCACATCTGCTATCCTGCGAGGGCTGCCTGGCCCGCCTGGCTGCTTGGCAATAATTAATGTTCGAAAATGCATCGTTTATGTGGCATAATGCATTTGCATTTGTGTGTCTCAAAAGGCTTTTCAGCCGACATGTACTTTTGCTCGGGCAGCTCTTCAAGGATGCTCCACTGTAGCACCACATGTTGCCATGTTGTCGCCCAACTCAACCTGGGGCTACATTTTCTTCCTCTTAGGGGAGCTGTAATTAAATTTTTACTTTCATAATTTGATGCAATTTTTTACTCCGCTGCTGCTCGAAAAAATGTGCGGAAACTGGCTGGGATTTTGGTTTAATTCACAACCACCCCACCTCCCCTTACCACGTTCATTTTTTTTTTTACAAATGTGTGAACTTTTTTAATTGTATTTCAGTTGATTTTACATTTTTTTTTCGTTTTTAGAGTGCCATATGCTGGCGATTAGAACAGGATCAGAGCTCGTTCCCATTCATATTGGACCAATTAACAGCAATTTTGTTGGTGCGTTGAATTTATTTTTTGAGAGAATTTTGCTGTTTTTTGGGCTTTTATTCTCGGTATCTGGGTGCAAATATTTGTCAAAATGGCAGTTTATTTGCATTTTTATTGTTTTTTTTTTTTTGTAAACATTGTCATGTTCTCTCGTTACCAATTGTAAGGACTTTATTTTGATTTTTAAATTGATTCAAATAGCTTTACAATTTGAAAGGATTAAGTGCCAACACTTTGTTTGAATTTGGTCAATTTAATTGAATTTCGCTCCATGCACAAGTAAATGTGTTTATGTAAACAAACACAAACTCAGACAAGTGATATGTTTTATGTTTGGCTGGCATGCGAACTTATTTGTCGAAGCTTATTTGCAAAGTTTAAATGGATCTCATCCAGAAATTGGATTTTATTCTCATTTATTTGCAGAACTTTGTTCAAGTAAAAGTTTCACACAAAAAAAGTTCCCGTTAAGCAATCTGTAAATTCAATCAGATCAAAATCTCATTGCCATAATTTGTATTCAATAATTCTGGGGTCCCCCAAACAAAAAGGAAATTTATCTGTATATTTCAAGCACAGCAGGGTCATGCCAAAATTTAAGTCTGCCTAGGATTAAGGAATTTGCACTCTAATCCACACGGAAAGTAAACAAAAACTGTATGATGACTAACCCCCATTTAAGGGAAAGGCCACGGCACAAATTGCCAACATGCAAAAACAAGAAAGGAAAATGGAAAAGCAGGAAGCCCAATAGCAATAATTATATATTCCCCTTTAAACACATATACATACGTTTAGTTTGTCAAGGCGCTATTCATATATGAGCACATGCATTAATGTATTTATGCGCCGCAGGACACTCACACACACACACACACACACACACGGGTTTATAGCTCGTCAAAGCGTTTTGCATGAGAGCGCGCGAGTTTGCGAGAAAAGGAAAGCAGCGCAAACGAAAAACGAAAAAGGAAAACACAATCACAATTCACAATTCAGTTGGGTGTCGAAGTGCTTCGGGCACGCGACCAGCAACCAACGTTCATTTCTTGTTAATGTTGTTGTTGTTGCTATTGCTATTGTTGTTGCTAATGTCCTTGCTGTGCACAGTGTCGTTGTCGCATAGTTGTCGGTGCATATCGTCAATGCTACAAAGGGTCATTTTCCACATAGGCACACACACACAGACATTGGCATGTGCCCCATGGAAATCACAATGCAATGCATTGCAACCACCCAACAACACACACACACACACACACACACACATTCGCATCAGTCGAACGGAATCGAAGCCCAAAAAAATGTAGCCAGGTGCATTTGCAAACACTAACCAAAAATGTCGTAGGGCGCACACGAGCCAAACCGAAAACCAAAACCTACAACCAACGAAGGGTATTTTGTGTGGAGCGAGGCAGAAAAACAGAACAGAATTCAAGCCCCTTGGTTAGATGTGTAGTGAATATAAACCAGAGCTCAAGCGTAGCGCGATTCCGATTCCGATTCTGAGGCTGTTGCTGTTGCTGGATTTCAATAGCGCTTTAAAAATGTTTTAGGGCGCCTTTTTAGGGGTGGCTACAACTGCAGCCGCATTTTCAGACTCATATATCCGCCATGTCAGTCACAGTGCACACACAGAGCGCTCGATGGAGGGTTCGCACTGGGGTTCGGGGCGTTGCAGGGCGCATATATGTATAAAATATATTTCATTTTTTTAACCCTGCACTGTTTGTCTACTAAAATTCCAATTGGACGCGTATACCGCAAAGCAAAAAAAAAAAACAAAAAACACAAAAAAGAAATGAGAAAAAGGGGCGAGTCTTTTCAATTCTGCTTTTTTCCTTTTTGTTTTTATAAATTATTATTGTTAGCCGCCTCGCTAGCAAAGATCCTGTGCAGGATTTGCTGTCGACATCGCCGTCGCAATCGCTGTCAACGTCGACAGCGGCTGTGTGAAAATTGCACAAGTTGCGCTTCTGCTTTTGACAATAGCCTCACATTAACTAGTTTCCGTTGCAATTCCAATTTCATTCTCAACGCGACGCGGCTCGCCGCTTTTAATGAGTAACTGTAGACGAGAACTGGCAACTGGGAAAGTGCCAACTGCCACTGTGAACTTCATTACAAAAGCACCCCATTTACTTTGGCCTGTGCTGCTGCGCCGCTTCCTGTTTGGTTTTGTTTCAATTAAATCGCATGGTGCAGGCCATAAGCAGTGCGAGGACATCGCCAGGACATTGCTGGGCACATGGCTCATCTGTTACTTAATCATGGCATTGCCATGGATACTTTACCTCATTGAGGGTGTGCATACACTCACACATACCAACGCAAACACACACAAACACACTCACCCACTCGCTAGTTCCTGTGACATTCACAAAGTTTAAAGCAGCTGCTCGCAAATGGTATTCCCTTTCATTTCCCTTTAGGAATATAAATTTTCCAAATTCGATGGCTTCAAAATATGACAAAAAAAAGATGTCTAAAGCCTCTGGCAATTATTTACTGCGTTTAAAGCAATTCAACTTGCAAAGCAATGTAAAAATATAAATCTGAAATCGTAGCTTTTACACAGCACACACCATTTCAAGTAAGAATTATTTACTCTAAATTATTGCTTAGGGTTTTTTTGGTTACTTTGGAATACTTGTATATTATATGTTTTTATATTACTAAGTAATACTGATAAGTAGTTACATAGATATAATAATAAGTGTAGGTTGCTTTGAAGATAAAACTCTGGAGATATATAGCAATAATTCAGATTAAATATCCAAGTATAAGTTTAACATTTCTCAATACTCAATTCACTTAATAAAATCCATAATTGTAGTCATAGTCGTAATTGGGTAGAGTCTCATTACTCCAACCCAGTTGAAAACTCAAAATTGCATCCCAGCTTTTGATGTCCACGCCCAAAGTGCGCAATCGGTTAGCCAGTGCGGTGGCCTGTGGTGTGGCCACGAAGCGATCATAGGTTGGCTTCAGGGCCACCACTTGACGCCAGAATTCAGCAAAGACGGGGCTCTGTTGGGCACTACTCTCCAGCAGCTTACGAATCGCTGCGACTGGATATACATAGCTGAATTCTTGCTCGAAGCCATTGATGCCATTCACCGACTGGGCCCAGTGGGGATGCTTATTCAGCACTTTAATCTCCAGTTCCAGTTCCTCGAATACTTTTATGGATCCACCTGCCAAGATCAGCTGCTGTGACGTCCACTGCAGCAATTGACGAAACTCTGGCTGATTGAGCAGCTGGAGTCGCAGGCGATATGTGGCCAGTGAATTGATCTCTCGAACGACTGCTTGGAATTCCGCATCGTTTAGCAGATAGGCCTGCACCAGATGCTCGATCTGTTTCTGTGGCACATTACGCAATATGCTCTTCAAATCCAAATAGAAATTGCTGGCAGGTATTGTGCCTGCTGGAACTGTTGTTGTTGCCGATAGTCCCGTTCCCAGGCAACAAATTGCGATCAGAGCAAGTGTGGTGCAATGCATCCTGTTCTATGTTTCACTACTTTATGGGATTTGCAGCAGATGTTACTGCTTTATATAGGTAGTTGCTTATCTGGTTAGTGTCGTATTCTGTTTGAATTTGGCTACTTGTGCATATTTATTGTAAGAATTCTGATTTACATGGCTGCTTTTATCAGAAGCTTATCAAGAGTTTGTTTTGCCAAAGCTTCAGGTAAAACAAGTAGTGGGAATAGACAAAGTATATTTGCCTGTCATCAAGTGTCAAGATAAACCAATTCTTAGTCTTAGTCATCTTCTATAAGCAAATGTCTGATGATCTGTTGCCGGCTGGTGGGAAAAACAACTGAATTGTGTGAAAATTCCAGGTGTTTAATGTGTTAGGAAACCTAAATTACACAATACGAATAAATGAGTTGTAAAAAAGATATCAGTCAACTATAGACCCTAACTCAATATGGTTTGCATTAGGTGTACTAATTGGTGTTTGTTTCTCTTGCGATCACAATATACACAAATTTGTATTCTTCTTTGAGCCCTGCACTTGAAGTTCTTTCTTTTTACTGGGTAGAATATTCGGTATAAGGTTGAAGGGATAAAGTTGACTTTTCGACCATGTTTTGCTAATAACACAAATTAATTAACATTGTGTCTGAGGGAAGTTGAGACATATACCCATACATAGGCATATACTAAATAGTCTTATCTATTTATAAATATTCAAATGGAAGCTAAATCTGCACTAACTGGCTTTCAATTCCCTACTCTCCTCATGCAGTTTAAGTTTGGAAACCTAATATACAAAATGTTATACAAATTCGTTACAATTTATACGCTCGCACAGCGACTATATATATATGTATATATATTTATATGTAGACCAATTTTCATTAGTTCCACTCGAAGAGACTTGTCGACTAAAGAGTTCATTGCGCTCGGCCATTAAAAATCTAGCATATGAGCAACTGGAACTAACCCAGTTCATACAGCCGGCAACCACTGCACCACTGAATGACCAGCAATACACAGATGCACAGATGCCAATTAGGGAAACTGGAAACGGGGTGTTTCCACTAGCAGTCATTAGAATTAGGTGCTGGCTGCAATTGTAACAGTGGCAGATTTTAGCATGGGTTGGTTAATCGGTGATGCGCGTATTTGGACTCGAACATTTCGAATTTCATGCAATTTATGTGCATTAAGCAACAACAACTAAATAAGTGAGTGCTGTGCTAATAACTTGTGCTGAGCACACACACACACGTACACACACACATGTAGATAAGAAGCCACCCCAAATGTTGTTTTGGGCCGACAAGCTGAGGGTTGATTTTTGGACTTTGTCGGGCAACATGTAGCATAAGCATTTTTCGGCCAAGGGCGATCTCAACCCAAAAATGCCAAAGGGGGCAGCAAAAAGCAACGGCAGCTGCAACACTCACACACACTCGCACACAGAAACACACACGTATGCATTGCTTGGATAAATCATGTGTAAAGGTATTTTGATTTTTTTTCTATTTACGATAAGCGAATTGCGACAGCTGCCACACAATGTTGTCGATGCGGGCAACAACAATGCAACATCTAAAAGAAAATGCATTTTTAAAAAAAAATTCAAATAAAACCAGAAAGAAAAGTATTTATGTTGCTATGCAAACAGTTGCCTGAAGCAATGCCAAACAAGTAAAGTGTAGTTTTTTTTAATTTAATTGATTTGGCATGCTTCAATTTAACGCTTGGCTGCCACTTCCTTTTTGTGTTCGAGTCCTTCTTTTGCATATGCACGTGTGTCCTGTAATTGTCAGGTTTTTACTTTTCTGTAAAATTTTCAATATGTAGATATATGCATATGTATATAAATATATTGTTGATGTGTAAAACGAAGCACGGGGAAAATGCAGCCCCTTGTTTTTGGCAGTCGTTTCCGCTGCAGGACACGCCAAATGACTCACAGGACACGAAACTTATACGGCGGAACTGCAAGGCGACGACGTTGACGGCGGACTGACGATAACGCAATGAACGTCAGTCAAATCCTTCTCCAGCTACAGGTATGCCACGGTCTACGTCTAGGTCTACGTCTCAGTCTTATGCCCATTCTCAGTCTCACTTGCTACCCTGGCACGCGTCAGAGCCCAAGGAAACCCCTCAAAGCGTTTGTCTCGTTTTTAGGGGTTGTTTGCTAGTTGCGGGCCAGTGTCACAAGAAATCCTAATAAGAAACATTCCTTTGCCCAAAGGAAGCGAAGCAACACGTTCAAGACATTGTTGAGTCACCGCATTTTTTTTTTTTTTTTTTTGTATTTTTTGCGAAGGCATTTATGTGCTTCACTGGCGACCCTTCTCAGTTTTCAGAGTCGCCTTTTCTTATCGGAACTGTTAGGTGCCCGGGATGGCTGGCTGGCTTTGCCCTTTTGGGTTTTCATTCAACTCTCGTCACTTAATTGAGTTGCGGCGCAGCAGAAAAAGCAAAAAAAAAAGGAAAAGGGGACAATTCCTTTGGCTGAAAAGTGGCAATTGTAGGTTTCACTTTAGGCAGCTACAAATTGAAATGCCCACAGCCATTCATTCATTCATTCATTCCCTGGTGTTGACTTTTTATACATGCCACAATAATATTGCCTGTCTTTGTATACCATACCTTGAGTGTAGCTCCTTTTTATGGTCTTCTTGCTCTGCATCAGGGAAGCCATTAAATTGATTATAAAATGTCGTCTTGAAATGTGTGTAAACACTGCTCATGCCAGACAGCCTGCCGCCAGATGGAAGGACTGCCCCTTTTTTAGGAACCGACTTGACTGTTAGCTCTCTGGAACACTACTAATTACATGGGCGTTGCAGAGCGCAGCCAACAAGACGATGAAGGAGCTGAAGAGGGGCTCGCCTTGAGTTTGTGACTTGGGTTTCAAGCAGGCGAATGATTCCAACAATTTGTGCACACACAATGACAGCCTACTTAAGGATTTATCAATGGCAATAATGGAAATAGTAAAAGCGTAAGTGGTGGGCGTGCCTCGCTCGGTATTGAAGCAGCTCCTTCAGGAAGAACGACATTAAATTGTTAAAAAAAATAGTTAAAGGAAAATTCTCCTCTCAACAAACTGATGGCTGGCAAATAGGATAACGAAAATGACAGAGATAATATTTAAGACCTGAAGGGAGGTCACGTTATCTTTGTTCTTAGACAGTTATTTGTTTAAGGTTTTTCGATACTAAATTTTATTCTTTCAATATTTCTGATAGTTTCAGATTTTTTTGAGCAGTTTAAAGAGCATAATTTAACTTTAGTAATTTAAATCAATATTTTAAAGATGCTTTTTATTGTAAAGTATCCCAAATATATTATGGACTTAAGGTGTTACCTAAATCATAATAAAAAACACATCAAAGGACAACTGATTTAATTCGAGACTTCAAAGGCTTTCCATACTCTTATCACAATTCAATACACAATAATAAAGAGAAACGTTGATCAAACTTGAAGTTTATTAATAGACCGCAAATAAAGTCTCGCGGAAAATTAACCCCTTTTCGGGCAGTATTTTCATATCTATGCAACCTGACAGCTGCTGAATTACAATTGCTGCCACGTGGCATGCAACTGATAACAATCCGTCACGAAAATCTGTCATGCTGTTCAGTTCATGTCTAGGACCACTTTTAAATACCACTATGCTCTAGGCCCTCACAGGCATTTGCATGTTCACGGCTTGTTGGCCGGCACACGTGTTCAGTTTCTACTTATTTGCATGAGGCAGTGAAACGAACGAGTAGATAAAGCTCGGTAACAACTGTGTGCGCTAATCAACAAAAAAGTTCGGCCTCTCGTAGCATTCTGGATATTCATTTATTTATGCAAATATGGAAATTAAGCTGGCGCTGCGCAAGCGCACCAACTGAGTTAGGGGCGCAGGGCACGTTCCAGGACGCGTTCCAAAAGGCAACCCCTCGCTTAGATAGCGGCACACAAATGCTCACAAATGTGCTACACATTTTACATAACATTAACAACTCGACTGGGTTTTTGCTGCCAGCTGCCGTTGCTTTGCCAAAAACGAGTTTATCCTTATATCCAAAAGGTGTGGTCCATAGGTGAGGCTCGCGTGCCACCAGGCCCTCCCCTTTTGTGCTGCAGTTTCAGCTCATTTCGATGCTCATAAATAACAACAATGGCGAAGCGGATGCAACAAGAACAACAAAATAGAACAGCTCAACAACATCCCCAGGTATTTTTCACGTGTTTGGCACGTTTCGCTCGATTTTCCGGTTTTCGATTCTCCAATTCGTATTTGTTACAAGGCTCTATCTCTCTAATCCTTAGAGGCGGACCCGGCACGCGGCACACAGCCGACGAGACGACTTTGTGATAAATTGGGCTTTAAAGCAGGGGTCTTCAATTGAACCGAACCATCCGACCGACTTCTTTTGACAAATGGCCAAAGCAGTGCCAATGGACAGCTAAACTTTTGGTCTGTATTTCTTATGTGTCCCTGTCTAAAATCTATTGCCTCTTGTTTTTCACTGCATGGCAACATGCAATTGTTTACTTCGTTGTCAAATAAATCTTAGTTCCAGCTATATGAGTCTCTTGTTTTATTTACAATGTCGAGCAATTACATTAAGTTCACTGATACGCCTATATCATTTATCAATGTCGCATCGGGGGTTATGTTGAGCTTATTGTTTGGTATCACTTATATAGGCTTTGCACTAGTTAAATATTTATTTATTTCTATTCACATCAAAATTCTTTTGTATCTTTATCTAACAAATTGCTTTAATCTATAATACATAAATATTTACTTCTTTTGTACTCAAACAAATAAATGTTTGTTTTCAAGAGTTTCTTTTTTCCTACGTTGGAATCTTATCTAATTCAGTCATAAGATATTGCTTATATGTAGAATAATAACAACCGAATTTTCAATTTTTTCTTATATATTTCAAGAATACGGTTAAAACTACGTTATTATTATATAATCTCTATTTATAAGTAATTCCTTATTATAAAGATGAGACTCACATTTGTTTTTGAGCTCGGAAACCATATTAAAGCTTTCTCATTGAATTATCAATATATTTATTCATTGTCAGAGATTTGTTCATCCCAAATTTTCAGCTTTTCCCTCATCTGTTCATCGCTCAAGCGTGGAGGCAGCGAACTCAGTGTTTTTGGTAGATCAGCGACTTTCAGATGATATAGAAAAAACTCATACATATCATAGTCATGCATTTTGGTATAATGAAAACTGATTAACGAATCGGAGCAGCAATCGTTAGTCTATAAAAATAAAATCGATTAAAAATATACACATCCATCATATAAATTAAAGAGTAACGACTTACATTCGGCTTAAAGAAATAGTATTTTTCCAGCCAAGTGCCGTACTGAATGTTTGGCATCAAATGGCGTGGATTCAGGGGCAAAAAGCGCTCTCGACCCAGTTCATCCCTTGAGTCGCCTGCCACCACGCCCACATTCAGCAAACAGTGTCCAATTTGTCTGTCCTCCGCCTGAGTGTTAAGTGGACAAAACTTCGTATTATTCAAGGCGAACAGATTCAAGCGACGCAGTGCATCGCGACTGAGGACATAGCCAGCGCCACCAGACATGTAGCCATGTGGATAACTGGTGCGAAAGCGATGGCCAAAGAAGACAGCCGCCTCCGGGTCGTACGGATAGAGAAACAGTCTCAAATTCTCCATTACCACATAACTAAATAGGCAAATGGCGAATATTAGTTCAAATGGAAGCAGTATATGAAATATTCGTCTTACGTGTCATCGTCCGCCTTGAGAAACCAGTCGTAATCATCCACATAATGCTGATAGGCGTAGGCCAGACCGGCACGCACCTTGGCATACAGATTCTCACGTCGCTCGGTCACATTGAGATTCACTGCGCCCAGTGCGTCATCATCTTGGCTGCTCATAAAGATCAGCTTGTTGCAGCGAGCACCCCAAGTAGACTTTACCTTTGCGGCCTTTGTCTTGTGCTGCGTTGGCATCGTCAGCACCAGGCAGAGCACACGTGTCTCATGGTAAAGACGATCCGCCAGAGATGGCCCATCCAGCGCTGTGGACGCTGCTGTATCCGCTGCAATCGCTGTGCTCTCATATTCATCACTTGTAAGCGTCACATAATCCCATAGCTCCGTCAGTTGAATGCCCACAATCAGGCCAAGCACCAAGCACAGCACATTCCGTAACATTCCCATCCAAAATCAAAGTCAAAAATCATTAAACTATTCGAAACTTCGCATACATTTTGCAAACCGATTCTGCATTCAGCTGTTGCACGACTGTTTCAGCGCTGGTGGAGACTCTAATTGCAGTTAAGAGAGTAAGTATTCCACAGTTAGCTGGGCTAAACACAAACTCGTTTTGTTGTGTTACGTTTCGCATAACAAATGAATCACAACTCGCCGAAGACGTTGTCGGACTGAAGTCAACAAATATCTTTTAAAAAAAGATTCGCTGCTATTGCTCAAATACACTCACCAATTAAAGGCATATTTACTTAGCCATACAGTTTGGAAACCATTAAAGTGCGAGCAACTTTGAGCTGCAGAATGAAACATTCAAAACCAATCAAGACTTTTTGTATTTCAAAATTAGAGTAATAAAGGGTTGATAGTAAATATCCTAAATGAATATTCGAGTTTCTTCTCAGATAGAGCATTCAGTTTGTGTCTTGTTGGAACTCAACTGGCAATTTACTCTTTCATTTTTGGAGAACCGGTTTTGAGTGTCTTCAGTTATTTGTCGTGATGGTTTTGACCTACACGTGAATAGGTTTGGCGACTCTCTCAGTTGGCTCCTTTCACTTTCCACCCTTTTCATAACAAACAAAGTGTATTTTTGGTAATGGTATTATTTATTTTATTGCTAGTTAATTTTCATTTTCGTTTTCGGTTGATGTATCATATTACAAATTATGTAGGTATACATTTAGCTTTAGTTAGTACAACTTTTTTCAATTCGTTTGTTTCTGCTTTAGACTAAATGTGGACTAAGTTTTTACGATTTGTTGTTGATTTTTGTTTATTTTTGTTTATTTTTTTTTTGTTTTTTTTTTTTTCTTTTTTTGTATCAATTTCGTTAAGAAAACGTCATTGAATTTTTTTTTTATTCGTTCCGTTTTCGTTTTCTTTTTGTGTTTTGAGTTTGTATATTCAAAATTGCTTCTTCTTCTTGTTCTCTTATTTCTCCCTTTTCTTTTGTATTAGAAAATTATTACAAAACATTTTAAGTTTAACTTTAGTTCTTATGATCATTTTTTTGTATTTTTTTTTTAGTTTTTTAGTTTAATATTTACTTAAAGTTGTTTTTTCTTTTTCTTGTATGTATAGATCTTATTTGTTTATCTTCGTATCTTTGATTATACATTTAGTAAGTGCACTTGCCAATTCTCGTTTATTTTATTTTCATTCCTTCTAGGGTCACAACATTTAACTCGAAAACTGGAAATCATAGTTTGTAAACAAAAATTGTCAGGCAAAATGACAACACAATGATTTTAAGATGACGATTCGGCTTAAACATTGATTCATTTGTATTTAGTTAGTTACACAGCCTTAGAAACTACTTTACAACTAAAACATAAATGAAGGCAAACAAATTCGCCGTAGCGCCAAAAGCAAAATTCAAACAGAAGGCAACAAATTTAGCATAATACACAGTTTAAAAAAAAATTATATGTATAAATAGATATTTTGAAATGATTAGGTATTAATTTGGAAACTTGTATGATAATAATAATAAAATAAAAAAAAAATGTATAATTGGTTTTGTGGAGTATTCCATTAATATAAGTATTCAACAAATTCTTGACAAAAATGTAAAACTATTACGTCTTTAGTTTCGGTTGCTATTTTATATGCGATGTATGTTGAACATGTTAATTTCGCTTGAAAAAATATATATTAATATATGTATGTATGTTTAATTAATTCATTGTGAAAATTACAATCAATTCTCTTTTGTATTTAGTATAAATTTCATTTATATATGTATGTGTATGTATATATTTTTACTTTTCATATGTTGTTAGCTTGGCTTTAAACTACTAGTCCTAGAATTATTGTTTTTGCTTTTGTTTTCCGTTACTTCACTATGCTTCTTAGTTGTATTTTGTTGTTTTGTTTATATATATATATATATATTTATATATATTTTTTTCTTTGCTTTTAATAGACATTAATCGTTTGTTTCATTCATTTTTTGTGTTTCCTCGTATTGTTTAGGAACCTGTTTTGTAACTAGCAAAGCACAGACTCTGTAAAATTTCTATAGAAAAAATGTTTTGCTATAATTTGGCTTACAATTAATTCATATATGTGTAACATCAAAATACATCTGCTAATATAATATATATAATATTTATGTATTACAATGCAATCAATTAAATCTATACTTGAATATTTCAATATTTGTTGTATTTTCTTTTGTGTTTTCACAATCGCAATGCGCTTTTACTCTGGTTTCGAAAAGTTACAAAAAAAAATTCATTCAGTTCAAAACATTACAAAAGAATTGGGGAGTGTTCAGTTGAAGAGAAACTATATATTATTTTTAAATGTGGACTTTTTTAATTTGTAGCCCAAGCTATTTACAGCGCATTTACCTTTGCTATTTTATAGATTTTCCAGTTAATATTTGCAGACATCGTTTATCATAAATATATAAAACTTAATTTAACAAAATTTCGTAACTAATTATTTTAACAATAATCTTTTGATAAGTCAACGACTACACAAAAGTATCAAAAATTTATTGTTTTAGACACTAACTTCTTTTCATGTTTTTTTTTCTTTCCTTTTTTAATTTTTTTCTCGAATTTTAACATTGGCACGTTATTAATATTAAATGTGTATATATATATATATACATATATATATAAATATATTTATGTATATGTATTAGAAAAACAAAATATGCATGTATATTATATATATATATATACATATATATATGTATATGCCTGTAAGAAAAAGCAACTACATATGAAACTAGAAATTTTGTATAGTTGCAGTTCGAAAAATGATGCTTGACAAATAAATTTACATAATTTATAGCATATCCTAAACAAAAAATAATATTTATAATTAGACGTAAGCCAATTTCGCGATTTATCGCAAAAGACACTAAAATATCATTATGGATGCAATTAATTTGTATATATATGTACTAATTGTATGGTTTTAAAATGAAATGGGGATCGATCTAAACAACAAACAATAAAATAAACTATGAAATGAACGCGCTTGTATCTTAAATGTGTGTTCATGATTTGTTTTCATTTGATTGCTGTGTTTGTTGATATCAACTTACAACTTGTACACAAAATAATCCTATGTATTCCATTTGTTTTGCATGTCGTGTATTGTATACAAAAGATTGGTTTTTTGTTTTGTTTTTAAAGCATATTCAAAGCATTTCAAAATATTGTATTATCAACTCGAAGCACGGCTGACTGTTTGCTCTGGCGCCTAAATGCATGCTGCATGCCATAAACAATTATAAAAGTAATAGTATTCTACAGTTTTAAGATTATACCTATATATATGTATCATATATGTATAACTATGTATGTACATATAGAGCTCTAAATGTTTGTCATATCGAAGAGGTCTACAACTATATATATATATATAATGCACGCGGCAGCTTTAAAAAAAAAATGTTGAGGAAGGAAAATGGGATTTACTGATATTGGCTGTTCAACCAACAACTAAGTTTACAGTATATGTATATATATATATGGAGTTTTATATGATAATTTGCTCGCTGTTTAGTTAACTCATGCGCTACCTTTGTACACAGATTTCGTTTCAACGAATTGTTGGTTTGTTTGTTTGCTTTGTTGCACAACTAAACTCTTATCAACTTAGGTCTACGGCTAAGGCTTACAACTAAGAGTTTTGTTTATGACTTAAACTTAGACGAACTACTAACACGCATCCACGCACACAATCACACTCATACACACACACACACACGCACACACTTATAAAAACACAGATATACAACTACCATTCACACTTACATGCGCTTTGGACTTTGGGCTTAAACATATTTAAATATAATATAACCGTTAAATTGTATATGCATAGAAAACCAAACTCTAGTTTGCTTCTAGGTTCGTTTTTTTTGTTTTTTGACAACTTGGTTTCATTTATTATTCGCTGAGTTAGCAGCCGATGTGCTGGATGCGGAACTGGCCGAGGTATGAGCATTGGTGGAGCCCACAGTAGTGCCAGCACCGCCATTGCTCGTCTGCATCTGTGGGAGGGTATCGAAGCGGCGATAGTAGAGTAGATAAGGCACACGCGGCGTGTGCGGCTGCAACACTTGCTTCTCGCCGATCGGCTTCACCGAGCTATCGTCATAGCGCAGCCAGCTGTTATAGCCAGTATGAAACACGTCCGTTATATAATGACCCTTTGACGCCTCCTTGCCATCGTGGTAGACCACAGCAAATAGGCGATAGGCGCGCTGCTTTTGCGAGGTCTTCTTCGATCCTAGTATCTCTGCGAAAAGACAATTGTAATAAGTTTTAGGGAGCAAAGCAAGTAACGCTTTACTTACTGGCATCAATTTTCAGCTCCACAGGGAATTCAACCTTTTTCAGTATCTTTGTGCAGCCATCGGATCTGTAGTCGAAGTATTTTAAATGCAATATTAGAACGACTGGCAACTTTTCCAGTGTCATTTGCTGCCAGGCAACAACCTCCTGCTTGGTCTTGCTGCCAGTCACACCCTCCAGCTGATCACGACCAACGAGTATCTCCAGAGCCTCCTTTACCGAGGCGGCTTTCTGCAATCAAACACAAAGTGTTAACAAGGGGAACTCTTTGGTTGACTTGGCCTACTCACCTCAATGTTCAGTTGCAGCGTAAAGAATGGCTGTATAACATCCGTGGAGTGTTCGCCTTCGCGCTGCAGACGCGAACGCAACTCACCGCGAAAGATGTCGCTAAGTGGTGTGCGTCCAAAGTCCGTTTGGCGTGTGACGCTGCCCTTGTTGCGATTGTTGCAGATCATCTGGAAAAAGTTTATGGTTGAGTTGGAGTTCAAATTAATACAAGCAAATATGTGTCAATTTATTCACCTGCCAAACATCGCCACCATCCTCAGGCTCCTGTTCCTGCTCCTCGCCATTCTGCCGGGCATTTGGCTTTGCAATCAGCTTGATAACCTGTCGGAAAACATACAAATTTTAGCAAAGCTCATTGATCGATTGATTGATTGATTGATGACAACAACTTACCTCCAGCATCTCATCGTTGAGCTTGTTCAGCACATAGCCCAAGAATTCCTCAGCATCCTCTTGTCGGCCCTCCACGTGCTCCTCGCGGCTGTCATTCCACAGCTTGTATATTTCCGTGGGCTCAAAGGCCAAATCACATTGCAGATCAACGCCAGCAAATTCATCTTTGCCCTTAATCTGGGCCGCTTTGTTATTGCTGAAACGCAGCCGTGTACCGCCGGGCAACGATGAAAAATTGCTCATAAATGACATCCTAAAAGGAGTGCAAAAGATTTGAAATTAGACTAATTTCTCTTTGGGAAAACAGAAAAATGTTGATGTGTTGTGACGTGCAAGAAGGTTTACATGAAGCCATCAATGGGTCATCCATGCGTATATACACAATGCACTTGCGTCGGCCTCGACGTTATGCAAAGCTTGCATCCAAAACGGAGGCAAGCAGCGAGCGTTTAAGAGGCCAACGTCAATTGTTATGCCACAAGCGTAACACAGACGCCAGCTGGTTTTGGCGCCGAGGCGTCTGTTGACTTGTCTGTGGCATGGCTTGCAACTAGGTCAAACGGGGGTCACTTACATGGCATTCACGGTGGGCGTCTTCACCTCGCTCATCACCGCCGCCTGTTTGGGTATGGAGCGCAGCAGATTGTAGAAAGGGGAGCAGCCAAGCAACGCCTGCAGTATCGAGTTGATATAGCAATAGTTGGAGCGATTGGTCAGACCACGCGGCCGCAGGCTGACGGGCGTCAGATTGGTTTTGTGACGTGTGAGAAACTCAGCATATTTGTTCGTCCACTCATCGAGTTGAGCGGCCCGCGATGGCTCCGCCTTCAGCGGCTTGACCGCCAACGAGGTGGGCGGTGCGGTGGCAACGGGCACAGCCTGTGCCGATGCAGCGGAATAGGAGAGGGTGCCGGGTGTGATTAGAGGTACGGTTGGCGCTGGCACTGGCGTCGGTGATTGCAATTGCTGATGCACGCTTGGCAGGCTCTGTGTTGCTGCTGCAGCTGCTGCTGATGTCGCCAGCGGCAATTGTTGATGTTGTTGCTGCTGATGCTGTTGATGTTGTTGCTGCTGAAGTGCAGGCAATTGCTGTTGTTGTTGCTGCTGTGGTGACACCAATTGCAGCTGTTGTTGATGTTGTTGATGTTGTTGCTGGTGCTGATTTTGCTGCTGCTGCTGTGACTTGTTGCCATCGTAGGGCGCCACTTTCGCCACGGGCTTCTTGCTCGCAAAGAGACTGGCCCACGACGGTTGTCCGCTTTCCGAGCTGCTGCTGCTCTGCGACGCTGGCGGTGCTGGTGGCGCCAAATTGAGAGCGGGCTGCGCTGCCACAGCGGCTGCTGCTGCTGTTGCTGCAGCTGTTGCTACTCCCGCTGCTGTGCTAAAGGATGCTGATGCATCTGGGCTGCTGTGGCTAGTGAGCTGTGTGCTGTGTTTGTTTTTGCCAGCATGGCTTAAATGGGGTTTGGCGGCAGCTGGCGCATACTGATTATGGCCATGTTGCTGATGTTGCTGCAGCTGGAGCTGCTGCTGCTGCTGTTGTTGTTGTTGTTGTGATGTTTGTTGCACTGACGCATTGTTTGTGCTATTGGACTGACTTTCAATGGACGTCTGTTGTTGAAACTGATGCGGCGTTGCTGTTATGCTTGCCGTTGAGGTAGTTGTTGTTGTTGCTGCTGCAACTGCTGTCGTTGCATTGCTGTTGTTCTGTTGCTGTTGCTGTTGCTGCTGATGCTGTTGTTGTCCGCTGATCTTACGCTCCAGTGGCGGTGCTGTGCTTGCCACTGGCGATGAGGGCACTTTCATTGTGCCATATGTGCGCATTTGTGGCTGATTGTTGTTGCTGTTATTATTGCTGCTGTTGCTGCTATTATTATTGCTGCTGCCGTTGTTGTTACTATTGTTGTTGCTGCTGCTGCTGCTGCTACTGTTGTTGTTGTTGTAGCTCGTTTGGTAGTGCTGCTGCTGTTGCTGGTAGTGCTGCTGATTGGTATAGGTCTTAGTGGGATGGCTATAGACGCCAACGCCACCAGTTGACTGCTTATTAAAGCCCACGTTCGATGCTGCAGCAGTTGTTGCAGCAGTTGCAGCTGCAACAGCAGCATTCGCTGGAGCAGCGGCAGCCACAGCAACAGTTCCGCCATTATTCACAGTATTTGGCGAGGCTGTAACCGCCACCGATTGCGTGGACTTCTTGTGCTGAGCAGAGTTCGTCCAGGACATTGACTTGGTGGTTTGGATGCCAGTGTCGCTGCTGCCCTGATGATGATGGTGATGATGGTGTTGCTGCTGCTGCTGCTGTTGTTGATGATTGTACTCCGAGGAATATTTGCGACGCACTTGCTGTGAATTGTTGTTGTATTGCTGTTGAGGTGGCTTGCGCTGCTGTTGCTGTGGAAGTTGCTGCTGCTGCTGTTGCTGTGGAGGCTGCTGCTGCTGCTGCTGCGTATGTTGCTGATGTGTTGCATGTTGCTGTGTGGCTTGCTGCTCGTGGTAACTGGGCTTATGTGGTGCTGGCTGCGCTTGTTGTTGTTGCTGTAGTTGCTGCTGCTGCTGAGATTGAGATTGTGCTTGCTGCATCTGCTGATGATGTTGCTGCTGCTGATGCTGTTGCTGTTGCTGCTGCTGTGGCACAACTGGTGAAGTTTGTTGCTGCTGATGTTGCTGCGGTGGCGCTGCTGTTGGCTGTTGCTGTTGGAGTTGCGGCGCTACGGTGGCAATGGAAACAACCAAATTGGCAGGCTGTGGTTGTTTCTCAATTTGTTGCTGTTGCAGCTGCTGTTGTTGTTGCTTCTGCTGCTGTTGTTGTTGCTTCTGCTGTTGTTGCTGTTGCTGCTGCTGCTGTTGCTGCTGTTGCTGCTGTTGCTGCTGCTGTTGTTGCTTATGCTGCTGCTGCTGCAGTTGTTGCTGATGTTGCTGTTGCTGCTGATATTCCAGCTGCTGCTGTTTCTCGCTGTTGGCAATCAGCGTCTCATCCAAAGCCGACTCATTTGGGTTGTTATTGTTATTGTTGTTGATGTTGTTGGTGAGCAGCGTCTTATCAACTGTAACGAAAAAGAGTTTCCGTTGTTGAACATGAATAATGCCGCAAGTTGACCTTTCTGAGAACAAAAACGAGAGGAAAAAAACGGCATAATCAACTAGATACTTAAGATGCCCAATTGGTTTGCAGCATATACAAAATAATTTACAATATCATCATAATTGATACCAATTGACGTTAAATGAGATACACATTCTTTAAATGGATCGGATGCTGTTGGCTGTGTTTGTTGCTGTTTGCGATGGATTTTTCTCGAAAATTGACCCCTAAAATTTGGGCAACTTATTTCTTTTAATTGATTTGTTTTTCTGGCTCTCAATTGAAGACTTGAGTTTTCAGTAGCAACCAAAACAGTCGAATTACATAATTGACATTTTCAAGTACTTATTAACTTTTGAAATGCATCTGAAAAAGCAGAGTCAATATTGAAGCAAATAAGATCGACTAAGAGATACCCTGAACTGAACCTGTTAAATGCGTTTGCCATATGAGAAAGTTGTTAGTTAAATATATGAATAAATGGAGAGGAACAATCAGACTCGACTCTTGACTGCTGATCAAGAATGAATATAAATTTTATGGGGGTCTCAGATGCCTTCTTCTGACTGGTGCATACTTGTGCACAACTTCATCATACCCATCGTTAATCATCTGAAATAGGTTCAGGGTACAATTAGTTCACACAACGCTAATCAGCCGAAACAATACAGATCCGCCTGACCAACTAAAATGTAGCAAACGCAATGCATGTGCCTAATATCAATTGCACTTTAATCGGACACGTTCAACTAAAACAACAACAAAATTGGATAGATAACTGACGCTAAGCAAACAGTTCATAAGTTGTGGCTGTCGCTGTTTGTTTGTTGTTATTGCCCAAATGATAAGAATATAAATACATATCGCCAACAGTTGCTGCTGTCCAATCAATTTGTCAGCCAATGCAGCAAATAGAAAAATCAGACTATATATAATCCATGTCAATATGAAGTGTTTGCGGCTGATATATGGAACAGAGCAGAGATTCAGATAGTTCTATAAAATTCATTTGGACAAACACCAATGTTATTACGAGTAAATCACAATCGGCTGCCTTAAAAAGCACCCGGCTCTGATAGGAGCGACACACGATAAATCCCCTTAAAAAAAATGTGATAACGTTATCAAAAAAACATTAAAAAAAAATTAAGAAAAAACACGCCACATCAATCTACACACGCTGATGCTGATGCCGCCTGTTGCCATTTATTTGCCATTGAGAAATGCCCATTCGCATTCGAGAAGTTGCTGCAACGTGTGTCTTGCCCCAAGTAGTTGCAATTATGCTCTGTAAATATTAACAATTGATGACTGCTTACACTCCCATGGCCATTTGGGCATTGGGGTGTGATTATTGAGACTGGTAGAAATGTGGGTCAATCGGGCTGAAAGTTTGCACAGCTGTTCGAGCTGCTTCAAGTCTCCCAATATTGGGAGCATTAAGTGCAAAGACTGCAATCTCATCCAAATAAAAAACAAGATGATAACGTAAATCAAATCAGTTTTCCCCATGGGAAACAATTGCGATATCAGATAAAACAGACAGCGAATGAATTGAGATTATTTCGAAATGAGTGCATACAAATACTTTTACAAACTGTTAAATGCCAACAAGATACTTACATACAAATGGGGGGGGAGGACACATCCAAATGCAACAATTCTCTGATTCTTTTATCACAATATAAATTTCACAGAACGAAACAAAAAAATACAGTTTACGGAGCATCCAAAGCTTGACACAATATTCAAATTAACACTGAGAAAAGTGGCCAGGCAACAACTTTCATTCAGCCTGACTTGTTGGGGAAAAACTGGTCTCTTCTTGAGGCCTCTTGGCCACGTGCACACACGTGTGCAACATAGACGCTTAGTAAATATATATTAAATGTACTATTAACAACCATTTCTCGGCCGAAAGCTGTTTAAAATTTTATTAGCGACTCTATCATAATGAATGCTCTCAGCGTCTAATTAAAATGTGTTAGTGCTAAATAATACTTAGTCCATAACGTCATATGACAAACAGTTCTCCCCCGCGCGAATTGGGTGGAGAATCGGAATCGGATTTCCAACCAAGCAAGCAGCAGCTGCCAACAACTCAGCAGCGGAATTCAGTATTCAGAATTGAATGTGTTAATTAATTTCAATTAGCATCTAACGAGCACACTGCCAATAAATATATGTGTATACTCAAAATATGTCATGGAACTCTCACAAAAATTAAATGGAATTTTGTAGAGCAGGAAAAATTAAGTAAATGAGTATTAACTAAAACTGCAAATTGCACACAAGGAAAACCGAAAACAATATTACAAATTATAATATGAATTAATCTCGGAAGATGTCACAAGGTGTTGCCTCGATAATTATCGACTTGAGCGGACAGATAAACGAAACCAAACAATCACTAACAACAACAACAACAACAGCAATCCGAATCAAGCATGTTAGTTGCTAATAATAGCAGACAACAAGTTGAGTGCATCAATGCAAACTAGGAAATAATTGTCACGACACGTGAAGCGACAACAACAACAATCCAACGCGACTGTACCTAATATCTCTTAGGAGCAGCGATAAAATAGGAACAGATGTGTGCAAGTGGAACTGAAACTGAGACAGAAACACAAACAGAAACAGTAACAGAAACAGAAACTGGAAATGGAACTGGAGGAATGAATGCATTGCTAAACGGACAGCAGCTTAACAAACATTCTTCCCACTTGACTGGACAATTTCGCTTTCAATTTCACTACGAAAACTGTACTACACACAACAGCTAGAAAATATACACAGCGCGTATAACAGTTATTAATTACGCAAATGGAATTGCGCTTCTACTCGATATGAATGCGCTTTATGTGAACAACAATCGAGATTTTTTTTTTGTTATTGTTGTTGTTGTTTATTTGATATTTAATTGATTTTGCTAGCCAGCAAAGTGACACAACGGGGTCATCAGCTGGAGTGCACAGCCCCCAAAAGCGGCTCTGCCTCCATCTAGTTTATTCTATTGACTACTTCTCTGTTTCTCTCTCTCTCTCTCTCTCTCTTTCGCTCTCTCTTTCTCTGTCTGTCGTAGGCCTGTTGCCGGTCGCATTGTTATTGAACGCGCGATTTTATTCAATTTTTATTAGCCAGCAACAAAAAACAACAACAGCAACAACAAATACAATTACGATTGCCACATTCAAGTAATTTGTGTTTGGCTTGCAATTTATCAGCTCTGCCTTTTTTTAATGATAGAGTGAGAAAGAGAACGAGAATGTCTGAGACGCAGCTCTTAGAATCTACACGATTTTTAATGTACACAATTAGCACTTGAGAGATAAACTCAATTCAATCCGACTATAAAAATTATATAAATAATCAAATAAAACATTAAAGCTGGGCCAATTAACAAAAGAAATTCTACAACTAACTCATATAAATTATTCATTTTGCTATTAATATTTCTAATCAATAAATCTAAATGAGGAACTGATTATATTCTAATCTATATAAGCTCCTAGATTATTCATTAAACAAAAGTAAGCCTAAACCTAAGCTGAAGCAGAAAATATATTGATAAATTACAGCTTAATATTTATTTAATATCATTTTACCGGAAAAGAGGCATTAAAACGTATTTGCCAAGGGGAAGCCATTCCTGGATAGTTATTATAATTTTTATTGTTATTGCCCTAAAATTACCCAACACAATGTAAAGAATTATAAATAAATGTGATGTGATTCATCAGTAAAACATAATAAGCCAAGCTTAGTCACTCTGTGCTTTGAATCACATTAAAAATCACACAAAGCAAACAAAAACCCGCTCAAAGTTCAAAAAAACTATGGCTGATAAAATATATGTTTTTAAATAAAAACATACGATAAACAAATATTTAAACAATTCAAATAATAAATAAATAAAACCATAAGTGTGAAATAGGCCAATCAAAAACAATTTGGTTATTTATCAGCAGCTGGGAAAACTTGAAAGCAAAATGCAATAAACGCATTGAACGTGATAATGGAATTTATTGACACACGTGGATTACGCAATTGTTGTTGGTCTGTTGTTGTTATTGTTATTGTTTTTATGGTTCTTGTCTGTGTGTGGACAAATTGATAACGAATCTGGTTAACAATTTGTGGGGCGGTACACACACAAAAATGTGCCTAAACTCTTTGGTTACTGCCTGGCAACAGTGGCAAACTCAATGAAACACCCTGTTATAATTGTTATTGCTGATTTGCTGGTTGCTGGTTCTGCATTTCAATTGAATTAATTTGTGTCAATTTACAATAAGTAATAGCCCAAGAGATCTTTCTCTCTCTCTCTCTCTCTCTCTCTCTCTCTTGCTGTCTCTCTCTCTCTCTCTCTTGCTGTCTCTGTCTAGCTGCGGTAAACAAGAAGGCAAAGAAAATTGCATAATTCTCGAAGAAGACGACGACAAACAACGGCACGCGACCTTCGTCTATGACAAATACCGTAAACCAAGCAGACCTTCCACACTCCCCGCCCTTAAACACCACCTGTCAGCGGCACACACCTAAAAATAAAGAAAATAAGAATGAAGAAAGAAGAAAGAAGAAAAAGCGAACACATTCAAAGAACTGTAAAAACGTTTTCTTCTCAATGAAGGCGCACTAGCCAACAAATTATTTACGGACGAGAACATTGGCAACGACGTAGCTATAAAGTGGGCGGCGATTGTGTTTTAGCCATGTTACCTATTCAATTTAATTCAGATAAGCATCGATATGGGATATGGGTGGATTGGGTGGGTGTCAGCCGAGACACAGCATAACTGAATCCAAAGTGACAGCTTGGTGACAGAAAAAACAAATGGTAAAGTAGCAAGAGCAATGTCAGCAGCAGTTACACACAGGATACGCAGGGATACGCTGTGTGTGTGTGTGTGTGTGGGTGTGTGTGTTGTGTGTATCCTGCTGGCATTAACATATAAATGCGTATAACAGTTGACGCGTGGGCAACAACAGCAGCAGCAACGGCAGCAGCAACGGCAGCAGCAGTATCAACAGCAGGCAGCTCATTGAGCAATGCCAGCTATTAGATACAAATGTATCTATAGCAGGTACAACGAAGGCCAACAACAACAAAAGCAAGTACAACTGGGAAAATGAGCAACGACAAGCTTTGCATACTAAAAGCAACAAGTAAAATACAAATACCACAACAACAACAACAAAAATAAATAAAAGTGGCCAGCGACAAAACTGCGTCATTTTTGTAAATACCAAATGTATATTGGCCACAAGAGATGAGCATATATGCTATATGAATATATATATATATATTTATAGGAAAAACTGAGGAAAAGCCTGCAACGTAAAAAAATGCTTAGTTAAACAAAAAAGAACTGGCAGACAGACAGGCAGGCAGACAGACAAACCGGCAGACAGACGAATATGCGCAATTTCAATTTCATTTCAAAAACAAAGAAAATGCCGCAGAAGAAATTCTTGAACCGGCCCAGAGGCGAGGTCATTGATATCGTCGATATACAAAAGGCGCATTCAACTCATTGGCAGGCAACCTGAAGAATTGCAGCTACTTTTTCCGTTGTGTTGTTCCTTCAACAACGATAACGCAATTATCTTTCGATTATCAGGTAGTAAATACAACACGATCAGAATTGATATAGATTACGGCACACTTATCGGTACACAAGTATTTAGTTTATTTGTCTAACAATCAGTTTTATTCTCGCATTCGCGTTGTGGATTTTGGGGTGCATTTTGTTTTCTAGATTTCTGGCTGGGAGCCCAGCAAATTTCTTTGGTACTACTACATGCAGAACATGAACTGGTGCAGTGCTAACTGAAACACCTGCTGCACAAACAGGCAATCATTTTGTGGTTGGTGGCAGGCCGCCCAACCAATGCCTCCGCCCCTAAATAATAACTTTGCCACGTGTCGGCCTGGTTTGCATCTCAACCCAGAAGCCTTGTGCATTCTAACGAATCTAAACAATTACACACACACACACACACATTATACGAGAGAATGGGTGTGCGTGTGTGTGTGTGTGTCCGGCTTGTGGCATAACAGTTTAGTCATGTGTGGATATTATATTTCACTTTCCGCAAGAAAAACACACCCGATGTTAACTAGTAAAACCAACATTAAGTGTGCAATTTCCGGCCATAACGACTACGACTACGCTGAGATTGAAATGGCCGAGAGTTGGATAAGAGGGTGTGGCGGGAACGACTAATACGCTAATAATAATAGTACAGCAAATCAACTTATAAAAGCTGCAAAAAGCAAAACGTCAAGAGAGCTTCTACATCCCACTGCCGTTGACCCACAAGTCACATGTGCTTGTGTGTGTGTGTGTATTCAAGTGGCTTTTGCTCGTGTTTGTGTGGTGTGTGTGTGTAACTGTAACTAATTTTATGAATGACATTGAACACCCACAAACACAGGCACAGATTCAAAACGTGTACAACATCCCTTAAAGAGAACAACACACGCTACTTTAAGAGTAGCGATAATTGAAATTCTCTTCAGCCCAAACTCTATGTACAAAATTATCTTTAACACATATTCAGCTGTTATAAAAGAAACACACTCATTTTTTTTTTTTTTATGTGACCCTCAAGACTAAAAACATTCCGTTTTGGGAGCAGTAAAAAGTGTATAATTAGTTGCTTATCACAAGCAGCAAAACTCTGTAGCTTAAGTGAATTAAGATTATTTAGTAAGAACAAAATGCTTCAACAGAAGCAGCAGCATTTTTGCAGTTTTCACTTTGGCGTGCTAACGGCGCCTAAAAGACGGCACACAAAAAAAATTTTCAGCACACACACACGCATACACAGTAGGAGAGAGAGACACTCTCACATACATAACGTACGCAGAAAAAAGTAAAAGTTTGAAAGTCACAAGCTAACCTTTAACCCAAATCACAACTAAGAGCAACAGTTAACGCTCTTTTGTCTTGCGTCTGTTATACTGCAGACAACCAACTACCGATTACCGATTACCGACTACTGACTGCAGACTGCAGACTGCAGGCATACTGTTATAAAAGTGCCGGTTTTTCTTGGCCTGAACGAACCAAGAACAAGAACAACAATAGAGGAATCTAACGGACATTATACTAAGAATAAGACAACAACCCTTAAGAAAGTGCGTCACTGTTGAGGGTAGTTTGCCCAAAGGGGGTTGCTATGCGGATGGCATGAGCAGACGCTGCGAAGTTTATTGTCTCTTTTTTGTGTGTGTGTGTAAAATAAAAAATAAAAATAAAAAAAAGAAGAACGCAACAGTAGCCAAAATTGCTGCTAGCATTGTTGTTGTCGCGCTGCCCGTTGGCAATGTGCAAATCAGCTGTTTTCTGCCAAGCACAACCCTTGCGTCGCATACCAGCAAACCCAACGAAAAGAGAGCGGTCGTACTTGCAAAGACAATGAGACCAGGTGGCCATCATCGATACGGTGAGCACATTAACGACCGAGGGAGAGAGAGGGAGAGAGCAAAAGAGAGCGGCAGAGAGAGAGAGAGCAGCAGCGGTAGCTTTTGAGAGCTTGCGCGCTTGAACTTCAAATGCAGTGCATGAAAAAAAAAAATATAGACACATCGGCGAGGCAATCGCAATGTCAGCAGCAACCGCGTGGCGAGAACTTTTTGTTGTTTTTTTTTTTAGCGTTTGCATTTTTGTGTTGTTTGTAATTGAAATTCTGTTTTGGTTGTATGAGGAGGAGGTTATAAATGTAATGTAGTTGTTGCTTTTGCGTTTGCATTCATCACACTTGGTGTCTTTGTCGCTGGCTGTTTTGTATAACGTAGTATAACAGTTCTATGCCAGCAACGTCGCCAGTCGGTTTCAGTCGTTTGCTGGTTACGACGAATTTTCATTTTATATCGAACAGCGCAGCAGTGACGACGATAAAGTCTTCTGTGTGTGGTGTGCTTTTTATTTGTTGGTATCTCTCTCTCTCTCTCTCGGCGCGCACAAAGAAAAGAAAGCAACAAAAAAAATAAAATCAAATTGTATACACCCAAAAAATTTAAATTAAAAAACCAAATTGAATAAATGTTATATTTATATCGAATGAAGATGGCCATAAAACTATGATGAATGCAGCTGTAGCTTGTCAATTGTTATACTGCATGTGGTGGTAATGTGCTGAACACGTAAGCCCAAGTTCCGTGTGCGGTTGAGTTGTGCTTCCCTTCTCTTGTTATTGTTGTTGTTATTACTATTGTTGCTGTTGTTGCTGCTGTTGCTGTTAGAACTACAACTACAACTAACTCGGCCTTTTTGTGTTTCGTTCATTACACATTTTATCGATCACACGTTCGTTGCGGGGCTGTCGGACAGCCGAAGTTTTTTTCTGTTTTCGCTGCTAACACGCATTGAATATTCGTAATTGAATTTGAGTTTGTATTTGTGTTTGTATTTACATACATACAATTTACAATTAAATTTTAATGCTCAGCAAATTATACAATTGTATTGCCATCATCATTATCTTCATCATCATCATCGACAACCGCAGCGACAGCAGCAGCAGCGAATACGACTACGTACAGCACCCCCAAAAAGGCAGCGAAGACGACGTCGGCAGCGACACCAATGCAAAAATGTGCCATACATAAAAGCAGCAAAAGTAAATCAGAGCAGAGCAAATAGCAAAGCGAAAAGCAAAAGTGCAAAGTCAAAAACAAAGACACCAAGTTCACTAACAGAAAAAATCGTGCATCGCTCGCTCGCGCAACAACATCAAAAACAATAACAACAAGACTCACAACTATTACTATTATTGTTTTTTTTCTGTTTCGGCCAGCCGTCAGCTGTATCCAATATACAAACAAACAAAATTAATAAATTAAAGATAATACAATAAAAGCACAACAACAAAAACAACAAACTAAACGTGACAAATTGCAAAACAAAAAACAACTAGCTAAAAACAAATAGTTAATAAATAAATATATGAATGTTAATATTACATGAGAACTTAGGCAATAACAAAAACAACGCACACACACACATACTAAACGGCAACTCAAGCTCCTCTGCTTTTGTTTCTCCGCGAGAGGAAAATTAAGAGTGTCAAAACGTCAAAAAATAAAAACAACGATTATAGTGGGAGTAGTAACAGAGAGTAAGACAGCGAGTGGGACTGAGAGGCGCCTGTTAAATGGTGAGCGCGCGCAAAGATAAAACATAACAGCAGCAGCAGCAGCAGCGACGTCGACAGCGGCTGTTCTAAGGCTCGCGCATAACTCGTAACGGCGCCGAACGCGACACTTCGGGCCACGCATAACAACGTTTACAAACAAACAGAGACAGAATCAAATCGTTCATCGCCTCGCAAAGGGGGGGTGCAGTGTGCCGGCGCGCGCAGAAGAACAAGTGAAAACGAAATCGAAATCGAAACTGAATCTGAAAAGAAGTTTGGTTATAATAGAAAGCAAAAGCAAAAGCCATAACTGTGTGCGCCACAGCTAACGGCATACAAAAAGCACAAGCACAACTCGTAAAGTAAAACACAAGTATGGTGGACAACAACAGTAATGCGGCAGCTGGTGGTGGAGCTGGTGCAGCTGGTGTTGGCAGCACAGCGGCACGCCTGCGCAAATTCGAGCGCACCGAAAGCGAACTGGCCTGCGAGGAGGCGGCGCGTCTTACTGCCGAGCAGAACGACAGCAACAGCCCAGAGGATGACAACGATGAGGATGATGACGACGATGGTGAGGGTGGTGATGATGATGAAGATGAGGTCAGCGTCTATGGTGAATTGCCGCCGCCGCCGGACGGTGGCTATGGCTGGGTCATATGCTTTGCAAGCTTCATGTGCAACATGATTGTCGATGGCATTGCCTACACATTTGGTATATTCCTCGAGGAGTTTGTCGCCTATTTCCACGAGGGCAAAGGCACCGTAGCCTGGGTGGGCAGCCTCCTATCCGGCGTCTATCTGAGCGCCGGACCCATTGTGTCCGCCCTGGCCAATAAATATGGTTGCCGCGCCGTTTGCATTGCGGGCAGCGTCATTGCCTGCATCGCCTTCGTCCTATCGACGTTCAGCACATCGGTGAGCATGCTGATGGCCACCTATGGTTTTATGGGCGGTTTTGGCTTTGGCATGATCTATTTGCCGGCTGTCGTCGCCGTCGGTTATTACTTTGAGACGAAGCGTTCGCTGGCCACCGGAATTGCGGTGTGTGGTTCCGGCTTTGGCACCTTTGCCTTTGCCCCACTAGCCACATATTTGCTGGAGGAGTACGGCTGGAAGAATGCGTTGCTCATCTTTGCCGGTCTCATACTGAATTGTGCCATCTTTGGTGCAATGATGCGTCCACTCACGTATCCCAAGAAGAAGCGAGTAAAACCGCTGATGCAGCGCATGTACGAGGAGAAACAGATGCAGCTAGAGCGTGGCTCATTTGCCGGTTCACATTTTATGGTTCAGCTGCCGGATGGCACCATGGAGCGTAAGCTGAAGATGCCTATTAATGCGGATCCGGGCGTACATTCCAGTTTGAATTTGGAGTTGCTGGCGCAACAGTCTGGCGGTCTGCATCCAGTGTCAACGCTGCCAACGATCACCGAATCCAAGGTGGTGGAGGTGAATGCTCAATCGCCGCCCAATCAAAGCACAGCCGCTGATAGCAATGGCCAATTGTCGACGAGATCGGGTCGCCGTTCGCATCGCAACTCGGAGAATGAGCACAGTCCGTATCATTCACATGATGCGATGACACGGAATGCTTCGCAGCCCGCCTTCCTCGCTGCCGATCATCAAAGTCTTCCCAAGAATGGGTCGATGCCATCATTCAGCCGTGTGCGCAAAACATCCGCCAGCGAGCGTTATCAGCCCTCTCTGGCGGCCATACGTGCCTCCTCCCGTGGCGACCTCGAGGCGGGCAATGGCGGTGACTTCAATACTTCCAAATTGTCACTGTCCCAGCGACAGGGCAGCTCCAGCGGCAGTGCTGGACGCATGGTGCGACCCATGTCCCGTAAGGATATCTTCTATTCCGGCTCCGTTACGAATTTGCCACAGTATCAATCCCAGAAGTCGCTGACAAACTATCGCAACTCGGTCCTGTCGCTTACCAAGTACGAGAAGAGCATGCAGAGCGTGCGACTGGATCCTCTGGCGGAGGCGGATAAGCATCGCGAGGAATACGATCTATGCCCGTGCCTTTGCATACCGGATTCGGTGAAATCTGTGGTGAACACCATGCTGGATGTGAGTCTGCTCAAGGATCCCGTGTTCATGCTAATGGGTGTCTCCAACATATTCGGCATGGCTGGACTCTATGTACCTTTTGTCTATCTGGTGGATGCGGCCAAGGAGCACGGCATTGCCAAGAACGATGCCGCCATGCTGCTCTCCATCATTGGCATCACGAACACGGTGGGACGTGTCTTCTGCGGTTGGGTGGCAGACTTGCCACAGGTCAATTCGCTGCTGCTGAACAACATCTGTCTGCTGATCTCGACGGTGGCCGTCAGTTTGACACCACTGTGCTACAGCTATACCGCCTATATAGCCATGTCGGTTGCCTTTGGAATTGCCATCTCTGGTTACATTTCGCTAACGTCAATTATACTAGTGGATCTGCTCGGTCTGGACAAGCTGACGAATGCCTTTGGGCTGCTCATCCTATTCAGAGGATTTGCGGCATTGATTGGCACACCGTTAGCGGGCGCCATCTATGATTTAACGCACACCTATGATCTGCCCTTCTATATGGCTGGAGCACTGTTTGCCATATCGACGGCGACTAGCTTCTTGGCGCCGTGTATGAAACGCTTTAGTGGATCGGATGAGACGCCTGTGCATGCGGAAACGCTGACGCCCATCGATGAGGAGCAGGGCGAAGAGGATGCCGAGGATGAAGATGAGGATCAACCCATTACTATGGTCCCAAAAATCATCAAAACTCTGCCCAGTCCACAGGAACAGGACGAGTCCCGTCAATTTCCACCCACAACGACGCAACAGAAAACACAAACAACAACGGAATCAAAGCTCTAAGCAACAAGAATTTAAAATAGAGAAGCGTGTGAGAAAAGAGTACAGAAGAAACTACAAATATATGAATAAAGTCAAGAGAGAAGAGTGGAGTCAAAAAGAAAGTCTAAGTACGAGAGAGCGTCTATGAATTAAGAGTAAAGCGCGATATTTTTCTAGCAACTTATACAAAAGGAGAGCCAACTAAAATGGGGACAGAAGAACATAGCAGAGCTGAGGAAAAGGCGAGAGCAGCAGAACAGAAGAACAGTGAGAACAGAAGAGAGAGGAGAGCACGGATTCAGGGGCAGGCCCAGATCCAGGCGGAGCGATAATGTATGTATTGCAGAGAGAGAAAGAGCACACAAAGAAAACTATATACAAAATAAAAGCGCATATATATATATATATATTGCCGTATATGCCGAAACTATGCCTAAGCAACAATTCAATATACATACAACTAATTATATATGTATGTATGCAAATATATATAAATTATAGATCTGCTTTATTGCAAGGCAAAACGTGGAAATTAATGAAAACTTGGCTTAGCTTCGATAAGATTGTAGCAGAATTCTGCTGCCATATATATATATATATATATATATATATAAAATTAGCAATATATGTATGTTCATCTGTACATGTTTACAAAAGTTACACGCTCATACATGAACAAAAAGTAAAACAGCAACCAAAAGAACAACAACAGAAACTAGCTAACTTTGATATACTCTGATTGATTATATGCACAGTATACAACTGTTATCCAATAACAATAGCAAACAAAAAATAAACACTAATCAGCAGGAGCTAAAAACTACATTGTAACATATTTTTTATTATTTGTTTGTTAAATCTTACGATTTTTTGTATGTACTTTTATTATTATTATTATTGATTATTGCTATTGTATATGTAATGTACTATTAAAACTCTCAATCTACATAAATTATTATTACTATTACTGTTGTTGTGCATTCGTTGTTATACGGCAAGTGTTATAATGTGTCATACGCCCTAATTGTAGTAGGAAACCATGTAGCATGTAGCAAAAATAAACAAAAACAAAAACAATTCAATCTAAAATGCAAATCGATTGTAAGCCTTTTTGGTAGTAGTTAGTTATTTTTTCGTATGTAAAAAGAAATCGAAGCGAATAATATGTAGAGCGTGAAAGCGAATTAAGAGAGAAGCTACAACTATTAGAAAAAAAAATAAAACAAAAATACTAAAAACTAACTTTTATATATAAATATTAAAACCAAAAAAAAAAAAAAATACACACAACTACAAAAACAAATAAAGACAACTAAAATTGTTTTCAATTTTAAAACTATTAATTAGCTAACAAAGAACGATAAAAATATGAATAAAATTCTGGCTCATATTTTCTACATTAATAAAATTATTAAATCAAGTGTGCAAATACTTCAGTCAAGTCCATAGCAAAAACAAAATAAAAAAATTCTTAAAAGGCTTGTGCGTTTTGTTCTACACAAGAACTAAAAACAAACAAACAATATATATATATGTATATATATATAAATATATTTAATATACACACATGCATGTGTTATACTTTTTAAAACTAAGCAAATTTATAGAAAGTGACTATCACATAAAGAGCAATTAAATGCAGTTTTACACCATTTACAACACTCAACACACATTGCTCCCAAGCAAAACTGTTATACGCATAAAAATATAAGAAAATAACAACAAAAAAAACTATTGAGCGCCGAGCTATGCAAGCAAATGCAAAACAAAAAATACAGACACACAAAGCAAAGCAGAACAATAAATGTTAGAATAACTAATAAATAATTTTTGCCATATATATTAACAAACTTAACAAATACAAAAAACCCTTCAAGTGTTATACTTTAAAGTTTTATACAGTCGGTAAGTGGGTTTACGTAAAACAAATGAGTACTTTTATATATTAAATTGTGGTTGATAGCTTTAAAAAGCATCGATCAAAGTGCAGATAATAATAGTTATTGCTTGCCAGCCTTATCATAGTACAATGTAGTACCTTGTACTCAATATATCACAACTAGAAACTTGAGCAGACCTTCAATTCGCAACCAGATTATGGGAACCACATGCAAGAGAAACCTGTCGCCTACGAAGCCAAAAAGATTAGCCTACTCAATAAATTTCGTTAAGAGGAGCACAACTAACAGCTAAAGTGTTACGAATACTGTTACGGAATAATAATAGTTATTTGGCATATACGCAATACATAAGCTTAAACATACTTAAATGCTATCAAAGTATTGACAAAGCTGACGGCGCCAAGTGCTGTGAAAATTGCAATAAAAGTGTACGTGAGACATTTTACACACACACACACAGCGAACACATGGCTACTAATTTGACTGCATAATCTGGTTATCTAGATAGATGTTTGTATGTGAGCTGATCCATAACGCTTTGCTTTACTTTACTCTACTTTACTTGTCCACATTCCGTGGAGCAAGTCATTGGCCAGTGGCCAACATAAATGTCATTGACTGGCTTTGATAAAGCGGAAGAAGACAACACACCAAGTCGGGCGGCATGCCTCAAACAAATGACCATTGACCGGGGCAATGGGCAATGGGCAAATGCAAAATGAAGCCAAAGTTTAGTTTAGATAAATGCGGCATTAGGAAATCGAATTTTGTATACTCTGCCAAAGCAGTTAGCTTGGATTACACTTGATAGCAGGAATTTCACAAGATAAGTAACGAAATTCTGCATTTAATTATACAAACTCAATGTTGAAATCTTATCTAATGTTCTCCAATACAGATCCAAGGATATTTGAAATTGAATAACTACGTTTAAATGAATGTAGCAGTCAATGGTCACAGAACTTAGAAAACAGATTAACTAGCAATAAAATGAAATAAATAAATAAAGACAATGTATAAATGCATGACAGCAAGTGGAGCAAAACGTTGACGAATTACGTCCACTGTCGATTGATAAGCACGCAGCGAACAAAGCAACAATATGACCAACATTGGGAGAGAGAGCGAGAGAGAGAGAGAGGGAGAGAGAGAGAAAGGGGGGAGACTGGTGACGAGGTCCACTTGCACAGCTGATTAATGGCTGAAACGGAAAGAGCAAAAAACACAAGCCACAAATACAAGTGGCACTTTGATAGGGAGTGTGAAAGCGATTGTGAGCGTGAGTGTGGAGAGACTCAGAAAAAACACCTGTTTTATGAGGATTTTCGTCTAACTGCAATCAATTGAATATATACACAATAAATACACAAAAATAATTACACTTTGGCGTTTGCAACCAGTTGGTAGTCAGCAGAGTGAGACGAACGATTGCAGCAACAATAAGCGCTTAGCAACAGAGACGCATTTGCGTTGACAATTACAGCAATTAAATGAAAAACAGCAACAATTAATAATATCTAAATACAAATGTGTTGACAACGCATTAAGAGCACCCCCCAAAGCCCATACACGTATCATGTGATGTTGGCGTTGTCGAACACCTGAAACTAACCCAACTGAAACATGAGTAAACCGAGTACTTCATTCAGCAACAGTCAGCACAAACCGAATGCATTCACGTATGTATGTGGAGTATAAACAAATACAAAGTATTTAAACGTAATTATCGAAACGAATCGAAATTGCTAAGCATACATAACACAAATAAATAAAGGGTGTTGAAAATGTCATCAACAACAAGGCACGCATCGTAAATGTGGATTATAATATTGTCTTTGTTCACATGTAAATCAACCTAATGTTAACTCATCTAACATCTAACACAGAAGCCGCCGGAATTCGATAAGTATTCACTGGCAAGTCCGAAACAAAAAAAAACCAAAGACAGATATCGACTGTTATCAGTTATCCGGCGCTGTCGAATACGTGACCCGAGTAGAAAACACAGCCTATCAGTGGAAATAATAAGAATTGGCGGCACTTACCGAATGCTTCCTGCGGTGTGGGCGTTTCTACTTGAGGAGGATGGAGGGGCAGTTGCTGCTGCTGCTGTTGTTGTTGTTCAATGCAAACAGGTGGCTGAGGATGTTGCGGCTGAATGATATGATGTGGTGGTGGCGGTGCCTGGATAAGCATTGGCAGTGGCGGCGCATCAGCAGGTAGTGTCCAAGTGACGGGTATGGCCCCAACGGGTGGAGCACCACAATCCGACAGTTCATCTTCATACTGAAAGAGTGGTTGATAAATAGGATAACAAAGAGTTGCTTATACGAATGTCTGCGAATGTTGCTCACCTGTGGCACTGGACCTGCTACGGGATGCAAGCCCTGGAGCGGTGCCAGCTGACCATCATCGTAAATCTGCATAACGCCCATTTGTTGTTGCATCTCGTGCATATGCTGGGCATCGTAAATGGGATAGTTGGGACTCAGCATGCTGGAGGTTTCGGAAGATGGCAACGAGGAACTATTGTGATTCAGTTCGTCGCCATTCGCATGCGTTACCTCCTGATACTCATCGGCGTACATGTGGGCCGCCGGATGCCACAGCGCCTGCGCCTGCCGCTCATCAACAACGCCACCTTGAGCCTGGCCACCATCCTCAGACACGTACTGATACTCGCTCTGCGGCAGCACCTGATGGTAGAAATAGCCACCATAGTTGTACATGGGTGTGCCGTTGTACAGTGGCATCGGCGATATATATAGAGGCGTTCCGGTGGCCTGCTGGGCAGCGGCTGCTGCATTCGGCGGCACTTGAATTGGGCCGTGATGGGGCGCAAAGTAGGCGGCCTGATAGCCACTGTATGCCGCATACGGATGCGGTGCATAGTATGACATTGGCTGCAGTTGCGCCTCGGGTGGTGGCGGGTGCGCCAATTGCTGACCGATCTGTTCCGGCTGCAATTGAATGGCACTTGGCGCTGGGCTGGCGCTATCTGGTGGCAGCTGCTGCTGTTGTTGTTGTTGCTGTGGCTGCAGCTGCATCTGCAGTAATTGCTGCTGCTGTTGCAGTTGTAACTGCTGATGCTGCATGTGCCGCGGGTTATGGTAGTCATTGCGACGTTGTCCACCACCGCCGCGTCCACGGCCACGCCCACGACCGCGTCCACCCATGCCGGGTATGTGGCCATTCGGATTACCCTGATGCAGTGGCATTGGCGGCAAGTGTTGCATCAACGGATTGCCCTGCAAAACCAATTAGAGATGTGGTTAAAATGGCACACGTTCTACTCTTAACAACCAATACAATACTCACCGGCTCTGGTGGCAGCTCGCCGTGTGTGCCCACATAATGAGGGGGTGGTCCGTTGCCCGGCATGTAGGCATGTGACCAGCCGTGCAGATTCACATTGGCCGTCACATTATTCACAAAGACATTGCTGGACATGGGCGCCGGAATCATGCCCGAATGATGGAACACCGGACCGTGGCCACCTTGCGGCATGTGCGGATGATGTGCTCCATGAGCAGAGGCAGCTGCGGTTGGCATATACACCGCTTGGGGCTGTTGGTTGTAGATGGGCACAGGTGTCAGCACGTTGCTGCTATTGTTGCTGTTAGCATTGTTGTTGTTATTATTATTGTTGTTGTTGGTCGGTGACACAATGTTGTTGTTGTTGGGAGGCGGTTGCGGCGTTGAGGGCGTGGACACTGGCGTCGCTGCTGGTGGCGGGTGTTGTTGCAGCGGCTGCTGCTGCTGTTGTTGTTGCTGCTGTTGTTGTTGTTGCTGCGGCTGCGGCTGTTGTTGTTGTTGTTGCTGCGGCTGCTGCTGCTGCTGGGCAACCGGCTGCGCTTGCTGCGCCATAATTGGAACCACTGCGCTACACTTGCAACGCAGTTGACAACGCTGACGGCTTGCGACGCAATCGGCGGGTTGTTGACTCTTTCTGAACGTGGCTCAGGATATGCGCAGCACATGAACACTACAAACGCCAAACATTGAAGTTTTTACTGTGGACATAGAGACACAAAAAATATAAAAATAATTGTTAAATATATGTATAAACGAAAGCGCCAACTTTTGAGGTTAAATTGAGGCAACCGCAAGACATCTGGCAACACCGCACAGCTGTCGGAGCACAAGCAAAAAAGACCACAAAAAAAATTAAAAAAGGCAAATAAACAGAGAGAGTAAGCGCTACAGAGAGAGAGCGAGAAAGAGGGAGAGAGTGTGGCCATACTGTACCGGGTGGGGTGACGGCCCATTCCCCCAACTCCCCCTCCCACACCCACAAGTGGCGATCAAGTGTCAAAAATATATAATTCAAAACAACACAATTTGCAAAACTGAAAGCCGGCTGAGCACAAAAAAAAATTGATTCGCTAACGTTGAACATGAACACGCACACACTCACACAAGCACACATAAAGACACGAATGACACACACACACACACACACACCTGTACAAGAGGCGCCGCACTACGTCACTGAACTGGAAAAAATATAAATGTTAAGGAAAAAAAATAGAAAAGGAAAACACGACGTATTCAATAAATGTCGAAATTGTAGCTAATTCGAAAAGACTGCGTAACTTAAGCGTTGCATGTAAAACACACGACGCATTCCAATGTCCAAATGGCGGCGTCAAAGAGAACACCACGTTGACGGCACACAAAAAAAAAAAAAAAAGAGAACGCGGCGGAATGTGTTGCAGGGGGCGGGGCAAGGAGGTGTTAAGGGAAATAGAAAAAAGTGTGTGTGTGTTTTGGTGACTACTGATTGTTACTTACCTTTAATGATTGGCCGCAGACAATTCAGATTTGTGGCACGAATTTATCATGTTTTATTTGATGCGTGCGGGCGGCTTCTTTGACAGTGCGACGGGTGGCTGCTGCCAAATAAATGAATTCGTATTTCAGTTTCACTTGCCGCGGCACTCTTCTTTCTTTCTTTCTTTCGTTTTTTTTTTTTTTTGCTTTTACGTCTAATGACACGACGAATTCTGCGAGAGCAACTTTTCCACACTGCACAGTTTTATCGCTTTGGCTGTTGCTCTAATTAGCACTGTTGCTTTCTGCTTGCGCCACCCGCACACGCACAAGTATGAAAATATATCTGGAGAATGTGAATCGTTAGCTTCATGCACAAAGCACTTAATTATAATATTTGCATGTGCAACAAAAAAAGTTCTTTTATTTCTTTTCTCCTACTCGTGGTGACAGTGTGACCTGTTAACCAACAGTGAGCTCAACAGCAACAATTCATTAACATTTGCTCATTACGTTAACGCTTAACAGTAAACGCTACATGATTTGAGTAGAAAATGGCAGCATCTTGTTATTCTTATTACTTAAAGGTACTCGAATTATTTTCAAACAATTTAATCCACAATTGCGTGTATTTAAAAGATATTCTGGCTGGCTATTGTGGCTAGCGGTTTAAATTAACAGCTGTTATTCGGCTCTTTATTCCAACAGTCTAGTGATGGTACATAAATAACTTGGCATAACAGCAACAGAAAAATAATATCAAATACCCGAAGATATCGATAGTGCAGGTAGTGGGTGGTTTCATTTGGTGAATTACGAACGATTAATGTCGTTTGTACTACAAATCACTTAGTAGTATTGTTTTTGAAAATATTTCCCAGGATTTCAATTTACAATGCAATTGCGACTATCTATCGATAAGCTACAGAAACGATACTTTTCACAATATGAAGATTAATGTTGCCAGCTTTGAGCAGACTGACACCTTCTAAGTTTTATTACGTGCAAGTTATTGTTTTATCTCATTATGATAACAAGTACATTTCAATTATAATTTGGACTTGCGCATTGAAAAATTGATAACGGCTTGTACGAACTCATCGTCTTTGAAACGCCCAAGTAGAGCCTCGCACTCCGCATTATTGCACCGATCAAGATTCTCCTGCAATGGCAACTTGATCAGGCGTTTGCATTCTCGCATCGAGTTTGGCGGCAACTCGGAAAATTGACGAATCTTTGGCCACACTACGGAATCCAATTCACTTAGCTTAAAGATGCGCGAAACGAAATGAAAATGATATGCTTCCTGTGCCGACATCTTCTCGCCGAGCACCAGCAGCTCCGTTGCCTTCGAGCGACCCATAATCAATGGGAACGTGTAACTGGAGCAGGCCTCGGGCACAAGGCCCAGTTTGCTGAACGGTGTCAAGAAATACGCCTGTAATAAACAGTTTACTATTCGGTTATACAGCAACAACATCTTGTTAAACTCACCTCATCGGCACACCAGGCGACATCGCTGAGGCCCGCAATGGTTGCTCCGATTCCAATTGCCGGTCCATTCACCAATGAAAATATGATCTTTGTGCAGTTTAAAAAACTGTTAACCATTGCTTTGAATGTTTTGTTCGTTTCCTTGAAATAAGCATCTATGTCGGTTATTTGCATGCTCTGCGATAAATCATTGCCAGCCGTAAAGAAATCTCCCACACCGGTGAAGACCACAATGGTCACCGTGTCATCCTCGTTCACCTCGCTCAGGAGTCGCGTCATTTCTTTGTAGCCGGCTGAGTTGATGCAATTCTTCTTGCGGGGGTTGTTGAACTTAATTACAAGTATCTTGTCCTCCTTTTGGACGAGTAAATGCTGGAATCCCTGATACATTTTGCAACTTTTGTGTTAATCCGCTTTCCATGCACTATGAACGAAGTCCACCTCAATTGATTTCCATTGTGCTTTATCATTTTATTAGCTAAATGCTAATGCCAAATGCAGGTTTTGAAATGTAGATAGCTGCTGTTATTAACATGCGCACTCCAAATACATGTAAAAGTTTGTGACGTCAGAAGCGTAATCTTTCGAAAATCGCCGTTACTAATTGAAAATGTTAATTAATTATTAATTAATTAATGCATTATGCATAGAAATAATGTTCACTTAATTCAGAATAGCTCAAATACCAATTCAAGCCATCGAGAACATGTAAATATTTGATATCTAAATATAACAGCAACTCGAATTATTAAATTTTAGCCCAAAGTTAATACTTAAAAGCCATTTTGAAAATTAAAATACTTGCACAAATGTTTTTAATATAAAAAAAAAAAATTAAATCACAATTTTGTAAACCAAATGCAGCGTACAATCGAATAGGTAAGAGTACCAGGTTTTGGTAAATTCGCACCACAAGATTTAAGACCTTTCAACATTTTCAACCTTAGACAGCTTTACTAGCGTAAGGCTTCTTCTTTCTTTTTCTTCTATACAACATTTAGATTACTGCTAAGACTATTCGCTAATCTCATCAATCACGGGCACATTTTGCAGTTCCGAGCATTTCCGCTTCCAAACGGCGAGCTGTTCTCGCAGCACCTTTTCCTTGGCGGCGGCGCGGGTTAAAAGCACTTTTGCCTTTTGCAGCAATTGCGTCTTCTTCGACAGCTGCTCCTTGATGTATTTCAGCTCCTCGTCCTGAAAATGTGAGTGAATATATATTGAATTAAATGCTTTATTCATTCATGGAGTACATTTCATCAACCGATGAGAGTAAAGTGTAATATCTGTGATAAATATATTTTAATAATGTACCTTGCCACCGCCGCTGCGCTGCTTCAGCTCCTGCTGCAGTGCAGCAATTTTATTGAGGGCATCGCCATGCAGCTGCTGCAGACGGGTCAGTTCTGCTGGGATGGGTATTGAGTCCGCGGAGCTGCGTGACTCGGTGGAGTGTCGGCCATCCTTGAGGAACTTGTTCTCCGAGCGCAATTTCTCCACCAGATTGCGCAACGAGAGAATCGTGTGCTCCGCGGACTGACCCTGATGCGTGTTCACCTTCAGGCCGCTGCACTTACACAGCTCGCGACGCGACTCGGTACGCGCCATTTCCTCCTTGAGCGCAATGATATAGCTGCAAAGGAGCCGTGGAATATACGTTAGTAAAGTGCCAAAGCAGCAGCAGAGGATGACTTACTCCTCGAGATGTTTGATGCGCTTTTTCAGACGATCGCTGCTGTCGCTCTGCCGCAGCAGATCCGTGTCCAGCTGCAGCTGTAAATTGCGCGCCTCCAGTCGGATGTTTTGGGCCTCGATCGCCTGGCAGCGTTCCTGGAGCTTCTCCAGTTCGGTGGTCAGCGCATTGCTGCCACGCCCCTCCAGCTCCATGGCGATGATCTTGCGTTGCTGCATCTCAATGCGCGCCTTGAGCGCTTCAATCAGCTCCGAGTGGCCCTGCTCATAGAAGCTGAGGTGATCGCCAGTCGGCTGGGATTGGTGGTGGGCCGGCGAGCTGCACTCGCTGCTCGGACCAGTCGTATACGTTTCCGGACTCTCCGACGGCGATGGCGTAAATTTTGGCCCGCCCACATGTTGCAAATTGGGGCAGGATGGCACACGACAGCATTTCAATGAACTGTGATGACTTTGATGACCAGCTGCAGCTGTCGTCGAGGAACCACTGCCTGCTCCTCCTCCTCCGCCTCCACCTCCTGCTCCTCCTGCTCTGCCCAGCTTGGACTCAAGCAGCTGCTTGTCCTTCTCAAGACGGGCTATCGTTGTCCGTGCCGCCTGGAGCAGCGTACGCGTCTTCTCCAGCGCCAGCTCTGACTCCTCCAGGCGTGCCTTGAACTTTTCTGCCTGCTGCTGGAAGCGCTTCTGCTTCTCCCAGAGACCCACCTCGTTGGCGCTGCGTGTCCGTTTCGCTTCCAGCAGCGTTTGCTGTCGCTGCAGCTGTGCTCGTGAATCCTCCAGATCCAGCTCCAGCTGGTGAATGCGCTTCTGCAGATTCTCGTTTTTGACGCGCGCATTCAGCTCCGTTTTGATGGAGACAACGGGACGCTTGAGCAGCTGCTGGCGCAGGGATTGACTTAAATCTCTCGCTTGCTTCTCCCGTTGGGTGACATTGGCCACCTGGCGACGCAGTGCCTCCATTTGGGTGTGATAGATCTTGTTGGTGGCCTCAGTGCGATTCAGATCCGCAGCCAGCTTGGCAATCTGATCCGCCGAATAGTTGGAAGTATCGTTGATATAGCGCTGTTGATCGTCCTGCAAGATGATCATATTAACTGTAAGTAAAAACTATTACTATGAAATATAAGTCAATACTGACATGGAAGTTCTTCAGCGTGTCCATTAGATCACGAATGTGTTTGTCTTTCTCCTCCAGGAAGACTCGTAGCTGCTCCAACTCTGGATTGCCTGTGCTCTCCATGCATTTCTCCCGATCCTGACAGAGCTTTAATCTAATTTGGCACAGTTAAATTGTAAGCGTTAATTGGAGCTTTAGAGCTTTATAGAACATATATATATATGTATATATGAAGATCTTTCTTTTTATGCAGATCGTAATATTCTAGAATCGTTCATAACCCAAAGCAAACTCTTATTGCACTTAAGAATCTAGGCTTCTACTCACTTTTCCTTCAGGATATCAATCTCTTCTTCTCTCGTGACTAAACTCTGTTCGCAGTAGCTCAGTTTGTCCTTCAGTTCTTTGATCTGCTTGTGCAGCGTGGGCAGCTCCTTTAGCTCTTCGGTATCCTGTTTCTCCTGCTCGCCGGCTGGCTCTTCGTCCACAGCCACAGCCTCAACCGAATCTTGGTCCAGCTCCTCCTGTTCCTGTTGCAGTGGACTGCGAACGTGCTCAAACATTTCCTCAATTCGTTCGTCACTCAGCTCGTTGATGGAAGTGTCAACAGTAATGCCGCCAGTTGGTTTGGTCTCCTCCAGTTTGGCTTTTAGTTCCAATATTTCCAGATCTTTGGTTTTAATGTTGAAATTCAAGTTGTTTATGGTTGCCTTGAGCGTTTCAATCTCTGCTGTGTGCTTGGTGACCAGCTCCTGGCTTTGCTCCCTCTCCGTTTGCAGCAGATCCACGTACTTTTGTATGGACTGATCCTTCTCGAGGAGTAGCGTATGGAATGATAGGATGGTTTGCTCCACAACTCCACCACGTTGACTATCGGATTCACTGCTCGCTTTGCCCGTGTCCCGCTGTTGAGTGTCCAGCTCCTCAAGTCGCTTGTTCGCTGCCTGCAGTCTGATACAGTGGGTAAATAAGAGATTATGTTAAGGATTTATATTTCGAGGCATTTACTCTGATCTCAATTGCCGCAGCTCCTGATCCGCCTGACTAAGATCCTGCACTGTTTGCACTTCTTGATGCTGTTGCACTTTGCTGCCATTGGTTTGGACTGCCGTCTCCAGTAGCTGCACAGCAGCCTGCTCTGTTTGTGTGGCCTCATCCTGACCAGAGAGTCGCCTGCTCGGCGATCCAATGGGCGATGACTGCTTATCGATCAATTGTGCTGTGCGTCTCATCGCGGGCACTGGCACCGCTGCCTCCGTATTGGTTGCCACATCCACGGCAGCTGCTTCCTGAGTACCTTCACGGCTAGGCTGATCTTCGAAGAGCGCCCCAATCATCTGCCAGTGCTCCGATTCTGTGGCATGCTGCACACGCAACTCGGTCAGCTCTTGTTGCAGCTGCAACTGCTTCGCCTGCAGACTCTCGCAGCGTTGTTCCAGCAGCCGAATTTGCGTCTCTGATTTGATGAGCTTGATCAGCTGCTGGGAGTTCTCCTCGTTGGGCGACAATTTTCCTTGCACCGCCTGCAGCACTTGCTCCACCAGCTCGGATTTGACTTTGGAGTCTTCCAACTCCTGATGCTCCTGCACGCGTCGATTGAACTTTTGATAGGCGAACACAAAATTGTTCAGGAAGATCAATGGTGTAAATTTGGCATATTTCTCCTTGAGTGTGAACAGCGATCGCTGTAGGAATCTGCAAAGATTTAACAAATATTAATGAAAATGTAGACGGGTGAAGAAATCAGGGTCTGGTAATGCCTCTTCAAGATGTCACTCTCACCCAACGTTACCAAAACTTAAGCGGTTTCAAGCTTACCTCTGCTTAATGTCGCTGTTGCTGCGTTCCTGCTGGAAGTCCTGTTGAGCCTGTGCCGCCAGCCGTTCCGCTGCCTGCAGCTGCGCCTCCACTATGTCCACGTGCTGCTGCAGACGCTTGCGTTCCACTTCCAAGCGTACAGTTTCCGCTTTAGCTGCAGAGTTCAGTAATAAGCAAGAGGATCAACAACCACTTAATTTCCTTGTGGAGTACTCACCCGCGTCCAGGTCACGCTGCATTTTGGCCAACATCAGTTTGTCATTTGAGCTGCTCTGAAGATCCGCGACCAGGTGACGCAAATTGATGTGATTGTCGGTGATCTCATTGAGCAGCTTTTGCTGTGACTGTATCTGTCCATTGGCCACCTGCAGCAGACCTTCCAGCTGTTTGTTCTCCCGCTGCAGCTCCGACTGCTGACCGCGCCAAGTGGTCAGCTCCTGGTGCTGTTTCTCAAACTCCTCGGCTGTCACATAAGCCAGTTGATAATTCTCACCAATGATGCCATAATCCGCACATATATCCGTCAGCTTCAGCTCGCGAAGGAGCTGCTCCGTCGCCTGGGCCAATTGCATGCTCAGCTGCGTATTCCGTTGCTCCAGCTGCTGGCGTTCTTCCGCCGTGCATGGATGCGTTCTTTGGATGGTTGCCAATTGCTCGCACTTGTCAGCTAGCTGGGATTTGTGCTGTTCCAGCTGTCTGCTCAAAGCCGAAGTGTCGTCAATGTAACGCAGCTCCTGTCGCTTCAGCTCCGTCAGCAGTTGATCGTAATCGGAGCGCATGTATTTATAGGAGCTACTCTGCTCCTGCAGTTGCTTCTCGAGGCCGATCATCTGTCCGTGCAGCTCTTGATTGCAGCGTACCAGCTCGTTGCCATCGGCGGACATGTGCAGACGCAGTTCCTCATAGTGTTTGCGGAGAATGGTCAATTCTGCCAGCTCTGCAGACCCAGGTCTGAGCTGCTCCACAGCCAGCTCAGCGATGACGGGCAACTGCAATCCGTCGACCAACTCATTTGGTGTAGTTGGCCGTGTTGCTGAATCAATAACTGGAATATCAGACTGCTCCTCAGGCATCTCGGATACATCTCGCATGCTTTGCACTGAGGATAACTCTCCTGTTTCTGATTCGCTGGCATTTTGCTGCAGTAGCTGGCAGAGCGCCTCCTCGCGCGCCTTCAACTCCAGCAGCTGTCCATGCAGATTCTGTGGCATAGCTGTACCAGCTGGCAGTGCTTCGATGAGGCGACGCAGGAGCTCCGAATCTATGGTGATGTGTTCCGAGGTTGCTTTAAGAATTCAATTGGATAATATAACATGTAATAATAGTTGATATTGGGATATATTGATCAATGTTCAGATATACTCTTCCTTTTAGAATATCGGTGTACTACTTTATATAACTGAAATAGGTACTATCTCTGTAAAGACCTGATCTCTCTGCAAGGGTGTTTAACGTTCAGCATATGATCTATCGTGGACTCACCATCGTATTCCCGCAGCTTTTCCAGTATCTCATACATGCCCATGCGCAGTGTTTCGTTCTCGGCAAGCACATCTTCATACTTGGTTTGCAATTCCGAGCTGGCGGCACCATCGCCTTGGCCGCGCCGTGGCGAATTTTCCAACGGCGCAGTGGAGGGCACCTCGCCAATCTCGCTGGGCTGATGCAGTGACTCATCCAGTTGCGTGGGCTGACCATTCTGCAGCTGCAACAGCTTACGTCTGCAAGTTAAACGATTGAGCATTGGATGTGGGCATACTCGCTGCTTGCTCACCTCAGCTCGGTCTTGTCCAGCTTTAGCTGCAACCGTAGCTCCTCGGAGGTGCGCAACTTGAGCGCAAGTCTCTCAATTTGTTTGTCCTTGTTGCGTTGCTTGGCGCGCACCTGCTTAGAGAGGACGACCACATCGTCCGGTATGTTGAGCCGACTGCGCAGCACAGCGTTCTCCTGGGCCACCTCGTGCATGGCATTCAGCTCCTGCGTATACTTGCGCAACTGTTTATCTCTCTCGGCCAACTTTTGCTCCAGGCCAGAGCAGCGACGCAGCGCCGGCACAAGGCCGTCCTCGCCCCGCTTATACGACTCCAAAGCGTTGAGCGCGTGCAATGCCTGCTTGGCCTTGAGCACGTTATCCTGCTCGGCGCTGTCGAGCAGCTCGGATAGCTGCTGGACTCGGGCATCGGCGCTGCGTAGACGCTCCTCGATCAGCTGACAGCAGGCACGTGGCTGTTGAGAATTCTGTGTGCTTTCGTGCTGCACGCACAGTTGATTCATTACCTTTGTGGAGTTGACCATCTCCTCCGACATTGTCTGCAACTTCGTTTCCAGAGCCTCAATGCGTTTCTCTCGCAACTCCAACAACTGGAAAGATTATGCATTGAACAAGTTCCTCAGTAGAATTTTAAAACTTCTGGACTCACATGTCGCAGCTTGGTCTGCTCTTCGTTCAAGGGGCTGGGATTACTGCTGGAAGTGGAAGATAACAACGTATGCTGGCCCGCTGACAGGAAGTCTGCTCTCTTACTCATCAGTGCCAGCTCCTTATCCTTTTGATCCAGCAGCTTCTGCCAGTCGAGCACTTGAACCTCATACTTCTCTAGAAATTGCCGCATGTCCTGATCCTGCTTCTCGCGCTCATCCTCCAGGAATGTTACGTTGCCCTCCAGCCGGCTGACTTCCAAACACTGTTGGTGTTCCCGCTGCTTCAGCGATTTGCGTTCCTGCTCGAACTTGGTTAGCTCCTTGGTGATCTCCAGCAGTTTGGATTTGATTTCATGCAGTTCCTGCTCGTGCGTCACTATAATCTTTGACTGGGCAATGTTTTGGTTTTGGAGCGTCTGCAATTAACAAAAGTTGGCATTGCATATATTACAGAAATAATTTACAACATATTTGTTACTTCAATTTCCCGCAGTAGTCGTTTAATGTGCTTGTTTTTTGTATCGATGCTGTGCAGCATCTGCTCCTGTTTGTCCAGCTCGGACAACGGATCCGAGGAGTCCTTGTCGCTGGCCTCGGCCTGCTGAGCTGCCTGTCGCAGCTGCAGCTGCTGCTGCTTGATCTCCTCACCCAACTGGAAGCACATATTTTGAATAAGGTGCACACCTAAGCGCAATTTGAGTACTTGCCTCCTTGATCTTGTGCTTGAGTCCATCTCGTTCATCCTCCAGCTTTTGCACCATTCGCTTCAGCTTCTCGTTCTCATCCTGAAGACGTCGCTCACCGCTCTGCTCGAATCGCTGCGCCACCTGACCCTTGTACTCCAATACGGCCAAGGTTAACTCCAAGGTCTTGCGCAGAGATCTTTTGGGCAACTCATCTAGCGTATCGGCGAGCTCCAGCAGCGTTTCATATAGCTCGTGCTTTTGCCGCGAGCTGAACTCGTGAAACTTTCGCACAGATACTGTATCCGGTATATCCATGCTGGCTCATGCCTGATATCCTTGCTTGAGCTTCGTTCTCCGTTCGATTTGGCGGTTCGTTGCGTTCTGAGCGAGTGAAAAGTTTCCGATATGCCACAAACTGCTCAAATCGCTCACAGTGCATTTTTAACAATTTTTCTTTTTTTGTATTTGCCAGTTGTCGTCATGACAGCTCGGTCAAAACAAACCCGCTCTCTGCTCGCACTATATAGCTATATGGCTGGGTGCTGCTCCCAGCCAGGGGTGGCGACTCCGACTGACTCACGTGCTGCTGCAACGGAAACGGGGGGTGACCGGCGACTGGTAATGACCTGCGTTTGTTTTTGTTGGCATTTTGTTTTGCTACCAACTTCGGCTTGTGCTTTTTATACATATGTATAAAAGTTTTCTGACAGGATAATTGCCCCCGGCCCAACGCCTTACAACGGGGCGTGGCTATAAACAATGGCAGGTAACCAGGAAAGTGTTAATTGGCAAAGTGTCAGTGTCAAAGAAATGCGCGAATTGAAAAACCATTCGAATGCTATATTTTTTTTCCGTCCGTCCCTCTTTGACAGCTCGTTGAGTTGCCGTAACTATCGCTGTACAGTTGTCAGATTTACATTTGTCCAATTAATTGAAACTAATGGCAAACGACTTCGGTTACCCCCAAATTTGTGGATTCGCCCTCTGTGAACAGTTGCACTTGCCCACAAATGCCCAAAAAAGACAATCGAATTGAAATAATGAAATGATTTCATGTGGCCAATTTGCAACTACAGTTTACACATTTTATTATCCCCAAAAACAAACGAAACTATTAATGAAACTCTTTGTATTTGATTAATTTAAGTGGATTTGAGACTTTTTATTTGGTGAGTGCTTATGATTAATTTAAGGTTTTTAAGCATTTATTGTTAAATATACACAGAGAAAATTGTATTTTAAAAAAATCTGCAAGCAAAGCTTAAATTTAGAACTTGAGCCTTAAGTTAAGATATGAAATGGAGAAAGACAACAAAATTTGATTTAAGGTTAGGCATTCTAGAATAAGAATATATTCGCCTCTTTTGCGCGTTTTTTACTTGAATCTGTAATATATTCTTAAAATAATACACTAATTCATTTAAATATTCTTTAAATTTATTTCGAATATTACTTTCCGTATCAAAAGTTGTTTGGCTTCTTTAGACACACAAGTCGGGTAAATCGTTGTTGTTCTTGGCATCCAATTGCAAGAGCATAAACTCATAGTACACCAATGTGGTTATCATCTAAGAGAAGAATAAAACCAATACTGAATTCTCAGCTTTTCTTTTATGTCAATAAAATCGCAAAATACTCACGCCAAAAAAACTCTGTCGCGTCAGATAGAAGAGTCGAGAGCCGGAAAGTCCTATAAACTGATTGTTCACCTGATGCGTGAACCGTTGCACCTCCTCCGTCCAGTGATCGCTGGGCACCATGGAAAGCACCTCAAGTGGCAACAACGAAGCCTCGTGAATTCTCGAGGCGCACATAAAGACGGTACAGGTGCGTCCCAGCAAAAACAATAAGCTAAACCAGAAATATGCATAACTGATGGGATAACGTAGTTTACTATAATATAGAAAGATCTTTAATCACAAAAACATATGAATTACTTAAAATGACTTACGTGAATATAGCCAACAGCTTATTGCATATGAAGTAAATGTTGTTCAAACAGGATAACAATACAATATGCGACATATTTGCCTCGACCAGATCCATGAGCTCACACAAAAGTATGTGATGCATGCGCAATTCATGCCACACAGCATCTGTCACATGCTGAAGACAAAACATGATCGAAAATGTGACTAAAATAGACATATTTATATATATATTTATATAGATATTCTTACACGATTTGCTAGTGATAAAACTCGTGAGGCAAACTGTTGAAAGCGTTGAGCTAAGCCGATGCTTATCAAGATTATAAACGTATCCAAAAAATTCCAAATGAAGGTAAAGGTAAAATTCAAAAACTGAAAATAAAAACGCTGCCGAAGTTGCTGTTGAGTATTCAAATTCCAGCCGCACATACAAACGAATAGAATATAAATATGAAATTGTATGGCACAAAATCAAAGAAACCAGCGAATTCCTTATTCATATAGCCACGCAAAGGAACCTGAGTCACATTCGCCTGGCAGTTCAAAAATTGCATGCTATAATTATAATAGCTGGATGCATAATACAAACAATGTTCAGCTGAAAGATAAACGAATACAATTCAGTAAAGATACTAAAGAGTTATGCGTTTCAACAAAAACTCACCCAAAGCCAAACCACCCAAGGTACAACCGGTGATGAGGAGTTTAAAGCGCAGACTGCGTTTCGTTGGCGCATACGGAGGAAATAGCATTATAATATCGAGACCATTCCAAGGAACAATTAGACGGGACCAGTCACGGGCCAAGCTAATGAAATTCAGGCAGATGATCATGCCGCTGCTGAAGAACACGACTCCCACTGCGGTTGAAAGTTAGTTATAAGAAAATAAAAAGCAAGCCGATGATATATAAATATCTTATGGAGACGGAGACATGTCCTTCAATGCAATTCAAAACTTTAGAGCAATTTATAAAAGTCGCCGTGAATTTGAAGTAATATCAAGAAATTCCTTGACTTTGCCATGGCAATTTTTAATTTTGCGGATCGTTGATAATAAATAGATAATTTTAGCTGCATTTTCACATTTCCAAGCCAGCATATTTATATAGAATACACTTTTCATGTATGGTACCATAAAAGATTGGCCGCTTTCAACTTTTTGCTTTAATCTTACCTATATTTTTGGCATTAATACCACCCTGGATTAGCTTCACAGCTAGCCGCATTGTTTTAAAACCACCCAGCAACAAAAAGAGCATCGAGAAGAATGTGCCAGAGGAGCGCAACTGGAATCTGACCAATTGAGGATCGTTGCTGAGTATATTCGCCAGCGGCATCATGCCAAACACCTGAGCCAGGCACAAATCTATAAAATGATTGAAGTAACACCTAATTTCTATAGGGCTAATTCCACTTACATGGTCTTATAGCGTGATGGAACGTATCCAGTTGCTCCAAGCTATCAACACTTGAGGCACATTGCCATTTCTGGTCAATCACAGATCGTTGCTGCCGTCGTTGGGACTTTAGTTGCTTTAAAATGAAGGAATGCCTACGCGCAGCTTGCCTCATGTTGACTGAGTTCTATTTTTGCAGGCAACACTTTATAGACAGTCGTCTAATTATTGTTTACCACGACAGCGTCTGCTACCTGTAATTTGCCTACATTGGGAGGGTGACCAGTAATTGCGACACATTGGCAACATTTTGTGTAGCAGCTGCAGCTCAGTGAACAACTGACCAGCAGTATGAAACGACAGACTAGTTGGAAATTACGGCACATATTCAGGAGCAAAAAGGTTACTCAGGTGGATGACCATGAAAATAGCTCAGCCAAGGAAATAGATGACGACCAACGGGCGAAACCAAAGGACTATGCTCAACTAGACATATTTCATCGGGCTGTGTATCCCAGTAAGTAAAAAACAAATAACCGAAGTCTTTTTATATAATTTCTAGACACTTGACAGTTATGTTGCTGGGTCAGTGTTTTGCTGCGATGCCACTGACTGGCATTTGGCAGGCAAATCCACGTCGTGTAAAATTTCGCTTAAAATCTCTGCAAATGTTTGTGACACTGCTCTTCATGGCGGCTAGTTCGGTGCTCACTTTGTCCATGCTGAAGTTTCTGTTCAAGATTGGCGTCACAGCGAAGAACTTTGGTTGGTCCTAGCCACTAAATGAGAGTCGTGTCGTACTTTATGTGATGTTTCTATTCTCTATAGGAGGCTTGGTGTTCTACATCTTTGTGCAGTGCTCTTGCATGTTATTCATAGATGTGGCGCGTCATTGGCCGACTTTAATACGCTACTGGACACGTGTTGAGCTGATCTTTAACAAGCCCCCCTACGAGGTACTCAAAAGAAGTCTGTCGCAGCGTGTGCGACTTAGCGCTCTTATCATCCTTGGCTGTTCCATTGGTAAGAGTTTGACTACAGCTTTTTGAGTGGTAAATAATTGGCTCTTGCAGTTGAGCATGCTTTGTATCTATGCTCTGCGATTATAAGATACACTCGACATGCGGAACTCTGCTCAAAGCTTCCGAATAGTACAATTGGTGGAGTGTCCTTTGACAACTTCATTGTATTTAACTATTCTTATGCGTTCGAAGTGCTGCCCTATAGTCGTCTGATAGCTGTCTATATTATGGTAAGTGAAAATCCATTAAATATTATTATTTTCGTTCAATTTGCTCACACATTTGTATTGTAGCTGGTAGCTGTCTTCAGTACTTTCATATGGAACTATATGGATTTATTTATTATAATGATCAGCAAGGGACTGTCCTATCGCTTCGAGCAAATCTCTAATCGTATTCGCTTGCTGCAGCAAGAGGACCAGGTACCGGAGTCCGCATTTATAAAGATTCGCGAGGACTATGTACGCATGTGTCAACTGCTGGAGCGCGTGGATAAAGCCTTCTCCAGTATCATTTTGTTATCTTGTGCAAATAATTTATACTTTATATGCGTTCAGCTACTGAACATATTCAAGTGAGTGCTGATCCAATGATCAAATGTCCTCTCAGCAAGTTAAACCCCCGGTTTTTCGCTTCCCAATTAGCAAATTGCGTTGGCCCATCAATTATGTGTACTACTGGTACTCGATGCTGTTTCTGGTGAGTCGCACAGCTTGCGTCTTTCTCACGGCTGCAACCATCAATGATGAGTCGAAGAGTGCGCTGGCTGTGCTGCGTCGTGTGTCCAGCAACAATTGGTGTGCTGAGGTGGAACGCCTAATCTTTCAAATGTCCACACAAACAGTGGCTTTGTCTGGCAAGAAATTCTATTTTCTAACGCGCAGGCTGCTTTTTGGTGTGCGTATAACCCTTCCCTCTTATAGTACTTTAAATTTATCGCCTTTCGACCCGTTTTAGATGGCTGGCACTATAGTTACCTACGAGCTGGTGTTGTTGCAATTCGATGAGCCCAATCGCCGCAAGGGTTTGCAGCCTTTGTGCGCCTGATTGGTGGCAGCAACAATTACAATATGTCATGTCGGCTGACAGGCGACCACAATTATCTTTAGATTATTGCAAAAACTAGCTGCTAAATTGTACATAAACACGTCACGCCCACTTATTGCCCATTGCACGTATGCATTTTGCTTGAACGTAAACAGTCTGATTTTGGTCATGCCGCAGAACGAAACCTTTTTTCGCGCTGTCTCGAAAGGTATCCAGAAATGTTGCACTAGCTGAGAATCTGAAATTTATTGAAGAATTTTTATATCTTTTCAGTGCTTTTCGTATCACAAATTTTTGGCTTGCTGCCAGTGAGCAATATATGTTCACAGGATGTCAAGGATATCAAATTTCGTTGGTTAAGTCCACGCGTATTTTATTCGGCTACCATTTTGAGCCTGAATCTATGCGAATTTGGGATTGTTTTATATTATGTGATTAGTGTGGGCGTCAACTTTCACACGTCAAGCACGATGGCATTTTATGTTGTCTGTTTGCTGGAGCATGTATTCTTCTGGAAATTGGCGTTCAACTGGCAGAGCATCATGAAACACTGGCTTGATGTGGAACAGCTATTCCTTACCATACCATATCGCTTCTATGATGAGTACAATATGAAACGACGCATTCACATTGTTGTCGGCTTGGTTATGTCATCTGCCTTGGGTAAGCCATTTTACATATTATTATTAATTTATGATTTAGTTTGTTACAAAGCATGTTATTTGTAGTGGAGCACTTTCTGCTGTTGGCCAACTCTTTTCACTCAAGCAATTTGGAGCGCACACAGTGTAAAATGAATATCAGCTACATGGAAGGCGTCTACAAATGGGAACGGCCATATCTCTATCCAGTAATACCATATCACATCTGTTTATTGCCTGTGCTTGAGGTGAATCCTTACATTTACTTACATTTACTTGGCTGGCATTTAATATTCATTTGATTTGTACAGTGGATTAATGAGACTGTTGCCTATCCGCGCTCCTTCACCGATTGCCTAATTATGTGCATTGGCATTGGATTGGCGGCCCGTTTTCATCAACTGCATCGACGCATTGCAGCCGTCCATAGAAAGGTGATGCCTGCTATATTTTGGACCGAGGTGCGTCATCATTATTTGGCTCTGAAGCGGCTTGTTCGTCTACTGGATAATGCTTTGGCACCCCTCATACTTTTGGCCTTTGGCAATAATATGTCCTTTATATGCTTTCAACTGTTCAACAGCTTCAAGTGAGTTGAACTTTATTTACTTAGCAATTTCTAGATTAAAGTGTTGTTTTCATCGCTGTTTAGAAACATAGGCTTCGATTTGATTGTAATGGTGGCCTTCTGGTACTCGTTGATATTTGCTGTGTTCCGCACAACTCTAACTATTTTTATTGCATCTTCAATAAATGATTACGAGCGGAAGATTATAACATCGCTACGAGATGTCCCCGCCAGGGCTTGGAGCACAGAGGTAAAGGATGGAAAGATTCTTTCTGGTTCAGCTCAGTTCTCATCCAGTCTATGCTTTACAGTTAGAGCGCTTCAGCGAGCAGCTCGGCAATGAGATGACTGCATTATCTGGCAATGGGTTTTTCTATGTGACCCGTCAACTTGTGCTGTCTGTGAGTGGAGTAAGGAAATTATACATTGCAAACTGAACTCGAGCCTTTGACTCATTTCGCAGATGGGCACCACAATAATCACCTATGAGCTGATGATATCCGATGTTATTAATCAGGCAACCATCAGGCAAAGAACTGTCTACTGCTGAAATTATCATACTATATACTCTAAGTAATCGGTGTCCTGCTCAAGGATTCTGTCACCTAGACAGCTAGATTTATTTAAATATTCTTGGAAGTACTCTGAACTTGTTTCAAATGTCATTTCGCACGCTTAACTATTCAGATCTTAACTGCAAATATGTTTGTACATTAACCAATTTGGCGTCATGCGCTCTTCTGTCCACATTCGCTTATTGCTTGCAATCCCTTCCAAACGAAATGAATTTTGCTCGCATGCTCACTTGCCAGTAAACAGCCGACCAACCAACCCATAATGAAGCTCAAGCGACAGGGCAGCAAAAAAAATACGCTTCATCAGGCAATTGGGCCGTGTAAGTTGAACCATGTCCGACGCTAATTAAATACTTGAACTATTCAATTGATTGTTAGTTTAATTAAATGTTAATTTAGCAAATGTTGTGTATTATATTTTTGCATATGTAGTTTTAGTATTTGCACAATTTTTTGGTGTACTGCCTGTGTCTGGTGTTTGGCCCACTTCGCCCGTTGAGAAAGTGCGCTTTCGCTGGATTTCTCCAGCGCTCCTTGTGAGCATCGTCATGTTAGGCTTTGCCATTATGGACTGTGTCCTTTCATCCCAAATTGTGGTCGATCGTGGTCTTAAGATTTATACCATAGGTATGACAAATAAAGTTAATATTTGATAAGACTATATCCCTAATACCATTTTCATCTCCGCTCAGGCTCGCTCAGCTTCAGTGTTATCTGCATTGCCTGCTTCAGCGTTTTCCTCCATCTCTCCCACCGCTGGCCACATATCATACGGCAGACAGCGCATTGTGAGTTGGTTTTCCTGCAGCCTGGCTATGACTGCCAATTGGGCAGACAATTTGGTCAACGATTGCGCATCTGGGGCATTCTTATGCTGCTTGCAGCACTCGCCGAACATTCAACGTATGTGGGCAGCGCCGTATACAACAATCTTCGGCAAATACATGAATGCAACTTGGATGTGGACTTCTGGTTGAACTACTTCCAGCGCGAACGTCAGGAGCTCTTCCTCTTGTTTAATTTCAGTTGGCTGCAGGGCCTTTTCATTGAGTGGACCACATTGGCCATGACCTTTGTGTGGAACTTTGTGGACATCTTTTTGACCCTCATCTGTCGCAGTATGCAGCTGCGGTTCCAGCAGCTACACTGGCGCATTCGTCAGCATGCCGACAAGCAAATGTCCAGCGAGTTTTGGGAGCAACTGCGCTATGATCTGTTGGATCTAAGTGATTTGCTGAAACTGTATGAAAAGGAGCTGGCAGGCTTAGTGCTTTTGGCCTGCGCCCACAACATGTACTTCGTGTGTGTGCAGTTCTTTCACAGCTTTAAGTAAATTGTTCGAACATATATTTTATGGGATCAGCGAAAAAACGATTATTTTCAACTATTTGCAGGGCGAGAGGCAGCTTTATGGATGAATTGTACTTCTGGTTCTGTCTGTTCTATGTCCTAATACGCCTTTCAAATATGATGTTTGCTGCCGCCTCGATACCGGAGGTAGCGCTGGACATATCCTATACACTTTTTGAAATACCTACAGAATATTGGTGTCTGGAATTGAAGCGTATACACGAAATCATTATAACCAACACATTTGCCCTGAGCGGTAAAGGGTTTTTCCTTTTGACCAGGCGTCTGATATTTGGTGTAAGTATTACTGATCAAAATATGTATCACATATATTTCTATAACCATTGCTGCCTTGCAGATGGCTGGTACCCTGTTGGCCTACGAGCTGGTGCTGATCAGCCAAATGAGCGACACGGAGGTGCAAAAGAGCATTTGTAGTCGCGGTCATGGCTCTTCCAGCATTTTCTCATAATATGGCCACTTCTAATCATTTTGCATAATTTATAAGGCTGTCAACGGCAGCCATGCAATTTGCACAAAAGATTGTAAACAGATAAGCAAAAAGAAAACCATGCAATTCGCGTGTTTGGCATTAAAGAGAACTCCTCCCACCCCACACATAATATTTTGTTGACTTTGACAATTCGCAATGAAAATATGCAACTGCAGTTGGACACCAGACATGGCCAGGACCATAGGTGATACGACAAGGCGCCGCAAGAGCGCAAGGCTTATAAATTTTTGGCGTGCGGCACGACTTGACGGCGAGTAAGTAAAAATGACTCAATGAATAAACCGATTCTGGCTCAAGGATCATTGGCAATCTCAATGTCGATAGTGTGGCACGTAATGCAGCCATGAAGCAGAAAGTCCGATTTCGCGGGCCAAGACATAAGCAAAGAGCTGATAAATTTCATCACAACAAGGTAAAGGAGACAGTGCAACGTGCTGACAGAGGCAGCTATGTTCACAGCGGATCATTTCTGGAAGCCATTCGGCCAGGTGACCAACATTAATCTATAATATATATCGATCTATGCTATTGAGAAACCTATTTAAATAACTTTGATCATCTACTTTGTAGTTTTAGTAATTGCCCAGGTTTTTGCACTAATGCCAGTGTGTGGCATAAACTCGAAGCATGCGGAGGATTTACATTTTCGCTGGCGGAGTTTTCGCACTTGTTATGCACTGATTGTAATTGTTTTCTTTTCAATTGCCTCTGGATTTTTGGCTGCGTTCGTGATGCGTGTGAACTTTAATTTTGATTCGGTGGAAACGCTCATCTTCTATGGCTCCATATTTGCCATCGCTGTGGCCTTCTTTCAACTGGCTATGAAATGGCCAGCCGTGGTTTTGGAGTGGCAAATGGTTGAGTCCCGTTTGCCAGCGATGCGTACGGAACGGGAACGATCTGCATTGGCTATACATATACGAAAGATAATAATTATTGCCATAGGTTGTTCGCTAGGTGTGTAAATATGTAATATACATAACCATTCCATATACCGAGTACATCGACCTTTTTGCAGTCGAACATCTACTGAGCATGCTGTCCAGCATTTATTATGTGAATGCCTGCCCGGTGTGGCCAAATCGACCCATCGACAGCTATTTGGTTTTGAATTTTTCCATGTTTTTCCATTTTGTCGACTACAATTCGTTCCTGGGCATAATTGGCAAGGTGGTCAATGTGCTGGCCACGTTCGCCTGGAGCTTCAATGATATATTCGTAATGGCAGTCAGTGTTTCTTTGGCGGCTCGTTTCCGTCAGTTAAACGACAATATGCTTCACGAGGCTAGATTGGTAAAGTAAAGTTGTGAAGAATGAAAACTTATTCAGTTTTATGTATATTTTTTAAACTTGCCTTGCAGCCCACTAGCGTTGACTATTGGATTCAATGTCGCATCAATTTTCGCAATCTTTGTAAACTGTGCAGTGTTGTGGACGATGCCATATCTGTTATAACCCTGCTATGCTTCAGCAACAATCTTTACTTTATATGCGGCAAGATTTTAAAGAGCTTACAGTAAGTTATGAATATGACATCAATTAATTGATATTTCTAATATATATTTTTTTGTTGGTTTCTAGAAAAAAACCTTCTGCATCGCATACGGTTTACTTTTGGTTTTCGCTGGGCTATTTACTCTTTCGCTCTTTAATACTTTCGCTGTACAGTGCCAGCGTCAATGATGAATCCAAGCGTCCGCTGCGCATCTTTCAGCTGGTGCCACGACAGTATTGGTCCACAGAGGTAAACTCTGCTAAGAGCAGAGCCGTAAGCGAAGTGATAATTTCATTTCACTCTTTGATTTGCAGCTGAAGCGCTTCTCGGAGGAGGTGCACATGGATCAAGTGGCTCTGACGGGCATGAAGTTCTTTCGGCTTACACGTGGCGTTGTAATTACGGTAGTAACTCTACAAGTTCTAGTTTAAAATATCTATTTACAATACCCATTTCATCTCTAGGTGGCTGGCACAATTGTAACCTACGAACTGATTTTGCTGCAGTTCAACAAGGCGGACAAAGTTAATGATTGCTATGAACACTGAGTTCTTCAGCCCCATGCAATCAATCCACAACAATTTGTAGTTTTATACACCTATTTTTGTGTCACGCTGAAACTTTAATTATAGATTTGTGCAAAACAACAGGTGTTTTTAATAGCAGGACACGCAAGCAAATAAGTTGGATCTTTGGGCTGAGGTTTCTGCCCTAACTGAAATGTAAATTTCAACGTTAGATAAGCTTTGTGAGAGATGGGGATCATAATATAAGAATACATCTAATGCAAAATAAGCTCATATATTATTTAGTGCTCGTAAGCAATTATTTAAACAAGCGAAGGAGTCTGTTGAGTGCTTGAAAAGTGATGAGAAGCAGAAGGAAAAGGGTAAACAATAAATGCTTAAATTATATAAGGAGCATAATACTGCACGGAATTTCATAACCATCTTAAGAACTGAGCTACAGAAGACGTGAGCCATTTCTGTGCAATGGCAGGCTTTATAAGGCAATGCTTGCGTTGCGAATGAATCAAGCCCTAGCAAGCAGTAGACCAAATCAATCAATGAGTCTACTATTGGTCAGCTCAATGTCGTTTGACTTTGTATTCTTCAGTTTCTCTGATATGGCCGCTTTCTCCACAGGCACATGCAGGCCCAGTTCCTCCAGAGATTGTACATAGATGAGCTCTCTCCAGAATTTGGCGCTTATTTACAGAGAACAATACGAATTTTATAAAAGAAATAAACTTTACTAAATTGAAATTAAATACCTGACAAAGGAGCGCGCCATTCAAACCAAGAATTTAATCCAAAATGTGGGATGCACCATATACAATTCCTTTTAGCGACGATCCAATAGTTGTCTGCAATTAAAAATTCAACATTTACCAAATGTTTGAGACATGAAAATGATGGCACATTGCGCCGATCTGAGCCACCCTGAGCACATAGTCATCAGTGACGATTAGGCCACATCCATGCAGATCTGGAATCCATCCTTGCCAATCACGGAGAGCAGACCATTTTGACTGCCGCCGGAGGTTATTGATGACGGCATTCGTACGGACTGCAATGAGAGCGACGACAAGGCAGCTGCAACTGGTGTGACATCAGGGGACGTGGTGAATCATGGAACAATTCGTAAGGATGTACTCCCAATCCTAAGTAGTCATCGAGCAAATGATCCCAGCCGTCGCGTTGCAAACGCAGCAGTGGAACAATCGACATTTTTTATGAATACTTTATTCTTTGTATTTTATTATAAATTTTTCGTTGGCTTCTTTCTTTCTTTAGCAGCAGCTACGCCTCTTTCAACGATTCGAATATAATTGCAGCCGAGAGGTGGACGGAGCGTGTATTTTATACCAACGCCAAAGTGACACACGCACACACACACAACACACGTTGACAGTTAAATCAACAATTGTTGCTGTTGCGCTCTTAAAGTTTCTCGCTCTTTCGATGCTTGAAGTTTCTCGCTCTTTCTGTGGCCTGAGCGTGCATGCATGTGTATGCGTAAGTTAGTCGGCAATGTATGTTTTGCACGTTCGCTCTTATCTCTCTCACTCTCTATTACACACAGAAGCTTCTGCGGGCAAACCAAATGTGGAAATGTTTAAGTGCATTTACTTAAAGCGCCTGCATTTTGAAATGCTCAACTCTCATCTCACGATTGATGCTGTTGTAAATGTAATGTTTTAAAATGTTAAAGTACACGAACAAAGTAGGAGAGGGGGGTTAGAGAGAGGCTGACGTTTCGCAAGTGCATTGAACTCATGCTATCTCTGTTTGCCGCAACCGGTTTGTTTGTTTGTCATTCTGTTTTCTTTTCAATATGAGCAAAAAACTGGTTAAGTGCATGTGCATGTGTACGTGAGACCATCCCTTTGCCGAAACTTGCATGTGTATGTGTGTGTACTCTTTATCAAGAAAGTGTTTATACACATTTCCCATTTCCTTGGCAAAAAGAAATTATTTTATTATTGACATTTATTTTTCTTCCTTGTTTTGCTACTACTTAAAACTAGTTAACATAAAAATTAACAGGATTCATTAATTAACACAATTGTAAAATTATAAAAACCAAAATTAGACATTCTTTGGATTGTCAAGGAAGTGTTTGGACAACCGTTATTTACGATTTTTCAATTCACTTTTTGATCAATCCATTTAGAAATTACGTCGTTTTTTTGACTTGCCTTTCGTCTATGATCTTGGCAAACTTATTCTGTTGAAATTTGTTCATGCATTTTTGCTTAAAAAAAGGCAAAATATTACAAATAACAGCATTGGATATCGCATATGGGATAATATAGCCACCACAGAGCAAATACCGAGCAAACCTTGAAGGCAATCGCATCAAATAAACGTGCTCGGATAAGGGCAGTCTGAGACTAACGGATATTAGAAAACATAGTGAAGGAAATTCAAAATATTTGGTTCAGATCCATTAAAGGATACATCGTTGACGAAACAGGCGAATACACACACATGTATATATATATATACGTGTGTGTGTGTCTGTATGTGTATAAAGGAGCACACTTACACATGCGCATGCTTTATATGTACATACATATGTATGTACACACACTCCCCACAGAGGTGATTAATGCACTTAATTGTATTTTCAGACAACCGTTATTTACTTTTGATCTATTCAGCCCACCCCATAATCAACAATGAGTATTTTATGTTTGCTTTTTCTTTATTTTTTACAGCACATATTCATAATGATGCCAAACTAAATTACAGTAATATTATGAAATAAAAGCGTATTCTTTTATATGTGTGCGCAATTACAAGGAGTATATATAAATATGTGTTAACAGACATTAAATGAGATAATTGATTAGTAGTTGATTCACAATAAACGCTTGTATGTTTTCTGCATACTACAAATGAATAGTTTATCTTCACTTGTCATCGCCCTGCTCCAGTTCCTCCTTGCTATTATCCTTGACATTGAGATGGGCGGGCCCGACTTGCTGGATTTGAACGATGCGTTCACTGCCCTTATCCTCGATGGCCGCCGGCTTTGGCACACTGACGGTGAGCACTCCGTCCGAGGAGAGTGACGAGGCGACCTTCTCGGCCTCATAGCCATTAGGCAGAGCATATCGGCGGACAAAGTGCCGTGTGATGAAGCCGTGATCATCCTCTCGTTCCTCGTGTTTGCCTTCGACCACAATGGAATTGTTCACCACTTTCACGTTGAGTTCACTCGGCTTGAACTGGGCCACATCCATGCACACCTGGAAGCCATCTTTGCCCACCTTGGACACTGGTCCGCCACCCATACAGCCCACCTGTTTCTCCAGCTGGCGTATCTGCTGGTCGAATGGCAATGAGGTCAAAGTAAGGTCCAAGTAAGGATTACGCTGCCGCCGCTGGCAACAGTAGGGTGCATCGTAGAAGGGCACCACCGATAAGCGGTTCAGGTCATCAGCGAGGCTCAGAAGCAGTGGAAGATTTGCCATTTTGTTGCTTGATTTTCCTTGTAATAACTTTTTAGTTGAAGATATCCTTTTTGCGAAACACTTGCTGCGTACTCGACAGACCGGTGATTTGTTATTGCTTCGGTTATTCGAATCAAACTGATGCCGACGACGCAATACTCCGGCTATTTATAGCTGCTTGAGTGGTGGATTTTCACACGAAGAGAGTGCGACAGAGCGAGATGGCGGACAACGACGCAATGTTTGCGGAAAGTTCTAGCTCTGTAAATGTTCTCGAAATCGCTCGAAAAAATGTATTTCCGCATAAGTAAATACACACAGACACGCATACACATACACACACACACACGCACGCACACACACACGCACGCGCACACACACATGAAAATATACGCAAAATTATCTATCAACGAAAGTGAGAGTCTGTCGATAAGATAACAAATGTTTGCCGCTCAAATGGAAGTTGGAGAGCAGCTAATGAGAGCAACAAACACACAAACAAGCTCATAAGTAACAGCAAAAGCGAGGATGTCTCAAACAATGTTCCGCATTACTCTTAATGAATATTCCACATCAGCTTTATTAAATCGACAAGAATTGCTGGCTTAGATTGATATTTTACTGGTACTGCACAACATTACGTCAAATTTAATTCACTAATGCTAATAAATAAAAAGTATAAGGTAAAAAATACAACGTGATAATGAAGATTTACCAACAACCATGCATACAAACATGTACAAATGTGCTTTGCGTATAAATCTATGTATCTATGAAATTTATAACAAAAATATGAATGAAAAGAAAAAAGAAATAACGTAATATTCCAGGGATTGTGTATATTATTTCGGAAAGTATGTGTGCACACATAGAATTTAAGTATGTAACGGTGTATGTATGTATACATGTATGTGTGTATGTATATAAACATATTTGAAGCCTACTCGCCTCTCTTTACACAAACACACACACATACGCACGTTATGTATGTGTGTAAGCATCTCACCCACAGCTGTTTTTTTTTTGCTTTTTGTTGTCAGCTGCAGACAGTTGCAATTCGTAATATATACAACGACTCTTCAAAGGGGCACGATGCATTGCGCATGACCACGAAATTTTAGTTGCCGGTCGGGCTTCCAGGCCACACACACATACAAACACACACAAGCATAGACACACCGGTGGAGAGACGTGAAGAACCAGCTGTTGTTGTAGTTGGTTAAATCGCACCCGGTTCGGCAACCGGCTTCGGGTAAGTAACTTTCTCAGCTGTTTGCCGGCTGAGCGCAGGGAATTCAGCTGCAACATGGCTACTCTAGCTAAGGAGAATACACACACACACACGTACATGCCTACAATTGCATACATGTGTATTGTCTGGGCAAGTTTTGCCCTGGACGAGAAGCTGGGAGCCGGTTTTAAAGTTTGCCGGTTTATCTGTGTGTCTCTCTCTCTCTCTCTCTCTCCTTCTCTCTCTCACTGCACTGGAATACTGTCTTTGTTCTCGCAACCGGAAAATAGAAAAAAAAAGCTAGCTGACACCGCAAAAGACACATACATACATTCATATATGTATAAATACATTCAAATATATATATATATGTATATATGCTTATAGAGTGTATCTTATTTGGTGGGGTTTTTATTGTATTGATTTTTGTTAACTGTGCAAATAAACAAAGATTTGCACATGGGAAAACTGTGGCCCAGCCTCAGTTTGCATAAACCGAATCGGCATTCGGCTGCAGCGCTGCAGCAGCAAGAGCAACAGCGGCGGCGGCAGCGGCAGCTTTCCAAGCCAGACACTTTCCGCTTTCCATTCAGCACTGCAAGTCATTTAAAAGCCTCAACATTCAGCCATAAGTGCTCAAACGCAATCCAGTTAGAAGCCGGAACGGATCGCAAACGGAACGGAACATTTTGAGGCGCATCGAACATAATCAGAGTGTGTTCAGTGTTCAGTGCTCAGTGCTCAGTGCTCAGTGCTCAGCTTACCAGTGCCTGTCTGCCTGTGTCTTGTGTCAGTTGCAATTAGTTGTGCCCCCGAGTCGTTGTTGTCGCCCGTTGCCCCGCCCGTTGTGGAGAATGTCGCTAATACCATTTATACTTGATTTGGCCGAGGAGCTGCACGATTTTAGTTTTAATCGCGGCGGCCTCGGCTTTGGTCTGGGAATGGAAATTGAAGATTTGGGCTTCGGTATGTATCCGATGGAGCAGCTGGCCGCCGCGACGGCTGCCACACAGCCACCACCACCGCCGCCGACCCAGGCCCAGCCACAGCATTCGCCATCGGCTGCTCAGCGTCGCGGCAACCGTCTCGCTCACTCGCACGGCCACTCGCAGTTGCAGTCGTCATCGTCGTCATCCAATTCCAGCACCACACACTCGGTGCTTTGGGTGCCCATCAAGGGTCCGGGCGTGGGGCCACAGCCTGGACAGGTTGGGGTACAGGGACAGGGACAGCAGCATCAGCGTCATCATCCCTATGGTCGGGTGGCCGGCGCCAAGACCGTCTGCTGCAATAAGTCGCTGCTGGAGCTGGAGAAAGAGATGGGCGACAAGGTCAGCACTTCGAGTGGAACTGGCGCAGCTGGAACTGTCGCTGCTGGAGCTCTTGCAGCTGGAACTAGCGCAGCTGGAAATGTCAGCAAATCGGCATCGGCCTATTCGGTGGTCAATCGCAACGGCTTCCAGGTGAGCATGAACGTGAAGCAATTCGCCCCCGACGAACTCACCGTGAAGACCATCGACAATTGCATCGTCGTCGAGGGGCAGCACGACGAGAAGGAAGATGGCCATGGCGTCATTTCGCGTCACTTCATACGCAAATATATGCTGCCGAAGGGTTTCGAACCAGCCGATGTGCATTCAACGCTCTCTTCGGATGGTATTCTTACTGTTAAGGCGCCACCGCCGCCGCCCCCTGCCCCAAAGGCCAACGAAGAGCGGCCCATCGAACGCGTCGTCGACATTCAGCAGCAGCAGCAATCATTGACGTCGTCCAAGGATGGAAAAAGTGCAGTCAACGAAGTTGAGCAGCAGCAGCAGAAGCAAAACCCGAAAATAGCTGCAGTCGTCGTCGCTGCGGCTGCCGACGTCGTCGCTTCGAAAGCTGAGCCGAAGAGCGCCGAAGAGCGTAATGGAAATGATGGCGGAGAGGCAACAGCAGAGGCCGAAGCCAGCGTTAGCGTCAGCATCAGCGCAGCTGAGGAGACAACCAATGCAAAAACAAAAGAGAAAGAGAAAGAAAAAGAGACTGAAACTGAAACTGAGCCCGTTGTGCAAGCTTCCAAGACAACTTCGACTTCCACCTCGACTTCCACTTCGACTTCGACTGCCACTTCCAATGCCAATTCAACTTCCAATGGCAACAACAATGGCGAGCCGACAAAGCCCAAGCCGGAATTGAAGTCCAAGTCAGTGGAATGTGTGGAGAATGCTGCGAGCGCCACTAGCGATGATAAGGAGGACTCTACCGATGCCGCCGTCAGCAGCAGCGGCACTGCTTCAACCGAGGCCGATGAAATGAAGCCCGAAGATGCCAATGGCAATTCGTCCAATTCCAACTCCAACTCGAACTCCAACTCCAATTCAAGTTCCGATTCAAATTCGAAAGCGAATTCGACTGAGGAAAAGTCGGAGAAGGATGTGGGCGAAGAAGAAGACATGCCAGCCGCAAAGAAAGCAAAAACAGAAAATCAAGAGCCGCCAGTGGAGCAAGATAAGTTAACTGAAAAGACCACAAAGGGTGCGGAGGAGATTGCCGCCACAGATGCGGCCATCTTGCTGGCCAAGAAACAGCAGCAACAGCAGCAGCAACCGGCAAGCGAAAATGGTGCATCTGCCGGCGGCAAGGCTGAGGAGCCAACTCTGGCAACTCTGGCCAAGTGAATGAATTACTTAAAAGAGAGACTGACTGATAAAGTTGATGCGCAAGCCACAAAATTAAAACTAAAAACTAAAAAAAAACAAAAACAAACAAATAAGAAAAAGTAGAAAATCCACTTGGAATGCGTTTTATTCTATAAATGTTTTTTGTGTTTATCAATAATTCGCAATAAATACACACACATACATACATACAAACAAATGTAATAGCAGCGAGAAGAGAAAATCGGGGAGAAGAGAGGCGAAGAGAGGCCAACTACGCTATAAAATTATGATTTCCTAAACACAAGTGTGAAACAATTACGACTACAAGTATTCAAGTAAACATAAGCACATTATGTACTTAACATTTAACAGTAAATAAAGATTTAAAAAGTGTGTTTTTGTGTGTGTTCTTTCCCCCTTGCCGGCATTTAAATTTATTCTATTTCTCTTTAGGCGACCGGCATTTATAATTCTCTTGTCACTAGTCTAAATATGTCGACCTGTTTGTGGTGAATATCGTGCTCCCTCTCGCACAAATATTTTGACAGCTGTGCGATGTTTTTTTTCGCTCTCACCACAGAAATTGTGCGATGTTTCTTGAAGAGCGTCGTCTATAAAATGAGGCGGCAAATGCAGTTCCGTTACAGTCGCAAGACAGTTATCGTCAAGTGAATACGAACGCAACTTCGCTGTGCGAAAGAAACCAAAAAGAAACGGGATAATTTTCAAATTTTTTTTTAATCACATTTACAGAAAAAGTTCAAAGTTCAAATTACGAAAAGATGGCGTTGTCTAATTTGCTATCAATGGCTGAGGCACTGCGTCAGCCCACCGGCAACCACCTCGACTACGATTTCGGATTGGGAATGCATCCGCGCCAGCTGCAAGCCTGGTGCACCACTCCTTCTCAATCTCTGCTGGCTCCTTGGCAGTGCCCGGCCTGGCCCATCTCACCAGCAGCTGGAATGATGTCGTCCCATCGACGCTGCAAACGGGCAACTGCTGAAAATGGCGAAGGTTGGCCCGTCTGCCAGGTGGGCAAGGATGGGTTCCAGGTGTGCATGGATGTCACCCAGTTTACGCCCAGTGAACTGTGCGTCAAGGTGGTCGACAACTGCATTGTCGTGGAGGGCAAGCATGAGGAACGGGCGGATGATCACGGGTACATCTCGCGTCATTTTGTGCGTCGCTATGCAATTCCCAAGGGCTATGAGGCCGAGAAGGTGGTCTCCTCGTTGTCCTCGGATGGCGTTCTCACCATCAATATGCCCAAGCCACAGGCGATTCAGGACAAGTCCAAGGAGCGTGTGATCCAAATCCAGCAGGTGGGTCCCGCTCATCTCAACGTGAAGCAGAACGATGCGGAGCACAAGCAGCAAAACGATCAAAAATCCAAGTCGGGCAATGGCAACACCAAATAGAATCAATCATCAATCAGTCTTGCATCGATCATCCTCATTCCTCATTTCTCATCCATATTTATTGTAACGAGCAAAGACTAATTATGCATTTCTTCAAATAAACCAATTTTAAGAGTACCAAATTTCCAGTTTTTCAATTATTTTCCTCTTTTTTTTTTAAATCTGAAACATTTTAATAAAATTCAGGTTTAGTTTTTGCATATTTTCTCGTCTTTTTTTTTTGTGTAAATTCTAAGATTTAGTAAAATTTAAAGAAATAGTTTTTTTTTTTTAATTCTGAAACAGATGTAATAAAATTCAGATCTAAACCTTTAAAAAGAATAGTTTTAAATCGGAAAATAATAATTTTTTAATTTGTAGCCTATTTATTTTTTGTAAATTTGAAAAAGAATAGTTTTTGAAGTATTTCTCTTTATTTTTTAAATCTGAAAAAGATTAATAAAACTCAGATGTAAACCTGAAAAACAATAGTTTTTGAATTGGTTCTCATTTTTCTTTTTTAATCTGAAATAGATTTAAGACACGCAACTAATTCTCTTTGGAATAGTGTTATAATTGTTTTGCACATATTTATTTAAATATTTTGTAATGCATAATAAAAATGTAGTTGTCCAGTTTTCTGTTGTTTGCTGTTTTGTTTGTTGTTGTTTTTATTCTTTTCAATGCTCGGCAATTTGTCGCCATCATAAGTATACTTTTTGCACATATTTATGTATATAATCAATATCTAAATCGGCTTCAGTATGTCGCAAGCTGAGAAGGATTTACATATAGAATATATATATATATACTTTATATATATATATATATATATGTAGAGAGAGCGCTGTTTGAAAAGCTGCCTTGAAAATGCTCGCGGATGGAGCCTTTTAGGCATTTATTTATTTATTTATAATCATCAAAATGCGATTAATTATTCGTTTTGTTTTGATTTGTTTTTTTTTTTTTTTTTGGTTGCCTTGTTATTACATTGAAATATACTATTTGCATTGATTCTTGTTGCTGCTGTTGTTAATATTATTATTAATGTTTATGTTAAATTAGGTTTTTTGTTTTATGTGTATATATATTCAATGACGCTTAATCACAGATCAATTTTTTAAAATTTTCATTTGACTTAGAAGTTAAGAAACAAAATACAAAATGTCACAAAGTTCACGTCTTTGCCTATTATATATATATTTATACTGGAGCTACACATAAACAAATTTGGCTTAGGCAGCGATGGGGAGGGCGAGGGACAATATAAATATATATTTATATGCAGCACATATATTTATATATGTAGGAAATTGGGAAATTAATTGCTGCATCCAGTTGCAAATATGTCTGTACATATTGTAGATTTAGTCGGTATATACATATAGTTATATATATATATATATAAGTTGTAAGTTTCATTTGTTCAGTGCGTGAATGACTCTATATATAGATGCATGTTGTTTATGTTTTAATCAAATGAGTTAATATATTTGTTTTATTTAATTGTTTTCTTTTTATATTTTTCTTTTTTCTTGTTATCTTTGTATTTGCAGTCTCAAAATTGTTTATGGGCTTTTGTTGAACATGCTGTCACGCGATACGAAATTAAATACGAAAGTGATTGCGATACAAATAAGATGCGAACTGAGTCTGGTTGCATTTATCAATATTATTATAATCATGGCCTGACCAGCGTTAAACATTTTCAGCATGATGAGGATAGGAGAGAGACACAGAGGACGAATATGATGGATTCGATGATGGATGATGCTAGTGTGGATCGGTTAACAATCACTTTTTGATGAGACTTTCGCAGCTGCTGCTGAGATTTGGCAACGATTTGAAGGACAAACGCGAACGATCTATTTGCGCCGCATTCGCCGTCGATGAGTTGCTGGTGTTGGCGATGCCAGCTCCAGCATTCGTTTCATCCACGCCCTTGTCAAAGGAGCGACGTAAGACAAGCTGCTGCTGCTGTTGCTGATGGTGATGATGATAGGGATGCTGCTGGTGATGACTGGCGTAGGCGGCTGGCGGTGATAGCGGCGAAGTGGGCAACTCAATATCCAGCACAGTAATACCGACACCGCCAGCGCAGCCATGATTATCATCATCATTGTCATCGTCGTGAGGCAGCATGGCTTCCCGTTCCAGCTGCAGCTTGGTGTCCGAATAGCGACGCATATTCAGCCCGTTACCCGCCGTCAGTTGACAATCGGAGGCCGAGGTGGCACAGCAGCTGAGACCCGTCGTCGTCGTTGACGTTGTTGTTGGCTCCTGCTCCGCGTGCCGATAGTCGATCTTTGGTGGCGTGCTGTAGTCATAGGTGAGTGGCGTGGCCACGCCCACGCACAGGGGCGAGTCATTGAGTATATCACGGTTCTCCAGGAAAATGGACGAATTGGAGTAGCGCTTCGACTGATGCGGCTTATAAGCAAATCCACCCAAGCCATTTGCAACAGCATGCGAAACGCCGGAACTTATTGAAGGCGCCTTGTGCTCACCGCTGCCTGCAACGATTCGTTAAACAAATGTGTGTGGCATGGAAATTAGAAGTGCAACACATACCACTGAAACTGCTTAGCTGCATGGCGTGCTCGCGACCCGTGTCCGTGGAGATGCCGCTGGCGCTGAGATCCTGCCGCGAGCCGGCGCACAAATCGGTGGCCGAGCCACGACTGGAGCTCTCCGAATGCTCGAGGACGTTGTGTATGGAATCGTGGAACGGCGTCATGCTGCCCGAGCCCTGCGGACACGGCCGGAACGAGGAGATCTGTGAGACGACATCGTCCAGTGCCCAGTCGCGATCATAATTGTGCTGCGACTGCGAACACTCAATGTTGGCCGCCACCGCCACCTGGCCTAGTTGTTGTCCCTGTAGCTGCTGCTGCTGCAGCTGCTGGCGCTGCGCATGCGCATCCTCTTCGGTCTGGGTGCCGGCACTGCTGCTGCCGCACTGTTGCACCACATCCAGCTGCAGCATGTGATGCGGCGAGGCATTCAACAGACGCTGCTGCAACTGCAACTGCATTTGCTGTTGATGCGGATGCGAATGCGGATGCAGACCCGTTGCGGATGAGCCATTGTCCAAGCCACCGCAACTGGAGTCGTGGACGGCGTGTCCAGCGCCGCCGGATGCATTTATCTCGACGGTGCCACCGCCGAGTGGACCATGTCCACCCAGCGAACTGTGCCTCTCCCTGAACTGATGATGGGCAGCAACGGGCGATGGCGGCGCCAAAGGATGGATCTTCTCCGGTGCATTCTGGATGAGCAGGATTCTGCAATAGCAATTTTGTTTATACAACATTAGAAATAAACTTGAAAAAGAGATTGAGACAAAACTTGTGCCACATTTTAAATTAAATTAAACCTGTTATTAATCTAATAATATAAAATAAAAATAAAGTTCAAATAAGAAATTGAGAACACATTTTAAGTATATTAAAATAAATAAAAAAGGAGAAAGGTAAAAAAGACAAGAACCCGCATTTTGAATAGGATATTTGATTAAATCAAATATGTCAAAAATATAAATATTTCAAAAGCTTAATTATAACATAAAAAACGGTTGTCATATTTATATATTATCTGCATACTTTAGGGAATCCCCTTAATATTTTCTCAAGTTTTCAATTGTTTCTTCGTTGGAAATGTCTGTTTTAAATAAATTAATTTCATTTAGCTATTTAACACCTAATCTTGGAAGTTGGTTGATCAGTTCACATTTTAGACTGAACTGCGTGTTGTGTGTTGATTCTCTTATAATACAATTCTACTTGTTTTCTTCCGTTTCTCCCGTTATTATTTGGGCTCACAAAATGCACGCTTGAAAATATCAATGTCTTGGACGACCTTGTAGGTCACTTTGTAGATCGGAATTTAACTATTGAATAAAATAACAAATTTATATAAGTCAATATGATATCACAGATCCCGCGACAAAATGAGTTATGCTAACTGAAATCGATTTTGCACGAAGACGAAATGCGCTATATAATGTGACAAGTCAATCGATAAATCCAATGAATAATGCAATTAAATACACTTCATAGCAGGCAGACTAGTAAAGTAATGTAGGTAACAGGTCACTGTAATAACAGCTGTAACATAACATGTAACCAATGTACATAACATACGATATCGATATCGATGAGGCGATCAACAGCTTTAGGCAGATTACCTTCAGATCGTTACTAATAAAGTGAGTGAGCAGCCCCGTTTAGCTTTCTCTGTTACAATTTTTTATGTTCATGCAAAACGCAAAAGCTATTTGAAATAGGGATACATCAAATTTAAAAGCAGCTGCTGTTAAGCCCATTATTAAGACGGACAAAGCGATAGAGATGCGAGATTAAAGCTGCTTCCATTTTTTTTCCGGGCCCTTGCAAAATTTAAATAACAGTTTCTATAGCTGCCTTGTGCGGCCTTTTTGTCTGTGGTCCTTTCTTGGGGGCATCTGTAGTTGGACTACTCGCCTGTTGAGTGCCTTCCACCGACGGCAGAGATGCAAATAGGCCTTGCACTGAATGTACAAGAAGACAACGCCGCCAGTGAGGCCAACGGTGACAACGGCCAGCTTTGTCCAGAAGGGCCACTCTGTATGTGTGTGTGTGTGTGTGGGTGCAGAAAGAGAACAAAAAGAAAATGTTTAGGCATTGTTTTATGTGATAGGCAGTAGAGAGCAAATGTATACATATATATTTATTTGTGTTGTACAAACCAATCTTTCCATTGTTGACATCATCGGCGGCCCGCTCGATGAGCACACAGAGCGACCAGATGACGCAAAGGGCGGCCGCACAGTGGAAGAGCACCGTGCAGCACAGCCGGCGACGCTCAATGCTGGAGATGTCAAGGCTGCGCCACTGCGTCAACCGCAATGCAATCGATGAGAGAGGGAAGCCAAACAATGTGCACAGCAGAAAAATCAAATACATATATATATATTATATATATATATATACATATATATGTATGCGAGAGAGATAAATATAAAGAAAATAAATTAGTTTGAATACATATAAATATATAGATTGCCTAAGAGGGGTGACCTACCTCGTTGAAGGGCTTGATTTTGGTGTGCATGATGAAGGGGAACTTGCATAGTTCGCAGGAGTTGGTTGCCGATGCAGTTAGCCACTGCTGCAAGCACGCCTGGTGCACATACTTCAGACTGCCCGAGCAGTAGCAGGGCGTCAGCAGTGGATTCATTGAATCGCTTTCGCAGTGACAGATGCGGCAAATATCGCCGCTATTCTGTGAGGCCTGGCTGCTGCCCGAGCCGAATCTGCAATAAATAAATTGGGTCTTCATTAGCATGGCAAAAGTGGGAAATTTAAATGTGGGTGGCTCGTGACCTTAAACGGGATATTCAAACCAGATTACTTGAAGTGAAATGCCAGCCATTTGATGCCAGACTTTATTGACAGCTAAAAGAACCGCACAACAGACCCAGACCCGTACCCATTCCCGTGCCCGCAACCGGACAGCTACTAGCCAGATGTCTTTGTTCGATGTTTTAACAAAGGATTGCCTGGGGTCATGGCAGTGCCCGGTTTTGGGGGGATGCGGGGATCTGTGTGCCCGGGCCCCTTATTATGTCGATATATATATGCATATACTAATATTATTGTATGGATAAGCATTTTAACAATGCCGACTTTGGCCAGTAAACAAAACTGCATTTTTTGTTTGGCATCTTTTTTATGTGTTAGTTTGTTTGGCGTTTATATTCTGCAATTAAATGCAGTTTGATATTTGATAGAACTTATTTTATTTAATTTTTCAGTAGCATAATTGTATTTAATTTTTAATTCGGTGTAATTTACTGAATTATTATATTTCATTTTGAATTTATTGATATAAATATTAAACTTGTAATTTAATACATTTTCTTTATTTTTTGTATGTTTTGTGTAAGCTGACATTGGTCGACGTTAAATAAATAAATATCAATAATTCATTTGAGATAATAATAAAAATGTTCTGACTCGGATTCGACAGAAATTTGAGCAATAGTGTAATCTTCCAAGTAGTGGTAGTCAAATGTAAAACATAATAAATATCTAGCTAGCAACTGTAAAATATGGGCGAATGTAAATGATAAACTCGTGCCAGTTCCACAGAATAATAAAAAAAGAAACATCGCTCGCAGCTGTAGTCATCTGTTTTGGATGGTGCCTATCACTCACCCAACGCAACCCACCCACACACGCCTTTGTCAAACAAGTCAATCAGTTGACAACGCAATTTGTGGCCGATCTTGAACTGAATGCATATATGCAGATATAGTCACGTTTTTTGTCCAGAGGAGGGTGTATTAATACACTCAGAGAAAAGTGGTACAAAACCGAAAACCGTTTAAAGACCATAAACCCGTTAGCACTATTTTTAAACTGAACAGAATTAAAATCATTTAAATGTAAATTTCACATTCATTTAAAATATGATTGGCACTTATCTTCCCTTCCGCAAATATTATCGTTCAATTGGAGCTAATTAAAAACCTTAATGTTCCTTAATGTCAAATAAAGATATTATATTGGATTTGCACAGTATTAATACAAATACGAAAGTGCTTTGAAGATTGGGTGTTTTAAATTTCCTGACTTTTTAAAGGCAAGCCAGACGGAGTAGTCAACAGTTGGCTTTTCATGATTACCCACAAGTTTTCTATCGGGATCACATCTCTGATTTATGAATATCGATGTAGGCTATCAATATCATTTATGAAGCAAAAGCGATTGGATGTCCTCATTTTAACTATAGAGCAATTAGTGCAAATAAATTGAGGGAAAATTAAAGCCTAAATATGATATAATATGTGGCCTAATATGATATAAGGTTTTGGACAAGCCTTCTAAAAGCGCACTACTCAACTCAATCAAGAACATAATGAAATAATAATAATCCAGAATGATTTGTGGATTAAAATCCAAAATGCAAAACAAATTAATGTAATAAAGGCACTTCGTAAACGAGTAGAAGATATTTTAAAAACCAGACACGATGTGATACAATTTTAAATAAATAAAATTTATTAATTTAAAAAATACAAATAAAATAAATATTAAAAAATACAAAATGCTTCAATGTATCATTAATAGTTGTTCAGTTCAAGTCAAAACTCAAAATAAATCATATTTCATGCATATTTTATTTTCAATCTCTAATTCATATAAAAAGTAGTATATCAGTTTAGAATTAATAAAATAAACTGAGCTGTGGTTGTTGTGTACAAAATGCATAAGGTGTATTTAGTGTTTACACTTTACCTAAATTTTGAAATCAACTTTATCTGTCCGTTTTGGTAAACGTAGATAGTGAAAAACAATTTGAACAGAATTTGCGGACGACGAGCACTAAACTTAGCTTGTGCTAATTGACGCAATAAAAAAGCAATCAAATTATTTATTTGTATAGTGGCTTTTCTGGCTTTCAGTTCAATCTCTAATCAGTGTTTCCTAAAATTTTTGAATTCGGTTGAACTTTAATTAGATACACTTTATTAATGATGTCTCACTTTCTTAATAACAAAAATCTTTAGCATTTATTAGAAAATGCAGTATTGTTTTTAATATTTCCGAGCACAGAATTTTTTAAGAATCCCCTATTCGAAGAAATATGCATTATGCAACTAAATTAAATTTCAAACTGTTTGAAAACATTTTTCTTCAGAAATGCTTTGTTGCACTCAAACAATTTTTATATGTTATCCAGTGAATGGCAATTAAACTTGTCACGATTTTAATTTCAGTTTTAATGCCCATTGAGACAATGAGTAAAGTGGGATAGTGATTTTCTGCAAATATATGTGGTATATATTTTTAATCAGGTCAAAAGCCGAATCGATATAGTCCATACCCGTCCGTCTGTCTGTATGAACAATTCAAATTTGGAAAATACGTTGTCAAAAACCACGTACGGATCTAGTTTTCCTTATTTTATAGAAATCTGTCCACTGTTTAAAGGCCACAGCCTTACAATCGATACTTTGACATGGTAATCAAGATAGATCGCGTGTGGGTAATTATTTTCATATATACATTTGTATGTAATTTAGTCGCTAGCCGGTGATTCCAGTTCGAGCTTGTGAATAAAACATGCGCTTAAAGAGAGATTTAGCAATAAAGATAGGATATATTTAACAGCTGGGTGCAGGGTATATTGTATATCCCACTCGACTTTTTTGTCCGTGTTTTATTATTATGAATCTAATCTAAAAGAGTGCATTATATATTTTTGAAATTTCCAGTATTTGTTGTGTCTGAGGTATCAGTTTGCTCTTATTAACAGAGTGGCGCCAATTAATATTCAATTTGTCTATAAATTAGAATACTTCTGTTGAGGTGTCAAGGCTACGGGCGTCAGTTATAATTATGCCATTAATGAATAGGCAGCTGAGTGGCTGTCCAATTTCAGTTCAAGTTGCGTTTGGTTGTTGTCATAGCGAGCGCAATTAGTTGAGTGCGCCACGTGGCACTATCATTAGGTGGGCCGGGCGGGGCGATGGCCGGTCACGACCACACTAGTGTCTAACTACAGCGGGTGCTGGCCAATTGGCCAAAAATGAGAGGTAACCGATGTGGGCAGCAAAGAGAGGAACTTTTACTTTCCGCCTCAAACACGGCGCCATTGGATTTTAGAGTTCAGACAGCAAGTGCGTGATTGTGTCCAAGGACACAGCAGGACACACACACTCTCACACACACACACACACACACACACACAGTAGACACAGTCAGGCAGCCAAGCGTTTAATGCTATTGGTGTTGTTCCAAACTACTGCCGGTTGTCATCACATTTGTTGTGGGTCTGCGCCTGGGTCTGGAGGCCATGGTCACGAAGTATATTGAGTGTCCTTGGATCAATAAAACGCATTTGAAAAGTGTGGAACAGGAGCCACAGCAGGGCACCATACGTTTATAAATTTTATGTTTATTATGTACACAGAGAAAAAAAAACACTGTGCACCATTTCACGAGTGAAATTACAAATTACTGAAGTATTTAGAACTAATTTCAAGTTTAAAATTGATCTTAAAATTCATATTTTTTGTATAGATGCAAAGTGCTTGTGGCAATTAATGTAGCATCAAACTCGTATTCATATTAAGCATTTTTTATTTCCCCAACGATTCCCAATAATTCGTTGGCATTACTTGTTTTCAAGTTGCTCTGCGCTCGTTTTGAGTAAACCACTACAAAGTCAAATATTGTTTATTTAAATTTGCATGCTTGACTGTATTTAAACACATTTTTTCCCCTCATGTGTTTCTATCTATATCTTTAATCGGCACATTTTCTGTATACATACGTAAACCGCGTTTAGTTGGTTGGTTATCCTTTTGGGTATCTGGAGCCCATTTATATGCACACATATATCTCAACTATGATGGCTGCCAATTTTGTGACTTCATTGGTTAATAGGCTCAGGAGCCAAAATAACACAACAATGGGCGCCAGACTGGCGACATTCCCCTTCTGCATTTGTATACATAATCTTTTATAGCTGAGAATGCTGAAGGAGGCTGATGGCTGCCACCACTGCTGAGTTTGATGGGTTGACACAGCCGATGTTTGTTTGCGCAATAAACAAATTTCGCTTAATTAGTAAATACATAAAAATCATGTCACACATAAATTAATGTCTGTGCCACTTACACACAATAAACACACACACACACCACACCAGAAGAACGAACAAAGGAAACACAATTCAGCTTAGGAAACGTATTGTCAAATTTATCGATTCCACAGATTAATCCGTTTTTTAACCCGCGGATCACATACCAGAAACAAGCAGCACAAGAAACAAAGGGTCAATGCTTTGGTCAATCTTATTTTATTTTTAAATATGCCTCTTTATTTTGGACTTGAATTGGTTTATTTTAATTTAGACATAATGAATATGGCTGTATATTTGGTATTTATCGCAGCTCTTAATGGCTTTTATGGCGACAGCTATTTGGCAAACTTTTGGATATATACTTTATATTAGAGTATAGCTTACCGCTTATCGCTTTGATAAGATAAGCCTTAATACCAAACAGCAATAAAAATGTATGAAAGTACGTAAATGCGTGCGCATTTATAAAAAACAATAGGGAATTGGTTGTAGGACGGCGAGTAATAAAAAAATGGGTTTATTTCTCAACCCAGGCTATAGAAATTCAAGTGTATTCATTTGACTTTATTATTTATTGCAATGCGACTTATAAATCCCCATACCCACAAAGTAAATGTTATTAAACATTTAGGATTTGAACAGTATATCATTTAGCAGCGGGTCACTGGCTTCTTTCCCATCCTTTCAATTTTTAATGATCCTGAGATCGCTTTTGGTTGATATGCTAGCAATGAAACCACAGCTGTTTTGGCATTCTCCTATTAATTACAAGTTTTATTATTTTAAATGCTACTTGAGCAGAAACTTCTTTGTTTGAGTGTTATATTTTTTTAATTTTCAAAGAAGTGCAACATATGACATATGCATCGACATGATTACAATAGTTTGCTGAAGTATCCAGATCTTTTTTTCTTACTCATTTGTGCACTTAAACAGAGACTGGCACACATCGGCAACTAATAAAACGTGGACTGAGTTGGTATACAACCAATAATTGTAATAAGCAAGCAAACGCATACAAAACTATCGCATTTCAACTTTGGGACAGGTGCAAATTTCAACAGAGCTAAAAGAGAAAACAAAGACAGAGATAAATATATAAATACAAATACAACATTTGTTTTCTTTGTTGTAGTTTTATGTCAAGCTTCCGTTTGCAACAGAAAGCACTTGATTTGTTGCTGTTGCATACCTTTTCGAAACGGCTTCCGCAGCCCGCTTTGCGTGGTGTCCAAACATGTACGAATATATACCATATGTTTATACATATACATATATATATGAATATGTATATAAAGGCCATATTAATATGGGCAATAGAAATGCGCATGTATTCGGTTTCATGTGTAATAATCAGTGAGCGGGATATCAAAGCAATCAACAATTCAATCAATTGTATTACTCGAATAGAGTTTGTCCCCTGCACATGAGACATGAGGTAATTAATAGCCCCCTTCGGGGGGTGGGGGTTATGGATGTCATACTACCATGGTGATTGTGATTGTCATTTGAGTCGCAGCATGCGTAATAATTTCGAATGGAATGACTTGCAAAACAATATACAAATAATATTGTTTGTTTTTGGATTATCACTCAATTAGTACTTCTCAAAAGTGTACAAAAAAGAAGATGAAGAAGCAGAGCAACTTAATAAAGCAACAAAGATATGTGCAAACAAATATATATATATATATATACATATATTTGGGAGTGTCATCAATTTAGTTCGCTTTTGCTTTGCCTTTTTTATACCCTGAACCCATTGAAAATGGTTAAGAAGGGTATAATGGTGTTGTGCAGTGTATGCAACAGACAGTAGGAAGCACCTCTGAATCCATAATCCGTAGATCACGATAAACAGCCAAGTCCGATCTAGCTAGAGACTTGGTATTCGCAATGTATAAAAATCAATCTTATTTAATTTTATCGATAACTGACTCTTTCTCTCGAAGATCTATTCATTTCCAATTTCCAAAAGCAATAAAAGCCACAATTTCAACGGCAGATGCTTCTAATTTCACACAATAAGCCACAAGAACAACAAAATGCGCTGTTTTTTTTAATGCATGTTCATGCTTATGTTGAGTTTGAAAGACTTTTAAAGTGAGATTTGGCAATAAAAGTAAAATATCTTTAACATGCTGACTGCTGGGTTATCGTAGAAGAACACTCGACTACATAATTTTTACTTGTTTTTTTGTTTTGTTATTATTGTCTTTAACGGTGCTTTGTTTTGCTTATGGATTACATTTCACATTTTCTTATTTGTGTTGTCACTCAATTTTAAGACAACTGGTTTGGTAAAAATATTTTACTTTTGCTTAAACTCTTTCTCTGACAAGCAAACCGCGTTACAAATCAATCAGCAATGGTATGTATGTAGTAAAATAAAAAAATAAGTGAAATCCATACAATTTGAAAGATATCACGTTCTTTCTTTCGTACGTTGATCCGCTCACGTACGAACCACACGGACATGTAGCGGGAGAAGAAAAGGTATAGGTGTGCACTTAAAGCTCAACGAAGCGTCAAGGTCATTGTGCAGTCACACACATACACACACACACACACTGTCTCTCTCTCTCTCTCAAATACTTGGAGTGCACAGCAATCGCCAAAAAATTAATTAATTTTTAATTTAATTTATTCCTTAACAACTGCGATTTTTAGCCTACGCGGATGTCGAAAGGTGCGAAGACGGAACATTGCCGAGTGATCGAGCAGTTCGTGCACGACTCGGATTTTACAGCATTGCCAAAATGCATCAGATTTACCAATACTTATAAATGAAAGCAAGTCACTTTTTATTCATTAGTTAATGAAATTCATTTGATTTCCGCTAAATAAATTTGTTTTACAAATGTATAAATATATTGAATATGTTCAATTATGAATCAATTTTTATTTATTTCCCTTGGGGTTTTCAAAGATATAAAAAACGAAAACAATTCAAATCAGAGTGGGATCCCCCCTAATAGGAAACCACACAACATTTGATATAATTATTGTTGCACTCGTGAATGTTACCATTATCAGTTCATACTTCGTACTTTGACAAGTTTATTAGAGCTTGTGTAAATATTTGGGCGAATTGGCAAAGCCGCTTCACAAACAAGGAACAAAAACACAAGTAAATATTTATCAGCAGCAACAAGATTTCCACAGCATTTGCTCAGATATTTAGATTGTGTGGCGCTGATAAGCGGATAAGTTCAGGTGTGGACATGTTAAGTCTTTGTGGTCTTAAAGTCTCTCACGCAGTTGACTGGCGTGTAAATTAAAATGACGCCATAATTACGGTCAAGTTAAATGTGCAACACTAGAAACACATGAATGAATGGCTAAATGATTGGGGCGGGGAGGGGCGGTGTGTATTATAATCGAGAGTTGAGATTGTAAATCAAAGCAATTAGACGTCGAGTGTCAGCTGTCACTCGATCGTCTTTATATATGCGCATATTATTCTAAGAATTTGCATATCAATTGAAACGCTCCATTAACACCTATATCACATCACATCGAAGTATGTAAATTTAGTCGTAGTACAAATAATTAAATTATTTATACATATTCAGTTCTATCTCTTTCTGTGTTCAGCTGCTATTCATATGCTTATCAGTTTAATTGCCATCATTAACATTAACGATATGGGATTACATTATTAACCTTTTTTTTTTCTTTTTTTTGTCTGATCAGATCGGAAAGATTGAATCAACGGCGGCTTCTGTTTTTAAATAGCGGTGACTAATCAGTTCTAGCCAAAAGTGGAATTGAAATGTTGCCAAATTTCGTGTTATCCCTTCAAATTTAATCAAGCTAAAAATAAAATGAAAAATAGCTACCATATTATAAAATAATACAAAATAAAAAAGATAAGAAAACAAAGCATCTACTATACTTTTATTTTTAATTTAATGTAATATATTCTTGTATTTCTTTGTGTCAACTGACTTTAGTTGGCGTTAAATAAAAAAATAAATATATTTTTTGTTTAATATTTTGCCCCAAAAAGAAAATGACCTGCTTATCACTGCATAATTTAGACAGTTTCGAATTGATGAGCGACAACGGTTGGCAAATTTCTGACATTTGGCAACACTTCGAAACTCACCTGACATTTGTGTAATGTTGACCGGACCCGCCTGTGCTCCAATCGACGTGCTCAATATCCGATGTGGCTTTAGGGTTTTCGCACGACATTCTTGGCTGTGTGTGTATGTGTTTCAATTGTTGTTGTTATTCCCGTTTTTTGTTGCTGATGTTTTATGCTTTGCATTCAAAAGGATGCTTTAGTTTTTGGAAAAATCTGGTCACTCTCCTTTTCGTTTCTTTTTTTATTGTTGTTGACCGCCGCCTTTGACCCTTGCTAGGGGCCTGGGCGCTGCTCTCGATAAACGATACACGATTTGTGCTTTTTGTTATTGTTATTGCTGTTGTTATTTGTATTTGTATTGGTGCATTTTTGTTTGTTTTCAAATTGCTGCTGCTGCTGATTTATATTTTTGTAGCAAACGCCTGCCTTGATTGATGATGCTTTTCTTGTTTTTTTTTTCACACTCGTTCGTTGACTTCACGGCGTTTTTGTTTTGACCGGAGCTTACTTCGATTTTTAGCAAAAGTAAATTACTAAATATTTATTGCACTTTGACGTGCGTTGTTTATTTTTTAGGCAGTGAACTTCAATAAATCTCTCTTCGAGTTCCTTTGTGTGTGTGTGTTTGTTTGTTAGTATGTGTGTGTGTGTGTGTTTTGTGCGTGTGTCTATTATTATATATTCTGCTGATGCACAAATGTATTATTTAACTTGATTTACAAATACGCAATTACTCGAGCAAATAATGCCAACCTATGCTTGCTTTGCGCTAGGTTGCACATATTTCCATAAATTTCGGAATCGGAAGCAATCTGCTCAAATTACAACTAAAACAAAGACATTTTTGACTCAACCTGCGACAGAAACGCACTTGCACAAACGAGGGCTGCGACAACACTGACAGTGTGGCCGCATGCCGCAAATGTGGAAATTCCTACGCTACGCTCTGCCAATCGATTATCGTTTGCGTTATCGACTTTAACGATGGTCACGATAAACATCGATATTTTATGATAATTGAATATTTATTTTCGAGAATTTTGCTTGATTTGCATTTATATACTTCACATAAATTCCTCGATGGCAGTGGGAACTAACAACAGCAACGATTTGCTGAAGCAAATGGTAGTCGAAAACTCCAGCAACAGAGATTTGAACGATCTCAAAAAATTGTTTGCCAGCGAAATTGGAACACCAAGAAAAATGGATCGCATAAAAAGCGTGCCGGATCTCATCGATTGCCTCGAGCGCAGCGATCAAATGAACGAGGATACTGTGGAATCACTGCGATTATTTGGGATCTACATAAAACAAGAAACTTCCACATTGCAGGCCATGAACTATCGGGAACAAAGATTGGCTGAGGAGTTGCAACAAAGGCTGCATATAAATCCACAGCGCACTCCACAGCCATTTGCTACAGCTACACAACACTACGTGAATCCTGCACAATTTACTGGTGCGAAGCGATCCGCTGTCTACAATAAAATCGCCAAGGAATTAGGTCGCTCTTGGCGTAGTTTGGGTCGCCGGCTGTGCGTAGGCGAGGGTGAAATGGATGAGATAGAGGTGCGTTATCCGCATGATTTAAAATCGCGCATTTTGCGCCTGCTGGAGACGTACGAGGAGGACGAGTGCCATGATCCTAAGCAGCTGCTGCTGCACCTATGCCGGGCACTCGCCGAATGCGGCCGTAAAGATCTGCGAAAGGCAGTGGAACAAATTATGTCCCACTAAACACAACATAACTGCGATTCCATCTTTAAGAATAAAAACATACACGTTCGTTTTGTAACCTTAAGTTTTTAATTATATTATATTTTTCGTATTATTCCAAGAGACTAAAAAAGCGGATCATTTTTGATAATCAGCTCCACTTTTCTGATAACAATGTGGATTTTCTCGTTTGTTTTTTTGTTTTTGTAGCATATTTTATCTTTTACGGTGCTATAACCAGAAATTAAGTCAAACACAAAATAGCTAAAACTGATGACAAATTTTGAAGAGCACAACGCATATTTGTTGTTGCCGTGGTTTTACAAAGTGTAGATCGATTTGACACTCGATCCCTGCTTGACCATCGTGTCCTTGTGCAGCTGATAATGCAGCAAATTCTGACGTCCCAGACGCAAAGCATCGCGCAGTTTGTGTCCAATTTCCAGAGCGGCCTCCTCGTTGTTGCCATTGGCAGTCCAAATAGCTGAAAAATCCAATCAAACATTGAGTATATATATTCGAGTATATAGTATATCGGTTCTCTTACATATCTTGTTGCTTTTGCCACGAATATTGACGACAGCGCCGCAAATCTGATCGGAATGATCAAATGCTTCTCCAATCAAGCAAAGCAGCTAAGAGATGAAGGAGGAGCATTGAAAATTAAGTATATAAAATTAAATGAAATATTAATGGGTAATGAGTCAACGTACCACATCGAGCCACAAGTTATCCAAATCATTTTTGGAACTTTTGTTAAGTGTGATCACCCAGCGACCACCCTGCTTATTGGCAGCATCCTCCCACATGGGACTGGAGAAAAAGGAAACCAAATAATGATTAATTCTTGCAAGGATAAACAGATCAAATAAACTACCGTATGCCCTTCTTGAAGAGGGAATAATCGCTGCCCAGTTTGATCTCCGATGGAGGCTTAATGTGATTGTATAGACTCCAAAAGTCTTCGACGGCGTCGAAGCTGGTGATTTCATTTAGCATATCCTCCCAAGATTTGGTGCGATCATTCTCCAGATACCAGAGGGTCCATGTGTTTTGCAGCGGGTGTTTAAACAAATGCTCGGTGCGCACAGCTGCCCCGCCATCATCCGACTGCTGTTCCTCAATGTCCAGGGTCGTCTTTAGTTCCTCCTTGTTGTTGCCACCAGTGACTTCGACGGCGGCAGCTGGAGGAGCAGTCGCTGCTGCTGCTGCAGCGGCAACAGTTGGTGGCGTCGATTCTGGGCGACCAGGTGCCACAGTCACCTGTTCATTGCTTGCAGCCACAGTGCTGCTCTATAAAATAAAAATAAAATATAAAATTAGCAATCTTGTTTGTGTTGCTGCTTAAAGCAAATACTTTTGTAGGAATTTGATGATTACTTTGAACATGGACTTGGGATTGGCAAAGTTCTTCATTCTGTGAAAGTCGCTCTGCATGTTGTTGAGAATATTTTTCGAGGCTTTCGCTGTTTACTGTTGTTGTTGCTGCTGGGGAGAGCGAGCTTTTACGAGATGTGTGCTGTGCTGTGCTCAAGAGAGAGAGACGCGACGATCGCTGATTTACTTGCTGCTGCTTGTTTGTTTGCTTATGTGTGTGCGAGCGTGAAGCTTTTAGTTTGTATGCATGTATATAAGGGCCGGGTACACTTATTGCTTGCAGTATTTTTTTTCTGATTCTCCCGTTGTTGTTGCTATTCGGTCAGCGAGAAGCTGTGCTGCTGACAAATAAAAATTTTGATTTTTTTGACACTACACTGACTTTATTTCTTTTGGAGAGAAGAAAAATATATTAAATAAAACTTGGTCAGTGAATAATATTTTACTTTCAATAATAAAACACGAATCTTTTTCTGAGTTAGAAATTAAGCAAGAGAAATGAATGTGTTGCTTGCACGATAAAATTTACGACTACACAATAAGCAAATTCAACGCAGACAAACGAACGCACACGTACACACACGCACAACTGTCAGAATTTGGGCAGTCTGCTTGGATCAGTTTTTTTTCTTAGTTTTTGAACACTTGTAAGAAAAAAGGGTTTTTTTATTTGACAACGATTAACTGCAATAAGCTAACGAACTGAAATAAACTGTTCATTTGTCGTTTGCTGCTGCAATGAAAGTGGCGCGGACGCGTCGTAGTCGGCATGGCAGAAAAAAAGAAGAAAGAAAAATTAACTGTAGTTTCTCTTGCTGGCAGCTATTTTACGCTCTTTATTGCTCATTGCAGTAATTTACTGTTTTCTGTTTCTGCTGCTTTTCACCTACTTTTTATGCTGCACACATGCACACATAATTACAGCTACAAATTCACACACATATATATATATATATGGCAAACACAAGAGAACGCGAATTGTATGAGTGTGCAACCGCTGCGAATTCCAGCGACACTTTAGAAAGAATGACGACAGAAGTGGACGCACAGCGTGCTTTTAAGAGCAAGAGAGCAAGCGAAAGCCCCGCAGCAACAGCAGTAATATATGCAAATGGTGAGAGAGTTAATTAGTAAGTTAGCGCGAGAAAAAAAACATTTACGATTTATGTATAAGAATTTACTACACTTTATTAAGTTAATTACGGAACGAAAGAGCGAAGTGTGAACGTGCGTATATTTTAAATTGTATGAAAAGAAAATGCAAATTTTGAAAATGCTAGCGATGACTTGCCACGCCAGCTGCACTCATATACTGTTCTCTATACCCCTTGCCACCCGCCCTTGCCCCTTTCTCCATTCTGTCTATGTCTTGTGCAACAGCCCTGTTTATCGACGACCCTGCCACACGGCTGGAAACCATGCGGTAAATGCTATTTGTCTTTTCTTACCTTTTCGCTCTCTGACACTACCATTTTGTCAACGGAGAGTGTATTTTTTTAAAATACTATATACGCACTCGATGGGCGTACTAAAAATCGCGGTTAGTTTTGGTAAAACGTTAAATAATTTCGTCTGGCTAACTTTGTAAGTTCAATACAGCGTGACCGCATCCAAAGCGGCCTATGCGTATTTCGTATTATTTTGGTATTTTTCTTTTCAAAATTTAGCAGTAATTTTGCCATTGCTCCTACTGGGCATACTGTTTTTTGACAGCTGGGTCGTACGTCGATAAATTTGCCCTCCAAACCTTTGTTTTATGTTACCAGGCTGTTAAATAGTAAAGCTTAATGTTATCTCGAAAGAAAAAAATAAATAAAATCCAGGCTGACTATTTAATACACTTTAAATTGTAATTTGTTTATTGCTGCTTCTTTTTGGCTTGCTCCGATTCGGCATTGACGTTAAGTTTGAAATCGATGGGTTTGTCGTAACCCATAATGCGCACATAATGTTCGGGATCATCAAACAAAACGGGATCAACAAAAAGCGGACGTTTCTTCACCAGAAATGAGGTAAACATACCGGGTACCTCAGGCACTGTAACATCGCTGGCTCGAAACTTTGTCTGCAAATTAATAAATAAATAAAATATAAAATTTACTTTTATTCTCTCTCTCACTTTGATCTTCAGCAGTATGATGGATATCGTTGTGGCCGTATATTCATCTGTGACGGTATTATAATGCAGTTCCGTTACATATTTTTTGGTGATGAAGTGCAGCAGCAAAGGCGTCACAAAAGTGAAAAATCCCCCGATTGTGCAGAGGAAAATGCCCATGCCTGTGCCACCGATTTTCATGCCTTGCTCAAGCAGAATCGGTTGAGCTGCAATACCCACCAAACTGGTGGTCAGCGAAAAGAGCTTGACGATTTTCATGCGTGGTGCCAAAGTTCCGTAATAGATGCGTTTCATATTGCCGCCGTTGTCCCCAAAATCTTTCCCAGCTGCCTGCGTTGCTAGCCATCTTTGCTGATCCAGGTGCTGTTTTTGTTGTTGTTGTTGCCATTGTGAAGAGTTGTTTAGCACTGTTCTTGTCCAGCCACCAAATCCTTTGCTGGACTGCAGTTGAGCGTGGAGACTTGTATTTGACAGTAGTTTAGCAAGTTGTCTGCCGCACGGCAGGGCCGAGCGTATTGTAAGCATTTAATATAATTTCTAATAAAAAATAACTTGATTTAGTGCTTTTAGTTTCGTTTTTGTGCTCGGCACCTACGATTATTGAATAACAGCACACATTTTCAAAACAGCTGTGCTGTAAACGCAAATTGGGATGTGTTGGCTGACAGTGCTCAATTTGCGCTGCGTGCGTGTCAACGTTGCAATCTGAATGCTTATTTGATTTGAACTTAGAGCGCCAAAATAATTTAATATTGAACTCATATTGTATTTTTTGCATTTGAAATTTGATTACCATGAAAACCGTAAATGCTGCTAGCGGAATATTTGTAAATGCCAAACAGCATCTATTATTTTAACAACACCAACAATGATGTAATAAAGGATAATTGATACGAAAAATTTCCACAAGCTCCTTATTGTATATATATATGATATATATACTTATATATATATGTATATACTTGAATCTTCTTAGAGGCAGTATGCCATTTTGCACGCATGCTATTGCACTTGATTAACAATCAATTTTTGGGGCGTGGCCATCGAGGCTGCAATAATGTGCATGTTATGAAAACCAAACACGAAATAGCGCATGTAAATTCGCATTAATATGCTTGAATTAATGGCAATCGACACATGCCACAATAAAGGGGTGATAAATACATTCATATGTATATATATATTTAGGTATATGTATTTGCATAAGTGACATGCTACATGCAATTTGTCGCTGTTGTCGCAAACCGCAATTTTTTAATTTATTTGCCTTTTAATTGTTGAAATTATATTGACCACTGACCAGCTTATGGTTATTTGCCACAATTTTCAATCTTTGCAAAAATTGCTCAAAACATTAAATCATAAATTATGCCAAGCATAGACAAACATTAATATACCCATAAAACTATTTCCAGTAAATTAACTAATCGGATTTTCCTTTATCTCTTGTTGTTATTATTATTATTTTTGAGTATTATTACAACCAATGTTATTACTATACCGAATCGGATTTATTCTTTTCTTGTTTTTTCTATTGGTTTCTTTAAATACTTTCAGATTTCTAGTTATTATAACAATTATTTATTATTCTATAATCCATAACTATGTCAACTTCAAATCGCTTTAAGGCCAACAGATGCAAAATTCAAGCATTTATCTGCGCTCAGCAGATAAATAATAATAGTCAATTTTCAAAGTGACCAAAACTCATATTTGAGTTTGATTTTAAGTTGAACTCCTCCCCACCCACTCCAATTGCACTCCATAGCGCCATCTATTGCTGAATCGGTCAACTGGTCTTCTGACATGTGCTGTTCATGCCATGCCCCGCACCCCTCTCTATGAACCTGACAGCAATGGGAATCCTTTTGTTATCCGTGCCTTTTGTTGTCATTTCATTATTGTTATTTCATGCATCGGATTCATTCGTCGTCACACACCGACCCCTCCCCCTCACCCTACTCATAGTTTGTTGTTGCTGCTTGGCAATAGTTTGGCCAAAAATTTCACATGCAGACGAGCCAAAATAATTCATTGCAAATAAAAAATGTGCAAGAGAGATAGATAAATAGAAAGAAAGAGTGAGAGAGAGAGAGGGAGAGTTAAAGAGGGAGAGAGAAAGACCGATGGATAAGTGCAGCAAGGCATAAAGAGAGGTGGAGTTCGGGGGCATGGTGGAGTGGGAGTGGCAAATCGCATATTGCAAATACAAATTTCGTTCAATTTATTATTGGTCCCTACTCCTTTTTGCATATGTGTTAGCCGTAACTGATTAAAATATTTAAGTTTTTGATTGCATTCGCAATTTGCTTAATTTGATTTATGCCAACATATGTATTTTATGCTTGATTATTAATTGATTTTATTATGGATAATAATTTAATTAATGTGCGCAATTTTTATGAAACAACTCAACACTGGCTCAGAAAAGTGCTCATTTACAAAAAATAACTCAAGCAAAATTGACTCAAGCATTTGTTTGACGGTTCGAGCCGACTCCTGCAACAAAGTTTTGTGTTCCATGGCTGCTTAGGGGAAGCAACGAACTCGCATACAAAAAGCGTTGTGTGTATCCTGTAAAATGCAACATGTTGCGTACGGTTCGATTGAATTTATACGAGTTGCGGTACCATTTTGGCTGCAACTTGAGCGCAACTTGATTGCAACTTGAGTAGAACTCACGAAAGATTCAAAACTGATGTTTTAATTAGCCAAGTTAAACGAGTAAGGAAAATGAGGTGTAATCGGATTTAGTTGCTTTTGCTTTGAGTGAAAACCTTTGTCAGTGCTCAAAAGGCAACTGTAAATGCAAATTTAAATTTAAATTTAAACGTCATTACAATTAATATTCTAATGAGCCAGGTTTCTTAACAGTAAAGTCGAACAATATAGGTGCGAGGAAATCAGTTAAAAAATTCACACGCTCAAATAAAAGAAGTTTGAATCGTAGTAAATTGTGTACACCCCTCCCCTCCCTTCTTCAGCAGGACCTGAAATGAATTATTTCAAATTCACATTAACACACGCAGCAGACAGAGAGTTAGGGCACACACGTGCGTGTGTGTGAGGGAGTGAGAGCGAGACAGAAACAGGAACAGAATCAACGACGCATGCAGTTTCCATAGCAAACCAAAGAGAGAGAGGAGATAGAGAGAAAGAGAGAGAGAGAGGGAGAGAGAGAGAGAGAGAGAGAGAGGGGTGTGAGTGTTGCGAAATGCTAAACTAAATGCTGCATTAATTACAGACTCTAAACTATGCACATATTTAAAAAGAATGCAAAACAAAAATGTGACCAGCGCACACACAAACCAAGCTCCTCAAATATGCACATTGCAAATACAAAAAAAAAAAATATATATATATATACATAAATAAAACGAATTCGTCGCTCACACAGGTGGTAAATATGAAATACTCATATGCATATCTAGCTGCCTATGAAAATATGCCCCATTCATTGTCAGGCATTCGAATGGCAAGTTTTTTCATATTTACCTTCCTTTTTTCTGCGCATAATTCATTTTTTTGGCGCCGCACTTCGCTATTATTTTATTTCGTTACGATACGTTACAATTTAACGGTTTTCTTTTTGTCCTTGTTGCTTTTGTAGTATTCCATAAATTGGTAGTTCATTTTGTGCACACTTTCGCATGGATAGTTAGTAAATTGGTTTATAATTTATACGCCTTACCGCGTGCCCAACGAGCCTGACTCATAATTCTAAACGTTTAATAAAGACAAATGTGCAGCAAGTGGGTCAATTTTGCGAGGCCACATAACTTTTGAAATATATGAGTGCGTGCAGCAAGTACATGGCTGTAGCTAAATTTGCCCAATTTCAAATATATATTGCATGCATTTTGATTTTAATTACACTTGTGGTTTTGAATAAGCAACTACAAATAATGATATGTTTGTGGTATATTAACAACATACTTATTTGCGCTGGTCAGTAAATGCTACACATTTCTTTTTGATCTAGTCAATCGATAAGTTGTCGTTAAGTTATCGCTTCAGTGCGCAATCGAGTTTACAATTGTCACAATGCAAATCTAATTGATAAACACAAAAATAAATAAGTGCAGCCAAATTGTTAGGATTTTTCAAGCGTTAAACAATTTTTAATTAAAGCGTAGTTTTAGCAATCAGCAGCCTTTGGCGTTTAGTAAGAGACCAGTTGCAAAGCTGCAGATTCGGTCTCTTCTAAATGATAATATGCTTATAGTAAGTGAGTAGCGTACCTATTTGAGCTTGCCAATCGATAAATAGTACTTTAGTTATCGCTTCAGCGCGCAATCGAGTTCATAATTGATACAATGCAAATCTGATTGAGAGATACGCAAAAATATAAGTGCAGCAAATTTGTACAACTTTTACCTGAAATTAACAATTTTTAATTAAAATGCTGTTCTATTAAACTGCAGCCAATTGTCCCTATTTTGCCAAGCTGCTTGCTTCGGCCCTTTTCCAATTTTCTATAACCAACTTTTGTAGTTATATATATTCTTTTCTTGTTATATCTCCTTGGCGACGTGAGCAGTGCGCAAGTTTCACCGCTTCTACTAAAATAATTACTGACAAAGCCTTAAATATTAAATTACACAGTTATTTATTTTTGCAAGGGCAAGAAGCTGCAACTAGTACTCGACACTGTCCTCTGCTCTTCTTCACTCCACTTCAGGCTGCAATGTCCTTGTCCGTGTCCCTGCTCTCGTCCTTGTCTGTGTCCGTGTCCTCGTCTATTCAAATGCCTTCTCTCCTAGTTGCCACTGTGCAGTGCCACAAGCTGGTGTTTACTTTGCGGTTATTTTGAGGCAACGAAGTTGCACTTTTAACATTTGCCAGCCAGCGAAAGGAGGTTGTCCAAATGCGGCTGCGGTTGTCAATGTGGTTGTCAATGTGGTTGTTAGCTGTGGCTGTAGCAGTAGATATGGTTCTGGTTCTGGCTTGGTGTCATCGCTATTGACTGCCTGTCGCGAAATATGCTTAGTTGCTTACCGTAATCTAATGCAAATGCAGTGAACCACAGGAGAGCTGACTGTGTTTGTACCATGAGCACCTCGAAAACGAGTAACAAGGGTATAATGGTTTTGTGCAAATGCAGATGGAAGCATCCTCGACCACAGAAAGCTTTTCTATTCCTAATCAAGATCAACAGCCGAATTGATATAGCCATATCCGTCTGGCCGTCTTTGTGAACTGTGCAGGGTATATCGAAGTCGATCTCGCTCGTCTACAGCATTTCTACTTCTTACTCTTTTTTTTTTTGCTGCTCAGCGCACCTTGAAGTGTAACTTTATTAGGGTGCCTTCAATTTCAATAACTAACGAGGAGTCAAGAATGCTTTTATATCCTGTGCAACGCAGAGAAAGTTTCATTTCCGTTTCAATAAAGAGCTAATATTCTTGAGTCGCTTCAGATATGTTAAGGACTTAACAGTCGGTATTTAAGTCAAGGTTTAATTTAATCAAGTGTATCCACTAGTCAGACTCCCTCTTGACTGGAGCACTCATTGTATGCCTGTCTAGATGCATCTGGGTGTCTTTCTTCGTTTTTACTTCTCGACCTTCAAGCTGTCTGCCAGCATTTAAATCAAAATTAAACCCCGAAAATAAGCTCGTAACGCAGTGGTGGCAAAGTGGGCGATGAAGCGGCATTTGTAGCATGCAACTGTCAAGTGTCTAAACTCGAATTTTAGTCATCGCCGTTCACTGTTCGCTGTTGTTCTACGTTGCGTATACGAAACGTTTCTGTTTATGTGTTTGTCCTGCGTTGCAGCAGACAGGGTGTGTGTGGTGATTTAATAAAAATAGATGAGTAAACTGGCGTTACAGTTAGAGTATCTAAACATTGCCCCAAATTTTAGATTTCTTTTTACTATACTTTTAGTGGTAAACGTAACTCAACTTATTATTTGGGAAGTATATTTCGAATTTTTATTTTTCAGGGTGCTGTTTTCTGTATATAAAAGAATTGTTATTTCTACTTATACCTATATTGCTTTTTAATGACTTTCAACTGAGCTAAGGCAACAGCTAAACAGTAAAATAAAAGCCGAGTCAGTTAATTTCATAACTCGTTCCTGAATCTTAGAAAGAAACTAGAAATTTCATTTATAATTCTTAGAAATGCATTTCTTAATGGTAGAAAGTATTTTAAAAATTAACAAAAACACCATTTTGCAAATTTAGAGCAAGCCATCCTAAAGTTTTCTTCATAGGTTTAGAGATTATTTCTAAAAATAAGAAAAACTTTCTAGTTTTTAAGGTTATTTTCTAAAAATCAGTGCGATTTTTTTTCTGAGTGTACACTCACATACATCGTCCTAGACTTCATTGGCTTTGTGCCTTTCCCAGCTCACTTCAAGCGTTACAAATTCAGCTTTAAGCGTTCTGACGCTAAGTAGTTGATGGGTGTTGGTGTGTTATAGAGTAACAGGAGCAGTAGCTGCATCAATAGCATCAGCAGCATCAGATGCTCCACACTTCGCTGGCCACCAAGGACATGCACATTTGAGTGCACTCCTACATTATGTTTTTAGAACATATCAAAAGTTATAGTTAAAGAGTTACCGACTAGCACACACATATTTTGGTTTATGTGTAGTGGAATATTTATATGTTTATGTATATATATATTTCTATATATTTATTTATATATATATGTATATATATATTGGCCCCCCATTGTCGCAGCACATCTCCTTCCGGCACTTTGGCTTCGTTGCCTGCTTGATTCTTGTCTACTCGCTTCAGTTCAGCTGGAAGCTAGAAGCTGTGTTCCATGTCCTAGTCGAATACGCATCCTTGAAGCTAAATTGAAGTGTTTGCGCTGAGCGCACAAGTGGCCAAAATGCGCATGAAAATGACTTTGAGCTGCATGAAATTTCTGACAGCGTCGAAATGTCGATGAGCGTTGCATGCAACAGCAACACCAGCAGGAGCAACGGGACACACGTCGCCTATAGAAATGGAAATGATAATGGAAGCAGAACCAGAAGGTGGCAGGGCCACGAATTGTTGTAACAGAAACAGGAAAAGGAATATGACTTTAATATTGCATTTTGCTCATATGTGTACACTCAGTAAAAACCCCACTGAATTTGAAAATCTCGCTCAAAATTGGAAAGATTTGCTCGTTTTTGGAAATTATTTCCAAATATAAGAAAAAAAATTGTAGAAATTGGAATTGCTTTCCCTAAATCGACAATCGACGAAAATCTGATGTGCTTTTTCAATACCAATATCAATATCAATATCAGCAACAATAAAGCTTAATTTCGAATTCTTTTCACACTTATGAAATAAAAACTCTGAACATTGGTAATTTTTTTTTTAACATTTTAGAAAAAATGTACAATTAAATTAAGAAAAGAAAGACCATGATTAGAAATATACTTTCTTAAAAATAAGGTTTGTTGCCTTTAGCCGCAAAAGTAGGGCAGACTTCTAAAATTCAGCCCACTTTTTTTTTCTGAGTGTACAACAATTTCTCGCCCAACACGGCATGTACATAATACAGGAATAATAAATAACTAATGAATGAAAACCACAATTTAAATTGAAAGGCTTATGTTGCTGCTGCTGCTGTTGCAAGGGAGTTCGTGGCAACCGAATGCCAATTAGTTGCTACTTCAACTGGTGCTGCTTCAGCTTTCGGCTCTTTAAATCTCAGCTTGTCTGTTTGGTGAGGTTAAGTCTTGCTTAAGCGAACTTTATTCATTAGCTGTGGCGCCCCCCAACGTTTTATTCCCACAAAATCCAAAAGACATCAACAGAACTTGTGGCACTCGTAAGCGAAAAAAGTTTCTTATGAAATTTAAGCAAGTTGTCATAAAAATGTTCGCACCCAAATCGCATTACAAGAAACGAGCCACCCAACCTCAACCAACTACCCACTAAATAACCCTAGCGAATGCACCGAATACCCAATTTCACAGCAAAGTTCTGGGGCCAAAATCCACTGCGGTTGCAACTTTTGCTCTTTCCGGTGGTAAGTACGAAGGCCGGAGACGGAGATGTCCTCCTGGCTGCAGCTGCAGCTGTTTCTACAATATTGCTATACTGTTGTTAGTCACAAGTTTTTCGGCTGCCACAATTGACACCTTTGCTCTGTGAGTGAAGTGAACTCAGTTGAGCCAAGCTCTGTTGAGTTAAGTTCCGTTGAGTTCAGGTCTTTAAGGTTGCCAGAGATTTGTGAATTAATTTGTGCAAAATTCGTTGCCTATTCGCAGGCGCAACAAGAATGCAATGCCAAAAACTAGTTGAGAATCAGAGGCGCCTGTTGTTATTGCCAGGTGCTCTACAAACTTTGCATCGCAATTTAAAACGGTTGAGACAGCGAACACATTGTTTTTGCAGGATGACAAAAACTAAACGTGCCCAATGCGAAATTCTACAAAATGCGCATAGCTAAAGAGAACAAAAATCAAAAACGATGAAACAACACCGATTATATACCCTTGCTGAACAGAGTTGAGCAGCTCACCTGATATTATATACATGAATTAATCAGATTTCCATATCGCTACGCATGAATTTTGGAAGCAATACAAACCATGTAAATTGCGGATTGGTTAGAATAAGATTAAGCAACAAGTTTTTCATACAAGTACTAAACTTTTCTCTGACAACTTTTTCCGATTTCCGATTTATATCTATATTAATCCTGCATTAAAACATAAAAATACCCTTTTTCTAAAATATGTCAAGAATTTCTCGTTTTTTGTTTTTGATACAAAAGTGAACAAATAATTATTTTAACATTGCACAGTATTTTTTCTGTTTTAAGTCTGCATTAACACATGAAAATACTTCTTCTGATACCTTACGAGAAAATCATTATGTAGGTTTTTTTTTAATATAGTTATTTGATCCAGAGTCACTTACAAGAAAAATAGAATACCCTCTGCAAGGGTATGAAAAATGGAAAGTTTTCGTTAAGCTGCAGCATGCAGCTAAAGTCCTTTTTATTTTAATTAAACAGATGAGCAGCAATTAGCGAAATAAATTTGACAATTTAGCAAATGGATGTTATACGTTGGCCAGAAATGCGGGCCAACTAAATTGGTGCTTACCGTATAAGTAAGCTATATATATATAAATATATATATTTATATATTTGACACACGAAATTAGAACTTGTACAGCAGAATTGGCATGGTTAAGTTAGTTGGCTTATTTGTATTGGCCTGGGCCATAAAAATAGTTGTAAAAAACTCACTTAAATACAAGTTAGCAAGTCGTGCGGATGCGGCTACAGTTTTCCTTGCTTTCAGCACATTTTGCAACAGCTGAGCTGCGTTTTTGTGACGCCTCCTCGAGTTGGCTTTGTTGCGGCTTTCACTCCCCATTTTCTCGGGGTTTTTGCGGTTTGGTTTTTTTTTTGTTTTTTTTTTTATGACATTTTATATTCATTTCGACTTTAATTGGGGGCGCTTACTTGCATTTTCATTGTCACTTTAGGATTTGCTCACAGCCAAAACTGAGCAAATGGATTGCATTCTATACTGTACCACGTTTTATCTGCTGTACTTTTGCATTTCATTACGAAAGTTTTTTAATTAAATTACTGTGGAGAACATCTGTGTCAAATTGAGGTTGTGTTTTTCCCTTTTTTTTATTTTGGCGCAATTCTCGTTTGAATTAATATAAAGTGAAATCTATTATAAAGAGTTAGCCTTAGGGGCACAAACTCACGACTCATAGCAATGGCATCTATCGCCAAAGGTGAATCCCCTGCAGAATTACGGGAATGATGTAATCAAAACTCATATGTAAGTTCCCGCAAGTAATAAAGACAAAGAGTCTGATAATTGGCTCCAGATGTTGGGTAGTCTAATACATTTTTCCAAAATAGTGTGCCTAAAGTAATATGGTATAAAGTGGTATTGATTTATTTAGTGTCGATAAATATCAGTCGCCACAGAAAAATACAAAAATTAAGAAATAAATTGAATTAAGCTAAAAACAATAGTTCTATTTTAATTCCAATTAAAAAAATTTATATTTAAGGGTTAATTGAAATGCAAAATTGTATAATCTTTGGTGCATGCAATGGCCAGAAAAAACCCAAATGAAAAAAGAAAAAAAATAATAATCTGTGTGAATTAGTTAAGATGCCCAACCTCAAAATGAAATAATTTTTAATAGCTTATAAAACCAGTAATAATTTGTTTGGGAAAATTACATTAATTGTATTTCTCCATTCGCTACTCTATCTATTTAAAAATCAAAATATATCTAACTATATATGTCTTAAAACATATGTGCATAAATAAAATGAAGGTAAATTGCAACATTATTTTTCTATATAATGAAAAAGCTTATCGGTTGTTGTAAACGCACCAACTACTCTTTAATTCCAATCGAAAACAGTTAAGGTAACACTCGCAAAAATAGAATATGTATTCTTGTTTTCATTTGTGACGCGTGCTCAGAAAAATCACCACAGATTCAGATAATGTCGTCTAGAGTCGCGAGCAATTCGCTGCTTATCAGGAGGTGTCAATAAGTTCAGTACCCATTCCCGAGTACGCCTCAGTCGCTTGCCAAGCATCGAGTCGAGATGAGCTCCCCGTGGAAGTTGTTTGCATTTGTTGTTTGCGTGGCTCTCGGCCTAGCTGTCCAAGCTGGATCGGAGCTGGCCATCGTCTCGCGGCAAGAGTGGCGAGCTCGAGCGCCCAGCGGAGAGATGACAGCGACGACGCTGCCACTGGTTCGTGCTGTTATTGCTCACACAGCTGGGCGTGGTTGCAGTGATGATGTGAGCTGTGATAACCTGGTGCGCAGCATTCAGTCATACCAAATGACGAGAGCGAAGTATTCGGATATTAGTTATCATTACCTGATCGGAGGCAACGGGCGTATCTACGAGGGACGCAGTTCAAGTCAACAGGGCGCCATTGCAGTGGGTAACAATGCGGGCAGTTTGGCCATTGCCTTTATGGGCAACTTTGATGAGGAGCCGCCAACGGATGCAGCACTGGCTGCTGGCCAAGCCTTGCTGACGCACGCTGTGGAGAAGGAGCAGCTGGTCGAGGAGTATCAGTTGATGGGACATCGCCAGTTGAGCGCCACCAAAAGTCCCGGTGATGCCCTCTTTATAATTATTCAGAACTGGCCGCATTATGACAGCAATATAATTTAAAGTATTTAGTTTTTAGATTTCGACACGTAAAGACCTCTCCTTACACATTTATTGTAAATATAATTATGTATAATTTGTTGCTTGCTTAAATACGAATACTAAACTTTTAATTTTGTTAATCTGTTTTCTTATTTCTTTTTTGTTGTTTTATGTTTTTCTTTTTGTTTATATTTTTGTTTTCTTTCATCTCTCGCATCTTTGCACGCCTTATCGTTCACAAAAGCTCCCCGGGAGCACTGGGCCACAATAGAGATTTGAGACATCACATAGCATTCACTGAACTTTAAAAAAAAAAATTGAGAAAAAACCTAATAAAATAAAATAATATAAAGAGCCTATACTAACTTTACAGAACCTTACGAGAAGCACAGAAGCAAAAGAACAGCTCACTTAATGCATTAGTAAATCGAGAAAGAGGCAAACAACTATGGTCTGTTTTTTGTTTTGTTTAGCAACATAACCAATGCTAATGCCAATTCAGATACAGTTATCGATTAAGATTTAGTAAATAGAAATAGAAAACAAGGAACTATACAAAAATTCGTAAAGTACTTAGATTAAAATTTCACTAATATACTAATATAAACTCCCATTTGTAGTCGCATTGCCATTGCCATTGCTGTTGCTGTTGCCATTGCCATTCTGCTGCTGTGCACCCACAATGGGTAGCTGGAGCAGCCAGTCTCGCTTGGCTTGGCCCTCGGGCGTATCGCCACGCTGGGCGCCCAGCGTCTGAAAGCAGGTCGTCGGGCAAACGCTGGGCGTGAATTCGGCACGTTCGCGCAATTCCTCCTCAGTGGCTAGCATGATGCAATCATCATCGATATCCTCACTGTCCACATAGGCGGGCTGTTGCTGCTCGATGCCGCCACGTTGTTGCACTATGCTGTCGCTGTTGCGCCGAAACGATTCGTCCGTCTTCCGCAGGAAATTGTAGAGAGCCACACAGCCCAGAACCACCTCGCCGATGTGCTTCTCGCTGACGCGCAATGGCTGCGCTAGTATTGGGAATATATTGCACAATATGCGCATCGTTTGCTCCGCATGAGCATTGATCTGTTCGAGCGCCTCGTACGCAGCACTCTCCTTGGCTATGTTCCGTGTGCTGACCATGTAGGATGTGCTCGGCAGCACCGCATCACCGGCCAAATAGTAACCTTTGTGTTGCGGCTCCGATTGCGCCTCGAGTGTCTGCATTTTGCGCTCGATTAGCTCAACGGCAGTGGTCTGGTTATAGATATCATTGGGACGACTATTTGTCGCACGCTCCACTTTCACATATTGGAAATTGTTGTCTGCATCGACGATGGCCGTAAAGATGACGGCGGCGGCCCGTTTGCGATCATCGTTGCTGCTAACATTGTTTTGGAGCTGAATGCTGCGCATGAATAGATTGCCCACACACTGGGGCAGGTTGTGTTTGCGCTCCATATCGGTGGCAGCGGTGCGCCACTGCTCATCAGTCTTTGGTAGTGTCACGTATTGGTCCTTGAGGTGCTCATAGAAGCCCAGACAGATATTGGCAATCATTTCGTTTATCACAAATTTGGAGGCACGGAAGCAGTAGTTTCGACAAGAATGCACTTCACCTGCAACAAAACATTACAATTTGATTTATATCTATATCTACATAATTAAAAAAAATAATCAATTCATCGATTAAGTCAGTGATTCCTTACCCGTTGCCAAATACTTGAGCGTTATGGCCAGTCGCTCCTCAGCGCTGAAAGATTTCTTTTTGCGCTGTGGCGCATACTGACTGATGATAGGCTCCAGTTTCTGCACCAGATAACGAAACTGGCTTTCAGTTATGGCTAGGAAGTAATTCAGATGATAGCATTCGTCCTTGCGCGACTGCAACTCGCTGAGCAGATTCTCTTTGCTGAGAAATTCCGATTGATTTTTTCGCAGCCACTCTTTGGTCCATTCGAGACGACGCCGCGTATTCAAAATGCCAGCCAGATCGAGTGCGCTGATTTTCGACGTTTGCGGCCGTGAGAGTATTGAGGTGCGTGCCGCACCCCCTGCACCCGTTGTTGCAGCACTGCCATTGTTGGCACTGCCGATTGCATTCAGTCCATTTGCTGCATCGTTGCGCTCTCCAGTTCCAGCACCAGTAGCAGGAGGGGCGTTGCCGATGCCGTTAATGTTGCCATTGCCGCTGCTATCGTTGCCATTGCCATTGCCATTGTCCTGCGTGACCCCGATAGCGACGGCCACGCCCACGCCCACCTGATGACTGCCAACGACGCCAGCAGAGGAGACGACGCCGCCGCCGCCGACGACGCTGCTACTGCGATTCACATTCGTGCCACCGTCGCGCTCGCGCAGCACCCCAATCACTTTTAGTTTGATTTTTTCCATTTGCCTGGGAATTGGATACAACGAGAAATTATTATGTGCATATCCCCATCAACAAAAAACCCAGTTCGTCGTCAGTTGCTCGTCCCCGCCCCGCCCATTGTCAGCCACACACTCGCCCGCCCTCGTGTGCAGGGTTGTCGCAATCGTGTGTGTGTGTGTTTGTGGTGTGTGTGTGGCGTTTTGTGCAACAAATCGATTTTTTTACTCACCCTCAATCTCCGCCGCTGCGTCGAACTGCCTTTCGCTGCTGCTGCTGCTCCCGTTCCTTCGTCGCGTTCGTCGCCGTCGTCGTCGCCGTTGTTGTCGTTGTTTTTGCTGTCGTTGCTGTGTGTATAACCAGTTTCGTTCTTGAAGGGGGGGATGGGGCGGGTGGAACCCAGTTGTTTTTTTGGGGGCTGTTGTATAATTTAGTAGTGTTTGCACCAATATCCCAGCATTCGTTTGTTATCTTTATCTTTCGAGAATTTCACAAATTTCACACGTCGATTTTTAGGTTTTACATCTGTCATCTGACTTCTTCTTGGCTTCTTTCAGCTCAATACGAAATGCGACGACAGCAGCAGCAACGACAACGTATCTGAGGTTTTCTTTTTTGTTGTTTTTTTGTTTGTCAGCAATTGCATAGCCCGTTTGTGCGTTGACTTTGTCAAAATTTTGGTTTATTTTGGCTCCAATTGGATATTCCTACTAGCCAAATAATTGTATTGAACACCACATTTTTCTGCTCAATTTTTTCACTGTGCTGTTTGCGTTTTTTCCAATTTTCTATTCCATACGCACGAAGTATTGCTTGTTCGCTTCGTCTTGCTGCTTCGTCAGCTGTTGCTTTCGTCGTCAGCTGTAATGTGTGCGCTGCGCAGGGTTGCCGAGCACATTCAACAAACGAACCAGTTCGAACTGCAACTGCAGAGCTGGTTTATTGCATTAAATATGATTTATTTTTTAATTCAATAAATTAAAAAAGTTAAAGAGCTAGATTTGTACGAGCTTTGGTAAATGTGATAAAATGTAAGCCTACAACACTACAGTATCGCAAATAAAATGAATGAATACAAACTAAAATAATACTGCACATAAATGTATTTATTAGTATTTTGATTTCTTGTGAAAATTCGACTCCGAAAAAATGCACTTGGGGACGTTTCCAAATATTCTACTCTTATAGAATTTTAAAACTGAAATGATTTTCAAAAACTATACTTCTTTGAACATAGTTGACATCAAAATTCTGTACCATAAAATACATTTCGAATCGGCTTTAAATATTCCACTGCCACAACTTCGTCAAAACTAATCCTATTTACAAATTTTATAAATTTGATTTTCAAGGGGAGGTTATGAAAATTTTTACTTGACTTACATTTGTCACCGGTCTACTGACCGGACATTGTAGACTATGAAGTCACCTAACAAAACTAGGTATTTATAGTAGCGAACTTTGCAGCTTTTGTGAAAGTGAGAAAAAATCCTCAATTCACATCTTAGCAAATTGTATCGCTTTAACAAGAAGATGACACAGCATCCTAGGGATGCATGTTATGAGTTTCAAAGACATAGACAAAGACCCAACAAAGAATGTCTCATTTTTGCGGGTGTTAATGGAGGCTCAGAAGGAAGCACAATAGACTTAGTAGGTCACAGTGCAGCTATCCCAATAAGAATAATAATACCTACCTTCGTCTAAACTGAATCTATCTTTTAAATGTATACCTTGCTTTTGCTTTTTGGCTATCTACATTAATAGTACATTTCATTGGAAGAATACTATTTGCAGTAAAAACTTCGGTGTCCTGCTAAATTCCTAATAAGATACCTTTAATATCAGTTTTTTTTTCTACATATATGCATCATATGCATATTATTAATCCCAGTAAAAACATCGAAAACAATTTTTTTTATTAAGCATTTTATTTGGTTATTCATACGCGTGTGGTTTACAATACAAATAATGTTTTTTTTTTTAATTTTTTTTTTTTGTAATTTGCTGTATGTTGTTAACACAAATATTGTTTATATTTATAACCCATTACACTGGCAATGCTAAAACGTTGTTAATCTTGTAATAAGTAAGTATATTATGAATACACTGCAAGATGTGCATTACGAAAATTAGCATTAAGTATATGGCTCTGTTGTATGATTTTGCGGCTTAATGTGAATAATTATAATTACCATACACTGGTTGTGGTTGTGTTTACTTGTATATAAGTATTTCTTTTTGCTTTTCTTTTGCTTTTGTTAAATTTTATCTATGTATTTCGGTTTGTTTATTGTATAATTATGTATGTATATTTTTCATTAAAATATGCAAGCGTAAAAATTTGCTTGGTTCTTGTAAAAAATGAGACTTTAAAAGCATTTCACTTCCCAGGCCTTCACTACAACTTGCTCTTTACATATGCACTTGTATATTTTGCTTAAATTAAACTACAATAATAAGCGATTCATTTAATACATACACATATAGTAAGTATAACTACATCAAATTAAAAGCAAATGTGAATTCAGCATTCCATTACAAATGCGTTCCTGTTTGTTAGCTCAAAAAATGGTTTGTGTCCTTTGAAGATTTCATAAATTTGTTGTTCAACATTAAAGCCAATTAAAGAGAATGCGAAACAGCTAATGCTTGCCATATTCAATTTTGCGATTCTTATAGTTTTTATAAATATATAAAATATATATATATAAATATATATATATATTATGAATATATTTTTCGTTTGTTATTCAAAACTGATTCATTTAAAATGTTAATATTGATGAAAAAATTCCAAATTTGCTAGTTTTTTTATTATTATTATTACGATAATCAAGTTTGGAATAATGTGAAAGTCCGTGACGTATAGAGTTGGTGAATTGGTGTCCCATTCAGATATATTTCATGGCCAGAGAGATTTGATCATAGTTGTTGCGTCCTTAGTTCAACATCTTGTCTGTAATTGTATATAAGAGAACAATTTTATTTGAGTATAGAAACAATTTGATTTTTTATTATATATATTTTTTTTTAATAAGGGCGGAACGATTCTCTGTCAAAGTTGAGCTCTGCTGCTTCTAAATTGAGACCGAAATTAAAATCGTAAATCAAAAGTAAAAGTAAAAACTGATAAAACCTCGCCTTATAATGCTTACCTAGCCAAATATTTTTAGTCAATGTTCAAGCCCCATTCTAAATTAATTCTTTCCTGCTCATCTTTACTGGCGTTGTTGCTGTGGTTGTGGTTGTTGTTCCCTTAGATCCTCATCCTCAACCACCGTGGACTCATCATGGGACCAGAAACTGGCTGACATTTGTGAGGACGACATACCACCCACACCAGGAAATGAATCCTCCATGAGCGTACTTGAAGCACAACTAGTAACACTGCCAGACATCTGGGAATTCCCAGCGCTTGTCTGATACGTGGCCGTAGTGCCAGCGGAGCTGGTTGTTTGCTCCATGCACAGATTAAGCGAATCAACGGATATATCCTTTGACATGCCACTCTCATCCATGGGCAAATCTTGAATACAGCCGACACCGGAGACAGTCGTAGTCGTGGTTATCACTGTATGTTCCTGGCCATCAGCATCTGTGCTGGTGGTTGTTGTTGTCGTTGTTGTGGTCAAGCCATCACCTAATGTCACTCCACCGCCGCTGACCAGCTTGGACATTAAATCGAGCTGTTCGTCGCCAAAAGATTCGATACTCTCCTGACGCGAATGTCGCTTGTCAATCTCCAGCGAATCAATGTCTGAGCGTGTCGTGGCATCCTTCGATATATCGAAGCTTTCTATGCTGCTGGTCATCATATCATGACTCCTAATCTCCATGCTATCGATGCTATCTTTTTCAGAGTCCTGACTGTCAATCTTCGACTTTGGATCCAACTCAGTGGCTGTCATTTCGCCAAGTTTTACACTGCCACTAACTGCCTTCGAGTCATCCCTTTCCAGTTGTTGCTTGAGCAAAAGTTCCAGATTATCCGCTTGGACAGGGGGCACAACTTCCGTCCTGGTTACAGTGCGAGTCACTTTGGTGACCACCACATTTCCGGTAGCACCATTATCACTACCATTCGATTTATTGGATTCATCGGAGCGCGATAGCATCGCCGCTTCCTCCTTGGCCTTGATCTCAATCAGATGCGCTTCAATGCACGCACTCTCCAGTCCCTCGAAATCCTTCAAACTGGATATGGAAACATCATCGCCAGGCGCTGTGCCGCTTCCACTGTGTCGCACCATATAGCGGCGCGTAAAGCTGCCATTGCTCGAGTCCGTGGAGCCCTGGTGAGCCCGATTTCGATTCTCCAGTGAGATGGCCTGCTCCAGTGACTCGAACTCCTGCAGACTGCTCATGGACACATCATCGTGTTCGCCGCGGGAATGATACCGACGCGCCGCCAAATCGTATTCTGGTGTGCTCGAGAATGAGTCTTTAAAGCTGCTGATGCGACTGCTGCCCACCTCAAATTCCCCATCCTCCTCCTTAATGTCCTCGAGCACAGCGCCTGTCAAATCATAGGGATAACGCAGCTGAGTATCCGTCAGCTGCATCTCGACCCAACGCTTATTGGCCGCCGTTGTGTCACTCGAATCACTCTCCTCGGGCTGATCGCTGCTACTACTGGCTCCCGTTGGCGGACTCTCCTCGAACTCAAAATTGAGGTCATCCTTGTACAGTTGTGAGCCGAGTTTGGGATCAGCTGGTGCTGATTTGATAATAATCTTTTCAACATCTTGATCGTGTTTCTGCTCTAATTTAATGGGATTTATCTTAATGCTCTTGGCACCCAGATCCACTTCATTGGCCTCCTTGGCCACCTCTTCGATGATGACAAACTCATCGGATATATCGGGTTGTTCAACCATTTCAAAGGAGTCCGGTGAATCGGCTGCCCGACTATCCTCGTAATCGGCGCCAACTTCAGCACGTTTGAGTTCCTCCAATTTTTGTTTGTACTGCTCCTGGACACGTCTCTGAAAGTCCAGCTCCTTTTCCTCAGCCTTAGCCTTCTGATACACATCCACATCCGTTGCCTTGTTAAGCTCCTCTTCAGTGCGCACTTTATAGAGCGACTTCTCAGGGAATTCATCGGAGCCCTCTTCCAAAATGGGCGACTTTACATCCTCGGTTACCATAATGTCGGGTATATTTGAATAGTTTTGCATATTTTGAGATGGACGTCGTTCTTCAATCATGGCAGCTTCGGCCTCCTGCTCTTCGGTGTCATCCTCCACAATGATCTCGGCCACAAGTTGGGATGGTGTAAATGGACGTTTCTCTAGCTCGGAGCTGTGATCCATTTCAGCGGCGGCTTGTTTCTTCTTCTTGCTCTTGCGCTCTTTAGGCGAGCGGAACTGCCGAGCATATTCAGATTCATAGGGATCTGTATCGGATTCGCTTTCCGATTCCTTGCCCTCGCCGGGTGATGAGGCTTCTTTGTCCAAGTTTTTCAAGGTATCGCCAGAAATTGTGGTACTTTCACTGCGTTTATGGCCGCGTCTCTTCGATTCACCACCAGGCGGTGTACTGGCATTTGAATCCTGTGGTGACTGATCCTTGCTTTCCATCTCCATGACAAATGTTGTGTCTTCGGGCATGGAAGCGGATGCGATTTGCTCATCGTGAGCATACTGAAAACCTTCAATGCCCGTCAACGAAGATGAGCCGGCAGAGCCGACTATATCGTCAAAGTTCTCCACAACCGTATCGATATTCGATGTACTCGACATGCTAACTGAGAGTATACTGCCCTCATCTAAGCTTGAAGCCAGTTTTGATTCATCAATCGAACGTCTAGCATCGCCGTGATAAAGCAGGATGTCTTCACCCCTTTCGCTATCCCGTGGACTATCAACTTTGCCCTCCTTTTCCTCAATGGGATATGCTAGACCCCAAGTGCGTTCGATTTCCTTCGGCTTGGGATATTCCTCAATCTGCTCGGTTTCATCTGATTGTAATTCTGGTTTCGGTTTGAAAATCATCTCCTGTGAACGCTTCATTGAGCTTTGCTGCTCGGCAGGGGTGGGATACGACGAAGCTATCATGTCCAGGCTCTCATCGCTTTCATCATCGTCATCAGTGCGCAATTCATGGAGTCGTGCCATTTCCTCTGCCTCCAGGGCATCAGCTTCTGTCGATGATGCTACCAAAGTCTCGGACAGTTCGGAGACATCAATGCTTATCAGATTCGCTGATGTTTCCGACTGGGAGTCCAAGCTACGCATGCTTTCATGGGAGCTAATCGACTTGCCACTGCTGCTGCCCAAAGTACTTACTGCACTTACATATTCGGTGCCATCCCGACAGGTGGATGTGAAATCTCTGGCGGTTTGGTATTCACTGGAAGTGCCGGTGCCGGTGAGCAAGTTTTCCACATCCGATGAAAGTGGACGACTCTGGGTTTTATCGAAGCTTTTCGGATAGCTCTCGCTGGAACTAGAGTTGTCAACGTCTGGAATGGACCAGCGGTTGGCGGATTCTGGCGATGAATCACTTTTAATGCGATGAACCACCAAATCCACGGGCTTAATACTCTGATCTGAAATGGCCTCTTCAAAAGCACTGGCCGTCGATTTATCTGCTGCAATACTTCCTTCAGCGACTACAGAAGCAGTCGCTAGTTTTTCTGTATAATAGTCCTCCATGGAACTAAAGTCTTCTGCAGTTTCAGTAGATATAAATCCAAGGGAGCCTTGTTCTTCTTTTGCCAAGTGCTCCTCCATTGAGCTAAAATCTTCTGCGGTGCCTGTTGAGACAAATCCAAGAGATCCATGATCATCACGCCGGTCTACTTGGCTGAACACATCTTTGGCATAATGAGCCATAGCTGCCTGTTTGTTTAACGTCTCCCTGATTGTGGTATCGAAGAGACCGTCTGGTGGCTGGGTGCTATCTATTGTGGAAGCTTGCATCTCGGGTATGCCTATGAACGATGACACATCCTCATGCTCAACTTCAGTCCTGAAGGCTTGATCCACACTGCTAAGCTCAAATTCTTTTTTGACTAACTTCCCGGATTCTTGGATCTCTGCAATTGGCTGACTTACAAGCAGCTCGTCAATGACATTTTTATTTGTGGATGCCTGTGGTTGTTGTGGCGAGTGCACCACCTTTGGTTTACTCTCAGTGGGAATTTCCTTTTCGGATATTTCCCATTCGCTTTTCTCTAGGGGTAGCTCGAATTTGTCTGTCTTTTCAGCGACTGTATTGACTATCTCTGGAATTTCTTTGCTGGATTCATCGGGATCTTCACTACTTGAAGGTGCTACCTCGATAATGGCACGACCACTTGACCCAGTTGAAGTTGTCAGGCTCTCCTCGGTGGTTACTTTAGAGAGCTTGGCATCCCCAGATTTTTCCTTGTCGGCATTTTCAAATTCCAATATATCATTTCTGGTCTCCGAACTCTGTCTGACTATTTTGCTATCCATGGCGATGGGATCATCGGGTTTCATGGTTACATACTCTTTGAATGCGTCATTTGCTTCATCCGAGTCGACGGATATCTCCTTCATCATACTTATGTCCTTGGCCACAATATTCATATCGGTTGCAGCCTCTTCATCCTGGGGGGTCATACTTGGAGATCTCGTTGAAGTTTTGGTAATCACATTCCGACTCGATTCGCCAATGTAAAAGCTAGTTGTCTTTTCGGCACCTTCCGATTTTTCAGTGTCAGCATCGTCCACTGAAATCTCGCTTGTTGGCTCGAAGCTCTCCGTGTGATCCTCCGAGGCAGTTGTTGTGGTTGTTGTCGTTGTGACTACATCCCTTAGCTGAGATCGAATTGACAACTCTGTGGAGGGCTCATCTGTTTTGGAGAGTTCCTCCGTAAAATCTAAACTACGCAGACTAATGCTATCCGATTGCTCACCCAATGCAGCCAGATTCTCGAATTGATCTGAATGCTTGATGGGTGCACGTGGCTTCGGAACTGGTGTGCCGGCATCAATACCTATATCGATCGGTAAGTCGGGTGGTTGCACTAGATTTGGAATGGTGGTGCTATCGGTGCCATCTGAGATGGAGTCAGGGGGACTTGCTTTGAGTACGCGCGGTTTTGGTGTGGGTGCGTCGTGACTGGTGGTCGTGGTCATGGTCGTGAATGTATCGGTTTCAACCAACGTTTCAGCTGAAGTAACTGCTGCTGTTGTTGTAGTTGTTGTTGCTGTTACAACAGTTGACGGTGGTATGGGGGTGGTATCAGCTGAGCTTGGTAAATCGCCGCCTGTTTCTACAAAACAATAGGTGTGAAAACAAAAGCAATTTTAAAAGTGTTGCGAAAGTCGAAAATAAAACAGAAGATGAGGAAGAGAGACAGGGAGAGAGTAAGGTATGCAAGAACAAAAACAGTATTAAGAGGATGATGAACAGAAACAGTTGTTTAAGTTGTGTGAGAGTGGTTACTATGTGGATAGGCTCTTAAAACAGTAGATAGTAGATAGTTGTGGATGGGTTTAATTGATGAGTGACGAGTGATAAGTAGTGATAGATAGTTCCACACATTTATGGAGTTGACATGCACATATATTTTGTATGATTAAACGGATAACAAATTTTAAAATAAAAACATTAAATGCAATTAGAGCTCAACTTGAACAAAAAGTATATTCGTTTTATATTGGCCGCCATTTTATTTATGAAATTGGCAGCATTTGGAAAACGTTGTACATCTAAAATTTGTATTCACAATCTACACAAATCACCAATAGAAGAGCACCATACAAAGCAATATATATATATGTTGTAGTTGTCATAAAATCATATGTAGTAAGTAGTAAGTGGGTGTATTCTATAAACTAACGAGCTATACCTGTGTTCAACTCTTGCATATCAGTATCAGGAGTTAATTGAGTCTGTGCCATATCGGCCATTGTGTTTGTCGTAGGTGAAACACTATCGTCCCAACTGAGCTTCGAATATTCGCCCTGCAAGGCACTTATCTCATCCTCTTGGACGACCGTTTGGAATGCCTCATCGAATCGTTCGCTCACATCGTCTAAATCATCAGATAGCTTTTCGATCTTATACGCGATACGTCTAGTACGCACCTCCAATTGATCATCGGGATCTTCACTAGGCACTACATGTGATGGCAAGTACATTTGTTTTTTGGGGGATGATACATACATAAATACATGAGATTAAGGGAATGAGTATGGTTATATCAAAACGGACCAAACAAAACAATGGATAGATATTGGCTAAGATCCTACTTATATGGCTCTATAACTTCTATGCTTTCGTAGAACTAACACATTGTCACTTGGCATTATAGATTACCTTTTGTTGTTGTTGCAGCTGATTGCTGTTGTTGGAACTGCGTGGTTACTGTACCAGTACCAGTACCAGTTGTTGTTGTTGTTGTTGTTATGGTTGTTGTTATGTTTTGGGCATGCAAGGGTAAATTAATGTTTTCGTCGGTGAAACTCATATTATCATCGAAAGATTTGCCGGACATGGACTCAATGGTTGGCGATTTGATGACATCAACCCCGACAATATCATCGCATGTTATAGCATAGTTTTCACTCTCTGAATTGTATTCAAGCCTTATGGAATCATGGCCATTGGGCTGTTCCCCCTGGTTTTCAATGAAATCAACGCTCTCTTCGAGCACGTGTTCGACTAGAATTTTGGCTTCCTCGCGAATGCGTGCCACAAGATCTTCGCCTTCATCACCTTCACCAACTTCACCAACATTACCTGTAAAATAATCGCACATTTTGTTGTTGTTCATTGATAGATAGAAATTAGATAGTTTGCAAGCTTTGGAAATCATGAGACTGCATGAATAGCGAAATTTTTAAATACGATATGTGCATCATTATGTGTGGTAGATAGAAGATGATTTTCAAAAATGCGGTGATGTTGGTGGTGATGTGAGCAAAATCTTTTAGCAGCGTTTTTCTAGCTATCAAATTGAGCTAAGTTCATTTGATAACTTTTTGTCTCAATGAGCTTTAATTGCATTTGTAAAACAATTACCAAAAAAATTAAATAAAATGAATTAATAATTAGACTCAAATATAATAAACATTTTAAATACAAATACAAATTGTGAAGCGCATGAGAAAATGTTCGCGCAAAATTATGAAAAGCTAATTATTTATATGGTAATTAGCTGTACTTACCAATTTCTTGTGATATTTGCTCTGTATGCAGAATGGTTGGGCCAAATGTTGTTGTTGTTTTTGTAAGGCCCTCTGTAAGCGAACAATTTGGAAATTAGTAATGTTTTAAGAGTGTTGGAAAACAACATAAAAGTAACCTAAAAGCATTACATACCATAAATATACACTACAAACAAAATAATAGTAACACGGACTCAAAATGAAGGACGAAAACGAAATAGATTCCAAAGAACTTTGTTGTTGTTAGCTCTAGTTACTAAATATATATATACTTAGAATGTTAGTTGAACGACGCTTAGGTGATTAATAAATGTTTGAATTTGTTAGTATTGGTATTGCAGACAGAAGTAGCAATTAGATTAGATCAGGCTTTTTGTTGCTTTCGTGTGTTGGCGATAAATTGTAACGAAAATGTTAATTTTATACGAAATGCTAATTGTGAATTGTTAGGTTTACTTACAATATGCTTGAGTGTATGTATTAATCAGTTGATCTGTATTTTGTATAATTTGTTAAGGTACACCAATTATGAGCTATTGTTAAGATTGTTATTGGCAAATCATATATATGTGTGCATGAATCCGTAGATGGGGGTCTAGTTGCCGCCCCGAGCAGCTGACTCATCAGATTCAACATATTCAATGTCGGTGTGGGCATCTCGTATCACACTCTTCAAGTGCATCTTCTCATCCTCAGAGTTGAAACTTCTGCCGCTTTTTTCATGAACGATGGTGTAGCTCTCGTTGAGCATATCGTTGAGTTCTTCGCTGTTGCTGTTGGCCACAGGGATGGCAGGTGGCTCGAGTGCATCCTCGGCATCTGATGGCAACTGCACATCCTCGATGTCTGTGTTGTGCTGACTGTTGGCATCGTCTTTGGGCAAACGCAACTGAAGTGGCTGCAATTTCGATTTGTTGTGGCTTTGTTTGGGCAAATCATGTGGCGGTAATGAGACATCAGATGCATTGGATATGTCGTCTGTGGAAGTATCGTCGGTATCGCTTTGCTTGTCTGGTTTTTGGGTCCTGGCTTGGTGTTTTAGTTGTTCGACTCGCTTAATGCCTAGCGGCAGATCACACTCACTCAAATCCATGTCTTCCACATCGGTTATACCCTCCTCCTTGCCCTTGACCACGTCAAGTAACTTGTTCTTACCCTTGCTAGGGGTGCGCGTCTTCAACTTCTTGCGACGATTAGTGCCAGCCACGAAGATCTCCTCGACGTCGGTGACAGACTCAGCATTGGACTGCACATCGAGTCGTTTACTTAACTGTTGTTTTAATAGCTCGTTAGATACAATGACTTCGTTCTCGATAAGACCAGATGCTCCAATGGCCAGTTCCTCGGCTAGAGAAAGATTGGTGCTAATGTCTTCGGCACAGGAGTAGTCCTCAGAATCAGTATTATTAACATCCTTCAAGTGATTATAGATTCCAAACTCATAGTTACTACTCATGGGCATGACATTCGTAACGGTGTCGCCGTACTTATCTTCCTTCAACTCAACGACCTCGCGATGTGGCAGAGGCAATACCTCAGCTGCTACAGCAACTACTTCGGGTAGGGCGCTTGAGAGTGAAAGGTCATCGCAAAACATATCCTCCACATCGGTAAGACATGTGCCATCATCGCCTGTCGCCAGAATAATCGCACGTGGAATTGGCTGTTCATTTTCCTCTTCATTGTCGAAGCTGTCTTCGGCTACTGAATCATCGATGCCCTCAACATCTGTGACAACTTCATCGTTTCTTGTAGCCATAAGCAGGAAATTTCTTTTTTCAGCATTCAACAAAGTTGACTTGGAGTTCCTGCGCGTCTCTCCGCTGGCACTGACAAACGCGACATCGATGGGGGCAACGCTGGGTTCACTTGAGCTGCCGCTTCTGGCAGCAGCAACGTCGCCAGATTCAGATTCAGTACCCGAGCAGGAAATTTGGCATACCTGTTCACTGCCGCTGCCAGACACCACGAGTACTTCGTCTTCAGAGATGCCACGTATTTCGACACCGATGCCTGCACAGTCGGACATGGCCGAAGCCAAGTCACTAATGTCGCTAATGACAGAAACATCCTCGTAGTTGTCCGAGTCATCTTCGTTTTTTTCACCATCGGCAATGTTAACCCGCCCCTGATCGCCCACGGCAATGTCTAAGTCAACACATACGGACTTCTCGTAGCCGTAGCCCACTTCAGAGTCTGTGTCGTAATCCTCGCAGTCAGTTAAGAGATCCGCCACGCCATTTAGGTCTTGGGCTTGCAGAAAGTTACCGTCCCTAATTACACAACTCTCCTTGGCATCGTTATCGAGAGCCTCTTGATTTTGCAATCCTTGTTGCAGAAATTCGCGAAGGGACAATTTCAATTCCGGATAAGCAGTACTCTTCTCATCATCATCATCTTCTGATTCAGTGTCATAGTCCTCCACGTCAGTGACATCGTTTTCAAAGGGATTTGATTTTTTCTGCTCGCTTTTTGGCTTGGGTGACAGGTTGCCAGAGCTGCGACGGGAGTTAAGCCGAAGCACCTCAGGCTGACTATCGAAATCTTCAACATCTGTGACGCCGCCGTAGTTGCCATAGTCCATGTCATTGCTATCAGAGTCTTGGGAGGATGAGGATGATGTGGAATGCTGCTCGGCAGTTACGGATATTGTTGGGAGTTTTTTGGACATTTTGGTGGGTTTTTTTTTATTTTATTTTTTATAGTGGCTTTTAAATATTGATTTTAGTTATTTGCGTTAGCTAGTTGTGGAAAATAAGTTAAAATTAAATTAAATAAAAGCAGTTTGCAAATTGATATCAATTAGAAAAGTTGCATATAGTTTGATAAATCCCTAAGCATGATGGGTATCGCTCTAAGCTATGCTTAACAAATGTATGGCAGTGCTCTAAGTTAACCTAAATATATCTATTTACCTTTTGATGTGCTGCTCTGCTCCGTCTCTTTCTTTACTCGACTTTCACTCACCGCCACAAGGCTAACGCTCTCGACATGAACAAGCTGCGAAGGGTCTACTGCACTGACCGATGGAGCAATGTGCTGGTGCTGATGATGGTGGCGCCGCAAAGTCTCCTCAATCAGTGCTAGGGGACTACGGGTTGGCTTGGGTGAACCAGGACTGGCGGCTAGTAAACGCTCTGGCTCACCAGGGCCAAACATGGGTAGTGCAACGGAGTCGGAGAGACTGGAATCGGTGGTATCGATAAAACTGACATCAAATTCGTTAACGTAGCGCTGCTGATCGCTAGTCGATTGCGGACGCATTCCAATTGATGTATGGTGTTCAACATCAAAATCGGGCTGGCGGTAGATCACTTCCAGGGGCTTGTCGGGGCCAAGTGTTTTAGTGAAAACCTCGCTGGTTAGCACCTTGCGACTGTTGCTGCCGCTACCGGAGGATGATGAGGTAGAGCTTTTTGTACTATCACTTGATTTAATGGATCGTATGGTTATCACCTCGGAGTCGTCATCAACGAGCACGGTGCTAACCGCGCCGGTTGTGGCTGTGGGCTCCCTGTGAGCACGTACTGTAGACGTCGTCGTTGCCGCCATGGCAACGCTCTTCTTCTCCGATAGCTTCATATTGGTCTTCTCCTTGTCCGTCTTACGACTGACCAGCACGGAACGTACGCTGCGTCGGGTGCTGTTCGAGGACCCACTGGCACTAGTACTACCACTGGCTGTGGTGCTCGATTCGTTCATTGTGTCCTTCATTTGCTTTTGTAGTTTCGGCTCGATGTAACTGCGAATAGTGCTTCCCCCACTCATTTTGCTTACTGTTTTCCTAACGATTTTCTTATTGTCTATCTGAGGTTTTGAAACGGTTTCATCACTTTTGTTGCTTAGTTTAGTTGAAGTTCTTGTTGTTACGGAAGACAAGCTCATTGGAACTTTAGTGCGTTGCATTGTTGTTGCTGTTTTTTTCTGTAGCTTGTTATCAGTGTCTATGGAAGTTCTGTAGGCAATGGATTTAGTTGCAATTGCTGATTGTGTCTTCATGCTTTTAGTTATTTGGCTCTTGGAGCCTATCACGTATGCTTGTTTATTCTCTTTGGATATTTGTCTTTTGTAAAGGCGATCTGTACTCTTTAATGACTCTTTACTTTCAGTTTGGGGACCTTTATTGAGAGTCAAAGCTAATGGCTTTTCACTAGTTAATTTCCTTTGTTTTTGTTCTATAGACGAGTTTTTTGTCAAGGCACTTGTCGTATTCTTTATTCTATATATACTTTGTCGATTGGTTTGTGCTGGAGCTGGTGATTTGGGTGGTGCTGGGGACTTAGTTGGAGCTGGAGTCGCACTTCGACTCTCACCATCGGTATTTAGACCGTAACGCATACTGTGCGCTAATGTTGGCTGCATATATCTGTGTGTGACAATGGTAGTAGGTGTTTTCACAGTACGTTTCTCAACTTTCATAGAGCTTGTCATATTCAATTCATTTTTCTGTTGTATAGTAACTACTTTTGTTTGCTTAGTAGCACTAACGGTTGTCCTTTTCGTTGATCTGGATACTTTTGAGGTTTTCTGTGACGGACTAAACGAGCGAACTGGGGTGTTGTATGGAATTCTGGTGACATCGGTTTTTACTCTGGGTCTTGGCGTTGTGGAGCGACTATTTTCCCCTTGACTTTCGTAAAATATTGAACTTGAAGCTGGACTGGCAGATCTTTCAAAGTGAATTTCACTGATGACACGACTTTTTGCCGACGCCGAGCTCGTTGTTGTGGATGTAGAACTTGTTACAGATCTTTTGGACTCGGTTTTCCTGTTCAGCTTTTTGGGTTCAGTTGGTTTACTTGCAACTGGTTTCTTGCTGGGTGGTATTGGCTTTAATTGCGTTATTGGAGATTTTGGCTTTAAACTTTTCTCTCTATCCAACTGTTTCTTATCTCGTTGATTCGTTAACACTGTACCCGAAGGCTTTGCACTAACATCTTTTACTGTTTTTGTTTTCTTAGCTAAGGCTTTTGTTTCCTTCTTTTTAATGAGCTTTTCATCTTTCTCTCCCTCTTCTAATTTGACAAAATAAGCTATGGGCCGAACTTCTTTGTATTCAATATTCTCGTTCTCTATAGTATCCAAATACACATTGGACGGTTCCACTACTTGTGATTTCTCAACTAACACATTTGCATTTTTTAATGTTTCCGCTACAATTTCGTCGACCGTCCGTTCACTTTTATTAAGCCCGGTCAATACTTCATCGTTAATTTCTAAATCCTTATGCAACTGCACGCTTCTAAGAGTTTCGCTTACTATCTTCTGCACTTCTTCATCACCAGCCCTCAAAGTTTCCTCAACAATTTGATGTATCGACCTAGGCTCATCGGTCTCAACAACGGGAAAATCGTCAACTACATTACCCTCATGCCCGCTTGAAAGACTCTGGGACGATGTAAATTCAGATTTCACGAGCTCATTACTTATTTGATTAGCCCCTTGCAAATATCCATCTCCAACTGGAATCGGCTGAAGGAGGGCCTTGTATGGTGGCCTAGCAGTTTCGAATTCTTCATCATTCTCATCGTCAGAGTACTCTTTTGGAAATATTTTAGCTAAATCTGTCGGTGACTTTGGTTTCTCAATAGACTTATCAGGATCTGTGGGCAATTTGACTTCTTCCTTGATCTGTACACTAACAGAATCGTGCGATTCACTCACTGATGTAACCTTGCTAGTAGTAGAAGAAAGTGGAACTAATGGTGTGGCGGAAGGAAGGGTCTTGTCTTGAGGTTTATCGAATCCAGGCTCTTCATCACTTTCATCATCAGAGTACCCCTTAGGAGTTTTCTTTATTGCATCAATTGGAGACTTGGGTTTCTCATCAATTTTTGTTAGGGTCTTAATGTCCCTCATGTCCGTTCGTGGCTGGAGAGCATCGTCAGATTTCGGAAGAGATTTATCCCCAATTTGGAGAAGAGAGCCGGTTGAGGGAATGGGCTGAGGTTGAGTCGTGTCATGTGGCTTAGCAGTTCCGAATTCTGCATCACTCTCATAGTCAGAGTAATCTTTTGGAACTGTTTTAGCTAAATCGGTTGGTGACTTTGGTTTCTCAACTGACTTAACAGGATCTGTGGGCAATTTGACTTCTTTCTTCATTTGTACACTAACAGAATCGTGCGATTTACTCACTGATGTAATCTTGCTAGTAGTAGAAGAAAGTGGAACTAATGGTGTGGCGGAAGGAAGGGTCTTGTCTTGAGGTTTATCGAATCCAGGCTCTTCATCGCTTTCATCATCAGAGTATTCCCTATGAGTTTTCTTTGTTGCATCAATTGGAGACTTGGGTTTCTCATCAATTTTAGTTGGGGTCTTAATTTCCTTCAAGTTTGTTCGTGGCTGGAGAGTATCGTCAGATTTCAGAAGAGATTTATCCCCAATTGGGAGAAGAAGGCCTGTCACGGGAATAGGCTGAGGGTGAGACATGTCTGTGGCATCTGCTTTAGCTAAATCGGTTGGTGACGTTGGTTTCTCAATAGACTTAACAGGATCTGTCGGCAATTTGACTTCTTCCTTGACTTGTACACTAACAGAATCGTGCGATTCACTCACTGACGTAATCTTGCTAGTAGTAGAAGAAAGTGGAACTAATGGTGTGGCGGAAGGAAGAGTCTTCTCTTCAGGCTTATCAAAACCAATCTCATCATCACTTTCATCATCAGAGTACTCCCTAGGAGTTTTCTTTGTTGCATCAATTGGAGACTTGGGTTTCTCATCAATTTTAGTCGGGGTTTTAATGTCCGTCAAGTCCGTTAGTGGCCTAAGAATATCGCCAGATTTCAGAAGAGATGTGTCTCCAATTGGGAGAAGAGAGTCGGTTAAGGGAATAGGCTGAGGGTGAGGCGTGTCAATTGGCCTATCAGTTCCGAATTCTTCATAAATCTCATCGTCAGAGTAATCTTTTGGAACTAATTTAGCTAAATCTATTGGTGACTTTGGTTTCTCAATAGACTTAACAGGATCTGTGGGCAGTTTGACTTCTTCCTTGATCTGTACACTAACAGAATCGTGCGATTCACTCACTGATGTAATCTTGTTAGTAGTAGAAGAAAGTGGAACTAATGGTGTGGCGGAAGGAAGAGTCTTGTCTTGAGGTTTATCGAATCCAGGCTCTTCATCACTTTCATCATCAGAGTACCCCTTAGGAGTTTTCTTTATTGCATCAATTGGAGACTTGGGTTTCTCATCAGTTTTAGTTGGGGTCTTAATGTCCTTCAAGTCCGATAGTGGCCTAAGAATATCGTCAGATTTCGGGAGAGACTTATCTCCAATTGGGAGAAGAGAGCCGGTTGAGGGAATGGGCTGAGGTTGAGGCGTGTCATGTGGCCTAGCAGTTCCGAATTCTTCATCACTCTCATCGTCAGGGTAATCTTCTGGAACTGTTTTAGCTAAATCGGTTGGTGACTTTGGTTTCTCAATAAACCTAACAGTATCTGAGGGCAGTGTGTCTTCTTCCTTGATCTGTACACTAACAGAATCGTGCGATTCACTTACTGATGTAATCTTGCTAGTGGTTAAAGAAAATTGAACTAACGGTGTAACGGAAGGAAGAGTCTTGTCTTGAGGTTTATCGAATCCAGTCTCTTCATCACTTAAATCATCAGAGTATTCCCTAGGAGTTTTCTTTGTTGGTTCGATTAGAGACTTGGGTTTCTCATCAATTTTAGTTGGGGTCTTAATGTCTTTCAAGTCCGATAGTGGCCTAAGAATATCGTCAGATTTCGGGAGAGACTTATCTCCAATTGGGAGAAGAGAGCCTGTTGAGGGAATAGGCTGAGGTTGAGGCGCGTCATGTGGCTTAACAGTTCCGATTTCTTCATCACTCTCATCGTCAGAGTACTCTTTTGGAACTGTTTTAGCTAAATCGGTTGGTGACTTTGGTTTCTCAACTGACTTAACAGGATCTGTGGGCAATTTGACATCTTCCTTGATCTGTACACTAACAGAATCGTGCGTTTCACTCACTGAAGTAAGCTTGCTAGTAGTAGAAGAAAGTGGAACTAATGGTGTGGTGGAAGGAAGAGCCTCCTCTTGAGGCTTACTAAATCCAATCTCATTATAACTTTCATCATCAGAGTACTCCCTAGCAGTTTTCTTTGTTGCGTCAATTGGAGACTTGGGTTTCTCATCAAATTTAGTTGGGGTCTTAATGTCCTTCAAGTCCGTTAGTGGCCGAAGAATATCGCCAGATTTCGGAAAAGATTTATCTCTAATTGGGAGAAGAGAGTCGGTTAAGGGAATAGGCTGAGGGTGAGGCGTGTCAATTGGCCTATCAGTTCCGAATTCTTCATAAATCTCATCGTCAGAGTAATCTTTTGGAACTAATTTAGCTAAATCTATTGGTGACTTTGGTTTCTCAATAGACTTAACAGGATCTGTGGGCAGTTTGACTTCTTCCTTGATCTGTACACTAACAGAATCGTGCGATTCACTCACTGATGTAATCTTGTTAGTAGTAGAAGAAAGTGGAACTAATGGTGTGGCGGAAGGAAGAGTCTTCTCTTCAGGCTTATCAAATCCAATCTCATCATCACTTTCATCATCAGAGTACTCCCTAGGAGTTTTCTTTGTGGCGTCAATTGGAGACTTGAGTTTCTCATCAATTTGAGTAGGAGTCTTAATGTCCTTTAAGTCCGTTAGTGGCCTAAGAATATCGCCAGATTTCGGAAAAGATTTATCTCTAATTGGGAGAAGAGAGCCGGTTGATGGAATAGGCTGAGGGTGGGGCGCGTCATGTGGCCTGACAGTTCCGAATTCTTCATCACTCTCGTCGTCAGAGTACTTTTTTGGAACTATTTTAGCTAAAGCGGTTGGTGACTTTGGTTTCTCAATAGACTTAACAGGATCTGTGGGCAGTTTGACTTCTTCCTTGATCTGTACACTAACAGAATCGTGCGATTCACTCACTGATGTAACCTTGCTAGTAGTAGAAGAAAGTGGAACTAATGGGTTGGCGGAAGGAAGAGCCTCCTCTTGAGGCTTATCAAATCCAATCTCATCATCACTTTCTTCATCAGAATATTCTCTAGCAGTTTTTTTTGCTGCATCAATTGGAGACTTGGTTTTCTCATCAATTTTAGTTGGTGTCCTAATGTCCTTAAAGTCCGTTAGCGGCTTAAGAATATCATCTGCATTTGGAATTGATTTATCTCCAATAGGGAGTAGAGAGCCTGTCGAGGGAATTGGCTGAGGGTGAGACATGTCTCCGCTATCTGTTTTACCTAAATCGGTTGCTGACTTTGGTTTCTCAATAGACTTAACAGGATCTGCGGGCAGTTTGACTTCTTCCTTGATCTGTACACTAACAGAATCGTGCGTTTCACTCACTGAAGTAATCTTGCTAGTAGTAGAAGAAAGTGGAACTAATGGTGTAGAGGAAGGAGGATTCTTGTCTTGAGGTTTGTCGAATCCAGGCTCTTCATCACTTTCATCACCAGAGTACTCCCTAGGAGTTTTCTTTGTTGCATCAATTGGAGACTTGGGTTTCTCATCAATTTTAGTTGGGGTCTTGATGTCCATCAAGTCCGTTCGTGGCTTAAGGGTATCGTCAGATTTCGGAAAAGATTTATCTCCAATTGGAAGAAGAGAGCCGGTTGAGGGAATAGGCTGAGGTTGAGGCGTATCATGTGGCCTATCGGTTCCGAATTCTTCATCACTCTCTTCGTCAGAGTAATCTTCTGGAACTGTTTTAGCTAAATCGGTTGGTGACTTTGGTTTCTCAGTAAACCTAATTGTATCTGAGGGCAGTGTGACTTCTTCCTTGATCTGTACACTAACAGAATCTTGCGATTCACTCACTGATGTAATCTTGCTAGTGGTTGAAGAAAATTGAACTAACGGTGTAACGGAAGGAAGAGTCTTGTCTCGAGGTTTATCGAATCCAGTCTCTTCATCACTTAAATCATCAGAGTATTCCCTATGAGTTTTCTTTGTTGCATCAATTGGAGACTTGGGTTTCTCATCAATTTTAGTTGGGGTCTTAATGTCCTTCAAGTCCGATAGTGGCCTAAGAATATCGTCAGATTTCGGGAGAGACTTATCTCCAATTGGGAGAAGACAGCCGGTTGAGGGAATAGGCTGAGGTTGAGGCGCGTCATGTGGCTTAACAGTTCCGATTTTTTCACCACTCTCATCGTCTGAGTACTCTTTTGGAACTATTTTAGCTAAATCGGTTGGTGAGCTTGGTTTCTCAATAGACTTAAAAGGATCTGTGGGCAGTTTGACATCTTCCTTGATCTGTACACTAACAGAATCGTGCGTTTCACTCACTGAAGTAAGCTTGCTGGTAGTAGAAGAAAGTGGAACTAATGGTGTGGCGGAAGGAAGAGCCTCCTCTTGAGGCTTACTAAATCCAATCTCATCATAACTTTCATCATCAGAGTACTCCCTAGCAGTTTTCTTTGTTGCGTCAATTGGAGACTTGGGTTTCTCATCAAATTTAGTTGGGGTCTTAATGTCCTTCAAGTCCGTTAGTGGCCTAAGAATATAGCCAGATTTCGGAAAAGATTTATCTCCAATTGGGAGAAGAGAGCCGGTTGAGGGAATAGGCTGAGGGTGGGGCGCGTCATGTGGCCTAGCAGTTCCGAATTCTTCATCACTCTCGTCGTCAGAGTACTCTTTTGGAACTATTTTAGCTAAAGCGGTTGGTGACTTTGGTTTCTCAATAGACTTAACAGGATCTGTGGGCAATTGGACTTCTTCCTTGATCTGTACACTAACAGAATCGTGCGATTCACTCACTGATGTAACCTTGCTATTAGTAGAAGAAAGTGGAACTAATGGTGTGGCAAAAGAAAGAACCTCCTGAGGCTTATCAAATCCAATCTCATCATCACTTTCATCATCAGAGTACTCCCTAGGAGTTTTCTTTGTGGCGTCAATTGGAGACTTGAGTTTCTCATCAATTTTAGTAGGGGTCTTAATGTCCTTTAAGTCCGTTAGTGGCCTAAGAATATCGTCAGATTTCGGAAGAGATTTATCTCCAATTGGGAGAAGAGAGCCGGTTGATGGAATAGGCTGAGGGTGAGGCGTGTCAATTGGCCTAGCAGTTTCGAATTCTTCATTACTCTCAGAGTAATCTTCTGGAACTGTTTTAGCTAAACCGGTTGGTGACTTTGAGTTCTCAATAGGCTTAACAACATCTGTGGGTAGTTTGACTTCTTCCTTAATCTGCACACTAACAGAATCATGCGATTCACTCACTGAAGTAATCTTGCTAGTAGAAGAAGAAAGTGAAACTAATGGTGTGGCGGAAGGAAGAGTCTTGCTTTGAGGTTTATCGAATCCAGGCTCTTCATCACTTTCATCATCAGAGTACCCCTTAGGAGTTTTCTTTATTGCATCAATTGGAGACTTGGGTTTCTCATCAGTTTTAGTTGGGGTCTTAATGTCCTTCAAGTCCGATAGTGGCCTAAGAATATCGTCAGATTTCGGGAGAGACTTATCTCCAATTGCGAGAAGAAAGCCTGTCGAAGGAATAGGGTGAGGGTGAGACATGTCTCTGGTATCTGGCTTAACTAAATCGGTTGGTGACTTTGGTTTCTCAATAGACTTAAAAGGATCTGTGGGCAGTTTGACTTCTTCCTTGATCTGTACACTAACAGAATCGTGCGATTCACTCACTGATGTAATCTTGCTAGTGGTTGAAGAAAATTTAACTAACGGTGTTGCGGAGGGAAGAGTCTTGTCTTGAGGCTTATCGAATTCAGTCTCTTCATCGCTTTCATCATCACAGTATTCCCCAGGAGTTTTCTTTGTTGGATCGATTAGAGACTTGGGCTTCTCATCAATTTTAGTTGGGGTCTTAATGTCCATCAAGTCCGTTCGTGGCTTAAGGGTATCGTCAGATTTTGGAAAAGATTTATCTCCAATTGGGAGAAGAGAGCCGGTTGAGGGAATAGGCTGAGGTTGAGGCGTGTCATGTGGCCTATCAGTTCCGAATTCTTCATTACTCTCAGAGTAATCTTCTGGAACTGTTTTAGCTAAACCGGTTGGTGACTTTGAGTTCTCAATAGGCTTAACAACATCTGTGTGTAGTTTGACTTCTTCCTTAATCTGCACACTAACAGAATCATGCGATTCACTCACTGAAGTAATCTTGCTAGTAGAAGAAGAAAGTGGAACTAACGGTGTGGCGGAAGGAAGAGTCTTGTCTTGAGGTTTATCGAATCCAGGCACTTCATCACTTTCATCATCAGAGTACTCCCTAGGAGTTTTCTTTGTTAGGTCAATTGAAGACTTGCGTTTCTCATCAATTTTAGTAGGGGTCTTAATGTCCTTCAAGTCCGATAGTGGCCTAAGAATATCGTCAAATTTCGGGAGATATGTATCTCCAATTGGGAGAAGAGAGCCGGTTGATGGAATAGGCTGAGGGTGAGGCGCGTCATGTGGCCTAACAGTTCCGATTTCTTCATCACTCTCATCGTCAGAGTACTCTTTTGGAACTATTTTAGCTAAAGCGGTTGGTGACTTTGGTTTCTCAATAGACTTAACAGGATCTGTGGGCAGTTTGACTTCTTCCTTGATCTGTACACTAACAGAATCGTGCGATTCACTCACTGATGTAAACTTGCTGGTAGTAGAAGAAAGTGGAACTAATGGTGTGGCGGAAGGAAGAGCCTCCTCTTGAGGCTTATTAAATCCAATCTTATCATCCCTTTCGTCATCAGAATATTCCCTAGGAGTTTTCTTTGTTGCATCAATTGGAGACTTGGTTTTTTCATCAATTTTAGTTGGTGTCCTAATGTCCTTTAAGTCCGTAAGCGGCTTAAGATTGTCGTCCGCTTTTGGAATTGATTTATCTCCAATAAAAAGCAGAGAGCCTGTCGAGGGAATAGGCTGAGGGTGAGACATGTCTCTGCTATCTGTTTTACCTAAATCGGTTGGTGACTTTGGTTTCTCAATAGACTTAACAGGATCTGTGGGCAGTTTGACTTCTTTCTTGATCTGTACACTAACAGAATCGTGCGTTTCACTCACTGAAGTAATCTTGCTAGTAGTAGAAGGAGGTGGAACTAATGGTGTGGCGGAAGGAAGAGCCTTTTCTTGAGGCTTGTTAAATCCAATCTCATCATCGCTTTCATCATCAGAGTACTCCCTAGGAGTTTTCTTTGTTGGGTCTATTGAAGACTTGCGTTTCTCATCAATTTTGGTAGGGGTCTTAATGTCCTTCAAGTCCGATAGTGGCCTAAGAATATCGACCGATTTTGGAATTCCAATCTCATCATCACTTTCATCATCAGAGTTCTCCCAAGAAGTTTTCATTGTTGCGTCAATTGGAGTCTTTGGTTTCTCATCAATTTTAGTTGGGGATTTTATGTCCTTCAAGTCCGTTAGTGGCCTAAGAATATCGTCAGATTTCGGAAGAGATTTATCTCCAATTGGGAGAAGAGAGCCGGTTGATAGAATAGGCTGAGGGTGAGGCGCGTAATGTGGCCTAAGAGTTCCGAATTCTTCATCACTCTCATCGTCAGAGTACTCTTTTGGAACTATTTTAGCTAAATCGGTTGGTGACTTTGGTTTCTCAATAGACTTAACAGGATCTGTGGGCAGTTTGACTTCTTCCTTGATCTGTACACTAACAGAATCGTGCGATTCACTCACTGATGTAAACTTGCTGGTAGTAGAAGAAAGTGGAACTAATGGTGTGGCGGAAGGAAGAGCCTCCTCTTGAGGCTTATTAAATCCAATCTTATCATCCCTTTCGTCATCAGAATATTCCCTAGGAGTTTTCTTTGTTGCATCAATTGGAGACTTGGTTTTTTCATCAATTTTAGTTGGTGTCCTAATGTCCTTTAAGTCCGTAAGCGGCTTAAGATTGTCGTCCGCTTTTGGAATTGATTTATCTCCAATAAAAAGCAGAGAGCCTGTCGAGGGAATAGGCTGAGGGTGAGACATGTCTCTGCTATCTGTTTTACCTAAATCGGTTGGTGACTTTGGTTTCTCAATAGACTTAACAGGATCTGTGGGCAGTTTGACTTCTTTCTTGATCTGTACACTAACAGAATCGTGCGTTTCACTCACTGAAGTAATCTTGCTAGTAGTAGAAGGAGGTGGAACTAATGGTGTGGCGGAAGGAAGAGCCTCCTCTTGAGGCTTATCAAATCCAATCTCATCATCCCTTTCGTCATCAGAGTACTCCCTAGGAGTTTTCTTTGTTGGGACAATTGAAGACTTGCGTTTCTCATCAATTTTAGTAGGGGTCTTAATGTCCTTCAAGTCCAATAGTGGCCTAAGAATATCGTCAGATTTCGGAAGAGATTTATCTCCAATTGGGAGAAGAGAGCCGGTTGATAGAATAGGCTGAGGGTGAGGCGCGTAATGTGGCCTAACAGTTCCGAATTCTTCATCACTCTCATCGTCAGAGTACTCTTTTGGAACTATTTTCGCTAATTCAGTTGGTGACTTTGGTTTCTCAATGGACTTAACAGGATCTGCGGGCAGATTGACTTCTTCCTTGATCTGTTCGCTAACTAAATCGGGAAGAGTCTTGTCTTGAGGCTTATCAAATCCAATCTCATCATTACTTTCATCATCAGAGTACTCCCTAGAAATGTTCTCTGTTGCGTCAACTGGAGACTTGAGTTTCTCATCAATTTTAGTAGGGGTCTTAATGTCCTTTAAGTCCGTCAGTGGCCTAAGAATATCGTCAGATTTCGGAAGAGATTTATCTCCAATTGGGAGAAGAGAGCCGGTTGATAGAATAGGCTGAGGGTGAGGCGCGTAATGTGGCCTAACAGTTCCGAATTCTTCATCACTCTCATCGTCAGAGTACTCTTTTGGAACTATTTTCGCTAATTCAGTTGGTGACTTTGGTTTCTCAATGGACTTAACAGGATCTGCTGGCAGTTTGACTTCTTCCTTCATCTGTTCGCTAACTAAATCGAGAAGAGTCTTGTCTTGAGGCTTATCAAATCCAATCTCATCATTACTTTCATCATCAGAGTACTCCCTAGAAATGTTCTTTGTTGCGTCAACTGGAGACTTGGGTTTGTCATCAATTTTAGTTGGGGTCTTAATGTCCTTTAAGTCCGTTAGTGGCCTAAGAATATCGTCAGATTTCGGAAGAGATTTATCTCCAATTGGGATAAGAGAGCCGGTTGATAGAATAGGCTGAGGGTGAGGCGCGTAATGTGGCCTAACAGTTTCGAATTCTTCATCACTCTCATCGTCAGAGTACTCTTTTGGAACTATTTTCGCTAATTCAGTTGGTGACTTTGGTTTCTCAATGGACTTAACAGGATCTGCGGGCAGTTTGACTTCTTCCTTGATCTGTTCGCTAACTAAATCGGGAAGAGTCTTGTCTTGAGGCTTATCAAATCCAATCTCATCATTACTTTCATCATCAGAGTACTCCCTAGAAATGTTCTCTGTTGCGTCAACTGGAGACTTGAGTTTCTCATCAATTTTAGTAGGGGTCTTAATGTCCTTTAAGTCCGTTAGTGGCCTAAGAATATCGTCAGATTTCGGAAGAGATTTATCTCCAATTGGGAGAAGAGAGCCGGTTGATGGAATAGGCTGAGGGTGAGGCGCGTCATGTGGCCTAACAGTTCCGATTTCTTCATCACTCTCATCGTCAGAGTACTCTTTTGGAACTATTTTAGCTAAATCGGTTGCTGACTTTGGTTTCTCAATAGACTTAACAGGATCTGTGGGCAGTTTGACTTCTTCCTTGATCTGTACACTAACAGAATCGTGCGATTCACTCACTGATGTAAACTTGCTGGTAGTAGAAGAAAGTGGCACTAATGGTGTGGCGGAAGGAAGAGCCTCCTCTTGAGGCTTATCAAATCCAATCTTATCATCCCTTTCGTTATCAGAATATTCCCTAGGAGTTTTCTTTGTTGCATCAATTGGAGACTTGGTTTTTTCATCAATTTTAGTTGGTGTCCTAATGTCCTTTAAGTCCGTTAGCGGCTTAAGATTATCGTCCGCTTTTGGAATTGATTTATCTCCAATAAAAAGCAGAGAGCCTGTCGAGGGAATAGGCTGAGGGTGAGACATGTCTCCGCTATCTGTTTTACCTAAATCGGTTGGTGACTTTGGTTTCTCAATAGACTTAACAGGATCTGTGGGCAATTGGACTTCTTCCTTGATCTGTACACTAACAGAATCGTGCGATTCACTCACAGATGTAAACTTGCTGGTAGTAGAAGGAAGTGGAACTAATGATGTGGCGGAAGGAAGAGCCTCCTCTTGAGGCTTATCAAATCCAATCTTATCATCCCTTTCGTCATCAGAGTTCTCCCTAGGAGTTTTCTTTGTTGCATCAATTGGAGACTTGGTTTTCTCATCAATTTTAGTTGGTGTCCTAATGTCCTTCAAGTCCGTTAGCGGCTTAAGAATATCATCTGCTTTTGGAATTGATTTATCTCCAATAGGGAGTAGAGATCCTGTCGAGGAAATTGGCTGAGGGTGAGACATGTCTCCGCTATCTGTTTTACCTAAATCGGTTGGTGACTTTGGTTTCTCAATAGACTTAAAAGGATCTGTGGGCAGTTTGACTTCTTCCTTGATCTGTACACTAACAGAATCGAGCGTTTCACTCACTGAAGTAATCTTGCTAGTAGTAGAAGAAGGTGGAATTAATGGTGTGGCGGAAGGAAGAGCCTTTTCTTGAGGCTTGTTAAATCCAATCTCATCATCACTTTCATCATCAGAGTACTCCCTAGGAGTTTTTTTTGTGGCGTCAATTGGAGACTTGAGTTTCTCATCAATTTGAGTAGGAGTCTTAATGTCCTTTAAGTCCGTTAGTGGCCTAAGAATATCGTCAGATTTCGGAAGAGATTTATCTCCAATTGGGAGAAGAGAGCCGGTTGATGGAATAGGCTGAGGGTGAGGCGCGTCATGTGGCCTAACAGTTCCGATTTCTTCATCACTCTCATCGTCAGAGTACTCTTTTGGAACTATTTTAGCTAAATCGGTTGGTGACTTTGGTTTCTCAATAGACTTAACAGGATCTGTGGGCAGTTTGACTTCTTCCTTGATCTGTACACTAACAGAATCGTGCGATTCACTCACTGATGTAAACTTGCTGGTAGTAGAAGAAAGTGGAACTAATGGTGTGGCGGAAGGAAGAGCCTCCTCTTGAGGCTTATCAAATCCAATCTTATCATCCCTTTCGTTATCAGAATATTCCCTAGCAGTTTTCTTTGTTGCATCAATTGGAGACTTGGTTTTTTCATCAATTTTAGTTGGTGTCCTAATGTCCTTTAAGTCCGTTAGCGGCTTAAGATTATCGTCCGCTTTTGGAATTGATTTATCTCCAATAAAAAGCAGAGAGCCTGTCGAGGGAATAGGCTGAGGGTGAGACATGTCTCTGCTATCTGTTTTACCTAAATCGGTTGGTGACTTTGGTTTCTCAATAGACTTAAAAGGATCTGTGGGCAGTTTGACTTCTTCCTTGATCTGTACACTAACAGAATCGAGCGTTTCACTCACTGAAGTAATCTTGCTAGTAGTAGAAGAAGGTGGAATTAATGGTGTGGCGGAAGGAAGAGCCTTTTCTTGAGGCTTGCTAAATCCAGTCTCATCATCACTTTCATCATCAGAGTACTCCCTAGGAGTTTTCTTTGTGGCGTCAATTGGAGACTTGAGTTTCTCATCAATTTGAGTAGGAGTCTTAATGTCCTTTAAGTCCGTTAGTGGCCTAAGTATTTCATCAGACTTCGGAAGAGATTTATCTCCAATTGGGAGAAGAGAGCCGGTTGATGGAATAGGCTGAGGGTGAGGCGTGTCAATTGGCCTAGCAGTTTCGAATTCTTCATCAATCTCATCGTCTGAGTACTCTTTTGGAAATATTTTAGTTAAATCTGTTGGTGACTTTGGTTTCTCAATAGACTTATCAGGATCTGTGGGCAATTTGATTTCTTCCTTGATCTGTACACTAACAGAATCGTGTGATTCACTCACTGAAGTAATCTTGCTAGTAGTAGAATAAAGTGGAACTAATGGTGTAGAGGAAGGAGGATTGTTGTCTTGAGGTTTGTCGAATCCAGGCTCTTCATCACATTCATCACCAGAGTACTCCCTAGGAGTTTTCTTTGTTGCAACAACTGGAGACTTGGGTTTGTCATCAATTTTAGTTGGGGTCTTAATGTCCTTTAAGTCCGTTAGTGGCCTAAGAATATCGTCAGATTTCGGAAGAGATTTATCTCCAATTGGGAGAAGAGAGCCGGTTGAGGGAATAGGCTGAGGTTGAGGCGTATCATGTGGCCTTTCGCTTCCGAATTCTTCATCACTCCCAGAGTAATCTTCTGGAACTGTTTTAGCTAAATCGGTTGGTGACTTTGGTTTCTCAATAGACTTAACAGGATCTGTGGGCAGTTTGACTTCTTCCTTGATCTGTACACTAACAGAATCGTGCGTTTCACTCACTGAAGTAATCTTGCTGGTAGTAGAAGAAAGTGGAACTAATGGTGTGGTGGAAGGAAGAGCCTCCTCTTGAGGCTTATCAAATCCAATCTCATCATTCCTTTCGTCATCAGAATATTCCCTAGGAGTTTTCTTTGTCGCATCAATTGGAGACTTGGTTTTCTCATCAATTTTGGTTGGTGTCCTAATGTCCTTTAAGTCCGTTAGCGGCTTAAGCATATCGTCCGCTTTTGGAATTGATTGGTCACCAATTGGGAGTAGAGAGCCTGTCGAGGGAATAGCCTGAGGGTGAGACATGTCTCCGCTATCTGTTTTACCTAAATCGGTTGGTGACTTTGGTTTCTCAATAGACTTAACAGGATCTGTGGGCAGTTTGACTTCTTCCTTGATCTGTACACTTACAGAATCGTGCGATTCACTCACTGAAGAAATCTTGCTAGTAGTAGAAGAAAGTGAAACTAATGGTGTGGCGGAAGGAAGAGCCTTCTCTTGAGGCTTATCAAATCCAATCTCATCATCACTTTCATCATCAGAGTACTCCCTAGAAGTTTTCATTGTTGCATCATTTGGAGTCTTTGGTTTCTCATCAATTTTAGTTGGGGATTTTATGTCCTTCAAGTCCGTTAGTGGCCTAAGAATATCGTCAGATTTCGGAAGAGATTTATCTCCAATTGGGAGAAGAGAGCCGGTTGATGGAATAGGCTGAGGGTGAGGCGCGTCGTGTGGCCTAACAGTTCCGATTTCTTTATCACTCTCATCGTCAGAGTAATCTTTTGGAACTATTTTAGCTAAATCGGTTGGTGACTTTGGTTTCTCAATAGACTTAACAGGATCTGTGGGCAGTTTGACTTCTTCCTTGATCTGTTCGCTAACTAAATCGGGAAGAGTTTTGTCTTGAGGCTTATTAAATACATTCTCATCAATGCTGTCATCATCAGTGTACTCCGTAGGAGTTTTCTTTGTTGCGTCAATTGGAGACTTGGGTTTCTCATCAATTTTAGTAGGGGTCTTAATGTCCTTCAAGTCCGTTAGCGGATTAAGCATATCGTCCGTTTTTGGAATTGATTTATCTCCAATTGGGAGAATAGAGCCTGTCGGGGGAATTGGCTGAGGGTGAAACATGTCTCTGCTATCTGGTTTACTCATATCGGTTGGTGACTTTGGTTTCTCAACAGACTTAACAGGATCTGTGGGCAGTTTGACTTCTCCCTTGATCTGTACACTAACAGAATCGTGCGTTTCACTCAATGAAGTAATCTTGCTAGTAGTAGAAGAAAAAGGATCTAATGGTGTGGCGGAAGGAAGAGCCTCCTCTTGAGGCTTATCAAATCCAATCTCATCATCCCTTTCGTCATCAGAATATTCCGTAGGAGTTTTCTTTGTTGCATTAATTGGAGACTTGGTTTTCTCATCAATTCTAGTTGGTGGCCTAATGTCCTTTATGTCCGTTAGCGGCTTAAGAGTATCGACCGATTTTGGAATTCCAATCTCATCATCACTTTCATCATCAGAGTTCTCCCTAGGAGTTTTCCTTGTTGCATCAATTGGAGACTTGCGTTTCTCATCAATTTTAGTAGGGGTCTTAATGTCCTTCAAGTCCGTCAGTGGCCTAAGAATTTCATCAGATTTCGGAAGAGATTTATCTCCAATTGGGAGAAGAGAGCCGGTTGATGGAATAGGCTGAGGGTGAGGCGCGTCATGGGGCCTAACAGTTCCGAATTCTTCATCACTCTCATCGTCGGAGTACTCTTTTGGAACTATTTTAGCTAAATCGGTTGGTGACTTTGGTTTCTCAATAGACTTAAAAGGATCTGTGGGCAGTTTGACTTCTTCCTTGATCTGTACACTAACAGAATCTTGCCTTTCACTCACTGAAGTAATCTTAGTAGTAGTAGAAGAAGGTGGAACTAATAGTGTGGCGGAAGGAAGAGCTTCCTCTTGAGGCTTTTCAAACCTAATCTCATCATCCCTTTCGTCATCAGAATATTCCCTAGGAGTTTTCTTTGTTGCATCAATTGGAGACTTGGTTTTCTCATCAATTTTAGATGGAGTCTTAATGTCCTTCAAGTCTGTTAGTGGCTTAAGAATATCGTCAGATTTAGGAAGAGATTTATCTCCAATTCGGCGAAGAGAGCCTGTCGAGGGAATAGGGTGAGGGTGAGACATGTCTCTGGTATCTAGTTTACTCATATCGGTTGGTGACTTTGGTTTCTCAATAGACTTAAAAGGATCTGTGGGCAGTTTGACTTCTCCCTTGATCTCTACACTAACAGACTCGTGTGATTTACTCACTGATGTAACCTTGCTAGTAGCAGAAGAAAGTGGAACTAATGGTGTGGCGGAGGGAAGACCCTCCTCTTGAGGCTTATCAAATCCAATCTCATCATCACTTTCTTCATCAGAATATTCCCTAGGAGTTTTCTTTGTTGGGTCAATTGGAGACTTGGGTTTCTCATCAATTTTAGTTGGGGTTTTAATGTCCTTCAAGTCTGTTAGCGACCTAAGAATATCGTCAGATTTCGGAAGAGATGTATGTCCAATTGGGAGAAGAGAGCCGGTTGATGGAATAGGCTGAGGGTGAAGCGCGTCATGGGGCCTAACAGTTCCGAATTCTTCATCACTCTCATCGTCGGAGTACTCTTTTGGAACTATTTTAGCTAAATCGGTTGGTGACTTTGGTTTCTCAATAGACTTAAAAGGATCTGTGGGCAGTTTGACTTCTTCCTTGATCTGTTCGCTAACTAAATCGGGAAGAGTTTTGTCTTGAGGCTTATTAAATACATTCTCATCAATGCTGTCATCATCAGTGTACTCCGTAGGAGTTTTCTTTGTTGCGTCAATTGGAGACTTGGGTTTCTCATCAATTTTAGTAGGGGTCTTAATGTCCTTCAAGTCCGTTAGCGGATTAAGCATATCGTCCGTTTTTGGAATTGATTTATCTCCAATTGGGAGAATAGAGCCTGTCGGGGGAATTGGCTGAGGGTGAAACATGTCTCTGCTATCTGGTTTACTCATATCGGTTGGTGACTTTGGTTTCTCAATAGACTTAAAAGGATCTGTGGGCAGTTTGACTTTTTCCTTGATCTGTTCGCTAACAGAATCGTGCGATTCACACACTGAGGTAACATTGCTAGTAGTAGAAAAGAGTGGAACTAATGGTGTGGCGGAAGGAAGAGTCTTGTCTTGAGGCCTAGCAAATCCAATCTCATCACCACTGTCGTCATCAGAATATTCCCTACCAATTTTCTTTGTTGCATCGTTTGGAGACTTGGGTTTCTCATCAATTTTAGTTGGAGTCTTAATGTCCTTCAAGTCCGTCAGTGGCCTAAGAATTTCATCAGATTTCGGAAGAGATTTATCTCCAATTGGGAGAAGAGAGCCGGTTGATGGAATAGGCTGAGGGTGAGGCGCGTCATGGGGCCTAACAGTTCCGAATTCTTCATCACTCTCATCGTCGGAGTACTCTTTTGGAACTATTTTAGCTAAATCGGTTGGTGACTTTGGTTTCTCAATAGACTTAAAAGGATCTGTGGGCAGTTTGACTTCTCCCTTGATCTCTACACTAACAGACTCGTGTGATTTACTCACTGATGTAACCTTGCTAGTAGTAGAAGAAGGTGGAACTAATAGTGTGGCGGAAGGAAGAGCTTCCTCTTGAGGCTTTTCAAACCCAATCTCATCATCCCTTTCGTCATCAGAATATTCCCTAGGAGTTTTCTTTGTTGCATCAATTGGAGACTTGGTTTTCTCATCAATTTTATTTGGAGTCTTAATGTCCTTCAAGTCTGTTAGTGGCTTAAGAATATCGTCAGATTTAGGAAGAGATGTATCTCCAATTGGGAGATGAGAGCCGGTTGAGGGAATGGGCTGAGGTTCAGGCGCGTCATGGGGCCTAACAGTTCCGAATTCTTCATCACTCTCATCGTCAGAGTACTCTTTTGGAACTATTTTAGCTAAATCAGTGGGTGACGTTGGTTTCTCAATCGACTTAACAGGATCTGTGGGCAGTTTGACTTTTTCCTTGATCTGTTCGCTAACAGAATCGTGCGATTCACTCACTGATGTAACCTTGCTAGTAGTAGAAGATAGTGGAACTAATGGTGTGGCGGAAGGAAGAGTCTTGTCTTGAGGCTTATCAAATCCAATCTTATCATCCCTTTCATCATCAGAGTTCTCCCTAGGAGTTTTCTTTGTTGCATCAATTGGAGACTTGCGTTTCTCATCAATTTTAGTAGGGGTCTTAATGTCCTTCAAGTCCGTCAGTGGCCTAAGAATTTCATCAGATTTCGGAAGAGATTTATCTCCAATTGGGAGAAGAGAGCCGGTTGATGGAATAGGCTGAGGGTGAGGCGTGTCAATTGGCCTAACAGTTCCGATTTCTTCATCACTCTCATCGTCAGAGTAATCTTTTGGAACTATTTTAGCTAAATCGGTTGGTGACTTTGGTTTCTCAATAGACTTAACAGGATCTGTGGGCAGTTTGACTTCTTCCTTGATCTGTTCGCTAACTAAATCGGGAAGAGTCTTGTCTTGAGACTTATTAAATCTATTCTCATCAATGCTGTCATCATCAGTGTACTCCGTAGGAGTTTTCTTTGTTGCGTCAATTGGAGACTTGGGTTTCTCATCAATTTTAGTAGGGGTCTTAATGTCCTTCAAGTCCGTTAGCGGATTAAGCATATCGTCCGCTTTTGGAATTGATTTATCTCCAATTGGGAGAATAGAGCCTGTCGGGGGAATTGGCTGAGGGTGAAACATGTCGCAGCTATCTGGTTTACTCATATCGGTTGGTGACTTTGGTTTCTCAATAGACTTAACAGGATCTGTGGGCAGTTTGACTTCTCCCTTGATCTGTACACTAACAGAATCGTGCGTTTCACTCAATGAAGTAATCTTGCTAGTAGTAGAAGAAAGTGGAACTAATGGTGTGGCGGAAGGAAGAGCCTCCTCTTGAGGCTTATCAAATCCAATCTCATCATCCCTTTCGTCATCAGAGTACTCCCTAGGAGTTTTCTTTGTTGCATCAATTGGAGACTTGGTTTTCTCATCAATTTTAGTTGGTGTCCTAATGTCCTTCAAGTCTGTTAGTGGCCTAAGAATATCGTCAGATTTCGGAAGAGATTTATCTCCAATTGGGAGAAGAGAGCCTGTCGAGGGAATAGGGTGAGGGTGAGACATGTCTCTGGTATCTGGTTTACTCATATCGGTTGGTGACTTTGGTTTCTCAATAGACTTAAAAGGATCTGTGGGCAGTTTGACTTCTTCCTTGATCTGTACACTAACAGAATCGTGCGATTCAATCACTGATGTAACCTTGCTAGTAGTAGAAGAAAGTGGAACTAATGAGTTGGCGGAAGGAAGAGCCTCCTCTTGAGGCTTATCAAATCCAATCTCATCATCACTTTCTTCATCAGAATATTCCCTAGGAGTTTTCTTTGTTGGGTCAATTGGAGACTTGGGTTTCTCATCAATTTTAGTTGGGGATTTTATGTCATTCAAGTCCGTTAGTGGCCTAAGAATATCGTCAGATTTCGGAAGAGATTTATCTCCAATTGGGAGAAGACAGCCGGTTGATGGAATAGGCTGAGGGTGGGGCGTGTCCTGTGGCCTAACGGTTCCGCATTCTTCATCACTCTCATCGTCAGGGTACTCTTTTGGAACTATTTTAGCTAAATCGGTTGGTGACTTTGGTTTCTCAATAGACTTAACTGGATCTGTGGGCAATTTGACTTCTTCCTTGATCTGTACACTAACAGAATCGTGCGATTCATTCGATGATGAAATCTTGCTCGTAGTAGAAGAAAGTCGAACTAATGGTGTGGCGGAAGGAAGAGTCTTGTCTTGAGGCTTATAAAATCCAATCTCATCATCACTTTCATCATCAGAGTACTCCCTAGGAGTTTTCTTTGTGGCGTCAATTGGAGACTTGAGTTTCTCATCAATTTGAGTAGGGGTCTTAATGTCCTTTAAGTCCGTTAGTGGCCTAAGTATTTCGTCAGACTTCGGAAGAGATTTATCTCCAATTGGGAGAAGAGAGCCGGTTGATGGATTGGGCTGAGGGTGAGGCGCATCATGCGGCCTAGCAGTTCCGAATTCTTCATCACTCTCATCGTCAGAGTACTGTTTTGGAACTATTTTAGCTAAATCGGTTGGTGACTTTGGTTTCTCAATAGACTTAACAGGATCTGTGTGCAGTTTGACTTCTTCCTTGATCTGTACACTAACAGAATCGTGCGTTTCACTCAATGAAGTAATCTTGCTAGTAGTAGAAGAAAGTGGAACTAATGGTGTGGCGGAGGGAAGACCCTCCTCTTGAGGCTTATCAAATACAATCTCATCATCCCTTTCGTCATCAGAATATTCCCCAGGAGTTTTCTTTGTTGCATCAATTGGAGACTTGGATTTCTCATCAATTTTAGATGGAGTCTTAATGTCCTTCAAGTCCGTCAGTGGCCTAAGAATTTCATCAGATTTCGGAAGAGATTTATCTCCAATTGGGAGAAGAGAGCCTGTCGAGGGGATAGGGTGAGGGAGGGACATGTCTCTGGTATCTAGTTTACTCATATCGGTTGGTGACTTTGGTTTCTCAATAGACTTAAAAGGATCTGTGGGCAGTTTGACTTCTCCCTTGATCTCTACACTAACAGAATAGTGCGATTTACTCACTGATGTAACCTTGCTAGTAGTAGAAGAAAGTGGAACTAATGGTGTGGCGGAGGGAAGACCCTCCTCTTGAGGCTTATCAAATCCAATCTCATCATCCCTTTCGTCATCAGAATATTCCCTAAGAGTTTTCTTTACATTAATTGGAGACTTGGTTTTCTCATCAATTCTAGTTGGTGGCCTAATGTCCTTTAAGTCCGTTAGCGGCTTAAGAATATCGACCGATTTTGGAATTCCAATCTCATCATCACTTTCATCATCAGAGTTCTCCCTAGGAGTTTTCCTTGTTGCATCAATTGGAGACTTGCGTTTCTCATCAATTTTAGTAGGGGTCTTAATGTCCTTCAAGTCCGTCAGTGGCCTAAGAATTTCATCAGATTTCGGAAGAGATTTATCTCCAATTGGGAGAAGAGAGCCGGTTGATGGAATAGGCTGAGGGTGAGGCGCGTCATGGGGCCTAACAGTTCCGAATTCTTCATCACTCTCATCGTCGGAGTACTCTTTTGGAACTATTTTAGCTAAATCGGTTGGTGACTTTGGTTTCTCAATAGACTTAAAAGGATCTGTGGGCAGTTTGACTTCTTCCTTGATCTGTACACTAACAGAATCTTGCCTTTCACTCACTGAAGTAATCTTAGTAGTAGTAGAAGAAGGTGGAACTAATAGTGTGGCGGAAGGAAGAGCTTCCTCTTGAGGCTTTTCAAACCTAATCTCATCATCCCTTTCGTCATCAGAATATTCCCTAGGAGTTTTCTTTGTTGCATCAATTGGAGACTTGGTTTTCTCATCAATTTTAGATGGAGTCTTAATGTCCTTCAAGTCTGTTAGTGGCTTAAGAATATCGTCAGATTTAGGAAGAGATTTATCTCCAATTGGGCGAAGAGAGCCTGTCGAGGGAATAGGGTGAGGGTGAGACATGTCTCTGGTATCTAGTTTACTCATATCGGTTGGTGACTTTGGTTTCTCAATAGACTTAAAAGGATCTGTGGGCAGTTTGACTTCTCCCTTGATCTCTACACTAACAGACTCGTGTGATTTACTCACTGATGTAACCTTGCTAGTAGCAGAAGAAAGTGGAACTAATGGTGTGGCGGAGGGAAGACCCTCCTCTTGAGGCTTATCAAATCCAATCTCATCATCACTTTCTTCATCAGAATATTCCCTAGGAGTTTTCTTTGTTGGGTCAATTGGAGACTTGGGTTTCTCATCAATTTTAGTTGGGGTTTTAATGTCCTTCAAGTCTGTTAGCGACCTAAGAATATCGTCAGATTTCGGAAGAGATGTATGTCCAATTGGGAGAAGAGAGCCGGTTGATGGAATAGGCTGAGGGTGAAGCGCGTCATGGGGCCTAACAGTTCCGAATTCTTCATCACTCTCATCGTCGGAGTACTCTTTTGGAACTATTTTAGCTAAATCGGTTGGTGACTTTGGTTTCTCAATAGACTTAAAAGGATCTGTGGGCAGTTTGACTTTTTCCTTGATCTGTTCGCTAACAGAATCGTGCGATTCACTCACTGATGTAACCTTGCTAGTAGTAGAAGATAGTGAAACTAATGGTGTGGCGAAAGGAAGAGTCTTGTCTTGAGGCTTATCAAATCCAATCTCATCATTACTTTCATCATCAGAGTACTCCCTAGAAATATTCTTTGCTGCATCAATTGGAGACTTGGGTTTCTCATCAATTTTAGTTGGGGTCTTAATGTCCTTTAAGTCCGTTAGTGGCCTAAGAATATCGTCAGATTTCGAAAGATACTTATTTCCAATTGGGAGAAGAGAGCCGGTTGATGGAATAGGCTGTGAGTGAGGCGCGACATGGGGCCTAACAGTTCCGAATTCTTCATCACTCTCATTGTCAGAGTATTCTATTGAACTATTTTAGCTAACTCGGTTGGTGACTTTGGTTTCTCAATAGACTTAACAAAATGAACTAATGAAGTGGCGGAAGGAAGAGTCTTGTCTTGAGGCTTATCAAATCCAATTTCATCGTCACTTTCATCATCAGAGTATTCCCTAGGAGTGTCCTTTGTTGCGTCAATTGGGGACTTGGGTTTCCCATCAATTTTAGTTGGGGTCTTAATGTCCGTCAAGTCCGTTAGTGGCCTAAGAATATCGTCAGATTTAGGAAGAGATGTATCTCCAATTGGAAGATGAGAACCGGTTGATGGAATAGGCTGAGGGTGAGGCGCGTCATGGGGCCTGACAGTTCCGCATTCTTCATCACTCTCATCGTAAGAGTACTCTTTTGGAACTGTTTTAGCTATATCGGATGGTGTCTTTGGTTTCTCAATAGACTTAACAGGATCTGTGGGCAGTTTGACTTCTTCCTTGATCTGTGCACTAAGAGAATCGTGCGGTTCACTCACTGAAGTAATCTTGCTAGTAGTAGAAGAAAGCGGAACTAATGGAGTGGCGGAAGGAAGAGTCTTGTCTTGAGGCTTATCAAATCTAATCTCATCATCACTGTCGTCATCAGAATATTCCCTAGGAGTTTTCTTTGTTGCATCGATTGGAGACTTGGGTTTCTCGTCAAATTTAGTTGGAGTCTTAATGTCCTTCAAGTCTGTTAGTGGCTTAAGAATATCGTCAGATTTAGGAAGAGATTTATCTCCAATTGGGAGAAGAGAGCCTGTCGAGGGAATAGGGTGAGGGTGAGACATGTCTCTGGTATCTGGTTTAACTAATGCGGTTGGTGACTTTGGTTTCTCAATAGACTTAACAGGATCTGTGGGCAGTTTGACTTCTTCCTTGACCTGTACACTAACAGAATAGTGCGATTTACTCACTGATGTAATCTTGCTTGTAGTAGAAGAAAGTGGAACTAATGGAGTGGCGGAAGGAAGAGTCTTGTCTTGAGGCTTATCAAATCCAATCTCACCATCACTGTCGTCATCAGAATATTCCCTACTAGTTTTCTTTGTGACATCGATTGGAGACTTGGGTTTCTCATCAATTTTAGTTGGAGTCTTAATGTCCTTCAAGTCTGTTAGTGGCTTATGAATATCGTCCGATTTCGGAAGAGATTTATCTCCAATTGGGTGAAGAGAGCCGGTTGAGGGAATAGGCTGAGGGTGAGGCGCGTCATGGGGCCTAGCAGTTCCGAATTCTTCATCACTCTCATATTCAGAGTACTCTTTTGGAACTATTTGACCTAAAGCGGTTGGTGACCTTGTTTTCTCAATAGGCTTAACAGGATCTGTGGGCAGTTTGACTTCATCCTTGATCTGTACACTAACAGAATCGAGCGATTCTTTCACTGAAGTAATCTTGCTAGTAGTAGAAGAAAGTGAAACTAATGGTGTGGCGAAAGGAAGAGCCTTCTCTTGAGGCTTATCAAATCCAATCTCATCATCACTTTCATCATCAGAGTACTCCCTTGGAGTTTTCTTTGTTGCATCAGTTGGAGACTTGGGTTTCTCGTCAAATTTAGTTGGAGTCTTAATGTCCTTCAAGTCTGTTAGTGGCTTAAGAATATCGTCAGATTTAGGAAGAGATTTATCTCCAATTGGGAGAAGAAAGCCTGTCGAAGAAATAGGGTGAGGGTGAGACATGTCTCTGGTATCTGGCTTAACCAAATCAGTTGGTGACTTTGGTTTCTCAATAGATTTAGCAGGATCCGTGGGCAATTTGACTTCTTCCTTGATCTGTGCACTAAGAGAATCGTGCGATTCACTCACTGATGTAATCTTGGTAGTGGTTAAAGAAAATGGAACTAATGGTGTGGCGGAAAGAAGAGCCTCCTCTTGAGGCTTATCAAATCCAATCTCATCATCACTTTCGTTATCAGAATATTCCCTAGGAGTTTTCTCGGTTGCATCGATTGCAGACTTTGGTTTCTCATCAATTTTAGTTCGTGTCTTAATGTCCTTCAAGTCCGTTAGTGGCTTATGAACATCGTCTGCTTTTGGAATTAATATATCCCCAATGGGGAGTAGAGAGCCTGTGGAGGGAATAGGCTGAGGGTGAGACATGTCTCTGCTATCTGTTTTACTCATATCGGTTGGTGACTTTGGTTTCTCAATAGATTTAGCAGGTTCTGTGGGCAATTTGACTTCTTCCTTGATCTGTACACTAACAGAATCGTGCGATTCTTTCACTGAAGTAATCTTGCTAGTAGTAGAAGAAAGCGGAACTAATGGAGTGGCAGAAGGAAGAGTCTTGTCTTGAGGCTTATCAAATCCAAAATCACCATCACTGTCGTCATCAGAATATTCCCTACTAGTTTTCTTTGTTGCATCGATTGGACACTTGGGTTTCTCATCAATTTTAGTTGGGGTCTTAATGTCCATCAAATCCGTTAGTGGCTTATGAACATCGTCTGCTTTTGGAATTGATATATCTCCAAGGGGGAGTAGAGAGCCTCTCGAGACAATAAGCTGAGGGTTAGACATGTCTCTGGAATCTGTTATACTCAAATCGGTTGGTGACTTTGGTTTTTCAATAGATTTAGCAGGTTCTGTGGGCAATTTGACTTCTTCCTTGATCTGTACACTAACAGAATCGTGCGATTCTTTCACTGAAGTAATCTTGCTAGTAGTAGAAGAAAGCGGAACTAATGGAATGGCAGAAGGAAGAGTCTTGTCTTGAGGCTTATCAAATCCAATCTCATCATCACTGTCGTCATCAGAATATTCCCTAGGAGTTTTCTTTGTTGCATCGATTGGAGACTTGGGTTTCTCGTCAAATTTAGTTGGAGTCTTAATGCCCTTCAAGTCTGTTAGTGGCTTAAGAATATCATCAGATTTAGGAAGCGATTTATCTCCAATTGGGAGAAGAGAGCCTGTCGGGGGAATAGGGTGAGGGTGAGACATGTCTCTGGTATCTGGTTTAACTAATGCGGTTGGTGACTTTGGTTTCTCAATAGACTTAACAGGATCTGTGGGCAGTTTGACTTCTTCCTTGACCTGTACACTAACAGAATAGTGCGATTTACTCACTGATGTAATCTTGCTTGTAGTAGAAGAAAGTGGAACTAATGGAGTGGCGGAAGGAAGAGTCTTGTCTTGAGGCTTATCAAATCCAATCTCACCATCACTGTCGTCATCAGAATATTCCCTACTAGTTTTCTTTGTGACATCGATTGGAGACTTGGGTTTCTCATCAATTTTAGTTGGAGTCTTAATGTCCTTCAAGTCTGTTAGTGGCTTATGAATATCGTCCGATTTCGGAAGAGATTTATCTCCAATTGGGTGAAGAGAGCCGGTTGAGGGAATAGGCTGAGGGTGAGGCGCGTCATGGGGCCTAGCAGTTCCGAATTCTTCATCACTCTCATATTCAGAGTACTCTTTTGGAACTATTTGACCTAAAGCGGTTGGTGACCTTGTTTTCTCAATAGGCTTAACAGGATCTGTGGGCAGTTTGACTTCATCCTTGATCTGTACACTAACAGAATCGAGCGATTCTTTCACTGAAGTAATCTTGCTAGTAGTAGAAGAAAGTGGAACTAATGGTGTGGCGAAAGGAAGAGCCTTCTCTTGAGGCTTATCAAATCCAATCTCATCATCACTTTCATCATCAGAGTACTCCCTTGGAGTTTTCTTTGTTGCATCAGTTGGAGACTTGGGTTTCTCGTCAAATTTAGTTGGAGTCTTAATGTCCTTCAAGTCTGTTAGTGGCTTAAGAATATCGTCAGATTTAGGAAGAGATTTATCTCCAATTGGGAGAAGAAAGCCTGTCGAAGGAATAGGGTGAGGGTGAGACATGTCTCTGGTATCTGGCTTAACTAAATCAGTTGGTGACTTTGGTTTGTCAATTGACCTTACAGGATCTTCGGGCACTTCGACTTTTTCCTTGATCTGTGCACTAGCAGAAACGTGCGATTCACTTACTGAAGTAATCTTGCTAGTAGTTGAAGAGAGTGGAACTAATGGTGAGGCGCAAGGAAGAGTCTTGTCTTGAGGCTTATCAAATCTAATCTCATCATCACTTTCATTATCAGAGTACTCCCTAGAAGTTTTCTTTGTTGCATCAATTGGAGACTTTGGTTCCTCATCAATTTTAGTTGGGGTTTTAATGTCCTTCAAGTCCGTTAGTGGCTCAAGAATATCGTCAGATTTAGGAAGAGATTTGTCTCCAATTGGGAGAAGAGAGACTGTCGGGGGAATAGGGTGAGGGTGAGACATGTCTCTGGTATCTGGTTTAACTAAATCGGTTGGTGACTTTGGTTTCTCAATAGACTTTACAGGATCTGTGGGCAAATTGTGTTCTTCCTTGATCTGTACACTAACAGAATCGTGCGATTCAGTCACTGAAGTAATCTTGCTAGTAGTAGAAGAAAGTGGAAGAAATGGCGAGGCGGAAGAAAGAGTCTTGTCTTGAGGCTTATCAAATCTAATCTCATCATCACTTTCATTATCAGAGTACTCCCTAGAAGTTTTCTTTGTTGCATCAATTGGAGACTTTGGTTCCTCATCAATTTTAGTTGGGGTCTTAATGTCCTTCAAGTCCGTTAGCGGCCTAAGAATATCGTCCACTTTTGGAAGAGAGTTATCTCCAGTAGGGAGTAGAGAGCCTGTGGAGGGAATAGGCTGAGGGTGAGACATGTCTCTGCTATCTGTTTTACTCATATCGGTTGGTGACTTTGGTTTCTCAATAGATTTAGCAGGATCCGTGGGCAATTTGACTTCTTCCTTGATCTGTACTCTAAGAGAATCGTGCGATTCACTCACTGATGTAATCTTGGTAGTGGTTAAAGAAAATGGAACTAATGGTGTGGCGGAAAGAAGAGCCTCCTCTTGAGGCTTATCAAATCCAATCTCATCATCACTTTCGTTATCAGAATATTCCCTAGGAGTTTTCTCGGTTGCATCGATTGCAGACTTTGGTTTCTTATCAATTTTAGTTCGTGTCTTAATGTCCTTCAAGTCCGTTAGTGGCTTATGAACATCGTCTGCTTTTGGAATTAATATATCCCCAATGGGGAGTAGAGAGCCTGTGGAGAGAATAGGCTGAGGGTGAGACATGTCTCTGCTATCTGTTTTACTCATATCGGTTGGTGACTTTGGTTTCTCAATAGATTTAGCAGGTTCTGTGGGCAATTTGACTTCTTCCTTGATCTGTACACTAACAGAATCGTGCGATTCTTTCACTGAAGTAATCTTGCTAGTAGTAGAAGAAAGCGGAACTAATGGAGTGGCAGAAGGAAGAGTCTTGTCTTGAGGCTTATCAAATCCAAAATCACCATCACTGTCGTCATCAGAATATTCCCTACTAGTTTTCTTTGTTGCGTCGATTGGACACTTGGGTTTCTCATCAATTTTAGTTGGGGTCTTAATGTCCATCAAATCCGTTAGTGGCTTATGAACATCGTCTGCTTTTGGAATTGATACATCTCCAAGGGGGAGTAGAGAGCCTTTCGAGACAATAAGCTGAGGGTTAGACATGTCTCTGGAATCTGTCATACTCAAATCGGTTGGTGACTTTGGTTTCTCAATAGATTTAGCAGGTTCTGTGGGCAATTTGACTTCTTCCTTGATCTGTACACTAACAGAATCGTGCGATTCTTTCACTGAAGTAATCTTGCTAGTAGTAGAAGAAAGCGGAACTAATGGAATGGCAGAAGGAAGAGTCTTGTCTTGAGGCTTATCAAATCCAATCTCATCATCACTGTCGTCATCAGAATATTCCCTAGGAGTTTTCTTTGTTGCATCGATTGGAGACTTGGGTTTCTCGTCAAATTTAGTTGGAGTCTTAATGTCCTTCAAGTCTGTTAGTGGCTTAAGAATATCATCAGATTTAGGAAGCGATTTATCTCCAATTGGGAGAAGAGAGCCTGTCGAGGGAATAGGGTGAGGGTGAGACATGTCTCTGGTATCTGGTTTAACTAATGCGGTTGGTGACTTTGGTTTCTCAATAGACTTAACAGAATCTGTGGGCAGTTTGACTTCTTCCTTGACCTGTACACTAACAGAATAGTGCGATTTACTCACTGATGTAATCTTGCTAGTAGAAGAAGAAAGTGAAACTAATGGTGTGGCGGAAGGAAGAGTCTTGTTTTGAGGTTTATCGAATCCAGGCTCTTCATCACTTTCATCATCAGAGTACTCCCTTGGAGTTTTCTTTGTTGCATCAGTTGGAGACTTGGGTTTCTCATCAATTTTAGTTGGGGTTTTAATGTCCTTCAAGTCTGTTAGTGGCTTAAGAATATCGTCAGATTTAAGAAGAGATTTATCTCCAATTGGGAGAAGAAAGCCTGTCGAAGGAATAGGGTGAGGGTGAGACATGTCTCTGGTATCTGGCTTAACTAAATCGGTTGGTGACTTTGGTTTGTCAATTGACCTTACAGGATCGGTCGGCAAACTGTGTTCTTCCTTGATCTGTACACTAACAGAATCGTGCGATTCAGTCACTGAAGTAATCTTGCTAGTAGTAGAAGAGAGTGGAACTAATGGTGAGGCGCAAGGAAGAGTCTTGTCTTGAGGCTTATCAAATCTAATCTCATCATCACTTTCATTATCAGAGTACTCCCTAGAAGTTTTCTTTGTTGCATCAATTGGAGACTTTGGTTCCTCATCAATTTTAGTTGGGGTTTTAATGTCCTTCAAGTCCGTTAGTGGCTCAAGAATATCGTCAGATTTAGGAAGAGATTTGTCTCCAATTGGGAGAAGAGAGTCTGTCGGGGGAATTGGGTGAGGGTGAGACATGTCTCTGGTATCTGGCTTAACTAAATCGGTTGGTGAATTTGGTTTCTCAATAGACTTAACAGGATCTGTGGGCAAACTGTGTTCTTCCTTGATCTGTACACTAACAGAATCGTGCGATTCAGTCACTGAAGTAATCTTGCTAGTAGTAGAAGAGAGTGGAACTAATGGTGAGGCGCAAGGAAGAGTCTTGTCTTGAGGCTTATCAAATCTAATCTCATCATCACTTTCATTATCAGAGTACTCCCTAGAAGTTTTCTTTGTTGCATCAATTGGAGACTTTGGTTCCTCATCAATTTTAGTTGGGGTTTTAATGTCCTTCAAGTCCGTTAGTGGCTCAAGAATATCGTCAGATTTAGGAAGAGATTTGTCTCCAATTGGGAGAAGAGAGTCTGTCGGGGGAATTGGGTGAGGGTGAGACATGTCTCTGGTATCTGGCTTAACTAAATCGGTTGGTGAATTTGGTTTCTCAATAGACTTAACAGGATCTGTGGGCAAACTGTGTTCTTCCTTGATCTGTACACTAACAGAATCGTGCGATTCAGTCACTGAAGTAATCTTGCTAGTAGTAGAAGAGAGTGGAACTAATGGTGAGGCGCAAGGAAGAGTCTTGTCTTGAGGCTTATCAAATCTAATCTCATCATCACTTTCATTATCAGAGTACTCCCTAGAAGTTTTCTTTGTTGCATCAATTGGAGACTTTGGTTCCTCACCAATTTTAGTTGGGGTTTTAATGTCCTTCAAGTCCGTTAGTGGCTCAAGAATATCGTCAGATTTAGGAAGAGATTTGTCTCCAATTGGGAGAAGAGAGTCTGTCGGGGGAATTGGGTGAGGGTGAGACATGTCTCTGGTATCTGGCTTAACTAAATCGGTTGGTGAATTTGGTTTCTCAATAGACTTAACAGGATCTGTGGGCAAACTGTGTTCTTCCTTGATCTGTACACTAACAGAATCGTGCGATTCAGTCACTGAAGTAATCTTGCTAGTAGTAGAAGAAAGTGGAACTAATGGTGTGGCGGAAGGAAGAGTCTTGTCTTTAGGCTTATCGAATCCAATCTCATCATCACTTTCATCATCAGAGTACTCCCTAGAAGTTTTCTTTGTTGCATCAATTAGAGACTTGGGTTTCTCATCAATTTTAGTAGGGGTCTTAATGTCCTTCAAGTCCGTTAGTGGCTTTAGAATATCGTCCGATTTTTTAACAGATTTATCTCCAATAGGAAGTAGAGAGACTGTCGAGGGAATGGGCGGAGAGTGAGACATGTCTCTGGTATCTGTCTTAGCTACCATAGCTGGTGACTCTGGTTTCTCAATAGATTTAGTCGAATCTGTAGGCAGTTTGATATCTTGTTTGATTTGAACACTGACAGACTTGTGAGATTCACTCACGGAAGTAATTTGAGTAGTAGTCGTAGAATGAGGAACTAAAGGTGTGATGGAAGAAGGGGTCTTGTCTTTAGGCATTTCAAATCCAATCTTTTCATCAGTTTCGTCAGCTGAATATTCATTAGGAGTTTTGTGTGCTGAGTCAATTGTGGATTTGAGTTCTGCATCTAATGTAGTAGTCGATCTTATGCTTTTTAAGTCAGTTAGTGTCTGTTTAATTTCGCCAGCTTTCTGCAGATTCTTTTCGTCAACTGGGATTAAGGGGTACCCCAACGGAATCGATTCAGTGAGGGTCTTATCTACAAGGTGGTGAGTTGAGCATATTTTAGTTCTCTGTTTATCATCTTTGATCTTGATCAAGTTTGTTGGAAACTTTCCTGTTTCGCTTTTGCTTATAGCGAAGGATTCGCTATCTTCGCTGACGATTACATAATATGTCTGATCTAGAGCTTTGGGCTGATCTTTTTCAGTTTTGGTAAATTGTTTCATTCTTTGAAGTTTTTCATTGTGATCGATCTCCTCATCACTCTCGCTTTCATTTTCTCTTTTGCTATTGTCAGATGGGAAGATATTCTGCGCTACTGTATGTGAAATTTCAGAGGTAATTAATTCAAGCCCTTTCCGGATTTTAAGCTCGTCTATTTCTTTATTTTCATGAGTTGGAAACTTTTCCAAAACCTCTTTTTCTATTATTGCGACATCTGTCTGAGAAAATGGACGGCTATCATCTGTAATGAATTTGCTCAGTTTTCTCTCGTATTTTGTTGCAACATTTATAAATTCTTTTGTGCCTTCAATATCAGTTTTTGAAATTGAATGCAACTGCACAGCAGCATGCGACATTTTTGGGAAACCTACTTCCATACTGGCTTTAGTTAATTCTATTGGAAATTCTTGCTTATCACATACCTTTGACAAATTATAATAACTTTCTGGTGCTTTGTCCTGAGATGCACTATTTGTCACCAATTCCTTAATACTTTCGGATATATCGTATTTATTTCTTTCGTCTAATAAAAATTTAGCTGTTAATGATTTAATATCGTTCGGCTCTAATTTACTTTCACTATCTGTTTGGTTAATAAAAATCTTTGATGTATCAAAAACTTTACGCTTTGAGCATTTCTTTTCACAGACAGCTTCTAGGTTTTCAGTACTTGTGCTCGTTTTACCCGTTTCTGAAACAGGCGAAACTACTTTCTGCTCTAAAATTCGGCTTGTACCTAAATTTTCCAAAATTAAGTCAGTTTCATTCAAAATCTGTTGCTCTATTGATGGTACATCAATTTGGCGATCTACAGTTTCACGTTTACGTGGACTAAATGGTGTAGCTTCTAAGCTCCCTGAGGGATACCTACGTTCAATATCTTGTACAACTGCTTTTACCTTTGGCAATGTCTCTAATTCTCCGTCCTTATATACTAAGTCTTTGTGCTCATCAATACTTGCTGTTAAAATGTTGCCAGGTACCTGTTTCACTTGCTTATCTAAACCTACCACCTTCTCTCCTAAAGTCTTTTGCGTTTCACTTAAGTCTTCTGCAACCTCAAAGGCCTTGCGCTTCTTACAAACTTTCTCGCAAACCTCCTCCTCAATTTGCGCCAAGCCAATTGCTCCATGCTCCATTGCCTGAAGGGGAGATAATTTGACAATCTGCGTAGGTGGATCACATTTGGTTAATTCCAAGAATGCGATATCTGCAGTCGTTAGAATTTGGTTCTCTACCTCAACGATATTTGGCTCATGTTTGCCATAGTCTGCTGCTCGCTTTTTTACTGAAAATGGTATAGCCGCAACCTCTGTACCACTGATCTTATCTTCAATGCTCTGGACAACCTCCTTCACCACGGGCACATTACCGCCAATATACTTTGGTGGCACACTCTGCTGTATAGTATTGGAAGACTCCAAGGACTCGGTACTGCCACTGCTCTCCAAACGCAATATCTTGCGCCTAACATCACCGCAGCCCATAATCTGCTCTAGATACTCCCTATCACCAGCATCGCGCTGGACATCATCTAGCTCCGTTTGCTGTAGATGCTCCCTCTGTTGCTCAGCTCCCATTGCAATTAAATCTATTTTGGTGCGTTCTACTTGGGTATTCAAAGTCATTGTTGTCGTCGTTGTTGTCTTCGCAGTTGGACTACTTGTACTCATTTCTGTAAATGAGGTAGTGTCTTGTGAGTATGGTTTCGGGATATTGGGGGGAGCTGCCATTCTGTGTAGCAGCTTATCAGTTTCATCTGTACTTGTAAATGTATCGGATTTTACATTATGAACACTGAAGTGCTCTGTTTGAGGCGTTCCAGGTTGGCGAAATTTGTTTGAATTAGGAAGTAGAAACAAGGCAACAATTTAGACAGATTACACCTATATATTACAAAACGAACCAAACTTATATGTGGGGTTAGTTTATATACATAGTGCAATTATTGATCAGCAATCAGGGCTCGCCTCGCATGACTACAAGCTTTACGTCAATAACGCAGCAGCAGGCACAAACATGCAAATTGTAGTACGGTATACGATTTATGTAAGGCAATGAGCTTGTTAAGTTAGTTGGAAAGCGAAAACATAAAAAAGTCTGGATAGACAGATGACAGATGCCTGATGCATTTGCTTTGCACTTATATCGTATAGTATAGTAAATAGTATGCTATATATGACGTCGTGGATTCCGTGCCCATTTATGCTGTTGCACCATTTAAATACACTTTTAAAGTTTTCATTACGTTTGCATATTTTTACAAGAGTATTTAAGCAATATATGTTTAGATTTGATTATTTGAAACCAACTTAAAATACAAAATTAGCAAGTACTGCAAGAATATACATTTATTAACCACGACATCATATGTCACATACGGTAATGCGATATGCTCACAAAATAATACACAATACGATACTTGATTGTTCGAGTCTTATCCATGTGCATTGTATAGATATTGTAAGAGTATGTCTGCCAACTAGCTGTTACATTTACAAATACATATTAAGTATTCAGCCAATTAGATAAGGAAGCGCGTTAGGGGTGCATAGAAATCAAATATTCATTAGGAGTTCTTGTTGTAGTTATTGTTGCTGGTTGCTGGAAGCCGCAAATGCAAATAATCTATAAACTACACGAGTACGATTTATATTTATGCATGGTTACGTAGACGCTACTGTGATTTTTAATGCTGTTTTTTTGTTTTATTTTTTTAACTAAACATTGAGTTACATAATTCGTAGTTTAGATGAGAGTACATATGCTTTTTCGTTAAGGACTCACAAAAATTACGAAAAGCAACAGAATATAATTATTTGCACAAATCAAATAAAACCAAAAATATTGAAAACTTAAAGCCATGGTGGTTTACTGATGTCGATAATTGGAATTGAGGTGCTGAATGCGTCATATTGGGATCGATATGCATGAGATCACAATGGAATTTAACTATTGTGTGTCACTCAACTCATTAAGGATCGCAATACATATACATGTATATATATATATATATATATATTTATATATAAATATATAACTCGAAATTGAATTTGCAAAATCGAATGCCAAAAGTGTTTATCTTAATGAAAAAAATCGTATAGTATATATTCTATGTACATTATAATATTCGAATGTACATACACTTAATATTGGCTTATTTTTATAATCGTACTTGTATTTAACTAACTTTAAAGTTATACAAATTGTATCAATTATTGTAGCTTGCAGTAGTTGATAAAAACGTAAACTGAATTGCTTAAATAATTGTTAAAATTGCAAACGTAATTGTCGTTTTACGATAGATATAAATAATTATTTTATATAGGTTTACAGTTTGAGAGGGATAATTATAGAGAGACCTATCAGCGATACCCATCATAAGTGCTGAAATATTTTCTAATTATTGACCATTACAAGGCAACTTTTCAAATTGTTTGCACAAAATTTGCTTTCAGAACTTACCATAAATTACAATACTTAAAGTTACTTTAGTGTTTGTATTTTCTTTTTTTACGTTTATTGTAGTTTTATTTTAATTAATTTTTAGAACGTTTCGTTTTTTTTTTTGTTATACTTTATGCATTGAATGAACCACAAATAACAAGTCAACGCTACAATAGTCGATTATTAGATTTTTAGTAATTGTATATTAATTCAAACAAATGCACAAGAAACACAAACAAATTAATCATAAATATGCGTCTATTGGCCAGAAGACAGCGTCTACAGGAAAATTAGCTTCACTCCGTATTACCGTCGCGCGTACTTGGTAAACACAAATGTCAAACTAAATCAGCACCGAATGTGCGCCTGCTGTTATGCTACGAGAAATGTACGAAATTAAATTAAATTAAGTATACGCCAGCGCGTAGGTTTTTCTCAGTTGCTTTGGGGCCACTGCGGAATGACATAAGTGTGCAACATTTTCACCACTTGCTGATGTGAATAATAATTGCAAATTATATCTATGACTCGTACTAAGTAAATATAGTAATGTTAGATTGATACATTATATTCTCATACTATATATCTAAAGATTAACTGATAACTGTATTCAGGCCCAGACTGTAAGACCATGCATTTTAGGGTTTAATACCAACAATGCAATCGTTTTATTGATTCGGACTGACCCGAAGAGGGCTCATAGTGTTGACATTGATACTTTTGAATGTTACACCCACAACGGCGCCAGACACAACAAAATATACTATTTGCGATTTTCTCTATGGTTGCTTTCCTCATTTCCTCGACCTTTAGCTTTAAGCACTTGCAGGTAATTGGATTAACTAGCAAAATGTTAGTACAGTACTGCGTTACAACGGTATCACGGCATTTTCCTAGTAAAATATTATCACCACCTGCTGGCCATTAACTCAATGAGCTATATTCTTAAATTGCGTATTATGGTTATTTCACTTACAGACTTTTTTGATTAAGATACACACACTAGCAGTTATTTACATATTAATTAACAATGGACTACATTGTCGTTTCCATTGAATTGTTTTTAATGAATGGTTGTTTGCATACAAAAAGCCTTTGGATTTGGATAAATTAAACAAAATGAGTTGAACATAACAATAAGAGGAACAAAAAAAAAAACAATTAAATACTTGTACTAGTACATAAGTTGATTAAAAGCAAAGGAAAACACTACATATTGTGACTAGGAAATCATATGGGAAAACAAGAATGGGGTGTTACGAGTTTATCATCTTTTTTTTTATTTTTTTCTTTGTATCAAAAAGGCAAACACAAAATGTTGATAAGTCAATTTACATAACAAATACGCTTATTGCATAGTCAAGGCAACAACTCATTTTGAAAAACTGAACTTACCAATTGTCGAAATGGCAGCAACGCGCTCAAACGACGACTCTGTGGTTGAGTGCAATGTGGTTATAGTGTCGGCAAGATAATCTATTAACAATAATTTTCCTTCACTGTGAACTTTATAATCAATCATGGTATTCTTCTCTTACCATGCTCTAGGCTGCCAATTTTGCTCTGCTCATTCTGCTTCTCAGTTTTTGCATCACTTGGTGTGGGTGGTGGAGTTTGGGAGTGTGGAATGTCACTCTCTGCGGATTGCAAACAAATTATGGCTTAGACATTTTAGACATTTATTTGTGTAAAATCGATTTAACCCACCGATTTGTATGAGTTCATCAGTCATTTCAATTAAACCCTCGCTCATCTTTTTGGTAATCGTTTCACCCACATATTTGCAGAATTCGGCATCGGTAAGCGATTTGCGTGGCTCAATGGGCAGTGGAGGACAGAGACCCTCATCGATGATGATATCGCTCACTGGCACAGTGGATCGCTTGCCAAATGTATCGCTTTCGAATTCGCTGATCTTCTTAGCTGAGCTGGGCAGCTGAGTATCTTGTTCCATGGCAAGGAAATCAGCAGTCAATTTGCGTGTGGCAAATGGTGAAACTTCTCCAATTGGTGCCGCGGACTCAATGCCATCTCCGATGGTGGCGATTTTCGCCTCCGGCTCCAGAATTGTTGCTTTTGGCTCCATGTAAGTAGTACTTTCAATCTTACCGATAACGGTAGGTTCTACGGTAGCTAGTTTTGGCTGCAGGATTTCTGGCAATATGGTCGATTCAACGCGTGCTGTTGCGGCAAGTAATTCATTAATTACGCTCTTTTGCGGCTGAGACGGCAGCTGAGTTTGTTGCTCCATATTGAGGAAGTCAGATGTCAGCTGACGTTCATTGAAGAATTTCACTGTCGGCTGTGTTGTCTTCTCAGCTGTTTTCGAGATTTCCTCGACATCTGTCTTTCTGGGTTCCACTACTGGTATTTTGCTAGCTGGCGGCGATGGCTTGACAGAGATCTCAGATTCGTGCTCGGAAGTTATTGATATCTGACTAGAGAGGAGCATCTTCTCAGGAGCAGTTGGTAGACTGGGCAGTTGAGTTTGCTGCTCCATGCTGAGAAAATCATGAGTGTGCTTGCGAGCATCAAGAACAATTTTCTCCTCAATTTTGTGGAATGTGTCGACAACCTCGGCAACCTTCTCAGCCACTTTATCTTCCTTGTTGGCCGACATTAAGGTTGGCGCCGGCTTCACAGAGATCACGGATTCTGGCTCGGAAGTTGTGGATGTTTGACTAGAGAGGAGCATCTTTTCAGGAGCTGTGGGTAGGCTGGGCAGTTGAGTTTGCTGCTCCATGCTGAGAAAATCATGAGTATGCTTGCGAGCATCAAGAACAATTTTTTCTTCAATCTTGTGGAATTTGTCGACCACCTCGGCAACCTTCTCGGCCACTTTATCTTCCTTGCTGGCCGACATTAAGATTGTCGCTGGCTTCACAGAGATCTCAGATTCCGGCTCGGAAGTTGTGGATGTTTGATTAGAGAGGAGCACCTTTTCAGGAGCAGTGGGTAGGCTGGGCAGTTGAGTTTGCTGCTCCATACTGAGAAAATCATGACTATGCTTGCGAGCATCAAGAACAATTTTTTCCTCAATCTTGTGGAATGTGTCGACCACCTCGGCAACTTTCTCTGCCATTTTATCTTCCTTGCTGGCCGGTAATTTGGGCATTTCTTGCTGAATCGTCAAAGGTTCTTCTACTTTACCACCGAACTCTCCCAATTTGCTAGCTATTTCTGCAGGCTTTTCAGTTTTGGTTACTTTCTCCTCGATTTGATGGAAAGTTTCAATCAGTTCGGTGACTTTTTCAGTCAGAGTTTCCGCCTTGGCTGCAATTTCCGGTTGTTGTTTAGGCAGTTCGCTGCCCATTCCAGAAGTCATAATAGTGGTGGTAGATGATACAATATCGTCAAAGACTTTCGCGTCTCTTTCGACTAACTTTTCCACGGATTTCCTGGGCTCTACTTTAGGTATTTTGCTTGCAGCTGGAGTTGTTTTGGGCTCAGCAACTGGAGCTGCTTTCGGCTCGGCTATGGGCTGGGACACCATTTGACTCTTTTGTTCGGCTTGCAGGAAATCTTGAGTTAATTTTCGTGCATCCACTTCAGGAATCTTGGAGGCCTCACCAGTCTTCACTGGAATCTTGGACAGGGGCTTGTCTTGCTTAGCTTCCGGTGGCTTGTCGAACTCAGTTTCCGCTGTGGCACGTGGAGCCGCTGTTGGTTTGATCTGTTCCTCACTGGGTTTCCTTGCCAGTTTGATTTGTTCGTCACTGGGTTTCCTTACCAGTTTGATTTGTTCCTCACTGGGTTTCCTTACGAGTTTGATTTGTTCCTCACTGGGTTTCCTTACAAGTTTCGGTATGTGTGTCTTTGGCTCGCCACCATGGAAATCGTATTTAACCTTCTTGGCCTCGAAATCAGCAATTTTTTCATCAATTTTTGTGCTTTCGACAATTTGAACAGTCTTTGTTATCTGTTCCGTGGGCGTAGACTGGACATCTTGTAGATGCTTTATGGTCTCGCTAATCTTCGTTGTTTCAGTGGCAATCTCACTGGGTAACACTGTGCTCTTCTCCTTGATCTCGTGTTTGCCCGTCTCGAAGGAACTTATGATATTTTCCACCTTCTTACTGGCAGTGTCGGTTACTTCGCTGATAACCTGTTCGACTTCCCTAATCGCTTCCTGGGGAATCGTTGCCATTGGACTGGTCTTCTCCTTGATCTCCTCCACGAACTTCTCGTGAATTGTTACAGTTGTCTCGACAGCTGGGAACTGACTTCGTTTCTCGAATTCCAAGAAGTCTTCTGTCATATCTCGTGCTTCCTGACGAGTAATGGTAACCACTCGGCCACTGCTGGTGGGCGGCGTGTCCTTCTTTGCTGTCTTTTCAGCGGTGCTGATATCCTGGACAATCTTATCAATTTTGTCCGGCGAGGGTAAATCTTCCTCCTCAGAGCTGCGACCGGACGTTTTCAGTTTATGTGTTAACTCCCTATCGAACTCGGTTTTGCTCACTTCGGTCGAGTCCATTTTGCCCATCTTCATCTTGATGACCTGCTCGGGCACGGTGGCTGTTTTGATGATGACATTATCTGCTGGTAGCTGCATCATGATTTCGGATTCATGATGTGCCTTTTTGTCTTCAATCAAACTCTTGCGCTTGATTTCAGTTATCTCTTTTGTGATCTCTTTCTTTTGGGTTGAGGCCGGTATGGAGCGTTCAACCGAAAGACGTTTAACAATTTTCTCCCGGCGTTCGGCAACGGTTCGTTTAGCTGGTTCCTCATCGGACTCCGACTCTTCGACTTCCTTCTCCTCGGCAGAGTATTTCACTTCTTCGCGTTCGTTAATTTGCTGTATTCGCTTGCCTACAAGCAAATACATTTTAAATTAAATAGTATTCGATAGTGCATTTAATATTTAAGTAGAAAATATAATAAATATTTTATTAACTTACTTTCTCTGCGAACCAGCTCCTCTACGGATTCCGAGTTCTTCATGAGATCGGCCTCGTCAAACTCGCGTGAATGCGATAGTCGTCCACTCTTGCACTTCTTCATAATATCGTCGCGTCCAATATTCTTTAGCGCTGTTTCTAGTGCCAGGATATCGTAGTTGGGCTTGTCTTTGTACAAACGAATCATGCTCTGCGCCTGTCGCGCAATACTGTCGGTATTGTGATTAATAATATCGTCAATCTCATCTTTTGTTATGCCTATCTCCGGCGCCAGTTGTATCCAGTCTTTGCCCAACAAATTGGACAGATCTACAATGCGTATATCACCAATATAGTGATCATTTTGGTGTTTGCTTAGGCTGAACATCGAGGTGCGATAGGCAGATGAGACGCGTTCCGAGAACGCTGTGGTCGAATCGGGTATAACAGCTTCCGGCAATACAATATTGAGTATGCAGATGGGTTGCTGGGGTGGTTCGCCCTTCGCTACTTTGGGTTCCTTCATGAACAACGTACGACCAACGATATCCGCATGCTGGTCCTTCACCCGAACCGTGAAGGGCAGGCGATTCTCACGGAAGGCCTTGAACTGCAATTGTAACTGATCGCCCGATTTGGTCACCGGCACCAGATTGCCCGCCATTTCAATATACTGTGGCTTGCCCTCGAGCACCTCCACGTCGCGACTCTTGGCCACCTCCGTGTACAGTTCGTGTTTCTCAAGTGTCTTATCCTCGCGATCATCGGTCATGCAGAAGACACGAAGGCGTGCCTCGAACGGCTCTATTTTCTTGGCGAACACCACAAATCTGGCTATGAAGGGCACGTGAATAACCTCCCTGTAAGTGACATATTCAGTAGATTTAAGACTTAGATATTACTACAAACAGCGCTTACTTGTAAAGCTCTGTGGCCATTTTTGTTGCATCGGAAATATTTCGACAATCCATGAGCCAGAAGCGGGCCGAAACTGTGGTCGTAAATGAGACGCAGTCGTTGACAAATGTCAACGGTGTCGATCCGGTAACGTCCTCCCATTGGGCTCGAGATGGTCCGCCTAGGGTTGGGTAATGGGAAGTAATAAGATGTTCAATTTTTGGGCATATATCAAGACAAAAAATACGCACAGACTAATTATTTAAAACTTTTTGAAAACTCTACTTTTGTCTCATTAGCAGATATAATTATATATGTAATTCGAAAATTGTTCAACTAATTCGAAAACGAAAACAAACTCAACTCAAAAGTTTTAAAAGAGAGAGAGAAAGACGATCGTGTGTTAATTACAAAGCAATTGTTTGTTAAGAGAGAGTAGTATTGAAAAGTAGTAAGTTTGAATATTTATAAAAAGTATTATTGTATTTATTTAGCGTAAAAGTTATTGAAATATTAGTAAATTGGTACTGGTTGTCTGTGTCTGTGGCATTTAGATTCATGTGATGCAGTGACTGGGTTAGGTCTAAGCCTTTTATAATGTGTGTGTTTGTGTGTGTGAGCGTGTGTGTGTATAGTGTAGTGTTGTGTGAATATGGTAATGCCGCACTTTACTTTCAAGCAATATGTATATGTATATAATTAGTAATAGGGCTGTAGCATTTACAGGGATACAAGTACAATGGAACTTGTTACGCTGACTTTGAAGCCATTTTGAAACAGCATGCTTAATATTTTCAAAATATAAAATTATTTGTAGGCTTTTAATGGTAATTAAGTGAGCGTGTCATGTGTTTTCTTGTAAATGTGTAGAAAACGTTAATGTAAAATAACAAACAGAACAATCAATTAAATCATACAAAATGATAATAACAGAAACTTGAAAATAACTCAATAAACCGTCAGCTTGTTTATATACAATAAACAAAATATATTTTTTGCTTATATATTTTGTAGAGCTTGCCATATCATTCATTTATGCCCTTTTTAAGTTCCTCAATAGCTTTGGCAGTGTTCTTTTTTTAACATTTGTTATTTTTATTATTTTTTTTTTTAGGTTTCAGAAAAGTTCTCTTTGGGTCCACAAACAGTATAAATTCGAAATTGAATTTAGATTTTGGAAAACAATTTATACATACATGAATATATTCTGCTTTATGTTGTTTTTGTAACAAATAATAAGGGAAGACACAACTCAAATCAAAACACTCCAACAAAACTACGAATTAGCTTAAGTGCATGACATTCCAAATTAAGAATATGAAATAAACAAACAAAGTTTTTAAGAATAAGGCATCAAAAATAATTCGAAATCGATATCGAAATGAAAACTAAACAAATTTGTTTCGATTAAGTCATTTGGCTTTGAATTGAATACGATTTCATTGGCCCAAAGAGCAACTTTAGCATTATCTTATAAAATTTCTTATTAAAGACCTATAATTTTTTATGAAAATGTGCAATTGATATATGTATAGTAAAACCGCGTGCAGTCAAAAATTCTTTAGTTAATTGTAGTTATTGTAAGTAGATTAGAGAGAACGCAGCAAATATGTTTGTTGGACAAGCTTAAAGTTCTTAAAAGTGAATTGGAAAGTTAGCTTACTTCAAAAAACGAAGCTGCTTTGAGCTAGAAGCACAATATTAACTTGGCCTTGGCATAAATAATTATGCTTTGGAGTTGGGTCAGAGTAAGCCCCAAACAGAAAGTGTTCCTGAGCTTCATGTTTTGATTTTGTTGTTGGTTTTTTTATTTTTTTTTTTGGTAAAGAAAACCCAAAGACGCAGCGCAACCCGAATTTATGCAAAAAGGTTTAATAAAAAATAGTTGAAATTAAGAAAAATAATTAAAGCAAAGAATAACAAAATGAAATCAACATTTCTTAAAGCATAGTAGATAAAAAATATTTGCAATAGTCTTTTTTAATAGGAAATTTGTTTCAAATAAAATATGCAGAATTTTCAAATATTTTTTTCTTATTTTAATAATTTGATTGAAATTTGCTTAAATTTTCGTTTGTATTTTGATAATTGGTTCATTTTCAAAAAATGACTATGGTATTGTTGTTAATTATTTTGGCATAGAACGAAACAACTAAATATGAACAAATAACATTTTGTTTATATTGTAAACAGTTTCAATTTGAAACTTCATACATGTTTGTGAATTTCTGAATTTATTTTGTTTTATTTTGGACATTTTTCATTTTTTAGTTACCTTTTAGAGACCTTTTCCGAAACACACCTTCAATGGATTGAGAAAACAGAATGGAATGCGTGCACATATGCATTGACGCATTAGTACGAAATTATAGAACAATTAAATACGGTTTCAATTAAGAATTGAATTTAAGTATTTTTGTTTTTGTTGGTATTGCTTTATTCAAAAACTATAATCATAAACAAATAATATTTAAGTGAACCCATAGAACTAATAATTTATACTACACAAATAAAAAATAAAAACATATATATAGTATTATATACTGGAGAGCAAACACTGTTGGCACAATGATGACACTGAGCATAACATTAAGTTGAATACGAGTATGTGTGAGAGGGTTCGTATCTGTATCTGTATTTGTATTTGTATTTGTAATTGTAATTGTATTTGTAATTGTAATTGTATTTGTGTGGGTGTAGCTTGAAATATGAGCGTATCTGTGTCTGTATGCGGGGAGGGGTGAATGACTTTTACTATGCTGTTACTGATACTGTTGCTGTTACAGTTACTGTTACTAGTTTGGTTACTGTTACTGTTACTGTTAGAAGTTGCTGAATGTAGTTGGCATTTCAACATCGACAAAATAATCAACTTTACTTTTAAATTTAAGTGCTCCAGAAACACAATAGAATAACCCGGAACAACGAATACGCATTAACTACACAGACACAAGCACATTATTGTTTCTGACAAGATAGGGCCTCGATATTATTATGTCCCGAATTTTCAACATTTTCTTTATATAATTTGTTAGCAATTTTCACTGTACAATATTATGTATATAGATATATGGCATGTATATATATAGTACATGATAATTGTATATGTAGTAAAATATATAGGTAGTAATTTTTATAGACAACTCAGATTAAGAAATACTCAACGAAATAATAGTGAATATAAACTTGAGTATATTAGGACAAAAACAAAATCGAAACTAAATACAAAATCATACAAAACGAACACTAAAGTGGGAATGAATTAAATGAAAGCCTGAGGTAAATAGAGAAGGGCTTCAGGAAGATACTCATAAACATCAAAACTAACAAAACGTAAATGTTAAGTAGATACTCATAATTGTTATATTTGTATGTAACTGCTTGGAGCACATTTCACAACAACACAAAGAAAAAGAAAACAAAAGTATCGAGACGGCGAAACGGTAACAATTATAACTTACCTGTTATCGAACACAGCAGACGCAAAGTGGGCGTATTGCCCGAGTACTGATTAATCATACCCTGGCTGTGCGCCTTCGGGGCGGGCATACTCAGTGTGATGGCCTTATGGAACTTGCGGCGACGCGGCTCAACCGTTACAATCGGTGAGACGGCAACGCCGCGACCCAGTAGCTTAGCAGTTAGATCCGGATCGACCGGTTGAGCCTAGAAATGTAACGAATTTTCGGCACTGTAGACAAAAAATCGATTTTGCGGCCACTCTTACAATATGAGGCATGAGACAAAGTAAACAAAATATAACCAATAAACAAAACGAAGTATGTAATGAAAAACCATATAGTTACAAAATATGCGCCACCTGTTTGTTTACCATATGTATAAGTATTTAATTCTAATGATAAAACATAAAAGAAAATGAAATGAGTTTTGTTTTTTTTTTGGGCTAAATGGTGAACATTTTTTGTGTTTTGTTGCGCTTTTTTTGTTGTGTACAATGCTTATTCAGTTGGATGTTTAATTCATATTAGTATTATTTATGGTTCTATTGAGCAATCGTATGTTTTAGTTAAATACAGCATAAGTTAACTACAAACAATAACAATGTTCAAGCCCATTTATGTCCCAATAAATTTAGTCATCAAAAAAACTTTGACTACAACTTAACGACTAGAAAACCAAAGGCAGAAATATAGAAAACAGAAGAAAAACAATTTGTTTATATTTATGTTATTATTGAAATTTAAATACAAAATGCAAATAAAATGTGCTTAAATTTGAACTCATGAGTGGGGCCATTATAAAATCGTTTTTTTGCTTACGGCGTGGCTAAAATGTTACAACTGTCTTTAGGCAATTCAGAACCGGACCCAATTGTAACGGTCTAAGCATTTTTTACAATATAATATATACATATAAGTTTTGTATATTGTTCACATTGTTCTTTTTATATTATATCAAAAAAGCAATTTAATGAAAAATTAATTAATTAAATAAAAGTAATGAAAAGATTTTCATTGGTATAAAGTTTTTGTTGAACTAAATTTATTGGGTAGTACTTCATTTCAGAAAACTTTTATAATCTTATGCATAAATAAGTAATTTATCAAGGATGATTAGTTTATAAGAATAGGTGTATATATATGTATGTATATATATATATATATATATTTATATATATAGTATTAAATTGTTTGTATGTACGCACTTAATTTGTCTTATTTAATTGGACAAATTGTTCATGTATTTAAGCTTTAAGAAAATATGCGATCTGCCATATGTCGCTGGATCCAAGATCAATCATCGTATAAGTATTATTGCAAGTCACTATTAAGTAAATTCTTCGTTTTTTTAGCATATGTGATTAAGTTATCGCAAAGACTGAAATTTCTGCTTGGTATCGTTAAGTTGTCTACTCTATAGTCCTGTCTTGATTAAATATATTCAAACAAAGTGCACATATTTCATAAATAACATTTGAGCCCCTTTAAAAAAAATTGTACTCAAGAGGCATTCTAAGTGGTGAATATTTCAAAGCAAATCTAAATACTATTGTTTAAAATATAATATTTCGATTTTGAGAATAGATTTTTTAAATTGATTTCTGGCCATGCTAGATATGTGTTAATATATAAGTAAGTTCACATTATCTACTTAGTTTTGGCTGCAACGACTCTACGCGAATTACAGAGTTTATAGAACGGTATTACATAAGTACCTATGTATGTATTTGGTTATTTAATATATAAATGCGTATTTGTAATATTTGGAAAGCTTTGCGCCCTTGATATAGTACGGTTATGGAAGTTGTATATTTTAAATGCACGATTATAAATGTATACTAAGTAGATTACTTGTCTGCTTTGGTTTCTTGGATTATTGCGTTGTATAGGTTGTTGTTTGTTTCTGTGGGTGTTTTTACCAAATAAGCGAGAAGCGCTTCTTTTTGGGCACATGATTGACGCTAATCTTACGTAGTTTCTCTGGCGCAACGCCTTTGCGTGGTTTAAAGAGGTTTACCTGTAAGCCAACTTTGATTTTCTTGGTCAGTGCGCCCTGCGGGAAGACGGCTTGAACCTGCGGCACAACAGTGCTGGACACCATGCCACCCTCGGGACCAATCGCATGCACCTCCTGACGGATGCGCGACACAACAGCAAAGTACTGTGGGAAATCGTAGGTGACAAAGCGGCACACATGATTGCCAGCCTGCTCCTCCAACTGGGCGATCTCTGTGGAACAGAGTTTGTTACACCAGATATAAGGCAAAAACACAACGGATAGTTAACCACTATCCACCACTCACCCTCCGGTTCGAAGCACTGTTGCATAACATCATGGATAACCTCCTCGGAGTTGTCTATTGTGTGCTCGCGCCATGTTTCGCCATTATCGGAGCGTAGAATAATGATCTCACGCTCCTTGCCACGCAGCGATGCGAAATGTGGCACCTCCATGATCACGGGCCCAATGAACTTGGTCGAGCATGGTCCCAGCTCCAGCACACGGCTGGCCAGGGCCTCACCCTCCATCAACTGCGGTGGATGCATGGTGCGCTGCGGCTTCACATAGCGGCAGGTCACCCGCGTCGGCTGGCAGGTGGAACGTGACGGTATGATCATACGGACGCCACTGTGGCGACAGCCACGCATCGCACCGCCGCGAGCATCCACCAGGAACGAGACAAGGAAACTCTTCCAGCTCAGCTTGCGACTGTAAATGCACAGCATCAGAAATCGTAATCCTATCTATCTATGCCGTTACTTACCCCACATGCGGTGGCTCATCGCCGCCAGATCCATTGGCAATGTAGACGCCGTCGACGGTTGCCTTGGGAGAATTGCCATACACCTGTGCCTTGTGCGGACTGATCATCTCCTCACCAATGGTGGGCGGTACTCCGCTGGTATATTCGCCACTCTGGGTCATGCGATTGGAGTCCATGCGCTCGTCGCGGGTCACATCGATCGGTAGCGAGTCATCGCCTAGGGATTTCATTTCATCAACGGTCAAATAGCGATAAGGTTGATCGGATAGCATATTGTCTTCGCCTAGATTTTGTTTTTCGATTTTCATTTCGGTTGCATTCCAGCGCATTTCAATTAAAGCACAAGACAAGTCCAATTGGCCATATAGCGTTGATTTTGTTGTTGTTATTATTATTGTTGTTTTTGTTGTGTTATTGTGTTTTATTGTGTTTTGGTTGTTGTTTCATTTAGTTCATGTTATTGTTATTGGTTGTTGTTGCAGTTGATGAGAGCGCGGTGCATTGAAAATAGAAGAATGCAAATGAGTTTTTTGTTTAGTTGATTAATTTCGTAAATTCTACATGCAACTCTTTGTTAATTATAAATATATGTTATATGGATTATAGTAGGATGATATATAAAGCTAGCATGAGTAATATATAGGCGTAACTTATTTTATTAAATATATGTGGTACATATTGTATTATAGATTTGCATGCCGTAGTACAAATAAAATAGGAGAGTTTTAATCTTAATGTAAGAAATCTGACAATTAAATAAAAGATATACTTTATTTTCCACACCCGAATGCCTATCCATTGTATATATACATTATCAGTTCCACTGAACTATATACAAACTAAGCACTGCAAATGAAACCGTTACGTTGCAAACGAATTTTATTTAAAAGTTTTTACATCAACTTGTAAATAAGAATCGAGAATCGATACGTTTCGATTTCAAATCGTGTTTTCGAGGGGGATTCACAAAATAAGGCAAACAACAGTTCTCGTGTTTCTTGTGCTTACAACAACGTCAATATATAATTTATACATTTATGCGAGCAACCATATAAAGTGCTATATAATCCTTGCGGGTATTTGATTTTTTTTTATTGCCAATCATCATATCCAATTAATGCACTTGATAACAGGCAGCACTTCAATATGAGATAGATACGAGTAGATTTTTACAATTGGCCTTGCAACTTTCGGTGGCACTTACTAGAGACATTTAGATAGTCGCCCTGGTAATATGGCCGACAGATGTGTGTATCTGGCCGATGACGATTTAGGTCACGATCAGCGCCAATGCCAAACTCGTAGCTGGCGTCCAATTCCCAATCTGTGTCACCTGGGCGGCACACATAATTTTTTTTTAATTTTACTTAGGACTTAATTCTAGGCATAACTGCATATATTTTACTGTTAGTCTGAGTGAGTGCTGATAGTACTGATAAGTCTGTATGTGTGAAAATCTTGAATCAAATGCTGGTCTATACATACCACCCTCTTCCTCGGAGTCGGACATGAAGGATTCGTGCATGGCCTCTGGCGCAACGACGCGATACTTTTCCTCGCTCTGTGCCGCTGCTGCAGCGGCTGCCTCATCCTCTTTGGTAATCGATTTGAGTGAGTCGAGGACACTAATATAGCCCAGTTTGCGCGCAATATGCAATGGCGTCTGGCCATTGACTGTCTGAGCATTGGCATTCGCTTTGTGCTCCAGCAGCAAGTTGACAATGTGACAGTGTCCCTGCTGGGCGGTCTGATGCAGTGGCGTATAGCCCGCCTTTGTGGCCATATCAATATTAGCTCCATTTTGCAGCAGGAAACGTACCATATTCGCCTGCCCGAAATGGGCAGCGACATGCAGTGGTGTATAGCCCGCCTTGGTGGCCATATCGATATTGGCGCCATTGCGTTGGAGGATCTCGGCCACATTAACATTATCCTCCTGGGCGCACAAGTGCATTGGGGTTAAACCGTTCTTGGCCGGATGATTGACGGCCGCCTTGTGTTCGATCAACAGATTGGAGATCTCCGCATGCCCCTCCTGGCTACTCAGATGCAATGGCGTAAACCCGGCCTTGCTCTCGGCGTTTGCCTGAGCACCATACTCCAGAAGCGTTGTGGCAATGTCCATCTGGTTCTTCCTGGCCGCAATGTGCAGCGGAGTGTGTCCATTCTTGGCCGTGGCATGTGGACTGGCGCCCTTCTCCAGCAGAAGCAGAGCCACCTGCTGGTTGTTGTAGTGGCACGCCACATGCAACGGTGTCACTCCATTCTTGCCCTGCGCATCCACATCCGCCTCCTTCTGCAGCAGCAACTGGGCGACCTTAATGTGCCCATACTTGGCCGTCAGATGCAATGGCGTGAATCCCTTCTTGGTGGCCGCATCCAAAGCGGCGCCATTCTCGATCAGCACAGCAGCCACCTAAGAAAAATATGCACATATATATTTATATATATGTATAGAAATTCACAGCGTTCAGATTCTGATATCTTTTCATGAAAAATAAATATACAAAACTATATACAGTGAAGTGAGCTACAAATTAGAGAATGATAAATAAAATAAATAAATACCAAAATAATACCAAATAAGTGGCTACATTTATTTATGGCCAACATAAGAGACAACAACAAAAGACGCAACAATACTCGTAATACTCGATGAACGTAATAACATAAACAAAAGTCAATATTTTGTACAAAACAGAACTTAAAATCCAATTTTAAATGAAAAACTCCTGATGACGTATCCAGAACAATTGCATCAGGTAGACGGTGTCGATGTGATCCGTTATCTTTTTGGCAATCAAATCTTTTACCTCATCCTGACCCTCCTTGGCTGCAATATGCAGTGCGGTATACATATCCTTTGTCGTTGCATCCACCTGTGCACCATGCTGCAGCAGCAGCATCACAATATCCACATTGCCCAGTCGCGAGGCAATGTGCAGTGGCGTTTGCTGCTCTCGAGCACGTGCATCCACCTGGGCGCCATTGCGCAAGAGAATGCGAATGATGTCCGTCTGAAAAGAGAATTATTGAATGACATTTGAAATTACATTATCAATTCTCGAAAGAAGCAATGAGGATTCATTGCGTACTTACGTTATCGATTTAAAGCTAACTTTATAGGTTAATCAAAATTAAAACTTTCTGTGCTTGTTAAAATTCTTTGTGTCAATGGGAATTCTTGGTGCCTTAAATACTGTTAATTATTTATCTTGTTAGTTGGACATATTCAAATTAAAATTTGAATTCTTTGCACTGGGTTTATTTACATTTTCGAAGTGAAGTCAAATAATTTTAGTTGTGGACTAAAAGCCCCGACAGAATTTTGAGTGCAAGAAATTGATTTAGGAGCATACATTACTGATGCAAGCAAAACCTGACGGATCAAAACTGATGATTAATGTTTGATATCGCTCTTCTTTTATCGACTGGAATCGAGTTAAGTGGATTTGTAATTGAACTTGGAAGTTGATGTGTGATGTTTGAAGAAAGGAAGAAGATTATTGCTATGGATGCTTGTAAAAAAGAATGGATGGTTGGGAACTAATTGAAATGTGATTTGTACAATGCTATCGAGTATCGAATGTATATTTCCAGGGTAAATTGAAGCTAATACACACCACAATTTCTAGAAATCAGCTCAAGACTCACCTGGTTTGCACGTGCAGCCAAATGCAATGGCGTCTCTCCACGCACAGTGGGCACATCTGGACTGGCGTCGTGTTGCAGCAAATAAATGACGATATTCATGCAACCCATGAAGGCGGCCACATGCAGCGGCGTCAGGCCACTCTCTGTGGTGGCACTGATGCTGGCGCCATGTCGGAGCAGCAGCTCGACGACCTTCAAGCGGTTCTTCTTGCACGCAATGTGCAGTGGCGTGAACCCATTGAGAGCACGTGCATTTGCATCGGCATTGCGATCGAGAAGTAGCTTAGCCACACGCACATGTCCGCAGTGGGCGGCCACATGCAGTGCCGTCAGATAATCGACGGTCACCTCGTCGACGGGTGCACGATGGTACAGTAGGATGCGTGCCGCATCCACATGCTCACCCTGGGCAGCCATATGAAGTGGAGCTAAACCGTTCTTGGTCTTAGCGCTAATGGGTGCTCCACGCTCCAGCAACATGTCAACGACTTGCTCGTGACCAGAGCGGGCGGCACAGTGGAGCGGTGTGAGGCCATCGCGGGTCTTTGCCTCAATGTTGCCACCCTTCTCGAGCAGAAGCGAGACCATGTTGGTCTTGCCCCACTTGGCGGCGACATGCAGCGGACTGATGTTGTGCTTAGCTGAGTAGTTGACATCGGCGCCCTTTTGAATAAGCAGATTGGCAATGTTCTGGTTGCCGTAATGCGAGGCAATGTGAAGTGGAGTAAAACCCGACTTGGAGGTCACATCCGGATTGTGGTCGTTCTGTAAATGCAGTTAAATAATTTATAAGTAATCAATTGTCATCTAAAATTAATGTCTTTACGTACGTCCAGTAGTAGGGTGGCTGCTTTCACATCATCCTTCTTGGCAGCTATATGCAGGGCAGGCAGACGCACTTTGCCACGCGTATCGCTCTCAAGGAGCACGGCGACAACTTTGTCGTGTCCCTGCTGCATGGCCACAGCCAGCGGAGTGAAACCATCCTCGGTGGCCAGACTCTGGTTGGCTCCGTTAGACAAGAGTAGGCGCACCACAGCATCATGATTCTCCTGGGCGGCCATATAGAGGGGCGTGAAGCCATTTTGCGACTGCACATTGACGGAGGCATTGTGCTCCAGCAATAGCTTTACCACCTCTTCCTGCCCAGCCAGCGAGGCAATATGCAGTGCCGTATTACCCTTCTTGGTGGCACTGTCGACAATCGCTCCTCTGCGCAACAGCTCCGAGACGACGTGTATGTGTCCATCCTTGGAAGCCAAATGCAGAGCATTCAAACCGTTCTACACGGGATTCAATCGGAAATTAGACATCAAAATACAACATATGAGATTAGGGTCTGACTTACTGCATTGCTGGTGTTAATGTCAATGTTGTTTTTCAAATGTTCCAGCACACGTTCCAGATTGCCAGCGCGTGCTGCTCGCAGGAAGGAAGTATTGCCATCGCCCTAAAATTATAAATTTATGATTTGCATAAGTATTTGATTTACATGGAAGGTAAAAAAAAGCTAATTGTGATTTTTAAAGATGTAGTTTGATAATCGACAACTTAAAAATTACAGCACTTTATTTCTAGAGCTAATTCTAATTAGCAAATAAATAAACGTAGTTGCCACAGCACTTTAAATACACTCTGATAGTTTCCAAAAATCCTTTTCTGCACAAATTTAAAAAAAAGAAATGATCAACATGAACTATATTTTATAATGATTGAGGTAGACCAAAGATGTAAATTAATGACAGTAAAGAATTACAGGCCACTTGAACTTTTAAGCGACCTTCTTAGCTACTTTGAAGGCCATGATTACAACTAAGTCGAAGTCTCACATGGACTTGGCTTATCGCTTAGGGAGCTTGCAACCGAACGTTGCGTGATAGTTGCGTATTCATCAAATGAGCTTTGCCGAGGGGTGTTTTATTGATCGTTTCTAGCAGTACATAAATGTATGTGTACATACATATAAATACCCGCTGCGGTAGTTGCGCAACTGAAGCTCAAATTATGTGTAGTATATGTAGTGTGTTTGTGAAGTGAGTGCACCTGCTCAAGTTCAGCTAGGCAACGGTCAAGGCGATGGGGTCAACGTCAGCGTTAACAATGCGCAGGTGTAATTCGGCTTTATGGAAAACACCCCCACAACACGTCACCCCTTTACACCCACACACACTAAACAGCTGCCAAACCCCCTTTCTATTGCCACCCACAATTTGTTTATGTTTTCCTTTTTGCCCCGTACGCTCCGGTGAACAGCGTCGGGTATGCTAACTACTGCCTGGAATTCGAAGTCGAACATGACGTCATGTTGTGGCACTGGAAAGTGCAACGGGAAGGCGGCTTTGACAGTGGAACTTTCCGTGCTGGAAAAAGTTTTTTTTCAGCTTAGACGACGCCGCCTTAAGTGACCGCAGACCGGAATCTACTGTCCCGTGAAGGGCCTCCAAACGAATGGTAGAAGTCGCCACCATAAACCTCCTCAACTCCACCCTGTCACCAACTCACCCAAGCCTCTGCAAAGGCGGAAGCAAGTGAGTGAGCTCCTCTTTTCATGGCTGGGCCAACAAAAAACTCATTTCGCATGCCTGCCCAGCGATTTGTAAAGGATGTCTTTGGGTGCTGACTGCTTCCTTATTTGCCCAACTCGATGATACAAAAGAGAGATAAGGGTTGTCGGGGAGAAACAGAGACATGGACACATTGAAAGTTCAAAGGTGTTTGCTTGCCAGCCACATTGTATAACAAGCTCAAGTTGTATAAATTGAGTGCTTGAATACAAAATGTAGCCAGTTAGCTTTGGAGCCTTGAAGTGGGTTTATTCTTTGAACTTGTACTTATGTCGCCCAAGTGGCAACATGTTTGGTAATACTCGAGACTCGAGTGCAAGCAACAAATGATGATGGTTAATGATTTCTAAACATTATTAAAATTGAGCGCAGCAGGAGAGAAGTGGTACGCAAAATAATGACTCATATTATGGATTTTTTCTCTCCATGGCGTAAATGTCGCATGTCATCATTAAATTTAACCTAAATCTCTATTACCTGAACACTAACACAAACAGAACGCACCACACCCAGTTCGGGCTGTGGGAGAAACAGAGAGGAGCTAAGGAGCTGAGTAGCTCTCACCCAAGCTCTTAACAATGGTTACCTAACTATTTATGGGACATTGTTTAAGAATGAATTAGGATTAAAGCCCCCAAAAATTGCACAACAATATATTTGACTCTAATTCTAAGCATTTGTGTACACAAAAAATCGATACAACTTTGCCGTCATTAAAATGGGTGGGACCAAAAATTATATTTCAAATAGAGCCCAATGCACTGCTTATTCGGAAAACTCCACCTCTCAGTTATGCTTAGGAAATTTTAATTGCTTTTGAATAAGTTATAAGCCGTTTTCCGACCAGACTGAAAAATCGATAATGTGCAAAATGGACGCCAACATGGCCGTCCCAGACAGTCTGGTCGAAAAATTAGTGCACACTGCAAATGAAGTGAAATATTTGGTTAAAAATTCATTACCTGAGCTCCATTTTCAGTAACCATTTTGTGTTCACTGAGTTCCAATTAGAACAATTAGAAGTGACAACCAAATTTCAAATTCGTACACCTTAATACTTGTATGGAAGTATCTCTGTATATCAAGTATGGAGATATTGTGTAAGCGATGCTCGCGTCACTGATTAGTCATCGTTTTTTTTTTTTCACTGGGCTAATTAATAATATCTCCTTTTTGTTGACTTTTATGCATAAAGTAAACTACTTCAGATTTTCTTTGTTGAATTTTAAATGCACTCGCATCGATTTTTCCTTAGATTTTATGTAAGCTTCGTGTATGCGTGTGTGTGTGTGTGCGTGTATGTGTGAGGGTGTGTGTGTGTGTGTGTGTGTATGTACGTGTTTCTGTGTGTGAGTGTCAGTGTGTCTGTGTGTGACTGTAACTGTATAACTGTGACTGTGTTGGTGCCGTCTGATTGGATTCCTGTTTCTCTGCTCTTTTCAACACAGTCGCTACTGAATAAGAATAAACGCTGAGGAGCGTTAAATTTGTTTGCTGCCGTTTTCTTCAATGTTCAACTCCAGACTGGATGCGTGGCCTGTCCCAGCGAAAAGTCCTACCAGTCGTGGTTGAATTTCAGTCGGCATCGCCAGGATTTTCGAAGGACCTGCGCACTTGCACACATTTCCAGTTGGAAATCAGCGACAATCAAACAACTCAACTCTCTCCTTCTGCGACTGCGCCACCATCCAAGGGTGGTTTACAGCTTACTGGAAGCGGAAGCGACTGCCGCCCGTTTGACACGTGCGTTTCGCTTTGTTGACATTTTGCTTAGCAGGCAGAGGGAAGAAGTGGAGTGACGAAGTGAGGAGAGCAACCGAACAGCGGACACGTACCCCAAGTGCAACCACAAACAAAAGTAGATTCTCCTTTTTAAAGAAGCATTGTTGGGCATATCAAACAATCAAAACTTAAAACACTTATAAGAAAGAAGGAAATCAAAGGGAGTTATTCGAGAAACAATATTATTTTAATATTAAATGAAATATCTAAGAAGGCCTCTTGAAAGTTTGTCCATCGTTTCTAACATTTTATTATTGTTGTCCTTCAAAATAGATTCCAGTACTTACTTAATTAACTTATCATTCATTTCCTGGCGCACCCAAAACACATACGTAACTTGAGTTGGGCAACGCATTAGACTAATTAGCTGAGTAAATAGAATAGTTGGCTAGCTAAACAAACACACATGCAGCTCATTTCCCTCGGGGCAGCATTTAAAAGTTGTTGACTAAGCATAAACAAGGCCAGCAAAAGAGGAACTGCAGACAATCCACAGTTGGTTGTTGGGTGTTCAGCTCTTTGTATTTCTGGGTTTAAATTTGGGGGTGGGTGGGTTCTGGTCAGCTTCCAAGTCGCTTCCAAGAGTCGGTGGCTGGCGCAGACGCGACGCTTGATGACTGGATGTTGTTTACTTCCCGATTCGAACTGGAAGAGAGCCCAGTTCGAAAATAACACCCTTAAATCCCAAAATCACCCTAGGCAGTAATCCCAATAAGATGCGAATGCAGTTGAACAATCACGTTTTTGCCAAGTAAGCCAAGTCAAGAATAAAAGGAACGACACAATTTCCACTATTGCCATGAATATGCCATACCCATTGTTTTTGGTTCACTTTGTTTGGCGCAAATTAGGCGAAATAAGGGAACAAGAATCCACCCTGGTGCGCTATAAAAACTCACCCTTTGGGCGATTGCATAAAATTGCATTTCAAATTGCATCGTGACCAGGGCAAATTGTAAAGTGTGTGCGTGAATCACGTTGTAATAAAATGTAGCTACGGGGTGTGGGTGGAACGGTTCAGGGGTTGGGGTACGGAAAATACGTAGCATGTGGCATGCAAGGTGCGACGCACATTTTGGTATTTAATTAAAGAGCCTGCTTTCTTACTTTAAGGGGTGTCTTCACACTGCAGTTTGCTTGGCCCTTATCGCTTGGCCAAACATTGGCTTAGTGTTTGTTGTGGCCAACAAAGGGTTCTCGATTACACTTTAAATCGGCTCCCCATCAAAATCGAGGGTTGTGCCTGAACAACATGCCTGAAACTTAACTAAATTGCATGTTTGCATGTCAGCTGGTACTCTTAAAATGTCTTTTCGAATACTCTTCACCATTTAAATGGTTGACATAACATTATCACATTGCTTATATATTGTATTTTGAAGGAATATATTAAGGAAATTAATTAATATCCTTTTATATTTATAAGTCAGTCAGAAGCCATAATTGAACCAAAGCGTTGAGTCAAGTTACATTTTTAGGTCTTAAGGTATTGGGATTTTATTTATTAAAGGAAAGTGTGTTGTATAGATATATTTTTAAAATATTTTGCCGTTCATTAGATAATTATTTGTAAGAGGTTATTAATAATCACCTCAATTATAATAAATAATATTGACAATCAAATAAAATAAAGTTGCATGAGAAGTAATCATTTAGCACTTTGGAATTCTTTCTAGCATCTTATCAAATCTCAAATAAATCATTCTTTCTTTTTTAATTTAAATTTAAACATTACATTTTATGTGTAATTTAATTTAGTTTATTTTTTTCTTGTTGTACTTTTTGTTGTTGACTAAAATTAGTTGACAGTAAATAAATAAATAAATATAATTTTTAAATAATAATACTTCTATACAACAAAGTGATTTGTTGGACAGATGTGAATTTACTATAGGAATTTCGTCTTTTATTTATTTTTTTAATATATAGCGCAAGAGTGTTTAGCTTTCGACTCCATTGGAAACATTGCTTGTTTTCCCTGACATGATATATGAAATTACTAAAGCCACTAAAACAACGAAGACAACTCAGCAATGCCCTGAGTAAAACATAAGCTAATCCACAAATCCACACATCCACAAATTTGACGACCTTTAAAAACGCACACTAAACGAGTGAGACGCGGCAGCCAAGGGGAGTGGGGTGATGAAGTGGCTAGATGGGTGCTCCCATGTTTATGAATAGTTCACTGCACCGCGTGCCAGACAAGAACGATGCCAACATCAGCGTCACACGCACAGAAAGACAAAAAAAGATTTAGAATTTTTCGCACATAATATTTATGCATATGTCAACTGCATTGATTTCGGATAGGAAATGCATTTTCTAGTAGGTCGAATCTTTGCACATATATATTACATAAAATGAGCTCAAGGTGTCAGCGACTTACTCCCAAACTCTGAAGCGATGGAAAACGTTTCTTCAATGTCTCCATTCCGTTGGCGTTTGGCGTCTTCTAGCCAAAATCACACATTCGTTACTGGGCTAATAATTTTAGACGTGTGTATATGAAATAACATATAAATATATGTATATATATATAATATTATATATATATGTATATATGTATGTGAATGCCTCACGCGAGCAACAACAGACAGCGAGCGATTTGAGTCGTATTCTAAATTATTTTCGATTGCGGACCCATTAAACACAAACAGCAGCAGCAGTGGCAGCAGCAATGTTGAGAACCGACTACCCGACAGAGACCAAATGCGAAGAGTGCAAAGAGAAATTCGCCAGTTGGTTATTTTTAAACAATACGGCCAAAAACAAAAACTCACACACACACACACAAAATGTAGAAATAAAAAAGCTTTTGAGAGTACAGGATGACGAGGGCTGCTATTAGAAAAAAGAGGTAGATAGAAGAGTGTTTAAAATGGGGTGGGGTGGTAACAAGTTGACTAATTTAAAGCTTTTTAATAAACCTTAAGTGATGCCTTGGAGACGAAATGACGCCTCTAGCCGCCAGAGAGTCGTCATGGAGTTGTTAATGGTCAAACCACAAGGACAACAACAAAAGATGATGACTCATTTGGCACTCAGTTATTCCAAGCATTCTCAAGGATTTCGATTGCGTCATTGTAGACAAGTACAGCAAACAGAGTATAGATACAACAAAGAGAAATGACTTAAACAGTTTGAGTGAGTCAGAATCCATTTTGACGCGATCACATCAAACGCAAAAGGACAAGCCTTGCACTCACCGCACTCTGGTGTCCTGTGGGGCAATGCTCGTGCTTATCGTGATGATGATGATGTTGCTTGCCACTGTTGCTGTTGCTACCGGGCGTGGCAGCCGGATGCTGGAATGTCAGATCATGCTGATGCTGAAAATAGTCGTAGTGGCCGTACTCGTAGCGCTCGCCAGGCGGCGACGACACCTGTGATGGTGGACTATGCGGATGCGGATGAGCCTTGGGTGCACTCCCATGACCCGTTGAGTGATGCGATTTCTTATGCTGCTGCTGATGCTGTTGCTGTTGCTGTTGCTCTGGATGATGATGTGATTGGGATTGCGATTGCTGGTGATGCGAGGAGGCGTTACCATGTCCTCCACCATGATGGTGATGGTGATGATTGGGTGGCGATGGCATATTATGGCCACTGTGTGGCAAATGCGAGGAATGCTGCACGCCTACCTGATGGCCATGATGGTGCGGCACATGACCTTGCGATGCCTCCATCAGTGTTGGCTGTATGTGAGTCACAAACTGTGCCATTTTTTTCCACTTTTCGAAACAATTTTGTAGTTGTTTGATTAAGGCTTTCAGTTAAAACTTTTCACTAGATTGTATCAAGATACATATACATATATGTATACTAAAAAAGAGGGAGTGTGTAGCAAGAGCAACACTTACACTCACACTCACACCCACTTTCTCACACACACACACTCAGCTGCACGGAGTTGGAGGAGGTTCGAGTGGTTGTTTGGACGACGGATTGGATTTTTGGTTTTGTGCGCGTGGACAACCTTTACGCAGGAGCAATGTCAAATGACTGGCCTAGCCAAGGCAGCAGCTATCCCAGTTTTGTGCCTTAGATGTGACGGGACTTTCACCTCGTCCTTCGTGCCACATTTCGCCAATCGCTTCGGCTGCGAATCGTGCGCGGTGTTTATTTTATATTTGGGGTGGTGGTGATGATTGTGGGTTAACGGAAGCTTTAACCGGACCAAGTTTTATATGCTGCTGCTGCTGCTACTTGTGATAAGAGATGCTGCCAGCTGACACGCATACACAATAAACACATGATTTATTTTTGTACTCTTTTTTTGTTTTTCAAGTATGTGACACACATTAATTTCGCCGTATCGCTGGAAGCGTGTCTCTTTGTGTCTGAAACGTAATTTTGTTTATTTTTATTAATAAACAGCCTTTGATCTAATTTAACGGCGCCTCAAAATATGCTACACAATTTGCATGAATTTGAAAATTATTCGACCCATTAACTTTGGGCGCGCTTGCTGTAGAGCTTTTTTGACAAGTAGAAAGCTTTTGCCAATATTTGTTGTAACACTTTCAAGGCCTTCGGATCGTGTATGTGTGCGACTCGGCTAATGTGCCAAGACAAATGATATTCAGTATGTTTATTTTGATACTTAGTCACACTCCCACGTACTCAAAAGTTTGTTGACTCCTCTCAACGAACGAACGCAAGCTTTAAGTGTGACCAAATAAGAGACAGAGAGAGTGAGAGTGAGCAAAAGCAATATAGTCGCAAAAAAAAACCCGTTTGATTTAATAAGCGGCGAGACGTCGACGAGCAGGCAACGCGACCTAATTAACGTGGAATTATAAGTAAACGGCATATTGCTAATATAAATTTTTCATATAATTTGACAAATTTTCAAAGTCATGGCGTTTCTCAATAAGGTAATGTGGCTAGTAAACAAAAGGAACCAGCTGTTGATCGACGTTGGAGTCATAAAAATAGAAAATAAGAAACAGCAACAATTAAATACTTTTTCGATTAGTCGGCTATTCTTATCGCCGGATTTTTGTACTTTGAACCCAGTTGGACCGGTGGACTTTTATAAGTTGTTATGACAAAATATAAAATACAAATGAAATTACATTTTGCAATCTTAATGGAATTGATTTGTATTGATTATTACTTTGTTTTTGTTTTTGTTTTTGTTTTTAGCTTACAGCGCCTGCATTGCGACAGCTGGTTGCCAGTCGTTCATATGCAGCCGTCTCGCACGTGTCGCCCACTGGCACCTCCTTTGCCCTGACGGAGGAGCAGCAACAGCTGCAGGAGCTGGCACGCAAGTTTACACGCGAGGAGATCATTCCTGTTGCAGCGCAATACGACAAATCCGGCGAGTACCCATGGCCCATTGTCAAGAAGGCCTGGGAATTGGGTCTGATGAACAATCACATCCCAGCGGAGTTGGGTGGCCTGGAATTGGATGTGTTCACCACCTGTCTGACGGCCGAGGAGTTAGCCTATGGCTGCACCGGCATCATGACGGCGCTGGAGGCCAGCGGTCTGGGCGTAAGTGAAATGTGATTAAATTTCTCGTACACAACATTCAATATCTTTTCCCGTAGCAAACACCTATAATCTTATCGGCCAATAAGGAGCAGAAGAAAAAGTATCTGGGCCGACTGCTGGAGGAGCCCCTGGTGGCTGCGTACTGTGTGACGGAACCGGGTGCCGGCTCCGATGTAAGTGGCATTAAGACGCGTGCCGAGAAAACGGGCGATGAGTATGTGCTCAATGGCCAGAAGATGTGGATCACAAACGGTGGCGTAGCCAACTGGTACTTTGTGCTCGCCCGCACTAATCCCGACCCCAAGTGCCCACCTAGCAAGGCTTTCACCGGCTTCATTGTCGATCGCGATACACCCGGTCTGACGCCTGGCCGTAAGGAGCAGAACATGGGCCAGCGTGCGTCCGATACGCGTGGCATCACCTTCGAGGATGTGCGTGTACCCAAGGAGAATGTACTAATTGGCGAGGGTGCCGGCTTCAAAATCGCCATGGGCACCTTTGATAAGACCCGCCCACCTGTCGCTGCCGGCGCCGTTGGCCTCGCTCAGCGTTGCATGGACGAGGCACTGAAATATGCGCTAGAACGCAAAACTTTCGGTGTTCCAATTGCTCATCATCAGGCCGTGCAGTTCATGCTTGCCGACATGGCCATTGGTGTGGAGACATCGCGTCTGGCGTGGCGTCTGTCCGCCTGGGAGATCGATCAGGGACGTAGGAACAGTTACTATGCATCGATTGCTAAGTGCCATGCCGCCGATATGGCCAACAAGATTGCCTCCGATGCCGTGCAAATCTTTGGAGGCAATGGCTTCAACAGCGAATATCCCGTGGAAAAGCTAATGCGCGATGCCAAAATCTATCAAATCTATGAGGGCACCTCACAAATCCAACGCCTCATCATCTCCAGAAACATGTACGAGGCGGCCAAGGGCAGTGCTGTTTGATAATCTGTATACGATCAACTTTTGTATCAACCACTTTGTAATCCTCACATACGAAAAACAACGTTAAATAAAATAAGTTAGGTTACTTAAAACTACAGGAATTATTGAGGCAGAATATAACCATATTTATTTTGTGGTATTTAGTGTTTTGAAAAAGGTTAAAAAAAATAGTTAAAATCTAGAAAACATTTTATTTGAACACGTGCAAACAATTCTGAAATAAGTTAAAATTGTAAACTATAAAATTATGATAAAAAAAAAAATTTAATTTATCACAACTAAGTGAGTAAAAATAATAATAGTGGAATAGCAGTGAAACTTCTTCATGGTCTTCTTGAATACAAAATTCCATTGTTATTTTGTTTTAATTTAAAGTTTTCTAACTGTCTTTATTTTTAGTACGGGTTACAATTTCTGTTTTAAATTATTCTCCGAGAACCAACCATTTCGTGGTTTGCATAATTAAATTATTGTCCTTACTGAAGATTTTTAAGAAATCTCGATTTTCCGCATTTCAATGTTTGCCACACCCCATTTGAACACCATAAAATGAACCATATGTTTGTGGAATACTTTTAGATAAGCCAATAAGTTACTATTACATTAGAGAAGATAAACACAGGGAATAGATAAGTAAAAAGGGGGTGTGAGGAGATAACTCGAAGAGTATAATGATCAAAGGAATCAAAGGAATTTTGAAAATGTTGAGGATATTTATTATGCAGCAGAACTACTATTATTTCGACTACAAGTTGACGATATGCTTAAACTAGGCCATGCGCAAATACTTTCTGATAAGATAGGAAAGTTATCAACTTATCAACGGTCCATCTGCGAATTTTGGCTATTTTATTCTATGTCAAATATTACAAAACAAACAACAAGATGGTTTACATCCTAAAGTTTAGGTGGCGTTCCATTGCAAATCAGTTTCGTTCACGTAGAGCTTTAATGGACCCTTAATTCGCTTGGGTGGCAACACCTTCGCCTTGTCGCCCCATTTTAGCTGCCAAACGGTAATCAGGGTGGCTAAAGCACTCTGCTCATCAATGTGCAGCTCCATGCGCCTGGGCAATTGTTGCCGTTGCTCCAGTTTCTGGAGGCGCTGTTCATCCAGCAGGCGCACACAATTCGTGGCCAGCAGAACGCGCAGCTGGGGCATTGCGTCCAGCACATAACCCAGAGCGGCGCCAGTTAATCGCTCATTGTCACTTACGTCCAACCATTCCAGCTGCTTTGCCTTCGCCAGTTGTTGCGTCAGCTTGTACATATGGGCATCTGTCAGCCCGCAGCCAGCGAGCTCAAGGCGCACAAATCTCTCACTGGTACCACTCTCAAGCAGCGTCACCAACCGTTCACCGAGCGCAAAGCCACTCTGCTCGTCGAGGGGCCAACGCACGTAGCTGAGATTCAGTTGCTCCAGGCGACAACTGTTCAGTTGATCCGTCAATCTGTGCATACTCTTTCGACTCAGCTGATTGAAGCTTATATCAAAGCTGGTCAATTGCGTGTAGGCCAGTTCAAAGTCCTGCAACTCGGTCAGTTCACACTGCGATAGCTGCAGTGTATGCAGCGCTCGTCCAGCTGAACTGCCACAGAATCTATGCAAAGTTTTCAGACTGGCATTGCCCAGCGGATTTTGGCTGAGTTGCAGTTCCTCTAAATTATCCAGTTTCTCCATAGCTTGACCACAGAGCAATGCCTCCAGGCCCGGATTACTGATGCCATTGCACCTCAAGCGTAGCGTCTTCAGCTGCAGCAACGTCGGCAACGCTTTGGCCAACTCATGACAGCCCTCGTTGCCAATGAAGTTGTTGGAGAGATCCAACAACGTGAGACGTGCCTGATGCAGCAATGCCTTGAAGATTGGCTGCGTTTGCGTCTCACGCAGCCAGAGGTCACTTAGCACCAGTGTGTGTGTGTTCTGTGAGCGCTCCAGCAGCAGTTTGATCTTATCATCAACAACTGGAATAAACGAGGAGTCTACAAACATACACGATTAATAATTTAAGAACGCACTTTTCTGTATTTGATGGCACATCTCCTCGTAGCGTTGCGAGAGCGGGGAGATTTTCCAATCCAGTATGGTGGACAGCAACATGTTTTGTTCCAGGGCAACGCTGACAGGATCCGTCTCCTCATAGGCAAATCCATCGGAGGTCTTCAGACGCAACAAAGGCGTCAGGCCTGTTAATCTGAGACGGAAGTATAATTTAAGCAGTTGATGAAGAATCCAGAAACAACTCACTTATTGTAGCGTCGTCCTGCCTCCTCGGCCAGCCATCGCATATTGATATCCTGCAGCTTTTTGCGGTCGATGGGCACCAGCAAGAGCTCATCCTGAACCTTTACCTTGAAGGATACGGTGGCCATGGACAGCACAGGCGTTGCCTGCACTTTGATGGGCGACGCCAATTTCGAGGGCGAGATGAGCAGCTGGATGCCCGTGGTTGTGGAATCTGGTTCGGTGTGTCGCAAACTTATCAAGGATGCGACGCCACCATCCAGCGACTCACCGCCACTGTCCAAGGGACTCTCGCTGCGAAAGCGACAGAAGCCGCTGTCCAACAGCGATGCCTGCTGCTTAGCTTTGACGGAGTTGCTGGTGCTGTGATTGCTGCCCATGCTGGAGGAGCGCGATAAGGATAACTTGCGCATTTGCGGACGCTGAGTATGCTTCGAATTGGCCGCCTCGATGAGCAACTGATGCGCATCCAACTGGGGCGGTGTGTTCTGCAAATCCGTTTCCGAGGACAAGGCTGAATCGTACAGCTGCTCCTTGGCGGCGACAACTGGACGACTGCCAATGCTGCCGGAATTGTAACGCTTGCGCTTACGCTCCGGTCCCACATCATCGATTAGCCAGCTGTCTGTGTCCACTTCGTTGCTGTCCAGCAATGCTGTACGCTTCTGCTTGACGGTGCCGCTGCCGCTGCAACTGCTGCTTGGCTCATCGTTGATCGCGACTGTGTGATTTGGACGCTTCAGCCGCGCCATCACTTGGCGATATTCCTTGCTAGCGCTGGATGGCAAGCGATTAGGCAAGGATCGTCTGTGTCGCGTTGCTAACTGCAAATCATCCTCCTCCTCCTCCTCATCAGATGCAGACTGAGCATTGGCATTGGTCAGGGGGCGTTCATTGCTGCAAATGCCTACCTTGGACAGAGTACGCATCAGCGTCTCCCGCAGCTGGGCATACTGAGCCTGCTCCCCGTCCATGAGTTGAGTAGATTGCCGCCATTTGTCCAATGCCTGGATGCAGGTCTCATTGTAATCGGTGCGCACCGTGGCCTGAGCACCCCGCTCCAAGAGCAGCTCGGCCACATCCAAAAAACCATTGGCGCACGCATCGTAAAGCGGCGTAATCCCATCACAGCTGGTCCCACCCTTGTCATTGATGGCCACCGTGGCGCCCTTGTCCAGCAGCAGCTCCACAATATCTCGATAGCCATGATTGCACGCCTCGTGCAGTGGCAGCCACCCGGCATGATCCCTGACATTCACCGTATGCCCCTGGTCAATGAGGCGACGCGCCAGCTCCAGATTGCCAGCGATGCAGGCCTGATGCAGCTGCGTCTCGCCCTTGTTATTCCTCTTAATGGTCAGCGATCGATTGCCACGTGTGGTGCGCTGTGGTCGTGGCTTCTCTGACTCATCCAGATCGCTGGCATCCGAATCGGTCAGTGCATCCAAATCCACATCGTCCGCCCAGTCCGGAGTGTTTTGCTGCAGGGCTGCTACGGCCGTCTCACTATCTGCATCCTCGTCCTCTTCCTCCTGTTTGGCAGCCTCGGCGGCTAGATTGATGCCCTTGGCGCTAGCTTCCGCCTCCAAGTTCTCGGCTAACACATGCATTTTATGCTTCAGCTGCAGCTTGTGCAGACGCACCAGCGCAATCTTCTCCAACTTTGCGGCTGATTCTTCATCGGCCTTGGCTGCCTGTCGCAGCGCTTTTTGATACACATCGTGAACGGTCCAAAAGGGTTGCTCTTGTAACTCACAAATCTCGGCAATGCTGCAGAGTGTCGTGAATGCCTCGGCGGGCATATCCTGATTCACCTCGAATTCCAGCCATAAATACTCCAGTGCCTTGTCATACTGATGGTTGTCCTTGTAGGTCTGATAGAGGCTCACATAGATGGGCACCAGACTCTTGCCGCGCTCACCATTCAACTCGGCGCACTCCAGCATCTTCTGGTAATAGACGAGAGCCTTCTCATAGTTCAACAGATGACAGCAGCCATCGCCGAGCTGTTCATACAGATCCTTCAGCTTCGAATAGTTCACCGAGCTGGTCAGCACCAGTTCGTCGAGAGTTTGACAAATTTTCACTACAATGCGCAAGGAGCGCTCAATGCTGGCACGATCATTCTCATCTGGTGTATGCTTCTTGTATGCTTTGGTCAGTATTTGCTTAACACTAGCAAAGTCACCAGCCTTTATCAGAATCTCTGATTTTGTAATAAGCGTCTCACAGATTTTCTTCACCTTATTGGGTAGCCGTTTGGCCACTTCCTGTGCCATGTTGCAGTGTCGCAACGCGGACGCTGCATCGTTCTTTTTGCAGTTGTAGAGCAAACTCATCGAAATGTGGCACAAATGTGTTAACTCAAACAAATCGTGTGTTTTGCTGATCTTGATCGCTTTGTCAATGTACTCGATGGATGCCTCGAAATCCCCCATGTGCTCTTTGACCACGCCAATGTTGAGGTAACAACGCGCTTGCATATCCAACTGTTCCAGTTTCGAAATCTGACCCGTTAGCCTGCAGGAATGGATTATGAGTTGCAAGATTCTTTTAGTTTTTAGCCACTTACTCTTTGATGAGAAGAAGGCTGCGTAGAAAACTCTTTTCCGCTAGCCGCAACTGTTCCATTGCACCCGAGGCAGTGGTCTCGGACAAGCTCTGTCCGTGCAGGAGATGGACACGTCCCAAAGTGGCATACGCCCGCTGTTGCTCCACTTTATTCTGCAATCTCTTGGCAATCTCTATGAAAACAATATGCTTAGCAGCAGATAAAATAAACTGTGCAGGCAGTACTCACTTAGATAGTCATTGATGTGATCCTTGGCCGTATCGTATTTACAGAGCAGCGTAAACATTTCACCCAGCATCCGCTTGGCCTTCGCCGTTTCCAGTTCCTTGCCCAAACTGGAATAAATTGTTGCTTCTTGTTTGTATTCCTTGGCAGCTTCGTTGTATTTGCCAAGTTGATTGTAGAAGTCGCCCAATTGGTTGCAGCTGAGCGCCAATTGTTCACGATTGCCGTCATTGCGCGCTTTGTCCTTGCGCTTTATATATCGCTTCTCATCCATCGAAAAACACACAAATTTCACAATATCAACAACATATTTTTTGCAGGTCTCGTTTTGTTTTCGGCGCAAATTGTCAGCGTTGCCTGACAAATTTCCTCCTTCCCAAATAAGGGTAACCCTATACTATCGCAGAATGTGACAGCTATCGATTTGTGAAACTGCTGGCAACGCGTCGTCGTCGTCTGTTATCGGCATTGCGCGATATTAATATACACATCGCTACTGGCGCCGGTTAATAGACGGAAAATTTTTTAGCACCTCAGTAAATTTAAGGTAATTTATTTGCACAAATTGCGCTACAAGCATTCTTTCCCACATGGCATAGTTAATGTGCGCTGCTTATGCATTTTGATTGGCGTGCGTGTGTACGATTTGCATATACACGGAAAGTGCATTAAAAACGATTTTGCCAGAAAAATCGATAGATAGAAAAAAAAAAATGGTGGGGGCTTCTTCATTCATTTGTTCCTTCGTCTTCTTTTCTTTACGTCGGAGACATGACGTGACTGAAAGTAGTTTTTTCTTCATGCATTCCATTAAGAAACATAAACAGGTCATTATACGACAAGCACAAATAAATAACTACACAATCGAACCGCGCACATAACAAAGTCATAATAACTAAATGTAAAAACTGATTTGTCATAAGTACATTTTTTCTGATTTACATTGATTGCTGATTTGTTGAGTTTTGTGTACCATTTTTACAGCAATTGCGTGGCAATGGCGAACAACAACTATGCCGGGTTCAACTACGGCGGCACCCAGTACAATACGGGCCAGGTCACCTATCCGGCCGTAACCAATGCGACATATGCAAATGCGGCTGCCTATCAAAATGCTGCCGCCGCTGCGGGCCAAGGTGCCGGCGGAGGCGGCGGCGGTGGGTATGCAGCAGCTGGTGCGGGGGCTGCGCCCTACGGCGGTGGCGGTTATGGGGACTATCGTGGTGCCGCCATGCAATCGTACGATGCGACCAAGACATTCTACCAGCAAGCCCCGGCCAGTTATACAACGGCCGCAGCGACGGCTGTCACGAAGACGCATTACTCGGCGCCACCCGTTAAAAATCCCAACTCGTCACAGAAGGGTATCGGTAAAATGGACAAATCGAATGGGGCACCAAAACCTCCGCCAAATGTGCCAGCGGGCAATAATTATAGTGGCTACGATACTGCGCTCTATAATGCGGCCAGCATGTATGTGGCTCAGCAGCATCCCGGCCAGCAGAAGGCCAATGGCGGCAACAATAACAACAGCTGGTATCAGCGCAAAATGGGTTCCACGATTCCCGGTGCGGTGGCTTTACGTGGAATGCGGCCGAAGGCGCCGCCGCGTCCACAACAGTTGCATTATTGCGAGGTCTGCAAGATCTCGTGTGCTGGTCCTCAGACGTATCGTGAACATCTCGAGGGACAAAAGCACAAGAAGCGTGAGGCATCGCTTAAAATGCAAGCCACGGCTACGAATAGCTCCCAAAATCGTGGCAACAACTATCACTGTGAACTGTGCGATGTAACCTGCACCGGCACCGATGCCTATGCGGCTCATGTCCGTGGGGCCAAGCATCAGAAGGTGGTTAAGCTGCATCAGAAACTGGGCAAACCCATACCATCGGAGGAGCCCAAGAAGATGAGCAAGATTAATTTTGTGCCCGCTGCACCATCAGCATCATCCGGAACAAACAGCAAGTCTGAACAAACCGATAGCAATTCGGCTAATACTGGAGCAGCTGGAACTGCAGCTGTAGCTGGAGCTGCCACCGAAGCGGAGAGTATGGATGACAACCTGGATGATACGCTGGGCGAGAATACAGATAACATAAAGCCGGTGGGCGGCGAGTATATCGAGGAGATCAAAGACGACGAGGGCAAGATACTCAGCTTTAATTGCAAGCTGTGCGACTGCAAGTTCAACGATCCCAATGCCAAAGAGATGCACATGAAGGGACGTCGCCATCGATTGCAATACAAGCGCAAAGTGCAACCAGATCTCGTGGTTGACTTTAAGCCGACACCGCGTCAGCGTCGTCTGGCCGAGGCACGTGCGCAGCGGGCTTTGATGTCCTCGCATCGTGGCGACGATCATGATGCAGGCAACTATTGGGAGGAGCAGCGCAGTCGCCAGTTCAATGAGGAGTATGACTACAACAATTGGATGTCGCGCAGCTTTGGTGGTAAGTATTTCACTAAGCAATAAAAATATTTATTATATAAGGGCACTCGTATTTCTGGACAGGTGTCCAGCGCTTTGGACGCATGGGCAATGGACCGCCGCCACACTTTGGCATGATGCCCGGCGGCGGCAATGTGCGTCGTCCGGAAAGCACCGATGATCGTCACGCCATCGCACGTCACGCTGAGATCTATCCCAAGGAAGAGGAGCTGCAGACTATACAGCGCATTGTCTCGCACACCGAGCGTGCACTCAAGCTCGTCTCCGACACATTGGCAGAGTTGCCCACTCCACCAACTGCAGCTGCAGCTCCAACAGCTGCAGCAGCTGCTGGCGATAATGGGCCTGCCGCCAAAAAAGAGAAATCTGATAAGATATCGGAGAAGGATGGTCGCGACAATCAGATATTCTCATTCCACAAGGATGGCGACAACGGGGGCAATGTGGTGCGCGTTCTCAAGGGCGTTATGCGTGTCGGCTATTTAGCCAAGGGATTACTCCTGCACGGCGACACCGCCGTCGAGCTGGTCGTCCTCTGTGCGGAGAAGCCGACGACGAGTCTGTTGCAGCGTGTGGCAAATGTGATGCCCGACAAGCTGAAGGAGGTGGCAGGTAAGTTGCAACCAACTCGCAGCGACAAAAAAAATATGCCACAACACACAGACAAACAAACATGCAACATACATATGCATAAATATATATCCCTTGATATATGTATGTATTTATATATATTTCGGTGTCCATATTGTGAATATTGCCCCGCAAACAAGGGCAAAAACTTTTTCCAGAGAAATGGCTAAAAAAAAAAAAATGAAAAGAAAAACTGAAGGAGCACCAAACTAATTTCCTCTTGACGTGGAAAACAAGTGTACCATGGATATGTCTTAGGCTTCCCACACACATACTCTTACACACACACACACACACAACATACAACTTGATTAAAGAACTGTCCGATTTAAATGTAATAATCAGCCCTGTAGGCGTTTGCAATTCAGATTTTCAGCATTTGGGGAACCTCCAACTTAAATGATTTCAATTTAGAAATAATGTTTTTAGAAAGTGTGTGGAATTAAATATTTATTTCGTGCACAATTCCCAAATTGAAAAAAAAATCCCTGCTAAATACATTCAACGTAAAACAAATTTGTTAACAAAAGGATTGTGTACAAAATGATGTGAAAAAAAAATACTAAAGAAAAAACCACCAATAGAATTTCCTGATGTGATTCCAAGACATATCCATGTCCCATTTATATGAAACGCGAAACAAATTGCATAATCAAAAGCAGCAAATCTAAAAAAAATTGACTGGCCAATTTCACAATGTGAATTTCGCCAAAAGAAAAAAAAGAGAGTTAAATAATAAATAAATAAATTTCGGAGCGCAATGATGCTAGACAAGCAATATGATGCAATATGCAAATTGTAATAATTACAATGCACATAATGTGATATCTACATATGCATATGATAAAGAAAAACGAAAAAAAAGAACAAATTTTGTTCGGCTTCGCAAACGCAATTTGTGTGGAAAAAGTGAAAAATATTGTTTGAATTAAAAAAAAAAAGATGTGTATGTAAACATACTTACTGCGACTACTGTTGAGCAATGTTGTTGTTGTTGCCGTGGTGGATTTGAATTTGAATGACGACGACCCAACCCCCCAAACCAACAACAAACAACGAAACACAGAAACAACGAACAACAGCAGCCGCCTTCTTATAAACAAGCAACAACAACAACAGCAACAACAACAACTCTAGCAAGCCATAAAAACAAAACAAAAAAAATAAAAACGTATTTGCCGTTTTCAGCTTCTCTCTCTGCAGGATAAGATTTGAGCCCTCTTAGACTTGAGATGATATCCACTCACACTACTCACACTCAGGTGTCTGTTAGCCGTCTATAGCTTTCCAAGTCATGCTGCTGCTGACGCTGCTGCTGCTACTACTCTGCTACTCTGTACTGCTCTGGTGGTGGTGGAATTCAACGGGATATATCGTAAATCGTAATGGTAACACACAAGCAGTACTCTGTACTCTCTTTACCCGCAAGCTGATGCGGCACAGTTCTCATATGTGTGAAACAAAATGAAACTAAACCAAAAACCTTGAACAAATCAAAATCAAACAATTTATTAAAACCAAAGGAATATATTTATACAAAGTTTGGGTGTTCGCTCTCGCTGTCTCTCTATCTCTCTGTTGTGTGCTCTATTGTTATTCTATATTACTTGCCACACACACGCACACACACAAACAAGCAAACACACACAAACACACACACACATACAGTCTCTGGTGTTCCCCCATTTCCACTTCCAATGCGAAGAAACTTTGTGTAAATAAAATCCTTTGACAGACGCAAAGCTCAATGCAGCTAACATAAAATAAAATACAATAAAAATGTAAATTATAAATTCAGCCGACCAGAAGCAATGCGATTGATCCACACAGACAGACGCATAGAAGGCGCCATGTTGATGGTACACAGATACATGGAATAATATAGAATATATGTGTCTTATACATGTCTCCTATATGTATATGTATCTCTCTATATATATATACCTATATATATATATAGCGTTTTTATCAACCAAAATTGTTCCGTTACTCACTTGAGCATCGATGCCTTTTCAAGCAGCCGTTTTGTGTGTATCAAGCTTGATTGTATAACTGAGTGACCAATAAAAAATATGTATAAAAATAAGCTAACGAAAAAATTGCGACCGAAATTTATGTTGCATACGGTGTGAATGCTGACCGAAATGCTGACCATGTAGTTGACCATGAAGGGTTTCTCCGCACTCCGCAAATAAACGAAAAATTTCGGTCAATGTTTTTAGTTTTTTTTTTTGCTAAAAAGAACTAACCAAATTAAGCCACGCGCTCTAAGTGGAATTGCAATTCCATTTCAATTCGACTTCGATCGAGGTGGTTGAGGTGGAGGTGATGCCGCCAAATCCCGATGGCTACCCGATCCGATCCCAGCACGCAAGTCTTGCAAAAAACAAAAACACATCAACATCAATAATAATACTTGTATATGTTATAATGTACAATGTTTGCTGGGAACTGAGCGGAATTTGTCGTATCTATCGTATCTGTGGAACGTAGGGGGAAGAAACAAACATTTACATTTTGCTTTTGATTATCTGAAGTGCATATATCTTCATGTCATATCTCTATATATATGTATATGTATCTATTGTGGGCCCACACTTGGAATTATTATCTTTATTGAACAACATCTACCAACAACAACAATGTTTGTCTCTTTTCTAAGCCGAACTTTTTACGCATAGTTCAATTTTGTTAAATGCTTATTTCAATAGCCTCGCCCACATACAAAGTTGAAACTAACACACAGCCCTTGACACACTCTCTGTTCCAGGTGAGGCAAATGTCAACTATCGCATCGAGGTCAATGCCGAAGAAGCGGCTGTTATAGTGCTCGATGAAGTGGTCGCCGTAAAGATAACTCTCACATCTCCGCTGCTGCGCGAATCCTGTGAAGGTGGCGCCAACGATGCTGCAGATGCCTCAACATCGGAAGCGGACTTTTTGCCACGTGAGCCGTGTCTGCGGGTGCGTATGCCTATGATTCATAATTATAGTTAAGGATTTGATTTATATATTCGAATTTGTGTTGCAGGCACTCGCCGATTTGCGTCATGCCAAATGGTTCCAGGCACGTGCAACCGGATTGCAATCGTGCGTGATGGTTATTCGCATACTGCGTGATCTTTGCCAGCGAGTCTCATCGTGGCAATCGCTGCCGCAATGGTCGCTGGAATTGCTGGTGGAGAAGATTATTTCATCGGCTGGTTTTCCCATCTCACCGGGCGACTGTTTGCGTCGCATTATGGAGGCTTTGTCTTCGGGTTTTTTAATCAACGGACCTGGACTGTTGGATCCGTGCGAAAAGGATCCAACCGATGCTCTGCAGATGCTGACGAAGCAGGAGCGCGAAGATCTCACTGTGTCGGCACAGCTATTCCTGCGGTTCATCGCTTTCCGCCAGGTATTCAAAGTGCTCGGCATGGATCAGTTACCAGCCATGAAGTATCCGATGCGCCCATGGCGCATCAATCGGAAACGGCGTCGCTCATCGGGCAAGACTGGGGCGCCTGGCGCCGATGCGGATGCGGCTGACATCGAAGAGACTGGATCTGATGAAAAGGTTGCCAAGAAGGATGTTGTAACCCCAGCTGCACCAGCCACGGCCTAAGTGGTCCGTTGGGTAATCAGCAATAGTAATAATACTAATTAGCCGTCAACAAATATTATGAATAACAGTTTATTCTCAATCTAATTGCATTACAAATAATGCGATCAATAAATAAACCTATTTCCATTCACACTAATTAAATCGGCGGGACACTTATATTGGTCCCCCGTCCAACATCTTGTTGCCCCAAATTGCAAGCAACAATCGTAAATAGAAATCCCAAAACTAACAACTTATTAAATAACTACATAATTAACTGAATTTTTCTATAATATGCAAAATGTATTCGATTAGGTTTGGAAGCGTTGATTCTCAATACACACCCAATACATATATTCAACTGCCTCCACTATACGTTTCAAACATTCAAAAGTGGAACACAAATTTTAATAAAAATAACTACACTTCATAAATAGAACACATATATTTAATTTTCATCTAAACTAGAATCTACAATTACAGAAAGTTTTGCCATTTTGAGAATGGGTTATTATTAACTACAAAATGGCTTTCAGCCGTTCGCTTGTTGCCGGAACCACTTGGGTTCCTAGTTGGCAAAGTCTTCTCTGACGCCTCCCACTCCGCTTGTGGACAATGTGCTCTTGGCCTCTCTGCAATTGGCTCATCAACATAATTAGCCCATTTGCTCGATGACTTTGTGCGTTGAGTTGGCAGCGAGTTGTCGCAATCTTCGTTTTGTTGTGCTGCCAATATTTTACGCTCATCTTGTACATGTGTCTTTTGTCCCTGCTCCAAATTTAATTGCTGCACTTTTGCTCGACATTCTGCACCAGAGCCCCGTAGTAACTCCTTGCCTACATTCTGTTTTTGAAGGCAAATTTTACAATCCCATTTGCTTGATTTCTTTACAATGTCCACCTATGAATTTTGTATTCCTGTGCATTAGTGGATTTTGTTTATAATTTTAAATTTTTGGTCTACCAAACCTGATATAAACCACATTCCGAACATTGTAAGACGCGTATTTGTTGAGACATTTCACAACTATAAATATATTTTACAAAACATGTGAAGTATTTTCAAACAAATGCCGGCGTAATTGCGTATGTGCAGCGTTGCCATACTGCACATTGATTTCGGTCAGCCAGCTGTTTCCAAGCCTTACTTATAGATTTGTCATCGAAAGTACATTTTATGATCACTGATTCTCCAAAATGGAACCATTTGCCAGATGATAAAATAACTTTGTTCTTAATGGAAATTTACATTTACATTTATCGTACAAGCAAAAGGACACAAGCGCAATAAAGAAATTTCTAATAATGATATAATAATTGCTGATGAGTAATGCACTTTCTAGTAACACAAATAAGGTTGCCGCATCGGTTAAATTGCAATCGCGCAGAAAATGGCGCCCTACTTTTAGGAGCAACAAACCCAAACTCTCGTGGGCGTAATTATGATATTAAATATCTTATTCATTAATAATTTTCTTATAAATATCATCCAAAAAAACAAAATAAATAACACTTAAAAAAATCGTCTTTAATAAATTAAAAAAAAAAAAATAGCTAACATACCGGTTTTGGTACAATCATAAACTCTCAATGAGCATCACTCGCTGTTAATAACATTCCGGCATAATGTTAAGTTTAATAACACCTGATTTTTAGTTGTCACGGCGACTTGCGCTTTTTAAGATGCGTTTGGTAAAAACACAAAATAAAAAATAAAACCATAAATTTTGAATTAAATTTGTAACCTTACAGTATTGTCTCAGCGGGGACTTGGCCAAGCCATGCTACATCATCACTTTCAAGGGACTGCGCATAATGTTAGACTGCGGTTTGACGGAGCAGACCGTGCTCAACTTTCTGCCTCTCCCCTTCGTGCAGAGCCTCAAATTGTCCAATTTACCTAATTTCGTGGCCAACATCGAGCACGATGTCCAGATGGACGGTGAACTCAAGGAGTGCTGTGGCCGAGTATTTGTGGACTCTGTTCCCGAGTTCAATTTGCCCATGGACAAAATGCTCGATTTTAGTGAGGTGGATGTGATCCTGATCTCGAATTATCTAAATATGCTGGCGCTGCCCTACATTACGGAGAACACGGGCTTTAAGGGCAAAGTGTATGCGACGGAGCCAACGCTGCAGATTGGCCGGTTCTTTCTCGAGGAGCTGGTGGATTACATTGAGGTGTCGCCCAAGGCGTGCACGGCTCGCCTGTGGAAGGATAAGTTGCATCTGTTGCCCAGTCCACTGTGCGATGCATTTCGTGCCAAGAAGTGGCGCACCATCTTTAGCCTGAAGGACGTGCAGGGCAGCCTGTCCAAGGTGACCATCATGGGCTATGATGAGAAACTGGATATATTGGGCGCTTTTATAGCAACGCCCGTCAGCTCTGGCTACTGTCTGGGCTCCAGCAATTGGGTGCTGAGCACGGCGCACGAAAAGATTTGCTATGTGAGTGGCTCCTCAACGCTTACAACGCATCCGCGTCCTATCAATCAGTCTGCGCTAAAGCATGCGGACGTTTTAATTATGACGGGACTGACTCAGGCACCAACCGTCAATCCGGACACGAAGCTGGGCGAGCTCTGCATGAATGTGGCGCTAACCATCCGTAACAATGGCTCAGCCTTGATACCATGTTATCCATCGGGCGTTGTCTACGATCTGTTTGAGTGCCTTACGCAAAATCTGGAGAATGCCGGCTTGAACAATGTGCCCATGTTTTTTATATCACCAGTGGCGGATAGTTCGTTGGCCTATTCCAATATATTGGCCGAGTGGCTGAGCTCGGCCAAGCAGAACAAGGTTTATCTGCCGGATGATCCCTTTCCGCATGCCTTCTATCTGCGCAACAATAAGCTCAAGCACTATAATCACGTCTTCTCTGAGGGCTTCAGCAAGGATTTCCGGCAGGTGAGTTTGAGCCTTAAGCGGATTTCAATTGGCTTAATTCATATTTAATTTCATCTTCTCAGCCGTGTGTTGTGTTTTGCGGTCATCCAAGTCTGCGTTTCGGGGATGCTGTGCACTTCATTGAAATGTGGGGCAACAATCCGAATAATTCGATTATATTCACGGAACCAGATTTTCCATACCTGCAAGTATTAGCGCCATTCCAGCCACTGGCTATGAAGGCCTTTTACTGTCCCATAGACACCTCGCTAAACTATCAGCAGGCCAACAAGCTGATCAAGGAGCTGAAGCCCAATGTTTTGGTCATACCGGAAGCATATACAAAACCACATCCATCAGCCCCTAATCTGTTCATTGAGCAGCCCGACAAGAAGATCATCACCTTTAAGTGCGGTGAGATCATCAGGTTGCCGTTGAAACGCAAGCTAGATCGCATCTATATCGCTTCGGAGCTGGCGCAAAAGATATTGGCACGCGAGGTGGCGACTGGAGTCTCGCTCTCGACGCTCACGGGCGTGTTACAGGTCAAGGATAAGGTGCACTGCATCCAGCCGTGCACGGAGAGCGTTAAGGATGAGCCAGGCACAAGCAGCATGAGCAGCGCAGCGCCCTCCAAAGAGGATGTATTGAAGAATGTCAAATACGAGTATGGCACCATCGATGTGGATGCACTAATGAAGCGTCTGGCACAGGATGGCTTCTCCAACATTAAAATGGATCGCACCGGCGGCAATCTTACGCTGCAGCTAGTCAATGAGGACACCACCATCAGATTCGAGGACAACGAGACTCACATCATTTGCAATGGCAAACCATCGACGCGTCTCAAACTGCGGGACACGCTTCTCAAGTGTTTGCAGAGTTTCTAAAAATCCAGTATAATTTATATTTATTTTATAAACATTTAGCTTTAAATGCTATTTGACTATTTCCTGGCTGAGAGAACGCTCGAACAGCGCATGCAGATCTCTTGCTGCGCATCAACGAGGCTGTAGCGACGACATCGTGGGCAAAGTGGTGCTTTCAGCGTTTGTAGATCTATCGTTGCCGATTCCGCTGCAGCGTCCACATCTGACGTCAAGATGACGCTGCCCACTTGCAGAATCTCACACAGCTCTGAGTTTGTTGTTGACACATTCAACTGGCCATTTAATGCGCAGAGTAACTCCAGTTGCTGTGGCGAGCAGCATTTAATGCTTACGGAGAGATGCCAGCTATTGACATCTCCAGACTGCTGATTAACAAGTCGCTTAATATCCAAGGCTGCATTTACTATCCGGCTGACCTTAGCATCTCGCCAATCCTCCGAAGCTTGGACGGATTGCTCGTGAAAGGCGCTGCCACTTGGTTCGTAATAGCTCCAGCTCTCCTCGATTAAATAGGGCGCAATTGGCCACAGTGCCTTGCAGAGCAACAGATAGCAGTGGCGGAGTGTGTCGCGTATTGATTGCAACTGCTGATCATCGCCACAATAAAGCCGATCCTTGATCAAATGCACATACAACCCCGAGATCTGATTGACGATAAAATTCTGAATGGTGGCCACAACCCGATTATACTCATAGGCATTGTAGAGCTTCTCGATCTGGGTGGGAAATGAGGAGTATAAATGTTTCTATTACACATTCAATTTCCATGCTCACCTCCTCCTCAAAACCCAAGAGGCTGTGTAAAAGATATTGATTCAAGTAGCTATTACTCTCCGTTGGCATGGACAAATTCTGCTGCTGTTCCTTCGGAATGATGACTCCGTTTAGGTAACGCAACGTGCCGCGCACTTTGCTCAGATTATCGGCCGCCTGCTGAAGCAGGTTATCACTGACGGTGATTGACATGTGCTGGGTACCGTGTGAGGCGACCCACCAACGGAGCACATCTGTGCCGTATTTCTTGGTTATCTGCTTGGGCGAGATGACATTACCCACTGACTTGGACATCTTGTGCCCCTTCTCGTCCACTGTAAAGCCATGCACAAAGAGCGCTCTGCAAGTGGAAGAGTTGCAGGTGTCTCAATCATTCTCATTCTCCCAGTGGCTACTCACTTGTAGGGCGCACAATTTCGTGCCGCGATGCTCGTCAGGAGCGATGACTGAAACCAGCCGGTGAACTGGTCATAACCTTCCAGATACATATCAGCCATCTGTTGGGGTTGCTCCTTCAACACTGCGGACCAAGTGCTGCCAGAATCAAACCATATATCGAATATATCGCTACCTTTGATCAGCTCATCTGCTTTGCAGCCCAATTGCTTGAGGAGCTCATCAGGCAGCAACTTTTCCAACGGCTTGGACCACCAAAAGTCCATCGATCCTTCGCTGCACAAAAGTTCGCACAGATGTTGAATCAGTGAAGCATTGAGCACCACCTGCTTGTTATCCCTTCTGTAGAGCACCGGTATAGGCACGCCCCAGGCACGTTGTCGTGATATGCACCAATAGGGTCGCTTGTGCAGCTGTGTCAGTAACGCCTTCTTGCTGGATTCGGCGTTGACACGCGGATAGATCTCCACCTGTTCGAGAGCAGCAGCAGCAGGCGCCTTCAGCTTATCCGTATCGATGAACCACTGTTCGCTGGCACGAATTATGACTGGTTGCTTGGTGCGCCAGTCAATGGGATAGGAATGCTCAAACTGCGAGGCATACACCACATCCGTAGCTATGTGCTGCAGCACCAGTAAATTGCCCTCGACCAGCACAGGTTTGTTGCGTAAGAAACCAGGAGCCTCCTCCGTATAAATGCCCGCCTCATTGACGTAACACTTGACGGGCAATTTTTTGGCCAGGCTAATGAGGAAATCATCCTGGCCGTGTGCTGGCGCCGTGTGCACCAAACCCGTGCCCTTGCTATCCTGCACATGGCCAGCAGCAAAGAATGGCAGTGCTGTCTGCGCCTTGTCTACGGGATGCTGATATGTGCAGTCAGCCAAAGCGCTGCCCGCCAATCTCTCCACAATCTCACACTGAATCGTTGTGCTAGCCTGAAAATCATCAACGAGTGCCGAAGCCATTAGGTAAAGCTCATTTGAGCTGCGACCCGACAGTCTAATCAGCACATACTCCAACGAGCTATTGTAACAGATCGCCTGATTGCTGGGCAGTGTCCAAGGAGTCGTAGTCCACACCAACGCATAGATTTCTTTGCCCTGTGTCGCTCCAGATGCTTTTAATCCGTTCAGAGCAAAGCGCAGGTAAACCGATGGACTAACAAAGTTAGCATCATACTCTAATTCTGCCTCCGCCAACGCTGTTCTATGGATTAACCCAAAATCAATAACATAACAATAATAATGCACAGCTTACTTGGAGGATGGTGACCAGTAAACGGGCTTCAGATCGCGATAGACGAGACCACGCTCATACAGATTGTAAAACATGTGTAGCTGATTGGCAATGAACTCTGGCTGGAAGGTCAAGTAAATGTTCTCTGGTTGCCAGTTGGCCAAGATGCCCCAGCTTTGAAATTCCGCCTTCTGCAATTCGATTGCTTCCAAGGCAAAGGCACGTGCTGCAGCAACAAAAAATTAAAATTCGATGCGATTCACTTACAGATTTACTCACATTTCTGGCGGATGTCCAATGCATTCTGCTCGCCAGCCGGTGCATCCGCTGTTGCCTTCAACTCAATGGGCAGGCCGTGGCAATCCCAGCCGGGTATGTAGTTGACCTGCTGCCCGTGTGCTACACGCTGACGCAGTGTGATATCCTTCAGTATCTTGTTGACGGCATGACCCATGTGCAGCTGCCCATTGGCGTAGGGCGGTCCATCGTGCAGTACAAATGTTGGCTTGCACTTGTTCTGCGCCTGATACTCGTAGGCAGCGGCAATCTTATGCTGCTCGTTGAATAAACATTGTTTAACCAAAGTGTGGGCACTTTTTGTGTTGCACTCACTTTGAGAATTTGTCGCTCCTGTTCCTCGCGTTTGGCGGCAGTCAAGCGATTTGGAAAGCGCGTTCGGGGCAGGTTAATTGTATTCGTATATTTGGTGGCATCTTTTTTGACAGTTTTCACAGAATATAAACGAGTGCCAAGACGAAATTTAATCACACGCAGCATTTTGCACGTAACCAAAACAATGCAGCCAGCTGAAAGGAAGTCAGCTGCTCGAACAGCTGACGTTTATAAGAACGCGCGCCAATTTCGAATTTTAAAATGTAAGCACTGGCATAATAGTATAACAGTTCATATGTTTACCAATTATAACTTCTCTACTAAAATATTTGTTTTGTTAAGTTATGGTTGCATTTAAAAAGTTTATTTACAACAGCTGACCTTTTTGAGACTGCGGCCAAATTCAAATTTTAAAATGTAAGCGCTGGCATAATAGTATAAGAGTTCATATGTATACAAATTATAACGTCTCTACTAAATTATTTGTCTTGTTAGGTCATTTTGCATTTAAAAAGTTTATTTACAACAGTTGACTTTTGTAAGACTGCGCGCCAAATTAAAATTTTTGTATTGTAAATACCCGTAAAATAGTAAAACTACCACGTGTTTACTAAAGTATTTGTTTTGTTATGTTAGATTTGTATTTAAAAAGTAGGTTTACATGGTTAACTTTTTAAATACATGCTATGTCTGTTTCAGTTAATTGATTCATTAAATTAAACGGTTTACTATATTGCAATGATAAACATAAGCATAAGCTTTACTTGTCCTTGTCATCCTTTCTGTCCTCTGCTTCATCATCCTTTCCCTTCTCGACCTTCCTTTCGACCTTATCATTATCACCTCTTGCTTCCTTGTCATCACCTTTGCTTTCCTTACCTTCACTTTTCGTTTCATCCGTCGTAGCTTTTTTATCATCTTTCTGTTCGGTTTTGGGAGCACCTTCTTCGGGTGTCATGGCAGCTGCCATTTGATTCGCCTTGGCCAACACTTCATCTATATCGCCGACCATGTAGAATGCAATTTCCGGTATGTCATCATATTCGCCGTTGAGCAAACGCTTAAAGCCATCCACCGACTTATCCACAGGCACCATCTTCCCCGGATGACCCGTAAATATCTCGGCAACGGCGAATGGCTGGGAGAGAAAACGTTGCATTTTTCGGGCACGTGCCACCGTTAGCTTGTCCTCCTCGGATAGCTCATCCATGCCCAGAATGGCAATAATATCCTGCAATGACTTGTAGCCCTGCAGAGTCTTCTGCACGGCTCGGGCGACATTGTAGTGATCCTCACCCACAACTTCCGGATCGAGTATACGTGAGGAAGAATCTAGCGGATCAACCGCTGGATAAATGCCCAATTCGGCAATGGGTCGAGACAACACAGTGGTTGCATCCAAGTGCGAGAAGGTTGCCGAAGGCGCCGGATCCGACAGATCATCGGCAGGCACATAAACCGCCTGCACAGAAGTAATGGAGCCATTTTTGGTGCTGGTAATCCGCTCCTGCATGGCACCCATATCGGTGCTGAGCGTCGGCTGGTAGCCAACGGCGGACGGAATTCGACCCAGGAGCGCAGATACCTCCGAGCCCGCCTGGGTAAAACGAAAAATATTATCGATGAAAAGCAGCACATCCTGTCCCTCAATATCCCGAAAGTATTCGGCGATGGTCAGTCCGGTTAGGACGACACGATTCCGAGCACCCGGTGGCTCATTCATCTGTCCGTACACGAGCGCCACCTTGGATGTATCGTCGTCTAGGGAAATCACTTTGCTCTCAATCATCTCGTAGTACAGATCGTTGCCCTCACGTGTCCGTTCGCCGGCGCCCACAAACACTGAGTAGCCGCCATGGGATTTGGCAATATTATTGATCAGCTCCATGATGAGCACCGTTTTACCCACTCCGGCGCCACCGAAGAGACCGATTTTGCCGCCCTTCACATAGGGTGCGAGAAGATCGATCACCTTGATCCCTGTCACCAGCATCTCAGGTTTAACGCTCAATTCCTGCAAATCCGGCGGATCGTTATGTATGAAGGAGTAAAACTCACTCTTGATTTCGCCGCGCTCATCAATCGGATCGCCGACAACGTTGACGATGCGACCCAATACGGACTTGCCGACGGCTACGCGTATGGGGAAGCCCGTATCGATTACTTTCTGGCCACGACGTAGTCCTTCCGTGGCATCCATGGCGACGCAGCGAACCGTATTGTTGCCCAGATGATGAAACACCTATGTAAATAGGTTCGTTTTTTTTTTTAAGTGCTATAAGCTGAAGTTATTTCGATTACCTCCAGTACTAAATGACCAATGGGTGCATCTTCCACCTCCATTGCATTGAGTATATCGGGCAGCTCGTCTTCAAAATAGACATCGACTACCGGCCCAATGACGGAATTAATGACGCCCTCTCGTCGTTTCCCCACCAACTTGCCGAACGTGTTGTCACCTACAACTTTTCCACCCGCCGTTTTTTCACCTACATCGGTTGCACATGGATCAGGAGGTGTCTCCTTTTCGGGTTTGCAGCTAACTTCTTCAGCACATGTTTCCTTTTCCTTATCGTCTTCTGGACACAGCGGCTTGAAAAAAGACTCGTCGTGCTTATCTTTATCGTCGTCTTTCTTGAAGAGCACAGGAGCAGTACGCAGCATATGCGTCTGCATTAGAAATTTTCCCATTGCCTTTGGCTGACCTTGCCAATCTAGACCGCCTCCAATTCTTGAACCAATTTTTGCACATGCTTTCAATATTAAATTCAAGTGGATGATAAAAATGAGATAAAAGATATCGAATTGCGCAAGCTTACCCTTGGCCAACCTAGCCCATGAGCTCGACATTTTCAACAATTTTCGTGATTAGTTCTGATATTTGAGTTGAAAAAATAATACGTTTATTAAGATTCGCTTGCGATTTTTATTTTTATCTTGGTTTATTTGTATATTTCCTTTTCTCAATTTGTACTCATTTGTCTCAAGAGCCGTGTGACAATGACAACGTCTCAAAAGTGCTGCCCAAAGAAAAGCCTGCTAGGAATGTCGTTCAAAAATGTGCAATTTGATTCGAGTTTGGTGTTAAAAACACGATAAGCAAAAGTAATCGATAAAATGTTGCCAGAACGTCAAAAGATTTCATTTTAAAACCGGAATGAAGCGGTCACATTTGAATTTCGTAAAAAAAAAACAATATTAAAAAATGTATACTTCAAAGAGTTTAAAAGTTAAAGTAAAGTTCAAATTAAATGAATTTATAGCCATTTTCTTAAGTGTGGTTTGTTAAGTTAAGTAACAATCTAGCTACTGCTTGTTGCTAGTACAGTTGGTAGTTGCTATGCCAACGAGTAATCGTTGTTGTGTCCAAAGTGACAGTTACTGTTTTGCAACATGGACGTGCTTTCGCATTACAGCTCTCCCGTGATTGAATTTCCGGCTTCTCAGCCGTTAGAGAAGCAAAATGCTCTAGTTGACAATTGCACCGGCACAGATCCGCCACCTCCAAGCGCAGACGTTGCCACCGAAACGCAGGAGAAGCAGCATGTGGCAACACAAACAGAGCAGATTTGCAGCAGTAAAAGCGCCAAATACGATGAGCGCGCCTTGGCCAAATGGTTGCGACAGATCTGTCCGCAGGTGGAGCAGGAGTTGAGTCAGCCGACGCCACTCCTCGATGAGCAGGAGGCGAGTCAGTGTGCGTTGCAGGAGCAGCTGCAGGTGCACACCTACCAGAATCTAACAATGGCCAGCATTGAGAATTCACAGGGATTGGCCATTTGGCTGAGCGTGCACACGAACAATGCACCCGTGCTAGTCGCTACAACGGTGGCGCCCCACGACGACTGGTGTGAACATGTGGAACAGCAGCTGAAACTCTTTGTGCCACATCGCATGTCCCACGGAAGCTTTGTGACCTACACGGAGGCGAAAGCTCTGCCCCTCAAATCTTGTCTGCGGAGCTTGTGCACCAATGGATTCAATAAGAACATTTTTGCCGGCGCCACCATGGATGGTGAGCTCTTTGTCTGGCTATATGAGCAGCCACGCGGTGGCATTGACTCCAGTGTGGAGATTAAGCAGCTGCACAGCGTCTCCTCCACACAAGGCGCCGCTGTGGCGCTGGATTGGGTAACGGAGCAGCGACTGCTCGCCTGCTACGCCAATGGAACGGTGTTGCAGTGGATGGTCACCAAGCAAATGACCCTGGACTGGGAGTAAGTTATCAAGGAAAGCCACAAGAAGGATTCACTCATAAAATGTTCTATTTTAGATATTCTATGCCGGCGTCAGTTGGCGCGGAGCTAACGACTATGCTGTCGCTAGGATTGGATGACATTGTGCTGGGCACCAGCTGTGGCGGCGTCTATCGCTGCTGGAGCCCGGGCCGTCAGCCAGCTTGCGATAGAATCAGCAAGCAACTACAGCTGCTTCCTTTGCGTAAGCATCGTTTCATGGTATCCACACTGCTCAAAACCGAAATGGATGGCCATCAGATTGTGGTCAGCTGCGATCTGAGTGGACAGGCCTACTATCATGATATGCGGCACGAGGAGGAGGTATGTGATTGTGTGCTTCAAATTCTCTGTATCATTATGCTATTTGTATTTGTATTTGTTTGTTTGCAAGGACACCGCCCAGTTGATTGTCCAAATACCGCTGCCCTTCAAGAATGCCATCGCCTGCAGTCGCGATGCCAACATTATATATTGTCCAAGCAACGATGGCGCCTTGGAATATTATAGGGTCAGCGATGGCGCCCATGCTCACGTCAAGGGAGCTCTCCGCGGTCGTGGCAATCTTATTTCCATCAGTGATAATGGTTGCTGGCTAATTACGGGTCTCTATGGCAATGAATTTCAGATATTCTATATCGAAAACAATTCCAGCGATTAAATATATTTATTTTGATTTTAAATAGAAAAACATATATGTTTTTTAGGCAGTCGGCTTTGTTTTGGCTTTTGATAATTTATTGGTAGCTTTGGCTTCTTCGCCGGTTTGATTATTTTTGCTTATATGCTCCTTAATGAAATTCGCACAAGGATCCCTCACCTTAGAACACGGATCCTTGGGGCATCTGCCTGCGACATGTTCAGCGATTGCATCCAATTGCTCGTCATTCTCACAGGGATCTGAACACGGCTTCTTATCTTTGATCGCTTTCTTAGATTTGTCGACGTCTACTGGAATATTCTTAAAGAGCACTAAACCAGTGTGTGGGCAACGATGTGATTGTTTGGGTAGTTTTAGCCTTTCTGGATGTCCTTCTGGTTGAAAAATTCTTAAGCCACTTCCAGTATGTGCTTTAAGTAATTAATTTTCGCCTCCCTAAAACTACCTAATTACAAGCACAACAACTTACCTGTTGCCAATCTCGACCAAATAGTTAACATCTTATTTTTTGAAAATTTTGTACAATTAGATTTTCCTGAACAGTCAAAGCTTACTCAAAAATAGTATTTGGATTCTTAGAAAATGTAATATAGCATTTTTTTAAGAGATGCGCTTAGTTTATTAATGGTTTTTATCATTCAATGTTTGCTATTTACACGAGTTTAGATTCAAATTTTACTGATACATAACAAAACACAATATTTGTATATATGTTTTCATATAATATATATATATATAAGAATTTCTTTAAGAATTTTGAACAAAATGCACAACTTAAAGTCCATTCTTTTTAATATATTTCAAGTAAAAACGTTTCATTCATACGAAGGTATTGCCTGTGCCGTCAGCATTAAAAATTGCGCGATTCCCTTGGATATTGGTTGACATAAAAAAAATTAATTTTCTCTCTGATTTCAATCACTTATTCCACATGCGTGTGATGTACATTCATAGTTATATAAAAATAGTGTAAAAATGTGTATAATTAAAGTATATAATATAGAAAGTATAAAATATAATCTGATGACATAATTACATTGTGGAAATAAATGAATAAGTGCAATAAGTTGCACTAGTTTTTAATAAATTATACAGTTAACTTTAACGAAACAACACATTCATGTATATATATATAATTATGTGTCTATTAATGCACACATAAATAAATATATATTCACACTTTGTAGTTCTGCCCACAATTTTGCTAAATCTGTCACACTCCACGTTCTGATCTGATTCTCTATGCACTATTCTATCATGCTCAACTTTTCGACTTAATCATATTAAATGTTAATGTTTTTTTGCGATAGTACAGGTAATAATAATCATAATAATAATAATGACTAGGCGTCTGCCTAGCTGTTGATTGGCTAATAAATTCAACTTAATTGAAGAGAACAGTATTGGGATCCTCATTATCCATTTGTTTTACATGGCGTAGTACATCCTTTTTCGTTATAACACCCAGCAAGCGACTGCAAACATATACATAAATGATTACCATATGAATATAAATGAATCTATAGTATTATATACCCATTATGGGTGACAAGCGTTTGACGCAGTCCCAGTTTGCGGAACATATCGACGACAGTTTCCATTGGTGTTTGATCCGTCACCGTAATGGGCGCCATGTCCAATATCTTCTTTAGCTTTAGTGGCGGCGGACCCAGATTTTGTGTGGGTGTCGTGGACGTAAATAATACTATGGAATTGCTATTTATGCCATCGATAAGACGCTTTGCGTTACCTGCAAATAATGATAGTAATTGAAGTAGTAAAATAATAATTATAATAAAAACTCACCAATAGCTAAATTAAGATCCCTGCGCAGCACAAAGCCAACTAAATATTGATTTTCTCTAGAAACGACAACAGGATAACCATTGTGTTCGGTTTCCTTAAGCATATTCTCCACATCATCGACCGTCATGGAGTCCTGTGTGATGACATTTAATGTTTCATTGCGCTTAGGTTGCATCACATCTGCCGCGAGCGTTGTGTGCGCAAATTCCTCCTTGCTGTCCAGGAAAGGGTAACCATTGAGCGCAATATGTGCATCGTATATGCCCTGTCTGCCCAGGGCATCGCCCACCCACTTGGAGGCCATGGCAGCCGCCATCAGAGGCACAATGTAGCGCACTCCACCAGTCAGCTCAAACATGATGACAACAAGGGACACAGTCATGCGTGTGACGCCGCCGAGAACTGCCGCAGCACCAACAACTGCATACAGGCCGGGTGTTATCAAATTGCTGTCTGCACACTCTCCCGTAAAGAACCAGATGTTGGGATAACTATATGCGAACTGCTCCACACCAATGCCAACGATGCGACCCATGATGGCGCCCAACAGCAGCGACGGTATAAACAGACCCGAGGGCACCTTAATGCCAAATGTGAATATGGTCAGTGCTAGTTTGAGTATAAAGGTCACAACGAGTAACCAAATGGAGCGATAGACACCAGGACCTGGCTCTGTGACCTCAATGAAGCTGGCACCTGTGCTGATGTTCATGCGTTTATAGTCACTATTTTACAATAAATATAAATATAAAATGATTAGTTTTGTAAGGCGTAGCAACTAGCATTATTATACGCACCACAAAGGATTGGTTAGGTCACCGGGCGAGCACTTGCTAACCAATAGAAAGATCAGTTCGTTCATGTTCATGCGCGTGAAGGGATTCGGATAGCAGATTATGGCAGTGACCAGAGTGACGAACAGGACCTCACTAACGGGATATTGACCCAGCTTGCTAAACTTCCTGTAGCGACACCACCACAAATTTGCCTTTATGAAGAACGTTCCGATGACGCCCTGCAAAAAATACATACATATCTTTATTATTGCAATACGATTATACTCCGGCTAGTTACTCACGCCCATAATGCCCAGAAATACAAAGGGAATTAATTCAAAGAATATCCAAGGCTTGTTGTACTCGACAAAGAAAAGCACGGAATGCTCATTTCCAAAAGGCGTCAGCGAGCGTAAAACGAAAGCGGCAATCAGCGCACAAAAAAACGAACGCCACAGCGTCTTCAGTGGAAAGTAGTAGGACACCTCCTCCAGAGAGAACAGGACGCCGCCAATAGGTGCACCAAAAGCCACTGAGACGCCAGCCGCCGATGCTGCCGATAGAATTTCACGCTTCTTCGCCTCGTTGCGTCCGTATTTGGGAAACAGATGCGAGAATATATTGCCAATGCAACTGGCAATATGCACCATTGGTCCCTCCTTGCCGAGCGTCAGGCCAGCAGACACAGAAAGCATCAGGCCTACCGATTTGATAAGCAATGTCCATTTACCCAAATACCCACGTATAATGAAGCCCGACAGAATGGTCTTAATCTCCGGTATGCCAGAGCCGCAGGCATACGGCGCAAACATGCGCACCAGCGATGCGCTCAGAGAGGCAAACAGCAGTGCCCATAATATGTACCACGTATACGAGATCATATACGGTAGCGTACCATTGCGACTGAGGCCAAAGATCTCAGGCCATGTTTTCCACTAAAATTTAAAATTATTACTAATCGATCTTGTTGTTGAAAGTTGATTTGAACAGCTTACCGTGGAACAGTTGCCCTCCTCGAAGACAGATTGCTTAGCCGGATAGCAGCACTGCTCGCGATTAAACCAAAAGGCGGGTGGACAAATGCCATGTTTCAGATCCGACATCCAGCTGGCGCCAATGTCAACCATGCCAGCCACACAGCCAGCGGCAATTCCCACAAGGAGCACGCACAGCCAGCCCGAACCGGCATCAATGGAGCCCTGTACGAAAAGAGGAGAATTTATGACGACACATTTATGTATTTTGCCAATTTAGTTACTTCCGTACCTTTATCAAATCCCAAAAGGAATCCTGTCGCTTCTTGACAATATAACGATGACGCATGCGATCACGCGCAATATCACGCTGCCAGTCGATGGTGTGGAAATCTTCATACTGACCAATGCCCGGTATGTCATCCTGCACGTCCGAGGAGCCATAGAACGAAAGAGCTCCTAATTCGGTGTACATGGGCACAAAATAAAAAAGTATATTGGTTTTAATACTAACTTTTTGATATACATTTCAAGTTGTCAAATATTTGAGCGTTCAATTAGACTTTGTATGCTTGAGTAGTGGCCGCGTAAATTATTATTAATTGATGCTAAAAAATACATAATGCAGAATTTGAAGTGATTGTACACAAAATTGTGACTTTATAAGACAGGTTTTCTTAACATACACAGAATGAAAATACGTATTAGACCCGCATCTAAAAGCAATATCCCCGATCTCGTGTTTAAGATTAACATACACCACACAAACACACAAACACAGACATGCCAGTGTTTCTTATGCTTGGATTGTGCTCGAACTCACCGTCCATGGGATCGCCGAATGCGGTGTGAGTTGGCACATGTTGATGATGCTGATGCTGCTGATGATGATGGTGCATTGTTCGATGATTGGGCACAAAATCACGCTCTGTATCCGATTCGGTGACCGTTTCACGATGATAACTGCCAGGGCCACCGATTAGTTCGCCGGGACTGGAGCGCGGTGTTATATCGATCATATCCTCATCGTCTGTGGCCGCTGTGAGAGATGTGGTCGCTGCCGCATACGATTGTTGCAGATGCGGCGCCAACGGATGATCACCATCGCCGGCTCCTATGCTGTGCCCGTTGGACTGCAAAATCATAAAAGACAACAATTAGAAATGGTCACATACATATATGTAAAACACAACATAAGTGGAGAAGCTTTTTAACGCATTAATGCTGATAAGATTATTTGGCTACTCATTAGCAAATTTAGTTAGAAAATGTTGCCTTTTTTTTGCGGCTGCTCAGCTGTTCGGTGGCAAGCGATAGGCGAATGAGACACCCACGTATACACTTTTTATACCACACATTTCCGCCCCCAAAAAAAAAATAAAAATCAAATAATTTATGTATGAGGGAATATTTGAAGCATTTAACTTGTGTTTAGTTGCTTACGTACCTTTTTCATGACTGTTTGATATGCGGTGATGTAGTTGTTGCCTTCGGCTGCAGCTTCTCTGTTGCCCTTTAATGGGAATTTGTCCATTTTTTTTTTTTTAAACTTCGTGTTTTTTATTACGCACAGTGTTCGTGTTTACTGTACGAATCGGTTACCTCCTTTTTTGCGTTTCAATTTGCAGTTGGGTTTTTCTCTTTATTACTCTATATTCTTTTTACACATATTTTAATTGGTATTAGTGTATAACAAGTGCAATCAGACGTCACACAGCACACACACACACTCACACACAGAATGTCACAAACACACAAACAGTTGTTCGACTTGGGGAAAACAAACACTTTGTTCACATTTCACTTAAATATTTGCATACGAATTCATCTACAGATTTGTGGGAACATATCTCGGGTGGAGACCGTTATATTGCATAGGTTAATTGCATTTCCGAGCAAAACATAAATCGTACACTTTTTGTTGCAATTTATTCAGTTTTATTGCAAAAATCACGGTCACACTCCAGTGTGACCAAGAGTCGTAAGCAAAGAAATATTAAATTTAAACAGGACCAAAAATATTGAACTACTAGCTCTCGAGTACAATGTGTATTTTCGCAACAAAAAAAAATCAAAAACATGTGCTAAGACAAATTTAGAAATTGTTCTTTTATTATTATTTCTAAAATATTTAATTTCCAATAAGTCAACAACCAGTCACACTGAACTTTAACGACATTGTAACAAGCAGTCGACTTTTGAACAATAACGATTACCGTTTCCTCCACAGCCTAGATAGTTCATTCTAAAACAATCTCTTCTACGAGGATCAAAGAACCACATTTCTCGCATAGCAAAGTTGTCGCAAGAGCTACTGCGTCTGATTCCACTATCTCGACGGCTGATACAATCCTGGTTCACTATAAATATCATATGATAGAAACAGTCAATAACTGCTTTATAAACTTATTTAGATAATACATTTACTTACCAGTTCGACCTCTGCAAAAGCGCTGACCCTGAATGTGAACCCAATACAGTGCCAGACAAGCCAATATAAGTGAGATTTTCATTTTAAATGGAATTTACTAACTCTTTAGTAAGTACATCGATCTCTTATATATCCATACTGACAAGGGCTTTTTTAGTCTTGCCACTGAAGGAATCTGCAGCTGTTACAGAACAATAATAAAAAAAAAACAAAAGCGATTCAAAAATAGCAACCTAATTTGGAATTTTTAAAAGCAAGTGTCGACCTAGATTTATTAAACATATTTGCTTAATTTTTTTTTTTGTACTGAGCAAAAAATTAAACATTTATAACTTGGAAATAAATAAATAAAAAAAAACATGAAATGAAAATTAATATGGTAACTCTTAATGAACAGTATTGTAAAACAGTTGCAAATACGCAGTATTTTTAGTAAGAACATATTTGAATCAGTATTCTGGCGCATTCCGCAAACGGTCGTTGCATTCTCAGTTTCCAAAATTGTTTAAACAAACAAATACCAAAATAGCATTAGACGGACGTAAACAAGTGCAGTTGTCGTTAAAAGTAACACAACACAACACAGCAACAAGAACAATAACAACATGGCTGGCTTCGTAGCGGTGCATACAGGTTCGTTTTTTGGTTGATTGATGAGACATGTATGTGCATATATATATATACACGTACATATGTATATTTTTATTATCGAGCTATAAGCACGCACGAATTCTTACTTAGGAGCTGGAAATTGCATCGATGAGACGAAATACCAGCGAGTCATCAAAGAGGCTTGCATGCGTGCAGCGGAGATTCTCCGAAACGATGGCAGGGCCATCGATGCCTGCGAAGCAGCAATAATGCGCCTGGAGAACTGTGGCCATACAAATGCCGGCTTTGGCTCCAATCTCTGCTTAGATGGCTCGGTGCAGTGCGATGCGGCGATAATGAACGGGACCACACTGAACTTTGGGGCGTGCACGAATGTCAGCCGTGTGAAGAATCCCATACAGCTGGCACGTCGCATTTGTGACGGTCAGTCGGATCACCAGCCATTGGAACGCATACCGCCAATGGTGTTGGCAGCGAGCGGTGCCGAACAGTTTGCCGAACAAATGGGGTGTGCCATGGTCGATCCCACTGTGCTGATCTCATCGAAAGCAAAATTCCATTTTAATCACTATAAGAGTAAATACGATCTAGCTGTTGGCCACAGCAAAGCGAACCAAGACAGCGACGGCGATCCAGTGCCTGAACCCGGCAATGAGGTGGAGCTGACTGGATCTGCGCTGGACACTGTGGGTGCTGTGTGCGTCGATGATGCGGGTAATACTGCAGCCGGTTGCAGTTCTGGCGGCATTCTACTCAAAGTACCCGGCCGCGTCGGCCAAGCGGCCACTTATGGGGCCGGCTGTTGGGCGACGGATACGGATGAATTGGCCATTGCTACGTGCACGACGGGCAATGGTGAGTACCTGATGAAAACGCTGCTCGCCCGCGAAATATGCAATGGTGCGTTTAGCAGTGATTGTGCCGTAACCAGTCTGCACAGAACGTTCAAGCAAAAGTTCCTCGATTCACCGCTGTTGCCCCAACAGCAGGATCTCTATGCCGGCGCCCTCACATTGCTCTATTATCCCAAGCAAAGTTGCGGTGAGGTGATGTGGAGCCATACGACACAATCGTTTTGTGTCGGCTACATGGCAACGACGCAGAAAGTGCCAAAGGTTTGTGCCGATTGCCGCTTTTTGATTGCTGCTGCCGCATTTGGCACAATTGCAGGCACTAGCAATCGATCATTTTTTCTAGTATTTTTCGTTTCGTAGTGGAATACTAATGTTGTTTTTCTTGTTTGTTGCAGTTTGTGCACTCGCCGCTGCCCACATATAGTGTGCCAGGCAGATCATGCGTCGTCAATGGCCATAATTTCCATTTGCGCATTTAGTTGTTGTTGTGTGGCCCCGTTTCAATAGCGTTAATAGCCAAAGGCACTAGCCACCTTTAGACACACAGCCGCCTGCAACTGATCATCGTAATTTCGGCATTTTCAGAAGATGCAGTTTTCTGCAATTTATTTGGTTTAATGTTTAATTGCCGCGACAATCGCTGCCAACCGACAAAGCCAAACAGGCTGCAGCAACAACCACAACAACAACATTTCGTATTGCTTTTGTTTCGATGAAATATTAAGAATCATTAAATTAAAATCTGTTTCATTGTATAGTACTTATCTATATATATATATATATCTATATATATATATATATATATATATATATATGTATGTTTATGTTCATGTGTGGTTATGCCGCTCAAGCTACACAACTAGCAAATAAAATAAAATAATTTCAAATAGGTGTATGTATGTACTTGGTAAAATAATTTCCCTCGTTGAACTTAAGCTGAGGCGGAACGCATCTGCCAGCGCCATAAATCAGCCAACAGCACATCATACTATCACATATGACGTATACAAGTACAAACGTATTTTAGTGTTTGTGGCAACGAAAATACATCCATTTGGCGAACATATTAATTATATTAACAAGGTTTGATGCACTCCGCAGATCAATGGAAATTCAAATTGCGATTGCTAAGTAAATCGAAAGTGGAAAACAAGAACAATTTGATCCATGCTTACTTTCGTATAATCACAAGATTATGCAACAGTTGGTTTATGATGAAGGCGCTTGTTGCTTTCTTTTATGGTAGACCAATTATGATAGATTAAATGTAGTGTTCGTAGATTAAGGTGCACCAGTACTAATAGATTTATCAGCAAATTGAGAAGTGGGTACATAAGTTATAGGAGGAGTTACAATAGTGGTAGGAGTAGGTCAAGCAGTGGTAGGTGTAGGTGCAGTGTTAGATATTCCTATCACTAGGGCAGAGTTTCATCAGTGATCTCAGTAGGTGCATCAGTGGCAGTAGTAGGTGCATCAGTGGCAGTAGTAGGTGCATCAGTGGCAGTAGTAGGTGCATCAGTGGCAGTAGTAGGTGCATCAGTGGCAGTAGTAGGTGCATCAGTGGCAGTAGTAGGTGCATCAGTGGCAGTGGTAGGTGCAGCAGTGGCAGTAGTAGGTGCAGCAGTAGGTGCAGCAGTAGGTGCAGCAGTAGGTGCAGCAGTAGGTGCAGCAGTAGGTGCAGCAGTAGGTGCAGCAGTGGCTGTTGTAGGCGCAGCAGTGGTAGTGGCAAATGAACAAGTAGCCGGCTTAGTGGCCACGCAATCTCTGATGCGTGTATCGAAGTACGGTGTGTCCGATGGACATGCTCTGTGCAAAGTTAACCAATCCGAGCTGGTCAAACTGTTCCTCTGGCAGTAGACAGCATTTTTGCACGTTGAATCATAATTGGTATAGAAAAACAATGTGTTCTTGTCAGCAGCATTATCTATGCAGATTTGTAGTCTGGTTACTGCATTGGGTGTCGTCGGTGGCGGCAGAGTTGTTGGTGTATACTCAGAATCAGGACAGGTGGGTTTATACTTAAGCTACAAAGAAATTGTGTATTAGACCCTTAAGTTGAGATCTTATTTTTGGGGTACTTACAAAGTCAGCGGCAATTTGCGGAACACAGACGGATGCATCGCTAGCCACACAAATATGATCGGCGTCGCAATTTATTACCGACTTGACTTGTCCATTGATGCAACGCCCAGCTTGTGTGCGACTGACGCAGGTATATGTTTGGCCTAGAGGACAACTGTTGCAACCCCCACTGCCCCCTCCGCCACACACGTTCACAATATTATTAGGGAGTATATCTTTCGGTTCGCATATTGATGCTGAATTGGTGCAAACCTGGCCCGGTTCACATTGCTCCTCGCCGCCAACTTTATTGCCATCTAGTTGAAAAAGTGATTCATCCAATTAGGATTCTTTCACATGAGCAGCAACTACTCACTAAAACAATTATAATATGAGGTCTCTGTGGCGCAGAAGGCTTCGTTGCTATCCTGACAGACTTGGCATTCTTGCGTTTGAACCGTAGCAGTTCCCAGCACCAGAATGGTTACAATCACGCTTAACTTGATCATATTTCACTTTGCCTTAAACTGACTCGATGTCTTCAACTAACGTGGCTTATATAGCTCAAAATCTAACCTTCAATCCAGCATTTGTTTATGAGTCCTATCATTGTTAGTTAATGTTGTTGACTTGTTCTTATGAACAATAAAGCAATATCGAAGAACACTTTTTTGCTCCTAGCATAGGAACTTCAAATTGTGTAAATTATATTGCAATTATTTTCCACAACAACAGACGATCAGCTTATCTTTATCTACAGCCGTGTGTATATCATTTATCTTTACTGGCGAAATATAAATTATTCAAAAGTGATAGAAGCACAAGGTCTTTCCAATTTTTTTTTTCTGTTACTCGGAAGAAAATGATTCACGGCTTGAAAGTGATGATTTTTATCTATATTGTCAAAATGTAAATGAATTTAACAACGATTGTATAATAAGCAGAGTCGATTATTATCATAAGTCTGAAAACAGATAGAGTTAGACCTAATTTTATTTACTCAATGGGAAATACTGCATTTTATAGTCGCGCAAACTGCAATCGTAATAAAAAGATACCCTGAACCGAAAATATAATATATAAATACAACAAGATAGAACGTTGCAATCGGGCGTAACCGACTAAGAAATACTTTGATACCATAAGTTAGCCCAGCAGATAACAAGTAAAAAAGAACAGGGTGGATGTAGCCAAGAAGTACAGTCCAAGTTTGCCTTTCAACTTGCGGTAGATTTAAGCTAGTACCGTTCCTTCGAAGTTTGGTAACCGTGGGGCTTAAGTTACGGAGATATGGGATTTGCCAATTTTGGGGGCGGGAGTGGGCGTTGCCGAAAAAATTATTAGAGAAGATTCCAAGTGTTCTTCCTTCCCAGTTTGGTAACTATAGTTATTAAATTGCGGGATATATAGGCCTCTGGGAGTAGCTGTGCCAAAACAATTTTTTTAATGCGAACTTAGTAATCTGCCTTTAAAATTTGGTAACTGCAGTTATTAAATTGCGGAGGATGTAGGCTTTTATCGTTTTTGGGGGCGGGTGTAGGTGTGGTCCAGAACTTTTTTCCGAATTTTTGAAGGGTGTTACTGGCAATATACCTTTCAAATTTTGTGACTCTAGCTTTCAAATTGTGCGAGATACATATATCTCTTTGGTCTTATCCATTTACACTAACAGGTGTTTCGGTTTAGGGAGGCGGAGTGGGCGTGGCCATCCAATTCTTTTATGATTTGGTGAGTCAAGCATACAAATTGTGGATGATAGGCGCATTTCAGATCTCCAGGGTCGAAGCTCCTGGGGGTGTAGGCGTGTTCTGAAAATGTTTATGCCGATCCTTGGTGAAGGTTACTAGCAAGTGACCAAACTTCTAAGTTTGGTACTCCGACTTTAGAATTGTGGGAGATATGCGGGCTTATCGGTTTACGCCTTTCGACATATCAGCATTAGCGATTATGGGCATCGGTGTGGACGTGGCCATAAAAATATGTTATCTATTCTTAAGGGCGGTTAACAGTAGCATTACCTACCTAATTGGACATCTCTTGCTCAAAAGCTGTGGAATATATAGCCATTTGAGATTTTTAGGAGCGATGAACATGGGGCTGCGAAAGGGGGCGTGGCATATATCGATCTTTGAGAACATGGCCAACAATCAAATTTTGTGTTGTTGCGTTCATACAAAGTTGCTGTGTCAAAGTATAAAAATAAGGAATTTAGCTATTTCCAGATTAGCTTGGTAAATACAAATGTTATATTAATTCCATTACAATATTATTATATAGAGCGTATAATTATCATACCCTTAGTCCGTGGAAAATATATTTAAAGAATAGAGTGGACTTAATCGATTCACTATGTTTGACCACTGAGTTCTCTCTTATTAGCTTGAATTTATGGCCAACAATTAGTTTAAAATTTAAGAAATATATTTCAATTATTCACTTGATTGCTAGTAAACCGAATAACTCCCAAACACACAAAAAAAGTGCATTAGGATCAACATCGTGCCGATGGTTGCTCAACAATTATCCGGCTTAGTGGCCACGCAATCTCTGATGCGTGTATCGAAGTACGGTCTGTCCGATGGACATGCTCTCTGCAAAGTTAACCAATCCGAGCTGGTCAAACTGTTCCTCCAGCAGTAGACAGCATTTTTGCACGTTAAATCATAATTGGCATAGAAAAACAATGTGTTCTTATCAGCAGCATTATCTATGCAGATTTGTAGTCTGGTTACTGCATTGGGTGTCGTCGGTGGCGGCAGAGTTGTTGGTGTATACTCAGAATCAGGACAGGTGGGTTTATACTTAAGCTACAAAGAAATTGTGTATTAGACCCTTAAGTTGAGATCTTATTTTTGGGGTACTTACAAAGTCAGCGGCAATTTGCGGAACACAGACGGATGCATCGCTAGCCACACAAATATGATCGGCGTCGCAATTTATTACCGACTTGACTTTTCTATTGATGCAACGCCCAGCTTGTGTGCGACTGACGCAGGTATATGTTTGGTCTGGAGGACAACTGTTGCAACCCCCACTGCCCCCTCCGCCACACACGTTCACAATTGTATGAGAGAGATTATCTTTCGGTTCGCATATTGATGCTGAATTGGTGCAAACCTGGCCCGAAGCACATTGCTCCTCACCGCCAACTTTATTGCCATCTAGTTGAAAAAGTGATTCATCAAATTAGGATTCTTTCACATGGGCAGCAACTACTCACTAAAACAATTATAATATGAGGTCTCTGTGGCGCAGAAGGCTTCGTTGCTATCCTGACAGACTTGGCATTCTTGCGTTTGAACCGTAGCAGTTCCCAGCACCAGAATGGTTACAATCACGCTTAACTTGATCATATTTCACTTTGCCTTAAACTGACTCGATGTATTCAACTAACGTGGCTTATATAGCTGAAACACTATCTTATTAAATATCTTATTAAATATGGTATGGAAATATATAACTGCAGTTGCGTTTATGAGTCCTGTCATTATAAAGCTGTTGACTTTGCCTATTGACATTATGCATAAAACCGTATATCATAAAAAAATATTAAATCAGCTGCATTGGCTTATCTTTACCTATAGCTACGTCAACGTTATTTATCTTTACTGGCGAAATGCAGCTTAATCAAAAACATTACGAAAACAATTAAGATTATGTTGATATCTGAGTTTTTCCTGTAAACAAATTATCTCAACTTTGCCTTGAGTGAATGCCAGACAAATGAATTTGGAACAATTATTTTGTAGATCTTTGAGATTACAATAGAGTTTAACTACAGCTGCATTGTTGCTCCTACTCATCGACTTGATCAACAGCCTCAGCCTCCTCCTCCTGTGGCTCTGCTGGAAGTTGCGTTGTCTGTCTCTTTTGTTGCTGTTGCTCGAACTCTTCAGTTTGTTCCGGCTGTTCCTCGTCGCGTTCGAATGGATAAAAGGGGTGATCCTTAACCGAGTCGTATTTTATTAAACGCTCCTTGGGCTTGATGCCCCGAAGAGCTCGAGTATCTGCTTCGTTTAGCTGGAAGTCAAATATGTTCAGATTCTGAGTAATGTGCAAGGGACTGCCCGATTTGGGTATGGGCACAACACCATAATCCACCTATAATTAATAGTTAGGATAGGACAATGTGAACAGGAATTGTACAATTAACAACTACTCACCAGATAGCGGAGCACAATTTGTGCGGCAGTGCGATTGTGCTTCTTCATTAGACGTCTCATTCCCTCGGAAAAAAAATAAATTGGAGAATGGTCCTCGCGATCTGGCCGACCCAACGGCGCATATGCACTTACTACGATGCCATTGTAGCGACAATAATCGACTAGATCTTTTTGCATGAATCCAGGCCAGATTTCCACCTGATTAACCACAGGCTTTGAGGCGCTGCACTGTATGATGCGCTGCACCTGCTCCATATTAAAGTTAGAGACACCAATGCTTCGCACCATTCCAAGCCGAACAAGCTCCTCCATGGCACGCCACGTGTCAATATAATCGATTTCACTATTGGACACATTTGAATACTTTATAGATGCGAATATATTTTAGCGATATTTTAAGAACATACTTTGTGGTGACTTTATCAGCCTCCATTGGTATCATAATCTCATCGCACATGTGCTTAAATCCCACAGGAAAGTGCATTAGGTACAGATCGATATAGTCAAAGCCAAGAGCTTCCAGCTGCTTCTCGCAGATGCGTCGCACATCGCGTGGATCGTGATGTGTATTCCACAGCTGTGGGCATTATGAACTTAATCGGTTTTTTATTTTTAGCAATAAGGATCCATTGCGACTCACTTTGGTAGTGAGGAAGATGTTCTCCCTGGCAACGTTTCCCATTTGTATTTGGGTGCGAATCGCCTCGCCCACCTCCTTCTCGTTCTCATAGAAGTAGGCCGTGTCGAAGTGTCTAAATCCGGTCTCCACAGCACAGTGCACCGCAGTCAAGCATTGATAGCCTCGCATCTGCAATTGAATGCAAATGCTTTTAGTGTTAATATCATTTTCATTGTAGATTTGATACCTTGTATGTTCCAAATCCTATCACGGGCATTTCGTATCCGCTGCTCAGTTTGATCTTTGGAGCCATCAGCAACGTCTTAACGCCGCATACGGGCTTCTCGCCCAATATAAGGGCAACCGGTGTGTTGTCTTCTTCATCATCACATGTTGTCAAACAGCGTGCTGGTATCATTTCGTAAATGTTTTCACTAAACAATTTGAAGAAGCAATATTTCAAACGTTTTTTTGAAAGTAATTTCGAACAAATAATACTAAACAAAAATAGCGTCAAATAAGTTAAATAAAAAAAAAGTAATCAGTTGATAGTAATAGCAATCTTTTTAATACGGAATTTACAGTCACCAGCCTTGGCTTTCTGTTAAAATTCAATGGTATACAACCGGTGCACAATTTCACTCGAAACACATCTCATTGCTTCTTGAAAAAAAAAACAACAAACATTTGTATAAATAAGTCCGCATTGTAACTGTGAAGTAACGTTTTAAACAACTTTGATTATGTTGTGTCGATTAAATATTTAAGAAAACGATCATTCTGTAATGCAAAAATTACAAGTGAATGATGTTAACTAGAAACTGAATAATATAAGTTCAATACAACCAGTGAAAATTGCGTGCCTGCAATCTATTTAATAAGGCAATCAAAGTTTACATACGCACTATTTAGGGTCTCATGCTTAAAAATTCAATGGTAAATGGAACTTGTGTTCCTTTATTAAGATTCTCGTCTCGTTGAAAACATTAATATTTAAGTTATGCGGCCACCATTAGACGACTTCGGTAGGCGTTTGAGGTAGGCTAGATATATTTGCATTTTGATCTTTCTAATCAATAATATATTGACCAATGAAACTTAAAATTTTCATTTCAATCACACCGTTATCTATTTAAATTTCGTGTCACACTGTGATATTCTGCTCACGATATATCGACTGCATTTTTGAGTACCGATAACTTTCGATAGATTTGTAATGCGGGAATATATCTATGCTTATTTATGATTTGTTGTATTCGAGGTCTGCAAGCTTTTTTCGTGCGCCATAGATATATATAATATTGTTATCATGGAGGAGAACGCTGATACAACACCAGATGTGGAATCCTTCAATGGCTATGGCTTCAACAACTATTCAGCCGCCGAAGCATTCATTCAAGGACTGTCAGGAATGGTGAACCAGGGCGATGTCGAGACAATGATACGTGCCCAAAAGCAAATGCAAGTGAATTGTAAACGTCAACTAAAAAATAACAAAAATAATAATAACCCTCCTTTTTAGGCTACAACGGTTTGAGAAGACCAATGAGATGTTGCTCAACTGCAACGCATTGTCGCAAAGTCGTTTAAAAAGCGCCAATGAGGATTTCAAGCGACACGTTAAACTACTGACTGAGATGAAAAAAGATCTGGATTACATATTTCGGAAAGTGCGCATCATAAAACAGAAACTGCAGCAGCAATATCCAGCCATATATGCGGAAGTGCAACCACAACGCAGCAGCTTGGCCGAAGAGGCCGAAGATGAAACGGAAAGCACAAAATCAACCAACAAACCCGTTGGCGAAGCCGAAGCCGAGTTGAAGCCAACTGGTGAGGAGGCACCCAAGAAGAGTGCGGCGACAATTGAGTATGTGCAGATGCAGGAGGCCATCGAGAATGGCATAGTTGAGATCGAGAATGAACTGATTAAACGTGTATGTTCCGTGGAGACAGCGAATCCCAATGATTCATCCGATTGTACGTCAGAAGACACTGGTTAAAGATTAACTTTTAGTTTAGTTGTATTTAATATAAAGCCTATAAATTTATTTATATTGTACAATATTATTTAATAACCTTCATTCATCAGATTGTACGTCAGAGGACACTGGTTAAAGTTTAACTTATAGTTTAGTCGTATAAATTTATTTATAATGAATTGTATCTTATATTTAAATAACTAGCTGAACATTATGCAGACGCCGTAGGTTAAAATATAATTTGGTACTTGTATTGCTTGGGTACCTTTGAGATTATAACGCGTCCGTCATAGCTTAGCGATGCAAAAATCCAAGGATCCACATTACTCCACTCGGCACAGTAGACGGAGTCCTCATGTTGATCGAAGGTCTGCAACAGGCCATCCGACAACACCTTATGCCGTTCCTGAGCAATTCCCTCGCCCGTGTCAGTAGCCTGTGTCTCTGAACTAACCGACCCGGCACAGGTCAGCAGCACCTTGCAATCACTTGAACTGGACAATAGTAGCTGATCGTGAAATGTGTTAAAGCGCACAGACCACACCCAGTGGGAATGGTCACTGCGCTCAAATACGGGCGCTTTGACCATGCGACAATCCCACACTTTTAGGCAACCATCATCGCCACCGGTGACCAGATGACATTGTTTATTCGGATTACAGTCCAGATCGCGCACAAACTGACCATGTGCATCCTCGATACTCCAGGCGCAGTGTTGGGTGTCGCGTACATCGTACGCTCGCACACTTGCATCGTGCAGTGCCAGAAACTGATGACCCTGATGATGGTGCGACCATTTGCCATTGCTAAATGGCGTTAGATGTTTGGAGCCACCGCTACTGCTGCTGCCACTGCCAATGATGCTGACTTCGGCGACGACTCTAGTGGATGCCTCGGCGCGTTGCATGATGGCTAATTTATTGCCTACAACGCAGGCCAAGGTCTGCTCTTGGCTGGGATGAAATTCCACTGTCTTGACGCGTTCCCCCAATTCGGCAGTGTCCAGCACCTCGACCTGTGCCCAAGGTATATATTCGCTTTTAATTGGTTCGCTGGCGGACGCATTTGCATCTTCAGCCGGCAGCGTCAATAATGCTGACTGGGAGAGCACCTGTGCTCCCTTTTGCACATTATACACAGAAGCCAACAAACGGGAATCGTGGGGACAACTATTCAGCTTCCATACTTCCCCCAGTGCGTGCTCAAAGATCTAAGGTAAGAGATGAGATCCATAAATATATTTACACAAGCAGATTTAAGCTCACCTTGGACTGAATGGTTCCGTGTTCCTCATCGTACTGCAGCAGGTGCAATTGATTTGTTGGCTTCAACGAGTTTGTGGCTATAAAAAAGCAAACATCATTGCCCTCACCATATTGGGGTGTAAGAGCTCGCGCCTGCAACTCCAAGCCATAAATTAAGTTGCTTTCTTCCATTTTAAACACGGCAATTTAAATCACAAGGGAGTTTTATTTTAAAACCTGCTTTACGTTTGCATATCATAGACCTTATGAAAAATAGTTCATTTAAAATTAGCAATCAGAGTTCGATGTCAAACAAATTAAAAAAATTTGCAGATCAAACGCTTAACACATAAGGAATTAAAAGGTCTATAAGTCTTATCCCAATTCAAAATAAATAAACCTAACCTTTGTTTACCAATTTGAGTCAAAGCAATGTAGTCAAGTTATACTAGAGATGAACTTAAGATTGCGATATACCGTACTAATCGGTTAGTTAAAAAATAAGAAATAACAAAATAATCAAAAATGAATGATTCAAAATTGCTCAATTTATTGGAGATACCAAGCACTAGGAATTGTTCAAATACTTATATTTCTTCATTAATTGCTACTCGTTTTTTAGGCGAGAGGCTATTAGTTACTTTTCAAGTGACTTAAAATACAACCCTGTGCACGCTGAAATCAACACTGAGTTGTCTCCATCCATTTTGTTTTAGTGAAAAAAGATTGTCAAAGTAACAGACGCGTATTAAACAAAATTAACATTGCAGTGTAATTAGTGAGACATTTAGCATATTCAATACACACGCAACCCAAACCTAAATTCAACGAGTGCAAAGCAATGGCACAAAACATCAGCCCGGAACAGAGTGGTGCTGGTGGCAGTAGCAAACACAACGATGACTCGATGCCAGTCAAAGACAATCATGCTGTGAGCAAAAGGTAAGGCGCCAAATTCTAATACATACACACATTGCTGTCTCTCTCTGTATTTGTATTTATTAAATGATTTGCAACAATTTGTACAGACTGCACAAGGAACTCATGAATCTAATGATGGCCAACGAGAAGGGCATTTCAGCATTTCCGGACGGCGAGAACATCTTTAAATGGGTCGGCACCATAGCTGGCCCCATAAACACCGTGTACGCAAGTCAAACATACCGTTTGTCTCTAGACTTCCCCAATTCATATCCGTATGCGGCGCCCGTGGTTAAGTTCTTGACACCATGCTTTCATCCCAACGTCGATCTGCAGGGCGCCATCTGTCTCGACATCCTCAAAGATAAGTGGTCGGCGTTGTATGATGTACGCACCATATTGTTGTCCATACAATCGCTGCTGGGCGAACCAAACAATGAAAGTCCACTGAATGCGCAGGCCGCTATGATGTGGAATGATCAAAATGAGTACAAAAAATATCTAGATTCGTTCTATGAGAAGCACAAGGATACCTAAAATACCAATTACTACTACCAACACCAATACCAAAAATGGAAAAAAAAATTGAGTAAACAAGAAGAACAACAACTGGTAGCGACACTTCTCCATTTCTCATTCTCATTCTATGCTCATATTGCGGCGTATTTATTTACATTTAATTTTTGTGCGTGTTGCATGGTGCAAAAGCGAAACTACAACTACATAGAAAAAAAAGAAGAAAAAACACCAACAGCACTCAACTCATTTCATCTCACCCACTCTAAATATTAGTTGATGCACATTTGCAATTTATTTGATTGATTGGAATTTAGAGCGAAATAACTATTTGCAGCAAATTAATTATATGTAACGATTTATAACGATCGATTGGTATATGTATGTATGTCATTTTCAAAGTCGTCTGTTTCTTTAAAGTTAAGCATGAGAACCTTAGTTAATTGTTTTTTTTTTCTCTCTTTTTATATATATATACATAAATGATTTTTGAAAGTATGTAAGCGGGCTGCTGCCATAAACAACTTGTACTGATTTAATAACAATTGTGCAGGCCCGGCGGCCATCATGTGAATGTTAGCTAATTTTATATAGTAACCTACCCGGATTTAATAACTCAACTCACATATATAAATATATATTTAATTTTAATAATGAAGCAGTTTTGTCGGCTACATCCTCCTAAAATATAACAAAACAAAATTTTTAGTATTCCAAAAGATTGTACTTTTTAAATTTGAATTAAGTTGCGTTAGCTTGAAAGAGTAATTGAAATTACATAAAATATACATATATAAATAAAAGCGAATAATTGATCAGTTCTAATCATGAATTCCACCTAATATTGACTTAAGGATTTCGCGTTGATCTCAGGTGTTTCTTCATGTGAACGGACAACGCTAGCCGAGATCCAAAAATTCGCACACAACGCTTGCAACGCCAAAGTTGATTGCTGTTGCTGTGGCGTCGCAGGAAATGATCGTTTAGATTTTGTTTGGTATAGAAACGCATGCCGCACACGTTGCATGCAAAAGTGCATTCGTTCTTGCTTCGGTGCACCCATTGGTGGCGTGTCAGGTGAGCCCTTCGTCCATAGCACTTGCCACACTTTTCGCATATGTGTTCCGAGCTGCTCGACTCGACATCCTTCGGAAGCTGAATGTGCTGACGCCTCAGATGATAATTGAGACTGCTGAGCGCGCTGTAAACCTTGTTGCAATTGGGTTCGGTGCAGGTAAATGTAGATCTATTGTTCTGGTGCACCGCACGCAAATGAGCCTCCAGCAAATTTGCTCGCGAATAGGATTTTTCACATTTATCGACTGTGCATTTGTAGGGCTGTTTTCCTTGGTGGATTTGCATGTGGGCCTCGTACACAGACATCTTATAGAATCCCCTGCCGCAAATGTTACACTCAATCTTGTGTCGCAGGCCGCAAGGACGCCTCGGAATGTTAAAAGGTGTGGAAACTTTGGTTGGCCTTTCCTTCCCCAGAGTTTGTTTGGCAGCATCATCTTCGATTATGTAGACCTCTTCCTATGCAAGAAGAGGAAATAAAATTACAAACTGTATATAACTGAAGAATATTTTTCGCTTAAGATAGTCAGAGTCAGAAATCGGATTGCGTTTGATGAAGATATTGCAGTTGAAATAAAACGTGAATTTCTCGAAATGAAAGAAAACTTTAACTTAGTAAAGTCGGACATACTTTTGTAAGTTAAAATTTTTTTAATTGAAATACATTAGAGTGTACTTGCAATTTTTTACAAAAGCATGCATGCTTTTTTCAGATATTAAAATTTAAAGCTCAGCAGTTTACTCTCCTGATATTTTAAGCTGTGATTTCACATATCTAATTCAATAGATTATACTAAATAATACGAAAAAATCAAAACAAGCCTTTAACAGCATTTCTACAATTATCAAGTAAAATGTTTTTGTTAGTCAACACTGGTTACAGATGAATACTCGGAAATCCAGCCGAAAGCTACTTCAAAAAAAGCTGCTGAAAATTAAAAACGTTGCAGTCCCAACCGCTTATGCTCAGTTTCATATATACATATACCTAAATATCTAAGCGTATAAATATTTATATTTGTATTAGATATGCATAAATATATCACACAAATATATGTATATGTGCCGGTGTCCAACATTTTATATTGCTGGATGCCTTATTCTCACGACAATAAACAACTAAACATTTATATGTATAAATATATATATACACACACACATGCATTTTTTAACAGTTATACGTTAAAACGTGTTTGCAATCAGCTAAATGTGATTAGATTATGCCGAACTTGCTGACAAACAAGCAAACATCAAAATATGTATCAATATAACAACTTAACTTACAATATCTTCCATTGAGTCGAGTGAAAAGGCCGAAATTTGAGTTATTTGGTTTTCCTCCTGCTTCTTCTCGGGATTTTCGGCAATTTGGTCCTTGGCCTTTGCGTTGACTTGGGCCATCAGTATTTGAAAGTTCCTCAAGGACTCTTCGCACATGCGTTGAAAATCGTAGAATTTCTGCACCAACTGGTAGCAGCACTCGCAAATGCATTTGAGTACAATTTGTGGACTCACCTCCTCGTCAAAAGGTGCACCCAAAAATCTCAACCCTTCGCTGGCGCCCATGCAACCAATGAATTTCGCTGCCAAATCCTTTTCGCGATATAAATTATATGCGGCATCTTCGGAGCTGAGCAGGACTAAACATGCACGGCACAGCGACATTTTACCAGATGAATCTGTTCTTTGCCTTTCCGTGGCATCGGCAAGTGGCCGCCACGCGCTTCGTTTGCGTTCTGAATTAAACATAGTTGGTTTAAATACGCTCAAGCAGAATATGTGATATAAATTGACATCAATTGCCCGGAATAACAATAACAATATTTGTTCGTATGTGTGTGTGTATGTGTGTGTGTGTGTGTGTGTCTGTGTGTGTAGTGTGTGCAGACAGGCAAGAGTTCCCAAACTTTGTTGAGAATCGCGCTGGATATTAAAAGCTTAGATGCTGCCCGCTCTCTCCAGCTAAAAGAACTGTTATGCCTGGCGCACAGGGTGTCACCGTAAAGCTTTGGCTTGCATAGGTCGCCTCCCACTGCAATCATTCAAATTTGGCGCACTTCTATTCTTATATTATGTTCAACTACCAAATTAAAAAAACTGCCATGCCTGACGCACAGGGTGACACCGCAAAGCTTTGACAATCATTCAAATTTGGCGCACTTTTTAAACGTGTAAATATAAAATGCTTTTATTCGCACAAAAAATAATATATATAAAAGTATAAAATTACATACATGATTTGAGTTTAAATAATTCCGTGCCAAATACTCAATATACACAAAGGCGTGTACATATTTTTGCGTTTCCACAGTTCAATTAAAATAGAGATTCATATGTGAACATAATTTATACACTGTCCGTTGTGATTATGGAACCAAGCGTTATGGACGTTGCCACCGACGATACTGTCTCCATGGACACATTTAGCTGCTTCTTGAATGCGCGCAATGCATCTAGATGATAGATCTGCTGAATGCCCGCCTGCTGTTCAATGGACAAAGTGTAAATGTTTCGCTCGCCACTCGCTGTCAGCAAAGTGGGCATATAATGGGGCAAGTACAGACGCTGCGTTTCCGGAGACTCGCTGCTCTGAGAGTTAGCGCCAGTGGCCATCTCTTTGCTGTAGGAGCGATGCACTCGCATGATCTGTACGTACTGATAGTGCGACACATAGAGGAAGGGTTCACGGTAAATGAAACCAGTAGGCGCATAGACCCAATTCAAGTCATAGGGACGCGAGCGGCAGCCAAACTCATCGACAAATATGCCGCACTCGGCAAAGCAGAGCAGGATCTCCTGCCGTGATATGCGCACGGCAATAAATGGCTGACAGTTGACCGTGTGCTGAAGCGTCTTATCGGCCAGGTCGACAAACTCCTCAGCCGCATAGTTGTCCAGATCGATCTCATAGAACTTGTCCGAGCTGACAATTGCCGAGTGGAGGGTATAGAAGATCGATGTCACCGGCGTCGCCGTATCCAGAGCACGCAATGGCTTAAATTTGTGCAGTTTATGATCGTACTTGAGGATGACAATGCGTGTCGACGTTGCCGCAATGGCCACCGAGTCGAGAGCATTCTCGGATTCATTAGATATTTGCACAAGTTTCCATTTTTCACCCACGGAACGATTGGCAAACGGCAACTCAATAACGGACGTCTCCAACGTGGGCTTCTGACAGGGAATGGCGCTCTGACAACGCGTCTCCAACTGGCGATAGTCGCACTGGTAGAGCTTTTCACCATTGGCGCCCACCATGATGGCCTTGGCCAGGCGTGTTGATATCGACAAATAGCTAACGGATTCAATTCCAGCAATGTGCAGCAATCGTTTTGTTTCCACATTGAAGGCAAACAATCCGCTATTGCAGCCAAATAAGAGAATCTTTCGCTCGACTATCTCGAAGGCGCAATTGATTTCGATCGCATCCTGCTGTGCTCCATTGTAGGACATTGTGCCAACGTATTCATTCGTAGAACTCTCCGCGCTGTCCAAGGTGTCCAGGCTGTTGCGCCTCGACTCTGACTGGGGCTGTTCGCTGAGCTCAACAGAGGATGGACAGATTGTCGTTTTGGTGCCACAACTGCCGGTCACATTGGATCGGCATTTGCGATGCGACACCTCCTTGCATTCCTTGCAGCGCCAGTAAGGTGATCCAGCTACAATTGGCTGCTCACAGGCCAGACACTCGGCTGCGTCCATCTTCGACTCCTGCAAAGCCAACTCAAAACGATGATGCACCATTTCATCCACGCTCTGCTTTTGTGGTGATTGTACTTTGGACTTGGAATCTGTATGACTCGCTGAACGCTTCACTGTCGCCGTTGATTGCTTGCGTGGAGAACTTGGGAATGCAGCGATGCTAACTGGTCGCACTTTGGGCTCATCTGCATTGCCATTTAGGGCACTGGATTTGCGGGGTGAACGCAATGTTGCAGTTCCTAAAAGAGATGTGCATTTTATTGAATGGCGAAATAAATAAAGTGAATGCTTACCATTTAATTGATCCAATTGCTCCTGCAAAATCCTGGCATGCTTTTGCTCTCGACGCAGTTCTTCTTTGAGAGCACGATACAGTATTGAGGACTCCACATCGTTGGGAGATATGTTCTCCTTAACATTGCTGTGAGAGCCAAAGATTTTGTCTGCTAATGTTTTCTTCTTCTTGGCCGACAAATCTTCCACCTTGAGCTGTAATTAAATTCCTTGTTAATGATTTATGTACTTATTTAATTACAACTAATATCAGTCGATACAGAAAAATACAAAACAAATTAAATTAAAAAAAATATGCATCAGATTTCTAAGGGTATATAAATGCAAAATTATCTAATGTTCATGCAATGTTCTTGCAATAAATAATTTTTAGTACAATGATCAAGAGAAAGTGGCGAAAAGAAAAATTAATTTGTCTCCACAAAGCAGCGAAATAAAATTGCTTTGACCAATGCTTAACAAAACCAAGAACCTGAAAAGTTTTGTTGCCTACGAGAAAATGATTTTGCACTTGGAGCGGTTCAATTGTAGCAAATTCTATTCACATCAAGACAAACAGAAAGTAAATCCACCTGCAGTAAGAACATATCATTAAATGTCAGGGACAACTCGACATCATCAGCATACATTAGTAAGTTAGAATACAATATAACAGAAGGAAAGTCATTAATCAATGGGTGAAGCACTGATCCTAGGTAGAGGTAACAAGGATAAGTATAGAACGTGAAGTTTTGAGGATAACATTTTTGTTTATGTTATTCAGATACTCAGAAATCCAGGTAAGAAGGTTGGTGGGAAATCCTTTAAGGTCTAGCTTATAAAGCAGAAGACACTGATTAACAGCACCAAAGGTCGTAAAGAAGTTTGTACGAAATTGGTTTGCAATTTAATTGAAATCCTCAAACACTCATAAGGCAGGTGAATTCAAGAAAATTTCACAAAACCATGCTGGAAAGGTAAAATAATAGACCTACATAAGTGTTGCAAGTGAGGGGCTAATATTTCCTCAAATACCCCTTTATTACAAATCGCAAAAAACAATTCAATTCAATTACCTGTAAGTAATCGATGAGTTTCTTGTGCTGGGCCAAAGTGGCCATCGCTTTGATATCCCGCTGCACGTAGAACTGCTCCTTCTCGGTGAGTGTGTTTTGCAGCTCATCGATTTCTGTGTTGAGGCCACTTTGAACTCCCTGCAGATGCTTGACTTCTGCTTGCAAATGCAGCACCTCCTCCTTGCTGTGGAACAGATCACTCAGAATGCGAGCATTCTCTTCCTTCAGACCGAGCAGCTCTCGTTCGTAGTCTGCGTTTTCCGCCTGGCAATTGGCGCTCTGCACATCCAACTGATCGGCCCGCTCCTGGGCGCCAAACAGTGCGTTCGTTTGCTCGACCAGTTGACCCTGCTGGGCAATCAGTTTCATTTGCAACTGTTTGAGATTCTCCCTCAGCTCGTCCAGTTCCACGCTGAGCAACTGGGCACGTTGTTCGGCCTGCCGCTTGCCAGACTCCTGCACATTGAGTTCCTTGCGCAGATCGGTCAGTTGATCGTTACGCTCGCGCAACTTTATGTGACAGGCATCGAGTTGCGTCTGTTGTTTCTTGTTGAGCTGCTGCTCCGTCTCCAGCATGGACTCCACCTCCGTAAGCTGGTTGTCGGTAATGCTGCATGCGTATTTCAAACGCTGGAAATTATCATTGAGCTGTTTGAGCTCCGCCTGCAATGACTGATTGCCTTCGCCAGTTGCGGCATTGCGTTCGCGCTCCTCTTGCAGCTCCCGTTGCAGACGCTTCTGTTCGAGTCCGAGGCCATCACAACGTAGCTGCGTCTGATGCAACTTCTGGCGCACCTCTCTGACCTGTTGCTCCAGCCGGTGCACGTTGGCCAGATGCTCGATTATCTCGGACTTGCATTTCATGCGCTCCTCCTCGGCTTTCTCCCACATACGATGCTCCTTAAGCACATCCCGTTTGCTGGTAGCCAACTCCGTCTTTAGCTCATCAATGCGTGCATCACGTTGATGGAGTTCGTCCTGTGCTGATTTTACTGCTCGTTGCGCCTCGTCACGGTCATTGTGCGCTTTCTTAACGCGATCCTCTGTCAATTCCATGCGTCGAGCCAGCATCTTCTTCTCGGAGAGTGCTTCCTCCAGTTGTTTCTCCACCTTCCAGAGCGATAGATTGGCCGTACGTGCCGCCTGGCGCTCCACAATCATCTGTTCACGCACTGCGGCTAACTTGTCCTCCAGTTTCTCATTCTGACGCTCGAGCATGTCGCCCACTGCACTCTGGGCTGTTTGGCCTGAGTGCCTCTTCTTTGTCGGTGAGAGACTCTGCTCGTTGAAACGTTCGAGCATCTTCTCCAGTTTTGTGACCAGCTCCTGCAGCTGATCGGCGCGCGTCTTCTGCACACATTCGCTTTCCCGGGCGGCCATCAAATCGGCACGCAATTGATCCTCAACGTCATGCAGCTCCGTCAGTGAACCGGGCGCCGTTTCATATGGCGAATCCTGAGATGCCAGCGATGATTCCGCTATATTGCATCGGCACTCGGCAACCTGCATAAGGTAGAAAATATACTTATTACTTAAAATACAAATAGAATGAAAATTGCATTACTATTTTCTGAGTTTGAGAAACTTTCAGGAATGTGTTTCTTAATACGTGAAAAAATGTCTAATCACAAAATTAGAAAAATACTCCGTATTTTTGAGATTGTCGATTTAGGACAAGCCTTTCTATCTTTAGAAAAAATGTGTTCTTATGTTGAGAAATTATTTCCAATCTAGTTCATACCTGTAAGTCGCGCTCCAAACGCTGGCACTCCGCTTGCGCCTCAGTGAATTCATTTTTCATAAGATTCAGCTGCGTTTCCAGAGAGGATTTAGCTGCACGCAACTCATTGTTAGCGGTTATCTCGCAATTGAGTCGCTGCAGCATATCCTCAATGCTTCGCTCCGTGGCATGTTTGGCCTCCTGCGTTGACTTCCGCGAACAGTTGGACTCGTCCAGCTCGGTGCGCATATTGTTCAGCTCCCGAGTCATGTGACTGTGCGTGTCCTGGGATTCGCGTAGCTTTTGACGCAGCTCGGACAGCTGTTGGTCATACGATTCTGTTAGCTGTTTGCGTTGCTTCTCATGGTTTGACTCGGCCTTGATGCTTTGATCCTTTAATTGCTTTAACATATCCTTGTAGTTTGTCAGTTTGTCGCTGAGATGTTTGCATTCGTCAGTCTTTGCCTGAAATTCCAAATCACGCGCCTCGAACTTGCGAATGGTGCAGGCCAGCTCCTGTTTTTTCTCCGCCAGCTGCTTCTCGTATTTCTGCTCCGATGCGATCTTTGCCTCCTCGTACTTTTGTCGATTCAGTCGCAACAGATCTGTGATTGTCGACTCTTTTTTCGACCACATTTCCTCGTCAATTTTGGCCGAACTCTGCAAGGTTTTGATTTGAGTCTTACAGGTGGCCAGCTCCATTGTCTTGTCTCTGATGATGTCCTGTAGCTTTTTAATTTCTGCCTTGGCCTCGAGCACCACCTGTGATTTGCCATCGGTCTGCTTAAGAGTTTGCTGGGCCTTCGCTAGATCCTGTTTCAGCATTGAAATCTCAGTTTCACGTGACTTAAGCATTTGCTGTAGGCTTCTCATCTTCTCCTGTAGTTTGGCAGTGCGTGCCGTGTCCGAAATATCCGTATAATCATTTTCCAAATGTACGAAACTGTACCCAATAAAAGGCAGATCCTTGCCACTGAAATCATTTGATTTCATGTTCGATGTTAAAGACTTCTTGGCCTGCACTTCTCTCCGCGCCTTATGCCGTATTCCGTCCTCAAAGTTGGAGATATCGTCATCAGACTTGATCGTCGGTATTATGGGGGGCACCTGCGAGCGAACTGTGCTCCACTGGATGTTCTCAAAGAATGGATGTTTTACAATTTGATCGTAGGAAAGTCGATTCGTTGGATTCGTGACCAGCGATACGAGGAGATTTTTTAAGTTGCTGGAAATTTTCAAGTCACTGGGAAAACTTATAATCTTTTTCATACGGCTATCCTCGCAGTGGGAGAGTATCTTGGAGTACGTTTCGTGCACGTTATCCTCATGGAACGGCGTAATCTCACATACCAGCTCATAGCCAATAATGCCCATGGACCAGTAATCGCAGCTGACCTGGTTAACAAAAATCAAAGTAGTTCAAATTGATTGAAAACAATAATAATGTAAACAATACTCGCGAATGCAGAAATTATAAACTGGTTTCTTATTCTGTATGTATATTCTAAGGCAAAAAGATTAAAATCCCGTGCAGAATTATTGAGCGTTAGATTCTAATACACAGAGATTGAAGAGAATACATGTTTCTCCAGCATAGTATATCATTTGTCAGTTGCATATTTTGTGGAGCTGTTGGAAATTCATTTGGATCATACAATCATACTCACGTCATGCATTGATTTGGATAGCTTATAGGTAGATATGGTTTGCAGCAGCTCTGGGGCAATGTAATCAGGAGTGCCAACAGGCGAAAGACTGAGAACATGACCATCACGATCCAGGGCAGCGGCATTACCAAAATCAGCCAACTTGATGTGGCCAAAGCGATCGATTAGAATATTTTCCGGCTTAATGTCGCGATGCACATAGCCCATCACATGAAGTGTGTGGAGAGCCAACGTCAACTCGGCTAAATAGAAGCGAACCAAGTCTTCGTCGAAGGGCCCGTGACGGGACATTAAACTCAGCAGATCGCCGCCTGGCAGATACTCCATAATCAAGTACAGGTTGTCGTTGTCCTGCGAGTGAAATAATGTTTAATATTCGACATTAAAAATACTTCTGGCAGTTTACAGCTTGAACGCACCTGAAAGGCATATTGCAAATTGGTCAACCACTCGGAGTTGCGCTGGGACATAATGTCGCGTTCCACTTGCGATGTGGTCACCATTGATTTCTTGATCTTTTTCATGGCGTAGACATCCGATGTTTGACGCTCAAGCACCAAATGAACATTGCCAAAATAGCCCTTGCCAATGAGGGCCTTGATCACAAAATCATCAGCATTGACACGCAGCTGGCGAGTCTCCTCAACAATGGGACGAACTGAAGATGAAAATGGAGATGTTATGTATTGGAATGCAAAGTATTATGTTAAATTCAAATCGCTTACATTTATTGACAAATTCAGCTATGTTCCGATCGCGTTTCTTCAGCGTCTCCTTGTCGCACTCATTGTAGAGCAGACAGAACGCATCCAGCAAACCCTCCCTACAAATTGCTTCAGCGACAGCTGCACTTGTGGTGTTATTCACCGGAATAATGCTGCGTCTCGATGCACTCAATGATGTTGTCTTTTGGACGGCGCCAACTCCTTTGCCTAGTATTAGATTGTTGAGACGCGTTGTACGCACAGTGATTGGGTCGCGTTGTGGTGGCATATTATTTTCTTTTATTCAATTAAACAATTTTAAACAACAATTACATATAAATAGATATGTGTTTATTGGGCTGATGCCGTTTACGAAACACAAGCGACGCCCAGCTAAAAATCGAACGTTTTGAATGTTAAACGCGGTGAGAAATTCATGGTTGCATTTGGCAGATGTGCCAGTGTTGTCGTGTCTACAATAATATTATGACGCACTAGCAGATGTAATAAACATAGCAAATACAAATAACTATTCTTAGTTGTGTGTGTGGTTATAGCGTAGTCGCATGTTAAACTAAAATAACAATTCATTTAATTTTAGGAGCCATTTTTGATAATGCAGCGATAGTTAGATATGTTTTCCAACACTGTCGTGGATAGCGAGTGCTGTGGCTCGTTCGATTATCTTCCACTTTCGACGGGTAGGTTTTTGCAGACGGAAGGTGAAAAATTTTCCAGATTACGAATTGCGAAAATTTTACATTTCAAATAGTTTTTTCCTATTTCATTTGATTGATTTTTTAAATTGTGCTCCATTCTGATCGTTATCAAATATCTGCAATTTAGAATATCAAAAGTTGAAAACATTTGCCCTGGAACCAAAAAGCTATTGCGTGCTTGTCAACGTCGAAAGGTTGAAACTGCAGCGCAGCAGGCAACACTCGCTCGGGGAAACGGGGCAACGTCGCGCTCGCTATTAATTGTGTTTGCTTTACTCTTTGAGTTATTTTTTTTATTCGTCGACGATTGTGTCGGCCGTAAGCAGAAACATTTCCTAATAAAAAAAAACTTGGAATCGAATAGAAGCCAACATGAGTGGTGGACTGCCGGAGTTGGGCTCGAAGATTAGCCTGATTTCGAAAGCCGACATTCGATATGAAGGCCGCTTGTATACGGTGGACCCGCAAGAGTGTACAATTGCTCTATCGAGTGGTAAGTAATATCGCAAAATGTATGTATAAATATATATGTATATATTCATTTCGCATCCATGTTCATTTATTTGAATGCATGTGCACACACTTGCATGTCATGTAAGTATAAGGTTCAAAGCGTAATGTAAAACTAAAACGGTAAACTGCAAAGGCGTGTGTGCTGAAAAGAAAATGGTTTCTTTCGAAATTTTTTGTTCACGTTTTTTTTTTTTTTTTTTGGTAGCTTCAGTTAGTTTTTACAGTAATATTTGCTGCTCATCGAGCAAAGAGCGTGTGCAGAGACAAGCAGGGACAGCGACACACACTCGACTTGGCGGCGTTAACCAATTTCGTTCTCTCATTCTACCGCTCCCTCTCTCTGTTTCGGTGCGCTATCCCTCTCTCTTATGCTTTTTGTTTGTCATGTTGTCGAAGCTCAGATGCTGGCTGTCGGCACAGATAGAGAGCTTCGGGTTGTACAGTGTTGCTTTTGCTTTGCATCCCCATCCGCAAAATTACATACAGACATGTGTGCGTGTGCACATATACATGAATGTGAGTCTTATGTATGCGTGTATGCTTTTACATCAAAATAAGTACGTATGTATTTACATACAAAGCTATTTGTGCATGTGTACGCTAAGACAATTTTTGGCGCCAGCGCCAATTAACGGATTATCTATCGCCGCTGCTTAGAGCAAGTGCCGTTAGCAAAAGGACGTCGGCAAAAGAGAAAATTTGCCATGAAATGAAACAAAAATTATATTTAACAAATTGTGAGACTGAGTTTAGGTATTTACATGCATAAATATTTAAATAAATATAATTTATTATATACATAATAATCATTTTTTGCACTTTTCATCAAAATTTGCATACATATTGAGGTTAAGTAGAAGATACCCAGAATAAATACAATATTTCTTTTGTTATTTTTGTTTGATATTTATATATATATATATGTGTTTTTTTTATAATTAGTGCGCTCATTTGGAACCGAGGATCGCGACACACAGTTCCAAATAGCGCCGCAGTCGCAGATCTACGATTACATCTTGTTTCGCGGCTCGGATATTAAAGACATTCGCGTCGTCAACAATCATAATCTGCCGCATCACAATGATCCGGCCATTATGCAGGCCCAGTTACAGAATGGTCCTCAGGTGATGCCCCAGCATTTCCCAATGAATGCACCACCACCACAGCAGCAGCAACAGCAGCAACAACAACAGCAGCAGCAGCCCCAGCATACCGGTGGCCCATCGATGGGTGGAGCCGGAGGACCTGGTGGTGTTGGTGGTTATGGAAACGGCAATCCATTTGGCGCCTTGGGTGCACCCAGTCTGGGTCCAGGCTCATTGGCACCGGGCAGCGGAGCACCGGGCAGTGGCGGCGGAGGTCCCTTCATGAACATTGGTGGTAATCAGCAGCAGCAACAGAAGCCTCAGCAGCAGCCAAAACCAAGTAAGAGAATTGCAAATTTCAGCAATTTATTTGTTGATCACACACTGAGACACAACACACGAAATACCAATAATACAAAATATATTTGTGCACTTTTTCTCCGTATCTCTATATGCATAGTTTCCGTTTTAGATATGCTTGCGAGCGCTTCGCGTTCGACAACGCCTATTAGCCTCATTATCAGTCCCACGGCAGATTTGACTCAACAGCAGCAGCACTCCCAGCAGCAGCAGCAACAACAATTACATCAACAAAATTCTATACAAGCTCTTGGTGGTGGCAATGCGCGCGATGCCGGACATAAGCGCCAAAACCACCAACAGCAGCAGCATCAGCAAAGATCGGGGCCCAATAATATGTCGCAACAACAGCAGCAGAGGAACAACCATAGTAACGACTTTTACAATCATCCCCAACCCAACCCACAGCAGCAGCAGCAGCGCGATCGGCGCGACTCTGGCCGTCAAATGGATAATAATAATTATAACAGTTATAATAATAACCAACGTAATAATCGTGGTGCTGTCGGCGCTGGACAAATGCAGCAACGTGGTGGTGGTGGAGGAGGTGGAAATAATGCATGGAATATGCATCGCGGTGGGCCACAAAATTCCAATAATATGATGATGCGCGGCAATCGCGGAATGGGAGCACGTGGCCCAATGCGACCAAATCAGGTAAAAAAATGTTTAACAAAATAAATAAAACAAAAAAGCAAGGTAATTTTAAATGCATTCAGTCATCTTGGACCTTGCACTTTGCTATTTGTATTTAGATTCAAATATATACTTACTTTTATATGAAATTTTAGCAGGGCTATCGTCCACAATCGGCTAATCAAAATAAGCCTCGCAACAAGATCAAATTTGAGGGCGATTTCGATTTCGAGCAGGCCAACAATAAATTTGAGGAGCTGCGCACCCAACTGGCGAAACTCAAGGTGGGCGACGAACCCAACACCAAAACCACAGCACCAACAACAGCAACAACAGCCACAACAACAACAACAACTAGTTCTACCACTACCGAACAGGTATTTGTTTTATTTTCTTTTTCTTTGTTACTTATGCTTGATTTAAGATCGATCTTCGACTTCACTTTATATTTCATTTAACACGAATCAAAAAATAAAACACAAAACAACCAACACGATCCACTTAAGCATATAGTAGAAAGTATTCAATGGTTAGCTAACTAGACTTTTAACTTTGCACAGTTGAATGGCGAAACTGATAAGAAGGATGATTCTGGTAATGAGACCGGCGCTGGCGAGCATGAGCCCGAGGAGGATGATGTGCATGTTGGCTATGATAAGACCAAATCCTTCTTTGACAACATCTCGTGCGAGGCTGCTCAGGATCGCAGTAAGAACAAGAAGAATGACTGGCGTCTGGAGCGCAAATTGAATACGGAGACATTCGGTGTCTCATCCACTCGACGTGGCAGGTGAGCAACACTTGCAACTCCTTGCATGACTATATATATATTATTATATTTATACTCTTTAGCTATCGCGGTCGCACCCATTACAACCATTACAACAATGGCAACACGATGGGCGGCGGTGGTGCTGGTAATGGCATGAACTCCGGCTATGGCGGGGCTCCCGGCTACAATCGCAACAATTATCGCATGGGCGGTGGCGGTGGCACCTATCGCAATCGCAGCAACAATCGAAACAATAACCGCGGCGGTCCAAACAATATGACCAATGGAAATGGCAATGGTGGTGGCGGCACAGCCGCTGCACTGAAAGCGGCCAACAATGCTGTAGGAGGGGCTGCAGGAGCAGCTACTACTGGCAACAATTCAATGGACAACTCGGCATCAACCAATGTCCCAACAACGAAGACGACCACGTCTACGCTGGCAGAGCAGCAGACGCAACAGGTGGCGGCAGTTTGTAAGAGAATCAATTACATTATTAAATTGATAAAATATTTATTTATTTGTTGTAAATTTCGTTGCAGCTCAATAATGTCGCAGAAGTGGAGGAGGAGTCCCCTTGCCGCCTAACTTTACGAAATCGAAAAGAAAACAGTCCTACTCATCACTACCACTACAAAAGCGAGTTACCCGAAAGCAACAGAATCAAGCGACAGATCGACGACAAACAAGGCTCTTATCATCATCAATATCAATGGAATGGAAATCGAGGAGGAGGATAAGTTATGGATCTAATGATGGCATAAACAAATTAATTGTACAATTTTACTTAGTGTTGTTAAAACGCTCATGACGTCCTGCTGCGCGCACACTTCTGCCCGCCCACCGTGTTGCTTTGCTTTCTAATATATGTTCTCTATATGATCATGATCCGAAAGCGTTTGAGAGCAGCGCCATATTAAATAATGAATGATACGTTTTTTCTGTAAATGATGGCATGCTAATAATAACGTAACGTCGTCTCCAGCGAGGCAGCACACTTGATAAACAAACACATAGTGAGATGAACATAACATACACACCTCTACATATATATTTAGTAATAAATGTGAAGAAAACATTAAGCATAAGTCTATGAAAAGTTAAAAAGAAAATAACTCTAGGAGTCGCAAATTATGAAATTAAAGCAAAAAGAAAGAAACAAACAAAAAAAAAAACAAACATTAAATCCATGGAATTCCCAAAAAATTAATAAAAACAAAACGCAATTCACATGTTTATATTTTAACAATACAAAAAAGTCTACAACTATACTTAATGTGGGCGACATACCAACATCCAAACATAAATAAATTAATTCAAAGCGTTACTAGCATTTAAACTTTTTTAAGAAAATTTTAATGATGGAGAATTGGAAATACATGCAAATATAACAATTAGCAGCAACACAAACAACATACACACAACACCCGTACATATATACTGAACACAAAAATTGTAAAAAAAAAAAATTAATTAAAAATAAATCACCTATCAGCAGTAGTGTGGGCAACAAATAAATTCACTTAAACTGATGTTTATATATATCAAAAGAAGAGAAAAAGAAAAAGCAAAACAATTATATCGTGTCTTTCAGAGATAAGTTTAATTTTTGAGCAAGTTCAGTATCTGTAATAGTTTGTAGTATGCTTTTTATGTGGGAACTACAATATAAATATATGTATACCCATACATACATATTAATGCTAGTTAAATGTGTGTTTTGCAACGGCCTTCGCAAATTGCAACAAGACAAAATATTCTAGATTTCCAGGAATGCATGCACAATACTTGTCTCATTATACAACACAATTTTAAGTTTAAGGTTATCATCCAATTGTCAGCTATGCAAGATTCCGTTATATGATCTATTTTTTAAATCCAATTATTTTTTAAAGTTAACATTTACTTTAAATTTGTATTGCGAGTATGTAGTGGGAATCGAATCGGAGATATTACGAGAAAATACTCCACGGAATGTACATCAAAAAAACAAAAATGTTTATTGTAAATGTTTCATATACATAAGCCATATATTTCATATTAAATTCAGAGCAAAATAACCTATTGAATTACTTTATGTCACACGGCTCTCAAAGAGAGCAGTACGGGTATTCGAATCAAATACCAACAAATATAGTATAAGCGACACGTTACTTTCATAATTGAGCAGCACAAATCATGTATGAAATTGTATTTAACTAATTTATATATGTATGTAATATGTCGCTAATAAGTAAAGAAGCAAGTCAATATTTCCAATAGATACAATGTTCATTGAAGGATCTGCCAAATATTCTGTTTAATGAATGGTCAAACTGGTAGTACTTTGAGATACGTATCTCAGACAAAAACATAGAAGAGATCTCGTGTTGGCATTGGTTTTAAATTCCGTGGGTGTGAGAATGGTTTTAAATTAGAGTTAAATCAAATGGCATCTCTAAATTATTTCCCTCTAACGATTGCCACTAGATACAAAGAAGATTTTTAACTAAGTTCATATAATAAGCAATTAAATATTTTTTATTCTTCAAATTTGAGTTTATTATTTGAGATTATTTCTTTTTGGCAAACCCATTTCTTTCCATTAATTTTGTTTGGATATGTCATAAAACGAAATTCATAATTCAAACCCTGTCTTGAAAAGTTGATCGGCATTTCTTTCAGTTATGGGTCCAAATTTTATATTATAACATAAATATTTAAATAAGCGTTATTTCATCATTTTGCCATAGTTGGATTACTCTATAATAAATAAGAATAGAGTTCATTCGCCATAGAAACAAATTTTTTTTTTGTGAAATTCAAAACCGAGTTGCGCATATCGTTCAGTTTTTTATTTTATTCTTCATCACATCATTTGTCCCACAAGCCCAGTTCACGCATTTTTGTTTGGAAATAACGCTCCAGCGAATTGGCGCAACGATAATACTCCGTGTCGGGTGAATTGTAGAAGCGACAATTACTGAAAATCCGTGCCATATCCGCCATGAACAGGCGGCGTGTCTGATAATAACCCTTCTTTAAGCGCTCGCCCATCGTTTTCAAGTCCATGGGATATTTGATATGATCGTAGTAGTCGGGCACCTCGTTTGCTGGCACTGGCCGTAAAAATGGCCAAGCCGTGGTATGTTGACGCACCGATTGCAATACTGATGCAAACGATGTGACAAGTTTTTCCGGATCTGATGACTCTTCCAAAGGGCGGGATGCGCGCACTGGACGCATTTGTGGCTTCCAACCGATTTCCCTCAGGCCCGGTATGGACTCAACTGGGATGGAGGGCACACCTTCCTTAAAGCATGTTAGGCCAGGTCTGACTTTCTGGACATCATTGTGACGTTGTGCAATGAGCTCCTTCAGGATTTCACCTTGATGGCGAATCACTGAATAGATGCAGTACAGGATAAATAATTGGTAAATTCAAATGCGAAATGAATGCAGAGATAAACTCACCGGCTATAAACTGAGTGTTTACAATACTTGGATGCAGTTCACAGTGCATCAGGGTGGCGCTATCATACTCCTTGATGTAGCCAGCATAGACAGGTCGTGCCAATTTGATGTCCTTGGAAAATCCCTGCTTCTTGAAATACCCAATGGCATCACAATCGGCAAACGTAAGCAAATGCTTAATGCCACGCTGAATGCTGTAATCCTTCAAGTGATTCATCAGATGAGTTCCATATCCCTTCACCTGCTCCGCCATTGTCACTGCACAGAAAACAATTTCCGTGAAGCCCTGCGTTGGAAATGGGCGAAAGCAAATACCGCCAATTGGCTGATTCTCCTTGATGAGTGCCAGCGTTTTGTGCTTGGTATCGAAAACCAGCTGACTGATATATTCCCTCGGCATCTCCGGCAGCTGATGCGCAAAAACGGACTGTAATCCTAGTAGCCAGAGGATTGTCTGCTTGTCCACGGTCTTTGTCACCGCATTGCCCACAACATGAAACTCGATGGCCCGTTTCTGCTCCTCAGCTTTAACATTCTCATCGCGCGACACATTTACTGGAAATAGAATTTCCGATTTGTTTGTTGTCTTAGATTCGGCTACTGCTTTCATGGCACGCGTTACCACATCGGCTGGCAGATCATCTTGATTTTCAGTGCTGAAAGTAAGGCATTAAATAATAAAAATCTTTCTTTTTAATTCCTTTTAGTAACTTACCTGATGCTGCGTTCGGGCATTTCTTTTTTGACCCTCTTCTGGAGTGGTTCTCCGACGCTGGAGCGTTTACTACTGCTGGCTGCCGACGTGGACGTTGAACTGGCCGATGTTATTGTTGCTGTCGGTGGCAACTCCTGATGACGCTTCCGTTGCTGCATGACAAACGAGTTGGGTGGCCTGTAATTTGGATCCCAAATGGGTGAATCATCTTTTAGCAGCTCCGAGCGCAGTGCCTCCAAGAATTTTGGCATTTGCGTAATTATCGAACGTTTGTCCTCCGGAAAACGATCACGTTCCGAAATGCACTTCTTTTTCAGCTGCTGCGACATGTACTGAAATACGGTGCGGAGAAGGGTTCGTCCAAAGACAAGCGATGTCTCAAATTGGCGCAGCGAGTTGCAAAAGGCAGGCACATGACAGAAGACCAGCCAGCGTGTATAGTTGATCTTGTAGGTGGACGCATCCTCGTGCGTCAACGTTAAATCACCGCGTCGCGCTGATGGCGACTCAAAATTGTAATGATTGAGGAAATTCAGAAATGTTTTGGCGACTTCCGTCATGGTTTGCAGTTCAGTCGAACTCAAGTGATTGTACTTATAAAAGACCAAGGATAACACAGCCTTCGTTATGCATGGCGACTCAAACGGGGGATCGCCGAGCGGGCCGCGAATTACGGCTTGAGAGCGTGTTAGGACGCATTGACGCAGCAACCTAAACAGATACAAATACACCTTCTTGGTGTCATCGTCCTCGACACGCTGCATGGACATAAACAAGTTTTCCATGTCAATGATGGCACCCAACAATTCATCCATACTTGTCCGGGAGATATCAGCCATATGAGCTATGTGGGAATGCAAAGGATGGCGACAACTGGCATTGCGACACTCCTCACTCAACTCCGGACAGTACGAGGATTCGACATCGCGATGCCTGTTCTCCTGTGGCGTCTTCCAGCCAGTGCACCGACAACCCTCCGCTTGGCACGCAGAGTACATGGAGAGCTTGGCGAATTTCTGTGCCTCCGGCAGATTGAATACCTTCTGCTTTCGCTGCTGGATGCGCTGCAAGCTATTCTGGCGAGTGCCCTCCTGGGCTGGTGGCGCACTTGTTCCAGCTGCTGAACCCTGCTGGGATGATGATGATGATGCGGATGCGGCGGCTGCCGCGGATCCACTCCCAGATTGCTGCTGCTGCTGTTGGGCAGCAGCATTGCCACTATTGCTATTGCTTCCATCGATTGGTTGGCTCTTCAGTGTTATTGCTGGACCACCAGACATGACTATGATATATATGTATAATCAAAATTTCACAACATGAGAAAATGCCAACGAGGGATGAGGAAACAATACAATAATTGCGATTGCGTACCAAGGGATGGCGAATATCAATAAAATTTAAATGAATTGGTTTAATACATTTAAAGCTTTATCGAACACAACAAACAATTATAATGAAATCATAATTGAATTTATTTCACCACATATAACACTAACTGGATGATAAATTATCTTGAAATCAAACTAAGATAATTAGCTTAGCCAGCGATAGATTGTGAATGAAACTCATCGTGAATAAGCAGCGATTGTATTGTTGTCGAGTTATCGTCATCGCTTTTAAATCGACACAACAACAAATTGTTAATATAAACAAAATTAAATAAATGCATGATTGTTTGAAATGACAAGCCTGTCTTCAGAGGATTTGGAGGATCAGCTGGATAATTTCATCATTCGAAAACCGCGAGATCAGACAAAGGTTTATCCAGCAGCACGCAAAGAAACCAAGAACGGCCAAAAGATTTTTGAACACATTCCGCTGCTTGTGGGAGACATTTTGCAATCGACGCCAGACGCCGACCATAAAGACGTGTTTACGGCTTTCAATCCCGCCACTCTAAACTATCGCAGTTGTCTGGTGTACGGTTATGTTGCTGGCCGGGGTGTTCACAATAAATTATTTTACAAGTACCTCGTCGACGATGGAACTGGCACAATGGAAATCAGCATTTTTAACAAGCCAAAAGAGTCCGAAATTATTCGAGGTCTTTACAATGAAGCAAATAACTTGGTGTCCTCCGCTGGATCTGGACAGTACGATAAGGTATCGGGTTGCATGATACGACTGCTAGGCAAGGCCATGGAATATATTGATGGTTCCGTAATATTACCCGGCAACAATGTTCTTTTATTTGGACGCCCAAGCCTCTTTAGGGATAAAATTACATTGGATGTTATCTCATTTGCCATGGACAATGGAAAATCCCGTCAGCTAGAGATCGCGTTTAATGACAATTTGATCGACTATTACCAGAGCCATAAGGCCGCATAATTTGTATTTGTGTATATATATGTGTGTATTGAAATTTTAGCTCAATAAAAAATTCAAATTTAAAAATAGATATACAGAATTTATGTGGTTTTTGCTCGAATTGCGGCACGCTTGCCGGTGACAGCTTGGAAACCAGACTTAATGCTAGCCACGGAGCAACGGGAGCCGCAGGATTCACACTGAAGGAAAAACAGACGTGTGTCCTTTTGCAATATTGTCTCCGGCGAGCGGCAGGTGTGACAGGTGACGTACTCCTTAATATAGCGACGCAGCACGTTCTCGATTTGCTTCGGCTGGAAGCGTCCCTTGATTATCAATTGCTGGTTGCCGTCCATCGAACCGCTGGTGCCCAACTCGGCCAGCAGGAAGTCCAACAGGTGTTTGGGCAAACGATGCAGCGTTTTCGCAATATCCATGAAATTGGCGAACGAAGTCTTCTTGGTGCCCACACGCAGCACCTGAGGCGGTCTCATAACAAATTTGGGCTTGCGGCCACCGGCCATATCCGGGTTTTTGTCCAGAATGATTTCAAAGACGCGCTTCAGCAACTCATCGTATGTATAATCCCGATCAGAACCCGCCCAGGTTGAGCTGCTATCATCCACTGCAACAAAATAATAAATATAAATATATTTGGAATGATACTTTAAATTTTTATTAGCCTACCGTTTTCTTTGTCCTCGCCTTTGTCTTCATCCATTTTGTCGGCAAACAACTCGTCGAGGTCTTTCTTTTTGCTCCTCTTCTTCTTTTTCGCCATTGAAAAGTCCATGTCCAGGTTAATCTCCTCCTCCTCCGGATCATCAGCTATTACAATATCGTCGGCGCCCCCACCTTCGGGCAACGCACCTTCTAATTCATCCAGATTGAAGGGCTTCTTCTTTTTCTTCTTCTTTTTGCCAAAACTTTCTAAATCGAGATTATCATCCAAATCGGCTGCTGTCGCATCCACGGCGCTTTCATCTATAAGATCCTCTTTTTTGGCTGCATCATCAAGACCTAAGGCGGCGTCCAAATCGAAAGTGGTCTTCTTCTTCTTCTTCTTTTTCAATAAACTGGGATCAAAACCCTAAAAAAAAACATTTTAAAGCGCAAATTGTTTAACAGTGTTCGCACATGAAATACAAGTGGGTGGGTGTGTGGGTAAATGGAACTGGTGAATGGAGCCTCATTTGGACATAACCTCACACATTGGAATTCACAACGTATGCTCTAGTCTGGATGCAAATGTGACTAACACTTGCATTGCAACACTTGTATTAACACTTACGTCTTCACCTTCCATAATAGATTATTTTTTATTGACTGACCAAAGAGTTGAAAATTGCGTTTATTTTATACAGCAAATTGCATGAGAAAATTTATAATTTAGTGACAGCAGGGCAGTCTGATGGCTTTGCCGAGGGGATGTTGATTTCGTATCGATAAATTAAACGATAACAACTGTCGACGTGCACGAATCTTCGATTATTGTTTTACAGCACTATTTTAAATTACTCGATGCAGCACAATATTTATTTTAAATTAAAGCCGTTTTTTTCAACACAACTAAAATAAAGCTTAACTCGTCACGTATGTGCATCAAATGCAAACCTTATAAATACATAAAAGCTTATCCTACAACCAACGAAAAACAGAAAAAGTATAATTTTATAAAATGTTTCTGATTTATTATTTGCAATACATTATATTTGTTTAGTATATTTATTATTGAGATAGTTATAGTTTATATTGCTAGTGTAATTATATTATTTTATATAAATCTTTAAAAATATACATTTCAATTCATTGCGTGAAATAAATTCTTTAGATTTTCAGGCTGTGGCTGACTAACAATTCTTCTTAATATAAAAAAAAAATATATTGCTTCACTTCAATATGCAAATTTTTAATTAAAAAAAAGTGGTCTTTTAACATTTTGCATTACGGACAATTGAAATGCAATTCAAATAAATTCATAAAAAAAATAAATTGAAAAAATATAGAATTTATAAAAATAAAAATTAAAATATAAAATTTTAGACTGTCTCATAAGTAACATTGTCAGTAACATTATTAAAGATAGTCTAATAGTGGATCATACACTCAGGTAATCTAAAAATTGCATTAAATTTAATGATCTATTTTTTGAAGTTGTCAACAATCTTTTAATAAATTGCGTATCAGTAATCCTTAAACTTTTTTTTTATGTAAAATTATACATAAAACATTTAATTTTAAGGATATACAAAACTATAAATGATTTACAGATAGAAGACGCAGGGGTAAGGGTTACAATAATACGACTTAATAAAAATTCGTCCCTGTTGTGGCAGTTTTGCGTATTTTGAGGCAAGAATTTCGCTTAGGTGTCTCCAAATCTCAAGTATATTTTTGTAAATATTAATATGTTGATGTGTAGAAATATTTAAAAGTACAATAGTTGAGCACCAACGACTAGATCTTTCTTATATGTTTTAAGATTTGTTTTATAATCGAAATTGTTGTAAATAATATGTTAAAACTTGCTTGAGAATTTGGATAGTATTTTTTTTTCTTTTCGTAAACATAACAAATTAATCACTTGCAACGAATATTTATAAATGCATTTGAGAGTGATTGTTTGAAAGTGTATAGTTTAAGGCTGCGTATATTGTTCCCCAGTTCCCCGTGGCAACTAGGCACGCCGGTTAAATGCGAATCTGTTAGATTATGTCGAAGCACACATCAAGCTGCACAAATGAAAGATTCTTCTACAAATATATTGACTACAAATGAGCATTGCTGGGGTTAACTAAATCCGGTCCAACTCCGCCAGCCAGTTTCTGAACTAACACGCCCACTTCGTATGCCAGCTGAAGGGTATCCTAAAATGAACAAATCAAATTTATAATTTCCAATTCAATTAAACTTCTGTCAATTATGAGCACTTACTTCTTTCGTTGAAGCCTCAGCGTAAACGCGTACAACATCCTCTGTGCCGGAGGGACGGACAAAGGCACGTCCGCGTTTATAGTTAGCTAAAACTTGGTTAATCTCGTCCTGTAATCCTTCCGGCTTCACACAAACGCGTTCCGCATCTGTTGTCTTGATGACATTTCTATCCTTAACATGTATTTTAAGCTGTTGATTTGGCAAATCAACGTAGCTGGAAATCCAGTCTTTAACATCCCAACCTTTACGGTTTAAAATCGTCTCCACTAAGAGCATATCGGAGATGGCATCTCCGACAGTCTCATTGATGAGATCTATAATTAGGAGAAAATCCCTGGCCTTTGGCTTAGTCTTCGCCGCTTCGCTAATTGTGAGCTTGGCGCTATCACTGAACACAATTGTGCCATGGCCATTGGCTTCGAAATAGACGCCAATATCGTATTCTAAGGCCTTATGGTGCAAATGCTTGACACCGGTTGGAACACATGAAACGGGCACCTTCAGTTCGTTGACAATGTAATCCGTTGATGCCCCATTCGCGTACGCAGTCTGCACCAGGCCCAATCTCAGGTCTAGCTCGCAACTCTTGACCAAATCCATGAGGTAGCCAGCGACCAAGGTGGCAATGCGATCCCCATCCAGCAGCCGGAACTGTCCGTTCTCATCGCTAAAGAAGTAGACGACACGATCAGCATCGCCATCGACACTAACACATCTCGTATAGGGCTCCACAATCGGCATCGATATTGGTGGTCTTTGCTGCACCTTGACATGATCAGCTCCACACTCCTCATTGATTTTGCCACTGCCAATGCCTTGGTTAATCACTGTCACAGCTAACGATTTATTCATGCGCTTCAGGAATTGCAGCATTTTGCGTGCCCCAACGCCATTTGCACCGTCAAAGATGAGATTGTTGCGATATTTGCCATTTTCCAGCTGACCATTGCGCAGTTTCTCAAATGCCGAAATTAGTTTCTCGTAATAGTTCTCCTCGGTGGGTTTGCCATACGCTTCCTTTGTGTTGGAAGCCACCACAAAGAAGTGCATCATGGGTGTTGTCACAATTCCAAATTCCCGCACATTTCCCTTCAAGGCGATGACACCATCCGCAACCGCTTTGAGCAGACGCGGACTATGATAGCGATTGTCCATGCCGACGAAAACATGCGAACTTGTCGTCACATCAATATTATTGTCTTTGATTATTTTGGCCACATGCTGCTCCAGGTCCTGATCGCTGACATTTACCAAATCGGTGGCAATTGTCTCCCAGCTGGACTCCAGCATTTCACCCTTGGGATCGATCAGTTTGACGCCATTGTCCGGCTCCGGATTATGTGAGGCAGTGATCATAACTCCGATCACAGCACCTTCTCGATAACGGGATCGGAGCGTGGCAAGAACGCCCATGCGAAACATTACACTGTCCAAAAATTCAGCTCTGTTCAAGAAAAAGATCAAGTTAGAAATTGGTTAGTGTAAAGATGAGCACAATTTCTTTATTGTTATTTTGAATTGATTTCAAGCAAGTATAATATATATATAATTTATCAAATACACCGATAGACTCCTCCTGATTAACCTTCCCTCAGTGACAAATCGTCATATTATGACTAACTGTTGAAATCGATTCCAATTTCATTTTCTGCACCTTGTTAGTAGTAACTAATAATAATTTTAGAGTACTTTGTAATAATCCTAGTAGATTTTGTCATATAATTGATTGCAACAAAGGTTAGCCTATTTTTCACTTAAATGCCTTCGGAAATCCTAAACAAATTTTTAATAATTTAATATTAATATTACATTTGATTTGTTTTGTACTTTGTCGATATTTAATAAATGATTAAATTAATATTTATAGCAATAATAATACAATTTAAATATGGTTTTATTATTATTACTTACATCTACTTTTACTATTAAATACAGCAAAATTGCTGTCATATACTGAACAATCTAACTTAAGGGAAATTCACTGCGGTCTTGAGCTATATACATATATATTTATATATGTAAGTATTTACTTCTGATTCTGATTACTTCACTTACTTGTACAAACATTCCGACATATTACGAACACTCACTTCTGATAACAACAACAGCTATTTGCAGTTGATAGATAAAAAATTCGATCCCATAAAACAGTACATTACTTTAACTTTAGTTTAAGTTTAAGTATGCATCTTTAATATCTATACTATAATATTTTTACTCCCAAATTAATATCAAAACCGAGTTTCCTATTTGACCTTAATATTGTTTTAAAATTTGCAACTAATCTCTTCTTTTAGTATGGAAAATGAAACATGTTTTTTAAATACTCATTTCCGACTTCTCATATATATATATACATATATGTATGTTTGTATTTGTATTTGTATACCTTTAAAGGTGCATGTCCATTGATAAAGTGTGTGCGTAAGTTAATTCTAAAAATAACTCAAAATGCCAATACAAATAGTGCACTCGGTTTTAGTCTTACTCATCTTCACCACACCCCTAAACATACACATTTGTAAAATTTTCTACGCATGTGTATGTGTGTGGAAGTTCATATGGGTGTGTGTTTGGGTGTGGGTGAAAGTAAATGCATAACAGATGTACTAATGCAGCTATATTTGTATGAATGAAGTTAAATACACGCACACATATACATATGCAGAACTATGATTAATTGCCAGTGGTCAACTTACTTGCCGCGAAATCCAGCTGTTCCATATTGAATGGGTGTCGTCGAGATTTTTGGGTACATTTCCCTCGCAAAGGCGTAAACTGTTCTCAAATTGATAGACATGATGGAAAATGAACTGGTGACTTGGCTGATGTGGCACTCAAAATCCTTGATGCAGCTGTTACGTTGAAGTCGCAAAACTACTTTCCGTTTTCACTTTGGTGCTGTTGTTTTTGTTGTTGCACTAAAAGCAGCCCATATATGAAAACCAACCGAAAGCAACGCGTGTCAGCTGAATGCTAGCAGGAAGAAGAAGCAACTGCCAGTAGCAGTGAAGTGTTTGCAGACTCATATCTATCACGCGGATGACGTCAGCATTGTCCATTTTGTGCATGCGCTATGGTGAGTTTAATTTTAAATTGTCGAATTTTATTAACCTATTGAATTTTACTTAAAGATTTGCATATTAATCACTCTTTCATTATTAGACCAAAATAAAATTCGAATTTAGCGCTATTGTCAAAATGTTTATTTAATATTTCTATGCCAGTGTATAAATTTGATAGTAAATAAAAATAATTCAATATAAATATACGTGTAAAATACAGTATCATATAAATTTCTTTGTGGACGGATTATTTGGATAGAAATATATATTTGTAGATTGTATGAATAGACTTTTTGGACGGATGTCTACTGTATAAAATTGACATTTAACAAAAATTGTACTTCTATTTTGTAATGCTGTTGATCTTTATGACTTAAGATTAAATTATTGTACATTTAGGGCATTATAGTTTAATTCGCTTCAGACGATTGTGTTTTTTTAAGGCACTAGATTCAAGAAAGTTACAGCGATTGAAATATCGCTCTTATGGAATTATTGATATGTGTTTATGTCATTTGTGTGAGATTCGAAAATGTTTATTCGAAATAATTACGAGTCTAAAATCATTCGGGATGAGTATTCACCCTATTTGGAATGGAATAGAGAAAAACCGTGACGAGCCTCATCAGAGCAATATTCGCAGAACAAACATATTTGCCAGTATTAAGAATACGGATAATGTCAAATGCGGAGCACTCGCATAGCAATCGGTAATGCGACGAGCCCGCATAAAATTGCCACCCAGATAGGTGGCATAATGGCGTTGCTGCTGCGGTATCACTTGCAATTGCCTCGTGGCATCCTGGAAAATTAGATCATAGTGTCCCAGCGGTGACGAGAACATACTAAAACTGAATGCATCCACATCCTTACGGCCGTACAGCTGCTGGGCATATGTCAGCAGATTGATGTAGGCATGCAGTTGTGTCTCATTGTAGTTGACACCACCACGTGTGACAATGGCATTGGCCTTCACCTTGCCCAGATTGCAGCGTTTGTAATCCTGGAGTTCCGCACGAGTGCCGTCGGTGCACAACAGTTCAAAGTCATCGTTGAGGGCATTCCTGGCCCACCATTCCTTGCGCTTGCCACCCGTGCTCTCCATGACGGTCGTGTGCTTCATGAACGCCACATGCCCGCCGCCCTCGACAAGACAGCGGAACGCACCCGTATGCCCATAGTAATCCTCCGAAGCATCCCGACGGCAGTATCTATAGCTGGTTCCATGACAGAGATCGCACATGCTGTCGTATGGCACACCCGTATTATATTCACTGCTAATGGCGCCGGGCACACAAGATTTGGTAAAATACTCGGCGGCGGCACGAATCGAATCACAGCCGTATGGTCGAATCCAACCGTTCGAAATGAGGAATGCCATGGGATATGTCCAGCCAGCGGCTGTATTGATGCCCGTGTGGCAGGTGTATTTGCCCTTTAGATATGTTAGTTCAGTGTCGGGATCCTCCTCCTTGGCCACGGCGACCACATAGTACTCGGGCTCACCCAAATTGTATATTTCCGACATGAACGGTATCAAATCGTAGTTCAACCCACCCGTGTACACATCGCCGGCATCGAACACAGCCACATCGGCCTTCCCTGACTGAATCAATTGCATGCAATTAATGTGCGAATGCATCTTTTTGCAGATAAGTTCCGGCTTCAATATTTGCGCCTTGAGTGCGGTCTGAAAAGGGAGTATAAGTAAGAGAGAAGTTGGGAAACGTGTGTACAAATCGAGCTCACTTTCATTTTGATGCATTTCTCCAGCTCGGGATCTGAGGTGACGCACAACGTCATTGAGGGCACCGGACATTCACGGATGCCGTAAATATAGTTAATGGATTTTTGCAGATATTTCGAAAAGGATTGGTCGTCTTCGGGTATGGAAAGTAAAGCGCGAGATCCATCCTAAAAAGAAGATTACATTTTTAGCATAATTCTTAAAAAATATTCGTTTTTAAATACCTGAAAGAGTAGATTGGATTTGCCGTATCTTCGAGATTCAAAAACGCGGAATTTTTCATAAGGCACCGATGTGTTGCCACCATCAAATTGATTGCGTTCAGTGGTGAAACTGCTGTCCAATCGCTCATTGCGGTAATTGGAGTTATCGTATTGATCATAGGGATTCTGATTGGGATTCCTGTTCCTATTGTAGGCGTTGATGTTGCTGTCGTACTGGCCATTGAAATTGTCGTAAGGATTGTTACGACTCGGATCATTGTAGTTGTTGTTGCGATCGTATGGGCCAAAACCGCCACCAGTCTGCGGCTGACTGTGAGCTGGGTCCTCGCGAACACCATCCGAATACAGCTCAGTGATGCGCTTCAAAAACTGCTGGTATTGCTTTCGTTCGCGAAAACTGCGCGCTGACGAGGTAACAATCGCATCCGAAGGCACTTGACCCCAGCTGCATTGGCGATAATCGGCGATGGGCACACGGCTGCCATCACGGCACAGCAATTGGAACGTATCCGGTGAAATATTCTCTACAGTTAGTTATAATATAATATTCGATTATAAATTTAAAAAATAATTCCAATGGGCTACTTACGAAATTCGATGGTTTGCAGCATTTCGGAGACTGTTGAATGCCGCAAGAATGCCACATCTCCCGCCTCGAGGAGGCACCTAAATGCACCGTCGTAGCCAAAATAGGGATCCGACGACGAGCAGCGCAGCGGAATTTTGCCAACACACAAGCCACAAAGTCTGTAAGACAAACATATTAATAATAATAAGAGATTTCTATAACTTTGCATTTGCTTACTTGTCCGAGTTGTCACCAATGGGATTGTACCTGTCAATTAGTGAGTAGACAGCACAGGAGCTATTAAAATAGTTGGCAGCAGTTTTAACTTGATTGTTGCAATCCACAATTTCCATATCTCCATTGTGTTGCAGCTATAAATAAAACCATTTTAATTAATTATGTTTAGCTGGAGTTTGGAGGATTAGCTAACCGTATGTATTGGCACAATCCAGCCAGCCAGACTGCCCACCCAGGGGAAGCAGGCGCGCTTATTGCGCAGATGTCGAATCTCGGTCACGTCGGGCAGTGAATTCTTTTTGATAACTGCCACCGCATTATATTCCAGGAAGCCACCCTCCAGCTTCTCCTGCATGATTGGAATCAGCGAGTTGTAACGTCCAGCGGTGAACACATCTCCGGCATCCAGCGATGTGATGTGCGCCTTCTCCCGGTCCAAATTGTGGATGCACTCATCAGCACTGTATGCCATCAAACAGGTGAGATTCAGAAATACATCGTCGAAGAGCGCCCGATCTCGTTCGATGGCCACAGTCAGATTTTGGCATTTGAACTGCTCCTCCAGACCCTTTGTGCACCAGATAATATTACTTATTTTATGTTCATCGTAGTGATGTTGTGCTAAGGAGTATAATTAATTAATTATTTACGATTCTGAACGGCTTGTCGTAAACACTTAATTAAACCATTTATTTGTGTGTATGTATATGTTTTTATAATTATTGTATTTAAATGAATTTTGAGTCAACAATCATATTGCTTAATGTATTATATTTACACATCATTTGAATAAATCACACAAAAATAATATTTAATTTACTCAATCACACATACACACACACACACACATGCACGCATATGCAGGCAACAACGCCCAATGTTTAGTCAGCGACTTGGGCAAAACAATATTTGTACATACCATGTGTTACAATAAAGCCAAGTGCGCTTATTAGGCATATAATTATTAAAGCTCTAGTCATTTTCACACACAGCATAAAACAATACACATTTAGTTTAAATTGATATTAAACAAAAAAAAAACACAAAAAGCACAAACGAAATGATCCAAACAACGGCGACACGCCCGCAGCATGCATTAATCGATAAAAGTTGCGATTGATCGTTTTCTATCGATGCCACACAAACCAGTGTTGGGCACACGATATTTATTGTCGGTATTTGGGATTTCTTAGACCATTTGCACATAGCAAGCAGGTTGTTATTGTTTTGTAATAGTAAACTATAAAAAACATTGAAGAATTAAAAAGAATAAATTCTGTCTTTCAGCACAATGGCAGTTTTGCGCGGTTGGAGATTCATGGCCTTTGTGTCCTGCATAATTGGAGCCGTTGGACTAACTTTATATCCAGTTGTAGTAGATCCCATGATAAATAGCCAAAAATACAAATCGCTGCGAGATCAAACGATACACAAAAAATAATACAAATCAGAAAAACAATGTGTTAAATTAATCCAATACAAATTGTGTATGTTGTTTAATTATTATATAAATATTATAAGCAATAAAAGCGAGCAACTGTTGCACAGAACGGAGTTTATATTGATTTGAATTATTTCACACGCTTTGAAGGGAGTGCAGATTATTTATTGTTAATTTTTTTTAAGTGTTATTTTTTATACGTGTGTTAAAATTTTAGAAATTACAGTTTGGTTGAAAAGACAGTGAGACATTCACAGCACTGCCGGCAAAAGTTGTTATCTATTTCATAATCAGCTGATTTCCAGCCAATTTGTGTACACAAACACATACGTGGAAATTTTCATATGACTGAGTTGGTTTTCTCTGTTTAAGTTTAATAAAATGTCGACAGCCAGTTTAAAACGTGAGGATATTTTGCTACTCTTCGATGTGGATGGAACTTTGACAATGCCCCGGTCGATGGTGAAACCGGAGTTTGAAGAGTTCTTCTATACGAAGGTGAAACCACGGGCGACAATTGGAATTGTCGGTGGATCTGATCTAGAGAAAATGTTTGAGCAGCTGAATGGCAAGAAGATATTGAATGAGTTTGATTTCATCTTCCCCGAAAATGGCCTGGTGCAAATTGACGGTGGCAAGGAGGTGGGCAAACAAAACATTATAAATCATTTGGGCGAGAAAACTTTGCAGCGATTTATCAATTATGTGCTACGTTATCTATCCGAACTGGATCTGCCCATTAAGCGAGGAACGTTCATCGAGTTTCGCAACGGAATGATGAATGTCTGCCCCATTGGTCGCCAGTGCACCCGGGAAGAGCGTAACATGTTCGCCGCCTACGATGGCGAAAATCAGATTCGATCCAAAATGATTGCAAGGCTGAAGGAGGAGTTCGCTGATATCGATCTCACTTATAGTATTGGTGGACAAATTAGCTTTGATGTCTTCCCGCACGGCTGGGACAAAACCTTCTGTCTGCGTTACATCGAAGCCCATTACAAGTTTAAAGAGATTCATTTCTTTGGCGATAAAACGGAGCCGGGCGGCAATGATTATGAGATCTTTAAAGATTCTCGCCTTAAGGGCCATAAAGTAAATACCCCCGACGATACGATGCGAATACTTACAGAACTTTTAAATCTTTAATGGCTGGAAAAGTTGACAGACTTTCATACATATGTTTTTATAAAACTCCAATTAAAATCCATTGTATATTTTGTAAAAAATAAATGTACAAATGTGTTGTTTTCAAAAGAATTTTATTAATTTCGTCAATTTGCAATTACAGACACAATTCTGTGTGTATTTAAATTATTACAAGAATCGTAAATGATTAGTTAGCGTTACTTAAAATACGTCCGAAAACATTTATGGAAATCAACAATTAGGGTTACAGGGTTTGGGAGAGTTAAAAGACACCAAGTATATAGAGTATTTATAATTAAATTGCATGTGTGACAAGCTTATATGCATTTTATATTTTACCCAAAGACCTCATGAAGATTACACATTCTTAATCTCAATCAATTTTCAGATAATTGTCTCTTATATTACAAAACGTTACAAAGAGTTATAGAGGTTTTTATCATTTAGTATTGGTATATGAAAACAAATCTTTGTGAATTAGGATTTTAGCACGTTATTGTTTAGTGAATTGCGGTCGTTAACCGACCAGTTGGAGTCAAAGCCACAAGCCGAATCGGAATCCGAATCGACAACCAGAGATGAGCCAATGCTTTTGGGCGCACGTATTTGATTTGGAGTTGTGGGCATGCTGCTGTAGCCAGTGTTGAGATTCGAACTGGAATTGGATGAGCAGATGGAGTCCCGCGGTGAATCGGTGGCATTGGAGGCATATGATGAACGTTTCGAGGATCTGTAGTGCTTTGAAACGGATTTTGGTGGTGGCATTAGAATTTCCGAACGCTGCGTTATATTGTCGGCTGAGCCCCACGACTTGTGAACGGCCTCATAGATATTCATATTGAGTGGAACACTCGCACGCGAGCCGAGCATATTATTCGTTCCGTATGGTGTTGTCGCCGATGCTCTCTGATTCGGAGGACGATTCCGTGTCGTACCATTGGCATGAAGATGATGACGCTGATGAGGGTGACGGTGAGTTCGCTGGTGATGGCGATTCACTTCGGCGGATACCATCGGCCCAACTGGTCCACTGCCATTGCCCACTCCCAAGAAGTTGCTGAAAGCTTCGGTTGTTTTCTTTACTCGGACATTCAGTGAACCAATCCGCAGGAATCCCAAATCTTTTTCGACTATGAAATACAATGAAAATCCATTAGTAAATAACTAAAAATAAAATATAATATTTGATGACTTACTTGTATTCTTTTTTCGCGCTTTGATTTCTGCAAAATGAAATGAGAGAATTATGTAATTAATTATTTGCTGGTAAATTTAAAACTGCACATGCACATTCAGAAATGCTGTTAACAATTAAATGATAATGTGTAACCTATAAAATGTTTAGTAACTTTTTTGAAAAGGACAAATGAAAGTGCGTATTAGGAATTCATTAAAAGAGAGAAACTTACCAAAATAATAAAATAAGTAAAACAGGCATCAAAATCAAATGCTTTTAAATAAAATATTGAAGAATACTACTAAAAGCGTAAAGGTTTCTTTTTTTACAATGCTTAAAAACAATTGAAGAAATTATAATTATATATAAATATTTATAACAAGCGGGAATTATGCAACGAATAAACATTTTATTGAACATTAATCGATTGAAAACATTCAAACTCGTTAGTTAGTTCAACCTGCCTCCAGGTTCCATTGAGTCCCCCGAAGTGCCGCATCGCTTGAATTTCTACACGTTGCAATGATGAAAATAAATAGAGGTTCCCATTTTAGATAGTGGAGAACTTAAATACATATGTAAGACTTTAATTCAAGACATAGTTTAGTTGAAATCGATCAGCTTGTTTATATAAGCTTTAGCGTTTAGACATGCAATTTTTAAAAACGCTTTTTGAAAATGGAGTTCATTTGTGAATCTCGTTGAATGAAGTAATTTAGTTTATTTATAAATTAACTGCTGCAAGACATTGTATGTTTTGTTAAGGCAACTTGGAAGCATTAAACATTGCGACCCACAATATTAAAATTATTTTTAAATTTGAAATAATATAATAATGCATAGCCATCTGACTATTTCTTTTTAGCTTTTGGCTGAATGAAGTCAGTACAAATAATACACTTAATAAGTACATCAGCAGAATTAAGTTCATTATAGATCTTTTGAAGCTTTCGGACCACATAACGTATATTAAATAATTATTTGTTAATACACTGGTTTATTTGCGTTGACTGGAAACAGTCTCATTTTGATATTATATACACAAAAATTAATTTAATTTTTATATATTCACACTTTAAAAATATAAATTTCATTACTGTTGCTAAAAAGGGTTTCAAAGATAATAATTCAATATTGTAAACTATAGTTAAGATAACATTTTGAATACCAATAAGCATATTATATGTTAGTTTAAAATCACCTATTATATATTATAAGGATTAAAATGGTGCCATTTCATTAATTGGTTAGCAAATGTGTACAAAATAAGATAATTGTGGGTTAAAAAATAATACAATTGTTTATCCTGTGTTTAAACAGAAAGGCAAGAAATAAAATAACTGTCGTCTTGTAGATATTATAATATTATTATAAGCATTCCATCAATGACTTTGCATGGGTTTTTGAAAATGCAACAAATAAGCACAGAAAGTGTATTTCTGAAGTACGAAATGTATCTACAAGCAGACAATGATTTTACGTTGCCTTGTGAAAGTTGGAAAGTACATAAATAGTTAGATATTTAGCACATGCTTGGATTATGTAACTAATTGGTTGGGTTAGTAACGACATCGTCAGGGGCTCGGCGCGCACCGGCAGCGGACCGAAAAGTTTTTCGCAGAAAGCTCTCTTTGCGACGAGGGGGGGCACCGCGACTATTGCCCGCAACGGCATCTCTCCTGAACACCTCATCTTTAAGTTCGCCGGGCTGATCAGAGTCACTGTCATCATTTGGGGATTTAAATAGTAAGGGTCGAACCGATGGCTTCTTGTAGCGACGTGTCGATGCCGACAACAGGGACTGAGTGCGTCCAAGAGTGCCCCCACCGGTGCCACTACTAACTGTGGCATAGCGCAGCTGAGAGCGTTTCTTGCCGCGTGTCAGTGCGCTGCCGAGTGTACCGCCACTGATCTCATGGCCACCGCTTGAGAATGTGCGCTCAAATTGTTGGTATCCCAGATGGTAGTTGTTGTTTAGCTCCGGATTGAAGAAATACTTTTGATACTCACTGCTGCACGTTGATGCCGAGACACTGGCACGCTGCCGACTATAATCCAGTGGCTTGTTTCCACTCCAATCCATAATGTCACGATTGGCCTCTACAAGAGTAAATGTTTAGATTAATAAACGCTTTTACTTGATAATAAAACCATGGATAGACTTACTGTAAACATTCCAGAGTAGTTCGAATATATTATCCCTTCCAAATTGTGTGGCCAAGTGAAGCGGTGTATATCCCTATAGAAAAATGCAAAAATAATTATTAAAGTTGTTCACTTATAGTGTTATTTAAATTCGAGTATAAATAATATTTGTATCAAATAAATACACTCTAATTTAATCTGTAAATCAGAACAGAAGAGTTGAGCAACTTTTGAATCTTTTTTTTAATTTGGTTTTTGTAAAATGCGTATCCAATCAGTTGGAAAGTCGGATTAAATTGAATGTAACACATTCGTCGTGATTGACAATTCACTTTGTCTCCGTTTTTGAGAAGCGACATTTCAAAACATTTGAGTGAGAATTTAATTTGTTTGGAACAAGGCACGGTTCAATTTAAAATTGTGTAAACTTCGCATGCATAAACCAAAGGATTTGATGTTGGGCATGTTGTGTGTGGCACAATTGGATTTGCTCGTCACGATTTGTCACAGCTTGCCTCAGATACCGTATGCCTCATGGGAAGGGTTAAAGAATTGCTTTTTTTTCTCTCTCTCTCGTTTTTTGCCCTTGCCGTGTGACATGTGACGCAGATTTTCGCGTGCTGGTGACAAGGCAATCAGTCGATTCGTATATTATTAAAAGTATCTCAATATAATTCACTTACCCCATGCTATACGACAATGCGGACAATTGGCAAATTGGTAACAACATGAAATGTCAAAGAATTTAAATATTTTAAAACGATAGACAGATATTATATTATAAAAACGTTGTAAGACTTACCGTTCGGGCATTGACATCCGCTTTATAGGTGCCGGCAATTAGTTTAACCACATCCTCATTGCCGTGCTTGGCAGCCCAGTGTAGAGCGGTCTTCAAAAACAAAAAAAAGAAAAAAAAGAAAGAAGTAAAACACGGTTTTAATTAGTATGCGAAGCGAATGAGAGCAAAACAGGCATATTGAGCTATCCACACAATGGCATATTAGCTTTAAACAAATCGGTGAAGGGACAACTGAAGGACAGCGAGTTAAACAATCAGCAGGGCGTCGATGTCCCAATATGCTGCACTTCTGGAACTATTTGTTCGACCATCAATTGCTGTCGTTTAGCCACAAAAAAAAAAAAAAAACAAAAAAACAAAAAAAAACCAACAAAAAAGCAAAAACAAAAAAGGATGCAGCCGCTGCTGCTGCTGCTGATGCTGTTGCTGCTGCGTCCGAGATTATACGATATATATAAATAAATTGGCCGGCCGCTGCCGAATGCCTTTTGCCTCAATTATTTTCATGTTAACATAATAATTTAGTAAGGCGCAACGATTCGGGCCGCTCAGATAAGGGAGCAGCTCTGGAACTGCAAGATCGCCGCGAGTGCACGATGATTTTCTATAGAATTGTTTGCCACAGCAATGCTACGTACCAACTTTACCAACAACCAACTTTACCAACAACCAAGAAGCAACAGCCGACCAACAGCCAACAAACTACCAACAACGTATGTGTTGACAATGAAGACGGTCACTTTTTGAACAGCAACGACAAACAAGCCGAGTATCTGAGCTGAGCCACAACGAAATCGGGCCAGAACAAATAGAGTTTCAGGCAATTCCCGCTGCCGGATCGGTATGTAATTCTTTTCAAGGGAAATTTGTTTTGTGTCTCCCAGCCTAAAGAGGGGGGCATACGGCCTGACATACATATGTGGCTACTATTTGCGGTCGATGCATCTTAATCTGCACTCTTTGGCATTTAATCTCATCCATTGTCTTAGCATTTCGTGGAGAAATGTTCACGAACAGAAGCTGCATACGAATGCAGGACACTGCTTGGACTCATCTTATCAGCAATGTCAACCGATTAACGATATGTATTATTTAGTAAGAGTCTTACTGAAATCCTCTATTTATTTATGGTAAATTTCGTGCAAAAAAAGTAATTGCAAAGGAATAATCAAATTATTTACACTTGCTAATTAATTAAATTGTTGGAGGATACAATTTTTACTGAAATTTCCTTTTTTCCAGTGTAATCAACAAAGAAATGCTCTATTTTCATATTACAGATGGACAAATTGATTTAATTCGAGTTGCTTTTGAATAATAATATTTTTATTTGAGCATTTTTGAGTTTTAATGTTTTTAGAATCTTAAAAAGTGTTGGATGACGGCAGTCAAGAAAGTTGATCTGGATACAGGGTATTTTATAGTCAACCACTTTCGAATGGCGATTGCTTCATTCTTCAATAATAATTTTCTGTATTTAAATAGAAATAGAATATTAGACCAATAAATAAATGTAAGATTTGATAGTATGAAGAGTACATCAATCATATTTTTCTTTAAGCGGTTCTCATTAGAAAAATAGACAAATAGTTAAATATACAAAAAGAAAGGTCGGAAAGATTTGAAACCCTATTTCGGTCCTCAATTTAGGTCGTTTGGAGGCACACTGGACAATCCCGACAATGCACAATCGATGGCTGTGATTAATAAGCTGCTGATAGGCATTCAAATGAGGCGAGAAATCATGAAAATGATTATCGCTTTGTCATAAGATGGGAGGCAGCAAAAGGACTGGTTTTGCGATTTACAAATCGTCTCACGCGCAAAGTAAGAGCAGTGATTTTGGCCATTTCGTGAATATCGCTTCCACACAGGCTTCAGCCTTCAGGCTGAGACTGAGGCTGAGGCTGTGGCAGAGGTTTTAGGCTCAGACACTTTACATATGGCATGTTGTCCGTCTGCACGTTTAAATTTATTGTCCATTCCATTAATGGTGGCAAGGGACAGAAATTCTGCGTCTCTGACAGTGAAATGCCATAAATTCTTGCGTCTCGTTTCAGTTGTGGCATTGTACTGCCATCGAGAAGCAAACAGAGCGATTTGCTCTCTAGAGTTCCGAGGCTCTGGGCACAGGGCTCAGGGCTCGGGGCCATGTCCATGTCGTGGAGCCAACCGACGGTGTTGGCGATCGCGGTTGGAGGGAATCCAGCAGCTGCTGCTGTAAACGCATTGTGAAGGAATTCCAGGAGTATGGAGCCAAGTACCAAAGACCAGGTCGTGAGACAGCCATGGTCCTTCTAGCACTACTGCTGCCTCACGATCATAAAAGGATGGTCAAAATATTTGTCACTCGTTTGGTCCACTGTGGAGCAGCGCAGACAAGCGCTGAGCTGGGTTGTAGTAGTACCAGTAGTGAAGGTGTCACAGCTGGAATTCGATATGGTAAAAATGCGATGGTATGTGTTCATCTGGATCATGACAATAGATGATTGAAAACGAAGATAACGATTTGCGATAAGCATCTTGATCTCACAAAGCAAACAACAGCACTTGCCAAAATACCATTGTGGTATTGAATGCGTGTAAATTTAATCAATACCACAAAACGCAAACAACTGCCAAGGTGTGCTAAATCCAACATTATGGAAAACAAAGCATTTACTAATTGGTAAGCTAAATTTAGTACACACTACGGAGCGTATACGTGCTACAGAATGTGATGAGAGCAATCTGTGTTATTTTAAGTCAGTCTGTCAAACTAACTACGCTTCTAAGAAAACGTTGATGTAATAATACTTTTATGGGCTCAATTTAGTTTTAATTTTTGTGATTAGGCTTTACTTCAAATAAAAAATCAATGTAGTCAATATTTTAAATTAGAAAATCAAATGGAAGGCCTTCACTCTCTCTCTTCGATAGAAAATGTATAAGTAAAATCCTTTTGTGTATAATCTAAATATAATATGATATTAAATTATTTCATTGAGTTCTAATAATACAGTTGAATTTTATTGTAATATAATACTTACATACTGTCGTCCAAACGTCGTAGAGAGCATATGTAAAAGAGAATACAAATCAAATTAATATTATCAATTAAGTTAAAAAATGTGTTGATGAAAAACAAATGTGCAAAAATAGTCAAACAAGATTATTAAGCTAGTTAAGCCAAAGCGGTTATTAATTGTTAAGTGGAGTGCACAGACAGAGCTGGCAGTTCGCCTTAACAATTTAATAACACATTGGCAAGTCTCAACGGCAATTATATTGTACGATCCTGGCAGATGCATGTCAAGTCCAGTTCAGTTCAGTTCAGTCACTGAATGTCCTCGTAGGACATTGTGCACTGCTCGCAAAAATTATGTTTCCCCTAATGGTGCCAACTATGATAATGAGGGTCATCCGAGCTGGAATGTGGGCTGGCAACGGAGCCTGACGTTCAGTTTAGTTCACTTCTGTTCTGTTCTGTGCTGTTCTCAGGTTAAGGTTTTGCGCCAAAAAGTCGAGCGCGTCTGCACAGTGGCATTGGCACAGCAGCAACACGAAGAAGTCGCTCGAAGGCGTTTTGATCGAAATTCGATATTACGTTGATAAGACACGAGAGCTGCCAGCCAGGCAGGCCAGTGTAGACCTGCTGGAATCTTTTGGCGGTGCTATCCAGAAGCTGTCGTTTTGATCGATCGTCTGCACATGAAAAATGTCATGTTTAACAAGTATTTTGCTGGTTGTAATTAAGGCCGTTCGGAATCGAGCCAAGCCGCAGATCGTCAAAGTGTGTGACGTGAACTTTAAAAGATGTTTTTAGCAAGTGACAATTGTTATGGAAATTCATTTATTACAACACCAATCAGCCAGTCAACAACAATTTCATGCCCCGGTTCGCTCTTCTAACTATTCATTAAGGTCTTAAGGACAAGCGCAGCAGTTAGAAAGCGAACATACTTTTTTCGCTGGTAATGTGAATTTAATTGTGTTTGTTTTTCAAAAGAGAAAAAAAATTATATATATATTCAACTATTAAAGTAATTTTTAATACTTACACCCTGTGGTTAAAGTTGAGCAGTTCATGTAAAAAGAGAAAACAACATGAAAAATTAGATCTTAATTGTTTTAGATTATTATCGCTTAATTACTTTTTGGTCAGTTTTGATATGGCAGCTATGTGAATAAGACTATAAAGAAGTGTAATAAGTAAGGTATTTCTATAGTCTTTGGTAATAGTTACAAATATGACTAGTGCTAACTGAATTTCATAATCATTTTTAATTTATAATTATTTTATGTTTAATGTGGATCGCCAAAAATGTTTGAATGAATGAATTTACAAATACAGTTTTAAAAACTGAACTATGAATATGAAAAATAAAATAATAAATTATGCAAATTAAAAATGTAAAAAAATAGTTAAAAATTTAAACATAAAATAATAATGTGAAAACTGTTTAATCCTGTGATTTTATAATGTTGAATAGGCATAATAAAGTTGTGCAAATATATTGATTTCTCCATTTCGGTCGCTATAATTAATGCTATATATATTAATGATACATCTAAATCAGCTAAACAAACCAACTCATTGTCTGTGCTTCTGGTAACAAATTTAAATCAGATTTTAACAGTTTGGATTATTATAGATACCAAATTTAATACGCTAAGACAAACGAGCAGCACATTCCCAACTAAGAAATTTAGATACTTTACTTCAGAGCTGTTATTAATATTCCGCAGCAAGAGTAAAGAAACCCAAATCGAAACAAATACAAACTGAATACAAGAGACTCCCTCAAGAGTAAAAGGCACGCAATTTGAGTATCAAATAAATAAAGCATGTAGTTAATAAGCTGAAATCCTATACCAGTAATGCTACTGAAAATGTGTATTAGTTCCCAGAGTAATGAAAACAAGCGCACCAAACACGAATGTGAAGCCGAAACAATTATTTTCTCTTTACGAATGTAGTATCTAAAGTGCAGATTAACTAAATTGATTAGAAATTATACTATATATATATATATATATATATATATATATACTACTACTTGCCTTGACCTAATCGACAAACACCGGCTAATTTCCAGCTATGTCTATGTTAACTTGAAATGCGTACGCACCCCATAAAACATGGGCCAAAAACAGGCAAACAAAGCAAACAACTATAATAATAATCGGGCAGTTGTTTGATGATAAAAATGAAAACAATAATAATGACAGCAAAAGTCCTCGCTACGTGACTTATCTGGAGCAAACAATCTAAATGATATATTAAGCGCAAAGCAAATAACGCTCTTTTTGTCGCCACCAAGCTCCTTCCATTTCTGTATATTTTTTTTCCTCGTTTTTCCATTTTTTTTCCCCCCCTTGGCGAGTTAAGTTCTCCAATTATGCGGATTATTAATTTAACTGGGTCGCTGGTTAGAGGCAGGTTCCCGCCCCAGTTCATCTGTGTCTGTTGGGCAAGTGTGCGCTTTTGTTGCTGTTGTTGCTGTTGTTGTTGGTGTTGCCACTGACCACTTGTCGTTTCACAAGTTGTCAAAACTTGTCATTTAGCCGACAATGAGCCTTGTTTGCTTTAATCGTGGTTATTATGCATTCGACTGAATAAGTCTGTCTCTCTCTCACTCTGCCTCTCACTCTGCCTCACCCTGTAGCTCTGAATTATTAATGATACTGGAGGTTGGGCAAAGTGCGTCGGCAGCTGCTCCAGCTGGCTTCGTGGGGAGTTTCTCTAATTAGTCAGCGGTTCCAGACTTGAGTTCCTCACTCGTTCGCCTTGCTCTTTTTCGTCATTGACATCGGATCATTAGTTTTTGATAATCCCTGCGATCATGATTTATAGGAACTACGACTTTCTTGCACGTTAAGCTGCCTTGTGACCCAATTAGTTATCACCCAAAATGAAAAAGAGTTGGCCACGTTGTAAGTTGTGATAAATGCTGCCCTGCATGCTATCCTGCTGATCGGCAGCATTATGTTATCCATGCTTTAATTGGTTTCACAGCGGCTCATTTGTCAGTGGGGCAATCGATAAACTCGTGGACAGGTGGAATCCAATAGCTGCTCCCTGGCTGCACTTTTGGAACCCACGTTGCTCCTGCTACTTGCTGCTTGCGAATTGCAACTTGCTACTTGCTACTTGACGATGATGATGAGGGTTGTTTTCTGTCATACCAGTGTCGCCTTCGGAGCTGACGCTCCTCATCGCTCGGTTGGCAACAGGTGATCGCCGATCGTTGATCGAGGTGACGTGTTTTTTCTTTTGTTATTAAGTTGTTAAGTTAAATTATTGTTCTTTTCTGTTTTTCTGTTGTTTTGTATCTTCTTTTAGGGCCATCGGCGACATTTAACAGTTCATGCATTTATATGACCTGTCGCAAGTTTTATAATGGCTATTATAATGCCAATGTATATTTTATTAATAGTTCAGTATTAAAAAACAAAAACAAACACTTGAACATGTTAAGATTTAAGATGCAAGATTAGGTGCTTCAGCATGAAATATGGTTTTTTTTTTGTTTATAGATTTATCTACTCATAGATTTAGAAATGATTTGATAATACTCTTTCCCTAAGCTCCTCAAGTCTAAGTTTGATGGATTTGCACAACTTTATTAGCCCTCATTTTTACTAATTGACTGAATAATAAGTGTTGTTATAACGCTAAAAGCTTACCGTTGCTGGGTCCTGAAAAGAAATAAAAAGAGTATTTTATTAATTGTTTATTTATGATTGCCCTCAAAAATTTAAATATGAAAACATGTTAAATAAATTAAATATGTTTTTCGCTGGCTCCCAGTTATTGGCTAATATTAATAATAAAAAGTTTGAATATAAAAGATGAAGTTATAAATAAATATTCAGTTAAATATATAAATAAAATTAAATAAATAAATATAATAAATTAAAAATGAAAATAATTTAAATTACATTAAACCCATTTGCATAAGTAAAATGTTTTAAATAATTTATTTACACGTTTACTTGTTAAAAATGTATATTAAAATATTACCAAAAATACCCCAATTAGGAGTCTTATATAATATCAAATATGTTACATATTTAATGATAAATTTACAAAATCCTTTGCAAGGGTATAACCAATCGCACCGATGGAAGTTTGGTCGTTTTAATCGTTTTTATTAACAATTCATTGAATGCATTGAGACGAAAGAAAATGCGAAAGATGCGCAAGCATTTGACGTATGAAATAAATGAATGGAATCGGATTGATTTCGTATCGATTGCTGATTTAATTGTCTGACTAATTGAGAGATTTTTTTTTTTATTGTGAACTCCCATGACGACGCACATGACGACCTAGTTGCAGCGTTATTTGCTCCATTTGGCACACGGCGAGCTTAATGACTTGATTTGGGAGGCTGATGAGTTGCTCAGCAGCCCGAGTTGGTAGATTGCAGTCCGTTGATTAGTAGTATATTGGCAACAGATAGAGGCAGAGAGAGAGCGAGAGAGCGAGAGAGAGAGAGAGAGAGAGGGAGAGAGCAAAGAGCTGTACGTGCAGCAACGCGACAAAGACAACAACGAAGACGACAATGACTTGCCATATATGCACTAGGCTTGAGCTTGGGCTCTACAAAACGGAAAAAAAAACCTTAAATTTCATGCAGAATTAATTAACTGCTTGGTGGTGGTGGTGGCAAAGAGCGAATGCAACCGCTGCCATAGCTGCCCCAAAAGCCGCCCAAGTTGCGGGCGCCCTTGTGACCAGCATTGGGTTTTTGATTTTTTTTTTGTTTTGTTCTTGAACAGACGCTGTTATTTTGATGGCTGGGCAGACAACGCGGGAACACACAGAAGCAGCAGCAGGAGCAGCTCCACTCTGGAATTTCATTGAGAAACGTGCCCTGTACTTTTGTGAGACAGCGGCGCAGGTCGTGTCCCCATCGCTCTGTCATGAATTGCACATGTACAGGGTATGTGTGTGTGTGTGTGTGTGTGTGTGTGTTGTTTGTCTTGGGTATCTATGTTGTGGCGCCATTAGCTGCCATTGGCTGGCCCGTGTCGCAATTTAATTACAAGTGAAGTCATCGGGCAACTCGCTATCTATAAAGGGAAGGCGGCAGCAAGATTTATGCAAAGACCATACAAGATGCTTTAACTGGACAGATGCACGGCTCCTTTTTCAAATGATATCACGATGACTGCTTGTCATCGTTTTTGTTTGCTGTTGGTGCTGTTTGTGCTGTTGGTGTTTTCCCTTTGCTGATGCACAACTCAATTTGCTGGTTGTCGGCAGTTAACCCACTCATAAGTAAGTGAGCATAGTGTGTATACTATATAGAAGTCAGTGCAGAACAGGGTTACCTATTAAGGGAAAACTCAGGCTGTTGCTGCTCCTTGAAAATCGAATCACGTTCGCCCAATTTAGGCTTGGAGCAAGCAGACTTCGACAATTTTAGCTCCCTTGTAGGCGATTAACTTAAATGCCACTAAACTAATTTAAAAGCGATTGTAAAAGCTCTCTCGCCTGCACTCTCCAGCTCCCTTTCTCTCTCTCTCTCTCTCTCTCTCTCTTTCTCTCTCTCTCTACCTGTGCCTCACTGGGCGATAGAATTTCCAAGTCTGAGGCTGTTAAACATCTTGTCCGGTGCCCAGCCATACGCATTGTCACGTACAGCAGAATGTGGTCATCAGTGTAGATCTCTCTGTGTGTAAAATAAATACATAATACATGTGTGGCTCTTGGCAAGATTGCTTTTTCCATATGGAATTTAATTTGCCCGTTTGCCCCGAAACATGTAATAACGATGCAATTTCATTTGCAATTTAATAGCGTCCAGTTGACCACTGTGTTGTGCAAATTGTGCAACGCTGTGGCATGCCACACTCAGTAAAAAAATGTGGTTTACATTTCAGAATATCGCTAAAAGCAGCTGAAATTATTTTTAAGAAGGCTTTACCTCTTTATTATTATTTGAAATTGCATAACTTTTATGCTTAACTTTAGAAACCAAATTAGATTTTAAAGTATTTAAACTAAATTGTGATAATTTCCTGGTTTCTTAAGTAAAAATGTAGAAATCCCCTTTTGAAAAAACAGAACTTTCCACAATTAAAATTGTACAATTATTGAAATATTATTTTTGATGAATTCTAAAAGATTATAAAACATTGAAAGCTGAGTTTTTATTCCTTTCAAAAATTATTTTTCTTAAAATATCAAGTTTTGTTACAAAATATATTTCATTTTAGCGGACACATTTTTATTCTGTTCAAAATATGATGAAGCAAATTTAAAAATGATCACCCAGTAAGGAAAATTCTACTTGGATTTATTGTATTATTTTTTTCGAGTGCATAGACAAATACATTGCAATACTTGATAACTAACTGGGCTTGTTTGTGGAGTCTTTTGATGACAAAGAACTCTCGTTATGCAAAATACCTGAGAATAATATTCGCACAGTTAACTTTACAATTTGATATATTGCTCGTGAGCTTGTTTGTTGTTTGCTAACTGACCATTGACTGAGCTGGCGCTTAGAATAAAAAAAAGGAAAAAAAAAACTAAAAAAAAAAACAATAAACACACAACGACGTCAGTGTTGGCGGTGGCAACCTGTTGCGCCTATACCTGCCACCCGCAGGGAATGTGGCAGGGGGGGCTGGCAGGGCCAGGGGCACTCGTAAAAACCTAACGAATCTGAATAACAAATACTCGTATGTGGGATGATTAATTTAAGCACTTTTACGATGCCTCTTCATGGCGCTGCTGATTTATTGCCATTGATGCCGTGCGACGAATTTGCCGCAAGAGATTCCCAGTTTAGTACAGTTGAGGGTTTTATGATTTGGGCGATAAATGGAAATTAGGGGCTTTGAATAACTGGACGCGGTAGGGGTGCAATCGCAATGTCACTTGCTGCAAGCAAATATATATTTATGAATGCTTGTGATCTCCTTAGAGTAACTCAAGCATTATTATTATTGCATAGCACATGAGCACGTAAGCGAGTTGTGGGAGGACGGTGAAGGGAGAGGGAGGGAGTATAAAGTTGGAGGCTGGCGCATGTTGCCATCAGACGCATTTACTATTTTGCATAAATCATAATGTAATCTGCATCTGGAAATGAAAACAAACCGAAGCGAAAATGTCCAAGCTTTTTATAATTAACTGCGCGGCCACAAACTGAAGACATTGGCAGGCGACATGCCGGGCACAGCTGCAGGACCTCTCTTGCATTGCCACAGACCAGCATCAGGCAACAGCAACAGCAACAGCAGCAGCAGCAACAACAATCAAGCAGCAACAGGCAACAACGACAACCGCATAAGTTTTCTCAATGAAGCATGGAGCCCCAGCAAACATCAAAAGCAACAAATACAAATCCCAACAGCAACAGCAACAACAACAACAACAGCAAGAACAACAACAGCGAACAGCAAACCCAGCGAGCTGTGCTGGAGATTCGTTCGAAGCAGTTGAGGAGGAGGACGACGATTACTTGGGCCGGCCAAAATGGCTAAGCCCTCAGTTTTTGGTGCACAATCGCAAAATCTACGCAACAGCAGAGAGTTGCGCGGTCAACGGGCGCCTGCCAAAACTACGGCAAAATAATTTATGCTCGAGTCGGTGAAGCGCAGCAACACATTGGCGCAACATGCTCCTTGGAGCGAATAGCAGCGGGTTGGATGTTAGTCGCAGTAAAAATCAAACAAAAATTATAAATTAATGAAATTTATGCACAATAAAATTGCAAACGAAATTATTAATGCAGTCGTTCACGCTTTAAATGCACCCTAAATCAACGAACGTTTCGCTCACACACAACCCAAAAAAAAAATAAAAATAAAAATAAATAAATAAAGAAGAAATTATTAATATGGCCGGCAGACATGCAGCCTACTACACACTACAATGCTCCAACCTCCTGGCCATCATCATCATCATCAGCATAAGCATCAGCATCAGCATCAGCATCGCCATGATGGCAGCCAGGAGGCGCTAGCTGGGCACACGAAAGTCTCTGTTAGCTTAGGCGCCGGATATGTTAACTTTTGCCAAGACATGCGTCTTGCAACATTAATGCACACAAACTTGCTGCAATCGACTCCTTCAACTCCATGAGATGCATGAGATGATTCCCCCCACTCTTGACCGGTTCAGGTGAATCGGTCGAAATGCAAAATTTATGTGCCCATGATTTTAGTTCTTTGGTTCTCAATAAACTCCATAATACCAACTGATGGACATGGCTTCGTTGATTTGCTCTTTAAATGCCGATTAACCATATTTAACTTCTTTTTTCTTTCATTCCTTTTTTAACATAGGTTGATGTTATTATGTATATTAAAGTGTGTTGTTTATCTATGCCATGAAATTGGAAATTTGATATTTTCGTATTTAAATATATCTGAATATTTAAATTTGATGACAAATGATTTTGTTGGCTATTCTTTAATGTAACAATTCATGGTATGTTTTAGGGAGTGTGAATTAATAGTGTGTATTATAAACTGAATTTAATTTGAATATGATTATTAGTAAATATTTTACTATGAGAATTAAAATTAACTTTAGCGAATATTAAGCATTATTTCTCATTTCAGAAACTAATATTTTATTGTTACGAACAACAATATTTTTATTATAAATTGAAGATTTTTAATTGAAGATTCTGATTTATCTACGTCATTCAATTTGAAATTAATTTTACACTCAAAGCTATACCAAATTAAATTAATATTTATATATAAAAATGATTAGTCCATTCACTCGGAGTAGCAATTATGTTTTGGGGAGTAATTTTTAATGTGTTCAAAAACTAGAATAATTCTATAATCAGAAACAGCAAATGGATAAGGAGGAACGAAGCTTATATTTTTGGACGAGCCCTAAAATGAAATAATGAAGTCAGCTCATTCTAAATTTTAGACAGTCATATTTTTTCCGTAAGTATCTTCGTCTGCATCAGAAATCTTCATCTATTCAAAACATATTTCACATGAATAAATTTGAGAATGATTAAGTCAAAAGCCAAATAGGTATTGCCAACTGTAGCATAATAATATTAATTTAAACATTTAAATACATTTGTTATGTGCTAGAATTTCTCACGATCGCGCCCTTTGTAGATCAGTGTGTAAATATTGTTAAAGATAGTCGCTTATTGCGTTTTAAGCATGTTTATTTCCCAATGCACGTCCCTTTGACAAATGACCATTTGTTTTTATTTGTGTAATAGGCCTATGGTTTATGGTCTAGTTTCGTGTCAAGTGGCATATGAATAGTTAATTTCATTTCGTTGAAAGATCTGAGATCGTCAAGTAAATCAACATTTGACTGCCTGACCAAAAAGGTAACACACCCAAAAAGGTCGCTTTGGCAACCAAAAAGAGTTATTTAAATTTTACAGCGAATTATTTTTTTTTTTCGTGAAGCGTAGACAGCTTTATCTTATCGCCAGTTGAGTTTTGAGGTTTCCCCTTAACGAATACATTAAATACATACGATATTCCCAGAATTATATACAGATATATATATATATGTAAATGCCACTTCTCACATGAGTCCCCAACCAAGCACCGAGCTCTCCATCTTCTGCGATGGTATCGTTCGTCGTCGTTGCTGGCTTTTTTTTTGTTGTTGTTTTGTTTTGTAAACTTACGCAGAAATCTCAAGACAGGTAGCGCTCTATTGGGCCCATATCAGCAAGCTAAAAAATTAGTTCCTCAACGATGACAAATTAGACGTCATTAAGACTTGACTGGGGCCTCTTTCCTGTCCGGTGCCGCAGTGGAGTCACTAACAGTGGCACTCTCTGCCACACTGTTGTCCGACTGTGACCTCATCCTTTCTCAGAATATGTATGTATATTTATATGAATATATATTTATATATGTATGTGTAGAGGTACGTGCAACAAATGGGCATCCTAGGCAGCAAACGCGCGTGGAACTGTTACTCCATATTATTTATGATAATCTCGATTTTGTGTGGTAGCCGTCCAGCAACTCAGCAAATCCACCGAGGCTACTGACGCTGCCACCGCCAGCGCATGCAAAAGCGGGGCAAACGGAGCCACACGAATCGCTCTGTGTGTGGCCCTTTTGGTATCTTTGGATGCGGCAACTTCGCCTACCTGTTGCCTGCCTCAACTCAGCTCAGCTCAACTCGACGCGACTCGACTTGGCTTGGTTGTCGCGGCGACTCCAGATTAATGTGAAGTGACATGTTTAAGTAAATGATCCAGAAGCTTATCCGATAATGGCCACAATATTTATTTAATGCTATACTTAATTTTGGCAACTGGACAGCCTGGCGGGTCATCCCTTCAAATCTAATTGACCCAAAAAAAACTAATTTAATAGCTTATTAGCTTTGGGAAGACCAAGTGCTTACACTTGGAGAAAAGTCTGACCAAGCATTTAGCAAATCGAGAAAGGAATAAAAATGCATTCTTAATAGAAATGTAAGAATTGTGAAGTTATAAAAAGTCTTAAGATTGCTTATTTAAAAAATCTAAAAATAATTTCATCGTTTTTTTTAGCTCTGTTCACTTTATATCCTGATTGATTTTAGTCTGTGCAGTCATTTTTGGCATTTTTGAGTTCTCAGTCAAATACTTATGTCTTTTTCTGAGTGTGGCATAAACCATAAATCTGGAGTCGGTAACTAAGCAGCAGCAGCAATAGTTGAGGCGCAGGATATTACACAACATCACGAAGACGTGGACACCAACACGAGCGCCTGGCCGCAAGACGAGCTCCGAGGAACACGATTAGCCTTAAATAGGCCCCACAATAATCATTTGTTTTCGGGGTCCCCAACAATGCAGCGAGGATGGCCGAGGTGAGAGGGTGAGATGAGGAGGCGATGGAGATGGAGAGCAGCCTCTCAGGCAAGCCAAGTCGAGCGGCCACCGCCGTTGCGGACTGTCGTCGACTTTGTTTGTAGTCGTTGTTGTTGTTGTTGTTGCTGTTGCTGCTGCTGCTGCAGCTGCTGTTTTGCAACGGTTGCAAGTTTTGCGACAACACGAAGATTAGCATGCGTGACTAACAGAATTTTGTTATTCTGTTACTCTTTGCGGACTGGCTCTCGTTTGGCAGGCAAGTCGTGCGTTCTACTCGCCCAGGGATAATCGTTTGTTAATTTTCCTAATTAATTATTAAATTCTCGATAAGCAGTCGCAGCACAGCCTCAAGTAATTGAATGAAAACCAAAAATGCAGCATAAGAGCAAACAGGACTAACAAGGTTGCAGGAGTGCCAAATTTAAGACTTGCAACAAGGTCTTTCACATAGTTGCTGTAGATGATGATTTGCCTTTTTGAATTCTTGTGTGTGTTTTTCTTTTTATTTTTGGTGTTTTGACCGGAACCTTTTTTTATTGACAAGCAAATGCACTCAAGTTGAGTATGTACCGCCAATGCTTTTGGCTCTTTTTTTTTTGTTATTTTTTAGCCGTGGCTGCTGCGCGAAATCTTACATACATTTTTAGCCAGGCGCGACTTGTAGCATTTGCCTGGACCTCGGCCGGAACGTCTGCCCCATCAGGAAAGACAGATAGACAGACTGACGGAAGGACTGAAGGACGGCAGGCAGGCCACAGCGCATTCATTCGTCGTCCCTTTTGCGCACAAAGTTTATTTTCGTAATTTATGATGCCGCTGTCCCCAGCAACGCTGCTCCACAGATTTTAGGCAACGATCTCGGCTAAAGGCCCCCAAAGTGCGTGGGACGCTTGCCATGGGCCTCCATCTGACAATCACACAAATCGTATGGAGAACTACTATTATCAGAAGTTTTATGTTAATTTTTAAGCATGTTGCCTGCTTTGCCTGCCTGGCTGCCTGCTTGCTGCTTGCCTCCTTGTGTGCCAGTTTGCCAGCCCGGCTGCCTGCCTGCCTGCCTAGCAATCTCTGGGGTCGATTGGCGGTGGCAACAGCCGCAAGTTGCAAAACGTAATCTTTTGTCATCGTGTTTGACAGAATCGGTTGTCGCCCCAAAACGCACCTGTTCAGCTTCCCTCATTAATTATGCATAAATTCACGTCAAAATTTAGTTGCGTTGCGAAACAAACTTTAATTCACAGTTGTGCACTTAGCATTTCGTTGTCTGTGCTTCAAATAAGTTTATAATTATTCCCATGTATTTAGCTCAAGTTGAGCAATTGAATACCTTCAGGAATTTTCAATATTTATCAGTCAACTGCTGTGCCACAGGTTCAAATTAACTCTCTGTATTTAAATATACGATTTTCTTCCTTAGCGGATCTTGATGACATTTGTACAGATGATCGAATTGAATATTCAAATGTGAATTATGCGAGAAAAGAAAGATATATAAATAACAATTGGGTTCTTATTGCTATCGTTAATCGATTCTAATCGATAACTCAAAGTCTCTAGCAATTATAGACTCTGAGTTTGACCTGATCATACAGATTGAAGGATATGACTAAATCCCCTTTTATAAATGTTTAAAAACGGCTTAACAAGTCTAATTTTGTGTCTGAGATAATTTAAAACTGCTTAACAAGTCTAATTATGTATCTGAGTTAATTTAAAAAGTAAGACATTATTGGCATTGAGCTACCCGTTAATTAAATACTGAAAAAATTGGAAAATCATACATTAAATATATTCTTCAATTATCTTTATTTCAGATATTATTTAAAAAATGAGTCAAAAATTTGTTAAGTGATTCTCAAGTTGCCGTTCACGTAATTCTCACGTTTGTTTAACATTCATAATTAATAAATATTTGTATATCCCCGTGTTTTTTTCTTTTTTGGTTTTTAGCAAATTGAAAACGAATTACAAGCGCAGCCTTAAAGATAAGCCACAAGCACAAACAGAACGCGTGGTTTGCAAAACAAATATGGGCGTGTCTGTGGGCGTTTTAACAAATGTTGTGTTTTGGCATTGTGCTGCAGCACAGTGACCAGAAGACAACACAACACCAAGGGAAGGAAGTCGGGGAGTCAATTTGAAAAATCGATTAAATTCGAATAAATGTTGAAGGATGAGGGGGTTAGGCAGATTTAAAAACTCATAACAACCTGGCAACACCTCCTTTCGGCCGCCGAACACACACACACACATTCACAAATATATGCCAGAGGTGTGCAAAACCATGTGTGGGGTACAGCCTGGTTGGCCAGTACCATCGGCACCACCTCTCTACCTGTACTTGTACTGCAGTCCAACTACAAAAAAAAAAAAACAAAAAAAAAACAGAATACGCCTCAGCCGCTGGCAATTGTTCGAATGAGAAATATTGTTTATATTTGTTTTGGTAAATTTATGGCCAGAACGTTGGGGCACTGGGTCCACTACAAGCATATACAGAAGCGGTCAAAATAATAGTGGTGAAACTATGACCAAAAATAACTTAAGGAGATTTTTTATAAATTATTGAAAATATTTTTTGACATAAGCATTCTTTACCGAAGTTAAGTAAACTGAAATAGTTAGGATAGTTTTAAAATATTAAGAAGAATATTTTAAGTCAGTGAAAAAAAAAATAATAGTGTAATAAAATTAATTATTTCCCTAAATGCATTTTCCAGCTGTTCAACTAGATTCAAATTAATTTTTTCACCTCGAAATACCTAATTTCGAGATCTTTACTTTTTGAGTATAAGTTAACATATTTATTTGATATAGTTCTACAAATATTTACAAGAAAATAAATACAAATAATAATAAATAGTTTGAATAGTAATAAAATATTATGAAGAAATATTAAAGTCTGTCAAAAAGGAATAAGTAAACTATAAAAAAGAGTTCCCGAGGAATAAATGATCCCAGCACTAAACGCAAGTAGGTAAATTGAGATGATTTAATCCAAGCTATTAATAATAATTCGAACTACGAATATGTTTCTGACAGCATTAATTTAATATCATATTAAAAGTGTGCCATGCATAAATATAAGTTTCAGAATACATATTTATTTATATTCGATATACGATTTGGGTTGTATATTATTTGAAGCAGTACCATTATTATTCTGACCGCAGTTGTACATGCATATTCACATATTGACAAATTTACTGCAGCTTCCTCTGTGTCTGAGTGTTTGTGTGTGTGTGTGTGTGTGTTCAGGACATTCGTGTTTCAGTAGCTGGCGCTAGTACACAGAACGGTGGCAGTGCGGACGACAGAAACATGAGTTCGCCAAAAGCGAAACCTAATCAATATACACTCAAATTAAAGACCCAAAGGCACTTGCAACAAGCTGTCGTCGTCGTCGTTGCGACTCGTTGAGTGGGGTCGCGTTATGTGTGCTTGGCGGTGTTGATTGCTTTGCATAGTTAAAAACAAATATAAATATACACAGACACACACACATTAATACAGAGAGTCGCATTAATAACTACAGTATGTGATTTGGATTGTGTGTGGAAATCTTGCATATCCAATCAGAATTGCATTCCATTAAACGTGACAAGTTGCTTGTCCAAATAAAGCGCGTCCAAGATCCGTTCAAAATCGAATACGAGGATGCGCTGGGTGTATCAAAAAGGATCGTGTTCAATAAAATACAAACGCCGTCGATCGTCGTCGTCTTCGTCGTCGTCTCCACAACGATTGTAATCAGTTTTGTGCCCTAACAATGGCCAGAATGCGGAGCCAGTCAATCATGAATCCATCTTCGTCACTGCTTGGATACGATTGTGATTGTGATGGTGGCCTGAATAATGCTGGAATTGCTGGAGCTGCCTGGCAGTAAGTTAGTCAGTGACTTCTTGGTGGTTAACATGGCGCCTGAGTTTGTCGTTTTGGGAATTGGTATCATCAGATCATCAGTATCAGATGATCATCAATGACTTTGACGCTGATGCTGATGCGCTCAAGCCATTGTCATTGTTTTTTTTTTTTTTTGTTGTTTGTTCTTCCTTCTTTCGTTTGTTGGCGGTGTCTGCAAATGCACGTCATTCCATGCCACATGAAATGTCACTCAAGCCGCGCGGGTAGCAAGGTGAAAGGGTAAGTCAGTCATCCATCCATCCATCCATCCATCCATCCATCCAGATCTCACTGTTCAGCCTGCAGTTCGCTAAAACAATTCAATTGGAGTAGCGAATAAATCACGCTGAACGACGAAAGTTGATCGTGAAGCGTCGCCACAGCTTAGTCTTTAATGCCCTGTAGCCGAACGTTCGCAGTGGGTTAATCAGGCTACGACAGGAATGTCACATATTAAATATATATCAAATGGATTTTTATAAAAAGTCAGAATTGCTTATACACTACGACTGCCTAGAACACTCTGAAAGCGTATTCGGTGGGCGAGGCAATATTCCATCTTTTTGGTTTAGTCTTATTTGAGCTGCAGGAAATGACTGCCGTTTGCCAGTTGAGCCTTTTATTCTGTTTACGATTTTCGTAGTTATCTGGGAAGTATTTCGAATGTCGCTAATTTGACGACTGCACGATTGCATCGAGAGTCGCCTTGGAGCGCATTGGGTGAGGTGAACTGCACCGAACTGAACAGAACCCAACTGAACTGAACTGAGCTGCTGGTCCTTGGCACCGAGCTCCCGCCGATGCATTTACAGATAAGCTCAATTTCGTTTTTGCTGACACTTAAGCGGCGGGGCCCACAGACAACGAACCGGGCATCGGTTTTGCGGATCGTCGGATCATCAGTTCCTTGGATTGGGCCGAGTTGGGCTGGGTTCGGATTGGTGCGGCGGCGGTTGCGGGGGTGTCGTCTATACTGTTGTTGCACGTTTATTTTTTTATTTAATTTTTTTTTTTTTTTTTTGGTTTTTTCCTTCTTTTTTTTTCGGTGGGCATCGAAATGAAAATTCCTGCCCAAAGTCACGGAGGCAAAGTTTTTGGTTCCATTCGTATTTCTTTAGACTTGCGACGGTTTTTTTTTTTGTTTTTTGCCTTCACAACTTTTTCAGGCAGCTTGCAACGTGACAAAATCCAAAACTGTATGACTGACTGATTTATATATATTCTTATGTCGTTAGTAACTCTTAGAAATAGTCGTGGATGTGTTCAAAAAATATATATTTCTTAGTTCAGCTTGTTTGTTCAGTCAAGTGTATTTTAAACGTGATTATTCAAATATTATTTATTAGAATTCATCATTATTTTATTTATCCATTTTTTATTTCATTAAAAGTTTATTCCTCTAATGGGAAATTCTATTTTTGTTTTTACCTATTTTATATAACAAGAAATTTCTCATTATTTTTAAAAACATTTTTAAGATGCACATTCATTTTTAAATTTGTTGTGCTTTAATAACTCCGTTTCTAGTTTGTTCATATACATTATCAGATCTAGAATTGTTAAAGGGTATTTACAAAATCTGCGAACCGAAAGGAATCGAGCACTTTACCACTTTCGTGTCGGGCTTAAGGCATGCACAGGTAATTGTGAATGACAATAATTGTGAAGACATTCAGTTGGGCCTGGTCGGAGTGATTCTGTGGACGTCCCCCAGTGACCGGCCACCATTCTGCGGAACGTGCAAAACGTTGGCGCCAACAGCGCCACCCAATATAAAAAAAAAAACAGCAAACAAGCAAAACAAAAACAACAAAACCACAAAAAAACGCAGACGAATTTTTGTCAATTTGAAGACAGGACTCAGGCCTGAGTTGCGATCTTGAGGAACATTCCCCGAATGGCAGAAAACAGCTGCCTGACAACCAGGCTTGTTGGCAGTGGGCAGTTCTGAGTGGTGCTGCCACGCCCCGTATTTAATAACTTTCGCCCTAATTCATGTTTGCTGTCAGTGCATCGATTTTTCATAATTAAAAGTGAATTGAAAACGGCGCACAACTTGTAGGAGGCGCATCTCCGGCGTCTTTGAAATTGATTTTGTGGCCGCAGCCTCAGCTTGAACTGCTGCTACTTACAACTGCCGCCGACCACGTTTGAGGTGGTGCCATAATAAATGGTTAGGTGGATCGATAGAACTTGTTCAACAGCATGCGAGTCCCAATGCGGCCCCAAAAAAGCTATTCCAATCGCAGCGCACGTATCTAGGGTCTGGATCGTGTTAGATATCCATTAATCAAATCACCAAGTTCAAGCAAAGTTAAACTATGATTTCTGCTTGAGATTGCTTGCATCAATATTTGAGCGGACTTCAAGGAGACTTGCCTTAATTGACTACTCTAACCATGATGGTTAAATGGAAGCGATAGTTGCACAATTACTTAACATGACTCGCAATCATTCAACGTGATTTGTGTGCTGTGAAAAACAGCAGTCCGATTTACAAAAATAAAATAAGTTATGCTTACAAACAATAATGAAGTTGTCTTATATATGATATAGTAAGTCGATCGGTTATAACTATTCAACAATAAACTGGACCTCATTCAAGTTATCGAAAAAAAATACTCATTGAAAGTGACAATTATTATTAGTAGAAGAGGAACTAATGACTTGGATCAACGCTACGTCAATGATTCCCAACAGGAATTTTTACGCTTATTTGACAATGATTCTAGGAAAATAAAACAATAGCTTAAGTTAAGTTATGGACCTGTTTTGAACAGACTGAAAATCCCATAAGAAAACAATGAATAACTCATAGATAGAGTGGACAAAAATATTAAAAATATATAATTATAATTCAATTATAATTATATATATGAAATTCATATTTTCGACTCTCGCAGTCCTAACAAATAATCTTGTAAAAAAAAGAAATGATAACTCTGAACAATCAAGAACTATAGCTAACTTATTAAGGAACAGCCACAGCACATCCAAGATATAATAATTATTGTATATTCCTTAGACAATTAAATCACTTTTCATATCTCTGCATATTCCCCGAAGCAAAATCATGTAGCGTTGTGAGTTATAATTAAAATACTCTATTAAAAGTGGATTAAGTTAATATGGAAAAAGTACTGATGACCTGGTTGTTTGAGCAATTATATCACATTCGATGACTTAATGCTTTCCCCGAAGGGAAATCCTCTTGCATGTCAACTGACCATAATTTTAACAACTCTTGATGACAAGCCGGGCAAATCCGAACTCCCAACTAAATAAGTAAGTCATATATCCGCAGGGAGCTCAATAAACAGAGACAGAGAGAGAGAGGGAGAGAGAGAGGGAGAGAGAGAGAGAGAGAGAGAGAGAGAGAGAGAGAGGGAGAGCTAGAGGGTGAGGGGGAAACGTACTTCTTGAAGAGTTTACGCAGCAGGCGGCGCTATTTGAACAATATATCTGTATATATGTATCATGTCTGTAGATGTTTTCAAGGGAATATTTTTGGTGACATTTATGTGCCGCTGACGTCGGCCAGTGGCGGTAGCGACAGCACAGAGCTCTAATTAAATTTAATAGCTACGGCAAAGGGCATAAAATTGAGTCAAGCCACCAACGAGGCGGGCCGACGGCAAAAGAAGATTTGAAGACGTCAAGATTGGGGTCGTAAACACATTTTGATTTGATTTCTGGAAAGGATTCACTCATTTCACAGCCAAAGCAGTCGTTATCGCTGCTGCTGCTTTAGCTGCTTCTGCTGGTTCTGCTGCTTTGTCGGATGCGCTGATTGAATTGTCACCTTCATTTAATGGCAGACTAGAGCAACGCACAAGTTCTATTCGTTTTGATGTCTACTCCTCGCCAAGACACTCGGTTGAAGGCGCCAACGTTGCCAGTGACATTTTATTTAATTTTGTTTTTTTTGCTTTTGGGTTGTTTTATTATTATAATACGCGGCGGTTGCTGCTGCCAAAGGTGTCAGACGTTTTATTGCTGTTCTTGACGACCTGTTGAAAAGTTCATGGTCACTTCTACAATTCTGCCTTTGAGATTATGGCGCTGTCACAAGACACTGGGAGGGCAACCAAGGCGGCATCATTCATCAAAAGACGCCTGTTTGAAATTACTTTCACCCTTCCTAAAAGTGAATAGCCTATAAATGAAACAGGTAGAATTGACTAGGAGTAGTTGGATTAAACAGTTGTCGGGTCGTTCATAATTAAATAGCTCATGGATTTCAAGGGTTTTGCATCAAACATTAGAGTTTCCACAAGAATCTTTGCAGCTAAACTCTTTAATTAAAATGTTTCTAACAGTTATCTTATCTTAAGTGAAATCTTGTTTAACAATTGGGCTCGCTGTTGTATGTAAATAGCTTCATTTACATGTGCCTTAAAAAAGGCTAATTAAAACCGCTTGTTTAGATGCTTTTTGTGTATATTGCTTCTTTTTTTGTGATAATACAAATTTAATATATAAGCTTGAAGTTACGAAAAACAACAAATCATCCTTGATGAAACATAAGCCACAACTTTAGTATGGAAAAATGTTTTAAGTAGCATGTTTTGAAGTTATACTCAACACGAGCATAGCCAGCATGTTTAAAATGTTGCAACATTTACCTGTACATTTGTACATAGTTATCGTATATACATACACATATGTATGAATGTGTGTATGTGAATAGTGAAGAGAGTTGAAGGTGAAATACTGACCACATTTTTTGCCCAGTCATTGTCCATATGCAGCGAAAATATTTTTAATTTGAATAAGTAATTCAAACAACAGTCAAAATCAAACAAAAAAAAAAGAAAAAAGAAAGAGAAAAAAATATAGAAGGAAAAACAAGTCAAAACAAATGTGAAACAAGGAAAATTCAATTTACTCGCATGTCAAGCCGAATTGCCGGCTAGGTCAAACACGTTGATGGATCGATGCATGGCTGCCTGGAATGAAAGGGACGCACAACAACAACAACAACAACAACCAAAACAACCAAAACAACAACATCAGCTACAAGCTCAAATGGCAAAATGTTGCATGCTTGTACAATTGGGCGGTTCAAACGACCCCACCTATGTATGTATAGATATATAAATATATATATATGCCTGGTCAGCAAAAGTATATTAAACGACGGCAAACAATAGTCAAACCTGCGCTTCATTGCACACACACCACGAGAGGGAAAGAGAGATCTCGAATATTTACATATATGAATTGAAAAATAACAGAAAAAGGCATATTTGAATTGCTAAAGGTAAAAGTTTTTAATTAATACAAATACATGTAACATTTTATAAGCCGCTACAGCTGACTATTAGCAGGGTACAGCAGTTTGTATCTACATATAAACATGTATACAAATATATATATATGTGTATAGATATGTGCAACTGTGCATCAATCGTTGCTGCAGCAGTTAGTTGAATCTATTCGAAGCACTCCACTTGGCCAGGCTGAGAGTGCAACTGAATCTATTTGTCTGTTAGTGTGAATGTTGGCTAGGCTCGCTGTTAGCTGATTGCTGATTGTCGCCATAAATAAATGTGGAAACTTAATTAAACTTGGAATGTAAGCAACAACAACAACAACAACAACAAAAACACTTCTAACTGCAGCGACGACATGCAACTAAATAAATTACTAATAACTTGAATGCCAAGAGCTAAAATAATGACACATGCACATATTTGGACACATCGATAAATGAAACTTCGAGTGCAATTGAATAATTGAAACTCCTAAACTGGTCAAGTTCAGTGAATTAATGACTTATTCGTATCAGAATTTTGTTATCATAGGAAAACTCTTTAGTATTTATAACTATATAGTTATTGCTGGTGTCGAAAGCCTGGAACTGAGATAAACTCGTGATTATAAATTATTCATTTATTTAATGTAGAAAATATATAAAAAATGTTGCTATAACTTTAATTTAAACTTAGTAAAGCTTAAAGAAAATATTGAACTAAAAATTAAAAATAAAATAAAATAAGTAAAAATATAATTATAACTCATAATAAATGTCTGACCAAAATGTATTATTTTTAAAACAAAAAAAATCCAAAATTCTCTAGCCTAAATAATTAAAATTTACATAAATAATAATTTAGTAAACAATTGAAGTGTAGCTAATCAAGAAAAAAATGTTATGTGATCTTAAAGATTAGTTATGAAAAAGACAACAAACTTAATTCCTGGTTGTTTACTCTGGTAAACAGCTTATCTTAGATAAATCAGAAATACTATATTATTAAACTGTGGCCAACTCGCTGTTATTAACAACTAAAAATTATTTATGTGATCAATTATGGCAACTCGTTGCTGCCACATGAATTGAATTGAATATGTTTATCGTGGACAAAGTTTGGTTGAGCCAAACCATCGAGTTGAGACATTAGGTTAAGTGACAATTGCGCCCTGATTTATGGCTATTTCCGTCTCGATGCGATTCCAGTGATTCGCGGAATTGCAAGCGCCGCTAATGAGCTGCCTGCCATTCGTTCACACTTGCTGCCCAGGGGCACACGAACAGTGGGGTTGAGGGGCTGGCATTGGAGTGCTGTGGTCTTTATTAATTGATTGCACTTATGACATTCAAGATTTGCATGTATATGTATAGTGTGTGCAGTGCGGAATCCATTATTTCCGGGAACATTGCATTTGTACGGCAATTAGTTCGCATAAGTTGAAGCATTATGCTCGCTTCCACAAACAGCATCGACTCCATCGGAGTTGGACCCATGTTTGCTTGCGGCACGGCATAAATCATCTGACGACGCCCGTGCCGACGCCAAACAGGGGACATCAAACTTATGTATGTATTTATATATGTATGGTTTGGTGTAACCGAAAATTTTCATCTAATTGAGAGACACCGCAGCGACATGAGTGCCCCAAAAAAAAAAAAAAGAAAAAAAATGAAAATGATGCCTCTTTTAGCGAAACAATATCTGTTTATTTTTTTGATTTTGGGGTAAAACTCTAGGAGCGCCCACCCGTACGATAAATTCGTTGGCATTTCTCTGTGTGTTTCGACCCTTCACATTTTGGTTGCCATAGTTCGTTTTTGAGTGGTGTCATATATTAGACAAAAAGAGAACAGCTCAGTTCATAATTCTTGTGTAAGCAAATTTATGACCATTTAATATGACATTTATTTACAACAATAAGTTACGGCGAAAATTGCGCCGCTCAACTGTCAAATTCATCAACTAAATTTTCAAAATATTTGTAATGCCACCAAATATTGTAGCTATGCACAAAGTATATAACTCGGTTAAACATGTGTTTTTCGCTTGTATTACCGGCAACATTAGCAAAAGAGAGAGAAAACTATTACTTTTTTTTTGTTTTTGTTGAAAAGAGCATTGCTTAAAATCATTTTGATGAGAGTACAAAATATAAACATGTGTTCTGTCAAACGCTTGTTTTGCAGTTGTCTGTCCAAAATGGAAATTGCATGTAAAGCTCATGGTACAAATGTACAAAACATAAATAGATATTTATACATATATATATATATATATATATATATATATATATATATAAATATGATAAATATATGTATAGTATTTTCGCGGCATCCTGGTCAAGTGGAGCAGATATAATCTAGTTATACTCTTTTATGGGTTATTATAATTTTTCGTGAAGTTTGTTACACACTTAAGGAAACGTCTTTGAATCCAAAAAGTATATATATTCTTGATCAGCATCACTAAAAGAGTTGTTTCTTGTCTCTACGAAACCCAGTTTCTCAAGCATCTGTATAAAACTTGTTGCGTATTTTTGATAAGATATCTGAACCAATCCTGCTTAGTAAGCAAATATAAAGTTTCTCAAATTTAAATTAAAAATCATTAAGATCGAACTACTATATCATATACAGCTATCGTATGATAAGTTCTTCTGCGAAAAACTTTTTTATTTAATTGGATATCTGAGCCAAATGTACAAATTTCACATGTTTCTCACATTTGAGTAAACATTTCTCGACATCGGCTAACTTTATGAACAATAGATCAAAAGATAAGTTCTTCTACGAACAAAATTATTTACTAAGACATCAAAACAAAATTCCAAACATTTTGCCATAAAAAGATCAATGAACATTGCGCTGCTCTATAATATTTTATATGCATTTAATCTTCGGCGTCATTTTCTTATTTTCTTGTTATTTTTATAGTAGTCGCATACACCTTGTCCCCTTCTCTGTTTTGCTCTAATGTTGTCGCCCACAAGCAGGGGCGAGGCGGGGTGGCAGAGAAACGCCCACTTGCCAACATGCACTACAAGTGCTAAAAATTCAGAAAAACATATTTCACAATTAATTGTCAGAGGAACTGGGCCGTGCCAAGCTTTGTGCTCGTACTACACATAAGCAACTGTCATTATAAACACACAACAACAACAATGATTTTTTTTCTCGCATTTTTAAATGTTGTTCGACATGGCAAAAAACAACGCGCTGCTGCTTAATTTGTCGTAATTAATGCTTATGAATAGTTTGCACTTGTCTTTAATTTGTTCGAGCCAATGAATTCGTTATACTTGTACACTCAACTAAAACAGCAAGTAGCTAGTAGTAATGGGGTTAACACTAACCTGCAGTTTAACCAGTTCGGGATTATCGTTAGCCAGCTTTGCAAGCTCTTGGTAATTAGCCTTGGCCATCGAGACAATCCATTCCTTTGCCTTGGGATGCGAAAGTGTCACCTCGGTTGTATCCTTCTCCTCAATTAATTGCTGAAAGACACCAAAAAAGCATGAGGCATAAATTAATTATACATGTTGCTGCCACTTCATTTACAAAAACGCGTGGGCGGGTGTGAAATGGTACCAAACAAAAAAAAAAAACAAAAACAATATAAAGAAATATATATATAAAACAACGGGTATAAAACATAGAAAGCCCATTGAAAGCATTAACGGCAAACATACGCGCGTCTTAGAATACAACACACACTCCCACACACACACACATGCACACACACATGTGTGTGCCGCAATCTTTGTGGCAGCGTATAGATTATAGAGAGGGTTGGGATTGGGGGTTGGGTGACTGAAAAAGCTGGCATAATTATGGCCAACGCATTTCGGCGGCGCCATCGCCATGTTCTTTCCATAATTATGAAGGTAATAATTTTTATTTATTAGGCGCGTGCTTTAGGCAGATTCTATGAGTGTGTGTGTGTGTGTTGTTGTTGTTGTGTGCGCCGTGTTTTAGAAATAGAGCTCGAGAGCACTCGCGGCGAAAGTTGCTTTCCTTCCTTTCTTGCCTTGCCTTTCTGTGCTGCAGCTTCATTTTTTGTTTTTGGTGATTTACACATTTTTCACTGGTTGGGGGAGGGCTGCCCTGGAATGGGCACGCATTCCTACTGATAATGAGCACTCTAATGAGCGAGGGGCCCAAATACACACTCGCACACTCGCACACACACGCACACACATGTGGCGGAATAACAATAGCTGGCAGCATGCGTGCCTTATATTTACGAGCGCCGAAAAACATTTTCGGCAACTAATTATCCATTCGCGTAATGTTCGCGATGCTAACAAGCAGCAGCAGCAGCAGTGGCAGCAGCGGCAGAAGCATAAAAAGGAGTCGTCATTTGTTTACCTGTAACTGTAACTGTAGCACACCCACCACCCACTCAAAAAAAAAAAAAAAAAGAAGACACAAAGTTTGTCTCCCTTTGCTTTTCATAATGCGTACACTCCAAAAAAATAGACACTAAATTTCAGAAAAGTAATTTCATGGGTTCCTAAAAACCAGGATTTGTTTTCTCAGGGCGTATTTTTTATAAGGTTTGTATAATCGAGTGTGTTGTGTTCTCTGTGTGTGTAGTCATAGTCTTCTTGGTTGTTACTCATATTGTTATTAAACATTAGTATTTGAAGATCCTTCGTTTCCGGTTAACAGTCGAGGTAGCATATTTTATAAGAATTTTTTGAAATTCAGAAAGAATTTTTCTGAAAATCATTCTTTGCATTTCTACTCTTTAAAATTGCATTTCTTTACAACAGAAAATATTTCTAAATAAAAACTTTAACTATTTCCTTTTATTGTCTAATTTGTCTAATATCTAAAATATATTTCTAAAAGCAAGAAAAATGATCTAAATTCTTAGGCCGATTATTTTTGTGAGTGTACGCACGGCATTTAGCCGCAGGATGCAACATTGCCAACCCCCACATCTCCACCCCCTTTATATATATTTACACGCCACTTGACTTTGCGAGTGCTCACGTTTTTCCAATTACTCGGCTGTGCTCGAACGCACCCGGCATAATCCGTGTTATGTTCAGGTAGACGACGACGACGATGACGACGACGCCGATGAGGACCAGAACGACGATGAAGTCGAACGGCAACATTGCCGCCATTTGCAAAATGCCGAATGTTGGCGAATGTTGAAGGCCGATTGCCGATTTCCGCATTTGCCGAATCGCCGACCAGCTGAAAGGCGAAGCGGGAATGGGGGTGTTTGCAGTTGGGGGGCAGTGGGTGCAAAACTGATGAAACAGCAGCTTGAACAGGACAAACATTGGCAAAGTAAGCGCTCCGGGCAAAGTGGCCATGTCAATGCTAAACAAAAGAACCAACCGTACGACGCACCATACCCGCCCCCAAAAGAAGACTCCACCCAATGGGGTACACATATATATATATACATCTGTGTGTGTGTGTGTATTCCTTTTTACGGCAGGCATAATAAAAAGGCAGCGACTGCTGCTCGTTGGCTGCCTCATGTCTATGCCCCCAAACCCATTCGCAATCGCTTGTTTGTTGGCTGGCTTTCTTATGTCCCAGTGTATATGTTGTTGTTCTTGTCCCTTTATGCTAGGGAGATATTATATCACACGGCTAGCCGTTGTCCAGAGCACCAAAAACCCGACCACATCAGACTCCCCACACCGACCCCGACGACCCCAAGCTCTTGAACCGACCGTTGTCCTGCGCTGTGTTTTTGCGTTTGTGGCACCCGAAACTTACCTTTGGCTCCCTTTTACGTGAAAAACGGATGAAGCCACAAAATGGTCATGTTTGCCATTGCCGTATTCTGTGTACGCTGTTGCCATTGTCCGTCCACTCGGATCACAGTTGCCAATACGGTGCCTGGAGTTGGAGGAGGCGGCAACGTCGTCGTTGTTGTCCTCGTCCTCGTCCTCGTCCGTTGTTGCTGTTGTAAATTTAACCGCTTCGGGACACACTGCGTTGTTGTTTAACAGCAATAACAACTTTTGGTTTGTTTTCCTTACATTTTTAATTGGGTCCTTTGTGGTCGCCTGGCCGTGATGGGAATAGCTTTGCCTAACTAATTTCTATTGCTGCTTATTGGCTATGTTAACATGTTTCAACCAACTTGTTTTTATCCCCAAAAAAAGGGTTCACTCTCCTTCTCCCTCTTTTGGCTACCCGTTCCGCCCCGAGCCCGCCCTTAATATGCATATTGGGACACTCTGGCACTGGCCACCAAAGTACCTTGTGGGTTAATAAAAATATATGTGGCTTGTTTGATGCTGCACTACGGGCTTTTCATTTCATTTTGGCTTAAAGCATACGCTCAGCACAACCCTTTAAAATTAACGCTAGTGTTTCTGAGGCAGCAACTATTCTGCGAACACTTCAAAGCCCTTAGTAAAATAACCCTTTTATGTAAAGCAGTGCTGGGTTTTCTACATTTTGAACTGTCATTAATTTGTCAAAAGCGAACCGATTTCCAAGAGCAATAAAGTTTTAATAATGGTTTGCCATATAACACATACTATATAAAAATTACAATGCTTGATTACTGGTTGGAAATCTTATGCAATTTCTATGATAAAAATGGTGGTCGTTAACGGTTCCATATTTTAACTGCCATCACTTGATTAAATCTGAGCCTATTTTTAATTATTTTTATTACTCAATCTAAGTCATTATCAGTTTAGGTTTGAAAAGAGTTAGTTTTCTTTTTTACTATCTAGATTGATAACCAGACTAATCCTTTCATGCCCAATAAGTACAATATGTTGAACAAACGTGGCCAAAGTCTTTTGGTATTTTCGTAGGTTCTCAGCTAAAGTTAAGCATATGAAAAATGGGCAGATGCAGAGCTACTACATCGATTTGAGCTCATCGTTGGTTAGAAAATGCAAACCAATCCCTTCATACAGTGGGTGCTGACTAAATGCCAACTCATGAAGCTAATTAAAAACGCTCGAAACGAATTTAATTGATCAGCTAGCGGGCTGAGATCAGCCCGAAGCGATTACAGTTGCGGCGCCAAAATTTCACGGTCTCACATACAAATTGATGGATCTATGACGAAGAAGAAGAAGAAGACGAAGAAGAGCTGGTATCCCATTTTCGAAAAACTCTTTCGTGAATGATTTGGCACTTTCCATTCGACTTTTGGGATGATTAATAATATTTTTGTTATTAAACAAAATCCGTCAAGTAATTCGTTGGGTCTGTGATAAGTAAAGATTGTTGGCGCCGTCTATGTTTGCTTCTTTGTCTTCTTGCTTCTCATCTCATTTTAGATGTTGACTTGTTGGCTTGTTAGCGAACAGATATGTTAACAATATTTACAGTTTTACAGCTTCAGTAATGATGGGCATGAATGTAACCTGTCTGGCTGAACATTTATCCTGGTCAACTTTCAAAATTGGTAATAGTAAATAGTAAACATGTTTAAGAATTAAAACGATTTTCATTAAATCGAGCTACTCTTAACATAGAACTAAACACAAGGAATATATTTTCCGTTTATTTGCAGCTAGATGCGTTGAAATATTTGTTGCATGTAATTGGGAAACATAAATCCGGAAACATGAAAAACGTGAGAAACTTAACATAAACTCTGCGAGTTTTAGTCGCTGCAATACGCTTCGATATATGTAAACATTAATTTAACATGCATATAAGTGGAGAAGAAGAGAATTCTGTCGGCACAAATAGACACTTAAGTCTTTTTTTTCGATCCTTGCGCGTTTCTAGTGAGGTTTTTATAGCGCTTGACATGCCGTTGACAATTTCGAGTTCCGACTTTGACATACATCCAACTGCTGCGCCTGTCGCCCTGCTGCCTGAGTAAAATGCGAGTCTGCTGCATGTTTGTACGGAACCCACACAGATATATTTCCTGCGATGATTTATGCAGTCTGGCGACAATTGATGCCCCGATGCCCAAAAACCCCAAATTCGTTGATTGACAGCTCGGAGTGGATGACAGTTGTTTGTCAATTCATGGGCATTGGTAATTGCCGGCGTCTTTAGCTTCGAGACACTTCTCTCGTTACGCTTGACAAATTTTGAACATGTTGTCGCCCTTTATTGTCGGCTAGATGGATGGATTGTGTATCCACATCTATGTGGAATACATATGCCTGCATGCATTTCAAATACTCAAATGTACTTGATATACTTAATGGAAGCTACCCGAGAATATCACTCAGGTGTCTTTCGGACGGACTCTGAAACTAGCTCACATCGGTTGCATCTAAATAAAATATTGTTGTCAGAGACGTTAGACAACATAGCGGCCATCTAAGTCTGTCTTATCTATTATCTGTTTTGAATTTGAAAACTTGACCGATTATTCATTTATGATAGACACATACAATAAACTGTTCCTATGGTGTCTATATGATATAGTATTCTGATTTTAGTAGTAGCTAGTGGCGATCCGAAGAATTCAAAATTGTGAAACTTGTTAACATCGAAACAGACAGATAGAAGAACATGGTTATATTGACTTGGCTGTTGATGCTCATCTAAAATATGTATTCCTCAATGCGCTGCTTATTGGTGTTGATTAAAACCAAACTAATCATTCCATTTATTTTTAGGCGTCAATCAAATTGCTTATTGGCGCAAAACTGACAAAAATTAACTAATAAACGTTCTTCAATTTTTATTTACACATTACGCTCTAATTACTTGATAATGTTGAGCAAAAATATGAGCTTTATATCGCCGCCAAAGTTCTTGCAACAAGCGCATTAAATGTTGCAACAAAATGACATGTATGAATACATACAAGATACTTTTTTTTATTTTATTTTTTATTTACTACTTATTGCCAAGAGAAAAAAGAATGAATGACGTTGTTGACAATGGGCCTAATGGCCACATAGACTTGAAAGAGACTTTGCAGCGGGCGCTTTGCTTGTAATTTTATGAATCTTACATTTTATTGTCCACGGAATAAAATTAATGGATTTATACTAGGCTATAGTGGTTGTCCAATGTGCTGGTGGCAGTTCGTGACGGGGATGTCTTGGCCACGAAGCCAGCAGTTCCACTTCAGTGGGAGCTATATATATATATATATATATATATATATATATAAATATATATATACGTTTAAGTACCCGCTTTGGTGACATGCCACAAAATGCCGCCGCATGTGAGAAAAAATATTAGCTGCAAATTAGACTAAAACTGCTTGTCAAAATTCTACTTTTGCAATAGGAATTCTGGAAATGAATCAAGACAATAGGAAAAGATGCGAACAGACAAGAAAAGATACAAATTTGCAAATACGCAAAAACTGTCCGCATTTTTTATGTTTGTTTGTACAAACAGATTTTAAATGCTTTCCACAGGAAGCGAGGGGGAATAGCTACAAGAGCTAGAGTAGCTGGAAATGCTGGGCAGGCAGCACCGATGCGAGACTGTTGAAGAGACAAGCCAAAACAATCCAACGAGTCAACAATCCAACAAGCAACAAGCAACAAGCTCACCCGCATCTCATGGTGGGGGTCAATGTTAACCGGTTTTCAGGTTTCTATTTTTTTTTTTTTGTCTGGTTTGGTTTGAGTTGCAAGAAAAGCGTTGAAGACATACCTTCTCTGGTTTTTTCTTGGGCGGTGGCGAAATGATTTTTGCCTCTTCCTCGGATGCCATCCGGTTGAATTTGCGTGCCGCCTCCTTCACGCTCATGGGATTCTCGGCCAACTCAGCCTCCGTGCCGGATACCTTATCTGCTGCCGACGAGCTATCCGTGGATGTGGTGGATGAGAAGGAGAAGCGTGGTATGTTCTCCTTGTTGCTGCTCTCGTCCACAGAATTGCCGCGGGACACCGACTTGGCAGCACTCTTGCTAATCTCGCTGTTCTCGCTGCTCTTTTCCACCTCTGGCTTTGTTTGGTTTGATTGCAGCTCGAGGCGAGCGGGATCGAGGCGTTGCATGGCTGCTGTGAACTCGCTGACGCAATCGCGATAGCTATCCACATGATCCTGGTGCACAGCGACGCCAGTGCTAAGAGCAGGCGTTGAAGCTGGCGCTGGCGAGGATTGCTGCACTTCTGGCGGTGCTTTGTAGGGTGGCGGTTGTCTCATTGGTGAGATGCCGCTATCTGTCATGGATACAATTGAACCGGCACCCGGACTGGAGGGTGTCGAGGCATTGCCAGCAGCCTCAACGGCTCTGTCCACAACTTCATCCGATGGACACTCATTGAGATACTTTTTGCGAAGTATCAGATACTTTTGATTGTTTTCGTTTTTAATCGTGGAGAGCAGCGTCACGTATGTCTTGAAACGCTTGCGTGCCTCGGCCTCATCTGTAAATACACAGATCGTTTTAGTTAAAACATTGCACTTAATGTCTGTCTATTTATCTGCAAATGATGTCAACAAGTTGTTCAACTCTGACTCACTTTGGGTGTGCGTAAGAAATTTCTTGAAGTGCTTGACGAGTGCATGGTTTGTCACCTTGCCATCGTTTTGCACCATGTAATTGCGTATCTCCGCAATCGACAGTTGCTTTGTATTATCCACTGCACTCATTTTTACACAATTCACTGTTTATATTGCACGCAAATTAAAATAAAAACACAATGTCTCGCACCAAAAACCCAAAACTAAACAAATAACACAGATGCCAGGGCTGGCGCGTAACCAGAGTCAGCTGCTGCAAAACAAAACCAAAGCGAGTGTCAGCCCTGCTGCTTCGCGGAAAAAAGCTGACTGCTATACGCTGACTGACACAGCTCGAAATAAATAATAAAATGTTTAATTTTAAGCAGGCTAATTTAAATCAAATTTTAATTAATAGGTATACGTTATGTCTTGTAGATGATTCTGAAATACAATAAATGTAAATCGCACACCGAATTTAAAGCATTTTTATGTAGTTATTCAAACAAGCTACATAATTGGCTTGCTAATGTGTTTCAATTGAAAAGCAAAATGGTTTTAAAATATTTTTGGAAAATAAGTAACTTTGATATGTGGATTTGTTTAAAGATAAAGAATAGAAAATCTAATATAAAGAAGAAAAATATCAGTGCAATCCATGATATTTCATTCACTCAGAGTAAAATATAATTTTCACTTCAACAAAATTTAATGAATCGGTTTTGAAGTTTCCATTCAGTGCCAACTTGTACTTTTCATATTTCACTCACATTCAGAGTTTTTTAAAGCGGAAACACATCAGTTGCTTATTCGTATGAGGCCATAAGAAATATTACACTTTTATGTATAGCGAACAATGACAAACAAATTGCTTAAAATTCAATTTGACCGCAACCGATGTATACAAAGATACTGTCAGTGGCCAGATTAAGCACCCAAACAGTTTGTTCTTGTGGGTGGCAGCAACATCCAATCCAAATCGGTGTGGGAATGAAAATGGTAATGGTGCATTGGGCGATATGAGTAAAGTGTTAATTTCATTTTCAATTTGGCAAATGCGATTGCAAAGGGAATTGTTGTCGAAAGGCCATCATTTATCATGTGCACCATGCGAGCAGACTCTTCTCCGGCTCCTGTCTAGGATGGAAGGCAACCATGGCTTAGCCACGTTCAACTCTAGGCCGACTGATTGCCTGATTCTGACAGTGTTTGTACCATCGACTTCGATGAGAGCGAAAGAGAGATGGAACAACATTGGCGTATCTGGATTGGGATACACAGATTGGGATTGTATCTTTCACTTACATTTCAAGTTTCAAATGTCAAGTTGTTGCTATTGTTGTTGCTGGTTGTCTGAAGGCGCCCACCCAGTGGCCCAACAGCATGCCTTGGGTTGACAGGCGAATGCACACATTCATTTGCATTTTGCAATTACCAACTGTATAATTTTGTATGAGAAAACCACATACGTCTTATGCAACATTTGAAGACATAAAGTTAATTTGGCTTTTTGACTGGGCTGACAGTACATAAATTGAAAGTGGATACGTTGTATTGCTCAACTAACAGATACCCTGTAGTCCGTTCTATATTGAGGGGAATATCTTATTAAGAGAGCGTATTGAATAGAGCGTTAAAAGGAGGTGGGAGGCAGGGACTGCATACGGATTGGAAGGAGAGAAAGAGAGAGAGAGAGAGAGTGAGTCAGTGAAAGAAAGAGATAGAAAAAGAGTGGAGTAGATAGAGAGTATATAGCAAAAAGTTGAGAGATGAAAGTAGATAGCAGTGTAGGGAGTAGAAGTCAGAGAGTATATAGTAGATAGAGGGACAAAAGTAGGGAATAGAGAAGAGAATATATATATGAGAAGGTAGAGAGATATTAGTAGATAGAGAAACAGTCAGTAGAGAGTGAAAAACGATGGGAGAATTTAAAGTTAAGAGTAGGGTAGAGAATATAGAGATATGGCAGTAGTAGATACTACTAAGTAGAGAGCAGATAAGCTCAGAGTCGAGACTAAAAGTAGAGAGTTTAGTGGAGCAAGATTCGACAGTAGATAGTAGAGAACTTAGAGAAGAGAATAAGGAGATCAGAGTCAATTATAAGGAGAGACAGCAGATATCACAGAGTAGAGAGTAGAAAGTAGAGAGTAGATAGTAAAGGGTAGATAGGAGTGAGTAGATATTAGAGAGTGGAACGGAAAGAGAGAGAGAGAGAGAGAGAGAGAGAGAGAGAGAGAGATCGGGATCGAGCATTGAGATAGAGCGTGTGACAAAGATAACTAGTAATAAAACTGATAATTTAATTACATACATAATTACTACACATTTTTATGAATGCTGTGTGAAAGAATAGATGAACAACTTGTGGACATGAACAGTGCAATTAAATCGCAATTATTTCGTATTATTATATATTTTATTAATTCAAGGCTTTAGGTGAGGTTAGCAAATCTTAAATCTTTACAGCAAATCCATATGTCCTAAAAGTCTGCAACGACAGGTTAAATTTAAATAAAATTACTTTTTTGCATGCTACAAAAATATCAGTCAGGCTCCATCATAAAGTGTGTAATCTGTGCGAATAGTCAAGTAAATGGAGCAGGTATGTGTTGGCAATCGCACGATATTAGCTGGGTTTCATTTGTAGCCGTGTGATTGAGCCATTGTCACCGATTGTCTTCGAAGCTGGCGCCTGATAAGCGCCGCAAATTAAATTAAATGTGTATTATATAAAATAGTTCGAGGCGTTTTGCGCCACGACTACCAGAGAATTTCGAACGTCTGGCCTGAAAAATCAGCAACAGCAACAGCAACAGCAATAGCAATGGCAATAGCAACTACAGCAATGGAATCCGTCGTGAAGCTGCTCCTGTGAGTGGAGATCGCTCTCTGCACTCCACTGTCTTCGTCTTGGTCTCTGGTCTCTGGTCTCCGGCCGCTGTTGCAGTCTATGGCGTCTATGCCAACTGCTGACAACACAACAGCTCCGATCTTCGATAGCTGCAACGTTTGACTTGTTGTTGCTGTTGCTGCTGCATCAGTATAATTGGCAATTGGGAATGGGCTTATTCACTTTTATGACTGCCTCTTCTTCTTCTCCATCTACTTGGCGTCTGTTGCGGGTCTACGTTGCATAAAGTCTATCTATTTCAGTCACATCGAAGTCGTGGCTGGCTTGTTGTTTTGAATGTTTCCTCTTTTCTTTCCCACTTGTGCAATTTTTTGTTGTTGCTGTGCTTTTTGCTGTTTCCCAATGGTTCCCTGTCGACCCCCGGCGAGTGGCGCCTCGAGTAACATGCGAGTCGATCGACCAAGAAGACTATTTCCCGTGACCATTCTGTAGATCGGTCCAGCTGTCACAGCGTTTCTCTCTTGAGATTTATTGTGCCCAGAGACTGTGTGGATCACAAAGTCAAAGAGTGTTGTGACTTGTCATACGCCTCAATCTCTCTAGCACTCCCCGTATATACATAAATGTGTGTGTGTGTGTGTGTGTGTGTGTATGTCCAGATGTCCGGTTTTCCACACACAGACACACACTCAGACCTAGTGCAACCTTTTAAGCACTTCGAGCCATTATTATCGAACCATTACCAAATGAGCAGTGCGCATTATAAATGAGCACATAAAACATAAACGTTGTCGCTGCCGTCCGCTGAGCTCTCCAGAGCCGATTACTGCAATTTAACACCCCCGCTCCGCACCGACGAACTCAATGCACTCGCACTCATTGTCATCCCCCCGCTACGCACACACACACACACACACACACACACACATCAATGTCGTCCTTCATCGTCCTCATCGCCATCATATGCTGCTATTTCCGACTCCGTCCGGGAACCCATTCAGATGCCGGCTGCGGTCAAACGCTTTAACTCGCACCGGGATTTTGGCTCGTTTCGCTCGGCTTAGCTTCAGCTCCCAAGTGGGATTATGTCACTTTTCACTGACATTTGCATTTTGATTGACAAACTCATTTGGCAATCCTTGAGCTGTGTAGCTGCTCCCGTTTCCATTCCTGTTCCTGTTCCTGTTCATTTTCTACTCTTTCGGCTCTTCAGCCATTGTTTGCTAAGCGCTTAAGAGTATTTCCCAATTACACCCAAAACATATATATACATTTATATATATATATATTTACAGTTGCCACTGATTAATGCGCAATGTTTTCAGTTGGATTGAAAACTATAATGTTGTCAGCTTATTAAATTGTCTACGGCAAAAGGGTCTGTCAGAATGTGTCAGGTGCACATGTGCATTTGGAATGTGGCAAGAATTCTGGCAGGCGCTTAAATATAAATCTTTATATAGAACATTTTATTTTCGATGTGCATCTATTTAGGTAAATATATTTCATTTGATTAACTGAGTGGATCTGATAATAAACACGGAACAAAAATTATAGTGAAGAATGCGCTATTAAATTAAGATTAAAATTCTTAATTTTAAATTTTCTTTCGGAAATGAAAAATTCTTTAATTAAAATTCACAGTTTTATTTCGCATTTTATCTCTTGTTTTACCACTATTTTGACAAGCATTTTATTTAATTATATATTTTGAAGTTTGTTTTGAATTTTTAATGATATTGTTACAAAGTTTTCATTCTTTAACATTAACTTATGTAGCAGTTTGAAGATCTGTTTAAAAATGATACAAATGAATACTTAAATTTTTAAGAAAGCAACTTGAATAAAATACGAAAATAAAACAAGTTAATTATCTTATTTTGTAAGCTCAAAGATCTTAGCTGCTATTGTTCCTTACTTAAAATAAAATAAATAAAATAGAACAAAAATAAAACAAACACATAACACAAAACTCATTACAGAACTGTTAATATAAGTTTAAAGTTATTAATTGAGGCATTTAAATAAAATCGAAATGTGTTTTAATAATGAACAGGTCAAATAATCCGGAAATATTCAGGGGCGTTAAGGATTCATTCCTTGATGTGAATGCATCTTTAATAGTATGCAATTTACTAGATACCCGATAAGAGCTGCGACATAAAGTACACATTTCTGAACTGTATAATGGAAATCAATTATGTAACAGAGAGCGATATGCTTCCCGTTTGACAATTTTTATGTATTCTGACATCCATTAAAGTCGAGGCCTGCTGACAATGACGACAACAACAACAGCAACTGCAACAACAACAACTGCAACAACTGCAACAATGCCAAAACAATGCTTGTATAGTGCGTGTCCTCCCCTCCTCCTCCTCCTCCTGCTCCTCTGCCCTGCGCTGATCTGGTCCTGCTGCCATCGTCCTGCTGGCAGTGAATGTGAATGTCAGCAGCGAGTGTTGTGACAGTTTTCTCGCATGAGTTTCCAAGCGAATAATATTAAATAAAAATACAAATAATTCATTTTTCATGGTGGCACTTTTTTGCTACGATTTTCGATGGGAATGAGAGGTGTGTGTGTGTCTGTCTGTGTGTTTGTGTGTGTTATGTGTGTGTTGGTTGTGCGTTGGGTTTTTGGCTTTTGGGCTACGGGTTTGGAATCATTGCCCGTTACCATTTTGGCAGCTATTTTGAAATTGATATATGCATAAACCGCAGTGACAGATGTTGCAATTAAAACGGCATAAAATGCGCGTCCCTCAAAGCGGCTAATGGCTGAGAGGGGTGCCAGAGGCAGGCAGGCAGGCAGGCAGTCAGCAGCAGTCAGCAGCAGTCAGCCAATATGCAGGAGGCATGAGGCAGGAGGCAAGAGGCAGACGGCAGCATATTATTGAAGGGATGACATTCATGCCGACTCGAGTGGCGCGAAAAGTGAAACGTTGTCGTGTGATTTTGACGCTCGGACAGCTCAATTGTCAAAATAGATTTAAGTGGCGGCAACTGATTTGTAAGTGCAAGTACATGCACCGAAAAAAATAACAATCATTTTTCCTATTACGCTTAAGATTCTATATGCTATTCTCAAGTGTATTTGAGGTCTCCAAGTGATCATGTAATTTGCAGAATCAAGTGCAGTTCTTAGCAAGGCAAAATATAAGTTAAGTTTAAGATTCTAGATTTATTCGAAATTGAACTTATTAATTATGATTTAATTTGCCGAATATTGTTTATAAATAAAGTACAGCTCTTAAAAAGGGCAAGGAAGTCTAAAATACTTGATTTAAGCACAAGAATCTCAGCATTCAAAAATATTTACGCTAAGCGAAGTTTAATTAACTTTGTCGACTAGCCTAGCAGAGGTCGTCATTATTTTTATTTCTTTTCCAATTATTTTTCAAAAATTAATAAGTTAACTGGAAAAAGATTTTCAGTATAAAACGTGAAATTTATTTATGTTTTATAGTTAAATAATCGCAAAGCAGAACTGCCTTGAAGATTATAGTGTAATTTTTAATTAAATTAATCAATACAAATCAATCAATGGTTTCAATGAGAGTTAAAATCAAACTCAACGTTGCCAAAATATATGAAATCAAATATATTAAAAATTGCGTTTGGCATAAATGAAAAACTAATTGATTTTTATTTAGTAATAAAAACTTTCGCAGTTGTGTTTTGTTTTCTTTTTATAACTTTACATGTGCAATATTTGTCAATCAATCATTGTTAAATCTGAAGTCAGAATTAGATCAACATTTCCGTGATTGTAGAGTCAATTTGCCAGTGTTTATTAAATCTGAAGTTGAAGCTGACCAAAACCAATATCGGCGAACTTCTTACACTGCTTTTGCATTGATATTGTGTGTGTTGAATTTTTTGCAGTGTACATATCTATACTCTGTAACTCTGGCACAAGATGCCCACTGAGCACTGAGCAGAGTGTTCTTCTCCACTGTTTTGTTCGCCGAGGGTGGCCAAAATGTGGCGGCCGCAAATGGAAACGCCCCATGTGGTTGGCACTCGTCTGCTCCGTCATGCTGACCCATTGATTGATTGCATTTGACTCAGCCGGACGGCAGATTGAAACAAACAAACACACAAACAAACACACACACAACACACACACACAGCTCGTAAAACGCGCAACAGTGCAAATATTGTACTTAACACTCAGAGGGACACTTTGAAGTGGCCCTTTTTTTCTGTTGGTTTTCGGTTTGGGCTGCGTTTTCATTCCAGTTGCCAGCCCCCTTTTAAATTGAACGTTGACGTTTTTCGCGAATTGTTTTGGTCATTTGCGGGGCTTTAAGTCGGCTGTTGCTCTCATTTCATGGCTGTTGTCTGAGCTGGGTGGTGCTTGCAACTCATATATCTTGCCACCCACTTGGCGAATAGGACACGCCCCGACCTTATGGCGCAATTCCATCATGTATGAGGCACACTTTTTCCGTTTTATAGGTTAATTCGCTTTTATTACATTATCATAAAAAGTAAACAAAAAACACACACACAAACACACACCACACACACACACACACATGCACTAACATGTTGAGCATCACCTCAACGTGGACTCGACCACAAATATATACACACTATATATATATATACATATATATTTATATATATGTGAGTATTCCTCATGGTGTGTGTATTAGTTCCGCTATAAAAAGCAGATCATAAAATTTGATATATATTTTTCGTCTTTGTTTGCTGGAAAAATTCATTTGAGTGCATACATTTTGAAAAATTTTTATAAAACTTTTGAAGCAGCTTTGACATTCGAAAGCTGTAAAGTTCCTCAGAGGGTTCTGCAGAAAGCAGTACCTGCAAAAGAGGTGATAAAACTAGAGTAGAGAATGTTAGTCTTATTATAAATTTCTTTCTTTTCCCTTGTTTTAGCAAATCTTTAAAATGAGCTGTTTTCATTAGCTGTTATTTTACCTGCTGACAATTTGGTTTGTTATAATTAAACTGCTGCTTTACGCAAAATGTGAAACACATTCAACTTTTGCAGCACCTTGGCAAACTCCTGACTGACTTTGTCAGTTAATCGACTTTTGTTCTGGCGTTAGTTGACAAACTTGTAAGATTAGAGGACACTTAACCCAGATAAAGTGAAAAGCACTCAAACTTTGTGAGATTAAATTGGGGAAACTTTCGAGTAGTGCTTAAATTAAAATGACACTTACAGAATGCTAGTTTTGGACAACTGTGATTGAGATGAATATTCTCACTAAAATTTATATTTAGTATTCAAAATTGAATTCTACTTTGGTTTGCTAATAATTAAAGTTTGCCATTAAAACAACACCAGATAAAAAAGTAGTTTCCACAAATGTATTCCCGTTTGTTAAAGGGCAAATAAATTAATCATTAAATAAATATATAAATATACATAAAAATACATTGAAAAACAAAAATTTTTTTTTAGAACAGCGCATGTTTTTTTCATAATGTTTTTATTTTTTTATTTATTTTTATTTTATTTATTATTTAAATAGAAAATACACGTATTATGTATTAAAAATTATGTTAACTTTTCAGCTACGTTAATAATAGGAACGAAGTTAAGTAGGAAAGTAAATTATCATACGAGCACTTCCCACTTATCTCTCGTGGAGCAGCACTTATCTAAAAATATAGGCCAACATATTCGTCTTTTTGTTGTGTTTTTTGCTGCTGTTATTTTGACGTCACGATCGCTCATATTGAATGGGGAATCGGAGTAAAAAGGCACTCGACCGAAAGGTAAACAAACAAACATTTCGACTAGCCAAACAAAACAAATGGGCGTTACCAAAATCGAACACTACCCGTGCCTGTGGGTAGGAAAGCGTGAAAAAAAGAAGTAATTAATGGTCGTATTTCCATTTCGTTTTTTGCTTTCTTTTGTTTGGCTCCAATAGTAATATGCCACTAATAAAACTCGCACCTGTCAATGGAGGCAATGGAAGAACAAAAGTCGAATCGTATGGTTAGCTGTGATTGGTTGTTAGCAGCAGCATTTCCAGTTGCTGTAACTGTGTCTGTTTTCTCCTGGCTTAGGCGGAGAAGCTAAACGAAGAGAGCACAAGCGCATGTGTGTGTATGTGTGTGTGTGTGTGTGCGTTGGAACGATATACCACCACCAGTAGCACTGCTCGGAGGGCGTAGACATCGCACACACTTCCACACTTCCAGCAATTGTCGTCGCAATCAGGCATTTCCATTCTAGTTGGAGTGCTGCATTAAGAATAGCGTCGTCTCGCTCGCGCTCTCTGCAGTCGCCCAGTGAGTGCAACGGAATGCGAGTCGTTGAGCTGAGCTGAAATGAGCTGAGCAACGGCATTCGTATGAGCTCTCGTGCCGGTTGTGAGTAGCCATCCGCAACCAGTTCGTGTTCGAACGTACATAGGTGAACAACTGGAGCGCACTGCTATCGCTCGCTCCGTCGCTGACTCCGACTCCGGTCTACGTTTCGGTTTTTTGCGTATGCCTTTTGCGTCTTTTCCGTCTTTGCCTTTGCGTGCATCTGTAAGTGAGTCTGTGTGTGTGTGTGTGAGTGTGTGTGCTCGTCTGTCTGTCTGTGCGGATAAGCGTTGCAATTGTTATGGTTATGTTTATGTCGGTATTGTTGTCGTCGTCGCCGTCGTCGTCGCCGTCGCCGTCAGTTGCTGCTGCTACGCTCAATAATCCCAATGTTTATTCTGTTCGCTCGTTCGTTCGTTCGCTCGTTCACTGGTTCGTTCTGTGTGCTGAGTGAGGCTTGAGTTTAGAATTTTGTTTATGCGTGTTGTTACCGTTGTTGTTCTTCTTCTTCTTCGTCTTGTTTTTGTTGTTGTCGCACAACGGTAAACTTGTCACACACATTGGCTAAAATCGGATTGCAAGCCAACAGGACCGGTTCGCTGGCCACAAAACTTAAAGAGCAAAGAATCGCCTCTTAATAATAAGCCGAATTTTGAACTGAACTCAACGGCAGCTGCAGCTGCCTGCATTCGATTTCGAATCGCATTCCGATTCGACAACGCACAAATACAAATCAAAGCTTAATAACAATAACAATTCATTATTAAAATACACACACCCACATATACAAATAAGAAAGAACACCCCATCGAAGCAGTTGCCTCAACTATCGTTCTGCAATGGCCGCCTATACGCAATTTGGATATGGCGCTTTTCCGTCGGCATCACAGGTGGGTGATTCTTTTATCTGCGAATGCTAATTTATATGTAACCTTTACTTTTCAATTAGTTGATGTTTTTAACACAAATGCTGAAAATATGTTAGAAATAAAGAATCTTTATAAAAGCGTTAAACTATATAAATTATAAAGCTAATGCAGAAATAATATCAAAAAATATTTATTTTTGTTTTTTTTTTATTAAAATAACCGATTTTTTATTCGAAATTACATTTAACACTTTTTAATTGGCTCAAGTTAAACATAAAATTTAAACTTAAACTTTCGTGTTATTTGATTGTATTCAAATATTGTTCCATAAAGCTATATTTGCTATATCTGTAAAAGCAGGAAATATTATCGCCTTCAACTTTTCATAAATATAGAATTGAAATGTATGGCGACTTATCTACTTAATAAATGAGCTCTTGGCTTCCTCGAGATCAATGTATTTGGTGGCATTATCATCAGATAGTTAATACATTAATTCATTTTAATGGAAATAATTGTATTTCTATGCTAATGCATTGATGTATGTGTGCTGAACTTATTTTGATTTCTTTGAACAGATTTGTTTTAAATTATGGAATCACTTCAGTCATCAATTCACTTAAAAAACATATTCTTAATCTTCTGCTAAATTTTAGGAGCATTGGTTGTCTGGCCTCCAAGCTCGCTCTTTGATTGAGTGATTTAGATATTTGATTCTAAAACAAATAATTTATTAGAAAAATGTTGACTTGAATTGTGCTTAATGAACAAAAAACAATCAAAATTTTGCTTATATTTAGAAAAACATTTTGTTACCAGTTCATTATTGACTTGAATAGTTAACACCTAATAATACTAATAGTAATGAAAATAATAAAAACGTAAAAAAATTACGTCAATAATACGTCAATAAGCAATAATAAAAACAATAAGAATTGTTTGAAAAACGGCAGTCTTATTTCCCATGCTTTAATCTCGCCCAACCAATTGGGATCGAAAAAAAAGATAACAAGACAACTGAGAAGGGGAGTGGGAGGGGCGAAAGTGGGAGTAGGCGATGCTGGTTGAACACACGCACACACACACACAGACAGACACACACACACACACAGACACAGATCGACTGCGTTGCGGCTGCTGTTGCAGTTAAGCATGTGAAACTGTTGAAAAGTCAATAAAATTCAATTGCAACGATCGTAAATCATAAAACTTATAACCGTAAAGTGACAGCTCGGAGCTGAGCGGAGCAGAGCAGGCTCGGGGAACGCAATGCGTTCAGCGCATGCGCTCACGACGTACGTGAGCAGCCAGTCAATGAAAGCAGCTCGATAAAAGCAGCGAGAAGACGAAGAAGTGAGAAGGAAGAGAAGCGGAGAGAAGAGAGAAGGCAGCAGGCAGCAGCAGCAGGCAGCAGTAGATAGCAGCAGCGGGCAGGCAACAGTTGCGATTCTGCCACACCGATAGTGGAATCAGTGGCGCTGCATGGCTACTGGAGGTCCAACATCAGCGCAGAGCAGATCGACAGACGGACAGGCAGACAGACGGACAGGTAGACAGACGGACAGGTAGACAGACGGACAGATCGAGAGATGACTTAAGAGACTGCGGCAAAAATGTAGAACTCGGCTCCAGAGAACGATGAACGATGGTGATCTACTTTACATTGGACTGGACTGCTGCATTCCCATTCGTGGCTACTGGCGCTTGCAGTTCCACACTATCAAGCTGGTTATCTTGGGGTAGGAGTTGACTCGGTGGTGGTGGCAGGTGGCTGGTGGCAGTGGAGGAGGGCAAGCTCTGCCTCGGCAGAGATGCAACCGTCGAGATTAGATCATTGAGCTCGACCTGCGCTTTTGCTTTTGCGATTCAAAGAAAAATTGGTGGTGCACACATGGTCGGCCAGCCAGGCAAGGCAAGGCAAGGTAAGGTAAGGTAAGGTAAGGTAAGGCAAGGCAAGGCAAGGCCACAGCGCAGATCTTATCAGAAGAAGAACTGCGTCTGCAACTTCAGTCCCAACTCAGAGTTGCAATTGGAATTGGAGTCGCCGAGCTGTGTGTTTTTCACATGGCGCTTCCTGCCTTCTACTTTTGCCACAGCCACAGCCACAACTTGAGCTTCCTTTCTACGCAATTCTTTGCTGGATTCGTTCGTTTCATGAATAATGCAACGGCGGATTCTTGTGGCAGCCGCATAGGAACTCCGTATATGGTGTCGCCTATCAGATCAGTTGTCATAATTCTCATATTGTGTGTGAGAGAGAACCCTGACGCTTCATGGGAACTGTGGAGCTCTGTGGATTGGCTGAGGTCCTTTATGGTTTTCTTCTTTTTTCCTTCGTCTCGTTTCTCGTTTCTCGTTTTTCTTCTCTCTCTCGCGTTTTATATTAATGCTGGTTCCTCGTTCGGTTCAATCAGCAACGTGTATGTTCAATACATATATTTATTTTTCACTAATTAAAAAAGCGCGACAAAAAAAAAATTGAATCAATCATTTGTTGAAATTTGATTAATGGTTGTTCTTTGATATACAGTCAGACGTCGACCTCGAAATTCAGTTATGATTGCTGTGTCGTGGCATGCGTCATATTTTTTTCTCATTCCATTTTTTTTCTGATTATATTTCTAAAATTTGTTTTTCATTTCTGTTGGCTAAAATATAGTTATTTTATTCCTGGTAGCAACTCAGCTTTTATATTATTCAATGGTCCTTTATATTTTCTGAAGCGAGAAGTTGCTTTTAAAATATTGCTGGTTTATATTTGTATAAAAATAAGAGGCTTTCATTTAACGATCATAAATCGCTTAAAATATATTAATATTTAAACCTATAATATTCAGATATAAGTTAAAAAACAGTTACAAGTTTTAGACAATCTCTGAAAATATATAATCCATTAAAGAATTTACAAGGTGAAGGCTTCTTTAAAAAAAGTTTTCTTCATTTGAGTTTTACTTTTATTAAGAATACTTTTATGAAGAAATACGTAGTATTTCAAACACTTTAAATTCCTAAGCATTAAAAATCACATTTTGAAAGATAGAATAAATTTTTGGTCCACTATCGGCAACACAAATCTTTAAGGCTACTAAACTTGACTTATTTGTTTCCATGTCAGTTGGACTGGTTTATTAACAGTAATTATTCGCTACTTTTCGGGATGGTAATCTATTAAACCTTGCAGCACAAAAGGCTAAAAAACAGGTATATATATATATATATATACATATATATATGTGTATACATAAATACACACATATGTATCGATATCGAAATTTGTTTTTAAAAATTTAATGTGCAAAAATTACGAAAAATGCCTTCAGACATTTTTGGGGTGCAGCTTGAATCGACAGATTATGTTAATGATTCCCGATAATTATGAGTTTGGCCAACATTGAACTTCGCACAGACCGAGGCCAGCCTCCAACGGGAGCTGTAACCACAAGGAGGCAAAAATGCGTTGCACGAGGCGTATTTGACCTTTGGGCCTAGTCTGCCAGCCAAAAGAAGACGCGACGACGGCTGATCAAGTCAAGTCAACGGCAAAGAGCGGACGGCATTCGATCAATTTGTAGCTGCCCGTCAGCCGAGCATTCAACTTAATTATAGGTTTACCAATATCGAGCAGATTCTTTCATAAACGCAGCCAAAGCGCTGAGCACACTCTGAAATTAAAAGCAGCGGCGGGGCTCGTTTCGCAGATTGTCCTGCGGCAATTTTCAGAAGCATTCGATTTCATGTACTCCAGCCAAGATACTCGCCTTCAACGTCTTCTTCTTCTGCTTCTGCTTTTGCTTCAGCGTCTTCTTGTTCTTCAACTGCAAAGTTGGCCTGCAAGCGTTTGGCTGCCACACCCTCATTGATTTCAGGCATCTTGGCTGTCTGCTGCAACGGAGTCTGGGCCTGAAGTTTGAGTCTGAATTCAGCTCGTGGGCTTGGGCGCATTTTGCATATTAATTGCCAAGGCTTGCCTGGCGCATGCTATTGGCTCCCAAGACCACTTCAAGATGGTGAACATCAACTGCATTTTGGTATTTCTGGTTATTGCTGCTGCTCATGCTGCTGCTGCTGCTGATGCAGTTTAAATCGATTTGCCTGGGTAATTGATGTGGCCGACGTTGCAGCCAGCAATCCCTCAATGGGGTATGCAGCGGTGAAAACAAAATATGGCGGACCGATTAATCGGTTGCAGGATTATGATGCCGCACAGCTTCTGTGCTTCGGCGACTCCATTCGATCGCTGCAGGCGCTGATTATGTGTGTTAACACCATATTCGCTTACATGTTATCGTGCCCATCGTGTAATGGGCCTTCTGTCGATTTTTCAAATTAAACTTACCGACTACAACCACTCTGCACCGAGCAAGCTGCAACCGGACGGTTATTATGTGGCATGCATCAATATTTATGAACTCGGATTTGGTCGTCAATTACAAATCTTTCAAATACCAGTTGTGCTAAAGAAAAACTTATCATGTGTATTCATCAAGCGTTCCAAGAATGTTTGTAAATGCATTTTTCTGCTTTCCTCTTATAAAAAATAATTTAGGTGAAGAAAAATATTCCTGGCTTCAGCTCCTTAACTTACTTTAATTGATTGAATTTGATTAGACCGGAATCTGGTGATCTAGTTGCTATCAAAGATTAATAAAAATTAATCAAATGAATTTGATCAAGTTCATATCAAATTTGCTTCATTTTACATATACTTTAATTTTTTTCCTTTTTTTTAAGTATTTTTTACTGTCAAAAACATGAAGTATTTAAACTTTAAAACTAAAATATTAAAATTGATAACTTCTTCCAGTCAAACATTCCACAAAACAACAACAAATTAAATTCAATAATTTTTTATTTAATAAAAAAGAAAAATATGACATTAAAATAATTTACTTTTTATTATTAGACTCTTTGTCAATAAGGCTACTTGCAAACTTACTCAGATTAAAATGTTAAGTTTGCTTTGTAATTTTTGAACAAATGATAAACTCACATTAATTGGTAATTTGTATTAAAATGAGTCGAATTGAGATTTTTTTTCTATAAAACTACTTTTGAAAGTTTCTCAGATTGAAGTTCTATTAAATTGTTTTCCTAAACATTCGTTAAACTCACATTAAAAAGTGATTGGTATTAAAATGATATATAGATATGGCTAAGTGAGTGGTAAGCTTGGCTATCAGAATTCTCAGATCTCATTTGTACTACACACAAAATGACCGCTTCAAGTGTGTGTGTGTGTGTGTGTTTGTGTGTATTCAATCAAAGTGCCTAATCACGATGCATTTTTCCATGTTGAAAAACCTTTGAAATTAAATTCGAATCGATGCGGCGATAAACATTCATTAATTATGTAAACCAGTGGCGATAGCCTCAAGTTTAAGTATGAGTAGTATGAGTATGAGTAGTGTGAGTAGTGTGAGTAGTATTCATTTGATATTTGATTACATTATCAGAGAAATCGAAATCGAAATCAATACCAGAAGAAGGGTGACAAATTTTCCACTTTAAATCAAGTCTTTAGCCGATATGGAAATGAAGTGGTGCAAAGATAATGCAACTAAATGTTCACATCGCATAAATTAATGCTCATGTTGTGTGCTTGTATTTTTTGTGTTATTTTAAAATGCTAAGAAGATATAAGAAAAATGTTTTGGTTTTTTCAATGCATCCCTTTTTTGTAATTTTTTTTTGCAGCTTCTACCGCCGAATGCGTCGCAGACACCTGAGGATGCAGCGAGGATGAATGTGAGCGCATCTTCATTGGTGATGACAAACGCACCAGCACTCAGCCCCACGGGTGGTGCCGACTGCCAGACGAGCCAACAGCCGGCTGGTGGTGGTGGTGGTGCAGTCGGTGGTGCAAGTGCCGGCGTTGCCTCAACTGGCGCACTAAGTCCCGACGCACTTTCGCAGAACTCAAACGCGGCGGGGTCAGCAGTGGCTGGCGCTGTTGCCGTTGCGGATGCAACAATTCCTGGCGGCTCCCTGGACAGCAGCGCTGTGGGCACAACGCCTACAACGGGCAGCTCCTGCTGCGAGAACGGTCGTCCCATTATGACCGATCCCGTCTCGGGACAGACTGTCTGCTCCTGCCAATACGATTCGGCCCGGCTGGCGCTCTCCAGCTACTCGAGATTGCCGGCGGCCAGTGTTGGTGTCTATGGCTCACCGTATCCATCGACCGATCAGAACCCATACCAGAGCATTGGAGTGGACAGCTCCGCCTTCTACTCACCGCTGGTAAGTGAAAGCCAAGACGATGACGACGACGCTGGCTAAATGGATTATCTCAACATATGACTTTAATTGTGTAGTCAGCGGCAAACAGGCAGACATAGACATAGAGGCAACCACTGAGGGGTAGCTGCGGTGGTTGGAGCGGGGAGGTGGTCGGGGAGAGAACAACGGGCTTGTCAATGTAGTCGAGTAAATCGAATTATCATTATGGCTGACTGAAGCTCAGTCAAACCTCATTTAGTCGCTGGGCTGGCAAAACAGCAAGCAGCTCCAGCTCCAACTTGATTCCCCCTCCCTCTCTCTCTCTCTATATATATATATATATATATATATCTCTTCTCCGCTCTCGCTCTCTCCGTGCCTTGTCTTTGTTGGCTTTCTCATGCTGCTGACTCCCTTACCATTGTGATATTCGATACTTTGCGCAACGAAAGGCAAAATCATTGGAAACAAAACATATTGCCCCATGGCCTCAATTACACTACCAGTTGAAGCTTGCCTTGCATTTGTAGTTGTGTTAGTATCTGTGTGTGTGTGTGTGTGGGCTAATCGAGCTTATGCCTTTGTACACATCGCACATGTGTGTGTGTATGCAGATGCCCTTTGTATTCTCTAAGTGACCACAGAAATGTACACGGGCAACATGCACACAGTTTTAAATGACACACTAGATGACATAGCCATATAAAGATGGAATGGGTGGAGGCAGTTGGAAGATGCAGAGACAAGCAATACGAGTAAACACACACATTCAGTTTAGTGGCATAGTTGCATGCCACACAAAAGTAAACAACCAAATGTTTACCCTTTACAAGCTCCCAATTAACACTCCAATTGGTTAGCTTATCTGTCTTTATAGTGTTAATAATATTTACTTCATTTTCCTGGATTACGTTTTTCCATATTGAAAAGTCCTTTTCATTAGTAAATCAACTCACTTATTAAGGCCAAAGTTATTGCCTTGTTATAGATCAACTTTAGATACAGATACAATTGTTGGCATGCAGCAGATACTTTACACATTTGTTTAGCCGATGAATAAATAAATTTAAAAAAGGCAAGTCTGCTTTGTTGTTATTATTTTAGTTACAATTTAACTGCATATAGAAAATGTTGTAGATTAAATTCAACTTAGATGCAAAATTTATTAGCGTTTCATAAACATCTGCATATTTTTTGTGCGTGTTGTTAGAGTTGTTGCCTCAAGACACATAAACAATATATTTTAATATTTTTCTCTAAAAGTTTTTTTTTAACTTAAGAGCGAGAGAGAGAGAGAGAGAGGAGCGGCAGAGAAAAAGAGAGACGGCAGCCAGCAATGTGTCATGTTAAATTGTTATTTACAAGAACAGGAAATTCAAAGTGAATCGTTCTCATTCCGCCTGCTCTTCTTGAGTTGCTGCTGCTGCTGCTGTTTCTGCTTGGCTTGGTGTGTGTGTGTGTGTGTCGTCTGTGGCATGCACCTGACCGCGGTTCGCTCTTATCCGTCGCTGCTTTTAATTAAGAAAATATCATTTGCTGTGCTCGCGTTCGCACATTCAACGCGATAAGATGTCGCCGCTCGTAATTTTGACTGAAGACCCGAGAAGAAAACATAAAATAAACCAGTGAGAGTGGGATAGAGAGGGAAATTTGAGTTGTTAGCGGTAGAAGTATAAAATAGGACAAGATCGTCAGACATTTAACAGTTGTTGTTGCCGTTTGCTGTTGCCGTTGCTGTTGTTTCAATTGACTGCACCTGGCACAATCTCGTAAATCAGAGTTCATGTTTGGTCGGCCTTCTTTTTGATATGAAATGCGCAGGCCATGTAGATAGGAGCTGGCGATATCATATCCAATATATATACCTGTTTACGCCGCCCCCCTCCCCTTGCGCACACCATCGATCAAATGCCATTTTTGATAAATATATTTGTCACTCGCGAGCGTCGGCAACGGCGGCAAAGGCGAGTTAAAAAATTAATAAACAATGCCATACATGATGTTAAGCAATTAAAAATGTTAATGCCGTTTCATAAATCAAGAGCAAAAACATACACGAAATCATCGTCGCAGTCGGCCAACCAGATTGGGCGCTAGACTCACTCCCCACACAAACGGCCCGGATGATCGGCTCTTAACCTGGCCAATAGTTGTCGCTCATAAATCCAGCCAACATGCGTAAGGTCATCAGACGGCGGCCATCCGATATTTAAATTTAGTGTGTCGATCCATAACGACAATAATCGTCTTTCCTGTTTATATAATTTGTTGCAGTGATTTTCTCGATTTTTGTTGATTTTTTTTTTAAGCATTTGTTCAAAAGTTACGAGTCTAAATTATGCCTTTGAAAACACATCATTCTGTCTGTGACTGTAAAATATGGTCAACGTCAGCGTTTCAGCTTGTTTCATGGCGAAATATGTTGCCAAATTATAAATTCCATGTTAACAAAATCGTCAACTTTATTTTGGATACTGTGGGAAATCATTTTGTTTAGCGCTTTTGCCAGCATCCCATTAAACACGGAGGCCGACTAACAAAAATAGAAATCTGCTTGCTGTGGCTTGCCATAAATGATGTATCAAATTTAACATGTTTACGCACATTTGTTTTGTCCACTTGCAGAGCAATCCTTATGGCTTAAAGGACTCAACGGCTGGCACTGAAATGAGCGCCTGGACCTCAGCAGGACTGCAGCCAACAACTGGCTACTACAGCTATGATCCAATGTCTGCTTATGGGTAAGTTAATTCAATAATTGCGTATTTAAATCAAATGCAATTGTGCGACCATAATTAATTGTAAAATATTCGACGAGTACTCACAATTGATTTGAATTTAATTGCACTGCGAGGCAGGGACAGAGGCAGGAACAGGGACTGGGACTTGGACTGGGATAAGGACTGGGACCGGGACTGGGCGATAATAAAATTTGAATTGTGAAAATTGCTGGAGCGCGCGAAATTATTTATTTATGATTGCGGCGCAGAATAATCGCAGTTAATTGCACGCCACAGTGCGCACTCCATATATATATCTACATATAATATGTACAAGTATATATATATATATATATATATATGTGCGTAAATATATATGTTTGCACACGCAGACATTGGCACGCATCGCCAGCGGCAGCGGCAGCAGAATTGACACGGATATGCGAAACGGACAATCGTCGGACATGCAACTGCAACTGCAACTGCCGACGCGACTGCGACTGCGGCTTCCCCACACTGGACACTGGGATGAGCGTGGGGGGGGTGGTGGGGTTTCGGAATTGCGTTTAAATTGCGTGCTGAAAGCCCATATGAAAGCGGGACTGTGACTGGAACTGGAACTGCAACTGGGGACTGGGGACTGGGGACTGGGAGAGCAGAGTGCAACAGCTAGTAGTACCACTAAGTGAATGAAGGCAGCAACAAAAAAAAAAAAAAAAAAAAAAGTAGCAGCAGAAGAAGAAGAAGCGGCAGCAAGGTGTGAGTAAATGAACGCCATGTTGGCCGCCATATTGAGCGGAGAGTAGACACGTTGACAGACATTTAAAAGAAGAACGTTTGCGCTTTTTGCTGTTGCTCATTGTCACAGATTGCCACAGAGCGAGAGAGAGAGAGAGAGAGGGAGCGAGAGAGTGGGAGAGCGAGAGAGAGAGAGGGAGAGGGAGAGATAGTCAGGTAGAACCATAGAACAGAGTGGGCAGTGGGTGGGTCTTTAATGACGGGACAGTTGACAGGCATTTGGCGTCGGCTCGTTCATATATACAACACATAATGCACATATATAGATATATCTATATACATATGTATACATATATATATGTATATATCTGACTGCTTTGGAACGGCAGTTGCCGTGCCTGGCAATATTTGTTTAAAATGTGTTCATTGCTGTAAATTGCTACCCACAGATAATGGCAAACAACAACGACAGCTTGTAATTATAATTGCTGGTCTAAAGCTAAATTGCATGTTCCAACAATATGCTAGATTTTTGCCATTTCTATATCGAGAGAGTGCACATATGTATATATGGTAAAAGCGATTAAAAAATATAGCTAAAAATCGGTTGGGACTTGCGGGCGCCTCAGCCTCAGCCGGCGCTGTTTTTGTTTTTGTTTTTGTGTGAACAAGAATTCGATTTGTTAACAAGATTATGGACAGGCTCACAGTGAGGCTTTGAATGTATGAATGAATGTATGCGTTTATATAGCCACATATGCAATTAGCAACAAATGAACAAATAATGTAAAACATTACGAAATATGCTAACACACACACACGCACACACACACGCACACACAGACATACCTATTTAAGTTAGTTTGGCTACTGGCAACTGGCATTACGCGTTAATAATATGGCGGGAGCTCATCGCCAGATCCGATTTGCAACTTACGTGCACCAAATTACAGGAATCGTAACATTTGTTGGGAAATTCATAAGATGCTTTGGCCAATTGCAAATTATAATTGCAAAACAAAACTTGATTTCTGCGTGCCGCATATGAAACTAGCAACTTTATTAAGTATAAGTTTACAAAAATGCCTGCAGGGATTTGACGATTTTCTTTGAAGAAAATATTGCTTGCTCATTTTGTTAGACTTTGTGCTCTGTGTTTATGCCGTTCAGCGGAATTTTAAGGGAGAATAGCGTAATTGCTGCCTTTATTGTTTGGAGAGTGGCAAGGAGGTATTTCTCAATTCCAAATCTCTCTTTTTTTTAATGCCTTGTAAGGCTTAAATAATTTTACGCCAGAATAACAAAGGAAGAATACAGCATTTATTAATTAAATTAGAGATATTTGCTGAGTCAAATTTATAATAATTTTTTTTTGGTTTAAAAATCACATAAAGTTAATGACCAAAAAAAATTAAGAAAAATATTTATATTCATAAAAAGTACAGTACAAATAAATATATATTTTCCCCATAAAAACATCGTGGTAAAGTTAAATCGGTCAAAGATAAATTTAAAGGATTATGAATTAAATTTATAAAAATTTCTGCTGTAATAAATTAATAATATTCTTAAAAAAATTGAGTAAGTGGGTAAATGGGTAACGTGTGTGTTTCAAACAAAATTTACTTAAGCTTTGGCAAACTAACGAAAACGTTACCAGATTTAAGCAACTTTAAACAAAGTTCAAAGATACCAAAGACTAGTGGCAAAGTAAATTCAATAAAAGATGGAAAAGTCTTTTAGTAAACTTTCGCAAATCGATGGCTTTAATCGCATAATTTAAGCAGTTGTTTTGTGTTTCTCAAACTTGAGCATCTCCCTTATAGTTGTCCACTTATAAGTATACAAATCTGTGGAGGCGGAGAAGAACAAATTTCTGTGAATGCCCAGCGTCCTTGTGCCAGACAATAATAGCAAAAACTCAAACATCAACTTCAACGCTGCATAAAAATCAGGCGCTTATTTCTATTTTTATTTATTTTGTTTTTTTTTTTTTTTTCGTTGTGTTGAGGCAACATTGCGAAAGCCGTTAAAAGTATACACCACAATAAAAAAAAAGGGAAGAAAAATGGGGCAGGACGAGTGCAACACAGCTTCGGAAGCAGGCAACACAGGCTTCCTTCTTTATCTTGTTGTAAAATTCACCGCACAAACTGTTGATTCTGCGGCACCATAAAAATCCCATGAAAAATTAAAAAAAAAAAACGAAAGAGAGACAGCTACAGAGGGGGGTAGGAGCGGGAGAAAGAGAGGATTGAAAGGAATGTTGAAAGTGGGCACACAAAAAATGATATAAAAAAAAGGCAGCAAAAATAGTAGATGGGACTAGGCAAAGCACGAAAGTGAAATGTGCGACGAGCTGCTGCTGCTGCTGCTGTTGCACAGATGAGTTGCAACAGGATATACGCATGGGTTGGGCGGTTTGGGGGTGGCTTAATTTAGCTGGTAGAACTTTAGTGAGGGGCTTTTTGGACGACGGCAGCTGGATAAAAATGCAAAACGCAATAACGCCGCAGCGCTCTGGCAACAACTTCTACTCCTGCCCTGGACTGCCCTGGTTACCCCCAAAAACCCCACAGTTGACCATACACTTATGGCGTTGTCGTCCTCGTTGTTGTTGAGTTTTGTTGCTTTTCTTGTTGTTGTTGTTGTTGTTCTCGTTGCTTTTGTTGTTGTGCGCTGTTTCACAACTATGTTTTACAATATTTTGACGTTGTAGTACACTGAAGTAGGTGTGGCCCCACCGAGTGGGTGGCAATATGAAAGCATCAATTTAAATTGTTCGCATTTTTAATGAATTTTCATGTTTCCATGTCTAGTCTAGAGAACGAAACAAGAAACACCATTTCACCAACCAGTTTTGTCTCGCCTTTCCAGTTATGGGGCCAGCTACGATTTGGCCGCACGCCGCAAAAATGCAACGCGTGAATCGACGGCCACGTTAAAGGCGTGGCTCAATGAGCACAAGAAGAATCCGTATCCCACCAAGGGGGAGAAGATCATGTTGGCCATCATCACAAAGATGACGCTGACCCAGGTCTCCACCTGGTTTGCGAATGCGCGACGCCGCTTGAAGAAGGAGAACAAGATGACGTGGGAGCCAAAGAATCGCACGGATGACGATGATGATGCCCTGGTCTCCGATGATGAAAAGGACAAGGATGACGTCGACTCCAACAAGGATGGTGGCAGTTTGGCAAAAGGTACGCGTGCAGAAAAACAAAATTATATTTTTACTTCTTACTTACTTTCACTCGGAATAACTCAATTGAAAGAACATGATTCCCAAGAGACTTTTTTAATTCTTAAACTTCCCATACATTTTCTACTATTTGTGGATAAGCAAACTCAATTTTTATACAGATTCCTCCTTCTTTCAATATTAATGAAATTAATAATTGAATTGAATAAATCTTATTAACTAAATTAAATTTTTTATGCTGATAAATATTCTAAAAATCATTTCTAATCATCTTAAAAATTAAAATTCCGAAATTCAGCTCTGAAACCTTTAACACGAATTGAAAAATCACAAATTTTTAAAACGAAAATCTAAAAATCTTTTACACTTATTTCAAGTCTACAAATGATGGTAATGAGTTATTTGTACTTGTTTTAAAATATTGTTTATTACATAAACGGTTTCCCTAAAAATCAAGGATATTTTAATTTAGAGGAATTTTCCGCAACGAATCTAATTATAAATTTAAAAAATGAAAACATAGGAAACTATTTTAATTTTAGTAGGTGTATTTCTTCGAGTCTATAAGCCAAAGCATTGCCATCTTCAATCTCATTGCAGATGTTGCCAAAGACGAGGAGGAGCTCATCGATGAGGAGCAGAAGCAGCTGGGTCAAGCGAACATTTTGCGCGCTGGCTTTGGCTATCCCAGCGCTGGCTATCATGGTGGAGGTGGCAGTGGTCATCCGGGTGCTGCCTACAATCCATACCATCATCATCATCATCACCATCATCAGCATCCCGCCTATTATCAACCGCAGCAGACGGTGCTGCCGGCGGCCTTCCACACCGGCGAGAGCGGCAGTCTGGCCAGCAGTCTGCCGGGCAGCAGTAAGCACAGCGAACATGGCGATCCAAAAAACCAGTTAGGCCGGGACTGTGGCGTGCCGATTCCAGCTACGAAGCCCAAAATCTGGAGCTTGGCCGACACAGTTGCCTGCAAGACCCCACCGCCAGCATGCATGGGCCCAGGGCAATTAATGCCGCAACAGCAGCAGTCGCAGCAGCAGCAGCGTCATCTGCATCCGCAGGAGAATCTGGGCATGGGTACGTCACAGGTGCAGCAGCAGCAGCAGCAGGAGCAACCATTGGCGATGGGCAGCCATCTGTTCAACGGAGCAGCACCGTATGTAAGAGCGCATACCACGGCATACGGGGGTTTTCTAGGGGCTACGACGCAGCAGCTCCATACTACGAGCACGAACAGTGCCCCATACAGCAGTGGCCAGTTGCTGCAACAACACCACAACAACAGCAGCAGCAACAACAGCAACAACAACAGCAACAACAACAACAACAGCAACACCAGCAGCAACAACAGCAGCAACAACAGCAGCAGCAGCAGCAGCTGCAATTCCAACGGCACACATACGCCTACCATCCCTACTATGCCGGCAAACCCAAATCCGAACGAGGCCATGAGACTGGGCCTGGGCTTGGGCTTGGGATTGGGTCTGGGATTGGGCCAGTCCGAGGTGCAGCTGCAGGTGCAGGGCCAGTGCCCAGTGGCGCGTCAGTCACAGCCATCTCAATCCACAGCGAGTCAGCGGGCGATGGCGATGGGGTTTCCCGAAGCCCAACCCGATACTCCACCCCAAACTCCGCCGAATATGAAGTTGCTGAGCGGAGCTTTGAGTCTGCTGCCTACCGCTTCGCCGCAAATCCCTATGACCGCTACCTGTCGCAGCAGTAACATCAATCCACCCAGCATTGGCAGCTACAACTCGGGCTGCAATTATCCCATGAACTACTCGACGCGTCTCAACGAATACGAATACTCTGCCAGCATGAATCGTGATGATTTCGGCAGTGGCAGCAGCAGCAACAGCAGCTCCTCTCCGCCACATCTGCAGCGGAATGAGAACATGTTTAGGCCGCTCTTCAAGAGGTACACTCACTCAAAATAGTCTATGCACAGCAACTAACCGTTCTCATTTCGAAGCTTGACGCCAGTGTAGACAGAAACCACCACACAGAAAGAGGACCTTGAATATGTATTTGCGATAAATATATATATATTTATATACATATATGTATCTGAATAAACATGTGTACATATTTTAGTTTAGGTAAGCAACAAATGCCTTTTGTTATTAACCCAAGTTTATTTTATTTTACATCCTCCACAGATTATCATTATTTCTGGGCTCGTGCAACAACGTAAAGGATTGTGTAATAATTAATTAATTAATAATAATAATAATATATACCACATTGGTACAGCTGTACCATACACCTACAACTTAAATAAAGCCGTGCATTGTCTTAACCTACATATTAGTACACATATATATAGATATATACACAACTATTATTTAACTGAAGTAAGCTTCTTTTGTAACAGCAGGCACATTGAAAATTAGTATTAAGATTGTAAACTGTGATAAATTTTACATTGTTTAACAGACTTCAAATATAAATAAAACTAAAACCACATCGTCTCTATAAATTCATAATCTAATGTAATTTAAATTCGTTCAATACAAATAAATCTTTGTAATCCTAACAAACTTCTTTGTTTTATTTCTGGATGCAATCTTTGGTGGATATTTATGCAAATCATTTTTTTTTATTTCAGCAAATGTGGACAGGTTTTTTGAGAAGATCAATTTTGCGTTATTTGAAATATAAATTTGATGACTGGCACTTTAGCTGAGCTTTATTAGCAGTACGCTCCATGCTGTAATTATAATAACAATCTCTTAAATAAATGCTTATACGCACTAAGAACCCACAACTAATAAATATTTTAACTCAAAAACAGGGATTGGGAATCCTTTTGTGCATATTAAATAGCTGAAAAGTTTGAATCTGCTTGATATATTCAAGATAGCAGAACAGTAGATAAAATAAATAGATTAGATAAAAGAAGTCCGAACTGATGAGGAGTTTTCTAAAGGCAATTATAGGGCATCCCTAACAATTCCAATTAATTTGTACATTGATACATATATATACTTTTTGGAATGGTAATCTTTTTACCTTTGATATCATATAAAATAGGAAAGTGTTTCAAGCATAGAGTGAAAATGGTACTATCGGAACAATGATTCATGAACGAATTAAAAGTATTTTGGATTGTACAAGACTAAATATATGTTTCTAATTAAAATCCCCTGATTGTGGTTCTGTCAATGGTACATTTTGAACATCGCCTTGCCAAAACTGAATTGTTCTTAGTTGTCCAATTAAATAATCACAGCAACAACTTTTGCCCGATTATTTCACTTCAGAACTCTGAATGCTCTGATTGTATATTGAACCGGTCAAAACTCTTCTTCTTTTGTTGAAGTCGCCACTAATTACCTTTACAACATCACCGTTTTTTTTGTTTTGTCTGTGTACAAAGGGAAATTAACATAAATTACATATTATTATAATTCATTGCAACCGCACGTGTGCCCAGTTGTCATTTGTGGCAACCGAAAACAGAGGCATGTTTTCACGGAGTGTACACTAAAAAATTCCAATTAATGCATGTGACTGAAAAACATTAAAATATTCTTAAATGCAATTTAATATGCAATATTCATATATGATATTTTGTTGTACATTCTTGTTATCGAAATGATTTATTAATAGCGATACAGGTGTTAAATTTAAATATTTTTTTAACGCCAACTTCGGAATGTACCATAAAGATTGCAAGGAAGAAGCAATTATGGCATAACTAAACAGAAAACATATTTCTTAAACTCTTGAAAAGTGTCTTCCTTTTTGGCCAACAACAGAAAGAGTCTTGCCCAAGACAAGCATGTAAGACCAATCGAGTAGTTTCCGACCTGGTCTTAGCCCACATCCACGACAAATTACGCGACAGAGAAAACATTTCTGTCAAAGTCAACACTTAGAGCCAGAAAACGAGACAATGTCTATTTGTGTATGTGTGTGCGGTGTGTGTGTGTGTGTGTGTGTGTGTGTGTGCGGAGAGGCTGTTGGTTGGTTGATGGGGAAAACAATTTGTAACGACTATCGCCGTTTGATAAATTAACATTCAGCAGTTTCTCGATTATGCAACAAATTGTCATTTGAATTGAAATTGACAGCCGCTGAAGGCAGCAAATTGCGATGAATTGGCTCGTATTGGAAATATTGGAATAGCAACCGAAATTGGACGCTGTTTTGTATTGTAGTTTAGTAATAAGTGCAAGTGATTAATTTGGTTTGGTTTCGTTTGACATACTTTACACAGAGATACAAGTGTTTTGCATGGCACTAATGCGACTGGTAACTAAAGAAAGCCACGTGATGTCCACTTAGCTTGGGGCACATGCATCCCAAAGTATTTAGTAACAAATTTCTTAAACTGTTTATACTGTTTTTGTTGTTGTTGTTGTTCGTAATCCCACTGGTTGGAGCGCCTAGCAGCGGGGTATTAGTTCCGTTCCCATAGTTCCCATAATGCCATCTTATGCGCTTTACGAGATGTTTTACAATACCTAAACGACTTGCAGTGGGGCATAAAAAGTTCCCATTGCCATTACAAATGCGGACCAATCAGTAAGCCGGGTAAATTAATCGCATCACATGCCATCGCCCAAGCCGACCAACAGCCAACAACTCAAGATCCTTTCGCAGCGCCTTTGTGTAGCGATCTCATTTATGGGCCATAAACCATAGAAGCGATGACTCTCCACAGAGCGCCGTCGCGACGGCTGCCGCCGCAAAAGTTGCCCTTGTGGCAGGCTGCTTACTATTGTTGTTGTCGTTGTTGTTGTTGTTGCTGTTTTTGTTATTGTTGGTTGTTGTTTGTTGCAACCGCTGGCAATCGTAGTCCGTATTGCTTGTGATCGGTCACCAGCAGTGAGGATATATATATATATATATATATATATATATATACGACAGTTAACTTATCTTGCATCCACTTAACGTCTCGCGGCAATAAATCAATCCAATGGTCAAAATCTCGTTGGCAGCCAGAAGGCAAATTAATCACTTTGAAAATTGTTACCCATTTGGAAACTTGTCGCATTAACTTCCCAGCTGCATGCGACTCGTTTCTAAAATCTTTCTCTTTCTGTGTGCTGCTTGTATGGGGGAACCAGTTGGCGATCAAATCGTGTGTGGGCAATCCTTAAACATCATGTGAAAACTCTGGTTATTTATGATTGACAGTATCAGGCACTATTCTGTATTCTACCTTTATTCAGAATAAAGCATCAAAGTTTTTCCAACTGTTTTGCATACAAATAATCCAAGATGAAAAATGGTTGCAAATAGTTTAAATATTGTAACTGATTAATGAGTTAAGCAAAATAAAAATGTTTCACGTTTTTATAATGAAAATTTCTTCCATTAAATGTAAGTCGAATAAAGCTAATATTTGCTGTATATTTATGATGATAATTGGAGCCTTTCAAATACAAATTGTGCACCCTGTTTGTGTGGCTTTATTTGTGCTCAAAAATATGCCGGGTTTTTGTTAGAGATATTTTGACAGCAAATTGCTTAAATACTTGTGCCCATTAAAACAATTAGTCACTGCTGCTACCAGTCTCAGTCTAAGTCCACAAGTAGTTTTATGAAATTTTCACAAATTTTCTCATATTCAACGAGACGATTCACACTCAATTATAACATACCAAAGAACACAAATTTGCTCAAAAATAATTAAAGGGAAATTCCAAAAGATGCGTTTGCGTAAGTCCTGTCTATCCTGTCACACTCACACCCCTCCCAAATGCTAACCCAATGGCAAATGCTTGCCTAAAATTCAAGATGCTACAAGAATGCAAAGTGTCATTTAAGTGAAACAAGACGAGAACAAATATACAGCCTTCGAGCAGACACTGGCAGGCATCGAGCAAGGATTTCGGCTTTGGGCACAGGCCTACCCCCACCTCCTACTACCTGATGAGCCAAGTATTCAAGAGAATGTTTGTATGTGAAGTGTGTGTGTGTGTGTGTGTATATGCTCATGTCGTTGGCTGCCAGAGTGCGTTGCAGCATCAGCAGCATGAAAAGCAGCAGCAGAAGGAGCATCCTTAGCATCCACGCAGCTTGCTTACGCAGCCTCTATAAATTATTGCTGCTGCTTGTCATGTACGGAAATCCTTGTGTCAGTGTAGCCGAAATGCCAGGCTCTATCTACCTCTTCCGCACTCCGTCTCTGTCTCGCTGCCTTTGACAGAGTCGGGCAAGGCGATACGTTTTCAACAAGATTAGAATTTCGTTGCAACGCACAAAAGCCTCAGAAACAATTCAAGCAGACACATCTCGCAACTATAACAATTAATATCCTCAAATTGCGCCAAGGAGTTGGGTGTGTGTGTGCAGCCAGGCAGTTTCTGTCTTTTGCTTGAGTTTGCGCACACATCGGGGCGTATGCGTGATGCTGTATGCTAATTTACCCATGCCAGCTGCTGCAATAGACACACGACTGTGTTTGAATTATTGGCCAACCATGCTAACAAGCAATGCCAGTCTATAACGTACTTTCCTCAATCCAACCTACTGAAATCTAAAACTAATTAAATCAATAAGGGTCTCCCATTAAAATTGGTAATAATGCAAAAGAATTATTAATGAGACAAATTATTATAAATGCATATATAACTTGATTAGCCTATAAACGCGAAATTGAGAATCAATTAAGATTACATTAAATAAATAATCACGTCATTTTTTAATTGGCAATGCAGAAATAAATTGCTTTTTAAGTGACTTGAAAATAATCCTAAGTTTCTTATAAATGCAGTTATTTCTTGATTAGTCTATAAAAGTTAAAATTATGAATTTTAAATGATTCATAAACAGAATTCTTACTTTAAATTGGTTATGCTGCAAAAAGTTGTAAATTATTTGAAAATAATATTAATTTTCTTACAATTATCATTTGATTAGCTTGTAAAAATAAATCAATAAGTGCTCGGAATGTAATTCCATCTTTTATGATAAGTGTCTCTATCATGTATTAAGTTTTATTGTTATAAGTTTATAATATTTATTTTCAATAGAACATTAAATGTTTGCCTATTTTTTAAAATCACTTCTGATTTTCTTTGAATATACTTTTTAAAGTTTTCATGGCCTTTACAAATGAATATTAATATAGTAAAATTAAGAAAATCTCGCCATTTCATGTAGAAACATGTTAAATAAGGAACCGAATATAGACAAATATTTTTCTTTTTTTTTAAAACGACTGTAAATTCAACTCACCCATTTCGCGGACTGTATTTCACATTGATTAATCTCTTTGGCTTCAGCTCTTTCTAATAATTTTATTATTTATGAATTAAAGTATTATTATGGAGAAATTATTCTCACTTTTGTTATATCGGTATGAATTATCATATGAACGCGGCTAAGCTGTCCCTCACTGTTTTGAAGCGATCCATTAATTAAATCTGAACATGGATATTTCTTCTTGACCGGATTTGCTGTTGGACGCCTCGGCTTAAAGCCATCTCTAATGGACGTACATTGTTAGCCATAAATCATGACCACACGTGCACTGTTCACTGTCTACCTTTAACAAAAATTGAAGAAATACGGAATTAAACGCCGAGCGAGGAACTAAAAATACACATTTACAACGATGTCAGACGCCTACAAAATGTGGGACCGATGGCCACCTTTGCGGAACCGAGTGCTGCGCTTTTTTGACATCGACATGGATACACCAACACACACAAACACAAACACAAACACACACACACATTCACAGACACATGTGAATTCAGACAACTCACGTTGATAAGATGAGTAAAAATAATTATGGCCATTAGGCGACTAGGCAATAGAGGTTGTCTTGACGTCTGTGCCTGAGTTTATAGTGTGCATTATTCCAGAGAGGCGTCGTCGCCATCGATGAGTTTAGGGAAAGTGCCGTCAGTTTTTAAGCACTTACGTAACTATGTGAGCAAATGATTAATATATACAAAATAATATTTAATTTTGCAATTAAATTACGTTTTCGCCACAAACAAAATTCTACACAATTATTCCCTGTAGTAATACAAGGCTTTTTTTAATAGACGAATATCTCATGGGAATGGAAAAAGATTAAAAACGAAAAAATTTGGAAAAAACTCCCAGAAAACAACTAAAATTATGTGAACAAATTTATATAATGATGATTAATATATAAAAAGCTATAAGTATATTGTAATAAAATTACATTTTCGCTTCACACAAAATTACTCAAAATTATTCTCTAAAGCGACACATATTTTTTCTTTCTTAATAAAATAATATCTAATGGGAAATACAGAAAGAACACAGAAACAGAATTTTAATCTAATGAAACAAGTCTAAGTATGTGAATGAATATAGGAAATCGCAGATGCTTAATATAAATAAAACTATATTAAATTTGCCATTAAATTGAGTTTTCGCTTTAAACAAAAATTCACACAATAATTCTCACCAACATAAAGTAATATATGTCTGCCTGTCCTCATGATAAAGATCTAGTGAGAATCGAAAATGATAAGAAAATCAAAATATTAAACAAAGAATTTCTAGTGAGAATACAAAAAGATAAAACTAAAGCTGAGCAATCAACTCAAATAAAAAGAAAAAAATTGGATAGCTTTTCAGTCGCTGTAGTAATTACATAATAATGAGGAGAAAAATTTAATATTAATAAAATGGATATTGCATTCAAGAACTGTTAATTCAGGATAGATTTTCATTGTTGATTGTGGGCTTTTCGTGTAAAAGAACTTTTTAAGCAATGTAAATGTATGTTTCGTATTTTTATTTTTTTCAGAATTTTAATTTTGATGTCTTTTGTATTATGCAAATGCGAGTGGGACTAATAAATATTAATGAGTGGAATATCCATGCTCATGTTGTCGTCGCCACAACGTCTACGAATATAGTGGTATTGACTTTGGCGTGGAAAATATAGTTTTTCGTCGAAGTTTTTCATTGGAAAGGGTCATTTGTGGCCCAACATTTTACGAGCGTGAATGAGTGAGTGTCTGTGTGTGAGTGTGTGTGTGTGTGTGTGGGGCAGTCTCCGAGATTCTGAGAGCAGGTATCTCAGATGCCCTATCAAATTTCGTTAACCACTTGGCGGTCTAATTAACATGACAAAGAAATGTCACTTGGGTAAATTTATGATACGGCACTTTGGTGCTTTCGGTGCAAGGCTGCAAAGTTGCAGATGGCTAAAGATAATATTTACGATGCCGTTTGATTGGTCTTTCAATCGATTTTCATGCCGCACATATCTCAGCGCTAGCTTGTGAAGGCGGTCCCAACATGAAGAGGGCCCACAAGAAGTCAAAGTCGACGACGAAGAGTCTGAAACGAGCCCAAGAGACAGCGCTAGGACAATTTCATTGCCGTTAAAACAGCTAATTTTATTATTCCGCTGACATTTACCATCTACAGGTTAGTCGCCTTTGCAACAGGACGGCTAAAATAAAACAAAAACCAACAAAAAAAAAGGCTAGATGGCCAGACGTCTTGGACCCGCAGTGCTTCGAGTCGCTTATCTTGTCTTCGAGCCCGTTATGCTATCCCATCATTTGTTGTTGCTGCTCTTGTTGTTGGTGTTGGTTTTTTACATATGTCTAAAGGCAGTGTTTTGAAATAAATTTAAATAGTGTTACCGATTTTTAATTCAACTGTAGATTATGCGTTTTGTTAGACCATTTCTCTTATCTTAATGCGCTTGTGCTTGTGCTTAGTTCTTGTGGCCAACAGTGGAGACATTGTGTCTGGTCAAATCGGAATGGGACTCTGTAGTATCTGTAGTATACGGCTTAAATGTATGTATTTGTAGGTCCATTGTTTAATGGAATTTTCTTGTAATGCGTGCTGAAATTGGATTTTAAAGTGCGGGTCCAACATATAATTTGTTTGTTAATAGTTTCGAAATGCGAGCACACGCGACTGCACATGCTATTTGCTGGATTGCTATATATACAACTGTACATATATGTATGTATATATATATAAATATATATATATATGTATATATCGACCGTATCCCTATCTGGTGTCTGGCTGGGCCATAAAATGGCCTGTTGTTGCTTAAATCGGGCGTAAGCGAATCAATTCTCATTTTAATTTATTGACACAAACACAGTCGAGTCCACCCAGTTGTGCAGCAGTTGCACCGTCGACATTGCACCAATTATACAATAACTCGACTACAATACAATTTGCATTGTGCTGCAAATTGGAACTGTCCCGGACGGACAGGAAAGGCACGGCCAACACAGCCAACACGGCCAACACGGCCAGCCGGGCCAAGAAACGCAATGCCGTCGAGCCGATTTTCATTTAATAAATGCGCATACGCCCGGTGGTCAGTTGACTTCGGCATTACTGCAAAATAGGAACATTAACTGCAGACAAAGCGCACTGCCACCCGCACCATCAATCCCTCCTACCCACAGACACACCCACATTCCAAATGCGGTAACGGTACATGCACCCACTAACAGATACCATCGATGGTGCATTGTCATTGACCCACGTCCTGCTGCAGGCTCAGGCTCAGGTCCAGGTCCAGGTCCAGGTCCAGGTCCCTGTCCAGGCCGAAGCCGAAGCCGATTGCAGTGCTGCAATAATTATTTATTGAATTAATGGACGTTCGCTTCATTTTATATCGCGGACTTAAGCGTTGTCCAACACCAGATACAGTAATGGATCCGTGTTCGCCGTGTGATAACCAAAACTGTGAGTCATGAGTAATGGGGCCAGAGCTGCAATGATGTTGCATGTAATTGCCGTTTATCTGGCGTTTGAAATTTGCCAAATAAGGCCAGGACTATCCAAACAGTTATCTATTAAAGCCAAACATTTAACATTGCTTTAAATACTTTGCATTAATTGCGTCTCTTTTCACTGGTTTTATGGAATTTGGACGTAAAGTTTTCGGTCAAATCAATTTCTTTGTTTTGGAGAAGTCTTTTATAACTATAGATTTTGAATGGATCAACTGATTTAATCTGACTGGAGTGAATATTGAATATTTGAATAACATTATGACCAATAATCGCTTTTAATAACAAATTTAATTTATTTAAATTTTGACAGAGTCATAAACTGTTACAGGATTACTTTCAGTTAAACACGGTTTAAACTATTATTTATTTATTAATTAAATAATCATAATTTTATAGCACTTATAGAACTGTTAATGATAATAGATTTTTGAATACATGTTCCAATCTATAAATAAATAGAGTGCGTGTAAATTGTGTAGTCATCGATTTGTAATCAGAGTGTCAACTATGATGACATAAGAAGACTTAAAAGAAAAACAAGGGAAAGAAAACAATATGGACACGGAACAAACTATGAATGCTTTATATACAAGTGTCTACACACTTACAAACATTTGTACATACATATGTATGTACATTGAGCTGGTGACACGAGTGCCTTCTGTCAATGTCGTCATTGTCGCCACAACGAGGAGTCCGTTGTGCACAGACAGGCGGACGGACGGTTGGACAGACTGTTGGTTGCCTAAAATGCAGGTCTACATAATTAATGATTGCTTTTAAATTGAGGCAACGGACGAGTGTTGTCAGCGGAGAAAAATTATTTTTACTGTATAAACATTTGCACTTGCTCGTAATTAGTTAACGATGTCACCAAGCCGCACTATAGTATTAATTTGTTATAATCGATTTGAATTAATTTCAACATGTTTTTCCTGTGCATTTTATCTCCAACATTATACAAATATCTAGAGCCCAAACCAGCTGAGAATCGATGATGGAGTTACATATTTGAAGTATAAAAGATGCAGTAAAAAAATATGTTTCAATAAATATATTTTGAAGAACATAAGTCGTGTGTTATTAATGTTTGGATAGTAAATAAAAAGGGACTTCATAAATAAATGTGACTAATACCACTTAATCACTACTCACTTGACTATATTTGAAAATTATAATAATTTGAATATAATTCTACTGAAGAAAAATGGTTATAATCCGAGGGGATTTGAATGTTTTGCGTAATGTGCCAGGGAATAGAGTTAATGCATCTCAGTCTGGGGACACTTTGGGACAGTTTCGTGGAACAGTGGTGACTAATTACCTGGAAGACATCCGGGGATCTCTGGCTAAATAAAGAAATAAAGCGACTCAAATGCCGGGCATAAATGTTCGTACTTATTTACTATAATATTTATTTAGTTTATTTTGGGGTGCACGAGTGCGGCGCACATTACATCAACTTAATCACTAATTACTGTGTTACGCATAAATATATATGCACTCTGGGGTGCTTGACATGGACATTTTGGTGTCGCACTTCGCGCTCTAAAATTCGCAAACTAATCTGCCATTTATCACGGGCCTGGCTGGCAGCCACCGGAGTCTGGCGACAGGTATGTACTTGAATGACGGTCCGACACGTTTACGGATGGGGGCTACAGACTCGGATACGGATTCGCGCTGGCAAACAGCATTTGGCCATGGATCACCATCAGGGAACTCTTTAAAATGATTTATTTTTGATAAATTGCCACGGTCTCCGCGATGCGGATTCGCATCATTTTGCAAATGATTTACACGGAATGACATGGAATTTAATTTGGAAATTCGCAATTGCTAAACTAGCTGGGTGGCAAACATGAATCTTGCTCTTGCCACCGCAGTGCAATGAGTGCAACACGAGGTCGCAATGTGACAACGTCTGCGATGTTTATTAAAAAACAATTTGCGGAGGGGTGATTAAGCACTATGCGTAATTAGATCATCACAGTGTGGAGTTCTTAAGTCGTCTCTAAATCATTCACCATGTAAAATATACGATGTATCCGTAATCATACTCAGTTTGAGATGAAACAAAGGGACAGATACATTACATAGAGTTGGCCGTCCTGTGAACATCTAATAAACATATAAATATTCTTGCTATTTAGTCAACCAAACACCAACCAGACTTTTAGTCATATGAAAATGAATTTATTCATCAAATTTCCAAACGCATTACATCTATCAAAAAATAAAAGACTTTTGAAAAACTTATTTGCTAACCAGATTTCTGAATTCTAATTTTAAAAACAACGAGAAAAAATTACAATCAAAATTGTAATATTAAAAAAAAAATCTTTGAAAAACTTATTTCTTAGTCAGATTACATTTTTAAAATATCAGGAAAAGTTGACCAACTTGATTATCGATCAAAATTGTTTAATAAAGCTTCGACTACAATATTATAATATATTGAAATATATACTGAAAACTTGCTTAAATAAAAAATGGCTTGCTTTTGCAGATTAGTGTAACAAAAAGTACAACACAATTTATACGAAATGTAAAAGTTATTCTCCTAGGAGTATCTGGTTAAACTTTGTTCGACTTTGCATATTTACAAGGGAAACATCGCCAGGTTTAATGTTGTGTGTGTGTAAGCAAAACACACACAGGTATAATGTTGTCATGTGCATACTTATTCCCAATTAATCCCAATAAAGTAGAAAGTCCAATCTCTGGAGAGCCTTAACTTTTGGGTCGGTGTTTGACTGCAGAAATGAATATGAGTTAATTTATGGGCAAATATTTATGTTTTTGTATGAAATAGAATCTTGAAAATACAACCGATTTGGAATATCCTTTGAAAACTAAGCCAGAGCTGAATTCCATGTTAAACTGCTACTTTTCATAGTCAAGTCAAGTGTTCGTTTACGTGCTCAAAATTTAAATACGACTTTTGCTCGGCCAATAAAAAATATGTGTAACGACATAAATCGTGCGAAATCAAACTGATATCGTCAAGAAGTGGCCCGAATCGTGGGGCATGCCACTGACAACGCTGTCGTGTTGCATGCGGATGCGCGGCAGCTGTCCATACTAAGCATCTCCGTCTACTTAGCCGCATAATTACTGCCGGGCGAAACGTGGGCCACTTATCACGCCAGTAGATAATATGTTGTGTGTGCAGTGCGTGTGTTTCAACAAAAACCAATTGGAAATTAGAAATCAGCGTCAATCGGTGCGGCAATCAATCGTGACTCTGTTCTTGCTGTTGTTGTTGTTGCTGTTGTTGTTGCTGTTGTTGCTGTTGTTGTCGGCAATGCCGACAAAAGAGGAATGCACGCGCGGGGTATTTCTGTTATTGTGGCATTCTGGTTAAGGGTCCCACAATTCTCTGACTTTGACACCGGCTACAGTTCCATTCTACCCAGGTTTTTGGGTACGGGCGTCGGGCTGCGTCAACGTCAACGTCGGGCACTTGAACAGCACAAAGAGCACCGATTTGTTGATTTGTTTTTGAAAAGTGAGTAAATATGTTTCCATTTATGAATGTTTGGAAAAGTGTTCTGTGTGTGTGCGTTTCGTTTTTTTTTTTTTGTTTTTGTTTTTTTTTGTTTTTTCTGTTTGAGCAGCAATCCCATTTTGAAGTGGTCGATAAGATGCCAGGTGCTGATACTACGAAGCGATACGATACCATATCAGTGTGCAACTGATAACAATGTCCGCACCAATGGTGTGGTTGGTGACGGCAAACTCACTGGCTCTAGCCCCCAACTGCGACGACTCCAAGGTGTCTGCCATCATTTCCAAGCAAACAATTAAAATGGCCATAAGTGCCATAGGTGCTCTGTCTGCTCTGCGGATGTGTGTGTGTTTGTGTGTGTGTTTGCGCAAGGATTCCTACAGTTTGCCACAAAATCTTTGGTGTCACTTGTCGTCTGCCCCAAACCCGAAGCTGTGGCTCAAGCGTATACAAATTTATTGAAAGCAATTTGCATAGTTTCTGTTTAGATGTATTCATCCTTTTTGTGCGTGTTCAGATGACTTTATCATTTGTCGTTATTTGGGCATAGGGATTTTATATTTTATTACTTTTCCTGTATGGGCTGATGCGCAAAGTGCGGAGAGGAGAAGATTTCAATTTGAGAAGATTTTGTGAAGCACATCAGACATCAGACACTGCCAGTGTGTGTGTGTGTGTGTTTGTGTGTGTGCCACATACTGAAAAGCGACAATTTCATGTCCAATTGCTTTCCAGGTGACATGAAACAACACTTAAGCAAGAGGAAGCACAGCAGTCGAAAAGCGGGAGGATGAGGAGGCATCAGCAGGATAAATGGGATGAAATGAGAGCTTGCAACTCCCATTCGTGCAGCTGCTGCTGCTGTCGTGCGTTCACACTCTTACCCCACACTCACACACACACACACACACAGACAACATGTGTGTATGTTGATACTTGTGTGTGGCCTTCCCTCATCTACCTGATGCGAAGGCATACTATTATCTGTTAACGCTAAAATCTACATTTAAATTGTTTTCAATATAATCTGCATGTTGTCCAAAAATGGACGAGTTATTGTTTCACAAAATGCAAATACAATCGTTTTTAGTCCCATGTTGATTTCACTCTGTTGTTAAATGAAGTGCGACATCTGCAAAAATTCTCACAAGCAAATCCGAGGCCAAAACACATGGCAACTGTTCTTGTGCAAACTTAAGTTAAGCAGTCGATGTTCTTTTGGATTTCGTGGCGCCACCAAGTGTATTCAGTGTCCAGCCCAACAAAATGACTATTAACACGATCTGGCACTCAGACACTCAAGGGTACAGCAGTGAAAGAGTCCATCAGGACCTGCCCTTACTTCAGCTAGTATTTCTTGCCCATATGCATTTACTTACATTCATTATAAATGACGTCGCGTTAACACCCAGAAAAAAAACAGAGGAGACACTCGTGTCTCGTCTTACAAGAATTCCACCAAAAATTCCATCGTGCTCCGCCGATCTTTCATAAATTAGAATGCAATGCAAGTGGTTGGGCCCATTTCAAGTGTTTGAGGAGTTGAATTTCCATTTTGAAATTGAATTGTTTGTTTTTTGTAACACTCCAAGCAAACATTCAGTTTTGTCTGACGATCGGGAAAGGCCAATTAATTTTGTTGATTTGGCAGCGTTCTATGAAACTACTTTTGAATCCTTAGAAAAGGCTGTTTTTTTAAATGCGTAATCACTATTTTTAAACGTTTTATTTACAAGTTGTAAAATACCTAGTTTTAAAAATAAAATAATGCTAAAAATATATAGTATTTATTGTAATAAACAAAGTGGATTTCAGTTCTCCGATTTAATTACATTTTGTGTTCGTGCAAAGAAAAAAAATATCAGAATGTAAATTAATTTAAAATAAATATCGTATTATATTATTTTAATATTATGAAATATTTTGAGTATTTATATAGAAAAATTTAAAATATAAACAAATATTTCGATGGATATAAAGAGCGTAATTATTAAAGCAAATAAACTGTATTTCAGATTTCCCACTCAATTGCATTTTATTGGCTATTGAAAGACCAGACATTTCCGAAAATAAATTAATTAAAATTAAATTTTGTATTCTATAAATCTAATTTATACACTTTTTTTTAAATTTTATTACCTTATTGGCTATAAAAATAAAAGCAAATCAAATTCCTTACTGCGCTTATATATTTTTAGATTTTGTTAGCCAATTGGACTTAAGAACAAAATTCTTAAAATGCTAATAACTGGAGGGGAATATTAAAAAAGAAAGTATTATCGATATACACTGTTCGAGCTTTGAAAAACTTTTTAAAAATAAATCATATTATTTGAACTCGTCAGAAATTACTTAAATGGTATTCCCTAACAGATTAATATTATTTGCTGTCACAACCGGCGGGACTCAGTTGTGTAATGCATTTTTGTGCAAATAATATTTTTAAAACACATGTGCATATAATAAATATGAATCTAATAATACAAAAAAGCACATGTGGTCAATAAATTAATTTGCAACCAAGATCGCATGGTTATATGTCTTATTCATGTGGCAGAAATCGGAATAAAAAAGTATTGAATCCTATTGAGCCTCCTGTGAAGTTTTAATTAAATTGATCCTTCTTACAAAACACTTGCACATAGTAATATTTATAAGCATGCAACTGCTAAATATACTTTCTGTGTTTTGATTTATTAAATGTTGTCGATTTAACAAGAGTAATGTGTATGTGTGTATCTGCAGTGTGTGTCTGTTGCTTATAGTATCAACAAAAACAATAAGAACAACAACCAATAACAATAACAACAACAACAAGGAGATGCGGAAGAAACTGAAAACTGTGCGAAGCCTTTCGATCGCAGTCCGCCATAAAAATGTTTCCAGTGTCAGCCAAAAAGGGGAAGCACTGGAAATACAACATGCGTTGCTGAGCTGCAGCTGCTTTGGCCGTTGCTCTGGCCTTCCAGTCGCGGAGGTGGGCGTTGTCGACGGCAACAGCCCCTGAGCGGCAATGGGAATTGTGATTCCCATCTCGCTTGCGCCCATCTGAGCAGAGCAATCGTTTGAATGAGACGGCGCATGCATTGCGCTCTCTGGTTGGAACGACAACCGACAATCGACAACCGACAACCGACAACAGCCACAACATTCATTTGCTCGCTCCCCCATACTAGTGCCGTCTAGTTCCCTCTCTCTCTCTCTCTCTCTCTCTCGTTCTCGCTCTCGCTCTCCGGTTGCCGTTGTCGTTGTCGTTGTCGAGTCGAATCGGCCTTGTGCCCCTGAACGGGCTGTTTGTGGCATCGACAGACCAGTTTGTGTTTAAACGCGAATAGGCAAAGGCGCACATCTCAGCTGTGCCTGTCGACTGTGACTCGAATTCAGACTCGAATTCAGAAGCGTCAACGTTGAGAGGCCGCCACTCAAACTGGCCGACAATCAGACAACAAGACAGACAGACAGGTTGTGTGTGTGTGTGTGTGTTGAACTCGTTTCAATGACGATCGGTGCAAAAACCAAAACTAAGCCGTAAATAAAATATATAAAAACAAGTGTTTGTGCAATAATTGATAGGCGTTTCAATAAAAATATACTTAACACAATTAATTAGTACAAGGCACTAACTGTAACTACTTAAACTTATTGACCAAAGCGATCTACAAAATACATCAAATACGAAAACGAGAGAGAAACACAAGTAGAAACACATGTTTTGAGTGATACTCGGCACAACCTTTTGGCACCGGTCGCCAAGCCAAGCCGTGTCGACAGTGACCCGTAACCAGACCCAAAGCGGACCTGGACACCGACCCGTACTCGAATAACGTTAGCAACTACGTAAATATAACCAGTGTCCAGCATCAGAGGACGATTTGTATGCTGTCGCGCCTGTAAACAGTCAATGTCAATAAAAATACAAATAAAAATAAATAACAAACAGCAAAAAATTGAAACGAAGTAAAAGAATAAAACGCAAAGTCACACAAAAAACAAACAAAACATTTTCCGGCTCCGGCGACATTAACAGAACTGCTCGACATCGACAATTTGTTTTATCAATTTTCAACAAGGCCAACAACACAACAAGAGCAACAAACAACAGCAACAGCAACAGCAACAACAACAACAACAGTCGCACACAGCAGCAGCCAACAAACCAACAAACAACAAAAGCGTCCAGAGTGCTTAGCCGCGCTCCGCGTCGAGCACGCACGACACCACCACCACCAACAACAACAACAACTACAACGACATCAGCATCCACCATCCTTCAGCTCCCGGCTCCCAGCTCCCAGCTCCCATCTCCATATACACATCCACATCCGCATCCATCTTCAGCTCCCACCACCCACTCTCCTGACCCGACCGAGTTGCAGCCACCCAGCCAGCCAACCCCTTATCATCCACACCAACAAAAACAACAACAACAACAACAACAGTAGCAGCAGCAGCAGCAGCATCATCAGAATATCCTTGCAGGGCGCGGGCGCCCCACGCTGAGCTCTCCAATTGTACAACCTGCCGTTGCCGTTGCCGTTAACAGTTCAGCGTCGAAGACGAACGCGACAATGGCTGCATATGCGCAGTTTGGATATGGTTACCCGTCGGCAAATCAGGTAAGCGAGAACAACACGTTCAAAATATGTCACGGTAGAAAATTGTACAGGTTTTTCATGCTTTTTAGTTTCCATAAAATGACGATTTTTCATTAAAAGCCACATTTTCAATAAGCATTTGACACTGAATATTCCGTCTAATCTTGCCTTCTTGCAACAATACCTGATTAAATTTTGAGCAAGTGAAATCGCAGGTTTATCAAGTCAAAATCTGATTACTAACAAATATTGTCGGCTTACAGAATCAGAAGAGTGAATTATGTGTGAATGCAGTAAGATCAATATTTTTGGATATTTCTGTAACTTATAAAATTCGTTGCAAAATGTTTCGAGTAAAAGACAACTGAATAAGTCGGGCTTTGCAATTAGTTATTTATTTGTTATTTGGTTAACTCTTCAATTTGCAATTATCTATGACTTCAGGTTAAGCGCATTTGTAATTGGATATTCTTGAGTTCTACAAAACTCGTTGTCGAACAAGAGACTATTGAATAGTTCCGGCTTTCTGAGTGGTACTTAAAGGTTTCATATATATATATATATATTTTTAAAATGCTGTTATTATTTTTTAATTAAACATGCACTAGCAATATTAAAAAGAATATAATTTTGTACATAACTTTAGTATATACACATTAATGTATATTATACAGTGCTTAGCAGTTTAAGTCACATATGTAAATGGCGACGGCGCCGTATTTGAAATAAACATAAATTCCGATTTTATGTTACGGTAATGGGGCATGAATATTCAAGCCATATACATATACAGCTACTGACCATCAGCCGTTAATAGACGCCCCAAGCAAGTGTTGCACAATTTAGGACATTATGCAGCCGTCGCCATCGCCGTCGTCAACGTTCTGGCCAACGGCTGCATTGACTTCGGACCATAATTACTTGGCCACTGGAATTGAGGGGAGTGGGCAAAGGGAAGTGCAGTAAATGTGAAGTTCAGTAATTCAAATTAGTTAGCTGAGGTTTGGTTTCTCTGTGTGTGAGTGTGTGTGGCAGCCATTACTGTGGCAGAGGAAAGCCTATGCGGTGAGTGTCGTTAATATATTACCCCTTTATAGTTGAAAGTGCCTTAATATGTATATATATTCTTATGGCCTTTAACTGCCTCTGCCTATTCACATAAATTGCAGTCTAAGCGAATCGAATGGCTCCCCGTTTGTTTTAATATGCAAAACTTGGTAAATTGCAATAATTAAAATAATGAACGCTCAGATTATCGACTCTAATTATGTCTGCGGATGTGCAAAGTGGAAAGTATGGCCCACTTTTGCTGCCACTCAGCCTCTTTTTTTTTCATTGTGCCACACTTTGTTTTCTGCTGCTTCCTTCTGCTGGCCAAATTGTGTTCCAGCTATTTTTGTTGTCGGGATTTCTTGGTTTGTGTTTTTTGTGTGCTTAATTCTCTTGTCGCCAGAACTGGTTTAATTTGTATTCTCTTAAATTTGCATACATTAAAAGTTCGTTAAGCTCAAAGGATTATTGCAAAGCATCGAAATTTTGACACTTATAAGCCCATAACGCACTTTCTCAGGATTTGTTGTGTTTCATCTATTCGCAGTTGAATTATTATGTTGCTAACATTTTAATTGGGACTGTTTAGTATATTTATGGTTATAATAAAATTTAATTTTTGGCATCATTTTGTCTGAATGGGTCACTTAGACATTGAGTTAAACTTTTTTAACTATTTGCGCAAAACAAAAAATTGTTGCTGATTTATTTTTAAAACATATAAATAAACATACAAAGTGATTTATAGCCATATAAAAATGAATTCGAAATATGTCCAGTGCATAATTTTATATGGTGCCTGCAAAATATTAATGCGAATAAAGAATAATAATTTATGCAAAATAACATCAAATGTTGTTTAGTGAAATTCGGTTGAAAATCAAGAAACTAAACGGAAGGTTTATAAATTGTCAAACATTTTATTTGGCCGTTAATCCGTCGTCGAATAAGATTTAAATAAAAGCCTATTTTTTAGCGATTAATCTGCTCGCTTGTATTAAATAAATTCCAGTTGCGACTTGTGTGACATATATACAAACAAACATACAAACAGACTTATATCTACACAAGAGTCGTATTCATTAATTTAATTTAATTTTAATTTCAACGCCAATTCGGCATCCCAAAAATGACACACAAAAATCGTTGACGAATTCAATATATATATATATATATACATGTTTGTATGTTTGTGTGTAAATTAATAAATTTAATCAACGGCTGCTACGGCTCCTGGGTGCATGGACAGAATTGTCAACTTGCCAATGCGAGGAGCAGTTCACGCATTTCATGGCAAAATAACTCAAATTCCCAGGCAGTGGCCGAGGCACAGCCAGTTGCTTCACACATACATACATACATACATACATGCATACATGCATACATGTCCATGTGTCCTTCCTGCCACGTTGCGTAGGCCTGGTCCGATGCGAGAAAAAACTAATATTTTGCCGTGTGCATTCCATAATTGATTTATGAATTTTTAATGCAAACATTGAAAGCCACTGGCACGCTGAAAACAAAGAGTTGCTCCTGCCGTTGCAGGAACTGCTAACTGGCAACTGGCAACTGGCGACTGGGAACTGGGACGACGACGACGACGACGACGATGACGACGACGACAGCAACTACTGAAACTGAAGTTAATTCAATAAAAGGAGCGCACAGCAACCACAGCAACAACAACTACAACAACAGCAACAGCAACAGCAACTTATTCGCATTAGCAAAAACACGCATCAGAGCTATGGGTATTTTGGATTGGTATTGGTATTGGCAAGAAATGGGCATCGGTATGGGTAGTGCTTTTGCTTTTGCCTGGCACTGGCTGCTGGCTGCTGGATGAATGTGAGAATATGCCAAATGCCACGACGCGTCGCCTCGAGTCTCGAGTCTGCAGCAGCGCCCCAGAGCCGCATCCAAAACCAAAACCAAATGTCGGCAGAGACCCAAGCTCAGCACTGCCTTCAACTCCTGCTCCTGCTCCTGCTCCAGCTCCTGCTCCTGTTTCGGCTCATACTCCTTTTAATTTCGCTTATTGTTTGTCATTGCTGCTGTTGTTGTTGTTGTTGTTGTGCCCGTTAGTGCTGTCGGCGCCGTTGCCAGTTGCAATTCCAAGTCGACTGGCGTCAGAAGCAACCTATTGCGGAGCAGCTATCACTTTTGTTTTTTTTTTTTGAGCTGCAGACTCTTTGTTTAGATGTTGTTGCTGTTGTTATTTGGAGTGCAAAAACAAAAATCCATAAACGCATCTTCGGCAGTAGCAGCAACAAGAGCGAAACGGCAGCAACAACAGCAACCCACAACAAGCAGTGTGCACACACATTCACAAAAACACACACACACTCGAACACACACACACACACTTGGACTTAAAAACAATAATAACAACAAGGGGATCTTCACAGCCCAGCCTCCTTTGGTACACACGCACACACTGCCGCAATTGCCAATTGAATGGAATTGGCATTGGCTAGGTGGGATAGGGACTTGACCGCACCGCTACCCGTACTCGTACCCGTACCCGTACCTGTACCGTACCGTACCGACGGGCAGGCGTTTCGTGAGCTTTAACATAAATCATAAAATTAATAACCATAAAGTGACGGCAACAGTTTTTCCAAACATCTCGGTCCGAGCGGGTGGCCGCAAAACGCTGCAGACTGCAAAGAGGAGAGGAGCAGGAGTGGAGCAGGTGGGAGGTGGGCGGCACATATGGTTTGTCTGACAGTCTGTCTGTCTGCACTTCAAAGGCACTAATAATGAGAGCCCGCTCACTTGTGCAATTACGCTTGATGAGTATTTGCCTTTTTAGTTTAACGTTTCTTGTCGATTTGCCAATTTCAAAGTTTTTGCATTTACTTGCAACGGCTTGTGTAAATGTTGTATTATAGTCTGTTGCAAGGTTCGCTGGCTGCATGGCATTCGTTTCGCTTTGAACTTGGGTCATGCAACCAATAGAGCGAGCTTAGTGTTTTTTGTTGTACTTCCTTCCCATCGGTAAATGATATTTAAATTTTAATTTTCACTTTAATGTAGTTCAAGTGGAGATGGTTGTATTCCAAAGCAATTGTGCAACAGAAGACCTAACTGAATATTTATTAGCATCAACAAATTATAAAATATGATTTGGCTATTTATGAAATATGCAAATTCTGGCATCGTTTTTGCTAAAATTGTGTGGGTTACTTACAGTCAAAAAGACAAGTAAATCAGAAAATGTATATTTTTATACCATAATTATTACATACTTTAATAGCCGCTGATTATATGCCTGAGTTGGATTCTTTTGATTCCACAACAATTTTATATTATTATTATGAACTGCAAAGCATTTTTATTAAGGCAGTAAAAGCAATAATGATTTTATAGCATCCTGAAGCTTAAGGTTAAGTGTGTGCTTAGGTGTTGAACTATCTTAAATCTTAAACAATGAATATATTTCAGAAAGATTTGGACATAATCGAAAGATATAAAAATTATTAAATGCTTCATTGATTGAGTGAAAACAGTTTTGAAACAGTTGTTGTATTTTGTGCTATTAGTAATTTATTGAGTGTCCTGCTTTGAATATCTGGCTGTGAATATATCCTTGGCATGGCATGACAGGCATAAACTTCAAAGCGGACATGTAGTTCACACCGTTTATCGTAATATTCAAGTCATAAAACAGCGCACTATAAGGCAATATTTAATAGTTGCCAACACTTGGCAACATTTGCAACATTTCCGCATTGTGGTAACTAAAGCCGTCTTTAAGCCAGTGCCAGAAACCCCTCGAGACCAAAAACCTATCCGGTGCCTGTGTCTGTGTGTCCACCTCATGATAAACTCGCCGCTGCGCTTCCACCTCCTCCACCACCGCCATCCAGAGTGCATCCCAGAGTGGGTGAGTGAGAATCATTAAAAATAAACTGACTTGCGTGCCGATAATAAGCGCTGGCCGGTGGCTGCTTCGCCGGACAGCACTCTGCCGGACGGTTGGACGGACGGACAGGAGGCAGGCTGGCTGGCTGGCTGGCTGGCTATTCGGGTCCGGGGTCCTCAGTGTCGTTGTCGTCGCTGATATGTGTTTTTTATGGACGACCACAAAAACTGAAATTGATGTTCGAATCGCATATAAAAATAAAGAATAATAAGGAATGAGCGCGCGCAGCGTTTTGTACATTAGAAAGAGAGAGAATGAGAGAGAGAGGTAGACAGAGGGAGAGAGAGATGGAGATAGTGGGTGAGTGTATGTGTGTGCGAAAGGGAGAGGTAAGCTGGCCACTTGTTGTGGTTTTTTGTTGGATTCGCTGTGTGTTTGTTGACGGCGTCGTTACAGTTGGTCGCCGGTTCAGGCTGTTCAGTGTGGCTTTGGCCACTGGCCAGTGGTCATTCATTCAGAATTCATTAGATTTCATTCATGAAAACGCCTTCATTATGCAATAATTTCAAGTTGCTTGTGGAGCGGGCAGATCCCTCGACTCCAACTCGAAGTTGGTGGCTTTGTGGCCCTGGTGTCCGCACGAAATTGCTTTGCGATTAGATAGCCTGCAGGAGGTGTTGAAAATCAGCTTGTTCACCTGTGAATTACCATTATTATTTAAAGCATAAATTTGACTACTGTAGCCGAGCTCTGATTGAAGCGGACGTCCTCAACAGTAGCCAGCAAAAAAGGGATGTGTAATCGGTTAAGCTAATATTTTTATTTTGGCAACTTATCTCATTTTGTATCTCGCTAATGATAAAGTTTGATTTGTGCTTTAATAAGTAAAGGGAGATTCCAATGGAAAAAAAGATATACAATGAAATTAATGTTTAGACTGTCGGTTGAATCAAATTCAGTAGAATTCTGATAGCTGACACATTGAATGCGAGCATTTCGATTAGCCTATTTGATTTATTTCACGCTCATTGACTTTTTTAGATTTTCTGGTATTTACAGAGTTATCTAGCACTTGCCTTATGGGCTACTCCTGTTGTTTCATTGTTGTTGTTCTTCTTGTTGCTGTTGTGAGTCGAGTCGAGTTGAGTTTAGTTGAGTTGAGTCGTTGAGCTCTTACCGTCTTTCAATCGGAATCGGCGATTCGCTGCGGTTATCGTGCAAGCGCATACCTGAGTGCCTCATTCAATTTCTTGCCCTTCTTGCCTTGCCTTGCCCGGCCCAATGCCCACACTCAATCGAGCGGTCGATCTGTCCGCTGATACTTGCAACGTACCCTCTTCAAAGAGGCAGAGAATCCGAGACCGAGACCAAGACCGAGACCGAGACCAACACCGTGCCGTAGCCCGAATTCAAGCCCGAGCTCGAACTCTTGCAACGACAGCCCCAACAACAACAACAACAACAGTATCTGAAATCTGACTGTGATAAATTGAAAATTAATGAAGTGAAAATAGATGGAACGGATCGCAAAATGCGCCAAGCCAATAAAATATTTTGACATTTGGAGTTATCGTCTTAATCTGTTTTGTTGATTTCGACCTGAAGGTTCGGCACTCTCGAGCAAACAACCCTTACCTCTACCCCTACCCGGGCCCCTACCTCAGCTCCTGTCCCTATGCCTGTCCTTAGACCGAACGCGAGGCGTCCTTGATCGCATCACCTGTTTTAAGAATCGTACCATTGCGAACCTTTTTTCGCCTTTTCGCCTTTTAATTTTTGTATTTTTATTTATAAATATGTTTGACTTTTTGTTCAAGTTGTATCTTCGTCTACTGCTCCTCTCTTTTTAGTTACTTGGCGGTGCGGCGACTGCAACCGGCGACAGTCAGAGCGGACATGGTGGGGGCTCGGTGCCATCGCCACTGTCCGGCACAAATGAGGCCTCGCTCAGTCCCTCGGGCGGCTCGACAACGACGGGCATCACCGGCCCCGTCAGTCCAGGTGCAATTTCGCAAACGTCCAACAATGCGGGCCCTACAGTCTCGACGGTCACAGCGCCGACGGATGCAGATGCAGTTGGCAACGAGGTTGTCGGCGGCCGCGGCGGCGGCAGCGTCACAGAAACAGATGCCTCTGCTGCGGGCGTCGGCGGCGTCTCGAGCAGTGCTCTGGAAGCGCATGTCCGTGTTGCCAATACCATGTCCTGCTGCGAAAACGGACGACCGATCATCACTGATCCCGTCTCGGGTCAAACGGTCTGCTCGTGCCAATACGACTCGGCGCGTTTAACCCTCGGTGGATATTCTCGCATGGCGTTACCTTCCGCTGGCGTTGGAGTCTACGGTGGACCGTATCCATCCAACGAGCAGAATCCCTATCCTAGCATTGGTGTCGACAACTCGGCCTTCTATTCACCTCTGGTAAGTGTTTGATATGCATCGTATTGGATTAGTGCAGTGGGCAGAAATCCACGCAGAAAGTAAGTTGACAGGTGGCAATTTGCAATCAGGTTTCTCTGAACGGTACCATCTCATTTGATCTGCTGCGATCTGTCGTCCGGCTACTCAAGTAGGCCATTGGCGGAAGTTTACACGCATTTTATCGGCTAAGCTTGACTGGCTTTTCCTCACTCGATGACTAACTATAAATTGTGTGTTTGGTTTAATTTTAGAGTAATCCCTATGGCATGAAGGATGGCAGCTCTGGTTCCGATATGAATGCTTGGACCTCGGCTGGTCTGCAATCAACTAGTGGATATTATTCCTATGATCCCACATTGGCCGCTTATGGGTGAGTCTCTAATCCAACAAAACAAACAATAACAAAAAACAATTGCGCCACTAAGAAAAGTTAAGCGAGTTTAAAATGTTTTCATGGGCCGGCGACCAAAAGTTTTCTGGCAACGTCTGCTGAGTTTTTTTTTTGTATTTATTTTATTTTTATCACCACAAAAGGTTTTTCCTGGCAAACTGGCAAGTGGCCCAAAACAGGCTTAAACTGTGGCAACGAGCGTAGACAATCTGCAAGGGTATCGCGCTTGTACTCCTTAACGCCTTTCCTTCCCCTCCCTTCCCTTCCATTCCTTTCCTTTCCCATACTCAACCCTGTAGCCCTAAGCAAGCGATGCTTTTAAAAAATATACTAAACTCAATAAGTTTATGGCTGGAAGGGACGCGGTTGTTGATTGTGTGGTGAGCTGGGCGGAAGGAAGTTACAAATGCACAGATTAAAATTCCCAGGGCGTTTCTTCTGTCGCGGTTTTTATTGTGCGTTTCGCTTTTTTCACTTTTTTTTACATGAAGCGGAATTTTGTGAATCAAAAGTGCAACACGTACGCGGTCTAGAAAAATTGAATGAAGAAAAGCAAAACTGAGTCTTAAACAGTTATGAATTTCAATCATTTAGTTAAGGAGTTGCACTTTAAGAAATATTCAAGCTTGCTTTACTAAATTATAATTTAAAAAAATATATACAAAATGAGTTAATTTATCAATCAAAACAATAATAAAAATAAAAAATAAAACAAAATCAAAAATATGCATAAAGCTATAACATTATTAATATATAATAAATTTATGCATATCTGTTAAATATATATTTGTTGTTGAAACTTAAATGCTAGAAAAGTTCTGATCAGTCAATGGTGTCTAATTATTTATTTCGCTGACTAAAAAATAATATTCTAATCACAGACAATATTATAGGTTAAACTTTGTCTGAGTGTGTTTCAAAATAATATAAATAATACGAAAAGAAAAAGTTCTCCAAACTTATGTAAACTGGATGCTTTTTGTGTTAATTGTCTTTTTAAAAATGAATTTAATTGCAGTTTAAAGTATATATTTTTTAATATCATTAAAGAAATTATTTAATTGTGTACTTTATTGAAGTATTCATATTTATTTTACAATTATAATGCTTTTTTCGCATTTTGTAAACACTTTTTAAATACCTTTGCCCCAATGTAAGTTGTGTGCACTTTGCGATATTCCACTTGGCTTTTGGCTTTAAAGTGTCGCCTTGACTTGAATGTAGATAATTGTTTAACTGATGAGGTGCGGCGACCAACAGTGCTATTTGCTAAGGCACTGATATGGGCAAGGTCTGGCCACGTCCGATTTACCGGAAGAAACACTCGATGTTTATCCAATATATCAGGGCGTTGTCACCGGAATAGTTATGTGTGGTTTTCTAGTTTCTGTCAGACAAGTCTTTAGTGAGTGAAATGCTGAGTCTATAAGCGAACTATTTATTTATATTCGGAATGAATGCTTTCAATTACAGCTATGGACCCAACTATGATCTCGCCTCTCGCCGCAAGAATGCCACACGTGAATCGACTGCCACATTGAAGGCGTGGCTGAGTGAGCACAAGAAGAACCCATATCCGACTAAAGGCGAGAAAATTATGCTGGCCATCATCACAAAGATGACGCTGACACAGGTCTCCACATGGTTTGCGAATGCACGACGTCGTCTGAAAAAGGAGAATAAAATGACGTGGGAACCAAAAAACAAGACGGAAGACGATGACGACGGCCTGATGTCGGATGATGAGAAGGACAAGGAGCCCATCGAGGGTACAAAGCTGCAAGCCAGTGACACATTTGGTAAGCTGTCACCTAATTTGATACCCTGCACTCCCCTATCTGTCCACCCTCTTTCCCTCTTCCCCTCTTTCTCTGTCTCTGTCTCTGTCTCCATGTCATTGACCTAAGCAAGTGTTTGACGTCAAGTGTTTTTTTTTTATCCGTTGAAAATTGCGCGATTGGGGCTTGATATCATTTTAAGGTCGTATTTGTATTGTTTTTCTAAACGGCCCGGCTCCAACGATTTTAGTGCCTGTCGCTATCTGACCCTTCATGCCCTGTGTTGGCCCCCCAAACTACAGATTTGTGGCAGCGGCCTTTAAGTACAATTTATGTGGCGAAACGAATGTTATGCAATCTTTGTCTTCTCGGTCTGCCGTCTGCCGTCCGCCGTCCGTCCGCCCTTCTGTCTGACCATCCGTCTGTCCGTTTATTTGTCTGACTGCTTAGGCGACATCCTCCCCGGAAGTTGACAGCACATTGTTGGCAAAGTGGCCTTGCGCCCGCACTCTCCCCTCTCTCCCCTCTCTTCCCTTCATTCTCTTTCGCTGTCCTTCCATGTGGATGAAAGCGGCCTTGCTCGACTTGGCGACTTGACTTGCACTGAATTCCTATTTTGCCGCTCGGGGAACGCCGTTTGCTGGGGGAAGGGGTGGGGACTCGGAGTGGAGTTGGCGGAAGCCGAAGCATTTTGTTGCTGAAAGCTTTCTGCGACGAGGCAAACGGCGCGAAGGGTTGCACGCATCAACGCCCACCAACAATTTCAAGGGTTTTTGCCCTGCGCCTGCCAAAGACGAGGCAAACGCCCAGTTGCCAGTTGCCAGCTGTTAGCTGTTCGACTGTTGGGAGGCAAGTGGCAAGTGGCAACTGCCAAGTGCCAAGTTTTGTAGTGCTCTAAGAACTTGTCTACTTCCGCTTTGCGACTTGAAATTAATTTAATTTAATTTTTGTCTCCGTTCTGCTGTCTTTTGTCTCTTCCAACTTTAATTCAACCCAGATCCCGGCCATCAACGTATCAAGTCTGAGCTGGCCAACAACAAGTCTGACAAGGATCTGGACATTGAGGAGAAGCTGGAGCGTGAGCCGCAGAATTTGCTGGCCATCAGGGGCATGCCACCATATGGTGCACCCAGTTTCAATCCGCATCCGGCGCACTCCTACAATCCCTATGCCCATGTCCATGCCCAGGCACAGGCACAGGCCCAGGCACAGGCGCACGCCCAGCAGGAGCAACAACAGCAGCAGCACCAGCAGCAACAGCAACAACAGCAGCAGACTGCAACTGGCGTTTATTACAATCCGGGCTATGTGCAGAGTCATGGCCAGGACGTTGGTGGTGGCAGTGGTGGTGGTGTTGGTGGCAGTGAATACACCGTTCAAAAAAACCAGCTGAGCAGAGACTGTGGCATACCGGTGCCGGCGAGCAAGCCCAAAATCTGGAGTGTGGCCGACACAGTCGCCTGCAAGACACCACCGCCTACGGCATATCTCGGCCAGAATTTCTATCCACAGCAGCAGCAATCACAACAACAATCCCAAGTGTTGCCCCTGCTGCCCGATTCACCCACGCACCCAACGCATCCGACGCAGCAGCAGCAGTTGCAGCATCCGGAGCAGCAGCAGCAGCATCATCTGCAGGCTGCGACACAGATTATGGGGCCGCAAGTAGAGCTCGGTTCGCCGCTGAGTATGATGAGCAGTTACGCCGCCGCATCGCCATATTCGCGGATACCTACGGCGTACACCGAGGCCATGGGCATGCATACCAAGACGCCTATCAATATGCATCGCGAGCTCTCCCAGCTGCAAGTGTTGCATTCGAGTTCCAGCCAGACGCCCTATCATCATCAGCAGAGGGTGGGGTTTACCGAGATTCAGCCCGATACGCCGCCGCAGACGCCTCCAAACATGAAATTGATCAGTCACAACAACAACAACAGCAACAACAACAATCACAATCATCACAACAGCAACAACAGCAGCAACAGCAACAGCAGCAGCTCTACGCTACATACAGGGCCCGGCCCGGTAGCGGTAACATCCATGGGTTCAATGCTTTACAATAACAACAACAGCAACACCAACAACAACAACAACAATAACAATAGTAATAATATCTATAACAGTAGCAATAGTGGCAGCAGCTATTTAACGAGCAATCGCTCAAATTCGTAAGGCCCTTTCTATCACATTACACATTAGATGCCGATACCAAATATATATTTCAATAACCAGGCCCAAGTGGACAAGTGCAAATATCGCCACAGCATCGTTTGTAAGATGCAATTACAAAAGCGATAACGATTACGATAACACACTAATTAGTTTGCAATAAATGTAGCTTAAGTATGGCAATAAAACTTAATTTCCTACCATATCGTAAATTATTTTCACTTTATAACTTTAATTAGCATATTTACACTCATCAATTTGAAAATGCCGTCTCCAAGTTGCGAGACTCACACGACAACAGTTTGTCATGCAGTGGGATTTGAGTCATTACCCCATTGAGTTTAATGACTCGAACATGACACTCCACAGCAACAGAGCCACCAAGACAGCAAACGACAAACGGCAAACGGCAAAAACAAAAGCAAAAACTTAGAACATTTCGGTACTCAAAACAAACAAAGATACATTTGTATTTCGCATGGTGCTCTCGCTCTCTCACACTCACTTTGTATCTATCCCTATCTGTCTCGCTGTATAAAGTTGTGCATACATTAAACAGTTATTTAATTACCACATTTACGCTAAGTGTGCACACATACATACATTACATACATTACATACATACATACACACATACATATCCATAGTATGTGGTTATTATGAGCTTAACCACTTAATTTTCATCAACTCAAATACCACAAGAAAAAAAGCACACTTTAAAATGTATCTTGAACTATTAGAATTAATATTGAAATCGGAAACACTACAATTCAAACAGTTGTCATATGGGTAAAAAGTATGCTTGGTGTACTTGGGATGGAGTTGAATTAACGCTAAAAACTTGATAGCCAGTGTTTTCTGTGATATATCCATATACAACTTGTATAAATGATGCACAGATTGTACGAAAGTCACTCAGTAGAGTGGATAACAAATCAACTTAGTTCATAGTTTGCAGTTGAACAGCACTTAATACTAATAATTAAATATGTGCATCGACATGGTTGCTCTAGATATGTATGTATGTATAATTATGTAATCTGTGTTTGCACGATGAAGTTGAATTATCACTTCTTTTCGGATTCCTAGCTAATTTCTATAGTTTACTCTTATTTTAAGTGTGTACATACATATAGAGTATACATAAATAAATAGGTTCGAAAATGTAATAAAATTTTAAATTAATAATAATACTAAGTTTGTAAACTTGCACTATACAAAACAAAATAATTTAAAATAAAGAAACAACATCAGATTAAGATCATCATTTTGAAACAATTCGTGCTTTGTCGAATAAAAAAATTAATAAATAAAATTAATTCAAAAAATTACTTTGGATATATGTACGTTAATTCTGGTAAGAGATAATAATTTGCATTCCCTTAAACGGGGTAATTTTAGTCTTCATTCGATATTGGATGAATTGGATATAAATTCTACCTATTACTGCAATCAATATATGATTAAAGACTGTCCACCATCGAATATCTAGCAGTAATTTTGGAGCTGACATTTATCTTACATCAGATTGTCACAATATAAACCCGTACATTTGTTTAATAGAATGTTTATATGGGAAGCCTTTTTTCGTATAATGTTTGCTATTTACTGTTGTAATAACCTACTTTTTATTCATTCAACGATTTATGAATTTATTCGCTAGCACTCCAAACAGAACAATGAGCAATGAATAATTTATAAAAATAGGGAGAAAAAACAAAATTTAATCCCAGCAATGTATAGATTTCAAATAAATACGAATTGACAATGGACAATTGGAGCAATGTGAAGTAGCCACACTTGTTTAAGATCATAATCTGCATTGTATTGACAGAGTTTGGCTACTCTTTCGTAACCCTTTATTTAATAATTTCGAGAGGTGGGGAAAATGTCAAAGCGGATTAAGCCGGTATTGTTATGATATTGGTGTGTAGAATTTACGCATTTTACTTTTATTTTTTTTTTTGTTCGCCGATAATTCCACTTTGTCATCAACGATTTATGGGTTTTCTCTACTTTTGTGACACGCGTCACATATCGTATCGTGCCCAAGTGACTGAGTGTCTTTTCATTCCGTAAATAGGTAAGAAATTTGTGTTTGATGTGGCCACTCCCAAATGTACGGCAATCAATTTGGGCACTATAGACCAACTTGGACAATGATAAAAAAAATGGTGATCCCATCTTAAGAACCATAAACAAATTTAATTCACTTGAAGCACTCACAAAAAAAAGTCAAAAATAAAGAAAGGTTTTACTGTCGCAATTAATGGTACATTTATGTGTCCAGCCGTATCAATCTCGGGGACTAAAAGAGCTGGAGGCAAAAAATTTTTCAAAAGGCAGGTCAAGTTTATTGAGAATGCCTGATAACTATCACAGTTGAATGCTATCGCACTTGGTTAGAATTTCTACAAGGTTCAATGATACAATAATTGAATTACGGAAAAGTACTTAAATATATATTACAAAATGTGAGAGTTATTTCTTAATTAAATATTTAATTTGAAAATATATTTATGACCCTGTGTACCATATGTATGTATTTATTATATGCACTTGGCTATTAATGAAATCAATTAAGAGCTCAACCGTGTTATGGTCCGTGCGAGAATCGTTAGATAAATTCTCAAAATTTTCAAATTAGCTGCCTGAATTATGGTAGCATCTGCATTCAATTGCACACTCTATGCAAAGTGCACGCAGTCTGGCATGCAACTACGTAATTATTTACATACATATCGACATACGTATACATATGTATTTACGGGTGCATTGACCATGCCCGGGATCATCCCTATATATACGCGGCTGACTGAAGCTCCGCTTCTGCATTGGCTTTTGTCTGTACTGGCTGGATTTTGCAATTTTATCCACAGAGTGGAAAATGTCAACATTAATTTCGGGCTTTTATTTGTGCGAATCGGGCTTGGCCACATTTTAAATTAACCCAAAACATGTTTAGGGGTTTTCCGCACAATTGCCCCATCGGTGCAGGCGCAACCATGTGGCATAATGGCCTTTGCGAATGTTGCAGCACCTGACGCCCCTTTTTCATGCGATGCTACTCATTAAGAGTGCGTTAAATAGGGTTTATTGAATTTATGCTAGAGAAGGAGACCTTGTCGACCCTGTACAAAATCTATTTGCTAAAACAACATCAGCCGTTTTGCTTCATATCTCAGATTTTATTAATTTTAAATTATAAATTTGATTGCATACCAAATTAGAATTAGAATGAATTATATGCAGAGAGTGTGAGAGACGGTGTTCATTTGGTACCCAATGTAGATTTTCCTTTTCCTAGAGGCTGTTTGAGATCCTTTTACATTTATTGTGTGTTCTGCTGGCAGGCAGCCCTTGGAATGGTTTAAAGCATGTCCGATTGTTTAAGTGTCTTTTTAGTCTTTTAGTGATTAGTAATCAGTGAATGGTGTTTGCCCTATTACGTTTTACATTTGGATAAGAAATATCGAACTACGATGGATCAATCGGTCGAAAGATGAGTTTATGTATGAAAACCGTTTTGGCTTAAGTTAGCCTAACTAAATTCTCGATCGCTTGCCATTTTACTCGTTATAATTAAACAAGATACTGTTTACATCGGACTAAGTTATCATATAGTTGTAGTTGTTTTTATGCTGCTAACATATATTTCTTAAATTTTACAAACATCAGAATACTATATCATATAGCTTGTATAAGAACAATTGGTCGTTTTTAATATACATTTTATATATTTATCGGTCTTTATACTTTTTACTTTTAAATCATTTTGTATGTGAGCCCTTATTATTTTCGCTATTTGTATTAGTTTAATAATAAAAGTATTGGTCTTAATTTGTCTTCACATGCGTGTCTTGTAACAAGTGTGTCTCTAGGTTTGAAGTCAGAAAAAAAGAAAAAGGGTTTAAGCTTTAAAGTTTCTTGATTAAGGACGATGACACTAACAATATAGAGTGATTTTTATAAAAATATAAAAACACAACCGCAGTTGCGGGGGTGCGCGGGCGGAGCATTGGCAATCCGGATCCGAAACAGGTCCGCAGGGTCCGGACGCACACGTGGTACATTATTCGGCTACAAAATGGCCAAAACAACAAACCGCTATAATTTACCATATTTTATGGCTGCGCTGTGGCAATAAAATCGCCAACAAGCGCTATAACTCATTCGAGAGCGGCCGCATTTGCCCGGCTGCAGCAGCAGAAGCTGCCCCCGGCGCACGTTACACGTTCCACAGAAATAGAGCTGGACAGAGAGAGAGAGAGAGAGAGAGGGCGGTCACAGGGGGATCGGGAGGATGAGGACTTGGGTATGTTTTGCGTACATCCGCGGTTGTCCACTGTGACTACGAATATGAGCTGCGTGCATGTGTTTGTGATTGGGTGTTTGAATGGTTTCAATGATAGCGCCACACTATATATGCATGTGTGTGTGTGTGTGTGTGTGTGTGCGTGTGTGTGTGCGTGTGTGTGTGGAGTAGGCCCGCGGGCTCTAATTTGTATCTCAAATGCGTGGTAGGCGCAAGCGTTTTCTAATTTATCTATCCTGAAATGTACATTGATAGCGTACAAGTTTATGGCTCTGTTCTCGTTGTTATCCATGCGGTGGGAATTGTGGTTGCTGTTGTTGTTGGTGTCCCACCAGTTCCACTGACAGTAGCCGACACACACACAAACAAATGAAGGAAAAATGCCAATTTTACAATTGGTGCACAATGAAAATGCCGGCCCATCCAAACAGTTGAATGTATTTCAATTTGCGAAGTCAACCTCGATGGCAGCCAATGTGAGGCGAGTCGAGAGCAATTCCCATTCGAAAAACAAATTTAATTAATTTTATTTAAATTCATTGTCCTGGCACAAGGACACAGGGCGCTGCTCGTTAAATTATTGTCGCCTGCTGGTATGTGTGGAAATAAAATAAAATTGTTTTTGTGGTTTTTGCCCAAAGGACGCGTGTCGCCATTTTTCATTTCGCGCAGCCCAACATCAAACTTAAAAAAAGCAAAAAAACCAAAAAAAAAACAAAACAAAAATCCAAACAACAAACATACGCAGATCGAACAAGGCCGACCCAAACCCGCATTCGTCTTGACAGGGCTTAAACCACTGCTGCTGCTGCTGTTGTTGTTGCTGCTGTTGCTGTTGTTGTTGCTGTTGTTGTCTAGACTGCGCAGAGGCAGCTCGGAGTTGTATACTTAATGTGGCGATCCTCTAGTAATGAAGGGAGAATAATTTAAATATTTAATTAACACATTCCGGCGGTAAGTTTTTTGGTTAGCCAGACGTTCCCGCCGTGAATCTCTGCCAGCCAGTTAGCCAGGATGAACTGACACAGAGACGCCATGCAAATCGTGCCTCCAATCGCCAGAGTCGTCTCGCGCGTGTGTGTACAATTAATGCAGGAATAGGCGCAATTAAGTTTGTCACTGCGGAATGGCGACTGGGATGGAGGAAGGCTCGGCTTATCGCATGATTCCGATCGAGCTTTAACTCTTTGAGCTTCAGTCTCATCTCTGCCAGTCTCTCCCGCCGTCTTGCAGTCCTCGTGTGCATGCAAACGCACTCGCACTTGTTGCGAAAGCTTTTAGCTTGTTTTTAGCTGGCTGGCGGCAACCCAAAGATTTATCTGCATCCGGTGTCCAGTTACCAGTTACCAGTCAGTCCGTCGTCTGCTGCCACAGTTCAACTTGAATGATGCGCTCCTTGGCCATTTTGGGAGTAAATTTGTGTGCAAATGGGATTTTTATTTGGCTCATGTTACTTTTTCTTTTGTTTTTCTCTGTTTTTTTTTGTCTTTTCTTTTTATTCTTTTTGTTGTTGTTCCTTGATCGTTTCACGGCCGAATGCTGATTATGTAACTTAAATGGCGAAGATAGGCAATTTATGTACTAAAGTCAAGACCTGTCTGTGAAATATGCAATTCCTTGTTGCACCCTTGATGCAACCTGAGACACGTTTGCTGAAGAAACTTTACATACTCTATACAAGTTGTCAGCCACTTAAGATTTCTAATACCGATCAGCTGAACCGGTTTGGAATGACGTTTTAGCCAGTTTGCATAGGTTTTAAGGTAGCTTAAGCTTCTCAATCGACATTAATTCCGCTAATTAGTCGTTCAGATTCAAATGAGTGTTTAAATGCAACTAATTGCTCAGCCAGCACACATTTTTTCTAATTTAATGAACGTATTTGAAACACCTCCTATAGTATTAAAATTAGTACTCCTTTTGAATTGATTGATTGAGTTTGTACACCTAAATTTTAGACAAAAGAATTGAGTGAGAAATGCATAGTTGTGTTATCTTAGAGATTGATTGCTAGATAGTAAACACTTGGCATACAATAATACAAAGTTCCTTACGGTTCCAACGCCTTAACTCCATAGAAATTCCATGAAAACATTATTATTATAAAGCATATACATTTTTCTGCACATTAAATATGAAAATGAAGAATTCTTAACGACAACATTTTTTGCATCTTTTATAAATCCATGTCTATTTAAAAAATATATTATATTGTTTGTTAATATAATTTATTCATCATAATTCCCTTATAGAAATCTTAGTCAGTTTTGTTGAATTTTCCATACTTTATTTCTTGGTAGTTTTTTCTATGATTGAAAGCAGTTTTTCAATGTACAATATTAATTGACTTGTGTTAACTTACTAAAGAATATTATTAGAACTTGAATGTTTAGTAAAATTTATTTAATGGTTTTCAATAAGAAGTTTAATTTTATATGAGCATGTAAAATTAATGGATGCGATTAAGAATATAAAAATATTTCATCTTGAGATTTGAATAGAATCTTTTAATATGAAGTATTTCTTTGTCTTAAATTATATGATTTTCCTCCCAATTCTCTTTATATTCAAAGTCGGTATCAAGACAGATTTTTATTAAAAAATATATTTAAAATTTAAAATTAATTTGAAATGAACTGGATACATTTGGGTAATTTATTTGTATTGTATACTTTTTGATATTGTGCTAGTAGAATGAGAGGGTCATCTTGCCAAAGACAACATTTGTGCATCCGAGAAATTGTTGAAATACTTTAAAGGATAGCTATGTGTCCATGCATGCAGACATACGTACATATATAAGGATTTGTTAAACTGTATGTTGCCGGCCAAGTTAGTCCCGTATCAACGATGACAACGACGACGACGAGGAAAAAAAAACACGAGCATGCAAAAAAGGGAAAAAGGACCAGCTGAAATGTTGAAAACCAGCAAAGCCATTTGTTTCCTAGTTGGACAAGATGTTTGCTCGTTCGGCAAAATAAAGTACAGAATACCCGGCTCTCGGTTGGCTAATGTGCAGCGGGTGCATTTGGGCACTCCGAACATTTGGGATAACATGCGAACACGGCATATTTGCAGGGATCCAAAACGCCAAACGCTGTTGTCCGGCCACTCAGCTACTAGTGGGTAATGAATGGATGCGAATGCATGACATGGACGCAATTTTCGACAGTCCACAAAAGCCGGGCAAGGGCAGCCAGGCAGCAAGGGAGGCAGCCATGAAAGCTGGCAGGGCGGAGAGGCAATCCAAGGGACGCAGTTTGAGTTCTGCTGATTAGCTCATGTTCAGAGTCTATAGATGTAGACAGACATAGGCTCATGTGCAGCAGACCTTTGGCTCGCTGGATAGATGCTCAAAATGAAAAAAACAACACATTCGACTTCATACATGTGTGTGTAGTACACACCAAATTAAACGTGTGTGTGCATAATGTATTGAGTTTTCCAATAAAAAATCTATAACCCAAAAATAGTTTCATTTTTTGAACATTTCCTTGTAGATAATTATAGTTTTTAAAAGCCTGACGATCCCTTTGCGTAGATAGTATTAGTATAACCTATGTGTGTAGAATTGTCTACCTAGTTTTAAAAAGTCGAGGGTGTGTGTGAGTGTGTGTGTGTGTGTGTGCTAGTGAACTAGGAGTATTCTTTACATTCGCGTTATTTGAATGTACTAATTAAAACCTAACAACGACAAGCCAAAGTTGGAAACTTAAAAATACAGCGCTGATACGAAAATTGGCAGCTTTTCAAATGGGCGGAGCGATTTCCCCTCCACGCCTCTTCCAATGAAAGCCCCAGCCCCATGACTCGTCGCGACTTGCAACCAAACAGCTGGAAAGAGCAGTACCTCTGCCATCATCACTGTGCCCAATATGCGGATGTTGTCTCGCTCTCGCTGAGCAAACCAGTTTTAAGTGTGTGCGAGTGCCCGGCGCCTTCAATGCTCATGCGCCGCACACACACCGTAGACACAACACACAACATACAACACACAACCCCTGCCCGACACTCTCTCTCTCTCTCTCTCTTTATCTGTAGCGACGTCGGCGGCGGCATTAAGCACAACTTGCAACGCAACTAGTATGCGCTCGAACACGGCATTGCGCACATCATGGGCGAGAGTGGGCGCGCAAAACGATGTGCCACAAGCTCCAGTACTCCAGTCGAATGTGGAAGAAGTTACTATCAACATATTCACCTTGACGCAGTCAACGGCGGCTATCGGTGGCCGTGCCCGTTGCCCGCACTGGGTGGTATCTGACCCCCAAACAGTCTGTCAACCAGCTGCCAACCAACGAAAGTGATCTTTGTAGTAAGTACATTTGAAAAGTGCGCGGCATTTGATAAACAGCAATTGACTTTTGAAAAGTTTCTGCAACGGCTTCTTGCCACTTGGCCTGCCCCCCAAGAAGAAAAACACAAGTGCCAACAAAAAGTGCGCTACAAACTTTGAACTTTTCAGTGTCACGTGGTGTACAAAGTACAAAGTGCTCATAATTTAAAACGGAGCACGGCACACGACCGCCAAGTCCGTTTTGTTTGCTTTGAAAGCACTTAATAGATTTTGACGAATTAAACTGTTTTAAGTAACTCCTTTTAGCTTATCTATAAAGATTAGCAACAATAAGTCAATTGAGAGTGTTCGGCTTTGTGATAGTGTTGCTTACCAAACAGATACTTTTACATGCTGTGATTGCTATGTACAAAAAGGTTTCTTACAGCTTTTAAAAACTTTAGTGTTTATCACATGAAAGCTAGTTACACTTTCACACTGATATAATGACGAGTAATGAGTCTAAATATTTGATAAAAGTGCGACTTGCTATCTTTTCGACAAGGAATTTTAAATCAAAATAAACAAGTTACACCTCCCAACTCCCAGCCATGTTTGAAGCTACATTGTTCAGTTCACATGTGCTATATTTAATAATAAAAATAATAATAATAAAAAGGTTTCTCATAGTATCTAGTACAGGTTATAGTGTATGCATTCAAATCTATGTAATCTTTGAGATAAACAAATTGCTAAGTGACCTCGGTCCACTCTTGCTTCCACCAACTAAAGACTTCAAAATATATCTATGTATGTTATATGGAATTAATTGTAAATGATGTTGTCTGTGCTAAGTCCAACTAAGTCTAACCTAACTGCACAAAATTATAGTGTCTTGTGCACAACAGTTGCTAAATGAGTTATGATTACAGTAATTATATGAATTAATATTTGGAGTGTGCTGCTGTTCTGACCGACTTCACATGTTCACAGACACATAATGGTTAACAAGAATATAGAAGAGTAAAAGCTGAAAGCACTTTAGCTGTCTATTGGGTAAATTACATTTGAGATGAATTAACATATAAATATTGAATGATAATCTATGCTACTTAATGTTGATTGAATCATCATATCACAATTGCAGTAAGTTAATCATGATTTTATAAGTGTACACACGGCATCTGCATTGTAGCTCATCATAGTATTCTGAGCTGCATTAAAACGAATTTGCTTTAGTGCAAAAGTTGTGTTTATTTATTTTTTAACTCGATCAAAGAGCACGCAAGTACTCTATGTAAATATATATGTATATATATATATATATGCATACATCGCGTGACTGTGACCATAAACAGAAAATACTTCACAAAACGGCTCCGTCGCTTTGGCAGGCATTAACAGTGTTGCAGGAACCTATCGCAAGGAGCGAGAAGCGAAACAGAAATTTATCATGCACAAAATAATAATATTATTCATAAATGCAGCTTTTTACATACTGCTAAGATCCTCTTGCGGCACCGGCAGTGCGGTCAAACAGCCAAACACCCGTCCAGCCTACCCTCCCCCAACCCTCTATGGGGCAGCTATCCATCAGCGCATCATGCATCAAGCGTTCGTGGCGCCGATAATAAAAGAAAGATAAGAAACCAATTTTGCAATTGCCCCATAAGAATTTTTAATTAGGCCGTCTTAGCCAAAGTAGACGAGCGACTAGTCAGCGGAAATATGTTGCATCTAGATATAAACACAAACATAATACTGAAGTCGCAGTCAGGGGTAAATTTAATAAGTGGTCGCCTCTTGAAGCGCACGTATGAATAAGTATGTCATCCCCCTATGTGAATATCATTATTGGGAAGCCAATAAAAAATAAAACTAAATACGTGATAAACACTTGCAAGCCAAAGTCGACATATAAAGATGTGTATAACTGAGTACAGGGTATGTCTTAGTTGCACCCTCTTCTTAGCTACATATCATTGTTAACCCGCTTACAGCTTTACAGGTTTGATTGACACAATGTTTGTTCTCTAAATACTTCGCTGTAGCGTTCACACTTTTGAATTGTTATGGGCTGTAAAATTTGTCTAGAATCGCCAGCTTAAAAGTAAGGTGTGCCATGAATTAATCTATAAAGAGTATGTGGTTTTGAAAAAATTTGTGGCGGCCGGTGGCAAAGTGTGGAATAATAAAAACAATTCAATTCGCAATTTGCACCATTATAAAATGAATTATTCATTTATGGGGAATTTAACCGCTAAATTCTTGTAGCGTAGATCGTCGACGGTTGTTGGTTTTATGCTGGACTGGAGTAGAGCATTGAAATTCATCGAAACGAGACGATGATACTACTTATAAACGAACTTCCTCCTCTCCAGCATGAAGGGTCTGAAATAATAGTCTCTTTACGATATTAATAGTAATATATTAATATTCAGAAAACAACAACAATAAACTATTGCTAAATTTTAATGAGAAAATCAGTTGTAAAAACATAATCACCTTTTCACACGACTCGACGAAAGATTTACTCTCTTTACGCTGCTACTAATGATCAGCGATATTTAAATAATTTCTCTATTTATTATACGAAAATGAAATACACTTTGTAATATTGATATTGAATGTTGATCCATGCAAGTCTCATAATTATTTGGTATCCGCCTCGGCACTCCAGTTATTCATAAATTTTTTTGTTTTTGTTTACTGCACTTATTCAATCCGGTGCATTTTAAAATGATTTTCGTATGCCGCTGCAAAAACGCACTCATTGAATATTCATGTGCATATCTGAATATGTTAGTACGAATAGTGAGTGCACATTGGCACAACATGCAACACACTCTGTTTCGTGATTAGCTGACATTGTGTTTGCTACTTAGTTGTAGTCGGTAGCGTTATGTGCTGTGAAATTCTTAAATTAATTTTACTTCAAACTAGACTACACGCACCTTTCGTCTACAAAATTAATAAAATCTGCAAGTAATTGTGAAACCCGATTTAATTTACCACAGCCTCTCTTTCAATTCAAGTATTATTTATAGCAGAAATATTTCCTGCTTTTCACCACTTTTGTTGGGCTTTGAAAACATGCGAAATTATTAGTTTTAATCAGTTGTTAACTGTAGATAATTTAATTGCATTATGCCATGAGCTTAGATACGATGCCTGAGTGTATGCTGAAATAAATTTAATGAGACATATCCAAGATTATCAGTGAAGCCAAAGATGCAGTTCATTTTAAATGATAATTCAAAAGTTTACTTTCGATATTTATTTATTTTTTTTTTAAATCTTATAATTTAAACTTAAAATCAGCAATGATATAGATAAAAAGATTCACAATGTTGCACATCTGTTTTCAACAACAAATGAATGAAGTCATGACTCAAATCCAAATCGTTGCCTAGATTAGATATTCCATTAATTGATGCTTCAAACTAACTAATTATTATTTGATGCTAATCACCAGTTACTATTACAAGCTGTGAGCAAAGTACACTGGTCTGGCTCCATTTCAACAAAGCCAAGGGCAAAGGTTCTGCTTTTAATTCCCCTCGCGGTAATGTCTTGAGTGCCACCTGCCACAATGGTGTTTAATCGTAACAGTTCTTTCTTCTTCTTGTTGTTGATTTGTTGAACATTCTGAAAGGCTTTCGTGCTAAGTTGTGCCATTAAGTTGGTCAGTCAGTTGGCACGCAAGTTCCCATTAGCATTATTATAAAATACCAAAGGTATGCAAGTACATTGTTTTATTAAATTCCTTTATAATGTCTTCATTCCTTGCCTCCAACGAGTGTACGTCGTTAAAAGGAAACAAGAGAACAAACTGAATGAACATGTTAATCATTTGTCTCTGCAGAATATATAATATTTTCGAAATAATTTGTTGCTATACAAATATGCGAACATATTTACCTGTACACAGCCTAGACATGTCAAGGACCTGCGATGAAGCACTTGAGGATATATCTTATGCTGCGGTGCCAAGTTTTAGTTATCCAGAAGGTTTCTCGTCACGAAGGTCGGTTCTTCGTCTTGGGACAAACTCGCTCCACTAACAGATACCCTTTAAATTTTCCTGTCTAAATATTTTGTTAATCTATTATATATGGTTTCAGGACCTCTTCTTATAAGTAAAATATACGTACATACATAAATAGATAAATTTAATGAGGACTAAATTCTAGCTAAGTGCCATTAGAATTTGATAAGGAGACTATATATATATTATTCTGTTGATTACACTTTCCGAACATTGTGTGCTTAAGGCCTCTGCAACCTCGTGTCAAAAATATATAGAAAATCTTGTACAAACATAATTTGCTTAGCTGCCTTAGTACGTGGAGATATAAAAATAAATATTAATTTAAAAAATATTCATTTAATACTCCATATTAATATACGTATATTAACAACAAGAACATTTAGCATTTGTTTAATGACTAGTTTTGTAATTATTTTGTAATGCCCGCAAAACAAGATGCAAAGCGCAATTGCAATAGATTTTACAGCAACCGCTCGGTAACCCTTTGTCTAGCAGCCATTTTAAGTGCCATAAAAAACTCGAAAAGTTGTAGGAACAATGTAGACAGCGTGTTTTCATTTTATGCGAATTAAGCTGCCACTTGAACAACTTATTTTGCCTGTGCCACCGACTGGACCGCCGAGACCGACAGTAACTCACCCAAGCAAGGCACACAAACGCCCATCTATATATATATATATATATATATAGTATAGTATAGTATATATGCTTGTGCATGTGTTAGTGTGCGTGTATGTGTGTGTTTGTGTCTAGGCATGTGTGTGGACACAGACCGACTAACAAGCAACAAAAAAGCGCACATTTCAGCAACCCTGTTGACAGTAATACGCCTTGAAAAATCTTTAAATTTTAAACTGAATGATTAACTATGTTTTACATTTTAAATTGAAGTTCAGCCAGCGTTATAAGCATTTTCCAACTCGAAATGTAATTAACACATTTGAAATATTCTAGTGTACTTTCAGGCTGAGTTCAGCAGTCAATGCACATTTCCTACAGGGCATGCAGTACTGAATGTTCTCAACGATGTCGTCGACTTCCACGTCGGCCTGTGGGGTTGTGAGGAGGCAGGGATCAGCTCAAAAAGGGATACAGTTGTTACCGTGTATGGCTGGAAGCGTTACTCACTGGATTGCATTGGACGTGGACGAAAACGGGAACATGGCAGCTGAGTGTCGTGAAAGCGACATACAGGACTCAGGACTCAGGACTCAGGACTAAGGACACAGGACAGTCTGGCCAGAGTCGTCTACTCCTCCATTTTATGTACGAGTAGTATGCAATAAAGGAATGTGTGCGCACATACAAACAGGCAAACAGACAGACAGACAGACACAGAGACAGTGCGACAGAGAGACTTATTCTCCAGCCGACGTGCGCATGAAGTGAACTTGTTAATACTGTCTATAAGCAGCATTTACATACAAGTTGACCTCACATGCGCACATAAATATGTTTGCACTTATATCCGTACGATGTGCCGGTTGAAGAAACAGTTCACGGGCCTCCTTCGCATGGACACACTCCAGTAAATGTGATTACTATGTATATCTATCTCTATCTACCTCCATCTACATACTGACTATATGTGCATACACCTACTTATGCATGTATCCCTGTATCTATTCCCACTCCAGAAACCGTCGATAAAGCACCCTTTGAACCTGTGGTTTTCTATACGAATTTGGATTTTGGTGCCGGTTAACAATTTCTACACCATCGGCATAGATGTGATGTGAGTAACTTTGAATTTATACAAATTTACATATATTTTAATTTGAAAATCCAAAATTGAATTTATGAAGCTTATAAATAACTTTAATACTGAGTTAATCTCTTCATTAAATTAAAATCTGTTCAAAGTAGGCTTCGGAAGTAGAAAGTATTCTTTTTAATATGCTGAAATTTCAATTCACTGATAATTCGATTAACGCTTATTGAGGTAATTTAAAGGTTAATACTATGTATCAATTAAATATTTCTGTACACTTTATTATCTATTTAAAGGGCAGAGTGTATACAAGTGAGGTAAATGTGATGGGATATACATATTTGGCCTTATACAGTTAAAGTGCATTCGTTTTTATGTACACAAATATATATGCGTAAATGGGTTGGTATATATATTAAGTATATATAGACATATGTGTAGGGAAACGTATTTGGGCGTATGCACATGTGTATTTCCGATTGTAACGCATATGGGTGGATGGCTCATTTAGCATTGAAAGTCGTTGATTGTCGCTTCGTCAGTCGGTCGAAGCAACGTTCCGCCGACATCCTCCGCAGGAATGGGGACTGGGAACTGGGAACTGGGAACCGGGCACAGAGGCGACCCGACCCTAGGAGCCCAACGTGCGCACATTCGTCAGAATTTGCATTTCAATTCGAATGTCAGGATGACGGAGCGCTGAATTTGGGTGGTGGTGGCATCGAAATGAAAATAAATCACGTTGCGTACTGGCGGCTGTGATGGCTGCTGCCAGCTGCCTGTTGGCTGGTGGCTGGCGGCTGGTGGCTGACTATAAACGCACCGCTCAGCTCGAAACATAGCCACCATTAAGCCAGAAAGGCGCCCGGAGCGTGTGGCGAGGACGCAGCCAGCACTCAGAGCACAGGAGCATAGCATCACAGCAGCATAGTCCCATTTTCGAACTCATTTATTCGCATTTTTTTGTTTGTGTTTCTGTATTGCGAAAACGAATGTGAAAAGTTTTCTGCCATCATTTTGAGTGATGTCAATTAGATTGATTTGATCAGCGAAAATATGTGATTTATCAGACAGTAACAGCGAGTGGGCGGCCCTGAGGCATTTGCCCACCCAACCGAACCACCCTCTGCGGCCACATCCAATGTGGATGCTGCTCAATTCAGACTCGCATGAATATCTAATGTGCCACACACACACACACACACACACTCACAAATACACACAGACTCGAACGCATTCGCTTCATCACACCTTTTCGTTCATTCACGTCATCAATCAGTCATCCAATTGGGAACTCTACGCCCACCGTGCCCCCTCCCCCTTGGCTCCCAATGGCATGCACATGTACATAGATACATTTATTTATATATACATATATATATTTATACGTTTGTGTATCTTCAAGTACAAGTTGTATCTACGCTAAATGATTAATACGAATACATTACAGTCAGCGCTTCAAAATCCCCATTAAAGAGTATTCAATTAACACTTTTATGGAAGTTAGTTTATTGATTTTTTTTATTAATCTTAATTATTTTAACTCAATTTGAAAATGGACATGAATAATATGAGTGACTTTATTTCTGGTTTATTTATTTAAATAACTGTAATTGACATTCACCAACCTACACCAAATTAAAATTAAATCTTTTCTTCAACAATTTTATTTTTACAGATTTAAAATTTTGCAAATTTATTTACATTTTATTCAATTCTATTTCAAAAGCTCAACTTTTAAGTAAGTGAAACCAATTAATAAGGCATGCAAGCAACTCTGAAACAAATTATATTAAAATGCCACCAATTTATTATCAGAGATTATCATAATTGTCAGCTAACTTTCCGATAAGATAAGTGGCACACACACAAGTCTCTTATACCACTATCAATAAGCTAAACAAGCACTTACCAGCCTGGCAATCAATAGATTATCAATTATATGGGATGTCGGAATGTTGCTTGCCGGGCGCAGTCATTAAAACAAATCTTCCGGTCAACACGGATAATGGCCACTTGGGTAGGCCACAACCAACAGCAAACAAAAAAAGCAACGAGTAATATTCCCACAGTAGTGTGTGTGTTTGTGTGTGTTTTTAGGACTATTTGAGTGTGCATTTGATTAACCACACCCTGCTGCCCCTGCTGTAATGTGGGAATATAAATATAATGTCTCAAGTTCGCATTCCATATATAGTTAAACGCTTCTCGGCTGCCAGCTACGCCTACAAAATTAATATACCGCTGGGGCAGCACTTGCGGGTGTCATACAAAACAAATAAAATAAATCAAATCGCAGAAGCGAATGAAAGGAAATCGCAATTCGAATGAACGCATGTGTGTGCGGGGAGGGGGAGCGGTTGGGGAGTACCATACGGAAAGGGGAGTCGTGTTTGGCACCCAAAATTTATGCGCATTCTGTGAACGGCCGCGCCCACGCCCCCTCCGGAGTTTTTGGTCTGCGTGTTTTTGGGTGTCTGAGTCTCCCTGTGTGTGTGTGTGTGTGGCGGGGTGATTTTAGGGGTTGCTCGCAGCGCCAATAACTCATTTTCAAATGGAAATAACATCAAATAAAATTCGCGCTACTGTGTCGCCCAGAACGTCCTCCACTTTTTTCCGGCCTTGACTGCCATGTGTGTCAGTGTATTTGCTGTTGTTGCTGTTGCTGCTGTTGTTGCTATTGACGTTGGTCGTGGTCGTAGTCGTGGTCGTGGCCGCAGTCGTGGTCGTGGTCGTTTGACTGATGAAATATCGTGACAGGCAGTATAAAAGCTATTAAAGCCGAGTGTAGATGGCGCTACTTGAATTTGTCAAAATGTCTTTTTACGCGCTTGCAACGCAGGCGGCGTAACAACAAATACAATAGCGCCCAAAACACTCACATATTTCTAGCTAACAGATACACGCACACACCCGCACAACCACGCAACACACACACACTCGCACACACAATTCGAATAGAGAACCCTCCACACTAAACGGGTGAAACTTTGATTGATGCCAATGTGTCACGCAGGCGCGCATGTGGCTAATGGGCGGTTACGTTACGTTATGTTGGGCGAGGTGTGCGGGCCATGAGGGCGGGGGCGGGGGCGGGGGCGGGTGCGAGTTCGTTGGGGTTTCTTGAAACCCGTGGCAGTGTCACATTGAAATGCCACAAGCTTTTCAGCCTTTGACAAGCGTTTGACAAATGTTTTGGATTTCGAGCATTGTATTTGTGCGACAGCTAATAAGTAATCGAAACTCAATTAATAAATTTGTCTAGTGCAGAAAAGACGAAATGTGTAAACAGCTAGCAGTATTCATTTGCGTAAGCTGCGCAAAACCCAGGCAAAATGTCTGTGCAGATCAGATCACACATCAAATGGTGTCCCGCTGCTGTGTCTGACGCGTCCACAAATAAACGCGCGCCACAAAGCGCCTCAAATACATCAAAGTAACAAGCTCCAGCTGTGCACCACAGCAAGCATCACTGGCACCACTCTACCTTGTTCTCGTTTTTGAGCAAGCCCCTCATCCACTTAACTTAACAGAACTGTGCTGTGCTGTGCTGTGCATCCAAGCCAGCAAGCAAGCAGGACATCCAACTGGCGCCCACAGTCACAAAATATGACATTGACTTAATAAAGAAATGAAATATCGCGAGTGAATTGAAACCCACTCGCATACTGGCCAAGAAAAGGAGCTCAGCTCCAAAGGCAGCATTGCCAGCTGGCGCTAGTTGCCATGCTGCGTCTTCGCAAATTGTAGCGCTTTTGGGTCGCAACGCTCCGCTGGGGTTCTACCAGTCCCGCCCCCTCCAGCGAGGTGTCTGTTGAGCGGCCCATTGATCTTGTCGGTCTGCCTCATTAGTTACGGTTTCTATCGGCTGCAGCTTTCATAACTGAGCATTTTTTATTGAATGTGGAATTTCGATATAATAATTATTATTATATAAATGTTGCGAACAATAACTTATCTTGTACTTGTTCCACATTTGTTTGCTGGTTGCTCGAAAAACTCAACATAAATATTAGCTATAGGTAAATATTATTAATTTATTGGTTGACTATATTTGTTATAAATTAATACCAAAAAGAGAGCAATGCGAATTAAAATTAAACATAATTCAAACAATTCTTTAAAACAATTTATTAAGTTAATTTTTATAGAGATATTATTCAAATTGTGAACATTATGCCATCCATTAAAAGGGTACAAAATATTGATTTGATTAACAATTTGATTGACAAGACTAACTAAGTCTTAAAATACAAGTCTACAGCACGCGCACTTGAACGACCAACCAGACAATCACAAAATGGAAAACATTATACCAGTTAACTAAATAAATTAATTATTATTATTTACAGCCCATTAAATGGTAATTCTCAGTTCACATTTACAAGCTAACCACTTCAAAACTTATTTATTAATATCAACCAGGTAGCTTTCTGTCAGATTTCCCCTCGATTAATTGCTCAGTCTCCGGCAGACAATTGCCTTTTGGCTAAGAATTAATGATTTAAATGGGGTGCAGGTCAGCTACTCGGTTTAAAGTGTAAATCTATCGTAGATGATATCATTCCTTTGCCCTTCTGTGCCTTTTGTGTGTGTTGATTCTATTGTTCAGTTTGCAGCTATTGTCTGATGTAAATTAAGCAAATTTTGTTTGAGTACCTTGCATAGTTTGGCGTCGAGTGTGTGTGTGCAAATCAATTGAACCTCAACTCTGGGCTCCACCCTTTTGTCTATATATCTATGTGTGTGTGTGTGTAAGGTTGGGTTAAGTAGAGGATTTAAATTTCTCATATAGCCCCGTAGCTCTTCCGGTATTAACTTTTCACTCTAAGCCCAGGCGTAGGCAGGCTGGCAGGCTGGCAGGCAGGCAGGCTGTGTGCAATAAATTACGTTAAAGACGCCAAACTCAGGCAAATTTGCATGCAATGCAACCCCCTCTTTGACACCACCCACCCCAACCCCCTCTCACTATCACTCTCTCTCAGTCGCTTGAAAAGCGGCACACGACGCATCATCATAATTAATAAGAGACAATTTGACAATGGGCCCTTTAGCGTTAACAGCGATATCATTTTCAACTGTACAAACTCGGCAGCATCCAAATGAACAGCAGCCAGTCAGCCAGACCAGGGCAGACCTGGGCCAGAGGAAGAGGAAGAGGGCGAGGAAGTGTGGGTGGGCCACGCACGCACACCCTCTTTGCCATTTTGCGCCAAATTAAATTCAACCTCAATTGAGGGGTTAATTTCTATCACCACGCAAACAAAAACAAAACCGCCCAAAACAGCAGCAGTAGCAGGCAGCAGAAGCAGCATCAGACGCTGCCGAGAGGGGTGGTTGGGTTGGCTTGGTTTGGGTTTGGGTTTGGTAGGTGTGAGTTCTTTGGGTATCCGTACCCATTATCTGCATCGAGTTCCACATAGAAAATCATTACGCCATTCGCACCATGAGACGTATTCAATTTGAGTGTCGTTGAGCTCTTTATTACGTTAGTGTGAAAGTCGCGTGCGTCCAAAAAAAGACCCCAGCAGCAGCAGTGGCAGTAGCAGCAACAATGCCAGCCACTGGCTGCCTGAAAGGGCCTTCCTCAGGCACTACTGCTCTGCCTGTGCCTCTGGCTCTACTGGCTCTGCTGGCGAGCTTCAGCTTCAGCTTGGGCCAGCATTCATTCATGGTGCGTAAGTCGCAGCAGCAGCAGTAGTGGCAACAACAATAACAGAGAAGGGCGTTTGCGTTTGCGTTTGCCGTTGCTGCAGGAAGTGGCAAGTAAATTGAAAGCATGCTGCCGCTGGTCGGGCGGGCAAAGCCAAAGCGTTCGCAACCCTTCAACTTGGGTAAGACTGTGGCAAACGGCAGCGGTAACTCTGAAATCCATTAGCAGGCAGCGTGCGGCGATGAAAACAACAACAGCAACTGGCAACTGGCAACTGGCAAACGGCATCGAAGCGGCGATGGCCAGCGGCATGAGGCATTTTATGCGCAACGCGTCCTGCTTTCGTTTTTGGTTAACCATGGGGCATGCCCCTGCTGTCTGCCCATGAGCAGTGAGTACTCAATCTCAACGAGACTCATAAACATATGCGCCTCACGTCGTTTGGCGTAAATCTAATGCGGCGTTTGCTAGACGACACCCCTCAGACGGCTAGCGCTTCTTTGATGAGGTTACTGACTTTGCCGAATTAACTCCCACTAACCGGAATGTCCCCACCCCCAACCCCACCCCCCTGCCCACTCCTGGCATGCCGGGGCGTTGCCGAACCGGAAACCACTGCATTTTGTTGTTTGGCCCAAACAAGGGGGGTGCCTGCCACGCTTTAACGCCTCAAAAAATCTCTTGGGACATTTTAGAAACACAATGTGGCATTTAAATGAACACATACCTTAAAGGTTCATCTAGTTACCCCTTATCACGTTTTATAGTGCGTATATATATTTTTATCTATGACTTATTTAGATATATGACTTGATGCTAATTATTTACTTTGCAATATTTGAAAATATTGCTTTAATTTTGCATTCTAAATACATGTCAACCTTTTAGGGTTTGGACTTTTAAAAGTAAAACAACTATTCTTAAAGTGATTTTACCGGACGAGGAGATACCCTATACCCAAATCGTATAGCTTGCAAAATATACTCGTTTCACATTTATTTTGTTCGGATCAATTTTTCAATCCATATTTTTAATCAAAGCAGCTAAAATTCACAACTTGGGCTTTCAGCATGGTCTGATCTTTAAATTTAGCAGTTAATTATTTGAAAATTCGAAAAATATTTAAATTTTTAATTCAAACAAATTCCTTGCAGGAAATGTTTTTTTAAATTGTAAGCTTAACTATTTAATCAGTTTAAAGTTAATTTAAATTTCAAGCATAAAAAGGTGGAATTTAAATCGGTAACAACAAATTACTGTGTAGCTTCCTTAATGCAATGCACAAGCAACTGCCAATTGATTGAAACACTTTAGGAGCACATAAAGTGGGTGCAGGGGCAACCAGAAACGTACACTGCTTATCTGACATTCGAAATCTGAAATCCGAAATCCCAGTAGTGCAAAAAGTACAATCGAAAAGATGTTGACACATCGAATCTAGCCGCCATAAATTTTATTTATTTATGTGTGTGCGTGTGTGTGTACCTTACCGTATTTGCCGGCACAGTCCGCTCTCGTTTGCGTTGTGCCACACAAAAATATCGGCTATGAATATCAATGGGGGGATTGCGGCTCAACGGCACGCGCCCAAGTCCAAGTCCATCGACGCGTCGACGGTGATGCGACTAAGTGTTTAGGGCCCTCAACGAGCCAAACTGAGGAAAGCTGAGGCAACAGCGAAGTCCGGCAGCCTTGGGTATATGTAAGTATGTCTGTCTGTCTGTATGTATATTGGTTTGTGTCTGTCGGTATTGATATTGTTTTTATCAACATCAACGTGTGCAAAAGCACCGGGCTACGGGCTATATGGGTCTTTGGGCACTTGTGCCCCTGATGAGATTTTAATTTTATTTTATTTTATTTTTGGGATTTTGTTTTGCTGCTCAAACTGAATCAGAGTGGAAAGTAAATCACCACACTTTCAATATTGCCCGTATCGAGCAAGGACAATGGTATCAAGACATCAAGCCGGACTTTGGGGTTGCTACAACTACTTGCGAGTCACTTTAGATTGCCCCTGGCTGATCCTGATGGACTTATGCCCAAGGCTTATACACACACATACACATGTCTACACACACATATACATATGTATGTACGTGTTCTTTTGCCGGCTTACACTTGTCCCTGCGCGTAAAGCGGCAGGCAAGCAAAAAAAAAAATAAAAATATCTACAAAGGAGAAAAAAATGATTGCTCTTCCTGTTGAGTGCTGATTGTTTGGCATATGAGATAAATGAGCAACTGCGCAGAGACAGGGAGAGTTGAAGTTGAAGCTGGAGTGGCAGTGGCAGTGGCAGTGGCATCTTTCGTATTAAATTCATGAAAGTTAAGTGCTCTGTAATTGATGTTATAAAATATTTATGACAGACGTCGCCACCTGACGTGCCCCTCCCTGTTACCTGATAGAGAGAGAAAGGGGCAGAGAGAGAGGGAGTCATGAGAATAGTACCAGACCTTTTTCGAGCAATCAGACTGATGGCTAAAATTAACTTTGTCGTCTAATTGACATTAATTATTTAAAAGGATTTCAAGCGCTGCCTTCGAGTGTAAAGTGTTTGTCCACCACAACAAAATATTCGGGGCCAATTTAATTGACTGAGTTAGGCAAAAAACTTGATGTACCTGTTGGGCCATTAAATAAAAGACTATAGACACCAATCGTGTGCTAATCAATAAAGTCGAGCAGTGCAAAACAAAAATAAATACAAAAACAATCGTGTTCTCAATATGATAAATCACAGCTATTGAGCTCAGCTCCTGCCGGCGAACTCATTGCTCGCTGGAGACAGAGTCAGGAGTGGGCGGCAGACAGGCAGTACTCGAGTGCCAGGACTCGTACTCGATGTTGCAAGCCAAACTGATAATGATGCTGTTGACGACTTATTGTTTACTGATGCCACTGACTCGATTGGCCTTGGCCTTTTTAGTAGCGACAGGGAATTCAGGGCCAAACTGTCGAGCAGTCTTTGATGCTTCCATAGATGATGAATTATATTTGACATCTATGTGCTTTTGCTCACACTTGAGCACTTGCTTGCCCAACTATGACCAACACATAAACACCCAAACACACACACACACACACCCGGCACACACCCGCACACACACTCATTTGGCAAGAGCCGCACTTGGATATGTTTATTTTACTGTCAAAACATTAAAGCGAACTGAAGCACCAGGCAGGGTTGATTGTCACCAAAAGGGGGCGGGCGACCGGCCGGCGACAGCGGCTTACTTTGATAGGTTTCCACTTACGTCAGGGTGGAAAACAACATTGCCACTGCAGCGTCGACGTCACGTGGCGCTTGTGTCTACTGTCGTCTACTGCCGTACTTATTCAGTATGTGGTGTATATGTATATACAAAGATATGTGTACCTCATCGCATCCTCCTCCTGCTATGGTTTTTGTTTTTTTTTTTTTTTGGCTTGTGTAGACAAACATATTTGCATATGTTGGCGGCATATTTTAACAAATCCTGCTGGATTTCCTGCTCAACAGACAACGGACACACACACACACATACACCCACACCCACTCAGAGACACAAATGAGAGCACACTCAGATCACATACATCGTTTGGGTCGCATGCCTTTTTGACAACTCATAACAATCAGTCATCAAATACAAAGCGTCCGGCCTCAAGTTGGCAGCTCGACATGGCACGGCTCAGTTCTGGATACAGATGCATGAACATATCATATTAGATACATAAATTTGTACGTAGAAGTGTAATAATTAGTGGCCTTTCCACAAGTAGCCAAAACATCTCGCACAAATTAGCGATTTGCTATTTAATTTCATTTTTTTTCCACAAAATTAAAAGGTATTCGTTAACTCCGTCTAATGATTTAATCTACTGCAAATTAGTTATTTGCACAAGCAGCCAGCGAAGATATCCATCGCCACTTATCCATCCATTTGTCCGTTTACACATTCTTTTGGAGAGGCTGGCCATGTTGGCCAGGCTGGCGAAGGCTGCTCGACCATCTTGAGGTCAATTAAAAACAATCCGCAAAATAATTGCCAAGAAATTTATACGCTTCATTAACTTGTTAAAGGACGTGGACATGAAAGTTAAGCGCAAAGTCAGCCGCATGAAGTCAGCCAGAAAATTAAGTGAAATAATTAAATCTCAATCGGAATCTATTAGATTGGCGTTGATGCCTGGCGCCCTCAACCCTTGTCACTGCTTGCGACTTGCACAAAAAGACAGCCAGAATGGGTGGGTGGCAGAGAAATAGTGGGAGTGTGGGGGATGAAGATAGATATATATTATTTGGAAGGCCATCAGCTAATCTCCCAACGACGTCGCAGCAAGGGGTTAACGAGCTGGCATTTGGCACTAGGGTTGCAAAATTTTAACATTTTGGCTATGCGGGCGGGTGTGTGTGTATGTGTGTGTGTGTGTGTTTGAAAATGCAACAATCGCTAGGCGATGGGGTGATGAGGTGGGCGATAGGATGGGCACGAGCCGCATCCAGTCTGGCACGGTCATTTATCACCCACGCAGCATCTTTCATAATCAGGGCAGCAGTAGGCAAAATGCAAATGACTCAGCCAGCGCACGGTACAAAGGACCAGCCGCGGCTTTTAATTTACAACATCCTACGAGCCAGTTGGGCACCAAACAGCCAACCAACCAACCAACCAACCAGTCAGCCAGCCAGCCAGGCAGCACATGCATCTGATTCTGTATCTGAATCTGAATAAGCGCCCAGACCATATGAGAAGAAGCAGCCGCCATTGCGAGGCAGACGAACGGAGACAAGAGTTAGGCAGGCGGACAGTCGGACGGGCAGACAGACAGAGGGTCTTTCTGGTATAGTGTGCTACAGTGCCAGACAAAAGGTCGGCACATATACACGTCCACATTCCGACCGACTTAATTAATTTATGCACTCATGGCCGGTCTCAGTGAAATGTGCATCGCATCGGGGTCTTTCAGTTTACTCGGGCTTTAGCTGGACATTATTTCTTGGCTCTTCTTGAAAACCCGCCTAATTTCAAAATTAATGAGCGGAATCTTGATGGCCGATGGAAGCGATAAGCCTCATGATTTTGGCTGTCACATACACATTCACACACACACACACAAACACACACACACACTCAGAGTGAAAGAGAGAGCGAGAGAGGGCGAGACGACTAAGTGCGGCGTTCTTGTCCCCGCATCTGTTTGACCATGGCTAGCGCTGAAGTAAATCACGTGTTTATTGGCACTTCACTTACGACACCGTCACCAAAGTAACCAAAAATGGCACCGCTCTGCGACTCAGTGAGTCTGCCTGCGACCTCAGCATCGACCAGATCGGGCATCGGGAACCGAACAGGGAAACGTCATTAATTAGCCGGTTTTTGAAGTGTGGGGAACGAACAGTCGATGGCAGTCGACGTGTTTATTTGGTTTCCACTGCCGTCCAACATCGCATATGTATTGGGGCCTCATTTACGGAGCTCTTTCAGTTTGCCTTTCTTGCCGCAAAGCCACAGACATGTCCAATATAATTGAGAATAGTCTGACCCCCAATAGTTCGACTAAACTAAACGTGTAACAACATGTTCGTTTGCTTTCAATGTACTGTCAGAAGCTTTAACAAATTGGTCGGCAGACTTTATTCATTTTGTGGTGAGGACTGCGAATTGCTTCCCTCATCAATCTCTACTTTTCACAAGAGTAAAAGCTTAAGAGCTTTCTTGAAGTTAGGCTCCACGCAGTAGAACTTTTATTTCGTGCCACCAGTGTAGCCAAGATATTCCTTTATTTATTTTGGTTTGACCGGAAACTGCTTATCTTTTGGATAATCTTATTGATGTCTCAGATCTGGTGAGGCACAAATGACGATGTGGGCTTAATTCTGTCCTTAAGACAAACATAAATTTGTATACGGCATAACATTGATTCATTCATCGGCATTCCATTTGGTCAATATACTCGAATATATGTTTTTAAAAGCGACTGTATAAGTAACAAACCAGACAAGCAGTCTGCCGCCCGTTGCACGCTTGGTTGACTTTCCTACACTCCCTCTTAATCCATTTCAGAGAGTATCATCATTTTGTCAGATAAGGTGCAACGCTTAGTTGAAGGCATTTCAGCACCCATAAAGCATATTATTTACTAACTAATGTTGAGTTCTTGATCGGATAAAAAACTTCTTTCAATTGCGCTCCTTAATTAGAGTGTCTACAAATATATTTCCCTATTTTCTTGCATTACACATCCTCATAATTTTCAATTATCTTGCACATTACTTACTGACAATTTGTTTTTCAATTTCAGTTGGAAGCCTGCAATGACGAATTTTGGAATTATCCAGTTGGTTTGCTATAATATTATATTCATTATTCATTGAGCAGCTGAACTAAATTTTATTCTTTGCAGATGTGACCGCTCCACCGGATGACTCGTCGAAAAAAATAGATTTAAGTTAACAGAATCATGTTTTCAAATACACATAAATAAATAAATCTCTTAATTAGGTACGCAAATGCTATTATAAAAACCAGTTTAGAACCATTTAATTTATTAATGCATTTTTTTTCTTATTTTTATTAAGAGATAATTAGTCATACGCTCGTAAAAAGTTATGTTCAAATTAAAGATATTTTAACCTAGAGCATCGTAAATTAAATTGAAACAAAATATTTGTACAAGTTTATTTGCCACAACAAAATCGAAACCACACAGACAAATATTTAAAAAAAATGCTAATGAAAGAACAAATATTTTTCATATTTTTCCCAGTTTTAGTTTTATTTACCAACTGATGAATACATCGAATATTTGTGAAATGAGTATATTAAATGGGTAAATGAAGCATCTCTGATAAAGTGCATTATTATTGATCAGGATCAACCCCCAATCGATATAGCCCTGTCTATGCAACTCTACGAATACAATGATTTCGGAATATACATAAACTAATTATTAAAAATTTGTAAAAGGGAAATAGAGAGTTGTTAAATGTTTTATATTTATTTAGGGTACACAGCACAGCTTCTACTCAATTGGAGTACGCGTATATTCCTAAATATAATAACATGTCGATCCACATTTTATGTAAATTGAATTCCTGCCAAGCAAATAAATGTAAAAATTATCAAGGCTTATCAAGGCTGTTATGTAACAAACAAAAAAGGTTTTTACTTTGGCAAATGAGAAATATGGTAATTCTATATCATTTTTGACCGTATTACTTTTTGATGTCCTCAAACAAAAAAGTTGGCATACTTTAGGGGGCATAGCGCCGTGAAGGTAAAACAACTCTCATGCTAAATTAAAAACACAACAAAACGATTTTAATAATTACCATGTTAACAAGCATTAAATGTAAGCAAAAACTTATTACAGAATAATTGAAAAAATTGCATATAACAATTAAACTAAGCGCTCAAATGTGAATGAAAATGAGTACAAAAGAAATCTGCAAAAATAATTATAGTGTAAACTAATAAATTGTATGCTAATCAAGAGCTGATCACGGTTTAGTTAAGTAATTGATTTGCACGAATGGGTACATATGTGTTAACATAAAATTAACTAAGTTGATTACTCGTCACTCGGTTGCTAATGTTTGGTTGACTGTTGTTTGTTGCTGCTGTTGTATGCGCTCCACTTCTCTACTGCGCTGGCGCCGACTGGGGTTGCACAAAGCCAAGGCCACCACGACCTTGTAAACGATGAGCGGGTAGCAAGTAGCAAACGACCAACACTCAAAAGGTGATGCGCAGCTCAGTAAATGAAATGTATGGTTAGAGGGATTGATACGTTGCCACAGCGCATGTCCCAAGTGGTGATAGTAGAAAATGGCATCACCAGAACATGATAAGAATAGCTGGCACGAAGTGTATTAAAGAATGTCAATAAACATATGGATAAGCATAATGTATTTATATATCACAGTACTCAATCGAGAAGATGAAACATGCTTCCAATTCAGAGATCTATGCAATAACCTGAAAACAAATGAACTCAATTAGAAAATTCCAACATTTTGTGTGCTGCCTAAAAGTATGCAACATTTTGTAAACTGGAAAATCGTTTTTCAGATAAGTCCAATTGGGCTATTGGATTTTTAGGTGGAAACATTTTTATGTTTTTTACGAACTAAGCAAATTTAGCCCCTTGCAATTTAATATTTAATTAATGAACATATGGTCTAACATTTATTTATTTTATTAAAAAGTTGACTCAGTTGATTATTTTATTTTTAATTACTCAAATGCAGTCCAAAAACATTAAGAGATTAAATCCAAGTGCTACAGCTAAACTATTATTATAATTGGATTAACTTTTTCTAATTTATTTACTTTAAAATTTTACTTTGTCATAAATCCCTTTTTTTTAATTATTTAACATAGAACAAATGTAAACCACAAATTTAAGAGATACAAATTTCAATAATAAATTCAGATAATTAAAAATAATCATCAACATATATATTTGAAATGGCTTAAAATCAAAATGTATAGTTGAATTAAGTTTTAAAATATAACAAATGAAATAAAAATGTAAAATATAAAATATATTGTGAGCCCGAATTAACGGAAAAGAGATTGTCAGGCAGTCAAGGATCAGGTTTAAAATAGCTTATAGCTTACAGACAAAAAAAATGATCTTTAATAGTTGCATTGTAAATATTTAAGCATTAGAAGATAGTTGACTTGACTCTGCTATGATCTTACTTTATTTAACAATTACAATTCTTATAAAGATTGAGATATCAACTGAAATTGGGAAAACTACACACAGTCTGGATACAGTTGGTAATGGCTATAAAAGCCACCCCTTGTTGACCATTTCGTGTGTAACGGAATTAATAAACTATTGTTATCTATTTTCTACCTGAATATGGGTTATATCGGTCACATCCTCATCTGCCATGTGGAGAGATCTATATAAAACGAATGTTGCCAAATCGGGCATCATAAATCATGCCAAACTGTTTTGGGCACAGAAAGTCAAACAAAATACGATCACTTAAAAGTATTCAGGCATTTATTTATGTCAAAACATGGTGCATTAAGCCGCTTGTCCAACCCTCAAAAGCAAAAGATAGCACCAGGGGTCACTCCGTATAACTCAATTAAAGACGACTCCGAACTCACGCACACCGTCCCAGCGGGGTGTCGGCGCATTAGCCACTCTTCTACATCTTCGTCTTCTGATTTGAGCATCAGAAGAGCTGCTCAATGGACACTAGGACACACAAAACAATACTTTTGCGACGATCAGGGTCATTGCGGTTTAGGATGCTGGCGACGCAAAATAGACGCCACAGAATATCAAATGAAACCTGAACTGGCTGAGTTCTGAATGAATGCCTCCTCACTGCGCTTCTCTATCGTCAATGCGCATTGTTCGCTCCGTTTTGGGTCTGTTTTGACTGGGGTACAGCTGCTGCTCTTACTGTTGCTGTTGCTGTTGCTCTTGCTGTTCCTGTTGCTGTTGCTGTGTGGCCCGCCTGCGCAATTGAACCAAACAGCTTGCTAAATGCTGGCCACGACCGACCTCCAAGGGCAAGCGCAGAAAACATGATTTTTGTGTAACGAGAACATTGTTCTCGCAGTCTTTTCACATGGCCACACTGCAATTGCATCGTTGGCGATCGCCATGCTCCTCCTGCTGTACTCCACCTGGGACCCGGGAGGAGAGTTCAGTGCCTGCGCTGCAACAGCAAACTACACGATTGTTACAGCCGGATCGTGCAAAACTACAGCGACGGTCTGACAGGTGGCGCCGGCGCCAATTTAAATATGAGAACATCAAATGATTATTTTGGCGACAGAGCCAAACAATGTTCGACATTCATTTCAAAGTAGTCAAAGTGAAGAGATTTAATTACAAATTGAATTTAGGCAATACAAAGTGTGATAAGATTAGGACTTTTCTCTAACAGTCTCATTTCTCTCCTTTCCTCCTTTCTTACTTCATGTTCTTAACAAAAATAGTTAAACCTTTGACGATAAAAAATGTAATAGTGATTTTTAAATATATATTCTCTATTTTCAAAACGTAGCATAGAAAATAGTTTATTTGAAATTGTGTTTATTAAATACAAGCACTGCAAAGCACCTGAATGAAGAGAATATAATACAATTGGATATAATTATTTATATGAATTTACAACTTAAAAAAAAAATCCAATTGAAATCAGTAGATATCCATATTTCCTTCATTCAATATTAAAATGTATTAATTAAAAAAAAAGATATGTACTTAAATTTAGTTATGTTAAGTTTAAATATGATATACACTGAAAATAACTTAACTATATCAAGATTTATATAAATTTTGATTAATGTTAAGCTTTGTTAATGTAATTAAAGAATGTGCTTAACAAACATTGTTGAAAGAACCTAAAAAAATCGGAAAGAAAGAAAGAAATAATTGAAGGATATTTTTAAAAACATCTGTTAACGATTGCATGTCTTGAAATTCCCTTCCAGACTTCTTAGAATCCTTTTAAAATCGACATTTATTTGAGATTTTATTGAATCTATAATAATAGGGGTAAATCCCTTAAAGTCACATTTTGATTAGAAAAAACTATTGAGCCCCTTTAACTAATTTTTATAAGGTATTTGAATTTCTTACAGAGTCAGTTATACCAACTCAGAATTAATTAGATATTTAAATATTAACATAATCTACTGAAGAAATCTATAAAGTGTATTTATTAGTAATAATGTATGTATTATTTGAATTACCTTTTAGTCTGCTAAATTTATTATTACGGTTGTAATATTGTATAAATATAGCAGTAAATACTACTTTGATCAGTCATGAAACTTTTCATATTGCTAGAAGATTAAAAGAAAGGAAAGTTAAGTAAAGTCTGCCAAATGCCAAAACCTTTTTCAAAATTGATAAACAATCCAAATGGTTATCGAGGCAGAAAACTAATGTAATATTTTAATCTATTTATTTAGTGCATCTAATCTTTTAAGGCCAATCAAGACAAACGAACAACATAAGAAACTATGTGTAGCTAAATTAAATAGCTTCGTTATGGCTCAGAAATATCCATCTATATATATATATATATATACATATACACGGTGCAAATGTGTAAGCTGAAACACGTGATGTAATTTATGTGCCCCCAAGCAGTAGCAGTAGCAGTAGAAGCACCAGCCCCATTGCAACCCTCTAGAATCAATGCGAAAGCGTCTGAAAATGTTTCATAAAATTCAATTAGGGGTAGAGAAATGTTTAGATAAGCCCTCAAGAAATGTTAAACGTGGCGACCATTGTCGTTAAATATTCAAGAGCCAAAATGCAAACACGTGTAAGTGGTTGAGGCTTTCTTTACGATTTATTACAATGCAACTGATAATTATCAAGTAATTAAGAATCAGAAGTCTGCCAAGCAAGTGAGACTGATTAAAAGATATATATAAATGCATATAACAGACTCGATAGCCTCTTGAGCCGTGCTTGGTATCTTTACTTCAATAGTCGCTTAAACTGTGTCGATGATTGTTAACAATGTGTATGTTTGAGCATAAGTACTTAACCATGTCAAAGACATCTTCTGCAGCCCATCATTTGAACACATGTGAACAACAGTTTTTATACCCATTTTATCCATTTTAATGGGCAAATCGTTTGGCAACCGTGACCCAAGCTGGACAGCCTGATGAATGAAGAAGGTTGCGTGTGGAAGAGTGTCCCCGCCGCTGACGGCGACGCAATCCGATCTATGTGACACTGGCGCCAGTCACTGGTCCAGCCACACATTCTTATCAATGCAGCGAGTCCTTTTTTCTTCGTCCTTATCTGCAGTCGCGACACTCTTGTGAATGGGCAGCGAACAGGACATGGCAGGACAATAGCGCCGCTGTGGGTCGTCGTTCATTTGTCGTCCGGCCAGGATGGCACCACCGCCAACTGGGTCGATCTTATTTTAATTGCACGGCAGATCGATCACACGCAGTGTGCCAGGTCAACCAAATGTCCACTGCACTGTGTGTGTGTGTGTGTGTGTGTGTATCTGTGTGTGTAGTTGCGTATCGGTTACGCAGCGTAATGATCATAATGTTGTACAAGTATCTTTAAGATGCATACCGATATATTGAACAAAATAAAAGCCTACCTGCTGTCTACCTGCAACTGAATACCCAGGCTCGATTCTCGAATCTTGAATCTTGAGACTTGAGTCTGACTGACGTGGTTTGCCTGTAAAAGGGCTAGTTAATCTGTCCCGCTTTCGATAACATTTTAGTGCTCAATTTTTAACTCTACGCCCTTTTGTGGTTTTGCTCTTTACAACTGTTTATACCTTTTATGATTGCGTCGCGGCAACGTCAGCATTGTTGTTGACCAGGCCCAACTCCAAGTCCAAAATCACCAGCCCTGTCCCTAAGAAGCAGCTAATGTGTATGTGTATATGTTTGTGCCTGTGTCTTTGACTTTGTCCTGCCGACATTTCTGTGGCACTGGCACTGGCACTGGCCCTGGCACTTGGCTGCCTCAATCAGCACGAGTGCCTGCCTCGCTCCCCACTTGTCAATCCCAAAAGTCGTTCGGACTGTAATTTAATATCCTAGCCGGGACCGTATTCATATTGGTTTTATTTTATCAGGCCAGCCAAACTCGCTATTGGCATTGTTGGCTATCCTTTGCTGTTTCACACTTTGCCCTTGGCCATGTCCATGTCTATGCCGCCGTTTAGATACTTGCCACATACACATGTGGCACTACTAGCCAAGAGTGCGTGTGCGCAGCCATTAAGGTATCTTTTGTCTCTCTCTCTCTCTCTCCCTCTCTCTCTCTTTCTCTCTGGGTTTTGGTTGCTTGGATGTCCGATTGCCTTCGCATTCGCTGCTCATTTAAATATTTTATCATTGATGCGCTGAGAAGACACTAAAGAGAATTTTATATCTTTTCAGTTCGCTACGTTTTTATCACTCGAATGAACAAAAACATTTGTTACCAATCAGAGTTCTTAATTTTACGGCCTGTGTTTGCGACAAAAGTGCCGCTGCGACAAAAGTGGTCCCGGTTCCAGTTCCAGTCCACAGTTCCCAATCCCCAATCCCTCTCTAGACTCTGGACGCGATCTTTTGTCGGCTTTGTCGCAGAAATTAGTCGTGTATTCCTTTAAAGCTTGTATGTATTCAGTGCCAGTATCTTAATTGGCTTTGATGCTGCGATGGCCTTTCATAAATTTCAATCGATCCACGTGTGTGTGTGCGTGTTTCTACAGATACTCACACACACACACACACACGCACACACATGGAAACACGCATAAGCTGTTTACATTAGCTGGTAAAAGCATTAATGAGTATTTCCACTGAAAATAAATGACATGAACTGTAATACATGAATGAAATGAATTGTTCCACTGAAATCTTGTTATGTATACATCATTTTACGATCGCGATGACATCAGACGATAGCTTCGAAAATATAATTTATTATAGCTTCAATCAAATTTAAATTTGCATTTAACTTATAATTAATGTTCAGAATTTTGAACGAAACCGTGATATGAAAACTGACTTTCAATATTTTGTACACGTTTTAGGTGTTATATTTATGTATATCAATATATAAATATAGTTAAATATAAATATATATTCTAGTTTCTTCTATTTGTGGATTGTTCATATGTGATTGCGTTTACTCCCAACCATAAAAGGGTAAACATAAATTCTCTTACGAGCAAGGACTTAATCGAAGTGAAAAACAGATTAATCACAAATCTGTGGAGCAAGATGACAAGACCAGACAACCACAAGGAAAATGAGCTATTAATATTATTATTATTTTTTTTAATAGAATCTCTATTTAAGAACAAACAGGAAACCACAAGTTAAAATGCTCTGTCGACAGAGCTCGACTAGGATATGCCCTTCTCCCAATGAGTTTATTTCCATAACTCAAATGTAATCTGGGAGTGCTTTGAATTGTAGAGGGTAAGGTCAAAAGGTTAGATTAATAATACTTAGTTCAATATAAATATAACTTGTTGTGCCTAGAATATAAAAGGCTATTCAACTTGTCATTTTTGAACTTAATTTACATCGATATTCGATCAAATTATAAACATGATGTGTGTTTTGACGAACGAGAACGAGAATAATACGAGAGTCCTTAAAGAATTATGATTGTATAGAGCTAAAAGTACACTTCTCATAAAACTGTTCAATGAAACTGACCAACTGATGCAACAACTGTATAAATGAACACTCATTTGAAGCTTGAAGAACTTGTATTATCCCCAAAAGCATCGCAAATAAATGACAAATTGTGGCACATAAATTTCTCCAGTCAACTTCTTGACAAATGTCAAATTGCTCATGCCAAATGTCGCAGCAAAATGTGAGCGAGAAATTGGAGCACAGTTGTTGCCCTGCTCAAAATTATGTTAACCAGCGGAAGAGAAGTCGAAGAAGTCGATCCCAAAGAGACCACAGCACACTGCGATCAAATTTATGCAGTTGTCCTGACCAGGGAGCAGCGCATAATTTATGTTTAGCTATATGCATATAGAAGTGTATAAGTGCAGGCAGATAGAAATGTACATCCGAAATGTCATGGTCGCAATGCTAATCGGGCAAGGGCAGCGATGGGAAGTGAGCAGGGGAGAAGTCTGCTTCTCTGAGGGGCGATTGCCAAGTCCCGCAATAATGTAAACGCGGCATATTGGGAAAATTTCACGGTCATTTAGCCGCTGGCCAACTGACTGACTGACTGGTCTCTGGTCTCTGGTCTCTGGTCACTGGTCACTGGTCACTGGCCACTGGTCAGGGTCTAATTTATAGAGCGATTCGGGTGGGTGTTTGTTTATTTATTTACGAGGACTGCGAGATTCAATTTATGCTGGCGAGGCAGGCGCGGCTGGCGAGGGGAGGGGAGGCGCTCAGCGCAGGTAAATTGAAAAATGGACATTTGTTGTTACAGATCCATTCACTCATTTACGCATAGCAAGAGCAACAACATTTTCTCCCCACTCCACTCCACGCCACTCTTCTCTCCCACACTTCACAGCCCCGCAGGGAACAGCGAAGAACAGTCCAAGTCCAAGTGGTGGGTTGACTTTGGCTTTTCGGCTTAGATAAGCCGGCTGCTGTTGCTGTTGCTGCCACTGCTGCCACTGCTGCCTCTTGCTATCTCTGCTGTCACAGACGGCGAGGCAGAGACTGTGTGGCAGCGGCAGAGACTGTGGCAGCGGCTGCTGCTCAGAGGGTTGATTTGGCGGCTGGTTTGACATGCAGATGTGACGAGCGCGGATTTGTTTCGTGTTGTATCTGTTTCTGCTGTTCGCCTCTTTTTTGCTGTTGGCTCGCTTTTGACAAGGACAACTTGATTTTTTTTTTTTTTTTGGTTGAGCGATGCGCTTTTTTTTAATGGAAATCCTTTTTAAGCTTGACGCGGTCCGCACCCAGGCGACAAAAACAACAGCAACAACAGCAACAACAACAATAAGAACAACAGCAAGAAAATTATTTTGCGAGTGCATTTGACACTTTTGTACTTGATGGATTACGCTTAATTATTGATTAAATGGGCTTGTACTTGTCAACCCGAGTGCTAAAATCCATTATGCATTTGGAATATAACATTCGCGTCGAGCATGGAAATTAGATTTAAATTTACGGAATTTATAATTTGATATGAGCAAGGCGCGCACTTTTTGATGGATGCAAATGACAGCGACGCAAAGAGAGAGAGGGAGAGACGGGGAGAGTGAGCGAGAAAGAGACAAAAGCCGTTGAGAATACGTCAATTTCGGTATACAAGGAAATCGATGCGAAGCGCCTTTTTACAAATATTTCTTGATTTCTTTTTTATATACACACCATGTCTGCATGTATGTGTGTGTGTGTGTGTGTGTGTGTGTGTGTGTGTGTGTGTGGATCTGGTCACGCACTGAATACTGAAACTGAGCAACTGAGAGAGCCGGCAAATGTCGATTAAGGCGATAACGCGAAAGGCCTTTTTCAGAGATGCCGCGTCGTTATTTTTCGGTTGTCGCTGCCTCATCTGCTCTGATTAATTCTCTGTGATGATTGCCGGCAGCCACTTGCTACGCTCACAAAACAGAACAGCAAATCAACAACAGCAAGAAGAAGAAGAAGAAGGAACAGCAGCTGTAGCAGCCGCAGCAGCAGCAGCAGGAGAGGAGCTTTGATTTATCGACATTCCGATGAGCGTGCGACGCCATTTTGTATGTAGGTGCAGCTTGGCAAGCTAACAAGCGACGACTGCATTAGTCAAGCGACAGCTTTTTTGGCCCAACTAGCGTAGAGCTTTTTGCGCGTTTGGCATCGGGCGGCCTCCGACGCGAAAAGCTTTCGCAAGTGCATGGATAGTTCCCACATGAAAGCTGGAAAGATAGACTCGAATGGTGTTGCATACGGTTTTGGCAGGGAAATTTCGGAGCAGCCATTATTCAATGATAACGGGTTTTTGCCAGCCTCACCCCTTTTTTTTTCATTTTCCAATTGGAGCGGCTCCCTCTCTCGCAAACAAATGAATATCCTATTATGTATTAGCAAGTTGTACAATTTTATTTGTAAATTTCCCACTATTTCCCCTAATGCAAAGAGCCCAGTGTGTCGCAAGCACCGCCCGTTAAAAAATGGCTGCGCATTTATCTGCGGCACTCAAGCCATTGGTGTGAAGAGACCAACTAGCGCTTGTTGCGGCGCTCATGCTCTCGTGCCATCTCCCATTGGCATTTCCCCTTACTGCGCACACACACACACACGCACGTATACACAGAGACGCTCATACAAATTTCTCTTGTTTTGTTTTTCTTTTGCTTACAAAATAAGCAATACAAAACTTTAATCGACGTTTTACAATTCTAATGTGGCAGTGCATAATTCCAGGACTCGCAACATGTATTTAAATCAGTGTATTCGTGTACAACAGAGAAACACTTAAAAATCCAATTGTTGGCCCAAAAAGCGGCAAAAGGATAACTTAAGAAATTCTTTTGATTTGCTGTACGCAAGTACAAAAATACATAATTAAATAAATATATACATGTATTTGTTAAAATCATAAGCCACAAACAGATATTGCTTATATTTGCAAAAGATATTCCTTTTTTTATTTATCGAAGGATGTCATAGACGATAAGCCAGAAAAAGGGTGTTTTGGCTGCCCTTTTCTATTTTGCCATAAATTCTTTCTTTTCAAAGAAATTCAGCTTTATTTTTATAGCATTATGAAATGCGATGTATATTTTTTATTATTATAATATTTAAGCACATTAAATAGTCAGCTTAAGCATTAGCAGCTATCTTTTGCGTGTTGATTTATCGATTAAATCGACAAACGATATGCAAAGTTTATTTGTCTAACTAAAATATCTGTCTGCAAAATTGCGCTCTATCTGCGAGTAAATGGAAATCATCAAAACCTAAAAACTCCATTAAATATTAAATAAAAGATTTAACATTAGTTGCAAGAGTTTTCTTAGCTGCCCTCAATAAATGAAATATAAAGTAGAAAAGAATTTTGAATTACACATTAATTAAGTTGAGAATGTTCTGCATAAATAAAAAGTAAAACATATTTAATTCCAATTCGACTAAACACGATTTAATATTTATTAGAATGTTGGGCAGAACTTGAACATATTGCAAACATTATTTGCCTTGGATAAATTTATATTCTCAACGCATGCTGAGTATATAAATATGATTTTATTTTATGATGTTTTTATGATTTTATTTGTACGCATGTTGAATTTTCGGTGGTGGAAGATTTCGGTCAGAGCTGATTGTTTTCATGAGGTTTATGCTTGGTTTATTACTTTGAAAGAATGTGAGAGTTATGGTAATTAATTTGATTAAACTTTTATGTGTGCAATTTACAACAACTTTTTAATGAGCGGCTTCCCCAAAGCAAATAGTTTTCTAGATTTATGTTTTCTTCGACTTCCTAAGCAAAAGAAACAATTATTATAAAGACAGTTTCGGTTACCTAGGACAACGCTAGACTTCTTTAAGGAGCTGTTTGAAACTAATATAATACTAAGTTACAAATTTAATTATCATTTTAATTAATTACAATCTTTAAACTCATGTTTAGATAAAGTTAAATGGCGAACCATGGAAAAACAGTTGACTTATTAGATTCATTTGTATGCCTTTTAAGTATTTAGAATATTTTTGTGTAGAAGCCACAACAACCAAGGACCTTGTCATCCGTTTAATGTTAGAAACAATGTTAGATCATAACTATTTTCTGGCCGCAGGCGGAACAAAGCTCCGCCCAAACGCTGCCGTCACGGCACAAAAGGGACCAAGGGAAAGGAACATAAACATATAAACGATTGTACCTTTGGCTGGCCCTTTTAGTACTCCACACACCCTGACACCTTTGCTAAGCTCACTTTCCTCCAAAGTTTTAAAATTCGGACATTTGTCCATCACGTCACGGACCGCAGAGAGGACAGAGCCGGACAGGGTAGGGGGTTGAACTCGGTTCGACCTGAGCATGCTACACATACATGAATGTAAATATATATGTATACATATACATATAAGTAAATGCAGCCCCATGTGTGTGTGTGTGTGTGTGTGTGTGTGTGTGTGCAGGCCTAAGACACAACGACTACGGCATCACAGGCATTACAGGCTGACAACGACGACGACGACGACGGAGAGTCCTTGTAGTTAGCTGAATGTGTAGTTTGTTTGACATCTATTTAAAAGTTTAATCGGATGAGTGTAGTCTGCGTGGTTAGGCTGACCAAAACACTGTGTTTTACATTGTCATTGACTTTCGGCATCGTCATTGGCGACACCAACAACACCAAAGCGACAGGTGTAGCAACGACGAGCTGACCTTTTCTGCTGCGCCTGTCAACGGACACAGCTTTCAACGCGGTCAACCTGCAACACGCTGCAGCACTGGAACACCCACCACCAAAAAATACAAAAGCAAACAAAAAATATATATATATTTATATATATACTTAAACCTGATAAGCATCTGCTGAGGCAAAAGAGTTGGTTTAGTTTTAGTGTCGGGCTGTCGCCAGCAGCACTTGAGCCTAGTCGCCATATCTGGCCAATCGAATTTATGAAGTGCCGCCGAATAATGTAAATACGAAATCAATATGGTTATACACACATATACACACAAGCAGGGAAGGTGGAGTGGAAGTGGAGCAATCCAACTGACCAACTGGCCTATCGGGGTATCTATGCGTCGGGTAAGTAATTGTCGGCAAATGTTTGTGTTTGCGTTTGCTCTTCGCCGCTATCTGCAGGCGGAAACTTGAAATGCTCATGCATTCGACACTTTACTGTCTATAACATATATGTGTGTATATATCAGACAACAAGAATTGGTTATTCAAATGGTTATCAAATGACAACAATGGCCACAATGCGAAACTTTTAATTAAATGCCTAATAGATGTTTGTCACTCCTCTGCGCCGATTAATAGCTGCGACTTCGATTTCATTCCGTCTCGTGATCTCTTCCTCGATGTCATGTCTCTGCGTGTCTATATGGTCAACAATTCATTTTCAACTGACGACTTTGATTGTCGCGTGGAATAAACACACACACACACACACACAACTACTGTGCCTGTGCAATTGGCTTTGCATTACTTATTAGCCTTTTTGGGGTTTAAACTTTCTGCACTTTGAGCAGCAGTCAATATGGAATATGGCCTCGTTGTGGCTCTGCATGGCTTTTAGTTGATTTGCCGACAAACGATAAGCTGGCGCCTTATAAATCATATATCTTTGATATACGTGGAAAGTTAGTCAACAGATCAATTTAATTTCCTTTGGGCCCAAACTGATTTGATATTGCTTTAATTTAATTAATTAAAAAGCCACCCAAAGACAACATCTACCAATTATGTAGCTTTTTTAGGGAATATCCAAAACATTACCGAAACTTTTGATGCCTTACTCGATACTTATAATCAAGTACACATTTCAAATAATTTAATGACTCAATGAAAATCTTTCTGATAAAAAATAATAATATGAATAATGAATTTTTCTTGTCATTGATACTACTTATTTTAGCCATGATTCCTTTTTTTTTAAAGTGAAACAGATAACTTGGCTTATAATTAGGTAACACATTTAATCAATGGCTGACTTATTCATTAATAATCTACAAAAACAAAAGAAATTAAAAAAAATGTAAGACAATCAAATTGCTTAGCCTTTTTTAAGACTGAAAGCTATTTCATTCAATTTGTAAACCATAATTTGTATTTATTGACTGTAATTTAAAAGAACTACTCGTAGAAAAAGGGGCCAATATTTTATAAATGCTGACGTTCCCAAACCGAATCAATATGTGTATATATATGCATACATATATATATATATATATTTAAATATATTTTGCATTGTGTTTATCACCTTTCGATAATTTGGCAAGCAAAGCGCCGCAGCTGATTGCAGCAACTTTGTTGTAAATAGGTATTTTATGCTTGTATTCAAGCAACTACACACATACATGCATATGTATGTATGTATGTATGTGGCGAGCAGTACTCAATGGCCGGTTGCTTGGTCAATAAACTGTGCTGACAACGGCTCCAAAGGGGTAGGCGCAGGGGGCGGTGCAGCGCGAAGAGCTGAGCGGGTTGATACTTAAAAGCGCATTGCTGCGATTTCATTCAGAAAGAAAAAGACCTGCAGTTTTTTTCTGTTTTGTTTTTTTTTTTTTTTTTGTTTCGTTGCCACTCGTTTAGTGTGTGTACCTATTTGGCTGGACAGCATAGTGGATATGCCCGCTGACCACAAAGTAATTAGTAGTATTGTGGTAGATCTTAGCCCAAGTGCCGGCGAACATAACAGAATGGGATGCAATTACAAATTGCTTTTGTTTTTGTTTACAAATCAAATGCAAAATACATTGTACTCGTAATTAAATGAAAATTATGTGTGATTTGAGTGAGCTGGCTGGGCACAAGCTGGGCGGTCGGACCCCACAGCAAGTGTAACTAGGTCCCTGTTGCTGTTGCTGTTGCTTACCCCTTCCCATGCCCCGCACAGCCCTGGTGTCCAGCTCGGGCTGATCGGGCAACGTGCAGTGCAGCGAAATATGATCGGCGATCGCATTTACCAAACAACACACAAATGTAATCGCGAACGGGGCTTGGGTGCAGCGAGTGACTCTGAGTGCAGCGTTTGCAATTCTTGTCTTGGGGTCTCACTCACAGTGTGCGAGTTTTCAGTTTTTTCAGTTTTTTTCAGTTTTTTTTGTTTTCTTTTTTTTTTTTTTTTTGCTGCCTTGGTGGTCTCAATAGCCCATCCGGTCCAAATGGGAGGGTGGAAGGGGCGGGACGGACGTCAAACTGTTGTCGACGCCCCAGTCACAACTGCTGCCTACATTCAGATTCCGGTGTGGTGTAAGAATGTCGCGATGACTTTTGCTTACTCGTATGCACAAACACACACACACACACACACACATATATATATATATATATACATGCATGAATAAAATTATGAATTTGCTTACGAGTATGCCATTTACAACGGATCATGCTTAATTGGCAAAATGTGATTCATGGCGTTTTGCACTTTCGCTGCAGCAATTGCAGTTTTTCTCTCGTTTTTTTTGTGTCGATTTTCTGTTTTCGTTGATTGTCGATTGTCGATTGTGAACAATCGCCTAATGGACTTGTGTAACTGACTCCTCAGTTCCGCAGTCAATGCCGGTAAGTGCAAGCCAAGTGTGTACAACTCCATCTGCATATGTCTGTGCTTATGGCCGACACGTAATTGTGTCCAATTTACAGGAGATTTTCACGCAATTAACGCCTGAATTGTCTCCGGTTGAGATTCGCGTTGTTGTTGTCAAACTCATAAATACGTCATGTTCGATTAATGGGTCTTTTAATTGAAATTAATGAGCATTATTGCATCGCTTTCAATTGATAACATTTAAGCGCATCCATTTGTTTTAAGTGCATTGATTAGTTTTTAATCTAGCATAATTTTTACATATTTGTCACGATATTTTACATAGACACATTTGTTGTCAGTTCGTACGGGTTCGGTTCAAAAACTAAACGATTTTTTTTTTATTTTAGTTTGTTTATCGATTCCCATGAAGAGTGGGTCTTTTGGTCTCTGTTTTGTCGTTGTCAAAGAGAAACCAAAATAAACTCAAACAAGCCAATCAACTTTTATGATCCATTAGTAGCATAAACAATTTCGGTTATTTCATGTTTTTCGATTTTTTCTCCTTTTTTTTTTTGTTTACCACAAATAAAAATCATGTTTATTTAAGAAATCATGTGTCGGTTTGACGATAGCACAAAATGAGGACTTGAATTTTAAATAATCGCCCACTAATAAAATGCTTAATGGAGCCATAAGTTGGGGCTATGTAATTAAGCTAATATGCTCCATTTATGTGTTTACAAAGTTATAAATTAAAATATTATATTTTTTAAAATGTACTTTAGTTTCATGGCATTTTAAGTCCACCACAAAAACAGCAAGCAATTTTGGAATGAAGAGCAAATGTCTCCTTCTGCTGGAGTTGCTCCAAACCGTATTTGAGTTTTGTATGGGTCTACGACTCAAAGCAAACATTGTGGAAACCTTAGCGTCTGGATTCTTAATTCAACAAAACACGCAAAGTTAATAAATTTCAAAGTGAATATGTTTTCACCAACATGCACTTAGTCCGCTTGAGCGGCTCATTCCTTGGCTCATTCCCGTTGAGCGTTGAACGTCGGACATTGGTCGTTGGACGTTGTTGCTGAAAGTAAGCGAGAAGCAGAAGCAGAAGCACAAGCACAAGCAGGAGCCAAAGCAGTGAGAAGAGTGAGAAGAGCTGGTCTGAATGGAAATGTTGCTTGCGGCGTGGCTACATTGTTTGCAACTACAAGTAATTAATTTTACCACTACAAGGTTTTAATGACTTCTAAAAAGTTTTTAGCACTGCTGGATAATCCGGACTCGCTTCGCTCTAAGTCAACAACAGGGCAGTAGCTAAGAGCTGGACGTGTGCAGGAGGGCGCTGCCAGGGCGGGGATTGTAAAAAGGGGCGCGTGGGCGTTCCGACAAAAGCCTACGACTATTGTGCTACAAGCTTGTAAAAATAAATGCGGACCTAAAGCCTGTGTTGCCTTGCCAGTATTCAGTTGCTGGTTGTCCGTAACTCCGTAACTGGGCTTGCTGCTGCCGACTCCGTCTGGGCCAAAAAGCACACACATCAGCACAACAAGGACACGGACAAGCAACAGCAGCCGCAAGGCCAAGAAGCGCTCCAGAGTTCTACAACAGTTCTTCAGATTGAGTCATGCAGTGTCAGTGGTCACAATGTGCGGTTTTTGGTTTGTTCATATAATTTGAATTTTAGGGTGTAATTACGGCCATAAATGTATTTGCCATTTAATGGTCCTTGGAAGGAAAACACACACACAGACAGACACACACACATACACTAGGCCACCCAAGCACCCAAGCTGGCCTTTACTCTGGCCATTCGTTTTTTAGGCCTACAACATTATAGCTACAAAGTGATAAAGCCCCAGAGCTGTGAAAACTGACGAATGTGAGGGAATGCAAGTGAAATCGAGTTGAAGCTGAAGGCGCCATGAATGCATTTCAATTTGCATTTATTGGCATTAATAAAGCCGAGTGATAATCCACAAGTATTTGTATACACTCTGGTTACTAAGTAACCACGCTTGTGGTTCTTGGTCAACATCATCTTGCAGCTAAGGTTATTAATTGCGGGCATTTTTGGTAATGCGTACGGAGGAGTCTGGAGTCCGCCACAACAATAATGGTATGCTGGGATACGGGTATTGTTTGGTTTAGCCTGTCCGGACTTTTGTTTTTATTATTCCATTCCTTATTTATTTTGTATTTTTTTTCTTCTTAGTTTTCGTGTTCGTTGGCAAATGTGGCAAAAGTGACGACAGCTCGCTGTCGCCGCTGCTGGATGCTGAAAGTTTGTGGATATTGGATATATTGGTTGTTGGATGTTGTTGAATGGTGGCTGCTGCCAGCAGCGAAGGTGGTAGCAAATAAAAAAAAAAAAAACAAAAATAAAGGAAAACAGAGGAGCAGAGAACACACTGAATTATAAACATTTTAAATTGAAATAACGTGTCGCAATTTTTTTGTTGTCGCGCTGCGCTTCTTGCCACCAAAAAAAAAGAAGAAAAAAACTGAGACCAGAGCAGAGCAGAGTAGAGAAACTTCAAAAACGTCGTTAACGCTTACCTACCGCGCATTCTGCAATCGAATACGATTGATCTCACACTATACACATACATATATATATATATATATATATATATAGTGGGTCGGGGTTCGGGTGGAGCAGCAGGCATGACAATAGCAACAGCAACAGCAGCAGCACAGGACAGAGATTGGACAGAGCTAAGCAGTCGCAGGAAGTGAGTTTCGGGAGACCTCATTTCGGGTACTATGGCTATCCTCGCGTGTCGCCAGGTCGGTGATGGTGCGGCTGCTGCTGCTGCTGCTGCTGATGGTGATGGTGGTGGCATAGGTGGCAATGACAATCGCGACCGGATGCTTCAAATCAGATATTGTTTTACTTTGCGCCTTCATTCAGTATTTTGGATTGTCGATTGTCAGCGTGTCTGTGTCGCTGTTTCTCTCTCTTTTTTTTCGCTGCTTTTGTTAAAGCTTCACCGACCAAAAAAGCAGAGGAGCAACAGCAACAACAACAACAACAACAACAGTGCCTGCAATTTGAGCAACTTGCGGATTAAATAAATGTGTCGCGACTCCGACTGCATTAAGGCTCCTCTTTTTTTACAGCCAGTGTTTGTTGTTGTTGTTGTTGCTCGTGATGTTGCTGATGGTGATGGTGATGGCACTGATGCTGATGATGGAGCCACAGTCGGTTGTCTGTTGTCTGTTGTTTGCTGTGTGTGTGTATGTTGTCTGTGTACGGCGTGCTCAATGAAGCCTCAACGTTCAAGTCGTAGATCTAATCGAATTTAACACCATCAGAGCCTGCGCTCCGAATATGTTTATGTTCAGTCGTTGACAAATTCTTCGTCTCAGCAGTGCTTAATTAAAATACATTGATTGCACTCACCCAGGAGTTAACAATATTGTGTGTGTACTCAATTCCAGGCAAAAGCCAAAAGGAGCAGTGAGTCAAGCAATGCCTAATCTTAATAAGCTCGAGCTCGAGTCCTGGGCTTAATAAGCTGCATCGGTTATTGTCTCAATTGAAGCAAAATGGCAATGGTTCAATCCATTCACAGTAACGGCAACTTCCGCTTGTCAGTCGGACGTCAGGTTGCGTCCCATCCTGGAATGTCCCGCATGGGCTTTAGGCCTTTCATTCATGAAGCTTCAAATCCCACCGGGAAAATAAGCAGCCAGGCCACAAACAAAATACAAAAAAAAAACCAGATATAAGAAAAGAAATGCGGTGCGATCCGAAAACCTTTTCTGCCTGTTAACAGAGTTTAGAGAGCGAGAGAGGGATAGAGACCTGGTGCACAAGACGCCGAAGTGTCAACAAGCCAAATTGACAGGCATTGGCAATGGCAAAACAGAAACGATTTTGGAGATTTGTCATTGATAAGTCGGCCACAGTGCCCAAAAACCAAACAGAGTCCTGAGCCCAAGCACAGAGCACAGAGCCCATCGTTTGTCGCCAAAAAGGGAGGCTAAATGCAGGCAACTTTTCGTAGAATTTCGTTGAGAATGTTGCCGGTGCCGACGGCGCAGAAGGGTGAAGAAGGGTGGCTGCAACCTGGCCAGGGGCATGTACGGCAAAAGGGAAAAGAACTGGAGTCTCTGGATTGCTGGATTGCTGGATTGCCGGATTGCTGTGTGTGGCTTTTCTTCTCAACGGTTTGACTTTTGGCGTGCGGAGCAAATTAATTCACACCTTGCCAATCCATTGTTGAACGACAACAAGACATACATACATATGCAAATTGTTTCTTACGAACTAAGTGAGAGACTGCCTCCCTCCCCTCCCCATCCCGCTAGCCCATCAAGGGGAACTGGACAAAAAGCAATGATGGCTAAAGTGGCAACACATTTTTTGGCAAGCTGCGCTGGTACAAATAACTCCTCGTGTTCCACGACCAACAGCAACAAGAACAACAACAACAACAGCAAAAACAGCAACAACAGCAACAACAACACCAACGACATATCCGAACACAGAAAGCATGAGTTGACGCTTAAGCCATATTAATTTCGTAGGCAGCTCAACGCACACTGCGTATAATAAATTACAAACAAAATATGCTCATGTCTTCGTGAGTAGACAAAAAGTGGCACAGTCCAGTCTTGGTGTCCGCCTGCCCAGCTGCCCCGCTGCCCCGCTGCCCGGCTACCGATTGAATCGAAAAGAGTCTCATAGGAACATTACAATAATATTATGTCAGTAATTCGGCCCGCGACGGACTGATGTACATGTACACGTACACCGATTCGATATGCTCCCCAACCACCACAAGCCATAACCCCCAACCACACAGTTTCAGCACCAGCTCCAGCTCCAACTTCAACTGCTAACCGGTCCGCTTCAGCCAAACTATCGATTCAGTTATGTATGCAAAGTGTTGGCAACGACGACGACGACGACGACGAAGACGGCAGCTTTGTAGACATTCAGTGGTTCGTGTGTTCTGCGCTGCTCCCAGCCACTTTTTCAAGTTTGTGAACATTGTGTGGGGTCAAAAAAATAATTAATTTAAAATTCCCGCAGCGCACAACGAAACGACACATTGAAAGCTCTTAAAGTCCCAAATTACGACCATTGTACCAGAAACAAATGAAAGAGACTCACAATAACAATATTTCTGACACATTTGCTGTTTGTAATGCGATTGTCAACTGACTGCGACGACAACCAAATTCGGTTGCTTCCATTAATCTATAGAAATGCCAAAAATGCGTACTATTCATGTTTGGAAGGTATACCTGCATATGGCATACAGCTGCATTATATATTTAATATCACTCCTTGCCTTTTACAGAATTCATTTTTTGGGACATTAAAGTACCATACAAATGTCTATTGAGATGTGTCACAAAGTAGAATCTTGCAAAATCACAGCAGTCATAAAAAATTAAGATAAAAATAATACTTTAGGTATTCCTTTCGAAACCATTTGCATTTCAAATGTAATTAACCTTTTCACCGACAGTTGCAAAGATAGAAAATTGACATGCTTAACCAACAAAGTCTATTTTTAAGCTGTGTTAAGCATCGTCAAGTAGCCTGTTTAATCTGCAGCGAGTTTGCATACAATATATTTTTCCCTATTGTATTATAAGCCCAACCCCCGACTAGAAACTTGAAAGTATATCTCAATTAGGCTAGTTAAACTACATTTCACACAGTAACATCTTAACTAAAAAGAGCTCTAACTTAAACATTTAACATTAAACTTAAACTAAAAAAAGGTAAATGATATGAATTATAAAGTCAAATTAAAAAAAAAAATCAATTTAGTGCTTAAAGTCTCATGGATAGATTAGTCTCAACAAAAAGCTAAATAGATTAATTTAAGCCTTTCATCAAAAGAGCTGTGTATGTAATGAACCCACTAGTTGGCTGTGGCCATTTACGTTGTCCGATCTGTAAATGTCTGGCACTTGAAAGGAAATGAACGATAAGTACTTTCTCATTGCATTGTTTTGCATCCTTTAGTGTGTGTGTGTGTGTGTGTGAGTGGGTAGTAAGTGGTGCTCCTAACAATGTGCTTCATCTGACAAGTATTCAATTAAGTCGAAAAACAAAAGGAATAAAAAATAAGCGAAATGGCAACACTGTTAGCTCGTTTGATAAACGCAACTCGTAAATCATCCGAGATCCCTTGAAGAAGTACCGCTGGCGTTTGGCCTTTTAACGTTGGAAGGCAGGTGCGGAAAATTACTTTTTATATGCTCCCTTTTAGTGGTTTATTATGACAAAACAAACGTGAAGCCAAAATTTAAGCGCACATGCGACGCAACTGGAACTGAGACCGGCACCGGCACCGGCACCGGCACCGGCACCGGGACTGCGACTTTGACTCTGACTCTGACTCTGACTGAGACTGGGCTGGAGAGCTCATGCGCGGCGGCCCGTTCATATCCATATGCATAGTGAGCCAAAAAGTCGAACGGGGCAGCTCATTGGTCTGCGTGGTCAGTCTTTCAGTTAGACCAGAGCCAGGCAAGTTCAAGTCTCGGCCGATAAAGACACACAGAGAAATAAATAGAGAGAGCGAGTGAGAGGGAGAGAGAGAGAGAAGGGAAACGCTATAAGCGCTATAAACATGATAAAAGAAACAGCTATAAAGCAGCCCGAAACGGAACAACAACAACAAGAACAACCGCTAGCTGCACAACATAAATCATCAAATTGTTAGGAAGATCCATTATAGCCCATTATGAACACCAACATAACAACTACACCTGAGCTGGCAAAGGGAAAAGACGCAGACGCAGACGAAGACGGGCAGCAGCATTATTAAAATGCCGTTTTGCTTAATTTTATTTTATTGTTTTTAAGAAATTCAGCCACACGAATACCAAGCGTGCCTACAAACAGTCAAAACTGTTTCCCTCTAATCGGGTGGTCGTCGCAGCGACAATGCCACAAGTATTGACTACATATATATACATATATACATATATACATATATATACATATTTATATATATATAATGCTCAAATGCTCAACAAGACGCGGCAACAGCAGCGCTAACGAACACAATGAAAAGCAGGCAAATTCAAATTTATGAATGTGAATGAGATACGCTAAAGATACGCGATCCGAACTCCAACACCAACACCAGGTCCAAGTCCAACTCCAACTCCAACTACAGCTCCCGAGACGTTGACCGGGTGTGCAATGTCCAGCGGCTCGCTTAGCGATTCTTTGGAAGTGGAAATGAGTAATTTTTTCAATTTTGTCTTCTGTTTTTTTTTTTTTATTTTATGTTTTTCTTTTTTTAAATTAGATTGGAGGCGTTGATAATGGGAAGTAAAGATAAAGTTAATGCGTGTCATGATGGGCTACTGTTTACCAGCCAAAAATTGTTTAATATACAACGAAAATATTAATAAGCCGCCTAATGATGATCAGATGGCAACACGAAAAAACACATACGTCTACAAATACGTCCGTAGACTTCTAAATAAGGGGGTAATAAATGTTGAGATATGCATAAATTAATATAATGAATGAACGTTCCTTTACTATATCAGTTTTGTAGTCAGCTGACTTGCAACTTTGCAATAATAATAATTGCCTTGCATTGCAAAAATGGTAATTCATAAATTTACAAACTCGGTGTATAATACATACACCTATATCTATATATATATGCATATGGGGTGATATTTAATTAAACACCTTTCTGATTTACAACAACGACACTCAAGCGTAAGCAATTGATCAAGCTCATGGCCATTTAATTATATACAGACATTCTCTAGGGTTCAGCTGTAAATTGCGCCAAAATGGGAATAGGTGCGGCGGTTCTTTGAAAATCATTTGGTCCCGTACCCCAAAACCGCTTATCTACAGACCATCTATGTTAAGTAGCCGACGGACCGGACCGCCGTCAAAGTGTCTGCCGGAACCTGCTTCTGCTTCTGCTTCAGCTTCAGCTTCTGTCCCGAGAGCGTGACGTCGTCGTTGCCGCCGCTGCCGGGGGTCTTGAGAGATGAAAGAGTCATAGATTGGGGAGCGGGAATGCAAGTGCAAGTGGTGCGTAGATGTTGAGAGATTGTTAAATGATACTCAAACAGCAATTTGGAATTTATTTGATGCGATATTAATCGTCGTACAAGGGTTACGCATACTTCTGCCTCAGAACACACCTTGCCGTCTTTTATTCCCTCAGCTCGCTCTTCCGCTACTACTTGGACTTATGGGTGTACAGTGAGCACTCTAACTATGCACAATTCCTTTACCTTTTTATTATCATGCACATAAGTAGATTACAGTATCAAAAATTTTTATTGATAAGTATTATTTTTTCATAGATTCACCGTTCTAGATATTCACTTAATAAACATGATTTAATCTTTTTTAATTTTAAATTACTGTATTACTTTATTGTCATTCATATAATAATGTTATCAATATCAATAAATCTCTTCTTTTTTTTTTGCCTAGTTTAAAGTATTACTATTCTATATATTTGCTATCTGCAGTAAACTCAATATTTTATCATTTTCGAAAATTAGAGAAAGTAATTTAGTTTTGTAAGCAAAATTAAAAAAAAAAAACTAAATTCAATATAATCCCAGCGTAAAAATCTCGTGAATCCTTTTAAAAGAATGAAAAATAATGATGACTGCCATAAAAAATATAAATTACTTATCTTCTTTAAAAATCTCGTTAGTCTTTCAATAAGCTTATTTAAAAACTTTAAAACGATTTGTTTGTAATAAATGTAAAAATAAAAAGCAGCGTAAAATATTTCAATCTTTCGTTCGCTTTCTCAAAAGTTGCAAACTATAAACAAACTAAACGTTTTAAAATTTAAATGGAAAGATATTCAGTGTTGTTCTAAATTCATATACCATGTTTAATACATGTAAAAAGAAAAGGCATAAACAAAAGACACAAGAGTTAAACAGCTGCAGAGGGTATTTGTGGGTATTGTGTGCTCGGCTCATGCGTTGGCATATATTAAATATTGATCAATTCGCTGTCGAGTTTTATGCAAAGTGAACTACTGTTGACCTTGCTCGCCCCTAAATCGTAATCGGTTCGCTTAATGCGTTCAAATGACTAACAAATTGTGAGCGACAAGACAAGAATGAAAGGTTTTAATGAGTTGCCACCGATCCGAAGTATTCATTCTTACTTATTACTATTCTGTTGCTATTTAAATGAACACATGTTCGCTACCAATGTGTGTGAGTGTGTTTGTGTGTGTGTGTGTGTGCGAGTCCGTGTGTGTTTGCGATTGTGTGTGGACAGTTTTGCATACCATTGGCAATTCATGGGCAAGGCAACTGCAACTAACTATCTACATATATATATACATATGTATCGCATAGATACGCACACACACACACACACAGATGAATATATACACATATTTGGGGAACACATGTCAACATTCCATGAACACATGTACCAAGTTACACACAGATACACTAATACATATATGAACAGCAGATCTGTGCTGTGGGTGTTGGGTTTGGTGTCTCCCAGTGTGTGTGTGTGTGTGTGTGTGTTTATATGTGTGTGTGGTGGGTGGTCTCAATTAATTAATTGCCTTTGCCAATTTATGTGTGTGTGTGTGTGTGTGTGTGCGAAAGAGTGGGCCATTTGGGCGAAATGCAATTAAAACACTTACCCGCAAATGTGTCTGCTTAGTGTGTGTGTGTGTGTGCGAATGCGTGTGTGGGTGAGTGTGTGCGTGTGCATGTGCGTGTGTATGCGTGTTGAAATAATGGTGTGCGAACACAAACACTGCGCCGGAGGCAAGAGGTCGCCACTCTACACAAATAGTTTGTGACCTTTTGGTTGTTTTACAAACAAGCCCCAAACAGTTGCCGCCATTGTCGACGTCGTCGGCGGCGTCGTCGTCGCGCCTCAATGTCACACGCCGTTGTTGCCGTTGTTGTTGCTGTTATTATTGCTGTTGTTTGCTGATGCTGATGCTGCTGCTGCGGCTGCTGCTGCTGCCAGCAATACTCGCAACAAGAATGAGTCCAAAAAAGACGCCGCCGTCACCGTCACCGGTGTTTGGAATTGCAAATTGCGAACGGCGCGTCGCACATCGTTGAGTCCAGGCCCATTTTAATTGTTTACATTTTATTTTGCTTTCAACGCTTATAATTATTAATTTCACTGGCACTTGCCACTTACTACTTCCGCACCGTCTCACGTCTCGCGACGAGCGTTGCGTCGCCATCATCGCCATCTCTTTGCCCCTCTGTGTCTCCGCCAGCGTCTTGCGTCTTGCGTCTTCGTCTTTGTTTTTTTTTTTCTTTTTTTTTTTTTTTGGCTTGTTGTGGGTGTTGCTGTTATTGGCTTTTGCGAATGCAGCACAAATTAATGCAAGACCAAGCACAGTGGGAGATGCCAGCAAAGCCATTTACAACATTGTGGCTTTTGTGGCAAGCAAAAAGTAATAAACAAGTTTGTTTATGTATTCAAAAAATATAACCGAGATTTAATTAATCATACCCTTTGCATTAAAAAGTTACATCTGAACTTTGTGGTTATACTCAAGAAGAGCTTTAGCTCCGCCTACCACAATTTAAAGCCTCCCTTTAATAACATTCAAATCTACACACAAAATGTAAAATGTAATTCACTTAACAAGACCTTTAAGGAAAATTACAATGCATAAAACTTCCAATCGGGTGGACTTGCAGACTTTTTATTTATTTAAGAATAAAGAATAAATTTAAAATCAAAGTTACAATTTAAATGATAGAAAATTATATGTGAATTATTCAATGAAAATATGTAATGAAAGAAATTTAATTTTCTGGAGGTGTTAAAATTTAATATTGGAATATTTACTGCAAGAATTGGGAAGGAGCAGAAAAATCAGTCAAAAAATAAATATAAAAAAATGCCTTTGAAATAGTCAGCATGCATTTAGTCTCAATTTTCAAAGAAAGTTATGCAAATTTAAAGCAAAGCAAAAAAATCAGTTAATGGAATTTTCTAGGGTATATGTTGGCTCCGGCATGCTACACACAGATATTTCACTCAAATCAACGTACTTTTTGTGCACCAGGAAGAGGGTGGAACACAGTTGTAGGCAATGTCGCTGATTCGTTTCTTTATTCATTGTAGCGCCAATGCACGCGACTTGTGATTCGGCTGTTGCTTGGGCTTTGATTCCGGACTCTTTTGACGGTCGAGCTCCAAGCAAGACAACAGAGCAGGAACCACCTCAGTAGTTGTAGATTGTCTACACGAAACAGACTATCACACTTTCGTGGTTGTACTTGGTCTGTCCACCGTTACTGAGACCAGACCACGAGTACATATTGTAGTCTATGCCTGTTCCACATAGATAGATAGCTGGCTGGCTTGTTAGTTGTATGTGAAAGTCGCAGCAAATAGTCTCAGTCGCCCAGCTAAGACCAGGCTTACACCGTGTTTGAGCCGCAACTAAAGTGATAATTGCGGGCTCATAATCAGCTTTTGGCGTGAGACGTTCTTAACAGAGAACATACACGATTGCCTGATGTACGTATTACACACATGTACATATACCTGTCTATGTGTGTGTGTCTATAGTGGATATCGTGTCTGGCACTTGAAATAAATAAACATATTCTAAACATTTAGCACAATGGGGAAAATTTAATGTTTGACAGTGTAATTTATTGCCATTACTTAACTTATAAACACGTTTATTTTATCACATTTATTTATCTATGTGCATTTTCCGCATTACCTTTTAAAGGACTTTTTACATCATCAACTAATATATACAAACATACATACATAAATACACATGCAGCATACATTTTTAAGCATGATAATGGCATTTTTATTTAATTCTATTTAACATTTTCGCTTTTATTTTTGGACACGTGTATTTTCTAATCTTAATAATTAATGCATTTGCAGTAAAATCCTAAAAACACATATTTAATTATGTAATAAAATCTTTATAAGCATATAATTTTAGTAGTAACACTAAGAATAAAAATAATAATAAAAAGATTTTACAAAATGTTTAATTTCTAAATTTTCGTCTTTGAATGCATGTTTTTTATAAGAGAGTTTTCTATATTCATAAGCAGGCTATGTAAAGTCTGATGACAAACAAGCACTTAAAGATGTAATAAAAACATAAAAATAATAAAAATCAAATTATTTAAAAAGAAATCATAAGTTGCGACACGCTTTTTATGAAGCGCGTTGGGAAGTGTGATATGAATGAATGGTTCCAGAGTCCAATGGATTAAAGAGAATACTTTGTTGTATAAAATATGTATATAGCTGTGACTGTGACACACTTGGCAGTTCTGGTACGTGATTACAGTGTGTTTGCTCAGATTTGGGCGGAAAACATGTGTAGCTCAACTGCTAATGTTAATGTCGATTGTAGAGCCGGGATTGTTGCCGTCCTGCATGCGAATTAGAAATTAATTCACCCTTGAATGAATATTAAACACCAAACGCTGGTTATCAGCTTGCGTTTGCCGCGTGTGTTCCGCCGATGTATGTGTGCAACTGCATTTTGGGGACCAGCAAAGTGGCAGTGCCAATGATTTATTTGGCCAAACCAACTCTAACTGTCAATCGGGACAAAACGGATCGCATTCCGGGAGCTTTTGTTTCCAGAGATTCGAGCGTAACGCGTTGGCTGTCAACCGTGTTATACTTTTGTGCGTTCCCACGACATTTTACTGGCAGCCAGACTCCAAATGGCCCGAATGAGCTACCAAAGAGAGTGAGTGATAAGCGAGAGGGTGGCAGCAAAGAGAGGTGTCAGCAGCTGGGCATTTCCGAGCGTCTACCTAAATCAAGCGGGAAACGCAACTCAAGCATTTGGCAATTAACAATTTTATTTCTATGAGCCACAAACAATGTTAACAGAGCGGCATCAGCAGCAGCTACTGCTTACTAACTTGGCTAACTGGCGCGCGTTACGCCTCCATTACACCTTGTTGCAGTTGTTACGCAGTAATTTTTATGTCTTTCCTCGGAACAAAGTCATACAAAACGGCGCGGAACTGCCTCCAAAAGAGAACTTCTCTTGACGATTCCGAGGCGATAATTGCGTGTTTAACTTGCTCTTGCCACTGTTATTGTTCTTTCGCTTGATAAGCGGTCTGATCTTTGTCTCGAGTCGTCTGGCTTAGCGACATTTGAAGGGAAACCATTTTGCCAGCCTGCTGGCCAACTCAGTTTTTAAGTTTTTCCACAAATACTATATTAAGTACTACATTCCACTGGCCACTGTCATCCTTGTCCAGCCGATCGTGAAAAACAACAGTTACCCTTTTTAATGAGGTGAAACTAAAATTGTCGCATAACTTCGCTTAAAATGGACAATATACACAAGGCCCTCGGAAAAATGGGTCTTTAATATCGCATAAGGGGCACAGTGAAAGGACTCTTAAAACTAAGTTGCAAATCTGGTTCCACGTGAATTTATTCATTTATTTATTAGTTTATTTAACGTGGGCTTTCGTCTTGCAAGAGTATTTATTAAAAGCAGTCAAACCGAAACGAATTCAGTTTCCGATTCCGGTTCTGTATAAAGTATAAATATTTCGGTACTTTTACAAACTGTTTTACGGTATTCGGTTAGACACTAATAGTTTCATTTTTACGGTACGCTGCAGGTATGGTAACGGTACCAATACAAAGGTTTCAAAAATAAGTAACAACGTTCCAACTGGGCAGCACTGATTGTAATATACTCTGATACCATTCGTGGAAAACCATGATCATCATCGAATAAAAAGTGCATTTAGCTCGATCTATTGGAATGAAATAGAGGCGTTGGCAAGATTTATTTCTTCTTATACATTGAACCCATTAAAATGGGCATTTCTTGATCAGGATCAACAGCCGCGTCGACCTAATCATATCGCTCTGTCTTTCCTCCTTTCAAGTAAGGAGCGAACCCCCTGAAATTGGGTATAGCATTTTCTACAACCAAAACTTAAAATCGAAATTCTAAAATTGTATTAATTAATGGTAATTCAACTACTAAGTTAGTTTCTAGTTTATGTCGGCCCCTCAATCGGTCTGTCGTCCAGAGGCTATTAGATACATTTAGTACGCACTTTCTCTATTCTCGATAGGTATTCAATTTCTGATTTGTGCAACTCGGGCTGCCTCGCCCTCCCGTTGCTTGTTGCACCTAATCTGTGTGTCCATCCGGGCGAAGTCGAACAGCATTGTAAATTCCTGGGTGCACAGTGCAGCAATTGATCTTTGGTCAGCAGGCGTTTAGTAGTTTGATTGTTTGTGCCACTAAATAATTTGCATAGCCCATTGTGCGCACCAAAGTCGTACGCATTCTAAAAAGGGGGGCTGGGCGCCGTTTCGTTTTGTCAGAGTTGGCATTGGCGTTGGCGTTGATGTTGGATGTGGCTTTGGCTTTGGCTTTGCCGTCGCCGTCACCGTCGCCGTCCGCTGTCGGTTGTCGGTTGTCGGTCGTGCGTCATGGGGCCTCGGGCTTACGGCTTGCATACATATGCCGCACCTGCGACTTCATGCCAAATCCAGAGTCCAGCACCAAAGAAGGCGTTTTTTTTAATTGCGTCGACATGCCCGAACTACCAATGAGAGAAAGACTCTTGTCGTCAGGTTAGCGACTGTCCGATCGGCCGATACCGATGGCGATAGCGATAGCTTTGTCGTCGTTGTCGTCATCGTTGCTGGCGCTCACACGCAAAAAGTGGCAGACACATGTGCGATAATCCACATACATTGCAACTGCATACCACCATACACTGTGCACAATAAGTATCCACACACACACACACACACACACCCACACACACACACACAGATACACATACAGATGCATACACATATTCATCTCGCCATTTCTTTGTCTTTGGCGAGGCGTCGCACAAACTTCGTCTAAATATTTATCCAGCATGTCATAGCTCTTTGCCGTTTGGACCACAAACAAACATGGCCCAAAGGCAGTTGCAAAAAAAAAATGAAGAAAAAACAGGCTTTATGCTTTTTTTAAACGAGTGCGCGACTTTTGATTGCATTTGGGTCTATTATTGCGGTTGCTCTTGCTGTTGATGTCATTGTTTGATGTTCATCCATTTATGGTTGGCATTGTTTGATTAAAATACTTTCCTTATGGATAACAGAGTATGGCCTAAACAACCAATCAATGCTTTAAACGAGCACAGCTCGATGAGAATATAATACTCACTTAGTGTTAGTGAGAGTTTGCCTTTTAGCTTTATATTTGCACAGCCGCCATATGAAGACAGACCGAATGACAACCAATCGATCGCTCGACGGCATTTCAAGATTCCATTATGACACCCGACACTGTTTACCTATTTGCTCACATTTAACGGATTACTGCGTTTCGACTCGCTAACAACAACAGCAACAAACAGCGGAAACCAGCCAAGATCGCGCACTTTATACTTTGTAAATAGTCCAAAAACAGCCAAACAGCCAAAACAGTCAAACAGCAGCGAAAACGGCTGCCTGGCATCTCATGATCACCTAGATATATATATATGTATATATTTTTAAGTGTGTGCGTGTGTATGAGTGTTGCAGCAACAGCAAAAGCAGCAGCAGCAGCAGCAGCAGCATCGGCAGCTCTCTAAACTTGCATCTGTGTGTTCAACAAATAGAAATCAATGGCCGCTTTAAGGGGGGAGAGATCAATGGGAATGTGATAATCATTCCAATTCTCAGCTCAACTTGGCTACTCTGTCTGCTCGTTGTTCCGAGTCATTGGCTGGCAATGGCAAATACGTATTCAAATAGCGACAACAACGACAACTGCTGTGAAGTTGTAGTTGTAGTTGTCGTTGTCAGTGTTGATATACCCTTGCAGCGGGTATTATAATTCTGTCGTGATGCTTGAAGTAGACATCCCCGATTGCAGTACGTATCTATATTCATGATCATTATTACTAGCAGAGTGCGTCTCTCAATTGTAGAGCTTGATTAAGTATCTAGATATATATCTGATCACTGTATTACATAGCTGTCATAGGAACAATTCAAAGATATTCGGACCAACTCACTAGTTGTACGCTTGCCCAAAATATCATCATCATTTATAAACTGTGAATTAAAATTGCTCTGAAATTTAGAAAAAACCCATTGAGTACCATAAATAATTTCTGGTTTTAGAAATAATTTCTTAGCATTCGAAAAAACGATTTTTATAGATATGTTTTCTGTTAAACTATTACTTTTAGATAGAATACCTTAAGTTCTAATCATAAACTGTCTAAAACAGTTGTATATATGGAATCGTAAAATTCAAATGTTTAATAATAATTTGCGTAACAAAAATCGAATATAAAAAATAAACCCTACAAACTGGATATATTTTTTCCTGGACATCTTGGACCTGGTAATTAAGAAGAGAAATCGCAAATATTTATAAATCAAATACATAATTATCAATAAATACTGCATCTGAGAATCATTATTTTTAAATACAGTTAAAAGTAAAACTATTTTCCAAATTTCAATTCCGTGTTTTTTGAGTGCAGTTGCAATTTTTAGATTTACAAGGAAATTAAGAAGTTAGCGGATGGACTCCAGTCTGCAAGGGTATGCAATCTTCGGCAAGGCTAAGATGGCCATAGTTTCTTGTAGTTGTTGCTGTTGCTGTTGAAACAGTCAGCGATGTTTTGCTATTGCTGCCTTTTTATCATTTGTCTTATTTACCTACACTCATTCGCTCTGGGTGTTGTCTTTCTCAAAAACGCTCGAACTGCATGTTTGCGTTGCCTGGCTGCATCTACGATTGCGACTTTGACTTCAGGTTGACTTGGCTTGGCTTGGGTCGGCTGGGCAGAGTTGGATTTGCATTGGGCACCGCGTTGTATTTGCCATGTTAATACCAGCCAGTGTCGCTCGCCTCGAGTCGCATTAGCGACACAGGAGAGTTTTGGGCCGTGTCGTTTGGACGGTGCCGATTCAGCTTTGCAAAACAGATGCCGCTGCGTTTATTTAGTGCGCGTGCGCATGCGCATGAGGCCATCAGCCGTTGTTGCGTTGCAGTTGCAGTTGCAGCCATCAGTGCTGCGGCTGCCACAAACGCCGGCGACAGGGTACTGGTATAGTTGATGTAGCGGCACTGGCCAAAGGAATGCTTGAAATGTTTAGGCCAAGTTGGGATTACTGGCGTCCAAACATCGGTCGACATCAAAGAGTTGCCAACATTTGATGGTAATTGCCGCTAAACGATTTTCAATGTTAACTTGTAAAAACGTTAACATTTTTAATTTGTGTTATATACTCACGGACAGTTGTTTATATCTGGCAGTCGCACACACACACACACGCACAACACACACACATAAACACATGTCAGTTAGTATCCACGTTCTGTGCCTCTGTTTTATTCCCTCTCCCCACACTGGTTAGCATAAATTCCGTGCTTTATCAAGCACATTACCCACCGCAAACACACACACACAACTCGCCATTACCATTAATAAGTATCTGATTGAAAAGAGCAGTTAAATCCTGTTTTTTTTTGATGATTATCTTACGAAGATCTTCACACCCATCAGTTAATTACTAGTTTTATTGCAAACATGTACGCAAGTTTTAATGTGCAATTTTATAAAACGATTCCGTATAAATCAATATAAAGCTTAAATTAGCAATTTTATCTCTTATTAATATCTATCAATTATCTAAGCAACATATGTATTTATTTTTAATGCTTTGTCGCATTCAGTTTATATCACATCGATAAAATTGCGTATACGAATAGACTGCAATAAAATCCAAGTCCAGCTGTGTGAGAATTTTTATTTGCCCGACTGTCGATGTCTGTCTCGATGTTGTGCAGAAATATGTTAAGTCGTGGCTACCCAAAGCTATCCAGTTATCCAGATCACAATCAGATAACTAACAGCACAGATACAACTTTCATACTGCAGGTTCTTCAAGTGTGCATCGGTGCTGGCCATCTTGATGTCTGGTCGTTCATCGAACGGATGACGGTGCCAGTCCTAAGCATAATAATAATGATCATAACGACATTGTGCATAAAGTGGAATTCTCGAATCAAAATCAGCTCATTACGGAGGCTAATGTAAGCACAACAAAGCCATTCTGCGAGATTTATTCAACAGCTTTAAGTGGTCGGGATGAAGGAGGGGCAGCAGGCGGAGGAGGAGGAGGAAGATGATGCAGCGCTAATGACATTATGCACGATTGCCTTGAAGGAAAAGACAGATTCAGAATCGAATTCAGATTTTGTTAACGAATCAATGCAGTCAAAAGAAGTATTAATAAGAAGACTAGTAACATTTTCTTATTATTTACATTTTTTTTGTTCTTTTTTCAATACGCGACCGTATCCGAGTCCAAAAACCGAGGTCGACTCTGAAGCGGTGTGAAAAGGCTTTCATTTCAAACGCAAACAATCGTTGCGAGTAGGAATTGAAATTAATTTCATGTATCATCATTAATCAAAACACTCGCTCGCGAGCAGCCAAAGTATGTATGTATGTATGTATGTATATATGTATATGTCTTTGTATTCATCTGTAAGTAGAAAGATGTTGACTGCATTGGAGTAAGTAGTCATGGTCTGGTTTGGGCTCTTCACAAACACACACAGACAGCCACACACACGAGTATTCTTCTACATATGAATGTATAACGATATTCATTCTGCAATCGGTCCCCCTCCACTGACAATTTCAATAGTAGGCTTTTGGAGCGGGGGGGCGGTGGCGGGGGCGAACAGGGACATTCCCCGAGCTCAACTAATCAGCATGCAAAGAAAACAACATTAAGAGTCAACAACAACGACTGGCACTCAACACAATTATGAGAACTGACGCTGCAAGAGTTTCATGTTTAATGACAAGTCACTTTCTGCGCCCCAGTTCAGTCATCGTCATTCCGTCATTCAGTCATTCAGACGAGCCGTCGAGCCGTCGAGCTGTTGAGCTGTTGAGCAGGCAAACTGCTGCTCCCAGTTGCCCCTGGCTCTAACGATGTTTTCTTTGAAAAGTTAGAAGCCGTTTCCAGTAGTTCAATTACAACTTCACCTCACTTGAAGCGTTTTGTCTCGGGGCCGCTCTAACCTCACGCCCTCAACGATAATACAATCCATACACGAGAGTTCGAGCAACATTCCAACGGCCTGAAGATGAACAACAAGAATATATAACGACATATATTGTGTCGATGGCAAACTCTTGTTGATTTATTGGTTAAATTTGATGCAAGTAAATAATATGAAAATTATGAAAATATTTTGAATAGTAATACACTCCTCACAACATGAATAGGTTACCCTGTACACTCTCCATATACTTTATGCATATATATATTTTTCTGTTAATAAAATGATGTCCACAACTTTTTAGTAATCCTTTTTAATTATATATAATTTTTTATATATATTTTTTTTACACGATTTTACTAAAATTTGAAGTGGTTGATGGTCAGCAACTATTTGGTATTCATCTTAATTGAAATATGCAAAACGCTTAACAAATTTCTTTAAATTAATTTTATTCCTAAGGAGATATTCCTTTTCAAATCTTATGGAATTCAATATCCCTTAAAAACTTATGCAGTTACCACAAATGAAAATAATGTTAAAGCTATTTGAGGGATTTGAAAACTCTTATCACAGGCACTTCAGCACTGCGAATGCTGACAATCAGTGCTGTTTTACCCGATCTTTTAGCAAAAAGTAAATGATTTCCGGTCTGCATGTAGGAAGTTCATATATATTTAATGGAAATATGCATGTTGTACTGCATAAGTTTTTATTTGATTGTCGGCTAACAGGATGTCTATTTGAGATACATATTTTATTTACACACCACTCAGTTGGCATTACAGAATCGATATTTGAAACTGGTGGCAGGGCAGTGTGGCTTGAACTATTCGCAGCTCATCAGCATCGGCATCATTTTGTATGGAGATAGATGCGTACACAAAACACATTAACAAATCGTGTCTCAAATTAAAGGTTCAACAGCAGCAGCTCTGACACCGACACCGACACCGACACGGACACCGACAACACAGAAACAAATGTTGTCGCTTTCAATGCGTCTGTGTAGGTTGACAATTTTGGGAACGGTTTCGGCCGTTAACAAAACATGGCATTTAATAATACGTCTACAATGGCCATGCATAAGTGTTATCGCTGACTAAAAAGCTTTTTGTTGCTACTCGCACGGTTGTTGTGGTTGCTTTTGTTGTGTCTGTATGTGTGTGTGTGTGTGAGTGTGTGTGTGTATCTGCCCCTGGCTTGTTATATCATATGTATCCGTATCAGAGTTTTTGTCGGTGCCCCATGTCCCATAGCTGTATCTGCTGCCGCTGCCGCTGCTGCTGCTGCTTGTAGTGTTAGCATTGTTGTTGTTGATTGGCCGGCGAAAGGTTGAAAACAAATGAGGTCGAACGTTTTTCCATCGAGTTTTATCAGCGTTATTAATATTGTAGATTCAAAACAAAACACACGTGATGCCATTAAATGCCATGTTTAATGGTTAGTAACGATTTCGATTTATGTATTTTAATGCCCGACCAAAACCCGATAATTATTCAAATTATAATCGTGACCCAAAGTTGTGGGCTACAAAATATCTCATGTGGCTGGGCCGTTCAATTATAAATATCAAATATTTTCGGCTGTTTATAACTGTATACACATAATTGACACTCAAGCGTTGGATAAGACAAACTATTTAGCAATTTACAGAGCAACAAATACAAAACCTTAACGAGATTGAGAAGTCCTTGTATAAAATCTGTTAAATCTGTTTCAACTATGACAAACCGTTTGATTAAACACTTCTCGTTTTTGGGCAACTGCATACAAATAAATAAAATGCGCTGTCGTAGTAAATTGGTAATAAAACAATGTCCTTTCGTTGTCCATAAATCGCCAGGCAATATAACAAGCGAGTTTTTGTGGCACCCAAACTCATCGATGATGGTTGGATGGTTGTTTGTCCTTGTTTCTGGGATCAGTCTCTCTGGCATAACTACACGGAATAAAGCGAAAATCAACGGAATTCCAGGACCGCGTCATTCGCATCCTGTCATTTATTTATCTCTCTCTCTCTCTCTCTCGCCCCACCCAATGCAAGGACGTGCTGTTTCAGTATAGTATTAGTCGCGTCATTGCTGGTCACAATGAGGATTCAATAGCTCAACCACTGGCTCCCTGGCATGCCCTGTATGCGTATGTGTCTCTGTGTATGTGTAGGGCTTATGTGCACATATGTGCTAGCTATTTGTCTATGTGTGTGTGTGGCTGTGTGGCTGTCTGCGTGTCTGTGTATCCGTGTGTGTATGCTTGTGTCAATAGAGACAACAATGCGGTTCAGATGCGACAGTCGTCATCCTGTCAAAACAAAGTGTGATTATTGATAATTTATGATGTCACGGATTTTTCCGCTAGCCGTATTATTATTCTTTCGCCAGACATTGCAATATTTTCCACATTTTTCCTTTGCCATCGAACGCTTAAATCGCACACAATGTGCACCTATACACATATGTATATATATATGTATATATATATATATACACACACATATTTTCATTATGTCTGCATACTTTATTCAACTGCATAAATATACTCAACGTATTTATTTCTGCTCAAGCACACGTTCAGCACAAAATTGTTATGCGTACATTAGAGATTAATATTACTACAATTATTCATCATTTTTATATATAGGAAAATACAAATTGTTGAATTCTTGTTTTCCTTTTTGCACGAAAGTATTTTCGGTTAAAACAAAATATTTCTAAAAAGTATACATTGAAAGACTCATCCTTCAGTTGTAGATTTATATATATATTTGATGAATTACACTTGACGCGATTTTCTATCATTTTTACTGTTACTTTTAGGACTTATTGTGTTACTAATTCTTAAGCTCTACATTAGTAATACTTTTAAGCTACTAAATCATAATCTCCAAAATAAGAAATATGCCGTGATCTAATCTTAACTATAGTGTTATTCTAATAACTAAGTAATGAGGACTCCTTATAACATATGATGGTTAAATTTTGGTACCCAAAAGGTAATTTTTACATTTTTAATATCCATGCTATGCATCCCTTTAACATATCTTTCGTCAAGTCACACAAAATATACGCAATTTCTGTATTGATCTCTAATTGTGATCCCATACAAATGTTATTAGCAGTCATTTTTCACCCAATCTCTCTCTCTCTCTCTCTCTCTCTCTCTCTCTCTCTCTCTGTCTCTCTCTCTCACTCCGCACACCTCTGCAGGGCTGCGCATGCGGAAATCCTTTGGAAATCGGAGAAAGGCTCGTCGAACATCCTAAGTAAATATTATGCGTGCGACGAGTGTTTGTCTTTGGGCTGTTTAGCTAGGGATTTAGTGGTTGGCACTGTGGTCATTGTGTGAAAATCTGTTTTTGCGCTTAGTGCTAAAAATGTAATGAGCAAGTAGGCATAATATAAATACGCACAACACAAGAACAATGTGCGTAAATACGCCGTGGCCATAAATCAAACATTGCCCGGAAGTAATGAGCGGGAAAATTGACATGCGCTGCCTGCGATCAGTTGGCTCTTTAAATATTTAAGCAATGATTGTATATATATATATATACTTATATATTCATCAGAGATTTGTCGACATCTCTCGTCAGTTATATACTTAGTATATAGGCAAATGGGCATATACGATTATTGCCCCTATGCAACGCCCTATTTTCGATCAATTCCAATCGACAATGGTTGTTTGGGCGCCATAATTTGTTTCGAAGTGAGTTGCGTCACTTAATCCATTTAACTCGCGCGGCCAGGCGTCATTTATGACGCTCTCTTTGCCGTGCCACAAGATGTGTTGTGGCACAAACAATGCGCTCAACGATGGCAGCGTGGGGCACGCGACGGGGCACGCAGCCCGTCTCGCAGGCTTATTAGGTTAATTACGAGTTTTTGATTGGTAAATTAAGAACGGCGGCGACGGCTGCATGAGGCGGGCAGTCGCCACTGCCACCAACTCATAATGCGGCACGCGGCAAGCCGACTGTCTGCCAGCCACCAAGTCAGCCAGCCAGTCAACCAGCCATTTCGAAATCAGTTCTCAACTCACTGCCTCAATTCAAATGCGTAAATAATTAATTTAGAGCCAATTCACGAGCTGCTGTTTGTGTCTGTTTTTGTTACCCTCGACTCTCGACTGTTGCCGCAACTGCTGCTATCTATGCTACTGCTATATGCCACAGATAAACCACCCGCCGAGCCTCATAATTTATCTGCGCCTCAGCCGACGAACCGTCCACTTTCGCAGTGGGTAACCAACTCAAAGCCAAGCCACGATACTCAACCAACAAATATGCTCGTTACTCACCGAGCTGGACTTGAGTTTAACGCAATTATAACTGGCCTTGGAAAGCTGAAGTTGGGTTTCCCTTAATCAGCTACATTTCCCAGGCAACAACAACATTACTTTATGCTTAAAGATATAAGAATATTTAGCACAACTTTACCACAATCACTTAAATCACTTTTTAGCCTTATAGAGATTATTAGAGATTTATCGTGAAATGAATATCGCTTTAAACCAAATGTATCCTATCCGATATAAAATTATTTAAGGCAACTTTAGCATAATATTTCTTAGAAATCATATCATATAACTCTAATAAGAACAATTATTCGCGTTGTTCAACAAATATTTGAGCTTATTGTATTTAAATTAAGTTGTTTTTCCTGACATAAAGTAACTCTAATCTTTATTTGATGATTTACAAAATAGTAAAAGAACGACTGCTTCAAGCATTATGTTTTTAGTGTTTAAGAATTTTAACAAATGATATTCATAAGTTTCTTGTAGATTGCCAGGCTTTCTTTTTGCTTCAACCAATTCTTACAACTTGAATTTAAAGTGAATATTAAAATTTTTAAAGTATTCCCCCTTTAAACCATAACTTTGTGCATAGAAAAATCAATTTGATATATATCAAATATGTATAAAGTTAGTATTCAATCAATATTTAAATTTATTTTAAGAGGCATACACAAATATTCAATTATATATAATCGAAATCTGATTGGGAAACGAATTTGCCAACTTTTTTCCCGCTACTTAATATGAAAAGCTTATAAGTATTTAGGTCAAAAATCCAAGGATGCCGAGAGCCTGCTTTCAAATGCAATTCAAATGGCTTGCGTGGAATTATTATTTCCATATGCACAAGGGTAAAATATGTGCGATTGGGTTGCTAATGTTTATTGAATCGATAGAGTGACACAAAAACAACAAAAAAAAAGAAGGAAAAATAAACAAATTATGGAGGGGGCCACATTTATTTATTGTGCAAAATCAATCTGTAGTTCTAATGGAAGGTAAATGAACACAAAGATAACGGCACAGATAGAGATATGTCCGTTGGGTGTTCCCGTATTATCAGCAGTGATAATGCATACACAATTATTACCGTAACGCGACCAAATGTTCGAGAAATAACACCATGCCATGGACTTGTAATTGACATATTGGATACTGATCTACCACAGATAAGTTGGCAATATTTATTTAGTTAGTCGAATGCCAAATTGCCAATAATATATAATTAATTTGGACAAACACTCATTGCGTAATCGCAATTTAAACTGGGCAACCAATCGATATGGGTATTTACATATATAACTATAACTAAATATATATATATATATATACGAGTGTGAATATAAAAATAATAACAGGATACTCGGTTGCGTAATACAATGTGGTAAATGCCAAAATGTACTTGGCCTCAAGAGCCACTGACTATAACTGTAACTGTAACTGTACACAGGCAGATAACATCGGGAATTTATGCCCATTTCGTGTGTTTTCATTGTAATAACAAAGTTTCGTTTATATAAATGGATAAACTCGTAAATTCTTGTCTAGCCCACGCATGCTAATGTATGTACGACATACCCAAGGTATGTGCATCCCTACTCTTCCTCTTCTTTTTTCCCTCTTTTTGTTTTGGGGTTGTGTATTATTATTTTTGCTTTTGGGGTAGTATTTATACACACGAGTAGAGTTACTTAACCGACACATTGAGGGCGTGACATAAAGTCCTTTTTTATTGCAAAAGTGAAGAAGACGCTGCGCTGTAATTTGAGTGTCTATGAAGTACTTATCTTCAATCGGGCTGCCGATTGAAAGCTCGCCAACTTGCAATTACACTACAGTAGCACATAGTCACGCACCCACACACACACACACAGATACACACTGTGAGGGAAGAGGAGCACGCAATGATGAAATAAATCAAACAATATAATTGCTTCTGTTTCAACACCAAGTACACAAATACACAGAAGTTGAACTTGGGGGTCTCGAACCGCCAACGACTACGACGACTACGACGACTACTCGTTGTATTAGTTCTTGTAGGCTTGCTTGCTTCGCACCTGTTCGAAGGAGGTCCCAAAGAAGTGGGCACCGCTTCCACTTTTCTGCAAAACTCAAATTTACGGCACGCAACTTGCGCCAGGCGTGAACTTGTTGTTGTTGTTGCTGTTGCCGTTGCTGTTGTTGTTGCTGTTGTTGTCTGACTGTCGGTTGCAAAGACGTTTGTCGACAGGCCAACTGTCCTTTTAGGCCGCAGTCGTTGCCGCAGACAGATATTGAACAGCACCTGCGGCAACAAACTGGAGCAGTTTTCCCTGCCACCAGCAACAGCAGCTAACAGCATTTTGATGTTAGTTTCTTAGTTTCTTTACATGTGTGTGTGTGTGTGTGTGTGTGGAGAAGGGATCGATGCGTTGCTCCTGAGCAACTAGAGAATTGTGTCCTAATCAGCTGTCTTTAAGTCCGACTAAGTACATAAAAAGTATTTCACAATGATGTTAATTACTTGGGGAAACAAATATATAGCCTGACAAGAAAAAACCGTTAGGCAAAGCTGAAAACTTAATATCCATAAAATAAAACAACGAAACAGGATTTTAGATAACAATTTGTGTTAAGAAAGAAAATTTACTTTATATTTGTTTTCTTTATTTTATTATCTTTGGATAAAAACAACTGCAAATTTCATAGTCAAGCAGACATAAAATGTTTAATGGTTAACATTTTCTTAAAATAAAAAATAAATCTTTGACCAACGGCTTCTATTTAATTTATATTAAATATTTATACTAATTTTTCAGCATTTTATTCGAATAGAGGCAGCTGAAAATTTATAATCCTTGCAGATAAAGGATTCAGCAAAATAATTTTTGACAATAGATTTAAGAAACATTGGAAAATATTTTTTGTATCTAAAAAATAAATGTTCGATTAAAGATGTAAATTTATATAATATTATATAATTATATATATATTTTGCTGTATTTTAAAAATAACAACTTAATATTTTATTATTTATTTATTAATTTATAATTATATTTGCGCAACTTTTTCTGTATTTCTTTCGCCTATCCCAATAATATACCAGATCCGACATACACACATATATATACATACCGAGAAGTATTTGTTGCAGCAAATTTAATGCGTTACACATTTTGTGAGCAAATGCTAAGACCCTTGGCCAAAGGGTATAGAAAGCCTGCCTACTGTGTCAAAATATGGCGCGTTGCTTGGCATTAAAAAGGCGTCGCTGCTATGCAGCCAGGAATTATTGTCGGCCATTATTTTATTGGTATTTTCTAAATTGTCATTGTCACAGAAGTTTTTATATACGACTCCCTTCCCCGTCTCCGTCCCTGTCCCCGTCCCCATCCCTTAGCAACGCGGCAGTTAGCTAACCAGGCGAGTTCTGGTTGCGCGTTCCGCTCATTCAGCTCGCAGCGATATTTGTTTTCCTGTTCCTCCTGGCCTGGCTGATGAGCGGCACCCGTTCGATCATTTGCGAGCTGCGATACTTATTTACAGGCCGCACCGCGGGGAGTGTGCGGGTTTGGTGGTTGGGGGGGAAGCGTGCATCAAATTAGAGCCGAGGGCATGGCGCGGATACGGCGGGGTGGGTTTCTCGGTTTTGGGGGTTGATACCAATTTGTATATACACACAATTTAATGCCATACTCAATGAAATGTTCGATGTCACTGTATGTATTACATAAGTATGAATGCAGGGCCAACACGGTACATGGTCATATTCGAAAATATAAATATATCTATAAATTTATACCAGACACATTAGATAAAGATACGGATTTCGCTTGCTTATTTCAAGAATTTACTATTTTATGTTTTGAATTCATTTATGAATCAAAGCAGCTTTGTTTTTTTTCTGGGCTTACAGTTTTGAATAGAGCTAGTTCAATTCTTATCAATTAATTTGTTATTTTTAATATTTTACATTTAAGTTTCAACAGGCTTTGCTTTTTTATTATCTGCAGTTTGTGTTCTGTCTTCGTATTACACTTATTTATTTGTTTATTTTATAATCGATTATTTAATATTTCTGTTTTTTTTTCCGATTTTGAATTTAGCTAATTAAAATTACATTCATTTTCATGTACCATTTTCAATATTTTTTAGTTACTGGTAGAGCTGTGACGTCTTCAATATATTATTTTCAAACACTTTCGCAAAAGCTCTGCCTGCATAAATATCTATGTCCTCACACATCTAAATACAAAATACAAAACTTTTATATTTTAAAATTGCTGACAACAGAGTAATATGTATAAGTAAATGGCTAAGTGGGTCTTATTATTCCATCAGCTTATTAAAAGGTAGCTGCATACTTCTATTTTGTGTGTTCTTGTGTAGAGGTAATTATGCTTACTTATAAGGCACTCGTTTGTTGTGTGTGTGTGTGTGTGTGTGTGTGTATTTTTAGAGCACCTGGGGCCATGTTGAACGTTGACGAGCCAACATCAACATTGACGCCTATCCGCATCCTGCATATTCCAATGCCCCTTCCCAGACCGATACCCATATTACCCATGATGTGCGAAATCTGCTCCGGTGTGATGTGTGTGGACTGGGAATTGAATCTGTTATCGTTGCTCATTCACAAACTCGCACATTGACGACACTTTCTCTTTCTCTCTCTCTCTCTCTTTCTCTTTCTCTCTCTCGCTCTGTGCTTGTTGACGGGAAATGCGATTGGGATTGCCTTTGACACGTCGTCTGCCTCGGCAACAGGATGTGTTCAGTGTGCGAATGTGTGTGCGGTGTGTGTGTGTGTGTGTATGTGTTCGCATTGTTCATATAAGTTAACAGTGCTGTTCAATTTTTCCGCACTAATTAGATTAAAGGAGGCTGGTACAGATGAAGCGAATGGATTGATGACTCCACGGAAAATCCGACCAACTCTCAAAAGGAATGCGCAAAAAAAAAAACAAAAAAAAAAAACAAAAAAAAACAAAGAAGCATCGAGAGTTGCCCCGAATACCGGCAACGGCAGACGGCGATAAAAAGGCCAGGAAAAATAACTGCGAAATACTTTAATCCTATTAGGCATATAATTCAACAATAACAGCGACACATGTTGCCCGGTGCAGCCGACAGGAAGGATAAAGAGCAGTCCGATTGTCCTTTTCGCGCCGCCGCCTCCTGCCTGGCATTCAGCCAAACATCAAACCATAAAAAATACAGAGCCAAAAGCTAAAGTGTAGCGCAACTGAGGCGGGAAGATGCAACGTGACACGTCCCAATTAGTTGCAAGTTTTTTTTAATTATATTCATCAAGTATTTCGGTCAGAATATTCGCGTTTCCAAAGCTGCTGGCAAACGCCGTCAATTGCAACGGGGATCAACATTAATTAATAGCTAAGATGTGCTTAAAGGTGAGCTGAAAGGAGTATTCCACTAAATATATACTTGCAGATATCAGATAAGATATGACAGTTGATATCAATATGACAAACAGTCAACTGTGGCAGGAATCAACTTTAAATAGTGGACAAGAAGTGCTCAAAGAAACGTTCAACTGAACACAAATAAATATTAATTAATATATACTTGACATCAAGCAATCAAAAGCTGTGTATATAGATATTTATATATTATATAGGTCATATATTATCCATTAATTAGAAGCTAAGGTGTTGTTCAGGATATTTTTGAGAGGTGATTCTACTAAATGTTTGCCTGACACTAAGATCTAAAAATAGTAGTAGAAGTAATAATTAGTTGATGTGTGGATGAGGAAATTCTGAAAAGTTAATTCTACATTATAATATGGTAATACAGATAACAGTATTTGTAGTAGTTTACAATTTTTGGGGACTAACCGCTGGTTTTTAAAGGAATTTCGAGAATGATATTCCAGTGTATAAATACTTGTAGAAATGAGACAAAAATATTGGTAATATATTATATACTATCAACTCATAAGTAAGATGTGCTTAAACTTATTCTAAAAAGGTTATTCTACTAAATTTATAAAGTTAAAATAATGCTATAAAAATTGGCAGCAGACAATTGCAACAAGCTGCATCTATAATTAGTAAGATGGGTTTTCTACCATAAAATATAAGCTCCTAATAATGATATCATACATAGCAATAGGGTCTCTGTCATGGTTGAGTTGGAGTATATGAAAATTTGCTCATTTTACGGTTTTCATCATTTTCGGACATTATCCGGCTTTTCAATTCTTGGCCATTGATTCGTCGCCTGTCAATGATGGATCCATTGTGTTGACTTGTTTGTGTTCATCTGCCTCATAATTGCAATGTCTCTTTTCGATTCAAATTTTCCATTTGCTGCCACTGCTGCCACTGCTGCTGCTGCTGCTGCCTTTTCAAATCCTCGACAGCAAAACAGGGGATGCGAATTGTGATGCTGCCTGGCTCTGTTGCAAGAGTAGCACCTAAAACAATTTTTCGGGACTGTGAAATCCGCTTATGTTGGCCATATTAATACCTTAAATTTTGCAACTTTTTAATCATTTTAAGCGGATTTCTAGGCAATACCTGTTCCGATGCGATAGAAAAACCCAACACTGGCCACCTTTTATTATTGACAGCCTTTTTGGGCTGCTGTCTGCTGCCGTCTGCTGACCGCTGAATGTTTGCTCTTTTTTGTCGAGACTTGTAAATGAGGCACATTTAGTGAAGACAATGACAGCCTCTTGCCAATTAAATTTAATCCCCCTCCCCACACCCGAATCATAAATAATACTTGGCTGATGCACAACTTACGATTTGTATGGAATGTAAAAAACGTGCTCTTTTCCCCCAAACGCTTTTATTTCTCTTTCATCCACAGACTTATTCTTCCGTCTTTCTCTAGGCAGCCACAGGAGCTGCATAATATGTAATAAGCATATAGAAAAGCTTATTGTTAGAAACTTTTTTAATATAAACATGAATATGCATATATGAAAAGGAGTATATGATGGAGGTAGGTGTAGGGGGGTATGTGGAGCATTTAGCAAATGGCTGAAATGGCTGAAATGGCTAAAAGGGCGCATGCGAGTTACTATAAAATAAGCCCTTATTGTTAATCAGTTAACAAAAAGTGAAGGCAGAATAAAACTGCACAGCATAATTCAGCTCAGCTCAGCGCGGCTAAAATGCGACTGCGAATTGAATAGGAACCCAAAAACAAAGTTTACCGCTGCAAACAGAAAAAAAAAGAAAATAAACAAAAAGAGGCGAAGAAAAAGCACAAATAAAATGCAATATATGAGCATGGTAGATGAGTAGCTGGCAAAAATCTGAACAAAACCGAAAATATTTTAATGACAATACAAGCCACAAAAGCGAAAACCTAAACCAAAGCCAAAAACCAACAACCAGCAACCAAAAGTGCGCAAACAAAATGAGCAGGCAACAACAGCAGCAGCAGCAGCAACAGCAATAACAACAACAACCAAATGCCAAATACCAAAAACAGCAAAGCGCCAACCACCAAAGACAGCAACCAGCACCAGCAACAGCAAGCAGCAACCAGCAACCACCAACAGCATCAACAGCAAGTCCATTATGTGCTCGTCGGTAATTATTTGCATAAAAATATATGCAGAGGTCTAAACAAAACAGTTTAGCAATCAATTATGAAAACACGTTAAATAGGTGAGTGCGAGTGCAAATGTCGCCGCCAGAGGCAGCCAGAGGCAGCCAGAGGAAGAGCATAAGTAAGCACACGCACACGCACACAGAGACACAAACACATGGATAATGGCAGGCGCACGCAAAGACAACGGGACGCATCCTGCGAAGAGAGGCGCACAGCATAATCGACAGATGCAGATGCCATAAGCACTAAGCACAGAGAGAGAGGGAGAGAGAGAGGGAGAGGGAGAGAGGGAGAGAGAACGATTGAGTGAAAGAGAGAATGAGAGTAGAAGGCCACCAAGGCTCAGAGTTGATACTCACGCACATGTGCCAGCCGCCACTGGACCACGCTTACCCACTAAGTCACACACAAACACACACATATATATATACATATATATATATACATATGTATATATGTGTAAGTACCTACGCGTAATGACCGGCGCAATGTGTTCGCTTGAGTAATGCGATAAGTGAAAACAAATAAGTGAGGCAAGGCAAGGCAAGGCAGGGCGAGCTGAGCTGAGGTGAGCTGTGAGGCGACAAAAAGTTTGTTTACACAACTAAACAGAAATGCATAATGCGTAATGAGTAATGCGTAATGTGAGCAAAACGGGCGGGTCCAGGAATGTTTGGCATATTTTCAAGTGAACATTTTCTATTTGACTCCCAACACTTTCAAAGTAATTTCAGTAATAGCCCAGCTACTTACAATTCAACTTAATAACTTTTGTAATTAGTTAGACGACGGCAACGATTTTCATAAACAATACTCACATCTGGCATCAAATGTATTTTAATTTAAATATTAATTTCAATACTTTTACCGGGTTTTTATTGGGGGTTAATGTGCCAAATAACTGACATTTAATGGCACTTCTCAGTTTAAAATTTTGATTAAAAATCGATGAAAGGTAATTGGAGCTGGCATTTTTTAAGATTTGATAAATTTGATTGATGAATACAAGTTTGGAAAAATTCTAGAAATTCCACATCATTTCAGGTCACAGTTAGAAGATACCCTGTAATCAAGCTATTGCCTTTTGGAATGATTTTTTGAATAGCTTCTCTTTATTTTACTCGATTGTTTTGAAATTTTTAGAATACTTAAATCATAAAAAAACATAAACGTCTCTTAAAAACTAAAACATTAAATTTTAATTTGTAAAAGTTATAATGATATGTAGTTTTTGAGATTGAATCACTTATAAAGAGGCACAAGCAGAATTGCAGCTTAGTTTCAATCGGTTCACTTTCTTACTTAAGAAAGAAGTTTTTTCTAGAGGAAAATTACTGAATTTAAATTGTTTCGCACAGCCAAAAGCTTTCCCACCCAATAAATTAGAATTAGAATTTGGAAACATTTAAATGAAAGCGAATACGCAACGAGCTCAAAGTGTAAGCAGCTCTTTCTCTATATAAGGTTTCATAATATGTTAATATGTAGCCAATCAGAGGATAACTTTGAGTCGCATTTCAAACCACGTTTTTACCGACTTAAGTGCAGCGAATACCGGCTTAATTCACGTATGTTTTGGCAACTACTCATGTCATAAATCCACCTGACTATTGGTAACTTAATTTTGGGCACAGAAATTACATTAGATGGGACTGCTTTTTGGTCACGTTGGCATTACCATTTTTATTCGAAAAGGCTAACGCGACAAACCAACCACGATTTATGGTTCAACATAAATCCTAGCAATACTTTGGGCTACCCACCGCAGTTAATCCGATTATAAAAAGGCAGAGACAGAGCTTCTGTGCCCCTCTACCTCTCTCTCTCTCTCTCTCTCTCTCTCTCTCTCTCTCTCTCTCTGTCTTTGATAATGTGGCACATACTTAATGCTATGTATTATGTATATTGCAGATAGTCACCTATCTCTGAAACTGGCCATCAAACGTGAGCAACAAATTAGCATGTTGAAAATTATAAGTGTATTTTACAGCCTGTTAAATGAGAGTGTGTTAAATTCAAGTGTGCGACGCCAAACAATAAACTGGCAACTGGCAGTCCCCACAAGCTACGAGGATGTGGTCGGGATGATGACGTCGATGATGCCAGGCGGGGTGGTGCAGTCGAAATCCACTGCTCAAGTTGAGTTGTTATGCTTGAGTTGAGTGTTGGCAAATATTTAACGTAGTATAAATATATCTCTGCCGCCCCATCTTTGCCAACATCGTTGTCTGGGGGAGCCTTGCCAAGCATTGTTATCTGTCCGCCGTTTTCTTTTTTTTCTTCCTTTTTTTTCGGGGGTGGATGGCAAGATGAAGAAGGGGAGCGAAAAAATGAGACTCGCTCTTGTGTATAACACAGAAAAAATCTAATTTTCCAACTTTTTACGACATTCGGCTTGCGAGTTCTGCGGCAATTTCATAAATATTTTCCGCTTCTTTGCGTTTGCATACTTTGTATGCAAAAAAACATGCCATCATCAGAACATTATCCCGCCGCGTGTAAATGAAATTTCCCACTCCCCCCCCGCCAGCTCTGCTCGTCCGTCCATGCGTCCAACCGCTTGCGTCGGCAAAAACGCCGCAGCAGCAGCAGCAGCAGAAGCAGTACCACAAATGGGGGAGCAACGCGGGCAACTCGAGGGTTGTTGACTTATATCATTTATCATAAGGAATTAGGTTCAAGCTTGTTATTAATATTAGACGTGGTCTTCCACTGGCTTCGCCTCCGCCTCTCACCACCAACCACCCGCGCACCCCGTGGTCCTGCTCGGCGTGAAGCCGCTAACGTGCGAAGAGCGTTAATAAAGTTCATAAAATAAACAAAGTCGAGCAGTCAACATGTGAAATTAAAATCTTTTTGCCGATGTCAATTGGCACTGCTGCCGCACTCGCAGCAGACTCAGCCAGTCTATTAAAAAGTAAGGACTCAGCTGGCGCTTTATGGGGCTATTATCTTGAGCGGAATTAACCTTATAATGTGCATCGCATCACATGGATAAGGTTGCTCAACTCGTATTTACCAAACAATATTAATTTGATTGCACGCACTAAATGAAAATCTTTTTCAAGCATTTCACAATTAATTGCGCATTTTCTCTGCTACGCAAAATTATTTATTTTTTGTTAAACAAATAAGTTAAGGAATTAGCATAGATGCTAATCATCTCCATAGCATTAGATAAAGATAATAGATTCTTAGTTATTTTAATCGCAATCTTAAATTAGTCTTTAAGCTATCCGATTAAATTGAATATAATATTTCTTACTTAAATAGAATTGCTTACAAGCTTCTTCTTGTCTTAATTTTTTATTTCACATTTAAATACCCTTAAAAATTTTAATTTAATATTGTATCTATTGAAATATAATTGTTTATAAACGAATTCTTTCTCTTACAAGTTTTTTTTATTATTATTATTTTTTTTTTTGGATTTAAATACCCTTAAAAATGTTTAATTTAATATTGCAATTATTTAATTTAATTTAATTTATGTTTAAATTTTTTATTTTACTGCGTCTTCTAATATTAGGCGACATTAAATGAAAAAACTATGATACATAAAAATTAAATACATAATTATGTATTTGGCTGAACTTAAACAAAAAACTAAAAATAAGTCAAGAATCGATCAGTAACTTTAAGTTAGTTGCTCTTTAATGAAAAGTCGCTTGAAGTATAGATTTCTAATATTCCTGTAAAATATGAAGATGTCGTAGGCTTCCAGGGCACAACTTACAAAGTTATTATTAAGCAACTAACGGTGCTAAAAGAAATCTAATTAAAATATTAATTCAGAAGTTTAGCGAATGAAATTGTCTTAAATTGCATTTATCAAAACTTTGAATTAAAATTAGGATTTGATTTGATTAAGAGAAGGATGTATTTCATAGTTGATTAATTAAGGATTTGAGTAAAATCTCTTCATCAGAACGATGGACCGATCCACTTAATTAAACCAACCACAATCGACAAATTGTGAGCTGCAGTTGCAAATAACAAAGTTTTCGAATTGTATCCATTATGCAAATATTGGCTCAGCACTTGAATTTATATTGATACACACAATGCGAGATGAAAATGGGGATTGGTTCCGAGGGATGGGGAATACTTTCGCACAGACAATCGTAATATTACAAATTAATAAACTAGATTCCGGTGAGTGTGGCAACTGTGTTGGTTGCCCGAAATTGATTTCATTCAAATGAAGTTTGGTGGCAGCAAATCGGTGTGTCGCCAAAGGAATAATTCGCAGTTTGGGGTTGCCGTGACGCGACTGCCAGTTGTCTCATTATGATGTGTTCAGCTTGTGTAAGGACAAACAAGGACATTGGGCGACGGTGCCACGGCTAGGAAAGCTCATAGAGATGCCGATGTTTTTCTTTTTCTTCTTTTCTTTTTCCTCACTCCCTTTCTCTCTCAGTCGCTCACCCAATTGAATCATTCTTTCTTGCTCTGACTGTTTCTCTCTGCACTCGCATGGCGGCAGCGACAGCGACTGCGATTGTGGCAGGGGCACTGCCAGTGCCAGTGCCAGTGGCAGAGGCAGTGGCAGTGGCAGAGAGGCAAACCCCTAAGCGCCCCGAGTGTTTGTTACGTGCGCGGCTCTCTGTGCTCTCTGCTTCCCCTATGAGTGTTTTATGTTTTTTTTTTGTTTTTATTTTTCCATGCTTTTCTTTTTGCTTTTTTTTTTTGTTAGGTTTTGCCTTCTTTGCATTGACCATAAGCCACGCCCTGTGCATGTATAGAAGCAGAGTGCAACAACAACAACAACAACAACTGTTAGATACGAGTAGGAATAAAAAAAAATAATAGAAGAAGAAAATTGAATGAAAGAGCCAAGATAAACACTTAAAAACCTAACGAAAAACGATAAAAACAGCCACAAACACGAAGGCCCACAAAAAAAAAAACAAAATAGAAAGTTGCCAAAAAGGTAACAATCTATGTATGTACAATGTTTTATGGCCGAAACGATGGCCATGGAACCAAAAGAACTCCCAAAGAGGCAGGCTGGGTGGGTGGGGGTTGGAGGAGCGCTGAGGGGTGAGGGGAGTGTGTGTGCACATGTCCAATATTCACTTAACGCGATAAAAATGAACTAGAAACATTGAAATCTGGCACAGGAGATGGTCGCCTGTGTGTGTGTGTATGTGTGTGTGTGTGAGTGTGTGTGTGTGAGTGTGTGTGTGAGTGTGCTGGACAAAAACACACAAAAACATCAGTTACACTTTGTTTAGTCGTTTTCCACTGGACCTCCACAATGTTAATGTATGCGTGCAGATACACACACACACACACACACACACACACACACATGCGTGTGTATCTATTGAAATGCCATACAACCTCCAAGTACCCCCCTCCCCTCCTCCAGCAAGAGTTCATTTGCTAGTTACGGAATGAAATGGGCAGAACGCAACAGAATGACCGGGAATGGGTTGGAATGGGTCGGGTTGTGGGTCTGGCATGACGTGGAATGGGTGGAATTGGGCGGGCAGTTAACGTAAAAAGATAGCGTGGTTAAACGCGCTTATTTTGGTTTATGATTAAATTTATTACTTGTACGCCCAACCACAACCAACGAGCCGAGCGAGCGAACGAGAGGGAAAGAGAGAGAGAGAGAGAAACAACGGCAGAAAAAGAAGTGAAAATTAAGGGAGCCGAAAAGTTTTGTTTTTTTTTCTTGTTTTTGGGGCTTGTCTTGAATTTAATTAATGCCTAGGCCCTTAAAAAAAAAGAAGGAAAAAATCTGAACTTTATATAATTGGCCATTCTTTTAAGCTTAGCCCTTGTTACATTTATTTTTTATTTTTTGCTCTTCATTTAGCGTCTAATTAAACAGGTCAACGGGCATTGGAGTTGAAGCAGAAACCTGGCCAGAAGCAGAGTCCGCACTGACTCTTGACTCGTTTCACTGTTAACTGTTGCAACAGCAGCAGGCAACTGCATCTTGCCCCAGCTGGCACTGCAGTGCGAGCGAGACAGCAACTGCTGCTCTCGTAGCGGCGACAACATGGCAAAAAAAAAAAAGAAAAAAGTATCGTTTTTATCTGTGTATTTTCTACGATTGTCTCTGCAGGCATGTACAACTGTGTGTGTGTGTGTGTGTGCATGTGTGTGTGTCTTGTTGTGGCTTTTGGCAGCGACTGCGATTGCGACGACGACGACGACGGCGACAACGGCTGCGACGGCGACTGCGACTGCGACTCGAGCTCTCTTTTGCCCGCTTTGCTACGCTGTTTACATGCACAGCGCTAGTGGCGCTAGAGCTCTGCTCTGGCGCTCGTGCTCATCGCGTATCCTCATCGTCAGCCTCTTCGTCGTCAGCCTCGTCGTCAGCCTCGTCGACAGCCTCGTCGTCAGCCTCTTCGTTGTCTTCGTCGTCGTCAGCCTCGTCGTCGTCATCGTCGTGCTAACTCGCTCCCCCTTTCACACAGCATTCGCCAACGTATTCGCTGAAGTTTTTTTCAGCAATGCTCGTTTCTCTTCTTTCTTTTTTTTTGTTTTTGTCTGACTTGCTCCTGCTCCTCTCTGCTGCTGCTGCTGTTCGCTGCTGCTGCTGCTGCAGTCGTCGCTTTTGGTTGCTTGCGTCTCGTTTATTTATGATTATCTGTGTACAACTTGTTTCGTGTTCATCGCATGTCGATGCCGATGATGATGGGTGTTGTATAGGCCATGAGCAGCTTCTTCTTCTTCTATCTGCCTCTTTTTTTTGGTTTTATTTTTTGGTTCGTTGTTAAACCCTGCCCCCGGGCGCACACATGTATGCTATGTACTAACCTCTGGCACAGCTAGAGATACATGCAACAGCAACAGCAACAGCAACATCAACTGGCAACAGCTACAACTGCAGTTACTACAACATGGAGAACACACCTTTGGCTCTCTGGGCTTGAGCATCTTTTCTAGTGCTTTATTAATGACTGTTTGTGTTTCTGTGTCTTGGTTGTTGTTGGTTGGTTGGCTGCTTTTTGCTAACTGCTGTTGACCCGCCAGCAGCTGCAGCAACACACGAATTGCAACTCGCTTATCACTTGACGCGTTCTTTGCTCCTCCCCCAAAAAACACATTGCCAGCACTTCTTCAACCTGTCCCGCTGTCTGTCTGCTTGTTAAAGCTCCCTCTCTCTCTCTCTCTCTCTCCCTCTCTCTTTCTCCCTCGCACGGGTCTCTCGCTCGCTCTCTCTGCTGACAATTATTTATTTTCAAGAAAATGTCAACTTGTCTTTAAGCATTTCTGACTTTGACTCGGTGACTGCAGCACAAATAAATATTTAATTCATGTCCTTGGCCAAAAGGAATGTTCCAGCTTCAAGTGTAAAAGGGAAAATCAATCAAAAGTCTCGAATAAATACTAACAAGCACACACACACACACACACACACACACACAGAGAGGGTATGTCAAACGGTCTCCAGAGGTTGGCACGTACAGGACTAAGCCACAGGCAACTAGGGGGGCGCCACCAAAAATATGTGTGGCATTGTCAATAGGGCGGCTGGGAACAATAAAAAATAGCGTGGCAAACTAAGCAGACATTTCGAAATGAATCAATACAACGGGAGCCGAAAAATAAACAGGGAGAAAGACACACAAATCTAACAGATACAAATTCAAGCGAATAGGCTCAAAACAGCAGCTAGACAACTACAACAACAACAACTGTGGCAACAAGAAGAAGACTCTAACCGCGATTGCGATTGCCCCCGTTGGAAATTCAAGTCGATGGCAAAGTTCGCACACGGAAACAAACACCTTTTCATTTGTATCTATTAGATTAAAATTCATGTCGACGCACTCGCTCTACAAAACATTTACACACACACACACACACACGTGTGTCTGTGTGTGTGTACACTCTTGTGTTGCTCGAAAGATACACTGTATAAAGTGGCAAGAAAATTGAGCCCGAAGCTGACAATCATCATTGGCTTTGTGCAAATACACATACGAAATGGGGGCAGGGGGTGGCTGGGGATGAAGCATGGTAAAAGGGGATTGCCAACAACGATTGTCGCTGCTGCTGCCGCCACCGCTGCTGCTGCTGCTGCTGCTGTTGCTGTTGCTGCTATCAACGACAGAACACGAATAAGAACAACAATAACAACAACGAGGCGAGTCGAGTCGAGTCGAGGCGAGTCAAGCAATAAGCTTGCCACCAATACGAATACGAACAATAGTAGCAGATACAGATACAGATACACACGTTGCAGTTGTGTGTGGCAACAAGAAAAATACAAAAGATACAAATGTATCTCGTGTTCGAAATATAAAAATCGTTAAACAAAGACTAACGTTGTTTCTGGATTTGCGATCCAGACTCCCAACACCCGTTCCACCTCCTGTGACTGCAACAGCGACGTCGACCGCGACTGCAACGGCGACGGCGACGGCGACAGCGACTGAACGCCGCTCCATGGGGCTCCATGGTGCTCCATGGTGCTCTGTGGTGCTCGGTGGCGCCCCGCGGGTGGCACCAGCGCGTCCCTGGCAACATAATCTAGCCCTCCCGCTTTTGCTGATGCGAAAAAGACTCGCAGTTAAGCTTTCGCTTTGCCAGCTTTCTCTTTCTGTTGCTTCCAGACACCAGTACCCCAATAGCGCCATTTGAGCGCCCGCCTCCAGTCCACACACACACACAGCACACCTCCCCCTCACACGCCCCCCCTTCCCCCACACGGTAGTAATGTTGCTGTGGTGGAAGCTGTGGCTGTTGCTGCGGCTGCGGCTGTTGCCTCTGCTTCTGGCTGCTTCTGGTTCTGGCTCTTGTGCAGCTCCTGGTGGCAAGCGCGACGGCATTTTGTGCCCTCGTCCAATGACTTAACGTGATCTGAATTTGTTGCCCGCAGGCCAATTACTGCCAAAAGTGTATGCAAAATATGGCAAAATACAGCGGATATGGCTGCCTTGGCAGCTTGACATCCCTGCCAGCCAGCCAGCCAGCCAGAGATTTGGGACTTGCGACTGGTTTGCGTTTTATTTGAGGATCAGTTATTTACAATAATTGTCTGCTTGGCCCTCATTGTTTGCAAATGCTTTCGTTATTTTCTGCATCTTTTTTATAAAGCTGACAGATATTTTTTCAACCAAATTATGTTTTTGTCTTTTAGAAATAATCAGAACTTAAATCTGCTGTTGGGAAAATTAAATTAGTATAATAAATTTTGAGATATTTTGTTAGCAATTAATTTTTTTGTAATTTTTTAAATAATCACAAGTAAAATGTTCTTCTAAAAATAAGATTTAATTACAAAACTTAAGTAAAGCACAGATAAAAATATCTTAAATGAAAACTGATAAAAACTCTGATAAAGTAAGAACTTTTTATTCAATTTATTTCATATTAATCTGAAGAAAAAAAACTCTGATAAAGTAAGAAATTACTTCTGCTAAAACTAAAATTAAAATTAAATTACTTCTCAAAACTAAGCTAAAATAATTTTTTTAATATCAAGAAGCCCATCAATTTCATAAAATACCAAAAATAATCATATTAAACAAACGCTTGCATAAAAGACTATAAATATTATTTTCTAATCGTCAAACTATCTTCACGTCCCAGATATGATCTGTCAAACTGGCTAGGAGAT